>CM022303.1:148109065-149423697 GCA_011799875.1 Thinopyrum elongatum
AAAGTTGAGAGGGTTACGGCAAAAACTGGATGCACTTCGTGTACAAAATGGACAATCTCTTTCGAAGTTCATGGTTTCGGACAAAAAACTCATCTGTTACAAAGATTTCATTTTTTGAACTTATTTGAACTCAGACTTTTTGTGTGTTCAAAATGCACCATTCAAAGCCACATCATAAATTCAACCCTTTGACTTCATTGGTATTTTTCATGCATTTACTGATTTTTTGAGCTAAATGACCTTGAAATTGAAAAAGCACTACAAATGAACTCTAAAAAGGTTGAAAGTTGGCATGGTATATATTCAACCCACATAGAATGTGCTAAAAAAGTTGAGAGGGTTACAGCAAAAACTGGATGCACTTCGTGTACAAAATGGACAATCTCTTTCGAAAGTATCAGGGTTTCGGACGAAAACTCATTGTTACAAAGGGATTTCATTTTTGAACTTATTTGAACTCCAAACTTTTGTGTATTCAAAAAGCACATTCAAAGCCACATCATAAATTTTCAACCCTTTCTGACTTTCATTTGGTATTTTCATGCATTTACTGATTTTTTGAGCTAAATACCCTGAAATTATAAAGCACTACAAATGACTCTGAAAAGGTGAAAGTTGGCATGGTATCATCATTTCACCCACATAGCATGTGCTAAAAAGTTGAGAGGGTTACGGACAAAAACTGGATGCAATTCGTGTACAAAATGGACAATTCTTTCGAAGTAGCAGGGTGGTTCGGACGAAACTCATCTGTTACAAAGGGATTTCATTTTTTTGAATTATTTGAACTCCAGACTTTTTGTGGTTCAAAAGCACCATTCAAAGCCTCCATATAAATTTTCAACCCGGTATGGACCTCATTTCATTTGGTATTTTTCATGCATTTACTGATTTTTTTGAGCTAAATGACTCTGAAATTGAAAAGCACTACAAATGAACTCCGAAAAGGTTGAAATTTGGCATGGTATCATCATTTTACCCACATAGCATGTGCTAAAAAGATTAGAGGGTTACGGCTAAAACTGGATGACCTTCATGTACAAAATGGACAATCACTTTCGAAGTATCAGGGTTTTGGACGAAAACTCATCTGTTACAAAGAGATTTCAATTTTTTGAATTTATTTGAACTCTAGACTTTTTGTGTGTTCAAAATGCACCATTCAAAGCCACATCATAAATTTTCAACCCTTTCTGACTTCATTTGGTATTTTTCATGCATTTACTGATTTGTTTGAGCTAAATGAACCTGAAATTGAAAAGCACTACAAATGAATTCTGAAAAGGTTGAATGTTTGCATCGTATCATCATTTCAAGCATCTGCTATAAAGTTGAGAGGGTTACGGCAAAAACTGGATGCACTTCGTGTACAAAATGGACAATCTCTTTCGAAGTATCAGGGTTTCGGACGAAAACTCATCTGTTACAAAGGGATTTCATTTTTTTGAACTTATTTGAACTCCAGACTTTTTGTGCGTTCAAAATGCACCATTCAAAGCCTCATCATAAATTTTCAACCCTTTCTGACTTCATTTGGTACTTTTCATGCATTTACTGATTTTTTTTGAGCTAAATGACCCTAATATTGAAAAGCACTACAAATGAACTCCGAAAAGGTTGAAATTTGGCATGGTATCATCATTTCACCCACATAGCAGGTGCTAAAAAGTTTAGAGGGTTACGGTAAAAACTGGATGACCTTCATGTACAAAATGGACAATCTCTTTCGAAGTATCAGGGTTTCGGACGAAAACTCATCTGTTACAAAGGGATTTTTAATTTTTTGAACTTATTTGAACTCTAGACTTTTTGTGTGTTCAAAATGCACCATTCAAAGCCACATCATAAATTTTCAACCCTTTCTGACTTCATTTGGTATTTTTCATGCATTTACTGATTTGTTTGAGCTAAATGAACCTGAAATTGAAAAGCACTACAAATGAATTCTGAAAAGGTTGAAAGTTTGCATCGTATCATCATTTCAAGCATCTGCTAAAAAGTTGAGAGGGTTACGGCAAAAACTGGATCCACTTCGTGTACAAAATGGACAATCTCTTTCGAAGTATCGGGGTTTCGGACAAAAACTCATCTGTTACAAAGGGATTTCATTTTTTTGAACTTATTTGAACTCCAGACTTTTTGTGTGTTCAAAATGTACCATTCAAAGCCACAGCATAAATTTTCAAACCTTTCTGACTTCATTTGGTATTTTTCATGCATTTACTGATTTTTTTGAGCTAAATGACCTTGAAATTGAAAAGCACTACAAATGAACTCTGAAAAGGTTGAAAGTTGGCATGGTATCATCATTTCACCCACATAGCATGTGCTAAAAAGTTGAGAGGGTTACGGCAAAAACTGGATGCACTTCGTGTACAAAATGGACAATCTCTTTCGAAGTATCAGGGTTTCGGACGAAAACTCATCTGTTACAAAGGGATTTCATTTTTTTGAACTTATTTGAACTCCTGACTTTATGTGCGTTCAAAATGCACCATTCAAAGCCTCATCATAAATTTTCAACCCTTTCTGACTTCATTTGGTATTTTTCATGCATTTACTGATTTGTTTGAGCTAAATGAACCTGAAATTGAAAAGCACTACAAATGAACTCTCAAAAGGTTGAAAGTTGGCATGGTATCATCATTTCATCCACATAGCATGTGCTAAAAAGTTGAGATGGTTACGGCAAAAGCTGGATGGACTTCGTGTACAAAATGGACAATCTCTTTCGAAGTATCGAGGTTTCGGACGAAAACTCATCTGTTACAAAGGGATTTCATTTTTTTGAACTTATTTGAACTCCAGAATTTTGTGTGTTCAAAATGTACCATTCAAAGCCTCAGCATAAATTTTCAACCCTTTCTGACTTCATTTGTTATTTTTCATGCATTTACTGATTTTTTTTGAGCTAAATGACCTTGAAATTGAAAAGCACTACAAATGAACTCTGAAAAGCTTGAAAGTTGGCATGGTATCATCATTTCACTGACATAGCATGTGCTAAAAAGTTGAGAGGGTTACGGCAAAAACTGGATGCATTTCGTGTACAAAATGGACAATCTCTTTCGAAGTATCAGGGTTTCGGACGAAAACTCATCTGCTACAAAGGGATTTCATTTTTTTGAAATTATTTGAACTCCAGACTTTTTGTGTGTTCAAAATGCACCATTCAAAGCCATATCATAAATTTTCAACCCTTTCTGACTTCATTTGGTATTTTTCATTCATTTACTGATTTTTTTGAGCTAAATGACCCTGAAATTGAAAAGCACTACAAATGAACTCCGAAAAGGTTGAAATTTGGCATGGACATCATAAATTTTCAACCCTTTCTGACTTCATTTGGTATTTTTCATGCATTTACTGATTTTTTTGAACTAAATGAACCTGAAATTGAAAAGCACTACAAATGAACTCTGAAAAGGTTGAAAGTTGGCATGGTATCATCATTTCACCCACATAGCATGTGCTAAAAAGTTGAGAGGGTTACGGAAAAAACTGGATGCACTTCGTGTACAAAATGGACAATCTCTTTCGAAGTATCAGGGTTTCGGACGAAAACTCATCTGTTACAAAGGGATTTCATTTTTTTGAACTTATTTGAACTCCATACTTTTTGTGTGTTCAAAATGCAGCATTCAAAGCCACATCATAAATTTTCAACCCTTTCTGACTTCATTTGGTATTTTTCATGCATTTACGGATTTTTTGAGCTAAATGACCTTGAAATTGAAAAACACTCTACAAATGCCTTAATAAGGTTGAAACTTGACATGGTATCATCATTTCACCCACATAGCATGTGCTAAAAAGTTGAGAGGGTTACGGCAAAAACTGGATGCACTTCGTGTACAAAATGGACAATCTCTTTCGAAGTATCATGGTTTCGGACGAAAACTCATCTGTTACAAATGGATTTCATTTTTTTGAAATTATTTGAACTCCAGACTTTTTGTTTGTTCAAAATGCACCATTCAAAGCCACATCATAAATTTTCAACCCTTTCTGACTTCATTTGGTATTTTTCATGCATTTACTGATTTTTTTGAGCTAAATGACCCTGAAATTGAAAAGCACTACAAATGAACTCTGAAAAGGTTGAAAGTTGGCATGGTATCATCATTTCTCCCGCATAGCGTGTGCTAAAAAGTTGAGAGGGTTACGACAAAAGCTGGATGCACTTCGTGTACAAAATGTCCAATATCTTTCGAAGTGTCAGGGTTTCATACGAAGACTCATCTGTTACAAAAGGCATTTCATTTCTTCACATGTAACTGTAGTGATATTCTAGATCAAAGGCATCATCATAATAGTTGTGGAGAGAAAGTCTTCACTTTTTCTTCGCTTGTGTCCTTTGCTTATTGCGCCGTAACCATGGATAATCTTCATCGTTTAACAGGGTGCTTGTGTCAGCCTTGACTTTGAAGGGAGGAATTTCATGAAACTTTTCATAATCTTCAGACATGTCTATCTTGCCCTCCACTCCCACGATGTCTCTTTTTCCTGAAAGAACTATGTGGCGCTTTGGCTCATCGTATGATGTATTCGCTTCCTTATCTTTTCTTTTTCTCGGTTTGGTAGACATGTCCTTCACATAGAAAACCTGCGCCACATCATTGGCTAGGACGGATGGTTCGTCTGTGTACCCAAGATTGTTCATATCCACTGTTGTCATTCCGTACTGTGGGTCTACCTGTACCCCGCCTCCTGACAGATTGACCCATTTGCACTGAAACAAAGGGACCTTAAAATCATGTCCATAGTCAAGTTCCCATATGTCCACTATGTATCCATAATATGTGTCCTTTCCCCTCTTGGTTGCTGCATCAAAGCGGACACCATTGTTTTGGTTGGTGCTCTTTTGATCTTGGGCGATCGTGTAAAATGTATTCCCATTTATCTCGTACCCTTTGTAAGTCAATACAGTCGAAGATGGTCCCCTGGCCAACGAGTACAGCTCATCAGAAACAGTGTTGTCACCCACGAGACGTGTTTGCAATCAACTGCCGAAAGTCCTGATGTGTTCACATGTAGTCGTCACACTGCTCCGGGTGTTTGGAGCGCAGAATATTCTTGTGTTCATTGACATACGGGGTCAACAAGGTAGAATTCTGTAGAAATGTGTAGTGTGCTTGAGACCAAGAATGCCCGTCCCTACATATTATTGAGTCCGCTCCTAACGTGCCTTTTCTAGTCAGTCTCCCCTCATACCGCGATTGAGGGAGACCAATCTTCTTAAGGTCAGGAATGAAGTCAACACAAAACCCAATGACCTCCTCTGTTTGATGGCCTGTGGAGATGCTTCCTTCTGGCCTAGCACGGTTACGAACATATTTCTTTAAGACTCCCATGAACCTCTCAAAGGGGAACAGAAATACAGGGCCCAGAATGGCAATCTCGTCGACTAGATGAACTAGGACGTCATGATATTGAAGAAGGATGGTGGGAACACCAGCTCAAAACTGACAAGACATTGGTAGGATTTCTGGATCGATCACCTTCTGAGAGATTGCATTGAGGAATGCACATAGCTTCACAATGGCTAATCGAACGTTTTTTGGTAGAAGCCCCCTCAATGCAACCGGAAGCAGTTGCGTCATAATCACGTGGCAGTCATGAGACTTTAGGTTCTGAAACTTTTTCTCTGGCATATTTATTATTCCCTTTATATTCGACGAGAAGCCAGACGGGACCTTCATACTGAGCAGGCATTCAAAGAAGATTTCCTTCACTTCTTTGGTAAGAGCGTAGCTGGCAGGACCTTCATACTGCTTTGGAGGCATGCCGTCTTTTATGTGCACACGTTGCTGGTCCTCCCGTGCCTCCGATGTATATTTTGTCTTCCCATACACGCCCAAGAAGCCTAGCAGGTTCACGCAAAGATTCTACGTCACGTGCATCACATCGATTGCAGAGCGGACCTTTAGGTCTTTCCAATAGGGTAGGTCCCAAAATATAGATTTCTTCTTCCACATGGGTGCGCATCCCTCAGCGTCATTCGGAACAGATAGTCCACCGGGACCCTTTCCAAAGATACTTGTAAATCATTGACCATAGCAAGTATGTGATCACCAGTACGGATGGCGGGCTTCTTCCGGTGATCTGCCTCGCCTTTGAAATGCTTGCCTTTCTTTCGACATTGATGGTTGGTCGGAAGAAATCGACGATGCCCCAGGTACACATTCTTCCTGCATTTGTCCAAATATATACTTTCGGTGTCATCTAAACAGTGCGTGCATGCGTGGTATCCCTTGTTTGTCTGTCCTGAAAGGTTACTGAGAGCAGGCCAATCATTGATGGTTACAAACAGCAACGCATGTAGGTCAAATTCCTGCTGGTCGTGCTCATCCCACACACGTACACCTTTTCCATTCCACAGTTGTAAAAGTTCTTCAACTAATGGCCTTAGGTACACATCAATGTCGTTGCCGGGTTGCTTAGGGCCTTGGATGAGAACTGGCATCATAATGAACTTCCGCTTCATGCACAGCCAAGGAGGAAGGTTATAGATACATAGAGTCACGGGCCAAGTGCTATGATTGCTGCTCTGCTCCCCAAAAGGATTAATGCCATCCGCGCTTAAACCAAACCATACGTTCCTTGCGTCACCTGCAAAGTCCCCCCACTTTCTCTCAATTTTTCTCCACTGCGACCCGTGAGCGGGTGCTCTCAACTTCCTGTCTTTCTTACGGTCCTCTTTGTGCCATCGCATCAACTTGGCATGCTCTTTGTTTCTGAACAGACGTTTCAACCGTGGTATTATAGGAGCATACCACATCACCTTGGCAGGAACCCTCTTCCTGGGGCGCTCGCCATCAACATCACCAGGGTAATCTCGTCTGATCTTATACCGCAATGCAGTGCATACCGGGCATGCGTTCAAATCGTCGTACACACCGCGGTAGAGGATACAACCATTAGGGCATGCATGTATCTTATGCACCTCCAATCCTAGAGGGCATAGAACCTTCTTTGCTCCGTACGTACTGTCGGGCAATTCGTTATCCTTTGGAAGCTTCTTCTTCAATATTTTCAGTAGTTTCTCAAATCCGTTGTCAGATACACCATTGTCTGCCTTCCATTGCAGCAATTCAAGTGTGGTACCGAGCTTTGTGTTTCCATCTTCGCAATTGGGGTACAACCCTTTTTTGTGATCCTCTAACATGCGATCGAACTTCAACTTCTCATGTTCACTTTCGCATTGTCTCTTTGCATCAACAATGACCCGGCGAAGATCATCATCGGGCACATCGTCTGGTTCCTCTTGATCTTCAGCTTCCCCTGTTGCAGCATCACCGTATTCAGGGGGCACATAGTTGTCATTATCCTCTTTTTCTTCGTTGTCTTCCATCATAACCCCTCTTTCTCCGTGCTTGGTCCAAACATTATAGTGTGGCATGAAACCCTTCTCAAGCAGGTGTATGTGAAGGGTTTTCGAGTCAGAGTAAGCCTTCGTATTCCCACAGATAGGGCATGGACAATAGATAAAACCATTCTGCTTGTTTGCCTCAGCCACTTCGAGAAAATTATGTAGGCCCTTAATGTACTCGGAGGTGCGTCTGTCACCGTACATCCATTGCCGGTTTATCTGCGTGCATTATATATAATTATGTGTGTTAAAAACCATTACAGAAGATCATGAATAGAGAAGTGACCAAATTAATAGAAGTTCATCATCACATTAAAAACAAAGTACAGTAGTGATCAAATGTTATTACTGAAAAAATAAATAAATAAAGTTCATACATAGTTCTCATTGAACAACATATAGCTCTCTAGAGCATCTAATTAAAACATACATTGAAACTATGTAAACCATTTCAATGCAACAACAAATGCGATCATAATCGCAACTAAGGTAACCATTGATCCAACGGCATAATTATACCAAGCCTCAGTATGAATGGCATATTTTTTAATCTTTCTATTCTTCAAGCGTATTTTATCCATCTTGATCTAGTGATCATCGACGATATCCGCAACATGCAACTCCAATTCCATCTTCTCGTCCTCAATTCTTTTCAATTTTTTCTTCAAGTAATTGTTTTCTTTTTCAACTAAATTTAACCTCTCGACAAGAGGGTCGGTTGGAATTTTCGGTTCACATACCTCCTAGATAAAAACATCTATGTCACGTTGGTCGGCATAATTGTCATAAACACTAAATGAAACAAATAGTTATAAAAGATAATATATACCACATCCGAATCATAGACAGGACAAGGGCCGACGGGGGCGGATACCAAAACCATCGCACTATATAATAACAAACAATAATAAAAGTAAGAAACTTATACAAGTATCTACCGAAATCATACAAGTAAGATTTTTTTTTTCTTTTAGAAAGAACATAAGAACAAGAGGCTCACCACGGTGGTGCCGGCGACGAGATCGGCGCGGGCGATCGACGGCGGTGAGGATGGGGACGGGACAGGATGGACCGCCAAACCTAGACAAATCTTGAGGAAAATGAAGTTTGGATAAGGAGCTTCGAGAGGAGAAAGCTTAAGTGTGGCTCGGGCATTTCATCGAACACCTCATGTGCATAGGAGGTGAGCTAGAGCAACACAAAGCTCTCCCACGGCCGGTCAAAAAAAAACAGAGCAGTGGCTCTGCTCGCGGGCAGGGGCGGGGGTATATATAGGCCTCTCTTTAGTCCCGGTTGGTGGCTAAAACCGGGACTAAAGGACTACATTTGGTCCCGGTTTCAGCCACCAACCGGGACTAAAGGTTGTGGGCCAGGAGCGAGGCCCATTGGTCCCGGTTCGTGTCTGGAACCTGGACCAAAGGGGTCAGACGAACCGGGACCAATGGCCCCCGAGGCCTGGCCGGCGCCCTGGCCTCACGAACCGGGACTGATGCCCCCTTTAGTCCAGGTTCGTGAGTGAACCGGGATTAATGCCCTTATCCTGGCCTCAACCAAAGCCCTGTTTTCTACTACTGATCACCCCTCCCTCGTCGGAGCCGGACAAAACTTGTTGTAGTAGACAGTCGGGAAGTCGTCGTGCTAAGGCCCCCTAGGACCACCGCAGCAGAACAGCAACCGCCGCCGATGAAGAGTAGCGTAGATCAGAAGGATCCAATCTGAAAAAACACAAACGTAGACGAACTACGACCAGATCCGAGCAAATCTACCAATGATAGATCTGCCGGAGACACCTCCACACACCCACCGACGATGCTAGACACACCACCGGAACGGGTGCTAGGCAGGGAAGACCTTATTCCATCTTCGAGGAGCCGCCGCCGTCTCGTCTTTCTGAGCAGGACACAAACCCTAACAAAACTTGAAGAGACATCTAAAGTCGGAGTCCTCCCGCCGGCAAAGACCGGGATCCACCGCGCCCCCATGACCCTAAGGCCACTGGAGATGAGGCTGACCGGCGGCGGTGCACCCTAGTATAAACGTGATCGATGGGTGCTTGATTTTACCGGAAAAGTGAAATATGTTGGCCAGTTGCCAGCCTAGTAACGTGACACATGCATGCTGGTGCCTTTGCCGGCACATAAATCTAGCTAGTCCAATCCGCAATTCACGCGAACGATGAACTGAATAGAGAATGGTCGTCCACCATCGATCGATCATGCAGCAGAGCTCCTCTCAAAATATCTTCGGCAGCCCAGGATCAATTGCTACCCGAACAGACTATTGCGGATCGGTGCACCATCACTAATCAGCCGTCCTTGCTTGACAAAACTCGCCTTGCCCTTCCCAACAGACCAAATCTTTCACCGTCGTACCCTGATCACCTAATCAATCGATCAAATTCCCCTAAAAAAACAACCAATCAAATAAAAAATCATGGACGAATGTCGACATGTATGTAAATGAATCTGCCCATCCTGTAGCTAGTGAAGGGTCTAGATCGATCGTAGCGTTGGGGCACGCTCGACTTATACTAGGGTATGCTGAGTATCCGACAGGTAACACTCGGCGCGTCGAGAGTTTTCTGTAGTGAATTTGGTTTAGAGAAAAACGCAGACAATAAACTTCAAATAGATAAACACGGTGTGTCACACTCACACGACACTTCTCTTCAGTTTGCAGCTTCGAGTGAATCCAGCCAGAAACGAACAAAGCGAGCCACGATTTAGCTCCGTTCTTTCTGCCCCCGTGCATCATTCGACCAAGCCAAGAAGACACCTTGCCGCTGCCGGCACGGACGGACACCACGATGAGCTGGTCCGACCTGCCAGCCGAGCTCTTAACGGCGATCGCCGACAGGATCGGCAAGCACGACGACTTTGCACGCTTCCGCGCCGTGTGCCCGTCCTGGCGTTCGGCTTCCGAGGTGCCCGCCGCCTGCCGTCGAGCGCGCGCCCCGCTGCTCCTCCTGCCTGCCCGGGCCGCGTACGAGTGGCCCCGCCCCGTCGACCGCCGCCTCTGGTCGCTAGTCGACGACAGCATCACCAAGGTACACGTGCCCGCCGCGAGCTGCCGCCCCTTCCTGTTCGCGTCGCCGCAAGGCTGGACGCTTGCCGTGGGCTACTACTCGTCGGCTACGCTGCTGCACCCCTTCACTGGCGCCTCGGCCGACCTGCCGGAGCTGCCATCATGGTTCGGCGAGAAGACGATCCGCGACATGGTGTGGGATCGGTCGCCACGCACCGTCATGATCGGGCTCGCCAACAACCCTTTCGGGAGGTTCCACGCCTTTTTCTGCCGGCTAGGCGACGAATCGTGGAGCCCCCTCCAGTGCGGCGATATCGCCCAAGTCAGCAGCGTCACCTACTGCGACGGCGCGTTCTACCTCTTCGACGGGGACACCCGCAAGACCGTCACCGTGGACAGCGAAAACTTCGCCGTCACTGCCGTGATCGACCCCCCGACGCTGCAGATACCCGAGCACCTGCTTAGGGGCGGGACACAGTCCACCCTCGTCGTGTCGTCGGACGAGCTCCTCGTGATCGTCAGGTCGCACCTCCTACTTCCGGCGGCATACTACGGCTCGGAGGAGCTCTGCAGGGCCTTCCACGTGGACCGGCGCCGGATACCCATGAGCTGGGGGGAGGTCGCTGACATCGGCGACTGTGCCGTATTCGTCGACCACCTCCGGGCGTTCTGCGTCGGGGCCGACGGGCTCAACGGGGTGCGGAGGAACTGCATGTACGTCGCGAGCTCGTACGTGGACGCCGACAGGGAGGACGGGAGATACAACGTCGGCGTGCTCAACTTGGCAGACCTCACAACCAAGCGTCTTGGGATGGGTAACCTGAGGAACCACTCGTCTACCAGTTGCTGGCAATGGCCTTCTTGGTCCATGCCCAATCTGCTCTGAACCAATTAAACTACGGGCTTTGTAAGTACTAGAAATCTGACTCAACTAATTCAGGACGGAGGTAATACTAAGTAAGTCTGCTCGAATGATTCATATTACATCATTGCTAGTATGATGCTACCTTAAGAAACGAAGATTGCAACATCATGTTTAATGTCAGTACTTTGCCATGCATGCATTCTCTTGTGTAGAAGTCGATATCAAAACTATAATTGCAAGAATTTGTCGATGAAATGTACTTCAATTTGCAAATATCATGGATGTAGTTTAGTCATATGCATCTTGAAAAAAAAAATCCGCAAAAAAGATCTGTATTTATTATAAAAGTTCATCAGAATTACATAACACCCCAAACATAATAAAAAAATTATATTGAGGTCTCTGTACAACTACCGCTGTCAGAACAAGTCGCCGAAGCGCCGTTGTCGCTGCTCCCCGGTCGTGGTGTAAAATCTGACAGTAAGATAGGGGCAGAAGCGAGGCGTGATCTAGCGAGATGAAGGGGGATGACACAAGAAGGTATACATGTTCAGGCCCCATGCGGTGGAGGTAAAAATCCTAGACCTATTCATCGGGAAGATTATTCTTGCGTATGAGTATGAGTGTACAAGGCTGCGAACCCGTAACCAGTGTCGAGGGGGTGCTTATATAGAGTCTATTATCTCCCTAGCCTACTACGTTATTGATGCGTTTAAGACTAATAACTCACGCCCACTACTAACAATAACGGGCGCCGGAATGTTGGATGTAACGCCAGGCTTCATGGTTGTGGTAACGCTTCTATTAATGTTGTTGGTCGTTGAGGATACATCTGAGTGAAAATACATTTTTCTTGGTCTCATCCGAGTGTAAGTACACCCGAGTGAGGAAGAGAAAATCTCCACTCGGGTAGCATGCCTGAGTGACTAAACCCCCCTTATCGCTGATGTTTGGATAACATGGGCCTGGGCCCTCATGGGCTTCTGATGGGTTCAGGTCATCGTGGGCCTACCCGATGGGAGATTATCTCATCATCCGATCCCCCACTAGAGCCGGCTTGACTGTCAATGATAGTCAGGAACTCTTCGTCCGCGTGCCTCTAAGGATCGCTCGGACGTGGACGGGGACAAGGAGGACGGGAGGTACAGCGTCGGCATGCTCGACTTGGAAGACCTAACAGCTAAGCTTTTTGGAATGGGTAACCTGAGGAATCTCTCATCTACCATTTGCTGGCAATGGCCTTCTTGGTCCATGCCCAATCTGCTCTAAACCAATTAAACTCCATGCGCTTCGTAAGCAAGTAGTAGTAAGTAAGAGCATCTCTAACCAATCTCTTATAATTTAGAAGAGCAAACGGTCTCCTATCTTTTAGAGGAGTTTATTTTCTCCTTCAAAAAAGTGTGGTGTCTAAATTAACTCCCTAAACTTAACTCCTGAAAACTTACATCTAGCACATGCATTTCGCCGAACACATGCTATGCGCCTCCATGGCAAGCAACGACGATGGTGTTCACGCTGATGACAATCGTGGACACAAACAACTTTGCACCGACCGCTCCTCCTTCCGCGGTTATTCAATTGCTACAAATCCCATTTCCCTTAATTTGTGTGTAAACATAATGTTGGATCTCAAGGGGGTTAGTAGGTAGGCCACGTCGGGGAAGAACTCATGCCCCTTCAGCGGCCACAAACTGTTGTCGCCGCCCACCTTCACCGGGTACCACATCAGGTGCCCTTGCATCCTCTCCACCACTTCCCTCTCGTTCGTATTCCTCGCCCAGTTCTCCCACGACACCTGATTCACCAATCTCATGAACTTTGGTGACTTAAGCACATGCAACTCCTCTGCAAGCCTGCCCAGGTGTTCCTCGCACACCGACATCCTTTACTAGTGCACCTTCCAGTGCATCCACCAGCCAATGTGGTGTGGCTGATGCGCTCCGACGGTGACCTCGGTATCGTGGGAGTCAGAGAGGAGCGCTAGCCCGACCAGAGGTGGGTAGAATTCGCACCATGCGCGAACAAAATTTGGGCTTCTGATGCGCCGCTCGAGATAAAAATCTTCTCCTGGCTAGCGGTGCGCAATAGGATCTGGATAGCAGATCATCTCGCCAGACGTAACCTGCCCAACATGACACAATGCCAACTCTGTTGTCATGTTGATGAGGATGCGACCCATATGCTCCTCGGCTGTGTGTTCACGCCCGAGGTCTGGTACAACATCCTTCTCCCTCTTCGATTGCATCGTTTCACCCCGGATGGAACGAAACCCTTATCGAAATGGTGGTTGTCGGTCACTCTTGTTGTTCCCCCACGGCATCGGAGAGACATGAACACAACAATTGCGGCAATGCTTCTCTTCATTTGGCTCGAGAGGAACGGCCGCGTTTTCGACCGGAAAGCCTCGCTGCCGGCGGTGATCGTCACCAAGATCAAGGTAGAGCTAGCCTTGTGGATTAGAGCTAAGGTCGATGGTGGGCATATCTTTCAAGTGCATTAGTTATTTTTCTTTCTTGACCGTGCGGTGGATTGTCGTTGTTGTGCCGAGGCGCCTACTCCTATAATATTGGACCCATTTCTTTTTCTTCTTAATGGAAAAGACATGCAACGCTCGTGCATGTTCTTGGGAAAAAAAGGCGGGTGAGTCGGTTGGAGTTGTTGTGAGCAGCGTATCCTGGTAAGAGGTGACTATACATGTTCTCACCATATTGCACTCTGTATCATCATTTGATAAATCTGCAAATGCTTCTTCTCTCTGATTCAAGTAGAAATACAAATGGAGTGCAAAACAACAACACATCCTCTTATTCTTGATCTTGCAACTTCTACTGTCGCATTGTACGATCGCCAGATATCAGACATCATTACGAAAAACAAATGAATGTATTTCATTACTCACACTTGTGTATGAGCAAACATATTTACCTACCCCAGCTTCTCCAACTTTTATGGATGGTGGCTATGGCTTCCACCCAGCACACAGCTAATTTACACTGACTTCATTGCTGGGACAAAGTAGCAAGAGAACTTAACTAGCTAGTTGTAGACTAGTAGTGTCCTGAGCCACATGTGCATGTCACGACTATTACTAACTCAAGGACATGGTTTGTCAGAGCATGTTTGTAGCATCACATGAGTTGCGATAAAAAAAAGTGAAACCGGAAACTACAAGGTCAACTAAATGCCAAGAGGTGTCATCAAGTAAACAGTAGTAATAACAAAAGGAAAAACAAAACTAGCATGCAGATGGGTACTCTTTCCTAAGGACTCTCTAAGAAGGCACAATCTACTTGGCTATGATTATGCAAGGTAGCCCTACTTTTCCATGGGGCTGTATAGAGAAATTTCATACTCCCTCCGATCCATATTACTTGTCGCTCAAATAGATGTATCTAGACATATTCTAGTGATAGATACATCCATTTGAGCGACAACTAATAAGGATCGGAGGGAGTACCAAAATTCAATCAATGCATAGACAAACAAAAATGACAGATTCTACCTGAATAATGTAGAAAAAAGACATTATTCATGATGGATTTGTTCCTTGTGTTTCACGTTGGAAATTATGTGTTGTAGACACATATAAGAATTCCAAATAGGTTTTAAAGATTCTACTGTGAGTTGGTGCCATAGGTATCTCACAAGTCTATGCCTTCCCAATTTGGGGTAGACATTCAGGTAATGATGCCTTCGGTTTGGTTGGGTCAGTTTGTTAGAAATTGACATGAAGAGCTGAATTTGTCTCCCTCCAAACAATTGGCTAAACCCGTATATATAGGGTATAAACTTCGGTTGGTCATGAGGGCAGTGAGTTCATGACTCAGACCAGGAGGCGAGCAATGTCATGCGGGCAAGTGTTGCACCAATGCAGACAATTCAAGTAGCGATGGTCAGCGACACCGCGCGGGCATGCACAGCCAACCGAGACCTCCTATATACGGCGCCTTAGGCGCCAGTTGGCGTGCTGGCGTTCCCGCGTATGGTGAGCTGGGCCGGCCCATTAAGAAAGAACGCTCGCTCGATTGCTCCGTCGACAGGTGGGTTTGCTCGCTCGATTCTTTCTTGGCTCGGTCGTTCATCTGTTGGTTTACCTTTGATTCTTTCTTGGCTCGGTCGTTAGTTCATTGGTTTACCCTTGGAGCACTGACCGTTTGACCCGTTGAACATTGCCTTCTCAAAATTTGGAAAAATTTAGGAATTTTAAAAGTGTTCATAAAATTGGAAAAAGTTTGCAAAATACAAAAAGTTCATGAACAAATAAATGTTCACGAATTTGAATTTTTTTATGATAATACAAAAAAAGTTCACAAATACAAAAAAGTTCATAGATTTTAAAGAAAGAGTTCGTAATTTGAAAGAAACTTCATGAGTTCGAGAAAAATATTCATCAATTTGAAAAAAAATATAAGAATTTGACAAAAAAAAGTTCACGAAAAAGAAAAAAGTAAAAATAAAAAAGAGAATAAACTAAAAAGCCTAGAAAAACTCGAACCAAAAAAACCATAAAGAAACCAGCCAAATCCGATGCAAATGGGAAGGCTGGAATGTGCCGTCCCACTTAAGTTACTTAGCGTCAAATGTGTGTGCGCCACGACTGGATAAGGCAGTATTGAAAGCCTTAAGCGCCGAATAGGATTCTGGCAGCCAACCAGCGATGAGAGAGATGGGCAACTGGGGTGATAGTCTGCACGAGTGTACGAGCCTACGGGCCATAGCCGAGGACGACGGCCGACGATGGCGAGCTGGCGCTGCACGATAGGGACATAAGCAAGTGCGGTCGACGGTGGGTAAAAAGTTTGGTATCTTCTTATCATTGTATACCAGATTCAAACGAGTTTCCGGTTTTATTTCGTGTCAAAATTCCTAATAGCAGCCAAACACAAAAATTAGATTCCGAATCCCCTTACCGCCAATTCCATTTCTAACAGAAATATTATTCATATCGCATCCAAATGATTCCATCAAATAATATGATGGGTGCCAATTTTTTGTCATGAATGTCTGGTCGATGAATGATCGATCTCCATTCATGTGGAAATCTGTTGCCCACAGGAACTTCTATCGAAGCCCGTCATAAAGTTCACCGACCAATGTAGTGATCGTACAAATCAGAAATCAGAACCAACAAGCATGCGCAGGCCTGAGCATGTGGCCTTCATATGGTGATTACATTATGATCTGGATCTGTTGGGTTGTTGTACAATATCAACTCGAGTGCAGTTCCATTTCTCCGCCTATAAATAATGAAGAGATGCTAACTGCTTCGACATTTCACAGAAGTTGGCTGTCTTCAAGTTCAAATGACCACCATATCTTTCGGTGACCAGTGTAAGACTAGAAATGGGAGGCATCGGAGAAGTGCAAATCCTTACGGTTAAAGGGAGTCCCACGGCCTGGGGCTGCCGCCTGAGCTAAACAGTGCCGATTGGTGGAGAAGCTGCCGACATGGACGAGCCACCGACCTGGAGCAGCTGCAGCAGGCCGGGCACCAGCTGGGCCGTTCCAGCCTCTTGAGCAGCAGCCAGTTCATCAGTTGGAGCACCATCCACTGTCGATGCGGCCGCTGCTGAAGCTGCATCCCTCTGACTAGTCCTCTCCATTAACCGCGCCTCGACTAGCAGACCACACCGAGCGCCTCCCACAAAACACACCTGTGAAGCGTGTTAAGCTACCGTCCGTACCAAAATGTACTAGAAGCAAAGGCGTACGAAGACACGATGCTGTCTCTTACATTGTTGAAACCACTATTCCTTCCATTTATATTTGGTGTTTTTATATAGGCTAGTGGGTGCAATTTCCGAAACACTATATAGTAAGTACAATGACGTGCTACATCTTCATGAGAGGTTATGAATTGGCCGGCATTGTACTTATATTGTGATTTTGCTTACCAATGATAAGTGTGAATAAACAATAAATAAAAAACATTCGACACCGCCATGAGAAGCCACCCGCGGGCTTGCTAAAACTGAATGTCGATGGGAGCTTCATTCAGGACACTGATCAAGCAAGCACCGGTGCAGTGGTACGGGACTCGGAGGGTACGATCATCTTCTCCGCTTGCACAAACCTGTCAGGGTGTGAAGATGCAAAACAAGCCAAGGCGTGTGCAGTCCTTGATGGCTTAGCCTTTCTAGTGAATCGCTATACTGGGTTGGTGCTGCTTGAAACTGACTACTCTTCAGTGTGGAATGCTGTCAAGAATGAGACCGCTAACAGATGCCACCTAGCGCCAATCTTCATGGACATCAGGTATATATCCACTAAAGTCAAACACTGACATTCCAAGTTAATTAGGAGGGAGAACAATGGAGTAGTCCATGAAAAGCTATGCGAGAACCGAAGGGGATTTGTTTCTCGAAGTTGGATTTCCTGAGAGAGTTGGGAGTCTCACATGATTATATTGTAACCTGCCCCTTGATAGCATATAGAGCTCCCTTTCTTCTCAAGAAAAATGGTTCATTCACCAATATTGAATTTTTAACGATACAAAGCAGAAGACATGTCAAGCGCAAAATCATCCTACATAGTTAGGACTGGAGGGTAAGCAAGAAGATAGGTCATTTGTGAATTGTGATGTAATCTACATTACACTTACAGGAGAGGAAAGACTATCATAATATATAGTACATAGGACCATATGACTTAGGTACTCGTTGTACTATAAACCTGACCTGGTGGGCTGGCTGAAGATGACAATCCGAATTCTTGATGATTGCTACTAAGAGGCTGTCCGGATTCTCTCCGCTCCACAACTCCTCTCCTGGAGCGGGCGGAGCAGCCCCAAACGCTGTAAGTCCACGGAGTCAGCAGAGTGGAGCGGAGCAGACAATAGTTGAAAATCGGGGAGGGAGCAAAGAGGTGATTTGCAGATCCTACAAGCGAAGGAGTTCGTCGAATTTACAGAGGAATGCCACCGAAAGTGTAACATACCGGTTCGATAGAGGTATGTCTTTCGCGCTCGTCACGGTTTTCTGTCCCAACCCAGACTGATTCAACCCCGAACGGGCCTCTAGCCCCGCCAACCTCCTATTGGCACATGCCACAAACCAGATTATTGGGCTTTCGGCCCAACTCACGAAGCGGAGTGGAGCCAGTGAGGCAAACGGTTTTTCTGGCTCGCATAATCGGTCAAGGAGTGGGAATTCACTCGAGGAGCGGGAGCCCAGGATTTTGCTGAGCTGATGGATTACCGAACAGCCTCTATAGTAAGCTCCTTCCAGTAGCATGACAATGAGCACACACGAGCAGCACTAAGTGGGATCCATCATTTAGCCTGTATATTAGTACAAATGTGGTTACTAAAAAGCCTGCCAGGTTGTAGGAATCTTGAAATACATGATATCAATGCAATAAAATTATGTAAAGAGAAACAAAAGTTTGTGGAAATAATAGGACGGCCAATTTGTTGGTCAAAATTTTAGGTGGGTTGTAGGACAGCAGGAATATGTATAACCATACAATTCAACTAAGAAATTATCTCACAACTGTTGATGTATGAAGTACTTTTGTGTAATTTTCTAAGGCCTTATCCCTACTCCTATAAAAGACTCAGTTGATGATGATGGTGTGTCTATCACCCATTATTTCTGACCATTAGATCTGCGTCTAATGATTGTGAGGTAAGTTGTGGTCTTTTTGCAACAATAGTCCACTTCTTTGCTCCAATTTGCAGAAAACTTCTTAGTATCTTGAAACCAACCACATCCCTCCTCCACCTCATCAAAATAGCCCGAGGAATATATTTTGAGTGAAACATAATATATTTTTAGTGATATATGTATATCAAAAACTAGAGCATTTTCTTTCGAGTTTGTGAACAAGTATTATTCTCTTTTGGATCTGTTGCAACGCACGAGCACATTGCTAGTTATAACATAAATAATAAGCACAATATATGACGATTCTAGGCTATGGTATAGAATTTAGCATTAACATTCCAACATTTATTTTCCCAATAATTTTTACTTGCAGGTATTATGATGAAGTACACAAAAATTGAAAATCCACTTTACCTGAACCAAATATCACCATGGCTACAGCAGTACAGCAGTGAAGCGGTTATTTCCTACCATTACCGTGGTACCTTAGCATCAATTCGTCATCAAACTTATAAGAACCCTCCTTCTTTGGTCTCTATGGGAACTATACCTGTCCATAACTCGGGCTAGACCGGGCCTCGGGCCAGGCCTAGAAAGCCTGCAACAGAAAACCTAGGCCCGACCCGGCCTTCAGGCCTAGATTTCAGGCCCAAGCCCGACCCATTAGTGGAAAATCCCGTCGGGCCTCGGGCCAGGCTCTTCCCTAAAACGCTAATATGTCAAGCCCAAGCCCAGCCCGCCCTGGTATTCGGACTCAAAATCTAGGCCCAGGCCCGCCCCGTAGGCAAGACCGGGTATCGCATGGCCAGGTATAATGGGAACCATACTGAGCATCTACATGAAATCCAATCAGATGATTGTTTGTTTAAAAATAATTGTTGGAATGACAAACCGTAAGCGCGGAGTTAATTATCATGACATCTGAATTACTTACCAATTGGCGACAAAAGTAAATATGAAACACCTTGTTCTCTAGCCTTTGTACCAAAAATGCACAACCCAACGCCTTGCATGACTCAAACTAAACGTCCATCCATTCCACAACACCACAACAAAAGGGCCGGAAAAATCACGGCCAATCCAATACGGGGAACAAAACTCACATACACTTGAACAATGAAGCCGCAACCCACCAAATTCAAGCGCCTAATCAATTGTCGTCAGGCACATACACACCAAACCCTTAAACATGCACCGCCCTCCATAGGCGCTTCAGCACAATGGCCGCAACCATAGGAATAGCACCTAATTTATGGGCATCGACAGTAGACCAGCAATTCTGGACCAGTGCAGGAGCGGCAGCCCAAAAAATGGGAAAATCCAATACGGATGATTCTGACATAGAGGAGATGCTTTTTAACGACGATGTCGATCACCTTGTGTTGTTGCATCTTGTTCAAAAATTTGAGGCCGGTAAGAAGAGAAAGCGCCGAGGATCGACGGCTGCACCTGGAAGGTCACCGCCCGGATGATCGGTAGGCTTACCCTTGATAAGGGTTGGGCCGGCTTCTGTGTAGCTCACGAGGTCAGGATCGGGTGCCTTCTCACCTTCAAGCTGGTGAGTCCTATGAACTTGAAGGTGACCGTCTTCACGGTCGATGGCATTGAGGTGGTGGCCAACTGAGTGTCACACCACAAAATATTTGACATGAATGTTGAGGGTACTTAGGGTGGTATCTCTTATCTATGTTTTGTTAATACAGTTTGAAGACTTTGTGGTACTGTTATGTTTGTACTGTAATTAACCCGCCTGTTAGTACTGCTACGACCAAGTATAGTTATTGTTTATCCCATGCTAACATTTTATGTTGTTGTTGTGTCTATGTGTACTGGTAGCCTCGTCACTCCTAGAAGAGGTTATCATAGCACTTGCGTTGTATGTAACCAAACAACAACACTTCGGATCAGGGTAGAACATGTAGGCAACCAAGCACCGGTGTCTATGTTGTTGCTCTTGGAGAGGATGCACACAAAGAAACTATGTGAAAGACATGGTTTTTGACATGTATTCACTCTGCCAGGCTGAGTCGGGCTTCTCGTCCAATAAATCTTTCTTTGAGAAGGTTAAAGAAAAGTGGTTGAGCACAGATGCAAAGTGCTGAAAATAGGTGCAAGGCCATATATGTTCATTTTATGCACACGTGCCACGCACAGAAAAAAGAAGTTAAAGTTTGTATCGAAAATGTGATCAATTGATGCCTGATATTTTCCGAAAAATGAAACGTGTTATTTTTAGTTCAGGTGCGCTGGCAGTCTGACACATGCATGCTGGTGCCATTGCCAGCACATAAATCTAGCAAGTCTCTACTCCTAATGTCTCAGTTGGTAGGATTGCGTCCGCGATTTTTTTTCGTCCCATCACTTTCAACCGGTTTATTTTCGTCCCCCTCCCCCACCTCCACACCCCAAGCACACAGGGAAAAAAACATCCTGCAGAAAAATCAGTTCTCCCGGTCCCCTCCAGGAGAACGCGCCGCCGTTTTGCGATCTCCAGGTCACGACTCTGCCACGCCGCCGTCTTGCGATCTCCACGTCAAGACTCCGCCGCGCCGCCGTCTTGCGATCTCCGGGTCACGACTCCACCGCGCCGACGTCTTGCGATCTCAGGTCACAGCTGCGCGGCAGGTCTCATTGAGAAGAACGCGCCAGATCTCGCCATTGTCCCGCGGTTTTTCGATCCGGAGGTGACAGCCCTGCCGGATCCCACTGACGTAATAGGTCCCATCGGCGGGGCGCCGCCGCGGACCCATTACTGGATCGGAAATCAGCCCCAGGTATGTTGTACTGTACAGACCCCAGGCAGGACTGGATCGAAAATGTTTTTTGTACTAGTATAGACCCCGGTTGAAAGCATCATAAGTATCAGTTTACAGCATGAAAAAATGCGGACGTGTTTCATCAAGCAGAAAATAGTAATGGAATAGGTCCAGTGTCTGTGGCCGATCTTCATTCATGTCACCAGATCTTCATTCATGGCGCCCGATCTTCATTCATCAACCGTGTGCACAGCTGCATCATGAACAACCAAGTTTGAGGCTCACTTTGTTATACCAAGTACATATACTGGATATAATGCTGCATTGATGCAGAAAGTAAAAACTACGGGTGGTTCACACAATACTATCATCTCCACACAAACCAGTCTTTGCAAGGTCACATTCAGGGTATGAAAATGTTCACACAAACATAACCTTTATTGATGTTCCTCGGCAGCTCAATGTTCGCCATGCTTCGTATATCCACCAGCATGCCCATGTCCGCGTTCGGCCCAAGATATGGCTTCAATATTAGTCGGTGTGGTTCAGAATTCATAGACAGCTTGCAGAAAGAAATAAAGACTGACCATTGTTACCTGGCACAACGAAACTACCAAAAGAAGCTTCGTTGAAAAGTTCAACGGATCCATCCTGCTTCCTTGAAGTGGAGGTCCGGACACATCCGACACTCACGGACTTTGCTATGAACAGCATATGCTCCGCGTTGCATCCTTATATGACACCCTCATGCACGAATGAAACCAAAAAGAACATCAGCATAAAAAAAAAGCAGTGTACCAGTACATGTGAAGTACGTATGGGAGAAACTTAAAGCAGTATACTTAGTGTCTGACATGAAAAAATAGCAATTTTGTTATTAAGTAGTGAACCAGTACTTGTGAACTGTGTTGGAAAGAAATTTAAAGCAGCGTTGTTGTTATGTAGCTAAAACTGAAAGTCTCAAACTTTGTACCCAGACTGCCCAAATGAGAAAGTTGTCTTATATACGTTGTTAGATCAAGCCACGCTTGCCCTTCATTTTATCCAGCACGATTTTGATGTCCGTTTACTAGCAGCGTCTGTAAGCAGGTATTTGCTGATTACCTGATTCTATTAAAATTGTGTTTTTATTTCTATAGTAGCGTATGGGGAATCCACACAGCAAGCCAACGGAACAAACGACGTCGCCACATGTACCTCCAGGTATTAGTTCAACTATAAATTGTGCTATACATGTCAAACACCATCCCGTGAGATTGTATTTGTTCCAGGCACGATGGAGGGGACAAATGTGGAGCAAGGGAAAATACCCGGAGCCGACGATGTTGACAATATTTACACAGGTAGCCCAGGTACAAGGCTGTGCATATATACAAACTTGAATTTTAGCATTTTTTGGTGATCAATAATACCTACAAGACTTTGACACAACCCATTGTAATCGATCAAGCGTTTGACTTGTACTAGGAGTCTATATTACTCCCTCCAAACGGAATGTACTTCAACAGGCCGATGGTGATAGGGCATTTGTTCAACAACCTTCCCATCCGATGTCGGGTAAGTATAATTTTGCTACAAAGTTAAAGGCATTTGCCGTCAACTTTTCCTTATTTAGTTTTAAAATTTGGTTATGTTTAAACGATGCAAACAACCCTCCAATCTCATTCCTGTATAATGAATCTTTGTTGCCGGCTCCCAGTAATCATACAGGAAATTATGAGTCAAATGTACCTCAAAGTTTTATTGGTATTACCTCATGCATGGCCGATCTGATTTAAATTGTGCTTAAGGTGGTTTATTTTCATACTTTAACCTAGCTTATGACTTTTGTGTTCCTCCATAGCTGTTCATGCTCCTGTTTCAGATGCATCATCCGATCACATGATAGAGGGGACAAATGTTGACTACTATAACCACGGGGTTATACCCGTAGGCGACGAGGTTGACGTTGACGTATTTTACACAAGTAGTCCAGTTATAATGCTGTGAAATGATACATGGTTTAATTTTTTGTTTTATATGTGATCAACCGATTTAAATGGACCAAGGATGCTGCTTGTAGGAATCCATATTTCTCCGTCCGAACGGATGTCTCTTGAACAGACCGATGGTGATATGACATATGTAAATGATCCTTCCCATATGATTTCGGGTAAGTACTATTTTGCTGAAAGGTTCGCACCACATGCCTACAACTATGTCATATTTTGGTACCATTTTAATTTTGCTTGAATGATGCAGACAACTCTCCCATAGATCTGACACGAAATTATGCGACAGATGTTATTACCTCAAACTTCATGTTAAACTACTTTATATTTACGCGTAATCCTAGCTTTTGGCTTTTATGTTGTTCCAGTAGATGTACATAATTTGCCCATGTCGGTACCAACATCCGATCAAACGAACAACGGAGTTGTCATTGAAAAAAACATAACAGACGAAAAGAGGGAGCAGAGGAACGCCCGGAGACGAGCTTCTTATCGGAAGAAAAAAGAGGATGGTACGGTCAAACTCCAAGATGAAGATAAATCTTCCCTTCCAATGACAGGTATGATTATTTATTGTTAAGTCGACTATTCTCACATCTGGGTATCTTTAATGACAATAGAACTGGCCATCAAGCAACGTAATAACAAGGAAGAGAGGCAGCAGAATGCCTCACGGCATCCTCTCAGTGATATCACTAATGGGTATCAACCTGCCTCTATGGACGTTGACGAAAAAAAAGAGCTGTTGAAGGCTCGTAGGCGAGCTGCATATCGAAAGAAGGAAGACGAGTCTACCGTCAACCAACAAGATGAAAATCTGTCTGCCCTTACCATATCAGGTAATAATGATTTACATGTGTTGGCACTGCGATGATAGTATATATACTCCCTCCATATCATAATATCGGACGAAAATTGACGAGGGTACCATCTATGGGATAGCAGATGTGCAGAATGATACCCTGTCCCCTCTAGGTGATATCACTAATGCAAATCACCCAAACTCGGTGGACCTTGACGAGAAAAAAGAGGAAATGAAGGCTCGGAGGCGAGCTGCTTATCGAAAGAAAAAAGAGGAGACAGCCAGCAACCAACAGAAAGATAAGATGTCATCACTAACGATATCGGGTGAGAGTGTTTTATGTGTATGCACTGCGATGATAGAATCTATACTCCCTGCATTACATATTATCTGGTGAAAAATGATGTGTGCACCATCAATAATCATGCAGATGTGGAAAATGTTTCCCTGTCCCCTTTTGGTGATATCAGTAATGTGTCTCAACAAACCTCGGTTGAACTCGACGAGAAAAATGAGCTATTAAAGGCTCGGAGGCGAGCTGCTTATCGAAAGAGAAAAGAGGAGGCAGCCAACAAGCAACCAGATGAAAATCTGCCCGCCCTCACGATATGAGGTAAGAATGTGTTATGTTGCAGCAATAACATTATCGTATGCAATTCACTTTCAGCGCGGTGTATAGTTCAACATTAATAGTGATAGTGAATTAATTAATTGACCACCGTGTTCTATATGCAATTCACTTTCATAATGGATGAAATGAAATAAATTTTGCACGGTCTATATAGGCCGGACATGAAGGCCAGACATACAACTTTTGAAAATTTAATTACAGTTTATCTTAAGGCACGGAGGCATTATGTAAAAAATAAATGATAGATAGAGAACTAGCTTCAACCAGCCAACACAACTATGTGCAGCTATACATCATTCTTCATAACCCACCCGTTCAGCTATGTATAAGGTCGGTGTTTGACTACTATCTTCATTCTTGTTGAAGAATGATGGTCTGATAATGTTTTCACACTATTGTTTAACCAGCCAACCCAACAACGTCCAGCTATACGTCATTGACACGTGATGATGCCCCATTGCCTCCTTCATCTACAACTGGTGTCATTCATGATAAAGAACTAGCTAGGCGTCAACGTGATAAAGAACGCAAGCGTGACTTAAGGTTAACGCACGGTCAAAGGGAGCAGGAAAATGCGCAGAGGCGAGCAGATTACCGGGATAAAATGGATAACGGAAGGATCGATCTAGAACGAAAAAATCTAAATCAAAGAGAATGGCGCATGCAACACCGAGAAAGCATGACTGCGGATGAGAAGGGGGAGTCAAGTGCTCAAAGAAGGGCAAAGTATGTAGCAAAGAAAAACACGCCGTGTGCTGAATCGATCGCAATGCAGCGTCCAGGTCTTGATGGCACAGTGTCCGACTCTCACGCAGCACCTGACTTTCAGACCGAACCTGTCTGTCTAGATGGCACTACTAGAAAAAGGCTTATCCCCAATATCTCTACTAGTGGCGCACCATGATGGTGGTGCGCCACTGCTATATAGCAGTGGCGCACCAGAATCAGGTGCGCCATTGCTATGTTTTTACTAATGGCGCACCACATGAGCAGTGCGCCATTGCTATTATTTTTGGGTCCATCCCCCCCCCCCCCCCCCCCCCCCCCACCAGACATAGCAATGGCGCACCACACCTAGGTGCGCCACTGCTACGCAGGCACACCCTCACCAGACATAGCAATGGCGCACCACACCTAGGTGCGCCACTGCTACGCAGTGGCGCACCTAGGTGTGGTGCGCCATTGCTATGTCTGGTGAGGGTGTGCCTGCGTGTGTGTGTGAGGTTAGTAATGGAGCTGGTGCGCCATTGCTAACCCTAGCAATGGCGCACCTGGGAGGGTGCGCCATTACTAACGTCTCACACACACAAACACACACACACTGGATCGCCTTTTAGGTTTTTAAAAAAATAAAAGAAAATGATAAAAGATTCAAAAAAATTCAAAAAAATAGATGCCCATGTGTTATGTGTTCTAGTTGTTAGGAAAATTAACAAACATGAATTTTGAATTTTTTTGCAAAAGACCGCCGTGTTTCGGTAAAATGGCCGTAACTTTTGCATACGTCCTCCGATGAAAAAGTTTTTTATATGAAAAATCATCTACTCGAAAAGTTACATCCGAATTCAACGGGCTATGCCCGTCATCGATTTTCTAGAATCCTCAAAAACCTAACAGAAAAAAAGTTACGATGCTTTTAAGATCTGGAGGCACAAAAATTAGAAAAAAAATGCAAAAAATAAATAAATTAGCAATGGCGCACTAGTGCATGGTGCGCCACTGCTATTTTCCCGCCTTCAAAATTCAAAAAAATACAAAAATAAAAAACAAGTTAGCAATGGCGCACCTTATGAATAATGCGCCACTACTATTTTCCCGCCTTCACAATTCAAAAAAATTCGAAAAAATAAAAAAATTAGCAATGGCGCATCAGTGAATAGTGCGCAACTACTATTTTCCCGCCTTCACAATTCAAAAAAATAGCAATGGCGCACCGGTGCATGGTGCGCCACTGCTAAGTTGGGACAGAAGTTTAAAAGGGCCGGCCAGCCACTTACCCCTTCATTCTTCTCCTCCTCTCCTCCACTCCATCTCCTCCTCTCCTCCACTCCATCTCCTCCTCTCCGGCGACCTCCTCCTCCTCACGGTGCTCCTCCTCCGGCGACCTCCTCCTCCCTCCTCTCCTCCTCACGGTGCTCCTCCTTCCTCTCCTGCTCACGGTCCTCCTCCTCTCCGGCGACCTCCTCCTCCCTCCTCTCCTGATCCTCACGGTCTCTCCTCCCTCCTCTCCTCCTCACGGTCTCTCCTCCCTCCTCCTCTACTTCCGGCCACATGTGGAGCTCCCCCGGCACAAAGAACGTACCAGATCCAGGTCGAGAACGAAATTTGAAAAAAATTCAAGCAAAAAAAACGAGCAAAAAAACAAGCCAAAAAAATGAGCCAGATCTAGATCCAGATCCAAATTCAAAATTCAAAAATAGCAATGGCGCACGGTGGGGGTTAGACGGTGCGCCACTACTATTTTCCCGCCTTCAAAATTCAAAAAAAAATCAAAAAATTTCAAAAAAAAAAAGTTACCAGTGGCGCACCTGTAGCAATAGTAATGGCGCACTACAAGGTGCGCCACTGTTACCTGCAATACTAATGGCGCACCAGAGGTGCGCCATTAGTATTTGTTACTAGTGGCGTGGTAATAGTGGCGCACCTAGAGTGCGCCATTAATGGCAAAAATAGGTGCGCCACTAACAGTCCTTTTTCTAGTAGTGTGGGGGCCCTGCAATGACTATGCCGACGTACACTGTCGGTACCGATGGTAGGAATTGGCTAATGTCATGGTCTGGTACGGAAAGTCAAGTCGTACACTCTTTTGCTCACCATCTCAATTATGTTGCAGCTGACATGGAGTCATTCCTCAGCGGCATCATGGGCAAGGATCCGATGCCACCCGACTTCATGGATGATGAGTACTATCTATTTGGCGGCCAAGGTATGGTGAAAAGTTAACAAGGACATCATTTGGTTAAAATTGTTATCATAAACATTAGTTTTCGATGTTTTGATTTGCCATGTTGAACAAATGCCCGCAGAATCCGATGTTGACAACATGGATGGATATGAAGACACAAACATGTCTACCATGGATGTGACCGCACCCATTGATCCATTCGACTATGTCTACTCAAACCTCCTAGACAGCACACACATACTCAAGCACGCCGCAAACTGCGACCACTGCAAAGCCATGAAGTTTGAGTCTGAGACTGACAGCTTCTGTTGTCGCAATGGCCAAATCGAGCTCAAGCAACCGGATCCCATCCCGGAGCTAATGAGGCTTTGGTCCAGCATGGATGCAGACTCTAGACATTTTCGGGAGAACATTCGGTTCTTCAACGGGCACTTCTCCTTCACAACCCTTGGCGTCAGCCTTGATGAAAACTACACAAACATGAAGTCTGGGGTGTACACATTCCGGGCACATGGCACCATTTACCACAATGCGCATTCGTTCGGGCCTAGCTCCCGTCCAGAACATCTCCAGTTGTACTTCTATGATGACGACCCTAACCTACATCATCGCAAGGCTGCCACCAAGCAATTAGACCAGGATGTCGTCAAGAAGTTAGTGGACATACTCAGGGAAAACCCTTACTCCCAGCAATTTAGGAGTTTGGGTGCACACAAGGATAACCTCGATGATTATAGGATAGACCTCAACACCGATCAGAGGCTTGACCAAAGAAAATATAATAGACCAGTGTCATCTGAGGTCGCTGCAATTTGGGTGGAGGGCAATGATCTAGCGAAAAGGTTCGATCGGAGGATAACACTATGTGGTAACAACAACGAAAGGCACAGTATACATGTGACCGATGGATCATATGACCCGTTGTCTTATCCCCTCTTCTATCCAAGGGGGGAGCTTGGTTGGCATCCGAAGCTACCTAAACGTAATGTCCCTTGGGAGGTTGTACAACAACCTCGAGCGGCCCATGATGATGAGGATGCAGGTATGCCTTTTGCGTACCATTCCGTCATAAATAATATTTTACCTTTCATAAGTATTCTAATTTTCGCGTTACTCATCCATATGCAGAGGGGAATAGCAGGTTATGCGTCTCCGTGAGAGACTACTACTGTTACATGCTGCAAAGATCAAGTGGTTTATGAAGTACTGTGACTAATAATAGGCCATCCACCAGCCCATGAGATAATATTCAAATATAATCCAATCGGAGACAATCCAATGAATATTAAATGTTAGCACTTTACCTTCGCTACTAGAAAATCAGCTAAAATTCCATTGCCACCCAATAGCTCTCGACCCAAAGAAACTACCTCCCTTGACTTGCTGGACGTCCATGCCTAAATTCAAATGTTGATCAGTACACTGTACATGTCAAAAACCCCTATGTGATTTAAACAAAGAGGCCATTTGCTAGCTATGAGTACATAGCAATTTACGGACCTTGCCGAAACTAGCATGGCCTGGTGTCATTTTGCCAGTCTCATAGAGCTTGCACAAGCGCCAGCCGACAAGAAGCATGGCCTGGATGTTACCAAGCATTCGAACAAGCTTTTCTTGGTTGAGCTGAAAGGCTGCCAGGGGAGCTCCAAACTGCTTCCTTTCTTTTAAATACCTATCCAGTGGCAAATGTGCAAAGTCAAATAGGTATAGACCAGTGCAAAGAACAGTATATTGAAGGATAGGTGAGGTTCGGACCGATGGCACATGTCATAGACACCCATCGATATGCCAATTATCAGCTCACAAACCGGAACGCCAACATGAAGACATGTTATTCCCTGAAAAATCAAATAACAAAGGGTATAATTAATCCCTTTGTCTCAAGACTTTAAATGTAGAGAAGTAGGGCCCGATAACCACATTACTGTTATTCACACATGCCTCCTCTCATAGTCACCATAACCCAGTCATCCCACTTTTTGGGAAACCATTTCAAAGAAAACATCTTCGGAACAAAATGGCACTACTATCTGTCATATGCCTTTTCAAAGTCAACTCTGAATAGCATAACAATTTGTTTTTTGACATGAATGGAATTAAGAGCCCGACCGATGTTAAATTAAGACAACTTCCATGATGTACATGCCTTTTATGAAGGCAATTTGTACCGGGAAATCAAAGAGCCACCACGACACCAAGTATATTCATAAGAATTTTGATTAAAAAAATGAAACTGATATTCAACAGCCAAATACATTTGAAATTATGAATTTGCTTAACGTCATTGGTTTTTGTAACCAATGTGATTATACCATAATTGAGCTTAGCAATATTAATATTTCCTTTGAGGAAATCATCAAGCAATATAGGTTTTAGATCTCATTTAATTAAATTCAAAATATTTGTTAAAACTTAATTGGAAAACCATCATCTCTAGGGCTCTTGTTACTAAACAGACTGGCTTGGTAATGTTTTCTCTATAAAATAGGGGTTGGCTATTTGGATCCTAGCCCGCCCAAGACCACGATACATTTTGCTTCACACGTCCAAGAAAGAGTAACAAATCAAACAGTTGATTTGTCTTACACAGTTTGTGCAAAAAAATTCAAGCTTAACATATATAATCCCACTCACAATCTCACAGACCCCCACACATATATAATCCCAAGCATGCATATCCGGTGCAGTGATTATTCGACATAAACTTACGAGTACAGCAACCTACTACTACTAAGCTACTATACTAATCAAGTCAAATCTTCTTCAAGTTGCTACCGTGGAGTCGTGTAGAGGATGTACCTAGCTAGGCAAAGTTGCTGGAATCTGCTCTGTCTCAGACGGGCTGCAGCAGCTCCACGCCCCCTTGTGACGTATGGCCGCTCGTACTCAGTCGATGTGAACCTTGTCGACGACCTCGTGGTGGTGCTTCTTGCACGCCATTTAGACCACCGGCTGCGCCACCGTGGCCGTGCCTTGGCCGTCGGGGAGCTATCGTCACCCTGGCCCTGCCTGTGAGGCCGGGTCACGGCGCCGCGACACATTAGGGAGGAGGAGATCACGTCAGGGAAGCAAAGAAAGGAAGAAGTAGAGGAGGACAGGGGGCGGATCAAGCAGGGGGAGCGGCGTGCCGGAGCTCCTGGCGTTGCAGATCGAGGCACCCCGCTTCGGATCCACCTTCCAGCTCGCCGGAGACGAGCACCGCCATAGATTCGAACGGAATGGGACCGGATCGAGCACCCGCGCCCGGGCCATGAAGGTTGCTGCGTCCGTCCCCATCAGTCGAGTCGCACACGGCTCGCCGGAGACTGATGCGGTTGTCGGCGGGCGGAGTCACGCGGCTGCGGGCTCGGCGACGCGTGCGGCGATGAGGCGGGGGGAAGGGAGAGGGCGAGAGGTGGTGAGTGAGTGGAGAGGAGAGGTGAGTGAGCCACAAGACCCGCCGCGGCATGGAACTGATGCGGTGGTCGGCGGGCGGAGTCGCGCGGCCGCCAGCTCGTCGACGCACGCGGCGATGCGGCGGGGGAGGGGAAAGGGCGAGAGGAACTGAGTGAGTGGAGGGGAGAGGAGAGAGTGGTGGGGATAAGGTTGCGATGCGGCGGGGGGAGCGGAAAGGGCGAGCGGTGGTGAGTGAGCCGAGAGGCCAGCGTGCCAGGTGGGCCATCGCGCCGGCCCGTGAGGCATCTGTGTCGTGCCTGGCCGGCCCATTTGGCCAGGTATACTGTGGATAAGGTTATTTCTTTTATAGTTTTTTTTAGGGGGCTAAGCTTGGGTGCTGGTTGGGCCGTGGTGGATAGCTAATTTGGGCCTTGTGTGCAAATTTTGCTCAACGATAGAAATGCACGACTCGCATGTGTAGGAATTTCTGATAAAAAACATAGATATTAAAAGTATACATACCTCACAGAAACAATAAAAGTGTATATATATATATTAAACATGGTTCATAAATATAAATATTTTTTATACTTATTACATATACTAAGGGTATCACAAAAAAAATTGAGAGAAAAAACAAATATACTTGGTTGAAGAAGGTTTGTTTGCATGTTTTTTTTCTTTTGTTGGACAATTTTCCATAGCCTATATAAATAATTTAAAATTATTTAAGCAATTTCAGATGACTGCTTACTTATATATGAACATTATAGTTTGTTCCGAATTTTGTGTTAGTACTATTATTTAAGCAACATATTTTTCTAATAATATCAAATATGTTTTCTTTTTTCAGAGAAAATAGTTGTGTTAGTTTCACTTTTATTTTTATTATATATTATATATGATTATATGATGCAGTAGAAAATATCATTTATATTTCATCATAGATATAAAGTGATGGGTTCCGACATATGCACTGATGTAACGATGACAGACCGCACTGAAACACCACGAGAAGAGGTGCATATAGCTAACCTTCCTTTGTATGTATATTATACATGATAATACGAAAGGTGTATTTTTTATATATTATTGTTTTTTTCAGAATATAGGAGACATGGATATGGACTTTGGAGATGCACAAAAAGAATCCATTGAGGGTTCCGATGCGACGTTGCTGAAAGGGACCGAAAATTCACCGAGTTTTTTACAATATAATGATGTCGAAGCGGTGATATCTCGTAACAAACCAAAAAAGGATGTCAATTTAAATGTTATCGCACAAGGTATTTTTTCAATGTTATTATCAATATTTTCTTTGTGATATTGCCTTCTGTATTCAACTAATTTGGCTCATTTTGTTGACTAAGTTGGCTCACTTTTTTATGATGTCGACAGACTATGTTTGTACCCCTAGATATATTTCAGTCATCGAATCAATCATGTCTGCCCCCAAGAAAACCAAGTTCGTGGACATTGGAGATGCCTTGTTATCAACCGACGATTTGGAATGCCTTTTGAAAGATGATATGTTCTTACACGATGGTGTAAGACCAATTGCATAAACTTTGTAATTAATAATTGCAACAAAATATAATATTGTAAAAAATATATATAATCTAAATGTTGATTACAGGTGATAAATGCTTACATATATTGCATGCTTGCTCACGACCATCTACGAGACAGGGCAGGTGAAAAGGTACACATTATTAGCACGTTTGTATCCGGCCAGATAAAAGAAGAAGGGGAAAAAGACATAGACCCATCAAAATATCGTCACATCGTACATCATGTTAATACTTATCTACAGCAAGATATGATTAGTCTTGTCTCGTTATCCATGCGTATAATTATGGATTGTTTTTATTTAGTTCATATGTTTAATGATTTATTAATATTTATATCTAACTGTGACTGCGTCTTGTATGATATTTACACCAGTTATTCATTCCGATTAACATGCCAGGCTACCATTGGTATCTAGCAGTAGCCAATGCCAAAAAACGTGAAATTCAAGTATTGGACTCTCTTGGTTCTCGGGTCAAACGCAGTGACCTTGCTACTACGGTAAATATCTATTGTTTTTGCTCATCTTAACATATGTTTTGTTTGCCTTAATCCCTAATATTTCTCATATATAAAATAGTTACTAGGACTCGAGAAGCGTCTCAAACTTGCAGAGCATAATCCGGAGTTTAACAAAGACCATAGGTGGCCCGATCTCAATGTTACAAAATGGACGGTCGTAGAGCAGTTTCATGAGGCAATACAAACCAATGGGTAAGCACTTGTTACATTGGTTTGTTTATTTGATTCATCTGGACAATATTCTAAAGCATTATTTTATAATATTATAGCGTATCATGTGGACTATTTATGCTAAATTATATGGAATATTGGACATCAAATGCATTATCAGACCAGTTCACCCAGGTATTTCATTTTTATACATTATCTCATTATTTTATCTCAAAATATTATATCAATTTATATATATATATAATTTCTAGGATGATATGAAACACTTTCGACGAAAATTAGATGTCATTTTGCTCGATTCGGAGCTGAATAAGCTAAAAGGAGGTCCCATATACCATCAACCTGACGATGAAGAAATTTTAGCTAATTCTGATCTCGAGATCCTGGAGAATGCACCTGACGTAGTCATAGACAAACGTCCTGCCCCAATCACCATCATGCCCACGGACCAACATGAATTACTTACCGGCCTCTGCAACTACATCATGTCGGTCGATGATGTCGGGTGTTTGGAGTAAGTATCATGTATCAATATTTAATGTGCGCATGTACATTATTATTATTCTTACCATCCAATTGTTAGGAATGAATGGGTCCGAAGCTCGACACCCGATCCAATGGGCTTAAGTTTTAAGAAACTTCAGTGCATACTAAACATGGAGCAGGCTATGGACAATGATTGCTTCAACACCGCCGTGCGTATACTGGCATGTGACGAGGGAGTATTGTTCACAGACCCTCCTATACACTACATGGATCTAAGATTTTGTGTAAGTGATCGTAACTCTGCATTCTATGTGGCATTAGTATTAACATACTGAAGCAATATTTATTTTTTTACTTAGTCCATGATGCTAGAGTCAACACGAGGTCAGAAGTTTTGCGAGAAGAAAACTATCCAGACGTTGGCAACATTATTTGATAGCTGGCCTGGGATGGACAATAACATCTCATCGTGCAACATGGTAAGTAAAATATTTTGTCTATTGTTATCATGGCTTATTGTTGTTTCTAATAGCTCCACTTGTAGATTTATCTTCCTTATGCATCCATCGGCCGATACATCTTGTACGTGATCGACAAAGAGGCACGTCAGATATATATTATGGACCCTATTCAAACATCACAATCGTTAGAGGATAAAAATTTGAGGCATGCACTAAAATTAAAAACTTTTGCAAGGGATTTCAAAGAAGCACTCGAAATAAAGCTGCCTGGTTGGAATTCCGATATTTCTAAATGGCAACGTTTATTTCCGTTTGGTATTCCAACGAGTATAGACGGGTAATGAATTCATAATAAAAATATTTATTTTTGTTATCACTATATTCTTTATATTATTAATTTAAAATATTGCAGGAATGTGTCTGGCTATTTTGTTTTTCATTTTATGCTCTGGTGGAACGGTAAAGAATTGGTCAAGCCGGTTTGCGCGGTGAGTATTGTCCGTTACATATTTTAAGATCTTCGGCGTGAAATTTGCATACTAACTACATATATTGTTTGTGCAGGATGGGTATGAGTTGAGGAAGCAGTTTTTATTATACTTGCTAAAACATTGTGGGAACGAAGCCAAAGTCAACTTTCCTGATATTGTTAAAGAATTTCTTAAGCGCACCATCTAGATATTGATAGTTTTGTAATAGATGTTTAGCTGGAACATCGCTCAGTTTGTTACATGGACATGTCGTTAGTCTTTCTTTTTGTTATTAATTTTCATTGCAAAATGGACTTCAATTATTCAGTAATTGTGTTTGTGTTATATTGTTTGTGCATGTGAAATTTAACATGTAACTCTTGCAAACTATTTCAAGAGCCCGTGGCAATGCACGGGCACTCTACTAGTAAATCCTAGTGACCGAGTTGTCAAAAAAAAATCCTCATGTGACGCGAGCGAAAGATTGGACGGAGACGATCCATCCATGGATGTATCATGCGTGCAAGCGAGCACCTCTCTCCCAAAATATCTTTGGCAGCCCAAGATCAATTGCTATCAGACAGTTTTCCTGAAGGTGGATGCACAGATCTCTCGTTCCCCTTGCCGACCCTACCTTTCATCGTCGCACCCTAATCATCGCTGAAATCAAATCCACGGGATGTTCCTCCGTTTCCGGGCGAAATGTCTTCTCTTTTTTGAGGATCAATATTGCCGCTTTATTTAATCGTATGCGTTCGGAATCTCATCCGAAATTACATCAAGAACACAGTCCGGGGTAAGCCCCAACCACACCTTACAAAGTTCATCACCGACACCGACTCTCGCTAACTTATGTGCGGCAACATTAGCAGAACGACGAACCCACGAAACTTTAAAGTCGGAAAACGAAGCGAGCATCGCCTTGATCTCTTGTATCCACGGCCCAGCACTCGACAGCTCCTTGTGGTGAGCATTTAGCATTCGGACCACAACCTGGGAGTCAAGCTCGACATGTACCTTCTCGGCGTTGATTTCCCTCGCCACCTCAAGAGCTCGCTTGCAGGCCAAAATCTCCACTGATTCAGGATCCGCCACATCCCTGAAAAAATGACAAAGCCCCGCCCGGAAAGCCCCATCGTGGTCTCGGATTACTGCTCCAGCTCCTCCCGATTTGCTCACCTTAGCGACTGCCCCATCAGAGTTCACCTTCAGCCACCCAATATCCGGCGGTCGCCACTTCTGCTTGAGCTGCGGCATTGCCGGGCGCGGGTCACTGGTATGAGTGTTCTTCCATTCCTTCAGATGGGTTGCGACCTTTTCTATGATTTCATGTGGTGGAGAAATCTTTTGTCCATCCCTTGCCTCGTTGCGTGCCAACCAAAGCCCGTACGCCGCTTGGATCATGGCCGCCTTCTCCTCATCCGCTGCTTCTGCAAGCCACCCGAGCAGCCAGCTCGCTAACGCACTCTGGGAGTCGATCGGACTCGGTGGGGTCGCCACCGAAACTCCCTTTTCCGAATGCAGAAGCTGCCAGAACCGTGCAGAGTGTTGACACGTCCAGAAACGGTGCAGCACCGTCTCCTCCCGCCCACACGCCACACAAAAAACACCGGGTTTAATCCTCCGACGATGAAGCTCGGCCCCCACAGCGTGACCATTACGAATCATTCTCCACATATGAATCTTAGCTTTGCCTGGAGCGGATGTTTCCCATAATGCCAAATATCCTCTATGTTTCCGGGCGAAATGTCGACATGTATGTAAATCAATCTGCCCATCATACACCACATCAATTATTGCGATACGCTTTAGGCAAAACCGTGCCACCTGCGCCGCAATCAGTCCACGTGAACGACGCCCGAAACTGATAGCGATAGCTCGTCACAGTACGCACCCGGCACTGTGTCCGTCACAGGACGCGCGCGGTGCTGTGGCGGACATACGTACGATACGACGTCGGCAGCTGAACAGCGGCGGCGTGGGCGCTGTGTACGCTACGACGTGATCCGGATCGGTCGGAGGCCGCCGACCACCACGTTTGCCCGAGCCGACAGGACGCAGACGCACCCACGTACACACGCAGCGGCATCTTTGCATCACTGTAGGTAGGAACTGCAGTACGAAGCATCATCGTATCTACTTCGCACCGTATGATGACCTGGTCCTTCCATTTGCTGTGCACGGGCTGGCTCACTCGGTGCCCTGCCTGGTCAGCTGGTGAACAGGTGAAGGATCTAGATCGGTCGAAGCGGGCTGTCACGTCTCGCTACTATGTCCTCTGTCCTCTGCCCCGGGTCGTACCCGGGGCGAGTCGCACGCTGACACCGGCGTCCGTTTTTTTTGTTTTTTTTTTGCGGGAACACCGGCGTCCGCTTTGCACGCACGGGAAAGCTCAGCCCGTGCGTGCTCCACAGCTGGTAAAGGATGTGGATCGATCGTGCTGCGCCGTCACATATCAGGGCATCACCAGTTCAGCACTGTGCTCAGCTACTGCCAATCGACCGGTCGACGTGCGAGTTTACGGCTCTGCCTTTCCTTTCTTACCGGCCGCGTCATCGTCGTCACGGGGTCAGGTTAGGTTAGGTTAATTAATCGGGGCGGCCGTGAAAAACCTGCGCGGCACGCACATGGTGGCCACGCGACGCGTGCGTATCGTAGTACGTCGCCGTGCCGACCCGACGACTCCTTTTCCCCGCGACGCGCGCGGACCCGTGAACGTGCGGCTCACCTCGTCCCCCGCAGGCCCTGTCCCCCTCCGCGCGCGGTGCATGCACCTCAGGTCCGGAGGAATCCCGTGCATCTCGCTCGCCCCATCGGTCTCGCCGGCCCCTTTGCTTATCTTTTTCTGGCCAAGTGTACCGCCTCCTGTCTCCGGGTCACCGCCCCGCTGCAGGTGCAGGACAAAGGAGAAGAACCTGGCCAGAGTTTATCGGTCTGTACGTCCCCATGGCACGAGTAAATATATTTTTAAACCAAGGCTGCGTGGAGGCGTGTGGCATTGTGTAATCGAACATTTTGTCCGCACTCCCGGGGCAGCTGCTAGCAAGGAGCCAGGCAGTACCTGGGCGACGCGTCGTGAGACGCAAGTCGTCTCGTTTCTAGCCATGTAGGGGTGTTTTTTTTTTCTGAGGGGTGCCATGTAGGGGTTGAGAACTTGTGACTCGGAGGATTTCTGCCCTACACTTTTCTTCCAAAAAGCGTGTCGCTTTGGGAAGTACGCTCACCTAATGCGGGAGGAATTCGGCATCGGTTGCGTTCGTGGTTTGGCGCAGGCACTTTTGCCCGTTGAACGTCTCGTGGTAAAAGCCCGGCTTTATACAGAATCGTGACTGGTTGATCACGGGAAAAGGGTTGATGGGTCCCACATTTTTGTGCACATGGTCTAGCAGTAGACTCAAGAAAAAGGGACTGATACTAGTTTCGTTTTGGTTACACTCTTCTTGACCAACATGTCATGTGACTAATACTCCCCGTTTCTAATTATAAAACCTTTTAGAGATTTCAATACAAACTCATTTTGCTTACTGAAATCTTTAAAAAGCCTTATATTTAGAAATAGAGGGAGTATAAGACAACTTGTTAGTATGAACTGAACCGTGGGTACGTCTTATACTTAGAAACGTAGGGTGTAAATGATACCCCACGCATTGCTGCAAAAATTGATTGCAACATTTTTTTTTTGCGGGAAAATTTTCAATCTATTCGTCATCAATCATGTATGTATCTACACCAGAAACAATAAAAATTACATCCAGATCTTTAGACCACTTAGCGACGACTACAAGCACTGATGAGAGCCAAAGGTGCGTCGCCGTCATCACCCCTCCCTCCCCTGGAGCCGGCCAAAACTTCTTGTAGTACATAGTCGGAAAGTCGTCGTGTTAAGACCCCCTAGGACGAACACACCAGAACAACAACCGTCACCGATGAAGATAAAGCGTAGATTGGGAGGATCGAACTTGAAGACACACGAACATAGAAGGACGTAGGTCGGATCCACCAAAGACAACCACCGACCGAATCCCATCAGATTCGCCGGAAACACACCTCCGCACGCCCTCCTACAATGCTAGTCGCACTGCCGGGACGGGGGCTAGACGGGGAGAACTTTATTCCACTTCACAGAGCCGCCGTCGCCGCCTCGTCTTCCTTAATAGGACACAAGCCCTAAACGGACACAAAAGACATCTAAAAACAGAGAAGGAGCCCTCTCACCAGCAAGGACCGAGATCCACCGCGCCTCTATGACCTAAGGCGAGGTAGACGAGGTAGACCTACGGTGCCGCCGGTAGGAGGCACTGCCTCGCAAGAGCACACAAAGCGAACATGTATGAAGCAAATCTGATAAGCTAATCTGCAATATTTTTTTTATGAGGTTTGATTATCTAGAATCCGAATATGAATGAAGACTAAATTACATATACTTTGCTGTATTTTATTATTATATAATTATAATATATTTATAGAATATAAGTAATATTTGCCGTGCATAGTGAGAGAAATGAAAGTAGTACATGTTTTTTTGGCAAAAAATAGTGAAGTTTTTTTAGTTGAAAAAAACAGTGAGGTTGATCTTTTGTAGTGAAGTTTATTTATTTATTTATTTCTATGAGACTAGTGAAGTTGATGAAGTGAGAAGTGTGCATGTCAAGAGAATAATATAAGTAACATTTCCATGTTGAGAGAAATATAACTACTGGAGTTGATGAGATGACATATGTGACGAGGCGACATATGTACATACTAAGATAAATAAAAATAGTGGAGACTAACTACTTAAGAGCGTCTCCAAGGGGTTCATCAAATCTCATCACTCGTATGTCCATGGACGCCCTCTTCTTCCTCCAAACTTTCGTCTTCTCAACATCCTCATTTTTGCTAAAAAAAAAAATCACATACCCCCTCCGTCCTTGAAAGAATATTCTTCTAACTTTGTTGGAGTGTCAAACTATCTCAAAATTTGAGCGAGTTTGTGCAAACATGTATCAATATTTGTGAAACCAAATAGGTATATGATGAAAATATATTTTATTATAAATCTAATGCTATTAATTTGATGACATAAATATTGTTGTATCATTGTATAAATATGGTCAAACATAAAAAAGTTTGACTTTCCAACAAAGTTGGAAGTACACTTTTTTAAGGACGGAGGAAGTACTCATATATGTTCAACATCACATAGTAACATAGTAAGTACTACACATGAGATATTTTGTCGATTTCACTTCTGACGACACCCTTGAAGAGACCAAGGCGTCGTGGTTGTTCCAACTTCTGACTCAACATGTTACAGGTACAAGGCGTGTGGTACCGGGTCATGACCACACCTTGTAGCCCTCGATGTCTGTGCCTCGACTTTGGCCTCAATGGCGGCCTTGACATGGGTTACGCGCCGACGAGTGATAGGGATTCGTTCATCCCCGACGATAGATTCGACTTCAATGAGGGCGGCGATCATGGTCTCTTCGAAGTTGCGACGAGGGGCATCATAGCGTCCGGCAACGTTGGTGGTGGTATTGACATGGTGATAGGTAGTGTGTCCCTCCTCCTTAGCAGCACGACACGTGGTGTGATGGGCGACGCATGCCTCACTTTTGGCTTGAGCAGTTTGACGGGCGGCGAGCATCTCCTCCTCCTTGGCTCAGGCACATGCACCGGCTCCTTGGCACAAATGACACACAAGTTCTCGTTTGCATGGGAGACGACGCGGGTAGCTGCGCGGCCTTGGGTCCGTGTGTCAGAACTGATGTGGCAGACAATTTGAACGCGTCCAGATAAACCCATTTCTCCCTCACGTATGAAGGTGGTTTCAGTGCCCGCAGATAGGTCAGGCGTTTATCAGTTAAGCGGCCATTCTTGCGTGTATTTATTTTACGAGTGCCTGTTCTTGTGTTCGGACATGTCTAAAATGTCCGCCAAGACATACGCTACGCCCTCGAGATACCCTAACAGTGGACCCCAATCCATCGTCCCTTAGCTGTTGATCCCACATCAGACGGCCTCGATCATGCCCCGCCCATCTCACCAATCATCCGCACACACGCCAGTACGCCAGTAATGCGGTCGCCTCAGCGAATCTCCTGACACGTACAGTATATATGCGCGCCACTCACCCCGCAGCAACGCAAAGCGCGCAACCCATCATCACACACCACACCAACCGGCCCGTCTCGTCTCGCATTCCACTCTTCTTTCTTTTGCCTTGCTCAACCCGCGGCCCCACGTGTTCCCAGCCATGTGCGGCGGCGCCATCCTCTCCGACATCATCCCGCCGCCGCGCCGGGCCACCGGCGGCAACGTCTGGCGCGCGGACAAGAAGAGGAGGGCCAGGGCCGACGCCGCCGCGGGGAGGCCCCGCCGCGTGCCCGATGAGGAGGTCGAGGAGGAGGGCGACGAGGAGTTCGAGGCCGACTTCGAGGGGTTCGTGGAGGCGGAGGAGCGCGGGGAGTCCGACGGCGAGGCCAAGCCCTTGGCTGCCCGTAAGAGCGGCTTCTCCGGAGGTAAAGAAAGGGCTCGGCCCCGCGTCGATTTGGGTGGTTCTGTTGCTCTGCTCTGAGATGAATAGCCGGTTTCTTGGGCCCGTCCTGAGATAGATAGATCCGGCGTTTACGTCACCGGTTCGGAGATCCGTTGGATTACCTGCTCTGTTCAGGATTTGAGGGGTAGATTTGAGTTCTTAGGTGGGTTGGTGGTCGGAAATCGCAGGATTAGCTAGCTGTATTCTTGATCTGTGCTAAATTTCTGCAAATGCTCGCTGCAACTTACCCCGATTTCATGTCTAAACTTTTGCTTTGTCATGTGACTCAGATGCGGAGAAAAAGATCTTTGATGCCACACTGATTAGAGAAGCTTGATATTTTTTTATGAAAATATGGTGCTGTATCCCCCGAAAAAAAAAAGAAAAGAAAATATGGTGCTGTAGCTGTGGCTTGTTCTGGAGAATTTTATCTCCCCTGCCCCAGGGATTTCTCTGCACTTAGGTTCTCTGCAATTTTTTGAGGGGGAAATCTTCTCTCATGAACCATGGCAGACAATTTTGTGTGAATCTCGTGCATGCACGACAATAGTCGAACGATTCCGGCACGACAGTGAGAATCCAGCCGCACATGCATGCGAGTTAAAGGGAAACAGCCGCTCGATTCCATGGTCGTGTCGAAATCGGATAGCAATTGTCATTTGTGGAGCAGTTTCGATTTTGTGTTAAATCGTTCTATGCTCTGTTTTGCATCATTAATGCTTATAGTCTAATTCCTCGCTAATTTTTTCAAAGGAAGAGTAAGAACAATTGATGCTTTTTTTTTGGAGTAGTGAATGCCTCATCTTTATCTGTTTAAGATAAACCGTCTTACCTTTATCTCACTGCTACATTCAGATGGATTGAAGGCAACTGCTGCTGGTGATGATGACCGTGTCTCTGGATCTGCTAAAAGGAAGAGAAAGAACCAGTTCAGGGGGATCCGCCGCCGCCCTTGGGGTAAATGGGCTGCTGAAATAAGAGATCCTCGCAAGGGTGTCCGTGTCTGGCTTGGCACTTACAACTCCGCCGAGGAAGCTGCCAGAGCCTATGATGTTGAAGCCCGCAGAATTCGTGGCAAGAAGGCAAAGGTCAATTTCCCAGAAGAAGCTCCTATGGCTTCGCAGCAGCGCTGCACTGAGCCTATCTCTGTGAAGGTGCCCGAGTTCAACACCGAACAGAAGCCAGTACTCAACACCATGGGCAACGCAGATGTGTATTCCTGCCCTGCTGTTGACTACACCTTAAATCAGCAATTTGTGCAGCCTCAGAACATGTCGTTCGTGCCTACAGTGAATGCAGTTGAGGCTCCTTTCATGAATTTTTCCTCTGACCAGGGGAGCAACTCCTTTAGTTGCTCAGACTTCAGCTGGGAGAATGATATCAAGACCCCTGACATAACATCTGTGCTTGCATCCATTCCCAGCGAGGTCAATGAATCTGCATTTCTCCAGAACAATCGCAGTAATTCAACAGTACCTGCTGTGATGGGTAATGCTAATGTTGATCTGGCCGACTTGGAACCATACATGAAGTTCCTGATGGACGATGGTTCAGAAGAGTCAATTGACAGCATTCTAAGCTGTGATGTACCCCAGGACGTGGTCGGCAACATGGACCTTTGGACCTTCGATGACATGCCCATGTCGGCTGGTTTCTACTGAAGGCAGTGATATCGCTGGGTGCCTGTATATATAGACAAAGGGTAGGCATATGCGATGCTGGAAATGAACTCATTGTTATGCACTTCCATTTCCATTTCATTGATCATGATCTTTTATCTTGTTTCAGGAATAAGTATTCTGGACATCAACAAGTGCTTGTGTCTGGTGCCTCTAGAATCGAGCAGTAGCGGTGTCGGTCTATGGTTATGTCTAGCTTAAATGGTCAGGAGACTGAAGTCTTTTGCAATAGACCTCTGTCTTGTACCCCCAGACTATAAATATCTATCTATGGAACTAGTATGTGATGGGAACTGCTTATTTTGTATTCCTGTTTCTACCTTATTGTAATTGCTACAAGAGGCTGTAAACCTTTTAACTTTGAAGCCAGTGTTTGGTATGTTGTGCTTATATTTTCTAATACGTTAGTTCATCATTTGCTGCAATACTAGGGATCTGTTGGGAGTACGTTTGACATGGCTGTTAGGGTAGGTGACATGGCATAAACATAAGCTATCATACTGGGCCAGCATCCTCCTTCAAAGTTTATCAAAGTATAGCTTTACTTGTAACAGTATTCTAGCACAAGTTGCAGATACTTGCTTGGGAAAACAGCTTGTGGCTCAAGTGGTATAGGACTTGTCTGCTCATTCATGCAAACACATCTTGTGTTCAAGTGGAAAGTAGAGAATAGCAATCGTTGGTCCTTCAGTTGCACGTTTTCGTTGTCACACCTGCCTCAAATGTACATGGCTTAGGGGCTAGTCTGGTTGCTCTGTATTGCATAACAAAATCCTGTTTTTGTTAGGTGAAATATCGACCGCCCTTGGATTTTGAAGTAGGGAGTAGACCATAGAGACTTATGTAGAATGGGAGAGTGGACTGTAGAGACTTGCTTTGAACAAATGAGAATTGCATGCTTGATATTGAGATATCTGATTTGAATTTTTTCTGCTTTCATTGGCCATTATGCGCACGTTCTTGTTTTGACCCTGTTCAGTAGGAGAACCCAATTGGAAATTTGTTTCACAGAAAGCCTACTGTTGCGAAGCTCTTACACAATGTTGACCGGGATGGTAATGCAGTAAAATAATGTCTTGTTATTTTTCATTTTTGTTTTCCTAAAGTTGGGAAAACCGGAAGGATAAGGCCGTGCTTTTGCACTGTACCGGAGGAAGTAGCTGAGGCCGATGGCTAGGCGTGTGAATCCAATGACCCGGTCAGTAAGCTTTGTAAGACTCGGACGAAGCCCTGGATAAGTGCACGGCAGCGAAGCGGTTCCTCCACCCAAATCAGCTAAAAAGCTTTGGATGTCCAGAAATCGGCCCACAACCAAGATAATGCACAGAAACTTCAACATTCATCACGTCAGTTCCGATCTCAGATTTGGTAAGATTCAGAAATGAATCAGCATCCACTGCATTCTCCGATGCCTCCCATGCCTAGTCCCGCTACAAGCATAGAAAGGTAATGGCTGCGAAATAAACCTCAAGTCAGCTAGCATTTCGGAAATGTTAAGTCAAGCATCCGTTCCCACTCTTTATAGGAAGAGTAATGGACCATTGGACAGTACCTGGTTTGGTGCCACGATCACACACAACTTGAATGCTTGATCATGTTGTACTCAGACTGATGAATACCACATCATGTTGATTGTGACTTGTACTGAAGCTTACAACCCCCGCATTTCTTGACAAATGAAATGTTGGGTCGATCCCCATCCTCTCGCTCAACCCCCATTGGAGTTAATCCCTCCCAGTACCCTATTCGGTAGAGCAAGCTAAAAATCCCTCCCAAGACTGAGTTCTATACATGAAACACTACAAAACATACCAATGAAGAAGACTGTTCGCACGCAACACGAGGGGCAAGGTAACAACAAAGCACAATGAATAAATTTCCAGGATCCCATCGTGACATGCCAAAACAAGTTTCATGCAATTGATTAATTCACACGACTGCTATTTCCACATGAAAATTAATCTACTCCCTCCGATCCATATTAATTGACGTTGTTTTAGTACAACCTTTGGTCCAAAGTTATACTAAACCAGCGTCAATTAATCGCTCCCAGTACCCTATTCGGTAGAGTAAGCTAAAAATCCCTCCCAACACTGAGTTCTATATATGAAACACTACAAAACATACCAATGAAGAAGACTGATGGCACGAGAAGCAAGGTAACAACAAAGCACCATGAGTAAATTTCCCGGATCCCATCGCGACATACCAAAACAAGTTTCATGCAATTGATTAATTCACACGACTGCTATTTCCACATGAAAATCAACAAAAATTCTATACTACTCCCTTCGATCCATATTAATTGACATTGTTTTAGTACAAATTTAATAGAGAGTTATACTAAAGCAGCGTCAATTAATTTGGATTAGAGGGAGTACTATTATTTATGTTCGGCCACAAAAAAGGCTGGAAGAAGTATTACTTCAACATCTCGCTCGTAGCAGCTTCGTCCTCACCTTCTGTTTTTCTACATTCTTCAATTATCCTTCTTCTGGCTGCACAGATGCGGAAGGTCTAATAGTAATCAATGGACGTGAAAAAATAAACAAAATAAATAGTTAAAAAATGAGTCCAAGACTACAACCATGCATACCAACATCTTAAGATAGGCGAATCAACCTGTGGTTGGATGGTTAGAAGGACAGTGGTATCCCCGGCCCATCAGGGTTCAAATCCTGGTGCTCGCAATATATCCTGGATTTATTTTAGGATTTCGGCGATACGCGTTCAGTGGGAGGAGACGTTCCCGTCGACTACGAGGCGTCTACAGTGACTTCGTAAAATCTCATGATGACACGCCAGCTCAGTCTCTCGGAGGTGCTCATAGGGGTAGAGTGTGCGTGTGTATATTCATAGGGGTGCGTCGCCATCGTCGGCCCGAAAAAAATTCGAGCATGGCTTTCGCCTCCCATCTCACCGCAGCCGAACAATCTGTCTCGCGGCACGTCGGCCCAGACAGAACCACACCTCCACAATATGTAGCGACCGAGCCACAAGCCATGGACTGGCCATGAGCCGTCAAGCCTAGCCGCCGCAAGCCCAAGTGGGAAAACAGTGTATCAAAGTATACCTTTACTTGTAACAGTGTTCTAGCACAAGTTGCAGATACTTGCTCGGGAAAACAACTTGTTGCTCAAGTGGCATTGGACTAGTTTGCTCTTTTGTCCAAATACATCTTGTGTTCAAGTGGAAAGTAGAGAATAGCGATTTTTTGTCGAAAAAGACCACCTGTCCAACAGAATTGCCAGAAAAGACCCCTCCGAATGAAATTGTCAAAAAAGACCCCCTCGACCGTGGCGGCAGGCGACACGTGGCACCTGCCGCCACACCCGGTGGCGGCAGCACTGTTCACGCACTGTTCACACGGGGAGGGGGCGATTTTCGCACAGCAGAACGGAAACGGACGCGAGTGAACAGTGCTGCCGCCTACGGGTGTGGCGGCAGCACTGTTCATCGCTGGTGAACAGTAATTTCGAAAAAGTAAAAAAAAGAAAAATTCAAAAAAAACTGAAATTTTTTTGGCATAAAAGACGATCGAGTGTTCTAAGTGGATGCAAAATTTTAGATTTTTTTGAAATTTTTTGCTTTTTTTTTACTTTTCAAAATTACTGTTCACCAGTTATGAACAGTGCTGCCGCCACACCCGTAGGCGTCAGCACTGTTCACTCGCGCGCCCGTTTCCATTCTGCTGTGCGAAAATCGTCCCCCGTGTGAACAGTACATGAACAATGCTGCCGCCTCCGGATGTGGCGGCAGGTGCCACGTGTCACCTGCCGCGCCTGCCGCCACGGCCGAGGGGGTCTTTTTTGACAATTTCATCCGGAGGGAATCTTTTCTGGCAATTCTGTTGGGCAGGTGGTCTCTTTCGACAAAAAATCAATAGCAATCGTCGGTCCTTCAGTTGCACCGAACTCTTGAGGTAGCTACATTTCCATTGTCACACCTGCCTCAAATGTACATGGCTTAGGGACTTTGTCCGGTTGCTCTATATTGCATAACAAAATCCTGTTTTTGTTAGGTGAAATCTTGACCGCTCTTGGGTTTTGAAGTAGGGAGTAGACTGTAGACTTATGTAAAAAAAGGAGAGTGGAGTGTGGATCTCGTGCTTTGTACAAATGAGAATTGCATGCTTGATATCGAGATACCTGATTTGAACCTTTTCTGTTTCCATTAGTCATTATGGCCGCGTTCCTGTTTTGTAGGAGAACCTAATTTGAAATTTGTTTCACAGTTCAAAATAAAGTCTACAGTCGCGGAGCTCCTGTACGATCGATGTTGACTGAGATGGTTATGTAATAACAAATAATCATGTAACCGTTCAATTTTGTTTCTCTAAAGTTGGAAAAAACTGAAGGAACATGCTCTGCTTTTGCATTGCAAAAGAGAAAATAGCTGTACAGAGGCTGAAGGCTGGCGTGTGAATCAAATGACCGGGCCTCTAAGTTCTGTGAGAGTCGGACGCCGTGGACAAATGCACGAACCGGTTCCTCCGCCCAAATCAGCTACCATGCTTTGGATATCCAAATCATAGCCTCTGATTGGTATGCAACACATTTACCAAAACCGGCTCGCCGCCTAGAGATTTCAACAGAAACTTCAATGCCCATTACAGTAGTTCTGATCTCAGATTTGATAAGATTCAGATACAGAGCAGCATCCACTGCACTCTCCGATGCCTCCTATTCCTAGTCCTGCTACAATCATCGAAAGTTAATGGTCGTGAAATAAACCTCAAGTCAGCTAGCTTTTCAGAAATGTTAAGTCAAGCATCCCCGCATTCCCCTCTTTATAGAAGTTTACTGGACCACTGGACAATGCCTTCTCCGGGGCCACAATCACATTGAGCTTGAATGCTTGAGATCATGTTGTACTCACCTGATGAAGACAACATCTGGTTTGATTTTCATTTGTACTAAACTGTAAAACCCTGGCATTGCTTGATGATGTCATTGTTGGGTTGTTGGGAACAATTCCCCACAGAGAATGGCTCGATCCCTGTCCTCTCACTCAATCCCCATTGGGGTTAATCCTTCCCTGTACACTATTCGGTAGAGCAAGATAAAAATCCCTCCCAGTACCGAGTTTTGTACATGAAACACAACAAAATAAGCATACCAAAGAAAAGAACTGTTGGCATGTACAACAAGAGAAGCCAGGTAACAACAGAGCACCGTGAACATGTTCCAGGATGACATCGTGCCATGCCAAAGACATGTTTCATGCAATTAATTAAATCACACGATTGCTATTTCCACAAGAAAATATATTTTTAATGTAAATTATATTATTATATGTTTGGCCACATAAAGGCTCGAAGAAGCAATATTACTTCAACATCTCACTGGTAGCAGCTTCATCGTCGCCTTTTTCTCTCTCTAGATACTCCTCAATTTTCCTTCTTCTAGGTACAGTACAGACTGGGAAGGTTTAGCATTAACTGGTTGCGCCCGCTCGCCGTTGTCAGCCATCGTCCTAGACCGCGGCTCCATGTGGTTTACTAATAGAGGCGTGGTCAATGAAGAAGATTAGTAGTACGACGAATGTAGAAGTGGGTGGGGCTCGAGGTGATGAGCTGACCACTGCAGCGGTATCAGCCTCTAGAGGCTGGTTTGGGCAAGCTGCTGCCCGGGCTACTGCAGCTGCTCCAGGCCGGCGTTTGCTCCGTGACGGCAGCTGTTCAGCTAGCTTGTGTTCGAGTTCTCTGGCGGCTGCCCCACGCCGCGTGACTCCCTTTAGTAGTAACGGTTTGAACTTCTCCGATGCCTCCCATGCCTAGTCCTAGTTTTACTATGTCCCTGAAAGATAAGGTGTTGGTTTGAACGTTAAGTCGGCCAACATTTGTGAAATATACCCTTCATTATTTATAGGAAGATGAATGGGACTGCACTTAAGTTGATCTTGTACAACAACCGTACAAAGCCAGGTCATAATGTAATTGCCATATGAAGACCACATGCTTGTTTGTTGGATCTGAGATACACAATGACTACATTGGTCGGTGAACTTTTTGAAGCGGTTGATAGATGTTTCTGTAGGGTGCAGATTTCTCTAAGTGAATGGCATTGACCGGACATTCATGCAAAGCTTTGGTGCCCATCATTTTATTTTTATATCGGATGGAATCATTTGGATATAAATAACATTTTCAGTATAAATGAACTGGGCAGTACTTGGATTCTAAATCTAATTTTGTGTTCGGCTATGGCCAGGAATTTTGAATATAAAATAAAATTGGGATCTCATTTGAATGTTGTTCATATATATTCCCTCTATAAACTTTATAAGACATCTTAAAACTGGGCATTAGAGGAAGTACATTGGTAAACAAGATACCATACTTTCCCCCATTAGACTTATAATATGACATTGCCCACCGCTGACCATGCTTGCTTCTGCCCCTGTCGTGCGGCGCCCGCTCGCCATCGCCGGTCGTCCTCGGCTGTGCCAGAACTGAATGTATCGTAGAGCCCCAGAGTCCACCCCTAGTTGGCTAGGCATGGACTTGCCTGGTATCTATGTTATCAACTCACGGTAGCACCTTTAAAACATTTTTGAAATTCTTAAAGATATGTGTCTACAACCCATAATTTCAAACCAAAATCCGGTCCATGTAAAGAGAAACAAAATGAACCAATCCATCGTGAATAGGGTCTTTTTGCTACAATGTTGAGGTGGAATCTATTCTTTCTGTTTATCTATGCATTGTTCGAATTTGGATATGAAATTTCTCTATACGGACCCAAGGAAACAAATCAGCATCCACTGCATTCTCCGATGCTTCCCATTCCTAGTCCTGCTATAATCATCGAAAGGTAACAGTAGCGGAATAAACCTCAAGTCAGCTAGCTTTTTGGAAATGTGAAGTCAAACACCCCCGCATCTCCCTCTTTATAGGAAGAGTAATGGACCATTTGACTGTACCTGATCTGGGGCCACAATCACAAAGAGCTTGAATGCTTGAGATCATGTTGTACATTGTACTGACCTGAGGAAGACAACATCTGGTTTGATTTTGATGTGTACTAAACTGTACAACCCAGACATTGCTTGACGATGTCATTGTTGGGTTGTTGGGAACTATTCCCAACAGAGAATAGGTCGATCCCCGTCCTCTCACTCAATCCCCATTGTGGTTAATCCTTCCCTGTACACTATTTGGTAGAGCAAGCTAGAAATCCCTCCCTGTTAGACTTCGTATTGTAGCCCCACTGTGTAATCCATACCATAATGGTATTGGACTTGTACGTCACCATTATATATATATGTGATAGGCCACCCCATAGAGAGTTGAGCCAGTTCCCCCAAAATCCTAGGTCTTACATGGTATCGAGCCTAACCTCGGTCCTCCTACTCCTCACCCGCCGCCACCGCCACCGCCACGCCAAAACCCTAAACCCTAGGGTAGCCGCCGCCGCCGCCATGTCCGCTTCCGCCTCGGGCGCCGCCAGCTCCGGGTCCATCCCCGCGTCGCTTGCCGCCCTCCTCAACCTCCCACCTCGCCCCCTGGCTCCGCCGGTGCCCCAATTCTTCGGCACCACCGCCGTGGGATCCATGTTCTCGGCTCCAATCCCGCCGCCGCCGCCTACAACCTCCCTCGCCACGCCGACGATCCTGCCCGCGGCGCCACCCGCGGCCTCTTCTGGCTCTTCCCCGACGCTTGCCATCCTCCCGGCGACCTCGGGGGAGGTTCTGCCCGCGGCGCCACCCGCGGCCTCGCTCGCAGCCCTGCCCGCGGCCTCGCTCGTGACCCTGCCCGCGCCGCCACCCGCGGCCTCGCTCGCGGCTGTGGCCCCCGTCGTGGCTCCGCCGCCCGCCGCCCCGGTTGCTGATGCCGTCACGCCCACCGGGTCGTTCCACTTCGACAACCTGATCGCCATCAGACTCACGCCGGACAACTACTTGTTCTGGCGCGCCAAGGTCCTACCGCTGCTCCGCAGCAGGTCCCTCCTTGGGTTTGTTGATGGATCGCTACCGTGTCCTCCGCAAGTCATCCCTACCATCCACGGCCCGGCCATCAACCCGGAACACCGTATGTGGGTGCAGCAGGACCAGGCGATCCTCTCTGCCATCCAGGGTTCCCTCGGCGACGGGGTCGCCGGCCTCTGTGTCTTCGCTGCAACCTCCATGGACGCCTGGACGACTCTGGAGCACGCCTTTGCCCAGGTCTCTACCTCCCGCTCGATGGCCCTTCGCAGCGAGCTCGCTGACATCAAGAAGCTGGACTCCTCCGCCATGACCTACTTCAACAAGATGAAGGTGCTGGCGGACACGCTCACCTCTATCGGTCGGCCGCTTAGCGACGAGGAGTTCGCCGGCTTCGTTATCAAAGGACTCGACGCCGAGTACGACAATCTCGCGGAGGCCGTTCACAACGCCAAGCCAGCGATGCCCCCTCACGAACTCTACTCGCCGCTCCTCCGCCACCATCGCCGCACAGCCGACGGCCTACTGGGCCTCTCGCGGCCAGCGCTCGCCTGCCCCGTCGGCTGGCAAGGCTGCCCCGCCCCCTGCATCGACCCTGGGTGGGGGCCCTAATACTCGGGTGGTGTGCCAGCTGTGTGGTCGTGAACGATATGTCGCCTCCAAGTGTCACCGTCACTTCCAGAGGAGCTTCCTTGGCATCGGCAACGACGGCAAAGGCAACGAGTGCCAGTTTGCCATGGCAGACTTTGGCCCCCCAGCCGCCACCCTGGCTGCCCTCATCGCCGCCGCCCCGGCTGCCCACATCGCCGCCAAGGGCAAGGACCCGCGCGTCGAGCAGGGGTACACGCCATCCTATCCTGTTGATCCAACATGGTACATGGACACCGGCGCCACGGATCACATGACGAACAAGCTCAACAAGCTCTCCACCTACCAGCCCTACTACGGGCACGATCAGGTTCACACCGCCAATGGTGTAGTTATGCCCATCTCTCACATTGGCCAAGCATCTCTTTTAACTAGTCATCCCTCTAGGCAGCTCCACCTTCATAATATTTTGCGGGTACCCTTGGTGACTCATAATATTTTATCTGTCCCTAAGCTCACCCTTGATAATCATGTCCTATGTGAATTTCACCCTTTTAATCTTTTTGTTAAGGACCGAGCAACCTGGGACGTCCTGCTTAGTGGCCGCTTGAGCCAAGGCTTGTACCGTTTGGAGGATCCATCTGCCCCACGCGTCTTCAGCGGTGTTCGTGTGTCGCCATCCCAGTGGCACTCTCGCTTTGGTCACCCCGCCACACCCATCGTTCGCCACATTCTCCACCGCCATGAGCTCCCATTAGATTCTAGCAATAAAGAGATGTCCGTGTGTGATGCCTGTCAACAAGGCAAAAGTCATCAACTACCTTTTGTTTCATCTACTAGAGAAGTAAAGAGTCCTCTTGAACTTGTGTTTTCTGATGTGTGGGGTCCAGCACAAACATCTGTTAGTGGTCACAACTACTATGTCAGTTTTGTTGATGCCTATAGTCGTTTCACATGGCTTTATCTTCTTAAGCGCAAATCTGATGTGTTTGATATATTCATTCAGTTTCAATTGCATGTTGAACGTCTCCTCAAGCATAAAATTATTCATGTTCAGTCAGATTGGGGGGGTGGGGGCGCGAATATCGCAACCTCAACACTTTCTTTAATAAGCTTGGGATCTCCCATCGTTTGTCATGTCCACATACACATTAGCAGAATGGTGCCGTTGAGCGCAAACATCGCCATATAGTTGAGACCGGTCTCACACTTCTTGCTCATGCTTCTGTACCTTTTCGCTTTTGGAGTGATGCCTTTGCCACCGCGTGTTTTCTCATTAACAGATTACCTACGCGTGTCCTTAATATGAAAACTCCTATTGAGCTTCTCTTGGGTGAAACTCCTGACTATACCTTTTTTAAGGTGTTCGGGTGTGCCTGCTGGCCTCATCTTCGTCCATATAATGATCGCAAACTTGAGTTTCGGTCCAAAAAGTGTGTGTTCTTGGGGTATAGTTCTCTCCATAAAGGCTACAAGTGTCTCCATGTGCCAACCAATCGAGTCTACATATCTCGGGATGTTGTTTTTTATGAGAACGTCTTCCATTTTTCTGCCATGCCTCAGCCACCCACCACAGCACCATCTATGCATTCATCTCCTCTTATGCCTGGCCAATTTGAAGATGCTGCATATTCGCCTGTGTTGTTACCTAATCATGGTGCAGGAACTGGACGTGGAGCTCGCCTGGAACTCCTCCCTGACGCACCCACTGCGGCGCCCGTGGCGCACGTCGATCGGCCGGTGCATGTGCACGCACCGCCTCCCGCCCTCAACCCAGCCTCGGGAGCCCCGCCTACCACTCCGACTGGGCCGGAGCCCGCGCCGGCTTCTGCGACTGGGCCGGAGCCCACGATGGCCTCCTCTGAGCTGCCCACGTCGCCGCCTCCTCGCCCGGCCTCGCCTCCGTCATCACCCACGTCGTCTGCGCGAGCGTCCCTGCCGCCCACCTCGCCTGGGTCTGCAGCGACACACACGACGCCTGGGCCTACGTCGCCCAAGCCGCCGTCGCCAGGTCCCTCGTCGCTGGAGTCTCCTGGACCGGCCTCGACTGCTCCAGATGTCCCGCCTGCTCCGGTGTTCGCTGCTCCGCGCCATCCACACACACGCAGCCACAGTGGCATCATTCGTCCCAAGGAGCGCACTGATGGCACGGTCACATATCTTGCTGCTTGCCTGGCTCATGCTGTGGACGATCCAACTGCCGAACCACGCAGTTATCAAGCCGCTATGAGTATCCCACACTGGAGGGCTGCTATGGAACAAGAATATCATGCTCTTATGCAGAATGAGACCTGGACACTTGTTCCCCCTCCGCCTCGCGTCAACATCATTGATTCGAAGTGGGTTTTCAAGGTGAAGAAACATGCAGATGGTTCCATTGAGCGCTACAAAGCGCGTCTCGTGGCTAAGGGTTTTAAACAGCGTCATGGACTGGATTACGAGGATACATTCAGCCCGGTTGTCAAGCCTACCACTATTCGGCTTCTTCTGTCTCTGGCAGTTTCTCGTGGATGGTCTCTCCGCCAGCTTGATGTGCAGAACGCGTTTCTTCATGGATTGCTTGAAGAAGAGGTTTACATGCGGCAGCCACCTGGATTTGTTGATCACACTCAGCCTTATCATCTCTGTCGCCTAACGAAGGCTCTCTATGGACTGAAGCAGGCGCCTCGTGCCTGGCATGCTCGTCTGGCTTCAGCCCTACGTACTCATGGCTTCATTCCCTCGACGGCTGATACTTCACTGTTCTACGTACTTATGGTCTGCTGTGAAGCGCATACTGCGCTATGTGCGTCTCACTGTCTCCTACGGTCTTCACCTACGCCCCAGTTCCTCCGGAGTTCTTTCTGCATTCTCAGATGCTAACTGGGCTGGGTGTCCAGATGACAGGCGATCTACGGGGGGACATGCTGGGTTCTTGGGTCCTAATCTGATCGCCTGGAGTGCACGCAAGCAAGCCACTGTTTCCCACAGCAGCACAGAAGTTGAGTACAAATCGGTTGCCAATGCGACTGCCGAACTTATATGGATTGAGTCCCTACTTCGAGAGCTAGGAGTTTCTCAGCCACATCCTCTGGTCCTTTGGTGTGACAACATCGGTGCTACGTTTCTGTCGTCAAACCCGGTGTTCCATGCACGGACTAAACACATTGAGATTGACTATCATTTTGTGAGGGAACGTGTTGCACGGAAGCTACTACAAGTCAGGTTTATCTCTTCAAAAGATCAACTTGCAGACATCTTCACCAAGCCTCTATCTTCTCCCATGTTTGAGGTCTGTAGGCGCAATCTCAACCTTCTAGATGCTTCAGGAGTGAGTTGAGATTGAGGGAGGGTGTTAGACTTCGTATTGTAGCCCCACTGTGTAATCCATACCGGATTGGTATAGGACTTATACGTCACCATTATATTATATATGTGATAGGCCACCCCATAGAGGGTTGAGTCAGTTCCCCCAAAATCCTAGGTCTTACACTCCCAACACTGAGTTTTGTACATGAAACACAACAAATAAGGGTACGAAAGAAGAAAACTGTTGGTATAGTACAACACGAGAAGCAAGGTAACAACAGAGCACCATGAACATGTTCCAGGATCGCATCACGTCATGCCAAAGACAAGTTTCATGCAAATGATTAAATCACACGATTGCTATTTCCACAGGAAAATGAAAATTTCAATGTAAATTACACTATTATTTATATTTAGGCACTTAAAGGCTTGAAGAAGCAAAATTACTTCAACATCTCACTAGTAGAAGACCTTCGTCCTCACCTTTTTTTTTCTTCTAGATACTCATCAATTCTCCTTCTTCTAGGTACAGTACAGATGGGCAAGGTTTAGTAATAACTGGTAGCGCCTTCTTGCCATTATCTACCATCGACCTAGACCGCGGCTCTGTGTGGTCTACGTCAAATGTAGCGGTGGGTGGGGCTCCAGCTGATGAGCTGACCGTTGCAGCGGTAGCAGCCTCTAGAGGCTGGTTCGGGCTAGCTGCTTCCTGGGCTATTGCAGCTGCTCCAGGCCTGCGTTTCCTTCGCGACGGCAGCTGCTCCGCCAGCTTGTCTTGGCGTGCTCTGGCGGCTGCCCCACGCCGCGTGGCTCCCTTTAGTAGTAAGGATTTGAACTTCTCGGATGCCTCCCATGCCTAGTCCTAGTTCTGCTATGGTCAGCGAAAGATGTGGTGGTGAGTTGAACTTCAAGTTAGCCAGCATCTGTGAAATATAGGAGCAGTTGGCACCCCTTCATTATTTACAGAAGGATGAATGGAACTGCACTTTAGTTGATCTTGTACAACAATCGTACAAAGACAGGTCATAATGTAATCGCCATATGAAGACCACATGCTCGTTGGTCGGTTCGGAGCTATACAATCACTACCTTGGTTGGTGAACTTTCTGACGTGGTTGATAGATGTTCCTGCAGGCTGCAGATTTCACTACGTGAATGGAGATCATTCATTGACCGGACATTCATGCAAAGATTTGGGGCCCATCATTTTATTTTATATTGGATGGAATCATTTGGATAAAATAACATTTTCCGCATAAATGAACTGGCAGTCATTGATAAACAAGATACTCACTCCAATCCAAATTAATTAACGCACACTTAGTATAATTTTAGTACAAAGTTGGCGAGATTTCGTTTCCGCGAGACGCACGACCGTGCCTCTTGAAAATGAAAAAAAAAACTTGTTTTTTGTTTTTTTCTTTCACGAGAGGCACGGTTGTGCTTTCACACGGCACCGTGCCTCTCGGAAACCGAAAAAAATATGTTTTTTTCCTTCCGCGAGAGGCACGTTTTGCTTCCGCGAGAGGCACGGTTGTGCTTTCGCGAGAGCACGGCCGTGCCTCTTCCAGAAAGGGAAAAAAAGTGCTCTCGGTTAGGTTTTTCCGTTTGGTTTTTTAGCCGGTTTATTTCGTGAAAAAAAGTTCGTCAAAACCTATCAACATGGGATCTAATTTTGAATAACTCGACGCGAGGAATTCAATGATGAAAACGGTTCGAGATTTGGACGCACGGTTTAAGAGATAAAACGTTTTGAATAAACGAATATATGAAAAAAGGGAAAACTACCAGGCTGCGACAAGTGACGTGCATGCAGTGCGACACTTGTCATAACCTGAAAAGGTGGGAGTGATCTTTGAAAGGAGTACTTCTTAATTAGTGATTTCGGTGAAATGCGCACCCCCTCTTGCCGCACACCCTCATGGTCCGGCCCAAGTGCGGGGCGGCAACCCACCGCCCCTTTTCCTGTTTTTAGTTTTTTTTCCTTTTTAAAAATAATTTGGGATTTAAAAAAAGTTGTGAATTGTGAAAAACATGTCCGTGAATTCAAAGAATATTCATGATTTGAAAAATGTTCTGGGAATGATAAATGCTCACGGATTAAAAAATGTTTGTGGTTTTGGAAAAAAAAAATTCATGTATCTAAAAAACGTTCACAATTTAAAAAAAAAATCATGAATTTAAAAAATGTTGATGATGCTTTAGTTGTTGGGAAAAATTGACCACATGGAATGGGGTGGTCCCTATCGTAAACCTTTTAAATTTGAAGCCAGTGTTTGGTATGTTATGCTTAGGGTGTGTTTGGTTGCAATATCATCTCAACATAGTTATTCCTTCTTCATGCATGCTCAACTCAACACCCCTCTTCATGCATGCTCGTAGTGTATTTGTGTTAAACTAGTGTGGACTCATGCACCCTCCATACACCCTACCAAACACCCAAAAGTAGGTCGAGAAGGGAACTTTTGGACTCATACACCCTACCAAACACACCCTTAGTTTTTATGATACGCTAGTTCATCATTCGTCGCAGTGCTGGGGGGGGGGGGGGGGGTCTGTTGTAGTATATTGCCATGGTTGTTAGGGTTAGTGAAGTGGCATAAACATAGGGTATCATGTTGGGCCAACATCCTCCTTCAAAATCTCTCAAAATAAAGCTTTACTGTAACAGTGTTCTAGCACAAGTTGCAGACACTGGCTTAGGAGAACAACTTGCAGCTCAACTAGTATTGGACTAGTTTGTTGTTTTATGCAAATTAATCTTGTGTTCAAGTGGAAACTGGGTAATGCCAATCATTGATCTTTCAATTGCACCAAACTGTACATCCTATTTCCATTATCACCTAACAAAATCATGTTTTTGTTAAGTGAAATCTTGGCCGCTCTTGGATTTTGAACTCGGGGTAGACCGTAGATATTGTTGTGAAAAAAGGAGTGTGCGACTGTAGAAACTTTGCGTTGTATTAAAAAGAAATGAGAAATCTCATGCTTTATGTTGACATATATGTTTTGAACTTTTCTATATCCATTTGACATATGCTCAAGTTACTCTTTTATTCCCTTTCAATAGGAGGACCCAATTGGAAATTCGTTTCGTGGTTTGACAAATGGTCTACCATACCATCGCAAAGTTCTTGCACGCTGTTGACAGGGTTGGTAATGTAGTGAAAAACTTCCATATTATTGTTCAGTTTGTTTTCTCAAAGATGGACAAGCATGAATGATACCACGGTAGTAGCAGAGATAGCCAGCTACAGTGTTTCTGTGTTGTTAGCAGATGGCTGCAACTTTGTTACCATGGCATGGCCTCGACATCAGGTTTCATTTCCGGCCAGTTTTGGGGCCATCTTATCAATTAGATGCTGAAATTAAACTCAGTTTAGCTTTGATTATCTGAGGGAAAGCCCCGGATAAGTGCACGATAATGAACCCGTTCCTCCGCCCAGATCAGCCAACATACTTTGGATGTTCAAATCACCGTTTCTGAAAGGTATCAAATCCATTCACCAAAATTGGCCTGAAGCCCACATATTTCACCAGAAGCTTAACAAATATCTACAATTGTTCTGATCTTATTTTTGATAAGATTCACAAATAAAACAACATCCACTGCATTCTCTGATGCCTCTCATGCCTAGTCCTGCTACAAGCATCGAAAGGTAATGGTGGCGAGATAAAGTTCAAGTTAGACATGCGCCAGCTGCTCACAAAGTTTAAGTTGGGCATCCTTTCTCCCTCTTTATAGGAAGAGTGATGGACCATGATCTGGTGCCTCAGTCATCACAGAAAGCGTGATCTTTCTATACTTGCCTTTATAAAGATCACATCTTGTGAATTGTACTGGACTATACAACCTGCATTGCTTCAGCCAACCTTGCTTCTACCCTCATGTATCCCCTCTCTCTCTCCCCCTCCTCAAAGTTGTAAAACACTCTTAGCTTTGGCCTAAATTTTTCTGATGAAATTCAGGTGCAGAACCTCTCTCCCAGGTGAACATTACAACAAAAAACTAATAATCCCTCCGAGCACCATGTTCGGTGGAGCAAGCTAACCAATCCTTCCCAACACCCTGTTCAGTACATGGAACACTAGGAAAGAAGAAGAATATGGCATGCAACAGTTGAGGGCATATACCAATAGATCGCCACTTCCCCGAAAAAACAAAAACAGATCACACAAACATGTTCCAGGATCGCATCGCACAGTTGTACACATGAAACTTGTCTTTAGTATGGTGTGATCCTTTCGGCAAAAATATTTTCGGCAATTCCAAAAGTACACGAGAATTCAAATATTTTTCAATAGTTAATTAAATTTATGTGAATATTTTAGACCTTTTTCGGAAATGCAAACCAAAATAAGTGAAATTCATTGAATTTCAGTGATTTTGGTTGGTGCTGAATTTTTTTCTGAAACTGAAATTGAAAACGGCCTAGTTCATCATTTGCTGCAGTAATGAGTCTGTTGCGGTATCTTGCCAGGGTTGGTAGGGTTAGTGACATAGCATAAACATAAGCTAGTGAAACCTATGGCCCCCGGGTCTATTTTCCATCATATATTTTCAGATCTATAAACCAAAAAACCCAAAAATACCTTGCTGCAATTTATTTATTTTTATTTTGTTTAACGTTTTAGTTATATTTTATATCTATCTCTATGAGATCTCATCCTTGCAAGTTACCGTGAAGGGATTGACAACCCCTTTATCGCGTTGGGTGCAAGTGTTTGATTGTTTGTGCAGGTGCATAGATTGGGGACTTGCTTGTATCTCCTACTGGATTTGATACCTTGGTTCTTAATTGAGGGAAATACTTATCTCTACTTTGCTGGATCACCCTTTGCTCTTCGAGGGAAAAACCAACGCAAGCTCAAGAAGTAGCAGATATCATCAAGATTTTGTTTCCCCCCATACGCATAACGGCATCTTTTGCTGGAGTGGCGTTTTTATCGGCGCGGCAAGGGGGACTCTTGGCCATTCAACAGCCTATAAGAGCAAAAAGGAGAATGACACAAGCAACCACGCTCTCATTTCCCCCGCCTGCTGCTTCGTCTAGCTCCAGCACCCAGATCCAATCTCGCAGTCTTCTTCCTCGGCGAATCCAAACTCCCCCATCCAGCCATGGCCGACACCCTCAAACGGCACTGGGTAGTTCCACCATGACGGACAATAACATCCTAGAGTTGTGCGGCGCGGGGTATCGCTCTCCCAACATCACCGCCCGTGCTCCTGGTGCCGATTAATTGGTACCCGCTCCCAACACTGGGGAGCGCGTAGTCTTCATCCCCCACCTCATCCGAGGCCTGGGGTTCCCGCTGAGCCCATTTGTGTGCGGGATGATGTTTTATTACGGGCTCGACTTCCACCACGTGGCCCCGAACTTCATCCTCCACCTCGCCTCCTTCATCGTGGTCTGCGAGGCCTCCTCCCCTGCGAGCCGCAGTTCAGCCTGTGGCTGAAGATTTTTGGGGTCAAGCTGAAGTCCAATGGCTCCGACCTGGCAGAGTGTGGAGGGGCCATGGTCTGTAAGAACCAAAATGCTGACTGGTTCAAGGGCACGTTCATCGAGACGGTCAAGGAGTGGCAGCGCGAGTGGTTTGACATCACTGAGCCGCTTGCCCCTGGCCAGACCGAGGTCCGAGCCTTTTTGACCGGACCTCCAAAGAAGCTCAAATCCTAGAGGGAGAAGAGCGTCGTCTGGGGGAACCTAGATGAGGTGGAGGACATGATCAAAAAGATCAAATGGTGGTCTACCACGAGGAACCCCTCTAGCCGGTTGATGTTGTTAACGTCATGCTCCATCGTCGGATTCTCCCGCTCCAACTCCGGGCCAAGCCGATGTGGGAGCACAGATCTGGGGATGCAGCGCTAGTCCTCCACTTCTTCCACACTACCTTGGCCAGTATGTGGACACGGCTATTGAAGCTGGCCAAGGATAAGATCCCCAAGAAGGGGATGACCTCGGGTTCGAGGAAGGCTATGAAGTCCCCCCGGTAAGTGTTCTAACACAACAGTTTTTTTTCTTTCCCTGCATGGCGAGACATATTTTAATGAATCGTCTTGTTTGATATTTGCAGAAGTGGTCGGCTTGGATGTAGAAATTGCAGTGCCCAACCCCACTACCAGAGGAGCCAAGAACCCCTGCTGATGGCGCTCCTAGTTAAGGAGCCGCATGTGGTGGTCCCCAAGGGGCCGAAGTCCCAGAAGGACAGGGCGGGTCTTCGGAACCGGGAGACCCCGGTCACCCGGTCTGATGAGACCCACAACTCCGCCACCCACGAAGACGCGAGGGAGGAAGAGGAGAAAGAGGACCCTCCCCTCAAGGGCAAGAGGGTGGCGTTAGAGGACGCCTAAGCCGGAACGCGGCCCAAGGGCCCAAAGGGGTTGAAAGAAACATCGGCCAGGGGCGCTGGCAAGTCGTCAGGGAAGATCATGCTCTCCAACGAGTCAGAAGATGATCCCCTTGTTTTGGGGAGCAAGAAATCGGCGCCCCGAGGGTACGTTACCATTTTCACTTTTTTATATTTCATCAGATCTCTTTAGTAGGAGTCAACTCATGCGATCATCTCTCTGCAGTCCGCTGGAGGTGCGCCCAAGTGACTCCTCCAGCGGGACCCCGGACCCCGCTACTCCTCCGCCAGCTCATGACGGGCTGGGGAAGGCAACATCTACGCCGGTCCCTATCGTGGACACATAGGGAGCCGGAGTGTCGACCGTCATGACCGAGGTTGAGACCTCGGTCCCGCAGGGCCAAGGGGACATGATACCCGAGGTCATCAAAGAGGGGCTGGGCCAGTCTTCGGTCCAGCCGACGTCTACTCCGGCTCCATTGCCGCAGCTGGAAACCCCCATGCCCAGCACCCAGGTGCTTGGGTCTGAGGTCTTGCCACCCCCACCTCCCCCTCAAAGCCAGGCTAGCGTGGCATGGACTGAGGAGACGGTGGAAGCCTTAGCGGGCTCCTCCATCAAGGAAGAGCTCCGCGCCTTGGTGAGCGTGGCGCTTCAGGGCTTCCACTCCGCGGAGACTGGAATGCGAGAGGCCTTCAAGGGCCTCATTACGAGCTTTGAGGTACTCTCCCGTCCTTATGTCAAAATAATTTCTTTGTTTGAGTTTGTAAATTTATGTATAAGTCCTAGGACATATTCTCATGGCCTTGTAAATGGCCTGGTCAGTGAGTACCCCCCAAGCCTAAGGCTGGTTTCAAGAAACCAGTTCTGGGATCGAAGTAAAGTAGGAGCTTCAACCGTAGCCCCCAGGACGCTGCCCAGTGATATGAGGCATTCGTCCGAAGTGAATAAATTGATCGTGGGGCTTATGTTAAAAATCCTTGTTTATTGGTTTCTATATTGGCTCTGGATTTCGTCTCCGAGAGGTCCGAGCAGGACCTCAACGTTATGAACCAACGGTTTGAGCAGGCTAAAGTTAAGCGACCAGTACGTTATATCCTTAAATGTTACTTTGAACAAGAGAGGCGAGTTATATTTTGTGTTGAATGTAATGTCGTACTATTTGAATGGCAACAGTCGTGGCCAAGCTTGAGAAGCTCAAGGATGAGCTCAAGGATACTCGGCAAGAGGTGGAGTAGCAAAAGGCTGCGGTCGCGAAGGCGAAGAAGGCCCAAGCTACCGAGAAGGTGGCTAGGGAGAAGGACCAGGCGCGGGTCCTGGAGATTGAGGAGACCCTAAAGGGCATGTTCGAAGCACGCGACAAACTTCAGGCCGGGGAGAAGCAGGCGAAAGAAGAGCTCAAGAAACTCCAGCTTGCACACTCCGAGCTCCAAACCGCGGCCAGGGCCGACCGTGAGGTGCTCCAGCAAGTGGAGCAAATAGTTGTGGGTAAGCCATATTTATTGCAGTGTGTGTTCGGCATCAAAGGGTGCGTCGAGCTCACCCAGCTATGCCATTTTGCAGAGGTCGTCGCGGATCTCCAGAAGAGTGTCACGGACACCGTCCATCACTTCGACCAATTGGAGGGTCATGAGGCAGAGAAGGCATTATGCCGACAGTTCCCGGAGTCGCCGTCGACACAGTGATGTCTACTATACAACTTGTTCTTGTAGACTCGTGTTGGGCCTCCAAGCGCAGAGTTTTTTAGGACAGTAGCAATTTTCCCTCAATTGGATGACCAAAGGTTTATCAATCCGTGGGAGGTGTAGGATGAAGATGGTCTCTCTCAAACAACCCTGCAACCAAATAACAAAAAGTCTCTTGTGTCCCCAACACACCAAATACAATGGTAATTTATATAGGTGCACTAGTTCAGCGAAGAGATGGTGATACAAGCGTAGTAATGATAGTAGATATTGATTTTTGTAATAGGAACAATAAAAAACAGCAAGGTAGCAAGTAACAAAAGTGAGCACAAACGGTATTGCAATGCTTGAAAATTAGGCCTAGGGTCCGTACTTTCGCTAGTGCAATCTCTCAACAATGCTAATATAACTGGATCATATAACCATCCCTCAACGTGTGATGAAGAATCACTCCAAAGTTCCTATCTAGCGGAGAACATAAGAAGAAATTGTTTGTAGGGTACGAACCCACCTCAAAGCTATTTTTTCCGATCAATCTATCCTAGAGTTCGTATTAAAATAACATGAAGCTATTCTTTCCGATCGATCTAACCAAGAGTTCGTACTAAAATAACACCATATGATACATATCAACCAACTCTTATGTCACCTAGATACTCAAATGTCACCACGAGTATCCGTGAGTTGATTATACGATATGCATCAAACAATTTCAGATTCATAATACTCAATCCAGCACAAAGAACCTCAAAGAGTGCCCCAAGATTTCTACCGGAGAAACAAAGACGAGAACATGCATCAACCCCTATGCATAGATTACCCCAATGTCACCTCGGGAATCCACGAGTTGAGTGCCAAAACACATATCAAGTGAATCAATATGATACCCCATTGGGATCCTGGGCGCGCCCAGCTGGGTTGTGCCCACCTCGGGCCTTCCCTCTGGTACTTTTTTAGCCCATCCTGGGTCTTCTGGTCCAAAAAAAATTCTCCAAAATTTTTTGCTGCGTTTGGACTCTGTTTGATATTGATTTCCTGCGAAGCAAAAAACAACAACTGGCACTGGGGACTATGTCAATAGGTTAGTCCCAAAAAATGATATAATGTTGCTATAAAATGATTGTAAAACATCCAAGAATGATAATATAACAGCATGAATACTTCATAAATTATAGATACGTTGGAGACGTATCAGCATCCCCAAGCTTAATTCCTACTCGTCCTCGAGTAGGTAAATGATAAAAGAAATAATTTATGAAGTGTGAATGCTAGCAAAGTGCATAAGTTTGATCAATGATAATTTCAATCACTTTTCCTAGCATCATAACAGCAATTCTTTCTCATAAAACTTCTCATGTTAAAGTAGCAACCAATTCACATATTAAGGTTCAAACAATGAATTCTCTTGAAACACAACAACCTATATTCTTAGTCACCAAACAATTGCAATTCAACTTCTTCAATAGACTCTAAGTAAGAGCTCCACATACTCAATCATCATATAGCCTTCTATGATTGCTAGTACTCAAAGCATATTCTTAGAACAAATGGCATCCATCGAACACAGAGAAAGATAGGGGCATAATATTTCGCCTCCCAACTCATTTATCATAGAGATACTTGTCAACAATAATAAATCATGATCAAATATATTTGACTGGTCATATGTGCCTAGATCTTTCCCCACCACATGATGCCTGCCAACTAGAGAATAATTGAGGTTGAAATGAGAATGCATTCTATTGACTCTTGCATAAAAGTAAATACTGAAAAGTAAAAGATAGGTCCTTCGCAGAGGGAAGCAGAGGTTGTCATGCGCTTTTTATTTGGATACCCAAGCTCTTAATGCAAAGGAACGTCACGTTATATTGCCCCTTATGATAGCAACCTTTATTATGCAGTCCGTCGCTTTTATTACTTTGCCATCACAAGTTCGTACAATGCTCAATTTTCCCTTACAATAAAAGATCAAACATATTTAGGAGCAATTTTTATTGCTTTATGCACCGATGACAACTTATTTGAATGATCTTATTCAATCCATAGGTAGGTATGGTGGACACTCATGGCAAGAAACTGGGTTCAAGGGTTTTTGCATGCACAAGTAGTATCTCTACTTAGTATGAATTTTTGGCTAGCAAAAGATCCTAGGCAAACACCACATGTTGGAGGATCCATGACAATATAACTTCTATGCAAATATACACAACCATAACTCATTACGTTGTCTTCCTTGTCCAACTTTAACTAATTTGCTCAAGTTTGAAAATAATTAATGGGTATTCACAATCATAGAAGATGTCCAAGATAATATATTTGCATGTGAAAGTTCTCTTCCTTATACTAATCATTCATGAATTGCTTGTATGACCAATATTGTGATTGTCAAGCTTCAAAAGATTTCACTTTCTAAACCCAATGTGAAGCTACTACTAGGCATGATATGAACATATAATTTCAAATTCATGACATTCAATTCATTCAACAATTTACTCATAGGATATAAGTGAAGCACGAGAGTAAATGACAAACTACTCCAAATAAGATATAAGTGAAGATCAAACGAGTAGACAAGTAAATGGGTAGCTAATTGAGGACTCTATCTTATTTAAAACTTTCAGATCTAAGTATTTTATTAAAACAGAAAGCAAAACAAAACAAAATGACATTCCAAGAATAGAATAACTCATGTGAAGAAGCAAAAACTTAGGCTCAACCGATACTAACCGATAATTGTTGAAGAAGAAAGGTGGGATGCCTACCGGGCCATCCTCAAGCTTAGATACTTGAGACTTCTTAAAATATTATCTTGGGATGCCTTGGGCATCCCCAAGCTTGGGCTTTTGTGTCTCCTTAATTCATTTTATATCACGGTTTCCCTAAATCTTGGAAACTTCATCCACACAAAACTCAACAAGAACTTGTGAGATAAGTTAGTATAAATCAATGCAATTACCTTATCATTCTCTACTGTAGCAAATAACTAAAATTATTATTCAACATTGCATACTAAATGCCTCTGCATATTTAATACTCCTATCCTCAAATAGAACCATTAAAGAAGCAAACAATGCAAACATAACAGCAATCTGTCTAAACAGAACAGTCTGTAAAGGATGAAGAAGTATCCATACTTATTTAACACAAACAATTCTGAAAATTTACCACACTGTAGAAAATTTATCATATCTTATTTTGCAAAAAAATTCAACATTTTATCGCATTCTGAATTTTCTCGGGAATTTTTGCAGTAGCGACAAACTTTCTGTTTTGAAACAGCAACTCATATACTTGCAAAAGAAGCATGGTAAAGGCTATCCTTGCCACTTTTATTGAAATAAAAGATACAAAACATTATTCTAAATAATATCAAGCAAATCAAAACAAAATAAAATGACACTCCAAGCAAAACCCATATCATGTGACGAATAAAAATATAGCCTCAAGTAAGGTTACCGATATTGTTGGAGACGAAAGAGGGGATTCCTTCCGGGACATCCCCAAGCTTAGTTCCTTGGATATTACTTGAATATCACCTTGGGGTGCCTTTTAATCCCCAAGAATAGGGTCGTTTCACTCCTTATTCTCCTCATATCGATATCTCACCCAAAACATGAAAAGTTCAATCACACAAAACTTAACGGAACTTCGTGAGATAAGTTAGTATGATAAAGACAAATCATTCACTTCGGTACTGTCAAAGACAAGATTCATAATTGTTCTCACACAATGCCTACTGTACCTTATCATTTCCATAATTTATATTAAGCAATATAAGCCATAGAAACTAGATAACAAGCAAACTATGCATTGAAAACAGAGTCTGTCAAAAACAGAACAATCTGTAGTAATTTGTACTCCAACCATACTTCTGTAACTCCAAAAATTCTGAACAATTAGGAAAACGTAGTAAATTTGTATATAAATCATCTGTAAAAAAAATTAGATCAAAATCACGTTCCAGTGAATTTTGAAAATTCCTGGAATGAGTGCAAAAGTTTCTGTTTTTGCACAGAATCTAGTCAACTATCATCCACACTATCCCAAAGGCTTTACTTGGCACTTTATTGAAACAAAAGCTATAGAACATGATTAATACAGTAGAATAATCATGTGAACACACAAAAACAGTAGGTAAAAGTGTTGGGTTGTCTCCCAACAAGCGCTTTTCTTTTATGCCTTTTTAGCTAGGCATGATGATCTCAATGATGCTCACATAGAGATAAATAATTGAAATATAAAGAGAGCATCATGAATAAAATGGCAAGCACATTTAAGTCTAACCCACTTCCTATGCATAGGGATTTTGTGAGCAAACAATATATGGGAACAAGAATCAACCAGCATAGGAAGGCAAAACAAGTGCAACTTCAAAACTTTCAACAATATGAGCATATCTTCCCCTATCATTATAATTTTCAGTAGCATCATGAATGAATTCAACAATATAACTATCACATAAGGCACACTTTTCAAGATGCATAAGCATAGAAATTTTATTACTCTCCACATAAGCAAATTTATTCTCATGAATAGTAGTGGGAGCAAATTCAACAAAATAACTATCATGTGATTGAAAATTAAAATCATGATGACAAGTTTCATGGTTATCATTATTCTCTATAACATATACGTCATCACCATAATCATCATAGATAGGAACTTTGTTGTCATAGTCAATTGGAACCTCTTCCAAAATAGTGGATTCATCATTAAATAAAGTCATGACCTCTCCAAATCCACTTTCATCAATATAATCATCATAAATAGGAAGCATGCAATCATCATAATAAATTTTTTCATCAAAACTTGGGGGACTAAAAATATCATCTTCATCAAATATAGCATCCCCAAGCTTACGGCTTTGCATATCGTTAGCATCATGGATATTCAAAGAGTTCATACCAACAACATTGCAATCATGCTCATCATTCAAAGATTTTTTGTCAAACATTTTATAGAATTCTTCCTTTATCAATTGAGCACAATTTTCCTTTCCATCATTTTCACGAAAGACATTATAAAGATGAACAATATGATGCAACCTCAATTCCATTTTTTTTGTAGTTTTCTTTTACGAACCAAACTAGTGATAAAACAAGAAACTAAAAGATTCAATTGCAAGATCTAAAGATATACCTTCAAGCACTCACCTCCCCGGCAACGGCGCCAGAAAAGAGCTTGATGTCTACTATACAACTTGTTCGTGTAGACTCGTGTTGGGCCTCCAAGCGCAGAGTTTTGTAGGACAGTAGCAATTTTCCCTCAAGTGGATGACCTAAGGTTTATGAATCCGTGGGAGGTGTAGGATGAAGATGGTCTCTCTCAAACAACCCTGCAACCAAATAACAAAAAGTGTCTTGTGTCCCCAACACACCAAATACAATGGTAATTTGTATAGGTGCACTAGTTCGGTGAACAGATGGTGATACAAGCGTAGTAATGATAGTAGATATTGATTTTTGTAATAGGAATAATAAAAACAGCAAGGTAGCAAGTAACAAAAGTGAGCACAAACGGTATTGCAATGCTTGAAAATGAGGCCTAGGGTCCGTACTTTCGCTAGTGCAATCTCTCAACAATGCAAATATAATTGGATCATATAACCATCCCTCAACGTGCGATGAAGAATCACTCCAAAGTTCCTATCTAGTGGAGAACATAAGAAGAAATTGTTTGTAGGGTACGAAACCACCTCAAAGCAATTCTTTCCGATCAATCTATCCTAGAGTTCGTACTAAAATGACACGAAGCTATTCTTTCCGATCGATCTAACCAAGAGTTCGTACTAAAATAACACCATATGATACACATCAACCAACTCTAATGTCACCTAGATACTCCAATGTCACCACGAGTATCCGCGAGTTGATTATACGATATGCATCAAACAATTTCAGATTCATAATACTCAATCCAGCACAAAGAACCTCAAAGAGTGCCCCAAGATTTCTACCGGAGAAACAAAGACGAGAACATGCATCAACCCCTATGCATAGATTACCCCAATGTCACCTCGGGAATCCGCGAGTTGAGTGCCAAAACACATATCAAGTGAATCAATATGATACCCCATTGTCACCGCGGGTATTCATAGCAAGACATACATCAAGTGTTCTCAAATCCATAAAAGTATTCAATCCGATAAGAATGAAATATCAAAGGGAAAACTCAATTCACAACAAGATAGAGAGGGGAAAACGCCATATGATCCAAGTATATTAACAAGGCCCGCGGTACATCAAGATCGTGACATCTCAAGAACACGAGAGAGAGAGAGAGAGAGAGAGATTAAACATATAGCTACTGGTACGAACCCTCAGCCCCGAGGGTGGACTACTCTCTCCTCATCATGGTGGCCGCCGGGATGATGAAGATGGCCACCGGTGATGATTTCCCCCTCCGGCGGAGTGCCGGAACGGGGTCTAGATTGGTTTCTCGTGGCTACAGAGGCTTGCGGTGGCAGAACTTCTGATCTAGGGTTACCCCGAGGGTTTTTGGAATATTTGGCAATTTATAGGGCGAAGAGGCGGTGTGGGAGGTCCCCGAGGGGGGCACAATCCCCCTGGGTGCGCCTGGGATCCTAGGCACACACATGTGGGCTGTGCCCATGCCGGGCCTTCCCTGTGGTACTTTTTTAGCCCATCCTGGGTCTTCTGGTCCAAAAACAATTCTCCAAAAAAATTTGCTGCGTTTGGACTCCATTTGATATTGTTTTACTGCGAAGTAAAAACCAAGAAAAAAATAGCAACTGGCACTGGGTACTATGTCAATAGGTTAGTCCCAAAAAATGATATAAAGTTGCTATAAAATGATTGTAAAACATCCAAGAATAATAATATAACAGCATGAATACTTCATAAATTATAGATACGTTGGAGAGGTATCACACAGCTGCTGAACCATCGAATGAAGCAGCTGGCAGAGCTATTCCACATGGCAAGGCCGGCGCTCCATGACCTCTGCATCAAGGTATGGCCGGCCGAAGCCCTGCCGACCAGCTTCTTCGGCCTACTGGCTCTGCTGCGACATGCTCCTCCGCAAGTGGATTGCTGGAAGGGATTTGTGTGCCTCGAGGGAGCATGGCGGGTGTACGCTTGCCTCAAGGCACACTTCCGGAAGGTTGATACGGCGATTGTTGTTGCGGGGACCCCCGAAGGGAAGTAGCGCACCGAGGCCATGTGTCCGAAATACACCTTGTATCAGTTTTAGTACTTCGGAATGCCAAAGTATATGGGATGTAAAGAACCATCTTTTGTTTTAATGAGTATGGCATTAAATTTCCTCATATAGTTGTGTTTAATTAATTTTTCTTGTGCGACCGTGTTGAACTGAAAGTGGCCAGTCGTCAGCTTCTACCCCAATGTAGAATATACAGAGTGTGTTCCTTCAGACAGCTCTGACCCTTAGCAGACGTCCCGGTACCCGAAGGCGGTCTATGCTCGTAGGAACCAGGCAATCAGACTATTACAGCTTTATAACTTTCACTTAGTCATAGGAGTTTGACTATGGGGGCTGATGACGAGCTCCCGGTGTGTGAAGTGGTCGGCTTGGTCTAAGCCATTACACACCTCGGCTAATGTAAAAGAGAAGCCCTTCATTTTAACATAGGTGATCTCTATCTCTTCGGATGGCCGGCCAGTTTTTGCGTACCTAGATAGTCAATTTTCGGCTTTCTCCGCTGAGGTGCTCTGCCATTTATACTGGCGGCACTATCGCAGCGATTCTCCCGTTACACACTTAGCTGAATTTGTCGGGAACGTAAGGGGTACACATTGGAGCCGGGCAACCCAACTATTGACAAAAATTCAGGTTCCAAACTGATGCATATAACGCAACATCCGAGACACCAAGTACTTCGGACTTGTATTTCAAGGCAGGGAAACATAGCCCTTTAATAGTTGTATCTTAAAGATGTTCTTGTAGCCCAAAGGCAGTGCTTGTACAGAAATATAGTAAGGACCTTAAAGGACATGATTTCTTTATTTTATAATTTCAAGCTTTACATGTCGAGCTGTAACGTGAGGAACTAAAAGAATACAATGTAAAAAGTAAATAAAGGAGGAAGAAAAAACAGGGCGGATATTGTCATCGGGTTGTATGAGCCGGGAACGCTTCCTGCCGCTCGTCTGCGTCTTCTGAGCTGTTGACCAGCTTGTCATTGTTGATGCGAGGGCAGAAGTGGACTAAACGCGACCTCGGCCCTTTACGCGCGTAAAGTGTCACTGGCCGAATCCTTTGAAAGAGGTATGCAGATGTCCATTGTGTGGTTGAGGCCACATTGGTGTGGTTTTGCTGGCTGGCACTTTGACAGAACCTTGCCGGTGTAGAAGCTCAAAGCTCCGTCGTTCCTCGGTCGGGCCGGTCTGACGTTGCTACTTCTTGAGCTTGCGTTGGTTTTTTCCTTGAAGAGGAAAGGGTGATGCAGCAAAGTAGAGATAAGTATTTCCCTCAGTTTGAGAACCAAGGTATCAATCCAGTAGGAGGTACACGCAAGTCCCCAATCTGTGCACCAGCACAAACAATCAAACACTTGCACCCAACACGATAAAGGGGTTGTCAATCCCTTCACGGTCACTTGCATGGATGAGATCTGATAGAGATAGATATAAAAGATTACTAAAAGGTAAAACAAAGTAAAAACAAATAAATTGCAGCAAGGTATTTTTGTGTTTTTTGGTTTATAGATCTGAAAATATATGATGGAAAATAGACCCAGGGGCCATAGTTTTCACTAGAGGCTTCTCTCTTGAAAGAAAACATACGGTGGGTGAACAAATTACTGTCGAGCAATTGATAGAAAAGCGCAAAGTTATGACGATATCCAAGGCAATGATTATGAATATAGGCATCATGTCCGTGTCAAGTACACCGACTCCTGCTTGCATTTACTACTATTACTCCACACATCGACCGCTATCCAGCATGCATCTAGAGTATTAAGTTCATAAGAACGGAGTAATGCCTTAAGTAAGATGACATGATGTAGAGGGATAAACTCAAGCAATATGATGAAAACCCCATCTTTTTACCCTTGATGGCAACAATACAATACGTTCCTCGCTACTCCTACTTTGTCACTGGGTGAGGACACCGCAAGATTGAACCCAAAACTAAGCACCTCTCCCATTGCAAGAAGAACCAATCTAGTTGGCCAAACCAAACCGATAATTCGAAGAGAAATACAAAGATATCAAATCATGCATATAAGAATTCAGAGAAGATTCAAATAATATTCATAGATAATTTGATCATAAATCTACAATTCATCGGATCTCGACAAACACACCGCAAAAGAATATTACATCGGATAGATCTCCAAGAACATCGAGGAGAACATTATATTGAAGATCAAAGAGGGAGAAGAAGTCATCTAGCTACTAGCTATGGACCCGTAGGTCTGTGGTAAACTACTCACGCTTCATCGGAAGGGCAATAGAGTTGATGTAGAAGCCCTTCGTGATCGAATCCCCATCGATGAATTGTGGATTTATGATCAAATTATCTATGAATATTATTTGAATCTTCTCTGAATTCTTATATGCATGATTTGATATCTTTGTATTTCTCTTCGAATTATCGGTTTGGTTTGGCCAACTAGATTCGTTCTTCTTGCAATGGGAGAGGTGCTTAGTTTTGGGTTCGATCTTGCGGTGTCCTCACCCAGTGACAAAGTAGGGGTAGCGAGGCACGTATTGTATTGTTGCCATCAAGGGTAAAAAGATGGGGTTGTCATCATATTGCTTGAGTTTATCCCTCTACATCATGTCATCTTACTTAAGGCATTACTCCGTTCTTTATGAACTTAATACTCTAGATGCATGCTAGATAGCGGTCGATGTGTGGAGTAATAGTAGTACATGCAGAATCGTTTCGGTCTACTTGACACGGACGTGATGCCTATATGCATAATCATTGCCTTGGATATCATCATAACTTTGCGCTTTTCTATCAATTGCTCGACAGTAATTTGTTCACCCACCGTATTATTTGCCTTCAAGAGAGAAGCCTCTAGTGAAACCTATGGCCCCTGGGTCTATTTTCCATCATATATTTTCAGATCTATAAACCAAAAAACCCAAAAAATACCTTGCTGCAATTTATTTACTTTTATTTTGTTTTACATTTTAGTAATCTTTTATATCTATCTCTATCAGATCTCATCCTTGCAAGTGACCGTGAAGGGATTGACAACCCCTTTATCGCGTTGGGTGCAAGTGTTTGATTGTTTGTGCAGGTGCATAGATTGGGGACTTGCTTCTATCTCCTACTGGATTTGATACCTTGGTTCTTAACTGATGGAAATACTTATCTCTACTTTGCTGCATCACCCTTTCCTCTTCAAGGGAAAAACCAAGGCAAGCTCAATAAGTAGCAGGAAGAATTTCTGGCGCCGTTGCCGGGGAGATCTACATCAAGCCTACCAAGTACCCACCATAAACTCTCATCTCTTGCATTACATTATTTGCCATTTGCCTCTCGTTTTCCTCTCCCCCACTTCTAAAATGATTTTTAGAAAAATACAAAAATATTTTCCTTTTTATTCGCCTTTTCTTTTGTTTGCCTTTCCATTTGCCTTTATGTCTTACTTGGCTCGTGGTATAATTGTTTGTTTATTGAAAATCAGAAACAAAAAGGTTTATGGATCCACTTAAAGTTTTCTACTTGGATCATCTTCGATCCATATGTGCTCGTGCTGAAACCCCAACTAGTTTAGTTGAGGGAAAATCATTAGATGAGCTTGCTCATTTTGTGCGTCACCGTTTGTCTCAAAAAGGGGGACTCTTATGGAATAAAATAAATTGTTTGCTATGCTATGCTTGAAATCTATGTGAAATTTATGATTTTACTTGTTTCTCGGAAAACCCTAAAAAACACCTTCCCTACCTATGTGAGTTTAATGATAATGAAATCCTATCTTCTTATGCCAAAGGTGTTTATAGTTACTATGATATCGAACAAATTGAAGGATTTGTCTCTTTTAAGGGTGCTTATGAAGTAGCTTCTTTGATTGAAAAGTATGATATTGCTCTCTACAAATCTGAAATTTTTGACATACTCAAATATTGCTATGAAAACTATGCTTCTAATGCCTATGTTAAAGAATTTATTGAGAGGATGTCCGCTGCTTTGGAAGAAAATAATGATATGCATGAATCTATAGATAATTGTGATTCTGTTGATTTGATTGAAATATCCCCCTTGATGAACATGATGCTTGCTATTCTGATGGCCATGATGCCAATATTAATTATGCTTATGGAGATGAACTTGCTATAGTTCCTTATGTCAAACATGAAATTATTGCTATTGCACCCACACTTGAAAGTTCCTTCATTGAAAAGCATGATTGCAATGATGTTATTATAAATTCTATTAATGTCAATTGTGCTAATAATATGCAAAATCCTAAGCTTGGGGATGCTAGTTTTGCTATGTCCACTACTTATTGCAATGATCATGATTGGGATGATTCTTCTTATGATCTTGAAAATTTATTTAAGCCTCATGATGAATATGTTTGTGATAATATTGAAAGTGGGTTTGTAAGAGTGTCAACTCTAGGTAATAATGATCCCACTACTTTGGAGTATGATCAATCTTATGAATTTTTTGATAAAAGTGGGCTTGGAGAGGTCATGACTTTATTTGATGATAATCCCACTATTTTGGAAGAGTGTCAACCTTGCATGCATGTGGACCATGTAGAGAAAATTTTCTGTGATAGCTATATTGTTGAATTTGAATATGATCCCACATGTAATTATTATGATAGAGGGAAATATGGTTGTAGAAATTTTCACATTGCTAAATTACCTCTCGTTATGTTGAGATTGTTATTGTTTATTTCTTCTCCCTTGCATATGCTAGTTTTTTGCTTGTCTTGATAATTTATTTGGTTACAAAATGCCTATGCATAGGAAGTATGTTATACTTAAACTTGTTTTTCACATGCCACATGATGCTCTCTTCGTGTTTCAATTGCTATCTTTCATGTGAGCATCATTGAAATTATCAACGCCCAGCTAAAAGGCTTTAACGAAAAGCGCTTGTTGGGAGACAACCCAATATTTTTATTTTCTGTTTTTATGAGAATACACATTATTACTTCTGTATTAATTGTGTTTTGGTGTTTTAATTAGTGTTTGTGCCAAGTAAGACCTTTGGGATGGCTTACGGTGATAGCTGATTTGATCTTGCTGAAAAACAGAAACTTTTGCGTCCAGTCACAGAATTGTTTAAATTCACTGGAGAGTGTAAAAACCCTGAATTTTTTACACAAGATTTACATACAAATTTCCTATGTCGTCCTAATGTTTCAGAAATTTTGGAGTTTAAAAGTATTAGAACAATTCAGATCTTCGCAGACTGTTCTGTTTTTGACAGATTCTGTTTTCTATGTGTTGTTTGCTTATTTTGATGAATCTATGAGTAGTATCGGGGGGTATGAACCATGGAGAAGTTGGAATACAGTAGATATTACACCAATATAAATAAACAATGAGTTCACAACAGTACCAAAAAGTGGTGATTTATTTTCTTATACTAACGGATCTCATGAGTTTTCTGTTGAGTTTTGTGTTGTGAAGTTTTCAAGTTTTGGGTAAAGATTTGATGGACTATGGAATAAGGAGTGACAAGAGCCTAAGCTTGGAGATGCCCAAGGCACCCCAAGGTAATATTCAAGGACAACCAAGAGCCTAAGCTTGGGGACGCCCCCGAAGGCATCCCCTCTTTCGTCTTCGTCTATCGGTAAATTTACTTGAGGCTATATTTTTATTCACCACATGATATGTGTTTTGCTTGGAGCGTCTTGTATGGTTTGAGTCTTTGCTTTTTTAGTTTTCCACAATCATCCTTGATGTACACACCTTTTGAGAGGGACACGCATGAATTGTGAATTTATTAGAATACTCTATGTGCTTCACTTATATCTTTTGAGCTAGGCAATTTTGCTCTAGTGCTTCACTTATATCATTTTGAGAGTCTCTCTAAACAGCATGGTAATTTGCATATGTTATGAATTTAGTCCTAATATGATGGGCATTCAAGAGGTATATAATAAAAACTTTTATATAAAGAGCATTGAATACTATGAGAAGTTTGATTCCTTATGATTGTTTTGAGATATAAAGATGGTGATATTAGAGTCATACTTGTGAGTTATTGTGGATTGTTAGAAATACTTGTGTGAAAGTTTGTGATTCCCGTGTTAGTAAATTAACGAGATCCTAAATGTCGGTGTTAGTAAATTTTATTAAACCCGAATAGATAAGAGATTAGAATCCCAAAGTAAAGACGAGGAATAAAAAGATCCTAATACCACCCAGTTGGCGACGTGGGTCCGTAAGCCACACAGCCAAGTTAGTAAAACAGTTTTTGATGACTAGACTCAACTTCGGCCAAGGAATTGGGAAGGGGAATACCTAGGGGCAGTCGGCTCTGATACCAACCTGTGACGACCCCGGCTTAATCGTGCACTAACCATACACGCAAATGCGCATGATCAAGCCTAAGGACTCACTTGAAGATATCACAACACAACTCTAAAACATAAATAAAGTCATACAAGCTTTATATTACAAGCCAGGGCCTCGAGGGCTCGAATACATAGCTCGATGGCATACAAGCGTTAGCGGAAGCATCGGATATCTGAGTACAGATATATTACAGAGAGAGAAATAGGCCTTCACAGAGTCGGGGTAAAATAAAATACTACGATCGAAAGGCATATGCCTCCTGCCCTGGACCCTCCGATCCTACTCCTGGTCGTCAAACGGCTCCACGTAGTAGTAGTACTCGCTAGGCGGGTAGTAGTACTGGTCGTCGGCTGGGGCGTCTGGCTCAGGGGCTCCGTCGTCTGGTGGCATCAATTGGATATGGGGAAAAAAAGAAAGTAAAGCAAACGTGAGTACTCATCCGAAGTACTCAGCAAGCAAGGATCTACACTACATATGCAACATTGTCAAAAGAATGGCTGTATATGTGGACTGGACTGCAGAAATGCCAGAATAGAGGGGGAAAGCCTACTCCTATCGAAGACTAGCATCTTCAACAATCTTCGACAGTCTTGCAGCAATAGAAGGGAGTAGATCTACGTAATGTAAAGTAGTAGTAGTATCATCAACCTCGACCTGAGATCCTTTCTCGACTCCCTGCGAGAAAGCAATCCCAGAGCCGTACTATCCAGTTCTCATCTCATGTTCTAGTTGTACTGATCGGGATACAACTCCGAGTGTCCGTTACCGTAGGCAGGCTATCGATAGATGTTTCTTCCCTGCAGGGGTGCACCAACTTACCCACCACGTTCGCTTAACTCCAGCCGGACACACTTTTCTGGGTCATGCCCGGCCTCGGCTAAGCAACACGCTGCAACCCGACCTAGGCTTATAAGAGAGGTCAGCACGCCGGACTAAACCTATGCCCCCAGGGGTCTTGGGCCATCGCCCCGGGAACTCCTGCCTGTTACGGGGCCACCGAGAGTAGACCTAGCAACCCCTTATACAAGCGCGGTTGCGTTCCCAGTCCAACTCGGCATGCGCCGCTCCATACTGACGTCAAACAAGCTTCGGTTGATGTATACGACGCAGAACGCCCATACTATGCCCACGTGATGGTTAGTGCTATCGGGCCAGAGGCCCCTCGGATCAAATATCCAAACCGTAGTGGATTAGGAGCACGCGCAAACGAGCAGAGACCCACGATCGATATGACCCCGTCGCCCCATCTCGAGGACTTGCGACAAGGGCTAAGAATGTCCGGCCACGCCTCGTAGTTATCTCGCGGGCACCATCCAGGTCAAGCCGACTCCACATCACTTCGCATTAAGCTCGCGCGGGTACCCCTCAGGGCCGACCCGTCTTTAGTAACATGGTTTAGTGCAAGTCGAATCAACAACAGTATCTGTGTGTCTGACACCAGGGGAGCCTTGAGGAATCACCCTCGATGGAATCCCACCTGATGTTAAAGTCAAGGTGAACGAAGGAGGAATCACCCTCGAGGTCCACACTTGAGAAGTTGCACGACGACGCTGTTATCGGGGGTGGTGTAGGAGGAATCACCCTCACTTACCATGACCGAGTAACTAACCTACAACGTTAACATCAGAAGTGCTGACGAGGTATCACCCTCGGCACTTGACGGTAACCCAGTAGTGTCGGCAACTAAGGGGAAAGTGATGTGCGGTGCCAGGGTCTGGTCTTCAATCCCGATGATCGGGTCTTCTTATATCCAGCGGGGCAGTCGGGATCAAGTGGGGGTCTCTGTCGGGACTCTACCCAGCCTATACTAATCAGTCTAGGATAACCAGCATGGTAGCAAGGCAGGTTACAATAATCAGGCTATGCAGCAGATATAGGAAAACAGTAGCAGTAGCAGTTCTAATGCAAGCATAGGAGAGAAGAGAATAGGCGATATAGGCATGCTCAAAATGGGGGTGCTTGCCTGTTTGCTCGGGGGCAAGGGCAAGGTCGCCTGTGGTGTCGTCAGGGACATAGTCATACTCCTGAGTTGCGTCTGCCTCGGGAGCTACGTCAACATCGGGGTCTAATCGAGAGAGAAGAGGGGGAAGAAACAGGTAAACATAATGCAAACAGATGCAACACGGTGCGTGCTATGCTATGATGCAGTGCAGGGTTGCCTAAATATGCATCTAAGTCATTTTAGTTATTTTTAGTATTAATCTGGGATTTATTTACCGAAGTGTGTTCACTATTCATCTGCCGGATACGGGTCCGGAGTTACGAGTTCTTCTACGTAGGGGGTTCCGACAAAGAAACGGACGGCACAATCAGACTCGTCTCGTTGTTCTGAGCAACTTTCATGTTTTAACTTTTTCGATCTGAGCTATGGTTTAAAAGTTATTAATTTTCAAAGTTAAATAGAATTTCTGGAATTATTTTTATTTACAGAAATGAATTATGACATCAGCATGACATCGCTGTGACGTCAGCGGTCAACAGGCGCTGACCAGAGTCAATCCTGACATGTGGGACCCACATGTCAGTCTCTGTTAGATTAACAGTGAATTAATTAAACTAACAGGGTTAATTAGGGGTGTGGGCCCCATATGTCAGTGGAACATTAGTTAACTAATTAGTTTTTATTTAATTAAATGTTTAATTAGGTTAATTAGCCGCGGGGGCCCACATGTCAGCTACAGGGGTGAACAGTGCCCGCGTTGACTCGGGTCAACGCGGTCAAAACGCGCGACGGGGCCCGCAGGCAGTGGCACTGGGTGGGACTGTGACGACCCCGGCTTAATCGTGCACTAATCATACACGCAAATGCGCACGATCAAGCCTAAGGACTCACTTGAAGATATCACAACACAACTCTAAAACATAAAATAAAGTCATACAAGCTTAATATTACAAGCCAGGGCCTCGAGGGCTCGAATACAAGCTCGATGGCATACAAGCGTCAGCGGAAGCATTAGATATCTGAGTACAGATATATTACAGAGAGAGAGATAAGCCTTCACAGAGGCGGGGTAAAAATAAAAACTACGATCGAAAGGCGTAGGCCTCCTGCCCTGGACCCTCCGATCCTACTCCTGGTCGTCGAACGGCTCCTCGTAGTAGTAGTACTCGCCAGGCGGATAGTAGTACTTGTCGTCGGCTGGGGCTTCTGGCTCAGGGGCTCCGTCGTCTGGTGGCATCAAATGGAAAATGGGGGAAAAAGAAAATAAAGCAAACGTGAGTACTCATCCGAAGTACTCAGCAAGCAAGGATCTACACTACATATGCATCATTGTCAAAGGAATGGCTGTATATGTGGACTGGGCTGCAGAAATGCCAGAGTAGAGGGGGAAAGCCTAGTCCTATCGAAGACTAGCATCTTCAACAATCTTCGACAGTCTTGCAGCATCAGGAGAGAGCAGATGAACATAATGTAAAGTAGTAGTAGTAATATCATCAACCTCGACCTGAGATCCTTTCTCGACTCCCTGCGAGAAAGCAATCCCAGAGCCGTACTATCCAATTCTCATCACATGTTCTAGTTGTACCGATCGGGATACAACTCCGAGTGTCCGTTACCGTAGGACAGGCTATCGATAGAAGTTTCTTCCCTGCAGGGGTGCACCAACTTACCCACCACGCTCACTTAACTCTGGCCGGACACACTTTTCTGGGTCATGCCCGGCCTCGGCTAAGCAACACGCCGCAACCCGACCAAATACTTAACAGAGAGGTCAGCACGCCGGACTAACCTATGCCCCCAGGGGTCTTGGGCCATCGCCCCGGGAACTCCTGCGCGTTGCGTGGGCGGCTGGAAGCAGACCTAGCAACCCCTTAATACAAGCGCGGTTGCGTAACCAGTCCAATCCAGCGCGCGCCGCTCAGTCGCTGACGTCCATTAAGCTTCGGCTGAAGTATACGACGCAGAACGCCCATACTATGCCCACGTGATGGTTAGTGCTATCGGGCCAGAGGCCCCTCGGATCAAATATCCAAACCGTAGTGGATTAGGAGCGCGCGGAAACGAGCAGAGACTCACGATCGATGTGACCCCGTCGCCCCGTCTCGAGGACTTGCGGCAAGGGTTAAGAATGCCCGGCCACGCCTCGTAGTTATCTCGCGGGCACCATCCAGGTCAACCCGACTCCACATCACTTCGCGTTAAGCTCGCGCGGGTACCCCTCAGGGCCGACCCGTCTTTAGTATCGTGGTTCATAGTCAAGTCATAATATCCAAGGTAACTGTGTGTCGGACACCGAAGGGAACCATGAGGAATCACCCTCGATGGAATTCCCGCTCGATGTTATCATCAAGGTGAACGAAGGAGGAATCACCCTCGAGGTCCACACTTGAGAGGTTGCGCGACGATGTCGTTATCGGGGGTGGTGTAGGAGGAATCACCCTCGCTTACCACGACCGAGTAACTAACCTACAAGGTTAACATCAGAAGTGCTAACGAGGTATCACCCTCGGCACTCGACGGTAACCCAGCAGTGTCGGCAACTAAGGGGTAGTGATGGGCGGTGCCAGGGTCTGGTCCTCAATCCCGATGATCGGGTCTTCTGATATCCAGCAGGGCAGTCGGGATCAAGTGGAGGTCTCTGTCGTGTCTCTACCCAGCCTATAATAATCAGTCTAGGATAACCAGTAAGGTAACAAAGCAGGGTACAATAATCAGGCTATGCAGCAGATATAGGAAAACAGTAGCAGTAGCAGTTCTAATGCAAGCATAAGAGAGAAGAGAATAGGCGATATAGGCATGCTCAAAATGGGGGTGCTTGCCTGTTTGCTCGGGGGCAAGGGCAAGGTCTTCAGTAGTATCGTCGGGGACGTAGTCGTACTCCTGTGCGGCGTCTGCCTCGGGAGCTACGTCAATGTCGGGGGCTACCGAGAGAGAAGAGGGGGAAGAAACAGGTAAACATAATGCAAACAAATGCAACACGGTGCGTGTGATGCTATGATGCAGTGTAGGGTTGCCTAAATATGCATCTAAGTCATTTTAGTTATTTTTAGAATTATTCTGGGATTTAATATCCGACGTGTGTGCACTATTCATCTGTCGGATTCGGGTCCGGAGTTACGAGTTCTTCTACGTAGGAGGTTCCGATGGAGAAACAGACGGCACGATCAGACTCGTCTCGTCGTTCTGAGCAACTTTCATGTTTTAACTTTTTCGATCCGAGCTACGGTTTAAAAGTTATTAATTTTTAAAGATTATTTGAATTTCTGGAATTATTTTATTTATCAGAAAATGAATTATGACGTCAGCATGACGCGCTGCTGACGTCAGCAAGTCAACAGGACGGTTGACCAGTCAAACCTGACATGTGGGTCCAGTGGGACCCACATGTCAGCCTCTATTTCTTTAATCAGTGATTTAAACTAATCTAATTAGCTAATTAGGCTTCTGGTCCCACATGTCATAGACTCATTAGGGTAATTAGTTTATTTTTATTTCTAAAACGTTTTAATTAGATTAACAGGGAGGTGGGGCCCACGTGTCAGCGACTGGGCCGGTCCAGTCAGCAGGGCTGACCGGTCGGGCCCCTGGGGCCCACGGGTCAGTGACCCAGGGCGACCCACGTGGCGGCCACGTCGGCGGCCGGCGCCGGAGTTGCGCCGGTGACCGATTCCGCGGCGGAAGATCGCCGGAGTGCTCGGAAATCGCCCACAGGGCTCGGTTCGAGCTGCGGTTGGGTGCGTTCGAAAGCCAGTGAACTCGCGCGTCGAGTGGTGGCACTTGCCGGACCAGGGGATGGCCGGAATCACGCCGGCGTTGAGGTTTGGCGGAAGCCGAAACCCGGCGGACTCGCGCGTGGTGATGCAGAGGTCAAAACGGGCTGCGCTCTACTCCTTCGGCATCTACTTGACGCCACGAACGCGACGGCGAGCCCGGTGGGTCATGACGGCCACTGCTGCAACGGCCTCGAGCTCAACGGCGGAGCTCGGTTCGGGCGGCCATGGCGCGGCGGCTACGGAGGCGCAGAAGGCTAGGGGAGCGCGGGGGAAGGATGAGGGGCTGCTCACCGAGAGGCTACGTAAAGCCGTTGGAAGCTTAGGAGTGCAGAACGTCGGCGAATCGTCGGGGCTCGCCAGCGTCAGAGAAGAAAGGGGGCGGAGTACTCCGGCTTCATCAGGGCCTCCCCGCCTCCACTCGCGGTCGGAGTCGAAGGAGTCGAGGACGGCGGAGCTCGCAGGCGTGTTGGCTGAGCTCGGGGACGACGGTGGCCGCGTCTACGGCAAGGCCACGGCGACGGAGGCGCTCGGTTTCGGTGGATCTGGAGGAGGAGGAAGGAGGGAGAGGGCAAGCGAGCGAGGGGGAAGTGGATAGGGACGGAGAGGAGGCAGAGGGAGCTCCTCCTTATCCTCTCGCCTGGCCTGCGGCGTCGGGGTGTCGGCGCCGGAGCGGCGAGCGCGCGCTCGGCCAGGGAGAAGGCGACAGCGCGAAGGAGAGAGAGAGACTGGGCCAGATGGGCCGGCTGTCGGGGCACTGTGCACTTAGGCCCAGTGCACAGTGCCTCGTTGTATTTCTTTTCTGTTTTTGTTTTACCTTTTTCTTTATTCTTTTCTGTTCCAAAATAGCTAGCACACTTTAGCACTTTTGTAAAATGTGAGAGTTGACCCAAATATTGCAATGCAATATTATCTCTCACCAAAAAGTGGTTTGGACTGATTTGAAGTTTGTTTGAATTTAATATGATTTTAAATATATCAAATATCCTGTTTTTGGGTCTGTTCCAACTTGTTTGAGTCATTTATCCAACTCCAAACATTTTGATGTTGATTTTAGAAAGGTTTCTGGATTATTTACCATTAAATGAACATTTTTCCAGCAGTGTTTGATCAACCTTATATTTCACTTATGAATTTAAGTTGATTTTTAAAAATGGAGTTGATTTACTTTGGTTAACCACTATGTTTAATCACTGCATATGATATGACTTGGCATTATTAACAGCTGATCATGGTGGCTATTACATAGGGGTGTTACAGGGACCCAGGCCACGCCACGTCGGCAACGTCGCCGGAATTGCTCCGGCGACCGCTCCAGCGGCGGCTTCTCACCGGAGCTGCTCGGAATCGAGCCACAGGGAGCCAAAACTCGCGTGACTGGGTTTTTTCAAACGGCCACACCGAGCCGCGTCGAACGGTGGGGTTGGTTGGCCCCGGGGAGGTCGGAATCGCTGCCGGCGACGAGGTCAGTGGCGGAGCCTATCGGGTGGCGATGAAATCGGCGCTGTCGCGTGCTAGAGCTGGAACGGGAGGTACCGGAGTGCTCTACGGAATCAGGCGAACTGGTTAGACTACGCTACGCGGCCGTGGGGTCACCGGAATGATGCCGGCGTCAAGCTTGTGCGGTGGCGAGCTCGGGCTTCCGCGGATCGACGTCTAGGGGCAAATGGGAGCGGGGAGAAACGCACAGGGAGGTGCTGCTGCTCACCTTGCGGCACGCAGAAAGGCCCTTGACGGTTTAGTAGCTGTAGCGTGTCGCCGGAGACGAAGAAGAAGCCAGAGCAGGACGGGAAAGGTCGACGCCGCGCGGCGTCAGCGGTGCCTCCCAGCTCCTGATGCTGGCTCCAATCAACGAGGCAGTCGGCGGCGCGCGTCTACGACATCGAGGCGGAGCGGAAGATCCATGGTGGCCGCGGCAAATGGCGAAGCACGGCGGCGGTGGCGCTCTGTTCTGGATCTGGGAAGGGGAGAGAGGCAAGCGGGCAAGGGAGAGAGGGGGAGAAGTGGTCGAGGAGGACCAGGGGGGTGGCTCGGCTTCGGCCTTATCCACCCGCGGCGTCGGCGGCTGTCGGTGGCGTCGGCGTGTCACGCGCTCGCCGGCACGCACGCGCGCAGCCACGGGCGCGCCGACACGGCGATGGAGAGAGAGAGAGAGGGAGAGCTAGGTGGGCTGCTGTTGGACTGGGCCTGCACACTGTGCACTTAGGCCCAGCCAACAGTGGACTTTCTCCTTTTTCTTATTTCTCTGCTACCTCTTCTTTTATTCTTTTCTGTTTGGAAATAGTTAGGGCTCTTATGCACTTTCATAAAATATGGAACTTAGTCCAAATATTACAGTGCCATTTTAGCTCTCACCAAAAAGTGGTTTGGACAGATTTGGAGTTCATTTGTATATGAAATGATTTTAAATGGATTTAAATATCCTGTTTTGGTGTTGTTTCATCTTGTTAGAGTCACTTATCTAACTCCAACTTTATTGATGATGATTTAACAAATGTTCCTAGATTATTTGCCATTAAATGAACTTTTTTACAACAAGGTTTGATCAACTTCATATTTCACTTTTGAATTTGAGTTGATTTTCCAAATGGAGTTGATTTGCTTTGGTTAACCACTTGGTTTAAGCACTGCAAGTGATATGACTTGGCAAGATTAACAGAGTGTCACAGAGCTTATTACAAGGGGGTGTTACAAATTCTCCTCCTCTAAAAGAAATTCTCGTCCCGAGAATTTTAGGAGGTAGAAGGAAAGAGGCCGGGATATTCTTCCCGAAGATGATCCTCGCGTTCCCAAGTGGCTTCATCTTCAGTGTGATTCGACCACTGCACTTTCAGGAACTTGGTCGTCTTCTGACGAGTTCGATGTTCAGCTTCATCGAGGATGCGGATCGGATGCTCCTTATAGGAAAGATCATCTTGTAGCTCGAGCATCTCATGATCCACTGCACGGTGCGGAGATTCCTTGAAGCACTTACGAAGGTGCGACACGTGGAATACATCATGAATATGAGAGAATTGCGGTGGCAACTCCAATTTATATGCCACCTGTCCACGTCTAGCCACGATGCGGAAAGGACCAATATAGCGAGGAGCTAGCTTGCCCTTGATTCCGAAACGACGGGTGCCCTTCATTGGAGTGACACGAAGATAAGCTTGATCACCAGGTTGATAGATCACACCCCATCGCTTGCGATCATAATTACTCTTCTGACGGTCTTGAGCTGCGTTGAGATTCTCCCGGATAATTCTGACTTGTTCTTCGGCATGCTGAATGATGTCCGGTCCAACAAGAGGTCGTTCCCCAGTTTCTGACCAATTCAGAGGGGTTCGACATTTACGACCATAAAGAACCTCAAAGGGGGCCATTTTCAAGCTGGCTTGATAGCTGTTGTTTTAAGAGAACTCGGCATACGGGAGAGATTCCTCCCATTTCTTACCGAAGGATATAACACAAGCTCGAAGCATATCTTCAAGCACTTGATTAACGCGCTCAACTTGGCCTTGGGATTGTGGATGATAAGCTGAACTCCAGGTAATATGAGTTCCCATTGCTTTCTGGAAACATTCCCAGAAGTGGCCAGTGAAAATGCTGTCACGGTCTGAACTGATTTCCTTGGGAATACCATGGAGTGAAACAATTCTGGAGATCTATAATTCTGCTAACTGACTAGCAGTAATGGTCTCCTTAACTGGCAGAAAGTGTGCAACCTTGGAGAGTTGGTCGACGACGACAAGAATAGCGTCGTGACCTTTCTGAGACTTGGGAAGACCAGTAATGAAATCCATTTGCACTTTATCCCACTTCCACAGAGGAATAGGAAGTGGTTGCAGAATTCCAGCAGGTTTCTGATGTTCTGCCTTCACGCGACGACAAACGTCACACTCGGCAACATAACGAGCAATATCTTGCTTCATTCTAGACCACCAGTACCTTTGACGAAGATCTCGATACATCTTGGTACTGCCCGGATGGATAGATAACGGTGTATCATGGGCCTCCTTCATGACTTTGTCAGTCATCAGCTCGAAGCGAGGTACTACAATGCGGTCTCTGAAATACAAGGTTCCATCTTCAGCAATCGAGAAGTCCCTGTATTTTTCAAGGTGAAGCTCCTTCTTCATCTGACCAATTTCGGCATCTTTAGCTTGGGCAATCTTAACAACTTTCTCAAGATCAGGTTGTATCTCAAGGTTATTAAGAGAACCTTGCGGAACAATACAGAGGTTCAGCTTGCGCAATTCTTCATACAACTGGGGTTGAGCTTGCTTAACCATGAGGTTACTGCAATAGGACTTGCGGCTCAAGGCATCAGCCATCACATTAGCTTTGCCAGGAGTGTAAGAAATACCACAGTCATAATCCGTGATCGTTTCCAACCAACGCTGCTGACGAAGATTAAGTTCCGGCTGAGTGAATAAATACTTCAAGCTTTGATGATCGGTGTAAATCTCGCATCGATTACCAAGAAGGTAATGACGCCACTGCTTCAAAGCATAAATCACAGCAGCAAGTTCAAGATCATGCACTGGGTAATTCTCTTCATGTGGATGCAGTTGTCGTGAAGCATAAGCAATTACTCTTCGCTCTTGCATTAGGAGACAACCTAGTCCTTGACGAGAGGCGTCGCAGAAGATCACGAAATCTTTGCAGGAGTCTGGAGGAGCAAGGACTGGAGCAGAAGTCAGCTTGTCCTTGAGGGTCTGGAAGCTTTCCTGACATTTATCTGTCCACTCAAACTTAACGCCTTTGTGGAGCAGATTAGTCAGGGGCTTGGCAATCTTGGAGAAATTTTCGATGAATCGACGACAATAACTTGCAAGCCCGAGAAAACTTCTGACTTGCTTGACATTCTTCGGAGGGGTCCAGTCAAGAATAGCCTGAACTCGCTCCGGGTTAACTGCGATACCATCCTTGGAGATGACATGACCAAGGTAGGTTACCTCAGAAAGCCAGAATTCGCACTTAGAGTACTTGGCATATAACTTGTGCTCTCGTAGTCTCTCCAGAACAAGACGAAGGTGCTCAGCATGTTCTTCTTTGTTCTTCGAATAAACCAGAATATCATCCAGATATACCACGACGAATTTGTCGAGGTAATCCATGAATATGTAATTCATTAAGCAGGTGAAGGTAGCTGGAGCGTTTGTTAAGCCAAACGACATGACGGTGTACTCGTATGAACCATAGCGAGTAACGAATGCAGTCTTCGGAATATCCTCTTCACGGACACGGATCTGGTGATAACCCAATCTCAAGTCGAGTTTAGAGAACACCGAAGATCCTGCGAGTTGATCATATAAATCGTTGATTCGGGGAAGCGGATATTTATTCTGAATGGCTGCCTGATTGATAGGACGATAGTCTTGAACCAAACGGTTAGTTCCATCCTTCTTCTTAACAAAGAGAGAAGGTGCTCCCCAAGCAGAGGAACTAGGGCGAATGAAACCCTTCCTTAAGGATTTATCAATTTCCTCCTTAAGCTCAATAAGATGGTGCGGAGGCATCTTGTATGGACGCTTCACAATAGGAGTGGTGCCAGGCTTCAAGTCGATGACGAACTCGACAGCTCTAGCAGGGGGTATTCCTGGAAGTTCTTCTGGAAAGACATCCGGGAAGTCACAGACCACTGGGATGTTTTCGATCCCATCAAGCGGGGAAGCGTTCAACGCGTTCAAGGCATAGATTTGAGCCTCAGCGTTCTGAGTGATATGAGCATGGTAATTCACTATCTCATTCGAGGGGTGCAAGAGGTGAACAACTTTGGTGGCGCAATTGATTGAGGCGTAATGGGCCTTCAACCAATCCATTCCCAGAATAAGGTCAATCTTGGACGATTTCAGAATAATGGGAGAGGCACTGAACTCCAACCCTTCGATTTCAACGAGAACATTATAGCTAATCGCAGAGGTTCGGCAACCGCCCGCGGGAGTATGTACCAATAAGGGTGTGTTCATGTATTCGCATTTAATGTCATGCATGCGTGCAAAATGTTCTGACATGAAGGAATGCGATGCTCCTGAATCAAATAAAACAGAGGCTGGTACTGAATTAACGAGAAGTGTACCCATCACAGTATCTGGTTGATCCGGAGCTTCAGACATGTTGACGTGGTAGTACTGCCCACGACCATAAGAAGGTCTGGCATTATTGTTGCGTTGTTGAGGAATACCACGGCCAATACCACGGCTAGCAGAAGGAAGAGCCAGTTGATTCTGATTCTGAGAACAATCTCTAGCACGGTGACCTGGCTTGCCACACTTGAAGCATAGTCCGCTGTCAGGACGAGGTGCTGGAGCTGGCAGAGGCTGCCTCGGTGGTGGAGGGGGCAGACGTGGTGCAGCATAAGAGGGCCTGTTCGCAGGAGCTGCTGAACGGAACATGCCTTGGGGAAACTAGATGCGTCGCTTCTGGGAAGATGAGCCCGAAGATGAGCCCGCTTCTCGGGTGCATCTGGACGCTTCTTTATGCTTCTTAAGTCCAGTTTCAACCATAATAGCCTTATTCACCAAAGTGGCGAAATCAGGAAAGTCTTGGACAAGCAGAGCCAACTGTATATCATGATGCAGTCCTTCACGGAACTTCTCCTGCCTTCGTTCATCAGTAGGAATGTCCTCTTCAGCGTAGCGAGATAAGTCTAGAAACTCGCGCTGATAGACTTCCATAGTCTTGTTTCCTTGAACAAGGCTACGGAACTCGGCCTTCTTCCTAGCTATGACAGCTAGAGGAATGTAACGGGCTCGAAAAGCAATCTTGAATTCTGCCCAAGTGACGACAGTACCAGGTGGCAGAGTCTGTCGGTGGGTGGCCCACCATTGGGATGCGGGACCCTTTAGAAGATATGTCGCAAAAGTGACATAATTGGCAGGGGTGACACTAGCAGACTCCATCTCATGGGAGATGTCACGCAGCCAGTCATCTGCATCTAGTGGGTTGACTGTGTTGCTGAAAAACGATGGACTGAGCCTCATAAACTCTGGCAAGGTGATGGATGGTGGCTGCTCATTAGCATCAGGACGAGGGAATTGCTGCATAATTCCCGTCATAAACTGGCGGTTGAGTTCAAACTGTTGCATCATCGCTGCCATGTAATCAGGTGGTGGCGGCGGTGGCGGGTTGTTGTCAGCCATCCTGCTATTTCAACAGGGGTATTTCAGCAATAGCTTATGCAAGTGTTTAACAATAAACATGATGTAACTCGACATTATTGAAAGAGTGCAATAGATGCTAAAAGTAGTCATTAAGACATTCAGATCCATACACAGTCGGTTACAATCGGGCAGCATAACGGCGCAAATTGAAAAGCTAGACACACTAGGCGGCACGCAGGCACGCGGTAAGGAAGTACACAACGTGACATAGCAAAGGCTACATCAGCGTCGGAGAAAACCACTGAAACGGGGTAACTGCAAGTGCGGACGACGAATGTTCGTCGCGGCAGGATCCTGTGCTCCATGTGCACTCTGATGCAGAACCCGGTCTCGAACTGTAAGAAGAGGTCCACGTGCAGGCGTGTGACCTCCCACTGCAGGCCAATCAATACCTGGCGGCATCTCGGTCCTGCGTGGGTAAAGAATATACTCCGGATGTATCCCTGCACGAATAGCTGGTAGCAACTGTGTCATAGCCTCGTAATAGCGTGCTCGAGTGGCGAACAACTCGACGGCAAGAGCCCGAACAGTGCGATCCAGAGCCTGAGTGCACTGAATCAGAATCTGCGGGTCGTAGCGTCGAGACTCGTACGGGGCACAGATAGCTGTGTAGTATCCAGTAGCATCTCCAACAGGTGCATACGGAATGTACCGAAACACAGAGTCATCCAAGCTAGCATTGTGCTCTCCTCGGAGACGTGCGAGAGCTGAGTAGGCGGCATCATGGACTGCCATCTCAATCGTCACGCCTATACCGTGGAAAAGGTGTAGCTCAGTGTCTGAGTCGTTCTGCTGATCATAGATCCGAACTTCAGCATAGTACTGCTCCTGGTTGAACTCGCGGTAAACCTCATAGACCATGTACTCGGGATACCATCGGTAACCCAGTCTACTCAGGAGGGCGATCAGAACGGCTGGAAATCCAGGGGCATCACGAGCCCAAGTGCGAAGCACAAGCTGGGTCGTAGGCCACGGTGGAAACAGTCGATCCATCTGAAACAGAGAAGTTCAGGGTTGTCATAAGACAATGAGAAATATAACCGATCTCAGAAGGAAAGGTTAAACAAAACAACGGAAAGGAAAATGATTATCAGACTAATCAGATCAAAGACAGGGAAATCGCACTGAATCCAGCTCTCCGGGTGGATAGAATTAACGAGATCCTAAATGTCGGTGTTAGTAAATTTTATTAAACCCGAATAGATGAGAGATTAGAATCCCAGAGTAAAGACGAGGAATAAAAGATCCTAATACCACCCAGTTGGCGACGTGGGCCCGTAAGCCACACAGCCAAGTTAGTAAAACAGTTTTTGATGACTAGACTCAACTTCGGCCAAGGAATTGGGAAGGGGAATACCTAGGGGCAGTCGGCTCTGATACCAACCTGTGACGACCCCGGCTTAATCGTGCACTAACCATACATGCAAATGCGCACGATCAAGCCTAAGGACTCACTTGAAGATATCACAACACAACTCTAAAACATAAATAAAGTCATACAAGCTTTATATTACAAGCCAGGGCCTCGACGGCGCGAATACATAGCTCGATGGCATACAAGCGTCAGCGGAAGCATCGGATATCTGAGTACAGATATATTACAGAGAGAGAAATAGGCCTTCACAGAGGCGGGGTAAAATAAAATACTACGATCGAAAGGCATAGGCCTCCTGCCCTGGACCCTTCGATCCTACTCCTGGTCGTCAAACGGCTCCTCGTAGTAGTAGTACTCGCCAGGCGGGTAGTAGTACTGGTCGTCGGCTGGGGCGTCTGGCTCAGGGGCTCCATCGTCTGGTGGCATCAATTGGATATGTGGGAAAAAAGAAAGTAAAGCAAACGTGAGTACTCATCCGAAGTACTCAGCAAGCAAGGATCTACACTACATATGCAACATTGTCAAAGGAATGGCTGTATATGTGGACTGGGCTGCAGAAATGCCAGAATAGAGGGGGAAAGCCTAGTCCTATCGAAGACTAGCATCTTCAACAATCTTCGACAGTCTTGCAGCAATAGAAGGGAGCAGATCTACGTAATGTAAAGTAGTAGTAGTATCATCAACCTCGACCTGAGATCCTTTCTCAACTCCCTGCGAGAAAGCAATCCCAGAGCCGTACTATCCAGTTCTCATCTCATGTTCTAGTTGTACCGATCGGGATACAACTCCGAGTGTCTGTTACCGTAGGACAGGCTATCGATAGATGTTTCTTCCCTGCAGGGGTGCACCAACTTACCCACCATGTTCGCTTAACTCCGGCCGGACACACTTTTCTGGGTCATGCCCGGCCTCGGCTAAGCAACACGCCGCAACCCAACCTAGGCTTATAAGAGAGGTCAGCACGTCGGACTAAACCTATGCCCCCAGGGGTCTTGGGCCATCGCCCCGGGAACTCCTGCACGTTACGGGGCCACCGAGAGCAGACCTAGCAACCCCTTATACAAGCGCGGTTGCATTCCCAGTCCTAATGCAAGCATAAGAAAGAAGAGAATAGGTGATATAGGCATGCTCAAAATGGGGGTGCTTGCCTGTTTGCTCGGGGGCAAGGGCAAGGTCGCCTGTGGTGTCGTCGGGGACGTAGTCGTACTCCTGAGCTGCGTCTGCCTCGGGAGCTACGTCAACATCGGGGTCTAATCAAGAGAGAAGAGGGGGAAGAAACAGGTAAACATAATGCAAACAGATGCAACACGGTGCGTGCTATGCTATGATGCAGTGCAGGGTTGCCTAAATATGCATCTAAGTCATTTTAGTTATTTTTAGTATTAATCTGGGATTTATTTACCGAAGTGTGTGCACTATTCATCTGCTGGATACGGGTCCGGAGTTACAAGTTCTTCTACGTAGGGGGTTCCTACAAAGAAACAGACGGCACGATCAGACTCGTCTCGTCGTTCTGAGCAACTTTCATGTTTTAACTTTTTCGATCTGAGCTACGGTTTAAAAGTTATTAATTTTCAAAGTTAAATAGAATTTCTGGAATTATTTTTATTTACAGAAATGAATTATGACATCAGCATGACGTCGCTGTGACGTCAGCGGTCAACAGGCGCTGACCAGAGTCAATCCTGACATGTGGGACCCACATGTCAGTCTCTGTTAGATGAACAGTGAATTAATTAAACTAACAGGGTTAATTAGGGGTGTGGGCCCCATATGTCAGTGGAACATTAGTTAACTAATTAGTTTTTATTCAATTAAATATTTAATTAGGTTAATTAGCCACGGGGGCCCACATGTTAGCTACAGGGGTGAACAGTGCCCGCGTTGACTCGGGTCAACGCGGTCAAAACGCGCGACGGAGCCCGTAGGCAGTGGCACTGGGTGGGATCCAGGCCACGCCACGTCGGCAACGTCGCCGGAATTGCTCCGGCGACCGCTCCAGCGGCGGCTTCTCGCCGGAGCTGCTCGGAATCGAGCCACAGGGAGCCAAAACGCGCGTGACTGGGTTTTTTCGAACGGCCACACCGAGCCGCGTCGAACGGTGGGGTTGGTTGGCCCCGAGGAGGTCGGAATCGCTGCCGGCGATGAGGTCAGTGGCGGAGCCTATCGGGTGGCGATGAAATCGGCGCTGTCGCGTGCTAGAGCTGGAACGGGAGGTACCGGAGTGCTCTATGGAATCAAGCGAACTGGTTAGACTACGCTACGCGGCCGTGGGGTCACCGGAATGATGCCGGCGTCGAGCTCGTGCAGCGGCGAGCTCGGGCTTCCGCGGATCGACGTCTAGGGGCAAATGGGAGTGGGGAGAAACGCACAGCGAGGTGCTGCTGCTCACCTTGCGGCACGCAGAAAGGCCCTTGACGGTTTAGTAGCTGTAGCGTGTCGCCGGAGACGAAGAAGAAGCCGGAGCAGGACGGGAAAGGTCGACGCCGTGCGGCGTCAGCGGTGCCTCCCAGCTCCTGATGCTGGCTCCAATCAACGAGGCAGCCGGCGGCGCGCGTCTACGACATCGAGGCGGAGCGGAAGATCCACGGTGGCCGCGGCAAACGGCGAAGCACGGCGGCGGTGGCGCTCTGTTCTGGATCTGGGAAGGGTAGAGAGGCAAGCGGGCGAGGGAGAGAGGGGGAGAAGTGGTCGAGGAGGACCAGGGGGGTGGCTCGGCTTCGGCCTTATCCACCCGCGGCGTCGGCGGCTGTCGGTGGCGTCAGCGTGTCGCGCGCTCGCCGGCACGCGCGTGCGCAGCCACGGGCGCGCCGACACGGCGATGGAGAGAGAGAGGGAGAGCTAGGTTGGCTGCTGTTGGACTGGGCCTGCACACTGTGCACTTAGGCCCAGCCAACAGTGGACTTTCTCCTTTTTCTTATTTCTCTGCTACCTCTTCTTTTATTCTTTTCTGTTTGGAAATAGTTAGGGCTCTTATGCACTTTCATAAAATATGGAACTTAGTCCAAATATTACAGTGCCATTTTAGCTCTCACCAAAAAGTGGTTTGGACAGATTTGGAGTTCATTTGTATTTGAAATAATTTTAAATGGATTTAAATATCCTGTTTTGGTGCTGTTTCATCTTGTTAGAGTCACTTATCTAACTCCAACTTTATTGATGATGATTTTACAAGTGTTCCTAGATTATTTGCCATTAAATGAACATTTTTCCAACAGGGTTTGATCAACTTCATATTTCACTTTTGAATTTGAGTTGATTTTCCAAATGGAGTTGATTTGCTTTGGTTAACCACTTGGTTTAAGCACTGCAAGTGATATGACTTGGCAAAATTAACAGAGTGTCACAGAGCTTATTACAAGGGGGTGTTATAACCACGGCGCCCAACAGTGCCACCGCCCCGCGCTCGTCCATCCAGACGCGAAGATCTATCGTCCGTAGCACCTGCCGACCAGGCATGACACAACGTAGCACCTGTCGGTCAGGCATGACTTGACATCTACACCGAAAGCTCCGTGCAAGACGAAGCCGCTCCACCTCCTTCCTCTGTCTTCCAGCACTGCTTCGCAAACGATGCTCCCACACTAGTAGAAAACAGGGCTTTGGTCCTGGGCAGATCAGAGCATTAGTCCCGGTCATGTTACGAACTGGGACTAATGGGAGCATCAGTTCGGTTCGTGAGGTTACGACGCCGGCCGGGCCTCGGCAGGCATCTGTCCCGGTTTGGTGGGACCTTTAGTCCCGGTTCCAGCCAACAACCGGGACTAAAGGGGTTGCTGCCATTTAGCCCCGGTTGGTGTCTGGAACCGAGACGAAAGGGTAGACCATTAGTCCCGGTTTAAGACACAAACAGGACAAAAGTTTTGCTTATATATATCCACGCCCCCCCCATCTCCTCTGTTTTTTGGTCGTGGAAGGGTGGAGGTGTGGGCTACTCTGTTTTTTGCCTGTATATGCACATGAGGTGTTCGATGAAATGCCGGAGGCACACTTAAGCTTTCTCCTCTCCAAGCTACATTTTCCCCAAGATTTGTCTAGGTTTGGCGGTGCACCAACTACACAAGTGTTCTAAAAGGTTAGGAACTTCATCGTTTCATCTCTCACTGCTAGTTTAGCTCATTTCAAATGCTCTAGAAGTAAAGTGGTTTGTGGGTTTTAGTGGAGGAGTGTATGTGGGAGTTCTTTTGATTTAGATGCACAATTTGAGCTGAAATTAACTTCTTAGAGTCTGCACATGTGTAGGGTGCCGTCCCCGTCCCCGTCCTCACCTCCGTCGATCGCCCCCGCCGATCTCGTCGCCGGCACCACCGTGATGAGCCTCTTGTTCTTATCTTCTTCTTTTAAAAAAAATTCTTACTTGTATGATTTAGATAGATACTTGTATAAATTTCTTACTTTTATTATTGTTTGTTATTATATAGTGCCATGGTTTTGGTATCCGCCCCCTTCGGCCCTCGTCCGGTCTATGATTCGGATGTGGTATATTATCTTTTATCACTATTTATTTTATTTAGTGTTTATGACAATTATGCCGACCAACGTGACATAGATGTTTTTATCTAGGAGGTTTGTGAATCGGAAATTCCAACCGACCCTCTTGTCGAGAGGTTAAATTTAGTTGAAAAAGAAAACAATTACTTAAAGAAAAATTGAAAAGAATTGAGGAGGAGAAGGTGGAATTGGAGTTGCATGTTGCCGATGTCATCGATGATCACAAGATCCAGATGGATGCAATGCGCTTGAAGATTAGAAAGATTAGAAAATATGACATTGATAATGAGGCTTGGTATCATTATGTTGTTGAATCAATTGTTACCTTAGTTGCGATTATGATCGCATTTGTTGTTGCATTTAAATGTTTTACATAGTTGTATGTTACTTTCAATGTATGTTTTAATTAGATGTTCTAGAGAGCTATATGTTGTTCTAAGAGAACTATGTATGAACTTTATGTATTTATTTTTTCAGTAATAACATTTGATCACTACTGTACTTTGGTTTTAATGCGATGATGAACTTGTATTAATTTAGTCACTTCTCTATTCATGATGTTATGCAATGATTTTTGATACACTTAATTATATAATGCTCGCAGATGAGCTGGAAATGGATGTACGGTGACCGACGCACCTCCGAGTACATTGAGGGCCTGCATAATTTTCACGAAGTGGCTGAGGCAAACAAGCAGAATGGTTTTATGTATTGTCCATGTACTGTCTGTGAGAATACGAAGGATTACTCTAACTCGAAAACCCTTCACTTGCACCTGCTCGAGAAGGGTTTAATGCCACAGTATAATGTTTGGACCAAGCACGGAGAAAGAGGGGTTATGATGGAAGACAAGTAAGAAGAAGAGGATGATGATAACTATCCTATGTTCCCTGAATACGGTGATACTGCAACGGGGGAAGCTGAAGATCAAGAGGCACCAGACGATGTGCCCGATGATGATCTTCGCCGGGTCATTGTTGATGCACAGAGAGAATGCGAAAGTGAAAGGGATAAGTTGAAGTTCGATCACATGTTAGAGGATCACAAAAAAGGGTTGTACCCAAATTGCGAAGATGGCAACACAAAGCTCGGTACCACACTGGAATTGCTGCAATGGAAGGCAGACAATGGTGTATCTGACAACGGATTTGGGAAGCTACTGAAAATTATGAAGAAGTTTCGAAAGGATAACGAATTGCCTAACAGTTGGTACGAAGCAAAGAAGGTTCTCTGCCCTCTAGGTTTGGAGGTGCAGAAGATACATGCATGCCCTAATGACTGCATCCTCTACCGTGGTGAGTACAAGGATTTGAGCGCACGCCCGGTATGCGGTGCATTGCGGTATAAGATCAGACGAGATGACCCTAGTGATGTTGAGGGCGAGCGCCCCATGAAGAGGGTTCCTGCCAAGGTGATGTGATATGCTCCTATAATACCACGGTTGAAACGTCTGTTCAGAAACAAAGAGCATGCCAACTTGTTGCGATGGCACAAAGAAGACCGTTAGAAAGACGAGAAGTTGAGAGTACCCGTTGACGGGTCACAGTGGAGAAAAATCAAGAGAAAGTGGCGGGACTTTGCAGATGACGTAAGGAACGTATGGTTTGGTTTAAGTGCAGATGGCATTAATCCTTTTGGGGAGCAGAGCAGCAATCATAGCGCCTGGCCCGTGACTCTATGTAACTATAACCTTCCTCCTTGGTTGTGCATGAAGCGGAAGTTCATTATGATGCCAGTGCTCATCCAAGGCCCTAAGCAACCCGGCAACGACATTGATGTGTACCTAAGGCCATTAGTTGAAGAACTTTTACAGTTGTGGAATAAAAAATGTGTATGTGTGTGGGATGAGCACAAACAGCAGGAATTTGACCTACGAGCATTGCTGTTTGTAAACATCAATGATTGACCTGCTCTTAGTAACCTTTCAGTACAGACAAACAAGGGATATAACGCATGCACGCACTGTTTAGATGAGACTGAAAGTATATATTTGGACATATGCAAGAAGAATGTGTACCTGGGACATCGTCGATTTCTTCCGACCAAACATGCCTTAAGAAAAAAAGGCAAGCATTTCAAAGGTGAGGCAGATCACCAGAAGAAGCCCGTCCTCCGTACTGGTGCTGATATACTTGATATGGTCAAGGATTTACAAGTAATCTTTGGAAAGGGTCCTGGTGGACTATCTGTTCCGAATGAAGCTGAGGGACGCACACCCATGTGGAAGAAGAAATCTATATTTTGGGACCTACCCTATTGTAAAGACCTAGAGGTCCGCTCTGCAATCGACGTGATGCACATGACGAAGAATGTTTGCGTGAACCTGCTAGGCTTCTTGGGCGTGTACAGGAATACAAAAGATACACCGAGGCATGGGAAGACCAACAACGTGTGGACGAAAAAGATGGCATTCATCCAAAGCAGTATCAAGGTCCTACCAGCTACGCTCTTACCAAAGCAGAGAAGGAAATCTTCTTTGAATACCTGCTCAGTATCAAGGTCCTGTCTGGCTTCTCGTCGAATATAAAGGGAATAATAAATATGGCAGAGAAAAAAATTCCAGAACCTAAAGTCTCATGACTGCCACGTGATTATGACGCAACTGCTTCCGGTTGCATTGAGGGGGCTTCTACCAGAAAATGTTCGATTAGCCATTGTGAAGCAATTTCTTAGAAGGTAATTGATCCAGAAATCCTACCAAGGTTACAGAATGATTTGGTCCAATGTCTTGTCAGTTTCGAGTTGGTGTTCCCACCATCCTTCTTCAATATTATGAAGCACGTCCTAGTTCACCTAGTCGATGAGATTGCCATTCTGGGTCCTGTATTTCTACACAATATGTTCCCCTTTGAGAGGTTCATGGGAGTCTTAAAGAAATATGTTCGTAACCATGTTAGGCCAGAAGGAAGCATATCCACGGGCCATCAAACAGAGGAGGTCATTGGGTTTTGTGTTAACTTTATTCCTGACCTTAAGCTGATTGGTGTCCCTCAATCGCGGTATGAGAGAAGACTGACTGGAAAAGGCATGCTAGGAGCGGATTCAATAATATGTAGGGACAAACATTCTTGGGCTCAAGCACACTACACTGTTCTACAGAATTCTACCTTGGTGACCCCGTATGTCAATGAACACAAGAATATTCTGCGCTCCAAACACCCGAAACAGTGTGACGACTAGATTACATGTGAACACATCAGGACTTTCGGCAGTTGGATGCAAACACATCTCATGGGTGACAACACTGTTGCAGATGAGCTGTACTCATTGGCTAGGACACCATCTTTGCCTGTATTGACATACAAATGGTACGAGATAAATGGGAATACATTTTACACGATTGCCCAAGATCAAAAGAGCACCAACCAAAGCAGTGGTGTCCGCTTTGATGCAGCAACCAAGAGGGGAAAGGAAACATATTATGGTTACATAGTGGACATATGGGAACTTGACTATGGACATGATTTTAAGGTCCCTTTGTTTCGGTGCAAATGGGTCAATCTGTCAGGAGGCGGGGTACAGGTAGTCCCACAGTACAGAATAAAAACAGTGGATCTGAATAATCTTGGGTACACAGATGAACCATTCGTCCTAGCCAATGATGTGGCGCAGGTTTTCTATGTGAAGGACATGTCTACCAAGCCGAGAAAAAGAAAAGATAAGGAAGCGAATACATCATACGATGAGTCAAAGCGCCACATAGTTCTTTCAGGGAAAAGAGACATCGTGGGAGTGGAGGGCAAGACAGACATGTCTGAAGATTATGAAAAGTTTCATAAATTCCTCCCTACAAAGTGAAGGCTAACCCAAGCACCCTGTTAAACGATGAAGATTATCCATGGTTACGGCGCAATAAGCAAGGGACACACGCGAAGAAAAAGTGAAGGAGGATACGATGATGGCTCTGATTACATGAAGAAAAAATGAAATGCCTTTTGTAACAGATGAGTTTTCGTCTGAAATCGTGATACTTCGAAAGAGATTGTCCATTTTGTACACGAAGTGCATCCAGTTTTTGCCGTAACCCTCTCAACTTTTTAGCACATGCTATGTGGGTGAAATGATGATACCATGCCAACTTTCAACCTTTTCAGAGTTTATTTGTAGTGCTTTTCAATTTCAGGGTCATTTAGCTCAAAAAAAGATTAAATGCATGAAAAATATAAAATAAAGTCAGAAAGGGTTGAAAATTGATGATGTGGCTTTGAATGCTGCATATTGAACGCACAAAAAGTCTGGAGTTCAAATTAGTTTAAAAAATATGAAATGCCTTTGTAACACATGAGTTTTGGTCCGAAACCCTGATACTTTGAAAGAGATTGTCCAGTTTGTACACGAAGTGCATCCAGTTTTTGCCGTAACCCTCTCAACTTTTTAGCACATGCTATGTGGGTGAAATGATGATACCATGCCAACTTTCAACCTTTCAGAGTTCATTTGTAGTGCTTTTCAATTTCATGGTCATTTAGCTCAAAAAAAGATTAAATGCATGAAAAATAGAAAATGAAGTCAGAAAGGGTTGAAAATTGATGATGTGACTTTGAATGGTGCATATTGAACGCACAAAAAGTCTGGAGTTCAAATAAGTTTAAAAAATATGAAATGCTTTTGTAACACATGAGTTTTCGTCCGAAACCCTGATACTTCGAAAGAGATTGTACACGAAGTGCATCCAGTTTTTGCCGTAACCCTCTCAACTTTTTAGCACATGCTATGTGGGTGAAATGATGATATCATGCCAAGTTTCAACCTTTTCAGAGTTCATTTGTAGTACTTTTCAATTTCAGGGTCATTTAGCTCAAAGAATGAACTAATAGCAAAAAGAATAAACTAGAAAACTTTTCTAAAACTCTAATAGCAAAAAGAATGAACTAAAAAGAATCAATTGAAATATTTTGTTATGATCAACTAAAACAAAACTATAATATTCTTCAATAGCAAAAAGAATCAACTAAAAAGCTTTTATAAACCTATAGTTATGATCAAAATAATATTAACTTAAAATTATATAAAATTTATGCAACTAAAATTATCAAAGTATTTTTTTGTTAAAAACTTTAATAGCAAAAAGAATTTTCATAAAGTAATTTTGGTTACAAACTTTAATAGCAAACTAAAAAGCTCTTATAAAACTCTAATAGCAAAAGGAATCAACTAAAAAGAATCAATAAAAAATAAAATTTATGCAAGTAAAATTATATAAAATTTATGCAACTAAAATTATATAACTAAATTTAACATATGCAAAAAATAACATTAAAATTTAAAAAACATAACATATACAAAAAATAAAAAACTGCCCGCCTACTAGGCCACCACGGCCTGCATACGACTAGAAACCCAACTATATGTGGGCTAGGATGCAGGCCCGCGGGGCAAGTAGGCCCAACAGGGCACAGAAGAACGTTAGGCCCAACAGGCCTGCATTAGAGAGGAGCTCGATGGGGCTATCGCAGCGGGGCTTATAAACCACTGCGAACCACTGCAATAAACTCCCACCACATCGCGCCAGTGCCAGCACAAGTCGTTTAGTCCCGGTCCCAGCCACCAGCCGGGACTAAAGGGCTGTGCTTCCCGCCCTTTCGCCTGGCGAAAAACACCTTTAGTCCCGGTTGGTGGCACGGACCGGGACTAAAGGGGGGCCTTTAGTCCCGGTTGAAGCCACCAACCGGCACTAAAGGGGTGGCTATATAAGAGAGACTTAGAAAATTTCCAATCCCCATCTGTGCAGTTCCCCCGACGATGCCGCCAGGCTGCCTGAGCTCGCCGTCGATGCCCGAGCTCGCCGTCGACGCCCTTGCCGTCAGGCTGCTCCACCTCACCGTCGACGCCCTCGCCGATGCCTTTGACGCCCTCTGCCTCGACGCCGGCGCCACTCCCCATGCCCCTGCCCTGCCCCGACGCCGCCGTGCCCCTGCCCCTGCCCTGACGCCGCCCCCAGTGAGCGCCCCTTCCCCCGCGCCGCTGCCCTGCCCCGATGCCACCGCCGCCGCCGTCCCAGCTGCTCTGCTTGCCGCGCCGCCGCCCCTGCTCTGCTTTTTTTTGGTTCATAGATTTTTTTGTCCATTGATGTATGTATGGATGCTATATGTATGTATATGCAGGTGTATGGATGATCCATGGATGTATGCATTGATGTATGATTTTTTTTTTGTTCATAGAATTTTTTTGTCCATTGTTGTATGCTTTTTTTGTTCATAGAAAGTTTTTTTTGTTCATAGAATTTTTTGTTCATGATGATCTTGCTAAAACTCATATTAAGTTTACTAAGTTTTACTTTGCCTAAATCAGGGAGAGGCAACTTTACTAAATGTTCATGTTTTTTTTGTACATAGAAATTTTTTTGTTCATAGAAATTTTTGTTCATGATGATCTTGCTAAAACTCATATTAAGTTTGAATATATGAGCAATGATGTATGGATGATCCATGGATGTATGCATATTGTTTTTCTATATCGGGGAGAGGCAACTTTACTAAATGGGCATGATGATCTTACTAAGTTTTACTTTGCCTAAATCGGGGAGAGGCAACTTTACTAAATGGGCATGATGATAATGAAATTTACTAAGGTTAATTATGGGAGAGAGGGAGTAACAACTCATATATTCAAAATTTACTCCCGGGCCGCTCGCCTGACCAACTCTGGAGGCCACCCAGACCCTAGAAGAAAGAGCGTTGCCGATCTCTTACCCCCTCCCGCACTGTTGTTATGTATAATACTATTGACATCTAATGTCAAGTTAACAAATTCTATTCCATTAAAACATAACCCCGATAACTTTGACATGAGGGGGGGTCATTAAAACATAACCCCGATAACTTCGACATGAGGGGGGGGGGTCATTAAAACATAACCCCGATAACTTCGACATGAGGGGGCATCGTTAAAACATAACCCCGATAACTTCGACATGATGGGGGGTCGTTCAAACATAACCCCGATAACTTCGACATGAGGGGGGTCATTAAAACATAACCCCGATAACTTCGACATGAGGGGGGACGTCGGACAGGCATGAGAGAGGCGGTCCGCAAAGTATCCTCTCTCGAAAGATATATAGGACGGCTCATCAGACATGAGGGGGAGGAGTCCTCGACGATGTTTGCCACTAATCCATTGCTCATATGCATATGATTCCTTGTTGTGATATTAAGTCCATGTTTTCCACTAATCCATCTCTCATGTTTGTATATTGCCATGTTGTAATATTTGCAGAAACTATAGACAGAGACTTAGAAAAAGAAGAGTTGTTGGGGGATATAATCCACGACGGAGGTGATCCCTTGTCGTTTCTCAACGACACCGATGGTCAGGAAGGAGAGGATGACGGCTCCGGTGATCCAACAATGGAGGAGGAAGGAGATCATGATGGCTCCAGTGACCGAATGGCGGAGGAAGGAGATCATGATCACGGCTCCGGTGACCGAACGGAGGAGGGAGCCTTAACTGTTGCAAAGTCCGAAGAGGTATATATATATATATATATTAATCCTCTGCTGACTAGATGCATTAATTGTTTTGTATGTACATATATTAACGCTTCTTTCTTCTTTTAGCCCTCCGGATCGAGCCAACCTTCGGTAAGGAGACGAGGCCCGAAGAAAAGGTTGCGCCAGGATGAAAGGTTCACGATCACAGAAGTCGCTCGAGATGGCCAACCGATTGCTCCCAAGCGGACCAAGGACACATTTGTACATCATTGAGGGAGTTGTTGTTAGGGACAGCGTCCCGATCAGCATCCAAGAATGGAATAAGAAGAAGGACCCTGAAGTTTCTTATGTCCAGGATAGACTGAAAGATGATGTTTGGACCTCGCTGATGACAAATTTCAGCCTACCGCCAGAGGAGGATCCGAATAACCCAGTTATAGAGCAAAAGGTCAAGGCGTTTGCTCTTAAGAAGATGGCAGAACTATTCAAGAACTGGAAGAAAGAGTTGAACAAAAAGTTTGTCGAGAAAGACGAGACTCTAGAATTCATCGGTCGATATGAGAAGCTAAGAGATCACTGGCCCGCATTTGTGGCCTACAAGAAATCGAACAAGGGTAAGCAAAGGTCACTGACAAACAAGCAAAATGCTGTAAAGAAGAAGTATCACCATACTACGGGGTCAGGTAACTACAACAAAGCCCGGCCGTTGTGGGACAAAGCTGAGCAAGACCTGCTTGCTAAAGGGGTCCAACCAGCGACATTGCACTGGCCAGATCGGGCAAGGACTTGGTTCTTCGGGGTTGGGGGAACTTTGGACCCAGAATCAGGGAAGTGTGTTTGGACGAAAGCTCAACTTGCAATACCCATCAAGAAGCTTGAGGAAGCAATCCAGGCAGCGCAGGAAGGGAGGTTCCGGCCTGACAGAGAGAAGGACAAGCTGACAGAGGCCTTCGAGAATCCTGAACACCCTGGACGAACACGAGGCACTTCAGGATCCGTTCCGTGGGTGCATGGGTTTCCCGACAGTGGTGGTTATAGAAGCCGACAGAGAAAGAAGCAAGAGGAAGCAAGCGAAATGCAGAAGCTCAGTGCACGATTAGCGAAACTAGAGGAACTTGAGAGCCAGCGAGCTACCGGCCAACCATCTCAGCGGCACGAAGATCCTTCCTTCGACACTGCCCCAGAAGCTACCCCACCAGCTCAGCGGAGAAGCTGCGTGGCTTCCACGGAGCTCGTTCAGCCTGATTTCACGGCTCCTCACTACCCCGTGGATAGTATCACGAAGGCTGAACATTGTGTGCTAATGGCAAAATGCCAGGACCTGACCTTGAAGGCGGCGAACGGCTCTGTTGTAACTCCTCGAGCTGAGGGAACTTTCCAATGCCGTCTGATTCCACATGGCTATGCTATTGTCACGGTGGATGAAAAAATGGAGGGATTTGAGGGGCTCAAGCTTGACTACCCTATAGGTGAAGGGGATATTTTTCTGGAAAATGCTTTAAGGAGTACATGTCTATGGAGAAAGGAGAACATCAAGCTTCCAAACTAGACGCCGCCTCAGCGGACTCAGCCGGATGACGCCCCCTCAGCAGACTCATCACAGTCCAGCTCAGCTGCCTAAGTCGTCTCCAGCGCGTGAGCTGTCTTCGCTGTTGGGAATCGTTGCATGGAAAAACAAAAAAAAAAAATCTACGCACACGCAATGATCTATCCATGGAGATGCATAGCAACTGTAACACCCCCTTGTAATAAGCACTGTGACACTCTGTTAAAACTGCCAAGTCATGATCATTTGCAGTGCCAAGTCATATGGGTTAATGATCCAATTCAAATTCACCTCTGAAAATCAATTCAAATTCAAAAGTGAAATATAAAGTTGGTCAAACACTGTTGGGAAAATGTTCATTAAATGGCAAATAATCCAGGAACATTTCTAAAACCAATATCAAAATATTTGGAGTTGGACAAGTGACTCAAACAAGGTGAAACAGCACCTAAACAGAATATTAAAATCCATTTAAAATCATTACAGATTCAAATGAACTCCAAATCTGCCCAAACCACTTTTGGGTGAGAGCTAATATTGCATTGCAATATTTGGGCCAACTCCCACATTTTTCAAAAGTGCACAAGTGCCCTAAACATTTCGAAACAGGAAATGAAATAAAGAAACGGAGAAAACAAAACAGAAAAATAAAAACGAGGCACTGTGCACTGGTCCTTAGTGCACAGTGCCCCGAACCCCGGCCCAGCAGGCCCATGTCGTCGTCTCTCACCTGTGCGTGTCGCCGTCGCAGTGGGCGCGAGCGCGCGCGCCGGTCGCGCGCCGACACGCCGACGCCACCGACGCCCGGAGTCGATGAGGGGATAAGGTCGACGCCCCTCCACTCCGCCCCGGCCTCTCCGTCATTCTTCCCCTTCTCCTCTCGCTCGCTCCGCCTCTTCCCCCTTCTCAGATCCGGTGGCCGAGCGCCCCTGTCGCCGCGTTTCGCCACCGCCGTGGCCACCGGCCTCCCCGCGTCGTCTGAGCGTGCTTGGGAGGAGCCCCGTGGTCGACTGCGTCCTCTGGAGCAATTGGACGGAGCGGAGGAGCACTGCTTCGCCCGCGAGCCTCGTCTTCAACCTCGGGACGCCGCCGCTCTTCTTCGTCTCCGGCGCCGTCTCTGCTGCTACTAAACCTACGCCGGGCCACCTTGTGCCTACCCGGTGAGCATCTCCTCCTCCTCCCTCTCCCTGCATCGCTGATAGACGCTCGCAGCGAGCTATCGCCGTAGCCGCACTCTGGCCTCCGCTGCTAAGCTCGCCGCCGGCGATGCGATGACCGTCATGCTCACCCAAGCCCACCATCGTGCTCAGGGCACTCGTGTGGTGCGGCTAGCGCCCTCCGTATGCTCGCTAAGCCGCCGTAGGCTCGTTTCCCTCGACCACCCGAATACGCCGCCATTTTAGCTCGTCGCCGGTGCCGTTTCCGGCCAAGTCCGGCTGCGCCACCGCCACGAATGGACGCGGCGTTGAACGCCCGTTCGAAAGAACCTACCCACGGCCCGAACCGCGCTCTGTAGCGCAAATCCGAGCAACTCCGGCGACGCGCCGCCGCGATTTTGGTCGCCGGTGCAACTCCGGCGCCGGCCGCCGACGTGGCTGCCACGTGGGACACCCCTGGGTCACTGCCAGTGGGTCCCACGGGCCCAGTTGACAGCGTTGACCCGAGTCAACGCGGGCACTGTTCACCCCTGTAGCTGACATGTGGGCCCCGTTCGATAATTAGACTAATTAGACGTTTAATTAAATAAAACTAGATAATTAACCTAATGTCTCACTGACAGATGGGGTCCACCCCTAATTAACCCTGGTAATTAAATTAATACACTGGTTAGAGAAACAGAGGCTGACATGTGGGTCCCACTGGACCCACATGTCAGGTTTGACCCTGGTCAACCGCTGTTGACCGCTGACGTCACCGTGACGTAATGCTGACATCATAATTCATTTTCTGATAAATAAAATAATTCCAGAAATTCAAATAAACTTTAAAAATTAATAACTTTTAAACTGTAGCTCGGATCGAAAAAGTTAAAACATGAAAGTTGCTCAGAACGACGAGCCGAGTCTGATCGTGCCGTCTGTTTCTCCATCGAAACCCCCTACGTAGAAGAACTCGTAACTCCGGACCCGAATCCGGCAGATGAATAGTGCACACACGTCGGATATTCAATCCCAGAACAATTCTAAAATAACTAAAATGACTTAGATGCATAAATAGGCAACCCTGCACTGCATCATAGCATCACACGCACCGTATTGCATTTGTTTGCATTATGTTTACCTGTTTCTTCCCCCTCTTCTCTCTCGGTAGACCCCGACGTTGACGTAGCTCCCGAGACAGACGCAGCTCAGGAGTACGACTACGTCCCCGACGATACCACTGAAGACCTTGCCCTTGCCCCCGAGCAAACAGGCAAGCACCCCCATTTTGAGCATGCCTATATCGCCTATTCTCTTCTCTCTTATGCTTGCATTAGAACTGCTACTGCTACTGCTTTCCTATATCTGCTGCATAGCCTGATTATTGTACCCTGCCTTGTTACCTTACTGGTTATCCTAGACTGATTAGTATAGGCTGGGTAGAGACACGACAGAGACCCCCACTTGATCCCGACTGCCCTGCTGGATATCAGAAGACCCGGTCATCGGGATTGAAGACCAGACCCTGTCACCGCACATCACTTCTCCCTATGTTGCTCGACACTGCTGGGTTACCATCGGGTGCCGAGGGTGATACCTCGTCAGCACTTCTGATGTTAACCTTGTAGGTTAGTTACTCGGTCGTGGTAAACGAGGGTGATTCCTCCTACACCACCCCGATAACGACATCGTCGTGCAACTCCTCGAGTGTGGACCTCGAGGGTGATTCCTCCTTCGTTCACCTTGATGATAACATCGAGCGGGAATTCCATCGAGGGTGATTCCTCAGGGTTCCCTTCGGTGTCAGACACACAGTTACTGTTGATGAGTGGACTTGCACTAAACCATGATACTAAAGACGGGTCGGCCCTGAGGGGTACCCGCGCGAGCTTAACGCGAAGTGATGTGGAGTCGGGTTGACCTGGATGGTGCCCGCGAGATAACTACGAGGCGTGGCCGGGCATTCTTAGCCCTTGCCGCAAGTCCTCGAGACGGGGCGACGGGGTCACATCGATCGTGAGTCTCTACTCATTTCCGCGCGCTCCTAATCCACTACGGTTTGGATATTTGATCCGAGGGGCCTCTGGCCTGATAGCACTAACCATCACGTGGGCATAGTATGGGCGTTCTGCGTCGTATACTTCAGCCGGAGCTTAATGGACGTCAGCGACTGAGCGGCGCGCGCTGAATTGGACTGGGAACGCAATCGCTCTTGTATAAGGGGTTGCTAGGTCTGCTTTCAGCCGCGTACGCAACGTGCAGGAGTTCCCGGGGCGAAGGCCCAAGACCCCTGGGCGCATAGGTTTAGTCCGGCGTGCTGACCTCTCTGTTAGGTATTCGGTCGGGTTGCGGCGTGTTGCTTAGCCGAGGCCGGGCATGACCCAGAAAAGTGTGTCCGGCCGGAGTTAAGCGAGCGTGGTGGGTAAGTTGGTGCACCCCTGCAGGGAAGAAACTTCTATCGATAGCCTGTCCTACGGTAACGGACACTCGGAGTTGTATCCCGATCGGTACAACTAGAACATGTGATGAGAACTGGATAGTACGGCTCTGGGATTGCTTTCTCGCAGGGAGTCGGGAAAGGATCTCAGGTCGAGGTTGATGATACTACTACTACTACTACTACTACTTTACATTATGATCATCTGTTCTCTTCTATTGCTGCAAGATTGTCGAAGATTGTTGAAGATGCTAGTCTTCGATAGGACTAGGCTTCCCCCTCTATTCTGGCATTTCTGCAGCCCAGTCCACATATACAGCCCCCTTTGAAAATGATGCATATGTAGTGTAGATCCTTGCTTGCTGAGTACTTCGGATGAGTACTCACGTTTGCTTTATTTTCTTTTTCCGCCATATTCCTTTTGATGCCACCAGACGACGGAGCCCCTGAGTCAGACGCCCCAGCCGACGACCAGTACTACTACCCGCCTGGCGAGTACTACTACTATGAGGAGCCGTTCGACGACCAGGAGTAGGATCGGAGGGTCCAGGGCAGGAGGCCTACGCCTTTCGATCGTAGCTTTTATTTTACCCCGCCTCTGTGAAGGCCTATTTCTCTCTCTGTAATATATCTGTACTCAGATATCTGATGCTTCCGCTGACGCTTGTATGCTATCGAGCTATGTATTCGAGCCCTCGAGGCCCTGGCTTGTAATATTAAGCTTGTATGACTTTATTTATGTTTTAGAGTTGTGTTGTGATATCTTCAAGTGAGTCCTTAGGCTTGATCGTGCGCATTTGTGTGTATGATTAGTGCACGATTAAGCCAGGGTCGTCACAGGTTGGTATCAGAGCCAACTGCCTCTAGGAGTCCCCCTTCCCAATTCCTTGGCCGAAGTTGAGTCTAGAAGTCAAAAACTGATTTTACTAACTTGGTTGTGTGGCTTACGGGCCCACGTCGCCAACTGGGTGGTATTAGGATCTTTTATTCCTCGTCTTTACTCTGGGATTCTAATCTCTCATCTATTCAGGTTTAATAAAATTTACTAACACCGACATTTAGGTTCTCGTTAATTCTATCCACCCGGAGAGCTGGATTAAGTGCGATTTCCCTGACTTTGATCTGATTAGTCTGATAATCATTTTCCTTTCCATTGTTTTATTTAACCTTTCCTTCTGGGATCGGTTATGCTTCTCATTGTCTTATGACAACCCTGAACTTCTCTGTTTCAGATGGATTGACTGTTTCCACCGCGGCCTACGACCCAGCTTGTGCGTCGCACTTGGGCTCGTGATGCCCCTGGACTTCCAGATGTTCTGATCGCCCTCCTGAGTAGACTGGGTTACCGCTGGTATCCCGAGTACATGGTCTATGAGGTTTACCGCGAGTTCAACCAGGAACAGTACTATGCTGAAGTTCGGATTTATGATCAGCATAACAACTCAGACACCGAGCTACACCTTTTTCATGTATTAGGCGTGACGATTGAGATGGCAGTACATGATGCCGCCTACTCTGCTGTCGCACGTCTCCGAGGAGAGCACAATGCTAACTTGGATGACACTGTGTTTTGGTACATTCTGTATGCACCTGTTGGAGATGCTACTGGATTTTACACAGCTATCTGTGCCCCGTACGAGTCTTGACGCTACGACCCGCAGGTTCTGATTCAGTGCACTCAGGCTCTGGATCGCACTGTTCGGGCTCTTGCCGTCGAGTTGTTCGCCACTCGAGCACGCTATTACGAGGCAATGACACAGTTGCTACCAGCTGTTTGTGCAGGGATACATCCGGAGGATATTCTTTACCCACGCAGGACCGAGATGCCACCAGGTATTGATTGGCCTGCAGTGGGAGGTCACACGCCTGCACGTGGACCTCTTCTTACAGTTCGAGACCGGGTTCTGCATCAGAGTGCACATGGAGCACAGGATCCTACCGCGACGAACATTTGTCGTCCGCACTTGCAGTTACCCCGTTTCCGTGGTTTTCTCCGACGCTGATGTAGCCTTTGCTATGTCACGTTGTGTACTTCCTTACCGCGTGCCTGCATAGAATGGCCCACCAGACAAGATCAAAGCACGGGAGGTAGGAGACAGCTGCTCATACCGACCCACTACTGCATTAACTGCATCTACTGCCGTCATTACCAAAAAGCACAATTTCTAACCCTGAATTAACATAAAAGTGTTTGTTCACAATTACTTAGTACACAAAAAACAAAGCATCACAGGTTCAGAAAACCCTGAATTGCCTGATTGTTTTTTCGATGCTGAAATCCTATCAGGGCATGGTGCTCTGCCTAGTGGAGCAGCCCCAATCTGCACTCTGCAGATCAACGACATTAAGCCCAGGTAGCCAGTGCCATTTGTAGATTAAAATCTTCATGACTGTTTACGCTTGCACCATCACTTATTTGACAGAAAATAATGTGGTACATTCAGCACTCATGACGACACATATTACTGTACCTATAATTCAGCATGTTTGCGAAAAGGATATGTACATAACCTTGCAAAAAATACTGTCAAGAATTAACTCATTTTTTACACAGCCTGATTTTTTTCATACATTTCTTAAACTGGCAATGTTTGCAACATAAACAAAACAATCACGTATATCAATTACCCATGCCAAATTCACCCAAGCCTGAATTTTCTGAACCTCAATTCAAGCATACAGTTTATCTTGTGTAGGCTTGACAAGCTAAGGACAGATATTCCAATTACTACTACACTTTCTATGTATACTTTTTCACAAGTTCATGGTAGCATCTTAGTAGATGCTGGATAGAGAAATGAGACGTACCATGAATCCATGGTTAGGGAAGAAGAGGCGGAGGAGGGCGAGCAGCTCTGTTCTCCATGACGAACCAGAGCCGGCATCTTCTTTTGTTCTGTCACTGGCTTCCTTCCTCTCCCTGCAGCCCCACTCCATTGCAGCGGGAACCCGGTCCCTGCTGCTTCTTGTCCCTCACTCCGGCTCTCCTCAGCTCCCGTCTCGCTGCTCCTTCTGACCGGCGAGGAGAGAAGTGATAGATCCGCCATTTTGCTTTTATCGAACACCTTGTAGGCATAGAACAAACAAAGATGAGATTTTTGGGGATTAAATCAAAAGAATGAGAATGGAGGAAGGGGATGAGAGGGTTACCTCATCTTGACTTGACCTTCTGCCGGAGGACGATGGCGATGGCGACGGCACGGACCACCGCTTCCTGCTGCTCGCGTTCACCAGCACCGCGCCTGAGCAAGGGGCGGCCTCATCTGGGCCACCACGTGACACGGGCCGCTCCTCGGCTTGAGCTCAAGGTTGCCAGGGCGACGAGGCAGAGAACAAGGGCTGGGAGGTCGCCGGTGTGCGGTGGGGCTTCTAGGGCGGAGAAGGAATAGGAGGAGGAGGAGGAGGAGGAGGTGGGAGGGAGCATGGCGGCGGATAAGGGAGGAAGGAGGGAGGAGGGAGGGGTGTGGGGGCTGGGCTAGGGTTTTTTCTCTCCCTGCCTTCTCCTTTTTCTATTCTTCGCTCGTTGCCCGCTGCTTTGCTGCCCGCTGCTTTTCTTCCGCTCTCGCTGCCCGCTGATCTCGCTCGCTCGCACTATTCATAGTGATTCAGCGCGACGTGGATGGCTTGGTTCTGCCTAGGAACCAGCTCATCCTTTATATAAGGAAAATGAGAACCAAACCAAACTGGCATTGCTCCAAACGGTAGATACAAAAATGAATCTACACAAATAGGGATGAGATGTCCTGTTGGCGAGGGGAGAAAGCAAATCAGAGGAGGGGGGGATGAAGAGGTGCGGGTCGGGTACCTGCAGAGGCCAGATGCGGCAGAGGATTCATCGGAGCTATGTTACATACAAGCTGAGCTGCAGCTGCCACCCGTGCTTCTCCTGTAGACCACAACGCCGCCCCGACTCCCGCCATGCTCCACAACAAGCAGGTCGGCGGCGACATGTCAAGCCACGGCTCCGACCCTCGCCGTCCGCGAAGCACAAACGTCTGTGCATAGAATGGCCCACCGGACAAGGTCAAAGCACGGGAGGTAGGAGACAACTGTGAAGGAAATATGCCCTAGAGGCAATAATAAAGTTGTTATTTGTATTTCCTTATATCATGATAAATGTTTATTATTCATGCTAGAATTGTATTAACCGGAAACTTAGTACATGTGTGAATACATAGACAAAACTGAGTGTCCCTAGTATGCCTCTACTTGACTAGCTCATTCATTAAAGATGGTTAAAGTTTCCTGACCATAGACATGTGTTGTCATTTGATGAATGGGATCACATCATTAGAGAATGATGTGGTGGACAAGACCCATTTGTTAGCTTAGCATAATGATCGTTAAGTTTTATTGCTATTGCTTTCTTCATGACTTATACATATTCCTCTGACCATGAGATTATGCAACTCCTGAATACCGGAGGAACACCTTGTGTGCTATCAAATGTCACAACATAACTGGGTGATTATAAAGATGCTCTATAGGTGTCTCCGAAGGTGTTTGTTGGATTGGCATAGATCGAGATTAGGATTTGTCACTCCGAGTATCGGAGAGGTATCTTTGGGCCCTCTCGGTAATGCACATCACTATAAGCCTTGCAAGCAATGTGACTAATGAGTTAGTTACGGGATGATGCATTACGAAACGAGTAAAGAGACTTGCCGGTAACGAGATTGAACTAGGTATGAAGATACCGACGATCGAATCTCGGGCACGTCATAACGGTTCGATCGATAAAGATCTTCGTAGAATATGTAGGAGCCAATATAGGCATCCAGGTCTCGCTATTGGTTATTGACCAGAGAGGTGTCTCGGTCATGTCTACATAGTTCTCGAACCCGTAGGGTCCGCACGCTTAACGTTCGTTGATGATATAGTGTTATATAAGTGATGTGAATTGGTGACCGAATGTTGTTCGGAGTCCCGGATGAGATCTTGGACATCACGAGGAGTCTCGGAATGGTCGAGAGGTAAAGATTTATATATGGGAAGTCATATTTTGGGTTCCGGAAAAAAGTGCAGTTTTTTCGGTATTGTACCAAGAAGTTTCCAGAAGGTTCCGGAGGATTCCGGAGGGGTCCGGAAGTCCACAAGTGGGTCCACCACGTCCCAAGGGCTGGCATGGGCTAAGGGGAGGCGCCCTGGCCTTATTGGGCTAGGCGCACTAAGTCCTCAAAAGCCCATGTTGCTAGGGAAGGCAAACAGGGAAGGAGTCCTAGTAGGAATAGGATTGGACTTGGAGTCCAAGTCCACGTGTGTACTATTCATGGTTACTGTTCACGTGGTACTATTTCTTCTACTCCAAGCCCCTACACATATATAAATAGAGGAGAGGGGGCGCCCCAAAAGGAAACAACATTGTCTTAGCCATGTGCGGCGCCCCCCGTCCACCGTTTACCACCTCGGTCATATTTTCGTAGTGCTTAGGCGAAGCCCTGCGAGGATCGCATCACCATCACCGTCACCACACCGTCGTGCTGACGAAACTCATCTAATACCTCGACAACTTGCTGGATCAAGAAGGCGAGGGACATCATCGAGCTGAACGTGTGCAGAACTCGGAGGTGCCGTACGTTCGGTGCTTGATCAGTCGGAACGAGAAGAAGTTCGACTACATCAACCGCGTTGTCAAACGCTTCCGCTTTCGGTCTACGAGGGCACGTGGACACACTCTCCCCCTCTCGTTGCTATGCATCTCCTAGATAGATCTTGCGTGAGCGTAGGATTTGTTTTTAAATTGCATGGTACGTTCCCAACAGTGGCATCCGAGCCAGGTCTATGCATAGACGATATGCACGAGTAGAACACAAAGAGTTGTGGGCGATGATAGTCATTCTTCTTACCACCAACGTCTTATTTTGATTCGGCGGTATTGTTGGATGAAGCGGCCCGGACCAACCTTACATGACCACGTTCATGAGACCGGTTCCACTGACAGACATGCAACTTGTTTTGCATAAAGGTGGCTGGCGGGTGTCTGTTTCTCCAACTTTAGTTGAATCGAATTTGACTACGGCCGGTCATTGTTGAAGGTTAAAACAACAAACTTGATGAAACATCGTTGTAGTTTTTATGCGTAGGTAAGAACGGTTCTTACTAGAAGCCCGTAGCAGCCACGTAAAACTTGCAACAACAAAGTAGAGGACGTCTAACTTGTTTTTGCAGGGCATGTTGTGATGTGATATGGTCAAGACATGACATGATATATGTTATTGTATGAGATGATCATGTTTTGTAAAAGTTATCGGCAACTGGCAGGAGCCTTATGGTTGTCGCTTTATTGTATGAAATGCAATCGCCATGTAATTGCTTTACTTTATCACTATCCGTTAGCAATAGTTGTAGAAGCAATAGTTGGCGAGACGACAACGATGCTACGATGGAGATCAAGGTGTCAAGCCGGTGACGATGGAGATCATGACGGTGCTTTGGAGATGGAGACCAAAGGCACATGATGATGATGGCCATATCATGTCACATATTTTTGATTGCATGTGATGTTTATCTTTTATGCATCTTATTTTGCTTAGTACGACAGTAGCACTATAAGATGATCCCTCACAAAATTTCAAGGTATAAGTGTTCTCCCTGAGTATGCACCGTTGCGACAGTTCGTCGTGCCGAGACACCACGTGATGATCGGGTGTGATAAGCTCTATGTTCAAATACAACGGGTGCAAGACAGTTTTGCACATGCAGAATACTCGGGTTAAACTTGACGAGCCTAGCATGTACAGACATGGCCTCGGAACACTGAAGACCGAAAGGTCGAACGTGAATCATATAGTAGATATGATCAACATAGAGATGTTCACCATTGAAGACTACTCCATCTCACGTGATGATCGGACATGGTTTAGTTGATTTGGATCACGTGATCATTTAGATGACTCGAGGGATGTCTATCTAAGTGGGAGTTCTTAAGTAATATGATTAATTGAACTTAATTTATCATGAACTTAGTCCTGGTAGTATTTGCAAATTATGTTGTAGATCAATAGCTCGCGTATAGCTCCCCTGTTTTATTTTTGATATGTTCCTAGAGAAAACTAAGTTGAAAGATGATAGTAGCAATGATGCGGACTGGGTCCGTGATCTGAGGAATATCTTCGTTGCTGCATAGAAGAATTATGTCCTTGATGCACCGCTAGGTGACAGACCTATTGCAGGAGCAGATGTAGACGTTATGAACATTTGGCAAGCTAGATATGATGACTACTTGATAATTTAGTGCACCATGCTTTACGGCTTAGAACCGGGACTTCAAAAACGTTTTGAACGCCACAGAGCATATGAGATGTTCCAAAGAGATGAAATTGGTATTTCAGACTCATGCCCGTGTCGAGAGGTATGAGACCTCTGACAAGTACTTTGCCTACAAAATGGAGGAGAATAGCTCAGCTAGTGTGCATGTGCTCAGAATGTCTGGGTACTACAATTGCTTGAATCAAGTGGGAGTTAATCTTCCAGATAAAATAGTGATTGACAGAGTTCTCTAGTCACTATCACCAAGTTACTAGAACTTCGTGATGAACTATAATATGCAAGGGATGACAAAAACGATTCCGAAGCTCTTCGCGATGCTGAAATCGGCGAAGGTAGAAATCAAGAAATAGCATCAAGTGTTGATGGTTGACAAGACCACTAGTTTCAAGAAAAAGGGCGAGGGAAAGAAAGGGAACTTCAAGAAGAATGGCGAACAAGTTGTCACTCCCGTGAAGATGCCCAAAGATGGACCTAAGCCTGAAACTGAGTGCTTCTACTGCAAAGGAAATGGTCACTGGAAGCGGAACTGCCCCAAATACTTGGCGGATAAGATGGATGACAAAGTGAACAAAGGTATATTTGATATACATGTTATTGATGTGTATTTTACTAGTGTTCATTGTAGCCCCTGGGTATTTGATACCGGTTCAGTTGCTAACATTATTAACTCAAAACAGGAGTTGCAAAATGAACAAAGACTAGTTAATGACGAGGTGATGATGTGTGTTGGAAGTGATTCCAAGGTTGATAAGATCACCATCGCACACTCCCTCTACCTTCGGGATTAGTGTTGGACCTAAATAAATGTTATTTGGTGTTTGCATTGAGCATGAATATGATTGGATCATGTTTATTGTGATACGGTTATTCATTTAAGTCAGAGAATAATTGTTGTTCTGTTTACATGAATAAAACCTTCTATGGTCATACACTCAATATAAATGGTTTATTGAATCTCGATCGTAGTGATACACATATTCATAATATTGATGCCAAAAGATGCAAAGTTGATAATGATAGTGCAACATATTTGTGGCACTGCCGTTTAGGTCATATTGGTGTAAAGCGCATGAAGAAACTCCATGCAGACGGGCTTTTGGAATCACTTGATTATGAATCATTTGATACTTGCGAACCATGCCTCATGGGCAAGATGACTAAAACTCCATTCTCCGGAACAATGGAGTGAGCCAATGACTTATTGGAAATAATACATACCAATGTATGCGGTCCGATGAGTGTTGAGGCTCGCGGCGGGTATCGTTATTTTCTGACCTTCACAGATGATTTAAGAAGATATGGGTATATCTACTTAATGAAACACAAGTCTGAAATGTTTGAAAAGTTCAAAGAATTTCAGAGTGAAGTGGAAAATCATCGTAACAAGAAAATAAAGTTTCTACGATCTGATCGCGGAGGCGAATATTTGAGTTATGAGTTTGGTCTTCATTTAAAACAATGTGGAATAGTTTCGCAACTCACGCCACCTGGAACACCATAGCGTAATGGTGTGTCCGAACGTCGTAACCGTACTTTATTAGATATGGTGCGATCTATGATGTCTCTTACCGATTTACCACTATCGTTTTGGGGTTATGCATTAGAGACAGCTGCATTCACGTTAAATAGGGCACCATCTAAATCCGTTGAGACGACACCGTATGAACTGTGGTCTGGCAAGAAACCTAAGCTGTCGTTTCTTAAAGTTTGGGGTTGCGATGCTTATGGGAAAAAGCTTCAGCCTGATAAGCTCGAACCCAAATCGGAGAAGTGCGTCTTCATAGGATACCCAAAAGAAACTGTTGGGTACACCTTCTATCACAGATCCGAAGGCAAGATCTTTGTTGCTAAGAATGGATCCTTTCTAGAGAAGGAGTTTTCTCTCGAAAGCAGTGAGTGGGAGGAAAGTAGAACTTGATGAGGTAATTGTACTTCTCTCGAATTGGAGAATAACTCATCATAGAAAACAGTTCCCGTGATGCCTACACCAATTAGTGAGGAAGCTAATGATGATGATCATGAAACTTCAGATCAAGTTACTATCGAACCTCGTAGGTCTACTAGAGTATGTTCCGCACCAGAGTGGTACGGTAATCCTGTTCTGGAAGTCATGTTACTAGACCATGACGAACCTACGAATTATGAGGAAGCGATGATGAGCCCAGATTCCGTGAAATGGCTTGAGGCCATGAAATCTGAGATGGGATCCATGTATGAGAACAAAGTGTGGACTTTGGTTGACTTGCCTGATGATCGGCAAGCCATAGAGAATAAATGGATCTTTAAGAAGAAGACTGACGCTGATGGTAATGTTACTGTCTGCAAAGCTCGACTTGTTGCAAAAGGTTTTCGACAAGTTCAAAGTGTTGACTACGATGAGATTTTCTCACTCGTAGCGATGCTTAAGTCTGTCCGAATCATGTTAGCAATTGCCGCATTTTATGAAATCTGGCAAATGGATGTCAAAACTGCATTCCTTAATGAATTTCATAAAGAAGAGTTGTATATGATGCAACCAGAAGGTTTTGTCGATCCTAAAAGTACTGACAAAGTGCGCAAACTCCAGCGATCCATCTATGGACTGGTGCAGACATCTCGGAGTTGGAATATACGCTTTGATAAGGTGATCAAAGCATATGGTTTTATACAGACTTATGGTGAAGCTTGTATTTACAAGAAAGTGAGTGGGAGCTCTGTAGCATTTCTGATATTATATGTGGATGACATATTGCTAACTGGAAATGATATAGAATTTCGGGATAGCATAAAAGGATACTTGAATAAGAATTTTTCAATAAAAAGACCTCGGTAAACTGCTTAAGTATTGAGCATCAAGATCTATAGGGATAGATCGAGACGCTTAATAGGACTTTCACAAAGCATATACCTTGACAAAGTTTTGAAGGAGTTCAAAAAGGATCAGTCAAAGAAAGAGTTCTTGCCTGTATTCAAGGTATAAAGTTGAGTAAGACTCAAAGCATGACCACGGCAGAAGATAGAGAGAGAATGAAAGTCATTCCCTATGCCTCAACCATAGGTTCTATAAAGTATGCCATGCGGTGTACCAAACCTGTTGTGTACCTTGCCATGAGTTTGTCAAGGTGGTACAATAGTGATCCAGGAGTAGATCACTAGACAGCGGTCAAAATTATCCTTAGAGGACTAAGGAAATGTTTCTCGGTTATGGAGGTGATGAAGAGTTCGTCGTAAAGAGTTACGTCGATGCAAGATTTTACACCGATCCAGATGACCCTGAGTCTCAATCTGGATATGTATTGAAAATGGGAGCAATTAGCTAGAGTAGCTCCATGCAGAGCATTGTAAACATAGAAATTTTGCAAAATACATACGGATATGAATGTGGCAGACCCGTTGACTAAACTTCTCTCACAAGCAAAACATGATCACACCTTGGTACTCTTTGGGTGTTAATCACATAGCGATGTGAACTAGATTATTGACTCTAGTAAACCCTTTGGGTGTTGGTCACATGGTGATGTGAACTATGGGTGTTAATCACATAAAGATGTGAACTATTGGTGTTAAATCACATGTTGATGTGAACTAGATTATTGACTCTAGTGTAAGTGGGAGACTGAAGGAAATATGCCCTAGAGGCAATAATAAAGTTGTTATTTATATTTCCTTATATCATGATAAATGTTTATTATTCATGCTAGAATTGTATTAACCGGAAACTTAGTACATGTGTGAATACATAGACAAAACTGAGTGTCCCTAGTATGCCTCTACTTGACTAGCTCATTCTTTAAAGATGGTTAAAGTTTCCTGACCATAGACATGTGTTGTCATTTGATGAATGGGATCACATCATTAGAGAATGATGTGATGGACAAGACCCATCCGTTACCTTAGCATAATGATCGTTAAGTTTTATTGCTATTGCTTTCTTCATGACTTATACATATTCCTCTGACTATGAGATTATGCAAATCCTGAATACCGGAGGAACACCTTGTGTGCTATCAAATGTCACAACGTAACTGGGTGATTATAAAGATGCTCTACAGGTGTCTCCGAAGGTGTTTGTTGGGTTGGCATAGATCGAGATTAGGATTTGTCACTCCGAGTATCGGAGAGGTATCTCTAGGCCCTCTCGGTAATGCACATCACTATAAGCCTTGCACGCAATGTGACTAATGAGTTAGTTACGGTATGATGCATTACGGAACGAGTAAAGAGACTTGCCGGTAACGAGATTGAACTAGGTATGAAGATACCGACGATCGAATCTCGGGCAAGTAACATACCGATGGACAAAGGGAATTACGTATGTTGTCATAACGGTTCGACCGATAAAGATCTTCGTAGAATATGTAGGAGCCAATATGGGCATCCAGGTCCCGCTATTAGTTATTGACCAGAGAGGTGTCTTGGTCATGTCTACATAGTTCTCGAACCCGTAGGGTCCGCACGCTTAACGTTCGTTGACGATATAGTGTTATATGAGTTATGTGAATTGGTGACCGAATGTTGTTTGGAGTCCCGGATGAGATCCCGAATGTCACGAGGAGTCTCGGAATGGGCGAGAGGTGAAGATTTATATATGGGAAGTCATATTTTGGGTTCCGGAAAAAAGTGCAGTTTTTTCGGTATTGTACCAAGAAGTTTCCAGAAGGTTCCGGAGGATTCCGGAGGGGTCCGGAAGTCCACAAGTGGGTCCACCACGTCCCAAGGGCTGGCATGGGCTAAGGGGAGGCGCCCTGGCCTTATTGGGCTAGGCGCACTAAGTCCTCAAAAGCCCATGTTGCTAGGGAAGGCAAACAGGGAAGGAGTCCTAGTAGGAATAGGATTGGACTTGGAGTCCAAGTCCACGTGTGTACTATTCACATTTACTGTTCACGTGGTACTATTCCTTCTACTCCAAGCCCCTACACATATATAAATAGAGGAGAGGGGGCGCCCCAAAAGGACACAACATTGTCTTAGCCGTGTGCGGCGCCCCCCGTTCACCGTTTACCTTCTCGGTCATATTTTCGTAGTGCTTAGGCGAAGCCCTGCGAGGATCGCATCACCATCACTGTCACCACACTGTCGTGCTGACGGAACTCATCTAATACCTCGACAACTTGCTTGATCAAGAAGGCGAGGGACGTCATCGTGCTGAACGTGTGCAGAACTCGGAGGTGCCGTACGTTCGGTGCTTGATCGGTCGGAACGAGAAGAAGTTCGACTACATCAACCGCATTGTCAAATGATTCCGCTTTCGGTCTACGAGGGTACGTGGACACACTCTCCCCCTCTCGTTGCTATGCATCTCCTAGATAGATCTTGCGTGAGCGTAGGATTTTTTTTGAAATTGCATGCTACGTTCCCAACAAACTGCTCATACCGACCCACTACTGCATTAACTGCATCCACTGCCGTCATTACCAAAAAGCACAATTTCTAACCCTGAATTAACATAAAAGTGTTTGTTCAGAATTACTTAGTACACAAAAAACAGAGTCACAGGTTCAGAAAACCCTGAATTGCCTGATTGCTTTTTCGATGCTGAAATCCTATCAGGGCATGGTGCTCTGCTGTCGTGGTAAAATCTCGACAGATGCCAGGGGGTGGCTTATCATGGTTGGGGCCATGAGATCGTCGTCGGGTCCTGGAAGCGGGAGTGGGCACAAGCTCGGACGGACACGAGAACTACCCAGGTTCAGGGCTCTCCTAAGAGATGAAACCCCTACTCCTACTCTGTGGGGTCTCCGCATGATCACTATGAAGCAAAGAGTACAATGACGCTCCTAGAGCTGTTCGGCCAGAGGAGGAAGAAGGGAAAGGCTAGCTCTCTCCCCTCCCTGGCTATGGTGTGTGTAGAACTGAAGTGGAACATGAGGGGAACCCTTTGCATGGGTGTGGCCTGGGGGGTTTTATAGGCTAACCCCCCAGGGGTACAATGGTAATATGGCCGGGTGGTAGGCCCCGGCTGCCAGCGTCCATGAGGGCCGGGTTCTCCGCCGGCTGCTGGGGCCCGCCTCTGCTGGGCCCTGCCGGCTGCCGGGGAACCGGCCGACAGGCGGGGCCCGCCGCCTGCGGGCCCCGCTGACGGCTCTTCACTGTGGTGCCGTCCGTGCTGACAGAGGTCGTGTCGGGCGCGCCATGGCTACAGCGCCGCGCCGGGCGGGTCGGCGGCCGCCTACTGTAGCCATGCGGCCGTGATTTGGGGGAGGCATGGCGCACTGTGGCCATGCCCCAGCTTGTCTGCTGGTCGGGCTCAAACTCCTAGGGAGGGAACGTGCCGCCTGCTAGGAGCAGGCCCGTACCCTCGCCGCCTTCTAGAGTGCGCCATCTTCCGGGGTACGTCGCCTTTTGGAATGCGCCATCTTCTAGGAGGCGGCCTTCTAGCTTCAATCGCTTTCTTGGGGCCCGCCGTCTTTTAGGAGGTGGCCCTCCGGTCCCGTCCGGCCCCGGAGGCCGGTCTTACGACCAGTCGGACTGAGGGGCTTGGCCAGCCCCGATGTCTTGAAACATGATTAAGTGCTGATGAGGCTACCCGGGGTCTATCCCCCCGACAGTAGTCCCCGAAGCTGGTGAGGTTCTACGGCTTTAGCAGTCGGAAGGCCTCAGCAGTTTCCCCTTCGAGTGGTCTTCCGCCTTCTGCTCCGTCCAGCTGGGAGGAGCAGGACGCTAGGAGCCGGCCGCGGCTGCGGCCGCCTGGTGGAATTCGAATCGACAGGCGGGAGTCGAGGCGGCGTCGTCCGCCGCACGCACGCCACGCGGCGTCCGCAGGCCAGGCCGGCCTGCCATCCCACGCGCGTGACAAGACGTCGCCGCAGGCCGGGGCCCGACGCTACAGGGCTTTGGCCCGCGCGCGGATCCGCTGCAGCCGAGGCGGGCGGTTGCCCTTCTGCAGCGCATTAACCGCGCCATAAATGCGTGGAATACGCGGGGTCGTGCGGGGCGTGGGGTGCAGTTAATCCCACGCCCCCACATCGCCTCGGCTTCGCCTCCGCCGGCTATAAAGATGGGGAAGAGGAGGAGGGGCGGCAGAACGCACGCGCGTCCCCTCCCCACTCTCTCTTCTCCCTTCGCCATTGCTGCCGCGGTGATGCCCCGCCGCCGCCGAAGTGCATCCGCGGCTGCCTCCTGGGTCGCTGTCACCTAGCCGCAGTCGCCGCTCCGCCGAAGCAGCCACTCCGCCGCGTCGCCCACCATCTTCTTCTTCGTCGAGCTCCTCCTCGCCGTCCCCGCGCCATGGCGAAAAGCGGATGGCTGGGATCTAACGTCCACGACGACCATGTCGACTTCCTCCGCGACGCGGAGGCTGCCTCGCTCCGACAATGTGTTCGTGCGCATCCCCCCCGAGCCGGAGATCTCGCTGCGGCCGGAGCCCGGTGTGTACGTCGTCTTCCATGCTCACTTCCTCCGCGGCTTCGCGCTCCCGGCCAGCGGCTTCTTCTGCGAGTTTCTCCATTTCTACCGACTGTAGCCGCACCACCTCATCCCCAACACGGTGGTGTGCCTCTCTGCCTTCGTTACTTTTTGCGAGGGATACCTCGGCGTCTTGCCGACTATCGAGCTCTGGGGTAGGTTCTTCTACCTCAAGTTAGGTACGTCGGCGAAGAAGGAGCCGGCCCAGTGCGGGGCGTGTGTGGCCGTGAGGCGCTCAGGAGGCGGCACGCGCTTCCCGTCGATCCCTTTGCTCGAGTCGGCCAAGCTTTGGCAGAAGTCATACTTCTACGTCTGGAATCTCCGGAACGTCGACTACATCAACCTGCCGGCCTTCGTGCCCGGGCCGCCTGCAGGGCCGCGCAACAACTGGCAACAACAGCCGCCCAAGCGCCCCCTGCCAGGCCCCATCGTCAGTGTCCTCGCCCGGCTGGCGGAGATGACAAGCCGGGAGGGGCTCAAGCCGGCCGACCTGCTGGCCGGCTTCATCATGCGCCGGGTATCGCCGCTTCAGCTTCGGCCGCACCTCATCAGCCAGATGAGCGGCCACCGGGATCCATGCCGGATGTCCACCAAGGAGATGCCGAGGGTGGAGGTGGTCCGCCATGTCAATGACATCTCCAATTGCAAGCTCAGCGAGGCGGAGTGGCGTATCGGCAAGGAGCCCTACAGTCGGGCCAACCCCCCTCCAGCGGTAAGTACCATATCCGGCTGCTTTATTCACAATATTCTTTGTCTCTCCGTCTTTACCAGTCGGCTTTTTGTGGCAGCGCTTCGCGGACCAAGGCACGCCGGCTCCTGGCCATGAGTGGATGTCGGACCGCGAGGATAGCGACGCCGAGGATCCCGAGCTGGGGGCAGCCGCCATGGAGGAAGGCGGCGACGAGGAGGTCGCTGGAGGAGGCGGCGGAGGAGCGGCCGGCCCCGAGGTAGGCGGCTCCGCAGGAGGCGGTGGGGGAGCTGGCGGCCTCGAAGTGGGCGGCTCCGCAGGAGGCGGCGGAGGAGGAATCGGCGATGTCCGGGCTTGGCCGGATGACGACGAAGGCGACGAGGAGCGGCGCCCGCCTAGGGGGGGCGCGGGAACAGGAGACGGAACCTCTACGCCACGGCCGGCAGCCGCACCCGGTGGGCACAAGCGCCGCCTGGTGGGGAGGTACGGAAGCCACCTGGCCAAGAAGGCTAAACAGGCAGACGCCACCAGACGACACGAGGCCCAGAAGGTGGCTGCAGCCCGGAAGGGGCCCAAACCCATGCCGCTCACGTCCGGGTAAGCGCACTTGCCGCTCTGACTTCATGTTTTCCCTCATTCTTGGGGTGTTTCCTCATCATTGCTTTGTTGTTGAGCAGGAAGGCCTTCGCCGTCACGCGGGCTTCATCCGCCTCGCTGATGGACTCAGTGGACGGCTCTGTGGATGCTTGGCGTCTGAATCCGGCTGCTGCCCTCCGGGAGGCGCAGGAGAGGAATGCGCGCGAGGCACGCGAGGCGCAGGAGGCCACGGAGAAGGCGCGCCCCGACGCCCAGGCAGAGGAGGCGGCGCAGGCGGAGGAACGGGCCGCGACGGAAGCGGAGGAGGAGGCGGCGACGAAGGCGCAGGCGGAGGCCGCGACCAAGGCGCAGGCTGGGGCCGACGCCAGGGTGACGGCGGATCCGGCTGGTGGCGAGGTCTCGGAGACCGTCACCCTCGAACAGCCGGAGGTGGAGACGGCGGAGAACCAGACGCCGCCTGGGGCGACCGGGGCCGACCAGTCGGTGTCGGAGCTTGTGGCCCCCGACACCGTCATCCCGGAGGTGCAGGAGCCCCAGCGCGCGCCGAAAGCCGGCGGACGAGGAAGCGGCGAGCCCAACCAGCCGGAGGTACCACCAGCCGGCGCTGGGCAGGCGGCGCGCCAGGCCTTGGTGGCGCACGCTCCTGCGCACCGGCGTGCGACGCGGGCGACATCAGAGCCAGGCGGCATGTGAAGGCTGCGGCCTCGAGCTCGCGGGGAGCCGACGCCGGGGCCACGAGCGCCTCTCCTTCAGGCTGGGTGGCGGGGGCCGGCTCGGCCGCCTTGAACCTGGCGGTGTGCGACCTGGAGGACCGGTTCCTCGCCCAGAACGCCACTCTGCAGAAGGCGAGGGAGGAGCTGTTGGCGACGCGGTCGGCCGTCCGGGTACGTACACCTTATTTTGCTATATTTTTGTCTTGTAGTCTTCCGTAGGGGCGTGCCAGCGCACCCACTGGGTGTAGCCCCCGAGTTCCGAGCCGGCTGCTGAGCAGGTGGGTTGGAACTCCAAGGTGTTCTTTCCTTTGGCTGAAATGCTTGCTGCTGTTGCAGGATTACCACAACATGCGGGCGGCCACGTACAATTCGCAGAACCGGACGCTCACCTCCCGGACTACTGAGCTGGCTCAAAGCCGAAGTAAGTAAGCCGGCTTTCAGTGGGGGCGCGCCAGCGCACCCACTGGGTGTAGGCCCCGAGATTTGGGCCGATTGTTGAGCAGTCGGGCCGAATCTTCTCTGGTAGGCTTGTTTTCATTTTTGTCGAAGTAGATGATGATGATTTCTGTCTTCTTCTTGCAGCGGCCGCCGCCCAGTTGAGGGAGCGCGTGGCCGAGCTCGAGGGCCAGCTCCGGGTTTTGGTGCAGGAGCGTGACCAGGCGGCCGCGGCTCGCGACCGGCTGGAGAAGGAGCTGGCGGAGCAGGCTGAACGCCACGCGAACCAGGTCCGGATGCTGGAGGCGGACGAAGAGCGCCTGACGGCTGAGTTCGAGACTCAATGCTTGGATTGGGCCGAGAGGGAGAAGCTCCTTGATGATGGTTACTCCGTGATTGAGGACATGCTTGACGGTGCGTCTCTCTTCTCCGGGTTGTGGGTTGCTGATTGTTAGCTGTCGGCTGTCGCTGGAAGCCGGCCTCTGACATCTTTGTCTTCTTCTTGAGCAGAGTTCCTCCCGGGCTACTCCGTCTCCGTCTGCATGGCGATCGAGGCCCAGCGCGAGGAGCAAAGGCGGGAGGGCAAGGAGATCGCGCAGGACCGGCCTCGGACCGTGGGCGAATAGCTCACGGCCGTCCGGATGTGCCTCGAGCCCAGGCGCTGCCTGCTCCGCCGGCTTCAGTGCGCCGGGTCGCAGGTCTTGGAAAGCTTGTGGCTGGGTGCTCAGATCCCGCGGACTCCCAGTCGGACGGCCGACTGGCTGGAGGTGGCGGCGAGCCGGCTCGAAGCCTGGAAGAGCTCCGCGGCGCGGTCCGGGGCTGCAAAGGCTCTAGAGTTCGTCAAGGCCTGGTACACCGGCATGCGCCTGGCTCAGCTAGCGACCTTTCGCCAAGAGGCGCTGCCGGAGCTGGTGGCGCAGCACGTGGACATCACCGTCCGCGCGGTGGCCATCGCCGACTATGCTGATGTCGACGTCTTCGTCCCGGAGCGGGGAGATGACCGCGCTGTGGTTCCTCCATCCTGGTTCGGTCTGAACCCGTCGGACGGGGAGGACTCGGCGGAGGAGATCGCCTCCAGCGACGACGGTGAGGAAGGCGGCCGCGTCTCACCGGACGGCGGAGCTACCAGCCGGACTCGGTCCGACCCAGCGCCGACTAACGACCAGCCGGAGACCACGTCAGCCGCCGCTGACCGCCAGGCCGAGACTCCGCAGCCGGCGGCCCCATCAACCGGAGCTACGCCCGCCGCCGACCAGTCTGTGCAGCTCGAGGGGCCGTCCGCCTAGATGGCCTGTTATCTTTTTCCGAGTTTTCTTCGTGCTTGAAAACAATGTCAGTTATGCGCAGTTCCACCCACCTGATGAATGCTGGCCTTGGGCCCTTTTGCAATGTACAAAGTTTAAATCCCCACATTTTGCATGTGTTGCCGGGTTCTAGCTTGAGTTTGCTTTTGCCCTCTTTGGCTTTTTCCTTCGCCGCGTTCCCTTGGCCGCCTCCCTGCCAGCCGGACAGCCGCGCTGCGGTCTGTGGCTGGGTCAGGGACTTGGTCGTTTAGAACAGGCAAGTTACTTCAGCCACTTAGAGAGTAGCTTAGTCAAGCGAGAAGCCGGCCTACCGGCTGCTGATCAGCCGGACGAGGGAGGCGAGAGGCTGGCTTGGCCGTAGTCGGTGTTTTCCTTTGTCGTTTTTCATGTGGACAGCGTTTCCGGCCTTTGACTCTTGCCAGTCGGACAGCTGCGCTGCGAGCTGCCACATGGAGCGAAGAGAGGGCTTTGGCGTCGGCACACTACTAGTCGGCTCCGGCTGGTGCGAACTTAAGCCAAGACGGCGAGCCCCCGGGTCGGCTGACCGGAACCCGGACGGGGCAAAAAAAATCAATTCATGGTATAAGCTTATCTCATGGATAAAAAGGTAGCCCCCGAGTGCATCTCGGGGGACCTGAGGTCCTTACTTAATACAAAAGTTGGTGTGGTACATACACTCGCTTTAACTGTGAAACGAACGGAGTAGGTTCGCGTTCCATGGCCGCTCTGTCTCTTCGCCGGCTGTGCTTCGCTTGCGTGCCCTGAGCTTTTGGGCGTCGATGAGGTAGTACGAGTCATTGCCCAGGGCCTTGATGACGATGAAGGGGCCTTCCCAAGGTGCTGCGAGCTTGTGCTGGCCGGCTGATCGCTGGATCAGGCGGAGCACAAGGTCGCCTTCGCGGAATGTACGCGGCTTGACCTTCTTGTTGTGGTAGCGGCGCAGGCTCTGCTGGTAGATGGCGGACCGGCTGCACGCTAGCAGCCGGGCCTCTTCCAGCAGGTCGACGCCATCTTCTCGCGCCTCCTTTGCTTCCGCCTCCGTGTACATAGTGACGCGAGGCGAGTCGAACTCGATATCCGTGGGGATGATAGCCTCGGCACCGTACACGAGGAAGAAGGGCGTAAAGCCTGTTGATCTGTTGGGCATGGTCCGAAGACTCCAGAGGACGGCCGGCAGCTCGTCGATCCAGCAGCCGGCCGATCGCTCCAGCGGCTCGATCAGGCGGGGCTTCATGCCGGACAGAATGAGGCCGTTTGCTCGCTCCACCTGGGCGTTTGACTGTGGATGGGCAACGGACGCTAGGTCCAGTCGGATACCCTGGTTTGCTTAGAAACGGGCTAAGGCACCTTTGGCGAAGTTGGTGCCGTTGTCGGTGATGATGTTGTGTGGAACACCGTATCGGACGGTGATGTCGGCGACGAACATGACGGCAGTCAGACCGTTCAGCTTCTTGATTGGCTTGGCCTCTATCCACTTGGTGAATTTGTCCACGGCGACCAGCAAATGAGTCATGCCGCCGCGTGCTATCTTGAAAGGACCCACCATGTCCAAACCCCACACGGCAAATCGCCAGGTGATGGGGATGGTCTTGAGCACAGAGGCCGGCTGGTGTTGCTTGGTGCTGAACTTCTGGCACCCTTTGCACTTCTTGACTAACTCCTTGGCGTCGTCCAATGCAGTCGGCCAGAAGAAACCATGGCGGAAGGCCTTGGCTACGAGGGACCTGGAGGCGGCATCGTGGCCACATTCGCCTTGGTGGATGTCTCTGAGGATCTCCATGCCCTTCTCCGGCTCCACGCAGCGCTGATAAACGCCGGTCACGCTCCGCCTGGCGAGCTCTCTGTTGACGATGGTGTAGGCGCCTGCCCGGCACTGGATCTGTCGGGCTAGCACCTCGTCTGCTGGTAGCATGCGGCTTACCAGGTAGTCGCGGATGGGCTGCGCCCAAGATGGGGCCGCCACCACTGTGAAGACGGCAACTGGCACGAGGGTGGCCGGGTTGGGAGGCGACGGGCTGGAGCCGGCCGCGCCTGGTGGTGCCGATGAAGTCCCCGGGCCGCCTGCTGAAATCCCTGGGCCGACTGCTGAAGTCCACGGGCCGGCTGCTGGGGTCCCCGAGCCGGATCCGACTGCTCCGGGGTCAGCCGGCACGAAAATGGAGTCGGACTCTGGCGACGGCTTGATAGACGGCTTGCGCAGACATTAGAGGGAGACGCCGGCTGGTATGGCCTGCCGGGTGGAGCCAATGCGGGCGAGGGCGTCCGCTGCGTCGTTGTCGGCTCTTGGCACGTGGAGGAACTCGCACCCATCGAAGTGTCCGCTCATCTGCTGGGCGAGGAAGCGGTAGCTTGCCATGTTGGCGTCCTTGGCGTCCCAATCGCCGGACGACTGCTGGACCACCAAGTCCTAGTCGCCGTAGCAGAGGATGCGGCGGATGCCGATCTCCTCGTACTCGGCTACGTTGTTGGAGGCGGCGAAGTGGATCTGCAGCGTGTACTTTAGCTTGTCGCCCTTGGGAGAGGTGAGGATGATGCCAACCCCCAAGCCGGTGCGCATATTTGAGCCGTCAAAGTGCATCCGCCAATGCGTAGAATCCGGCGCTGGCGGCAAGTATTGGGACTCGGCCCAGTCGACTAAGAAGTTGGCCAGCACTTGGGACTTGATGGCGGTGCGGGGCTGGTAGAGGATGGTATGGGGAGCCAGCTCGATGGCCCACTTGGCCACCCGGCCTGAGGCATCTCTGTTGCCCATGATCTCGGCTAGGGGGGCGGTGCAGACCACCGTGATGGAGTGCTCTTGGAAATATTACTTCAGCTTCTTGGCGGCAAAGTACACGTCGTAGCACATCTTCTGGTAGTGGGGGTAGTTCTGCTTGTAGGCGGACAAGACCTCGCTCAGATAATACACTGGCCTCTGGACCGGCTGCACCTTGCCGGCTTCTGGGCGCTCGACCACAATCACCGTGCTGATGACTCGGCTGGTGGCGGCGATGTAGAGGAGCATCGGTTCCTTGGCAGCTGGAGCCGCCAGGATAGGCGGCGTGGACATCATGTGCTTGAGCTGACGAAAAGCTTCGTCCGCCTGGTCATTCCACTTGAAGCAAGTGGTTTTCTTCATGAGCTGGTACAGGGGGAGCGCCTTCTTGCCCAGCCGATTGATGAAGCGGCTGAGGGATGCCAGGCACCCGGTGAACTTTTGAACGTCACACAGCTTGGAGGGTCTCTCCATCCACTCGATGGCCTTGATCTTCACGGGGTTGCACTCGATGCCGCGTTCAGAGACAAGGAAACCGAGGAGCTGGCCGGCTGGCACTCCGAAGACGCACTTATCCGGGTTGAGCTTGATTTGAAAACGGCGCAGATTTTCGAAGGTCTCCTTGAGATCCTCTAGGAGGGTGCCGCGCCTCTCCGTCTTCACCACAATGTCATCCACATAGACGTGGGCGTTGCAGCCGAGTTGCTTCAACAAGCACTTCTGCATGCATCGTTGGAAGGTAGCACCGGCATTCCTCAGGCCGAACGTCATGGTGATGTAGCAGAAGGCGCCGAATGGTGCGATAAAGGCGGTCTTCAAGCGGTCGGCCGGGTCTAGCTTGATCTGGTGGTAGCCGGAGTACGCGTCCAAGAAGGACAACAGCTCGTAGCCGGCCGTGGACTCTATCACTTGGTCGATTCGTGGCAGGGCAAACGGATCCTTGGTGCAGGCCTTGTTGAGGCTCGTGTAGTCAATACACATGCACCACTTGTTATTCTTCTTCAAGACGAGGACTGGGTTGGCAAGCCAGTACGGGTAGAACACTTCCATGATGAAGCCGGCTACCATAAGCCGGGCGATTTCTTCACCAACGATCCTTCTCTTCTCTTTTGATAGGCGGCGGAGGGGTTGCTTGACCGGCTTAGCATCCTGCCTCACATGTAGTTTGTGCTCGGCAAAATCCGTCGGGACACCCGGCATGTCTTTGGGGGACCATGCGAAGATGTCTCGATTCTCACAGAGGAAATCAACGAGCTCGCCTTCCTATTTGCTGTTGAGGTTGGTCCCTACGACAGCAAACCTCTCCGGGTGTGCCGGGTACAAGGCAATCTTCTTGGTTTCCTTGGCCGGCTGGAAGGAGGCCCTTGCTTCCGTCTCCTTGGGATCAGTCGGCATGGCCGGCTTCTCGCTGGCCATGGCTACCATCCGGTCAAGGAGACGCTTTTCTTGAGCGATGACAAGGGACTCGGCCAGCTGGCTGCTGGCGGCGGCGCAGTCCAGCGACTTCTGGTAGTCGCCGGCAATAGTGATGATGCCCTTGGTACCCGGCATCTTGGCCTTCAGGTAGGCGTAGTGCGGGACCATCATGAATTTGGCCAGCGCAGGGCGGCCCAAGAGCGCGTGGTAGGGGCTGTCCAGGTCGACCACCTCGAACCAGATTGGCTCGCGGCGGAAGTGGTTCTTGTCGCCGAACAGGACATCGATCTTGATCTTGCCGATTGGAGAGCAGGAAAGGCCGGGAACTATGCCGTGGAAGACAGTCCGGCTGGGCTGAAGCTGCTTGACCTTGATGTCCAACCGCTCCATGGTCTCGCGGTACAGGATGTTGATGCTGCTGCCGCCATCTATCAGAACTCGACTGAAGCGGCAAGTCCGCCTCTCCGTTGAGAAGGTTGAGTCCAGCACCAAGGCGTATGCACTCGGCGAGGGCATCACGGCCGGGTGGTCAGCTTGGCTCCAGGTGATGGGCCTCTCGGACCAGTGCATGAAGGTGGGGACCCCTGAGCTGACAGCATTCACCTCGCGGTGCTGCTGCCGTCTGCTGTGCTTGTCGTCGGCGTAGGTGGCGTTCTCTTCGGGGAACTCATCTTGAAGCATGCCGGCAGCTCGGGCCGGTTGCTGAACAGCCGGAGCTACCTGGCCGGCTGGTGGAGGAGGCGGCAGGGCCTCGCCCTTGGCAATCCGGGCGAGCCAGTTGCACTCCCGGGTGGTGTGGTTGGACGGCTTCGCACCGCTATGGAACTTGTGCGGGGCATCGAGGGCTTGCTCAAAGGAGAAGGCAGGCTGCCAGGCACCCTTGCCGCCCCGCTGATGCTTGGGGCCGGGCTGCCCGGCCGGCTGCTGATCCTCGACGGCGGCCACCTGCCGGTTGTTGGAAGCCGGCTGTGGGGCCTTGCGCTTGTTGTCGTTCGGTTGTTGACCACCCTGCCGGCCGCGTCAACCCGGATCTCTAACTTCATGGAGGAGTCGGCGGTGGCGTACTTGTCGGCCACGACCAGGAGCTCGTCCAAGGTAGCCGGCTCGTCGGACAAGAGCTTGTGCTTGAGCAGAGTGCCCTCTCTGCACCCGGCGGTGAAGTACTCGATGGCCTGCACCTTGTGGACCCCCTCGCAGGAGTTTCGCAGCTCGCCCCAACGCGTCAGGTAGTCGCGAGTAGACTCGGTCGGCCCCTGAACGCACATGGAGAGCTGGCGTGGCTTGGGGGGCCGCTTGTACGTACTGGTGAAGTTGCGGACGAAGGCGTCACTGAAATCTATCCAACTGTTGACGCTGTTGGGCTTGAGGCTGTTCAGCCACGTCCGGGCCGTGCCCTGAAGCATGAGCGGGACGTACTTGACTGCGACGCGCTTGTTGCCGTTGGCGATGCCGACTGCTGTGGAGTAGTCGATCAGCCAGTCTTCCGGCTTCACGACGCCGTTGTACTTGGGCGTGTCTCTGGGTAACGTGAACCCTCTGGGAAAGGGCTCATCGCGGATGCGGGGGCCAAAGTAGGCCGGCCCGATTGTGCGTTCCTCTTCCAACAACTGGGACCGAGCCAGCTCCTCGATCCGGTGGCGTGCGTCATTTTCGCCGACTGCTTTGCGGGGGCCAAGCCGGCCGCCGAGCGTTGGGTGACCAGGCGGCGGCGCGGGAGTGGCCGCCCTCTCCCTCCGAGGGGACAAGCGCTCTTCCGGCCGGCGCCGAGGCTCCGGGCTCTGGAGCACGTGGTGGCTGTCCGCTATCATGCGGCGCACGCGCTGGCTATTGCTAGCAGCCTGCTCTGGGTCTCGCAGCTGCCCGCGGCCTCCGCCGCTAGGGGACCGAGAGGTCGCGCCGTTCTCGCGACGGGGCACGTGTGTGTCGACCCGTCGGCCTGCTCCTACCGCACGGTTGCCCGTGTCCTGCTGCTCGTTCGCAGCGTCGATGAGCTGCTGGAGGCGCTCCAGTTGCTCGCGTAGCTCGTCGCCCTGCAAGTGCTTGAGCTCATCTGCGGCCACCTGGGCGGCACGCATGTTCTGCGCTGGGGTTTCGTAGACCGGGTGTTCGACCCCCAGCATGCTGGCAATCGCAGTGCCGCGTTGCCGGATAGCACCGGCCCGGCTAGGCTCAGCCGCGGCCGGCGTGCCACCGACCACGCGGTCGATCTCGCGCTGAGTAGCTTCAGCGCGACGTTTCAGGGCGTGTATGATCATCTTGGCTGGCGCTGTCGAAAAGCTTGACACGGAACCCCTCCAGCTCCTCTTGGCTGGCGCCAAGGGGAGGAGGCGTCGCCAGGGCGTGTATGATCGCGTCCAGCGGATCCTGGTTGGATCCGCCAGCGTCCAGGCCGTCGTCGATGACCATCACCTCCGCGAAGGTGCCGGCGTCGAGTGCGCCGACAGGAGCGTCGCTGGCGGCGAGAGGGAGGGGATCGTCGACGATCTCCATGTTGCTGGGGAAATCGTCGGTGGAGGCCGTGTCGACGAGAGCGAGCTTACCGAAGAGCTCGGTGAGGGAGTCGGCCGCTCGTGCGTCGGCGGCGGGCTCGTCAAAGAGGCTGAGCTCGCTGAAGAGGCCGGCAAGGCGACCCGCGGGGAAGGCGGCTCCCGCGTCAGGCGATGCGCCAAGCCCGGCACAGGCGGGCGCATCGGGCCGGCTGATCTCGCCAGCCGCGACACACTCGCCGGAGAGGAACAAGGTTCCCGTCTAGAACATGTCTCTAGCCGACGTCGCTGCTGGCCCCACGGTGGGCGCCAACTATCGTGGTAAAATCTCGACAGATGCCAGGGGGTGGCTTATCATGGTTGGGGCCATGAGATCGTCGTCGGGTCCTGGAAGCGGGAGTGGGCACAAGCTAGGACGGACACGAGAACTACCCAGGTTCAGGGCTCTCCTAAGAGATGAAACCCCTACTCCTGCTCTGCGGGGTCTCCGCATGATCACTATGAAGCAAAGAGTACAATGACGCTCCTAGAGCTGTTCGGCCAGAGGAGGAAGAAGGGCAAGGCTAGCTCTCTCCCCTCCCTGGCTATGGTGTGTGTAGAACTGAAGTGGAACATGAGGGGAACCCTTTGCATGGGTGTGGCCTGGGGGGTTTTATAGGCTAACCCCCCAGGGGTACAATGGTAATATGGCCGGGTGGTAGGCCCCGGCTGCCAGCGTCCATGGGGGCCGGGTTCTCCGCCGGCTGCTGGGGCCCGCCTCTGCTGGGCCCTGCCGGCTGCCGGGGAACCTTCCGACAGGTGGGGCTCGCCGCCTGCGGGCCCCGCTGACGGCTCTTCACTGTGGTGCCGTCCGTGCTGACGGAGGCCGTGTCGGGCGCGCAATGGCTACAACGCCGCGCCGGGCGGGTCGGCGGCCGCCTGGCGGCGCCTACTGTAGCCATGCGGCCGTGATTTGGGGGAGGCATGGCGCACTGTGGCCATGCCCCAACTTGTCTCCTGGTTGGGTTCAAACTCCTAGGGAGGGGACGTGCTGCCTGCTAGGAGCCGGCCCGTACCCTCGCCGCCTTCTGGAGTGCGCCGTCTTCCGGGGTACGTCGCCTTCTGGAATGCGCCGTCTTCTAGGAGGCGGCCTTCTAGCTTCAATCGCTTTCTTGGGGCCCGCCGTCTTTTAGGAAGCGGCCCTCCGGTCCCGTCCGGCCCCGGAGGCCGGTCTTACGACCAGTCGGACTAAGGGGCTTGACCAGCCCTGATGTCTTGAAATATGATTAAGTGCAGATGAGGCTACCCGGGGTCTATCCCCCCGACATCTGCCTAGTGCAGCAGCCCTAATCTGCACTCTGCAGATCAACGACATTAAGCCCAGCTAGCCAGTGCCATTTGTAGATTTAAATCTTCATGACTGTCTACGCTTGCACCATCACTTATTTGACAGAAAAATAATGTGGTACATTCAGCACTCATGACGACACATATTACTGTACCTTTAATTCAGCATTTTTGCGAAAAGGATATGTACATAACCTTGCAAAAAATACTGTCAAGAATTAACTCATTTTTTACACAGCCTGATTTTTTTCATACATTTCCTAACCTGGCAATGTTTGCAAAATAAACAAACCAATCACGTATATCAATTACCCTATGCCAAATTCACCCAAGCCTGAATTTTCTGAACCTCAATTCAAGCATACAGTTTATCTTGTGTAAGCTTGACAAGCTAACGACAGATATTCCAATTACTACTACACTTTCTATGTATACTTTTTCACAAGTTCAAGGTAGCAGCTTAGTAGATGCTGGATAGAGAACATAAGACGTACCACGAATCCATGGTTAGGGAAGAAGAGGCGAAGGAGGGCGAGCAGCTGTGTTCTCCATGAAGAACTAGAGCGGGAATCTTCTTTTGTTCTGTCACTGGCTTCCTTCCTCTCCCTGCAACCCCACTCCATTGCAGCGGGAGCCCGGTCCCTGCTGCTTCTTGTCCCTGACTCCGGCTCTCCTCAGCTCCTGTCTCGCTGCTCCTTCTGACCGGCGAGGAGAGAAGTGATAGATCCGCCATTTTGCTTTTATCGAACACCTTGTAGGCATAGAACAAACAAAGATGAGATTTTAGGAGATTAAATCAAAAGAATGAGAATGGAGGAAGGGGATGAGAGGGTTACCTCATCTTGGCTTGACCTTCTGCCGGAGGACGACGGCGACGGCGACGGCATGGACCACCGCTTCCTGCTGCGGCCGCTGCTGCTCGCGTTCACCAGCACCGCACTTGAGCACGGGGCGGCCGCTTCTGGGCCACCACGCGACATGGGCCGCTCCTCGGCTCAAGCTCAAGGTGGCTAGGGCGATGAGGCGGAGAACAAGGGCTGGGAGGTCGCCGGTGGGCGGCGGGGCTCCTATGGCGGAGAAGGAATAGGAGGAGGAGGAGGAGGAGGTGGAAGGGAGCATGGCGGCGGATGAGGGAGGAAGGAGGGAGGAGTGAGGGGCATGGGGGCTGGGCTAGGGTTTTTTCTCTCCCTGCCTTCTCCTTTTTCTTTTCTTCGCTCGCTGCCCGCTGCTTTTCTTCCGCTCTCGCTACCCGCTGATCTCGCTCGCTCGCACTATTCATAGCGATTCAGGGCGACGTGGATGGCTTGGTTCTGCCTAGGAACCAGCTCATCCTTTATATGTTCATAGCGATTCAGGGCGACGCGGATGGCTTGGTTCTGCCTAGGAACCAGCTCATCTTTTATATGTTCGATTCATAGCGATTCACGGCGACGTGGATGGCCTTTATATGTTCATAGCGATTCAGGGCGGTGTGGATGGCTTGGTTCTACCTAGGAACCAGCTCACCCTTTATATGTTCGATTAATGGCGATTCAGGGCGACGTGGATGGCTTGGTTCTGCCTAGGAACCAGCTCATCCTTTATATGTTCGATGGCTTCAGCATTGAGGACATCTTGTCGATTAGAGGCTGAACTTGAACCTTTCCCAGCTTTCTTAGACTCGGGAGAGCCCCGGATGTCTAGACCATCACATCAGATAGGTATGCCATACATATGCCAAAATTGGCCTTCAACCTAGAGATTTCACCAGAAGCTTAGCAGACATCATTGACTACTGTGGTTTGAGATCCCATAAGATTCAGAAATAAAGCAGCATCCTCTGCATTCTCCGATGCGTCCCATGCCTAGTCCTACTACATACATCAAAACATAATGGTGGCGAGACAAACTTCAAGTCAGCCAGCTTTCTCACAAATATAAGTCGGGAATCCCTTCTCCCTCTTTATAGGGAGAGTAATGGACCATCAAACGATGCCTGATTTGATCTGGTGCCATGATCACACAGAGCTTGAATGCCTTATCATGCTGTACTCACCTTATGAAGACCACTTTTTGTTGAGTGTGTCTTGTACTGAACCGTACAACCCCGACATTGCTTGATGTAGGCCTTGCCCGGTTGTGGGACCAAATCCACACAGGGATTGGGTCCCCTCACTAAATTCCTGTTGGGGTCAGTTTCTCTCGGCAATCTGTTCTCTAAAGCAAGCTGAAAAATGACTCCCCAACACCCAGTTTTGTATATGGAACACTAAAATACCGTCTCAAAATAAGTGACTCAACTTTGTACTAGCTTGGGACGGAGGGAGTATAACATAAAAGAATACCGCTGTGATACTAACAGGAGAAGTTACAGAGCACCATAGACATGTTCCAGAATCGCATCACACCATGCAGCAGATGAGTTTCATGCTATTAATTAATTCAAACAATTGCTAATTCCAAAAGCAAATGAACAAATTAATGTAAAGTCAACAATTATATATCTTTGGCCACAAGAAGGCTGGAAGAAGCAAAGTTCGTGCAACATCTCACCGGTAGCAGTTTTGTGCTCTCTTTTTTTCTTTCTAGATACTCCTCAACGATCCTTCTTCTTGGTACAAAAGAGGTGTAAAGTTTAGTAGCAATCAATGTACGCTAACAAATAAAAATAAAAATAAAGTAAAGAAGTAATCAAGCTGAATGGGGCCACGAGGATACATTTGCTTGGCGCAGTAATCTTCGTAAACAATATCTTGTGATTGAACGCTATGATAACTGATAACTAGAACCAAATTTAAATAACATAACAACTTTTTCCTTTTCATATAAGGTACTTCAGTGCATATTAGCTTTGAGTTGAAAAAGATAAATAAGATTGCCATATTGCTGTATATAGCATCGTTACATATATGTTCTGTTTGACAGAGCTCGAAATATTTGATTAGAACATATGTGTTCCAAGTTCCAGCGGGTGAAATGGTCAAGGATCTAGTTTTTTTATTATCTTAAGAGAATATCACTGTTTATTTTGTGCTTTTGTAGTTAATATTCCAGTAGGTAAAAATGTATGAATGTCGCATTTGCATGTTACTATATTGACCATTAGGCATTAGCACCTTATTCGTTTACTCAAGTCGCATTTAAAGATGACAGCGAACGGCCAACTGATACAAATTTAGTGACATGTTGTCTACTTAGAGCGGCTACATTGAGTACAAGATGCGAGCGGGGCTGTGGGATCGTGCTCTTTGCTAGAAGCCCAAGTACAAGATTATCCCCGATCTATACTGCAAAAAAAGGAAAGACAGGTACCGATCTTCTGCATCAAACATGCCTTTCGCATGGTGTGATGCCATCTAGTACTAGGGACCGCTGGGCCGATAAAGCACTGTGATATCGGGCTCCCTGTAGCCAAGTGTCAAACGGCATTACCGTATCCACTTGCATGCTCCGATGCCTCCCATGCCTAGTCCTACACTCCTACTACTGGCATCGAAAGGTAAATGTGGCGAAATAAACTTCAAATCAGCGAGCTTCTCAAAAATGTTAAGTCAGGATTCAGTTCTCCCTCTTTATATGAAGACTTGAAGTGGATCACTGAACAGGAACCTATCTGATCTCGTGTCACAATCACACAGAGCTTGATCACGCTGCACTCTCTGTATAAAGGTCGGACCTTGTTGACTGTGAATTGTACTTAACTATACAATCCTGAAATGCTTGATGAACTTCTGGAGGCCTTGTTCGCTTGCTGGGAACAAATCCCACATGGACTGGGTCTGCTCACTCAATCCGCGTTAAATTCAGTCCCACCTAGCACCCTGTTCGGTAGAGCCAGCAAAAAAAAAATCTTTCCCAACATCGAGTTGCGTAGAAGAAAGTGAAACGCTAGAAAGCATACCAAAAAGACTGTTGACATACAACAGAGTAAATTGCATGAAACCACCCCTTTGAAGCTAGGTTAGAACAAAACACTACGTTACATTTCTTTGGCAGAAAACACCACATATTGTATAATCGTTTTGCAACAACCACTGATCGGCGGATTTGGCTCGGTGAAGTGCGTTTATGACTGATGGGGACCGCCAGTCAGGCTGACTCGGCACCGGTTAACATCTCACATGTAACGGAGACAATTGGTAACGTTATCATCATGTGTGACCCTATGGGGTCCACCTGTCATTGAAAGAAAAAAAGGAAAAAATATCTGTTTTTTCTTATCCTCATTGTACCGCCCAAAATCAAGTTCACCACCCCGCCGCGGCCAGTCCCACCGCAGGCCGAGGCAAACTCCGTCGTCGCCGTTGCTGCACCCAGGTGGGCGCAAAGGCCGTCGCCTGTCCTGACCCCGGCCAAGGCAGGGCCTGTCGTCGCACGTCCTGACCTCGGCCAAGGCAGGGGCTGCCGTCGCTGTTGCCGCATCAAGGGCGAGGCAGAGGATGCCAGCCGTCCGGTCCCCGCCCCTGGCCGAGGGGCGGCCGTCCACCACGCGCCGAGGATGTCGTGCGCGTGCTCCAGGACTACTGCATCACCGGGGTCGCCGACCTCATCCAGGTCCCGCCGGCGCTCGCGGCCATCGCCCTGCGCCACTGCAACTGGAGAAGTTCCCGTGTGCGCTGCCCATGTGAGCTACCGCGCGCCGAAGCGTGGTTTCAGTGGGCAACTCGGCCGGCAGCTCGGAGGCCGCAGATGGCAAGGAGTGGGCACGGAGATCGCGGCAAGGGCGCTGCATGTCCTTGTTCTTGCGGGATCCAGGCTCAGATTGGAGCGGAGGAACATGGATATGAGGTGGGGAAGGCGACGGCGGCTCGGTTCTTGCCGGATCCGGACGAGGGTGGGTTAACGTCGGCGACTTTCGTGGAGCTCGGGTGCCCTGATGATGGGCGGCAGTGGCGCTCCTCCATGCTGCTGGTTCGGGGGAGAGAGAGAAATTAGGGAGGAGAGAGGAACCAGAGAGAAAGGTATGATGAAATGCTGACGAGTGGGCTCCACGTCCAGCAAAATGGTTCAGAGATAACGGTGTGAGAAATTGGTACCACATCGGCCTGACGGACGGCCCCATTTGTCATAAACATGCTCAATCGAGCCAGATCCGCCGAACAGTGGTTTTTGCAAAACAATTGCACAAGACGTGGTGTTATCTACAAGAAATGTAGCATTGTGTTTTCTGTTAACCTACCCTTCAAAGTGGTGGTTTCTTGCAATTTACTCCATACAACAGGAGCAGCCAGCTAACAACAGACCACCATGAACATGTTCCAGGATCGTCGCACTTTGCTAACACAAGTCTGATGCATTTGATTAATTCACACGATTTCCAGTTCCTAAAAAACATTAACAATGTGACATAAATTTCTAACCTTATGTTTGGGCACTAGACGGCTAGCTAGAACACCCAAATTCCTTCAACATTTCCCTCACATTTTCTTTTCTAGATACTATACTCGACTCTCCTTCTGTTTGCAAAGATAGGGAAGGTTCAGTAGTAACCAATGCACGTGAACAAACTATAAAAATCAAGACTATGAATATGAAGAAGAATCCGAGCTCGGGCCTTTTTTCTTGAAAAGGAGGTTGAAAACCCCGACGTCTGCATCAATCCGATGCACACATCACTAGTAGAAAAACGACTTTACGTGAGCCCCATTAGTCCCGGTTTGGAAACAGACCGGTACTAATGTGACCATTAGTGCCGGTTCCAACGGCTAGGGGGGCGGGAATCATTAGTCCCGGTTCGTGTTGAACCTCGAGTACCGGTTCGTGCCACGAACCGGGACTAAAGGGGTGGTAGCAGGCTGTTGTCAGGCTGGGGCCCCATGAGCACATTTAGTCCCGGTTCGTGTCACGAATCGATTCTAGAGGTGTACCTTTAGTCCCGGTTTGTATAACCAACCGGGACTAAATGTGCCTCTATATAAACCCTTCGTCGAGCCCGAGCCCATTCTCTTTGTTTCCCCTTTCATTCCTCTCGTCTGTTCTTCCCCTTTGCTCGAGCTCATCCTTCATTTTTGTCAAAATTTGTCAAGATTTGAAGGCCCCCCATCCATCCAAGTGTTCACAAAGGTTAGCAACTTTGTCCTTTCATCTCTCATTGCTAGATTAGCTCTTGCAATGCTCTATAAGTATAGTGATTTGTGGGTTTTAGTTTGGGAGTAATTATATGTGGTAGTTTATTTGATTTATATGCAATTTGAGCTCAAATTAACTTCTTAGTTTGCATATGTAGGTGTGGTTTACTTAGTGTCTTCCCGTCCCCGTCCTAACCACCGTCGATCGCCCGCACTGTCTCGTCGCCGGCACTACCTTGGTGAGCCTCTTGTTCTTATCCTTTTTATTAAAAAAATCATGTTTGTGTGATTTAGATAGTTACTTGTATAATTTTCTTACCCGTACGTTGTTTGTTATACATAGTGGCATGGTTTTGATATCCGTCCCCGTCGGCCCTCATCCGGTTTATGATTCGGATGTGGTATATTCTCTTTTATAACTATTTGTTACATTTCGTGTTTATGACAAATTATGCCCATCAAGTTGACATAGATATTTTTATCTAGGAGGTATGTGAACCGGAAATGGCAACCGACTCTCTTGTCGAGAAGTTAAATTTAGTTGAAAAAGAAAACGAGTATTTGAAACAAAAATTGAAAAGAATTGAACAAGAGAAGATGAAACTGGAGTTGTATGTTGCCGATGTCATCGATGATCACAAGATCAAGATGGATGCAATGCGCTTGAAGATTAGAATGATTAAAAAATATGCTATTGATAGTGAGGCTTGGTATCATTATGTTGTTGGATCAATTGTTACCTTAGTTGCGATCTTGATCGCATTTGTTGTTGCATTTAAATGCTTTAGCAAGAGAGTGTGTATGCTATTTTATGATAATAAGTGTGTATGAACTTTGATACGTCTCCAACGTATCTATAATTTATAAAGTATTCATGTCATGTTTACAATAATTTTATGTAGTTTTGGTATGATTTTATTAGAACTAACCTGGACTGACGCTGTTTTCAGCAGAACTACCATGGTGTCATTTTTTGTGCAGAAATAAAAGTTCTCGGAATGAGCTTAAAATTTACGGAGAATATTTTTGGAAAATATAAAAATACTGGAGCAAAAAGATGCCAGAGAGGAGTCCCGAGGCAACCACAAGGGTGGGGGGCGCCCCCCCCTAGGGCGCGCCCCCTGCCTTGTCGTCGCCTCGTGGGCCCCCTTGACTTGTCCCCGACGTGAACACCTCCTATAAATACCAAAACCTCCAGAAATAAATCTAGATCGGGAGTTCCGCCGATGCAAGCCTCTGTAGCCACGAAAAACCAATCGGGAGCCCGTTCCGGCACCCTGCCGGAGGGGGAAACCATCACCGGTGGCCATTTTCATCATCTCGGTAGTCTCCATGACGAGGAGGGAGTAGTTCACCCTTGGGGCTGAGGGTATGTACCAATAGCTATGTGTTTGATCTCTCTCTCTCTCATGTTCTTGATTTGGCACGATCTTGATGTACCGCGAGCTTTGTTATTATAGTTGGATCATATAGTGTTTCTTCCCTCTCTATCTCTTGTTGTGATGAATGGAGTCTTGCTCTTTGAGGTTTCGTTATGTTGGATTGAGTATTGGATTTGAGAACACTTGATGTATGTCTTGCGATGGGATATCTGTGGTGACAATGGGATGTTCTATTGATTCACTTGATGTATGTTTTGGCACTCAACTCGCGGATTCCCGAGGTGACATTGGGGTAATCTATGCATAGGGGTTGATGCATGTTTTCGTCCTACATTCTCTGATAAAAACTTTGGAGTGATTCTTTGTTGCACGTTGAGGGATTGTTATGTGATCCAATTATGTTATCATTGTTGAGAGAATTTGCACAAGTGAAAGTATGAACCCTAGGCCTTGTTTCCAAGCATTGCAATACCGTTTTTGCTCACTTTTACTACTAGTTACCTTGCTGTTTCTATATTTTCAGATTACAAAAACCTATATCTACTATCCATATTACACTTGTATCACCATCTCTTCGCCGAACTAGTGCACCTATACAATTTACCATTGTATTGGGTGTGTTGGGGACACAAGAGACTCTTTGTTATTTGGTTACAGGGTTGTTTGAGAGAGACCATCTTCATCCTACGCCTCCCATGGATTGATAAACCTTTGGTCATCCACTTGAGGGAAATTTGCTACTGTCCTACAAAACTCTGCACTTGGAGGCCCAACAACGTCTACAAGAAGAAAGGTTGCGTAGTAGACATCAAGCTCTTTTCTAGCGCCGTTGCCGGGGAGGTGAGTGCTTGAAGGTATATCTTTAGATCTTGCAATCGAATCTTTTAGTTTCTTGTTTTATCACTAGTTTAGTCTATAAAAGAAAACTACAAAAAAAATGGAATTGAGTTTGCCTCATATGCTTCATCTTTATAATGTCTTTCTTGAAAACGATGGATCAGAAAATTGTGCCAAAGTGTTAGAAGAAGAATGCAATAAAATGTTTGGCATAAAATCTTTGAATGATGAGCATGATTGCAATGTTGTTAGTATGAATTCTTTGAATATCCATAGTACTAATGATGATTGCACTAGTCATGATAAAAATGTTTCTTATAAGCATGTCAATTTTTGTGGAGTGCATAGAGTTTGCAATTACATACCAAAAACGGAAGATAGATTTTGCAAGAGGCATAAGTATTTAGAAACAAAATGGTTTCAAGAGAGGCTAGATGTTTGTGCTGAAAAATTTAATTTTTCTCGCCGTCCTTGTGAACTTTGCAATGAACGTGGTCATTTAAATCTCCAATGCAAATTGTTTCATGATCGAATCGTGTCCAAAAATTGTGATGACTTGATTTCCCTTGCGCATCATAATGAACTTAGTTTGCTTCTGGGATATGAAGAAATGAAACGTATAACTAGGGATATTCCAGAATATAACCTTAAGAGATTTCTTGATTTTGATCTAGAGGAAATTTATATGTATTGTGCGGTAAATTGCACTGAGAATCCTTATATTGCCAATTACTTAAAAACAAGAAAACAAATAGAAGATTAAGAGAACACTAATGAAGGGGAAGAGGTTTCCCAATATCCTCCTATTTTTTCTGATGATGAATCAGGTAACGAGGAGAAGCTTTTTATTCAACCAATCTCATCAATAAGGAGCTCCAAAAAGGTGATTAAACCCACACATGATGTGGAGAAGAAAAAGAAAAGATGGAGAAGCAAAGGTAAAAAGGTATCCCTCCCAAATGATGTTGCTCCTATTATTGTTATGCCTCATGAGAGTAAATCAAAAATAAATGTGGAAGATGATATACTTGATGATAATAATTTCTATACTATTGGTGCTATTCATACTATTAATGATGAGAGTGATTATGCTTATGATATGCAAAGGCCCAAGCTTGGGGATGCTATGTTTGATGAGAATGACATGTTTGAGAATTTATTTGCTGCAATTAATGTTTGTCCCAAGCTTGGGGATGCTATGTTTAATGATGATGATATTTTTAGTCCCCTAAGTTTTGATGTGCAAATTTATTATGATGATAGCATGCCTCCTATTTATGATGATTGCAATATTTATGAAAGTGAGTTTGGAAGAGTGTCAACTTTAGATAATAATTATCCCACTATTTTGGAGGGTGTTGAATCTTATTATAATGATAAAAGTGGATTTGGAGAGGTCATGACTTTATTTAGTAATGATTCCACTATCTTGGAAGAGGTTTCAATTGATTATGATGAGAACGAAGTTGCTACTTATGATGATTATTGTGATGACACTTATGTTATAAAAAGTAGTGATGATTATATTTATAAAACTTGTCATGATTATGATTACCCTTTCTCTGAACATTACTCTTTTAATATGGAAACAATTTATAGTATTCGAGTTTCTTATGATACTCCCACTATTCAGAATGAAAAGAATTTTGCTCATGTGGAGAGTAGTAAAATTTCTATGCTTATGAATCATGAAAATAATGCTTTATGTGATGGTTATATTGTTGAATTCATTCATGATGCTACTAAAAATTATTATGAGGGAGGAATATATGCTTGTAGGAATTGCAATAATATCAAGTTTCCTCTCTATGTGTTGAAAATTTTGAAGTTATGCTTGTTTTGCCTTCCTATGCTAGTTGATTATTGTTCCCATAAGTTGTTTGCTCACAAAATCCTTATGCATAGGAAGTGGGTTAGACTTAAATGTGCTAGTCATATTCTTCATGATGCTCCCGTTATGTTTCAATTCTTATCTTTTATGTGAGCATCATTGAAATCATCATGCCTAGCTAAAAAGGCATTAAAGAAAAGCGCTTGTTGGGAGACAACCCAATATTTACCCCTACTGTTTTTGTGTGTTCACATGATTAAGCTAGTGTATTAATCATGTTTTATAGCTTTAGTTTGAATAAAGTGCCAAGTAAAGCCTTTGGGATAGTGTGGTTGATAGTTGACTTGATTCTGTGCAAAAACAGAAACTTTTGCATCCAGTACAGAAATTCCTATATTTTACTAGAACGTGGAAAACTTCTGAAATTTTTACAGTTGATTGGTATATAAATTTTCTACGTTTTCCTAATTTTTCAGAATATTTGGAGTTACAAAAGTTTTACCTTAATTCAGATCTTCACAGACTGTTATGTTTTTGACAGATTCTGTTTTCGATGCATAGTTTGCTTGTTTTCTAGTTTCTATGGCTTATATTGCTTAATATAAATTGTAGAAATGATAGGGTACAGTAGGTATCATGTGAGAAAAAATTTGAATCTTGTCTTGACAGTACCAAAGTGATTGATTTGTTTTATCATACTAACTCATCTCACGAAGTTCCGTTAAGTTTTGTGTGATTGAAGTTTTCAAGTTTTGGGTGAGATATCGATATGAGGAGAATAAGGAGTGACAAGACCCTAATCTTGGGGATGCCCAAGGCACCCCAAGGTAATATTCAAGGAAGATCCAAGCAACTAAGCTTGGGGATGCCCCGGAAGGCATCCCTTCATTCGTCTTCAACATTATCGGTAACCTTACTTGGAGCTATATTTTTATTCGTCACATGATATGTCTTTTGCTTGGAGCGTCATTTTCTTTTATTAGTATTTGCTTTATGTTATTTATAGTAATGTTTTGTATCTTTTAGTTCAATAAAAGTGTCAAGTATAGCCTCTACCATGCTTATTTTGCAAGTCTATATGTTGCTGTTTAGAAAACAGAAAGTTTTCTATTATTGTCTGAATTCTTATGGAAAGTCAGAACGTGGTAAAATCTTGAAATTTTTACACAATGAGTAACAACAAATTTTCTACAGTGTGGAAATTTTTCAGAATTTTTGGAGTTAGGTAAGTATGAGTACAATTACACTCTTTACAGACTGTCCTGTTTAGACAGATTGCTGTTATGTTTGCATTGTTTGCATATGTTTGCTTGTTTAATGATTCTATTTGAGAATAGGAGTATTAAATATGCAGAGGCATTTAGTATGCAATGTCAAATAATAATTTTAGTGATTTGCTACAGTAGAGAATGATAAGGTTTTGCATTTGATTTATACTAACTTTTCTCACAAGTTCTTGTTGAGTTTTGTGTGGATGAAGTTTTTATGATTTAGGGAAACCGTGATATAAAAGGAATTAAGGAGACACAAAAGCTCAAGCTTGGGGATTCCCAAGACATCCCAATATAATATTTTAAGAAGTCTCAAGCATCTAAGCTTGGGGATGACCCGGTTGGCATCCCACCTTTCTTCATCAACAATCATCGATTAGCCTCGGTTGAGCCTAAGTTTTTGCTTCTTCACATGATGTGTGCTATTTTTAGAATGTCATTTTATTTTGTTTTGCTTGCTGTTTGAATAAAATACTTAAGATCTAAATTATTATTTTTGAGAGAGAGTCTTCACATAGCTATTTAATTATTTGACTACTCATTGATCTTAACTTATATCTTTTTGGAGTAGTTTGTCATTTACTCGTGTGCTTCACTTATATCTTATGAGTAAATGGTTGAATGAATTAAATATCATAAATCTGAAATTATATATGTTTCATATGCTTATCCCATGGGGAGTAATGACTTCACATATAAGAAGTGGAGGTGGTAAATTTATTGAAAGTTAGCAAATATAGTATTGGTCACTTGAACAATTCATGAAAGAATATTGAAGGAAGAGAGATTTCACATATAAATATACTATCTTGGACATCTTCTATGATTGTGAGCCCCATTAATTATTTTTAAAGTTGAGCAAATTAGTTGAAGTTGGACAAGGAAGACAACATAATGAGTTATGTTTGGTTATATTTGTATAGAAGTTATATTGTTATGGATCCTCCAACATGTGGTGCTTGCTATTTAGAATCTTTTACTAGCCAAAATTTCTGTACCAAGCGGGAATACTGCTTGTGCATCCAAAATACTTGAACCAAGTTTCTTCCCTGAGTGTCCACCATATCTGCCTATATGCGGTATTTACCTGCCGTTCCAAGTAAATTTGCATGTGCCAAACTCTAAACCTTCAAATAATAATCTGTTTTGTATGCCCGAATCGCTCATGTAGCGACTAGGGGCTGTCAGTATCTTCCATGCTAGGTGGGTTATTCTCACGATGAGTGTTGATTCACTTGTCATTAACGAGAAAGTGGCTGGTAATCGGGATGCCCAGTCCCGTGCTCAAAGTCAAATCAAAATATAATATCAAACAAAACTCCCCCAGGACTGCTGTTGGTATGGACGGTACCCGTTGTTTCGGACTAGCCGTGGAGTGTGATTGTTGGTGGAGGGGGAGTAAAAAACTTTACCATTCTGTTTGGGAACCGCCTATAATGTATCTAGCATGGAAGATAGTGAGAACTCTTGGTTGTTATGTTGACAATGAAAGCATTCCTCTCAAAATTATGTTCATCTCTGTTTTAAAAGCTTCGAGCTCTGGCACCTCTGTAAATCCTTGCTTCCCTCTGCGAAGGGCCTATCTTTTACTTTTATGCAAGAGTCAGTAGTATTCCTTCTCATTCCAACCTACTCTTTAGTTGGCAAGCATCATGTGATGGGGAAAGATCTATGCATATATGGCCATTCAAATATATTTGATCATGAATTATTATTGTTGACAATTATCTATATGATAAATAAGTTGGGAGGTGAAACACAAAGCCCCTTTCTTTCTCTGTGTTCGATGGATGCTATTTGTTCTAAAAATATGCTTTGAGTGGTAGCAATCATGGAAGACTATATGATAGTTGAGTATGTGGGATTTGCTAAATCAAAGCTCTTACATAGACCCTTCCTGAAAATAAGATGAATTGCAATTGTTTGATGACTGAGAACATAGTTTGTTAGTTTTCAAGAAAGTTTATGGTCTATACTTTAACATGTGAATAGTTTGCTACTTGATCATGAGAAGTTTTATGATATGAGCTACTGTTATGATATATAATGATGCTAGAAAAAGTGGTTGAAATTATTATTGATCAAACTTGTGCACTTGCTAGCATTCACACTTCATAAATTATTTCTTTTATCATTTACCTACTCGAGGACGAGCAGGAATTAAGTTTGGGGATGCTGATACGTCTCCAACGTATCTATAATTTATGAAGCATTCATGCCATGTTTACAACAATTTTATATGGTTTTGGTATGATTTTATTAGAACTAACCCGGACTGACGCTGTTTTTAGCAGAACTACCGTGGTGTCATTTTTTGTGCAGAAATAAAAGTTCTTGGAATGAGCTGAAAATTTACGGAGAATATTTTTGGAAAATATAAAAAATACTGGAGCGAAAAGATACCAGGGAGGAGTCCCGAGGCAACCACAAGGGTGGGGGGCGCCCCCCTCCCCTAGGGCGCCCCCCCTGCCTTGTCGTCACCTCATGGGCCCCCTTGACTTGTCCCCGATGCCAACACCTCCTATAAATACCAAAACCTACATAAATAAACCTAGATCGGGAGTTCCGCCGCCGCAAGCCTCTGTAGCCAAGGAAAACCAATCGGGAGCCCGTTTCGGCACCCTGCCGGAGGGGGAAACCATCACCGGTGGCCATCTTCATCATCCCGGCAGTCTCCATGACGAGGAGGGCGTAGTTCACGCTTGGGGCTGAGGGTATGTACCAGTAGCTATGTGTTTGATCTTTCTCTCTCATGTTCTTGATTTGGCATGATCTTGATGTACCGCGAGCTTTGTTATTATAGTTGGATCATATGGTGTTTCTTCCCTCTCTATCTCTTGTTGTGATGAATTGAGTCTTGCTCTTTGAGGTTTCGTTATGTTGGATTGAGTATTGGATTTGAGAACACTTGATGTATGTCTTGCGATGGGATATCTGTGGTGACAATAGGATGTTCTATTGATTCACTTGATGTATATTTTGGCACTCAACTCACGGATTCCCGAGGTGACATTGGGGTAATCTATGCATAGGGGTTGATGCACGTTTTTGTCCTACGTTCTCCAATAGAAACTTTGGAGTGATTCTTTGTTGCACGTTGAGGGATTGTTATGTGATCCAATTATGTTATCATTGTTGAGAGAATTTGCACTAGTGAAAGTATGAACCCTAGGCCTTGTTTCCAAGCATTGCAATACCATTTTTGCTCACTTTTACTACTAGTTACCTTGCTATTTTTATATTTTCAGATTACAAAAACCTATATCTACTATCCATATTACACTTGTATCACCATCTCTTCGCCGAACTAGTTCACCTATACAATTTACCATTGTATTGGGTGTGTTGGGGACACAAGAGACTCTTTGTTATTTGGTTGCAGGGTTGTTTGAGAGAGACCATCTTCATCCTACGCCTCCCATGGATTGATAAACCTTAGGTCATCCACTTGAAGGAAATTTGCTACTGTCCTACAAAACTCTGCACTTGGAGGCCCAACAACGTCTACAAGAAGAAAGGTTGCGTAGTAGACACCAAACTTGTATTAATTTGGTCTTTTCGGTGTTGTGTAATGAAGATGAGCCGGCAATGGATGTACGATGACCAATGCTCTCCCTAGTTCATTAATGGCGTGCATACTTTTTTGCTTGCGGCTGAGGCAAACAAGCGGCCGGATGGTTTTATGTATTGTCCATGTGCTGTCTGTAAGAATGATCAAAATTACTCTAATTCAAGAACCATTTACATCCACCTATTTGAGTCCGGTTTCATGTCCGGCTATAACTATTGGACCAAGCATGGAGAAAGAGGGGTCCTAATGGAAGAGAGTGAAGAAGAAGAGGATGACGACAGCTATCCTGGCCATGGGTTCCCTGAATATGATGGCACGACAATGGGGGAAGAAGCTGAGCCGGCAATGCGGGAAGAAGCTGAAGAAGAGGCATCAGATGAGCCCGCTGATGATCTTGGTCAGGCCATTGCCGATGCAAAGAGAATTGTGCAAGTGAAAAGGAGAAGCTGAAATTGCAGCGCATGTTAGAGGATCGCAAGAAATTGTTGTACCCAAATTACGAAGATGACAAGAAAAAGCTGGGCACCACACTAGAATTGCTGCAATGGAAGGCAGAGAATGGTCTATCTGACAAGGGATTTGAAAAGTTACTGATAATGTTAAAGAAGATGCTTTCAAAGGACAACGAATTACCCGACAGTACGTACCAAGCAAAGAAGGCTATATGCCCTCTAGGATTAGAGGTGCAGAAGATACATGCATGCCCTAATGACTACATCCTCTACCGTGGTGAGTACGAGGATTTGAATGCATACCCGGTATGCGGTGCATTGCGCTATAAGATCAGCCGCGATGACCCTGGTGATGTTGAGGGCGAGCGCCCCAGGAAGAAGATTCCTGCCAAGGTGATGTGGTATGCTCCTATAATACCACGATTGAAATATTTGTTCAGAAACAAAGAGCATGCCAAGTTGATGCGATGGCACAAAGAAGACCGTAAGAAAGACAGGAAGTTGAGAGTACCCGCTAACGGGTCGCAGTGGAGAAAAATCAAGAGAAAGTGGGAGGACTTTGCAGATGACGCAAGGAACGTATGGTTTGGTTTAAGTGCAGATGGCATTAATCCTTTTGGGGAGCAGAGCAGCAATCATAGCACCTGGCCTGTGACTCTATGTATGTATAAACTTCCTCCTTGGTTGTGCATGAAGCGGAAGTTCATTATGATGCCAGTGCTCATCCAAGGCCCTAAGCAACCCGGCAACGACATTGATGTGTACCTGAGGCCATTAGTTGAAGAACTCTTACAGCTGCAGAATGAAAAAGGTGTACGTGCGTGGGATGAGCACAAACAGGAGGAATTTGACCTACATGCGTTGCTGTTTGTAACCATCAATGATTGGCCTGCTCTCAGTAACCTTTCAGGACAGACAACAAGGGATACCACGCATGCACGCACGTTTTAGATGATACGGACAGTATATATTTGGATAAATGCAAGAAGAATGTGTACCTGGGTCATCGTCGATTTCTTCCGAGCAGGCATCCCTATCGAAAGAAAGGCAAGCATTTCAATGGTGAGGCAGATCACCAGAAGAAGCCTCGCCACCGTACTGGTGATGATATACTTGATATGGTCAAGGAGTTAAAAGTAATCTTTGGAAAGGGTCCTAGCGGACAATCTGTTCCGAATGACGCTGAAGGACGTGCACCCATGTGGAAGAAGAAATCTATATTTTGGGACCTACCCTATTGGAAAGACCTAGAGGTCCGCTCTACAATCGACGTGTTGCACGTGACGAATAATCTTTGCGTGAACCTGCTAGGCTTCTTGGGCGTGTATGGGAAGACAAAAGATACACCGGAGGCACGGGAGGACCAGCAACGTATGCACGGAAAAGACGGCATACATCAGGGTCATGCCAGCTACGCTCTTACCAAACAAGAGAAGGAAATCTTCTTTGAATGCCTGCTCAGTATGAAGGTCCCGTCTGGCTTCTCGTCGAATATAAAGGGAATAATAAATATGGCAGAGAAAAATTTCCAGAACCTAAAGTCTCATGACTGCCATGTGATTATGACCCAACTGCTTCCGGTTGCATTGAGGGGGCTTCTACCGGAAAATGTTCGATTAGCCATTGTGAAGCTATGTGCATTCCTCAATGCAATCTCTCAGAAGGTAATCGATCAAAAATCATACCAAGGTTAGAGAATGATTTGGTGTAATGTCTTGTCAGTTTCGAGTTAGTGTTCCCACCATCCTTCTTCAATATCATGACGCACGTCCTAGTTCACCTAGTCGAAGAGATTGCCATTCTAGGTCCTGTATTTCTACACAATATGTTCCCCTTTGAGAGGTTCATGGGAGTCTTAAAGAAATATGTTCATAACCGTGCTAGGCCAGAAGGAAGCATCTCCAAGGGCCATGAAAACGAGGAGGTAATTGAGTTTTGTGTTGACTTTATTCCTGACCTTAAGCCGATTGGTGTTCCTGAATCGCGGCATGAGGGCAGACTGGGTGGAAAAGGCACGCTAGGACCAAAAGCAATAATATGTATGGACGGGCATTCTTGGGCGCAAGTACACTACATAGTTCTACAAAATTCCTCCTTGGTGGCTCCGTATATCGAGGAACACAAAAATATTCTACGCTCCAAACACCCGGAGCAGTCTGACGGCTGGATTACACGTGAACAAATGGGGACTTTTGCCGGTTGATTGCAGACACGTCTCATGCATGACGACGCTGTTGAGGATGAGCTGTACTTGCTGTCCCAGTTACCATCTTCGAATATATTGACTTTCAAAGGGTACGAGATAAATGGGAATACATTTTACACGATCGCCCAAGATAAAAAGAGCACTAACCAAAACAATGGTGTCCGCTTTGATGCAGTAAACACCAATAGGCCAAAGGATACATATTATGGTTACATAGAGGAGATATGGGAACTTGACTTTGACTATGGATGTGGTTTGAAGGTCCCTTTGTTTCGATGCAAATGGGTCAATCTGACAGGAGGCGGGGTAAAGGAAGACCCGCAGTACGGAATGACAACAGTGGATCTCAACAATCTTGCGTACGCAGACGAACCATTCGTCCTAGCCAATGATGTGGCGCAGGTTTTCTATGTGAAGGACATGTCTACCAAGCCGAGAAAAAGAAAATATAAGAAAGCGAATACATCATACGATGAGCCAAAGCGCCACATAGTTCTTTCAGGGAAAAGAAACATCGTGGGAGTGGAGGACAAGATAGACATGTCAGAAGATTATGAAAAGTTCCATGAAATTGCTCCATTCACAGTGAATATTGACCCGAGCATCCAGTTAAATGATGAAGATTGTCCATGGTTACGACGCAAAGGGACACACGCGAAAAAAAAAAATTATACCCAAAGATCCCACTCTCGGATGTGACCGGCTTCACTGTCATCACTTTCTTCTCTAGTGAGTTTCCGGACTTATATATCTGGAAAGTCCCACTTCGGACAAACCAGAGGGAATATTTGTAATAGTTAGGGTACTTATGTGTTTTGGCATTTGAAACGTGAAGAAATATTATGTACAAACAAATTATTTCATGCATTATGTAGGACTTCATTTGCTATTTTTTTTTGAGCTAAATGACCCTGAAATTGAAAAGCACTACAAATGAATGCAAGACAGGATAGTCTGTAAAGAATGCAAGAAGATCCATACTTCTCTAACTGCAAAAATTCTGAAAAAATACCACACTGTAGAAAATTTGTTGTCGCTTACTTTTTTTGAGCTAAATGACCCTGAAATTGAAAAGCAATACAAATGAACTCTGAAAAGGTTGAAAGTTGGCATGGTATCATCATTTCACCCATATAGCATGTGCTAAAAAGTTGAGAGGGTTACGGCAAAAACTATATGCACTTCGTGTACAAAATGGACAATCTCTTTCGAAGTATCAGGGTTTCGGACGAAAACTCATCTGTTACAAAGGTATTTCATTTTTTAAAACTTATTTCAACTCCAGACTTTTTGTGCGTTCAGTATGCACCATTCAAAGCTACGTCATCAATTTTCAACCCTTTCTGACTTCATTTGCTATTTTTCATGCATTTACTATTTTTTTTGATCTAAACGACCCTGAAATTGAAAATCACTACAAATGAACTCTGAAAAGGTTGAAAGTTGGCATGGTATCATCATTTCACCCACATAGCATGTGCTAAAAGTTGAGAGGGTTACGGCAAAAACTGGATGCACTTCGTGTACAAAATGGACAATCTCTTTCGAAGTATCAGGGTTTTGGACGAAAACTCATCTGTTATAAAGGCATTTCATTTTTTAAAATAACCTAAGAATTACCAAATTGAATATAATGATAAAACACACTAATATTAAACAGCAAAAAAAAATCACTCAAAAATCTATTTTTAAAGTAAAGTTATTCACAAACTAGTGATTCACACAAATTTCAAATAATTTAAATTTAAACTATCCAAATTTGAAAACTACTGGCACTAACAGAAAGTTTATAATTTTTGTGACCTAAAGCAAAAAGATTCACTCAGAAACTCTAAATAAAGCAAAAAAAACTCAGAAACAAAAGAAAATAAATAAAGCAGAAAACAAAAAAAGACTGGAAAAAAATAAAAAAAATGCCCACCTACTGGGCCGCCACAGCCTGCATACGACTAGAAACCCAACCCCTAGTTGGGCCAGGATGCAGGCCCGCACGGCCCAATAGGCCCCATAGGGCAAAACAGGTATGATAGGGCCACAAAGGCCTGCTTAGAGAGGAGTTCAATACGGATGCAGCGGCGGGGCTTATAAACCGCTCCGATCCAGCTTCGCTTGGCGAGGTGGGACTAAACATCGACGTGCACCTCGCCTGCCAGCACACCACCTTTAGTCGCGGTTGGTGGCTCCAACCGCGACTAAAGGCCCCCCACCAACCGGAACTAAAGGCCTGGCTTCCTGCCGCTTGGCCTGGCCAAAATTGACCTTTAGTCCTTTAGTTCCGGTTGGTGGCTCCAACCGGGACTAAAGGTGCCTCGTATATAAGAAACTCTTACGAATTTTCAACTCCGCCCTCTCCATTCCCATCGTCGACGCCGAACCAGGACCCCGCCAGGCTGCCGCGCCCCGCCGTCTCGCCTCTCCCCCGACGCCATCTAGCCTCTCCCCCGATGCCGGAGCTCGTCGCCGCCCTAGACGCCGGCGCCTCCTTCCCGATCCCCGACGCCGGACGTGCACCCCGAGCCCCGACGCCGCCCGCGACCTCCTCCCCGAGCTCCTCGCCGCGCCGCCTACCCCGACGCCGTCGCCGCCCCTGACGCGCCGCCCGCGCCCGTTGGCCTCGACCTCGCCCGCTGTGAGCTCGCGCCCCCCCTCCGGCGATTTTTTTTCACTAATTTTTTATACAATGCATGCATGAATGTTTTGATGTTCTATTTAGGTGTTTTAGATTATTATTAATTAGTATATACAATGTATGTATCTAAATTTAGATGTTTTAGATGATTATTTTTTCACCATATCTATGTATGTTTTAGTTTTTTTCACTATTTTTTTATACAATGTATGTATATATATATGTATTGTAGATGAACGGTAGAATTTGCATAGATTTTCTGTTTTTTAGTTTTTTATACTTATAGAAAAAAGTTGCATAGAAAAAAATTGACCATGTATTAATAATATTTTAATGTTAATATATATCTTAATGTTGTATTTGCAAAAGTTTGTCATATATTTGTAAAATCAAGTGAAAAAGAATTACAAAAATCACAATCAAGCATTTAAAAAATGTTAAATTTGCATAGAATTTGTTCTTGATGTCTATGATGCCCGGCCCGCATCCTCGTCGTTGACTCGTTTGCGACGACGTCCTGCTTCAGAGGCGCCATGTCCGGGACTGGGCTCCTCCGGGCTAGCACTAGGAGGTGCTACCTTCCGGGGCGCGCATCTTGGTGAGGAACCGGGCTCCCGTCGTCGACCCGGAGCTTCTTTGGTGTCGGTCGCGTGGGCCACTTTCGGTGCAGAGGCAGCCGGCCCCCGCGGAGGTGGTACGTCGCCGTGTCAGGGAGGAGGACGAGCACGTCCGTCGCTACATAGTTGCGTTGGATGTCAGGTTCTCCAATACCTGGCAGGTTCTTCAGGGATCTCACCCGAGCTATGATCCTGTGATGGTTCCTTCTCTTTGGGTGTCCACCGCCCGCGCCTCAGGAACCGCGAGTGAACTAGATTATTCGATAATATTCGATACGTATTAGCTAGTGATGTATTCGAGATAATATTCGAGATTATATTATTCGATAATATTCGAGACGATGTATTCGAGATTATATTCGATGATGCATATTATATGGATTATTCGAGATGTATATATTAGTGATATTATTCAAGATGCATATTATCTACTATGATTCAGTTTTTCCTTATTGACTGCATGCATTCTAATTTGAATACTAAATTGTTTTATCTTTTTTCTAGATTAGTTAAATAAAAGCTATGGACAATACCGGTAGAGAAGGAGAAGAGAGTATGTTCGACATCATACGCTCCCCGAGCCCAGATGAGAATGAAGAAGATGACGGCTCGCGATATCTGAACAATACCGGTGAGGGTATGATATTTGATGAAGATGAACGAATAGATGAACTCCACCACAATGATGACGAAGGAAATCTTCTTCAAATAACAAAGACCGGTGAGGTATATTTATATAAGGCATCTGCATGGTGATCATCACATGTTTTAATTGATTTGTATATATATATTAATGAATCGATCTTTCTTCTTTTCGCCCTCCGGATCGAGCAAATCTTCTACAAGCGGCAGGGCAGTTTGAGGCCCAGCCAAAAAGTTGCAGTCTGGTGTAAAGTACAACATCGATGCCATCACACCTAATGGCGAACCGTTTGAGCCTAAGAAGAATGCGAACAAGTTCATTCGTCAATGCAGAGTTATTGTCAGGGACCAAATCCCGATCTACGTTCAAGAATGGAAAAAGGCAGCAAAGGAAGATCCAGAAGTTACTTTTGTCGACCAAAGAGCAAAAGATCTGCTTTGGGAATCGCTCATGTCACATTTCACCCTACCAGATCATTTGACAGATGCAGATCTGGAGAAAGTCAATAAGAATGCTCTTAAGAAGATGGCGATAGCACTCAACAATCACAAGAAAAATATATGGGCCGGGTACGTCAAAGCAGGAAAGCAGACTCCAGAATTCAAGGGAACACTGGAGAAGGCAAGAGATCACTGGGACGCTTTCATGAAGTTCAAGGAATCGAAAATAGCTCAGGAACGGTCCAGAATAAACAAGATTAATGCTGCAAAAAAGAAGTGGCACCATAATCTGGGGCCAGGTGGCTACCAGATGGCCCGGCCTAAGTGGGATCTCACTGAGCAAGAGATGATTACTGCAGGGGTCACTCCAGTTACATTGAGCTGGCCCCCCAGGTGCAGGACATGGTTTTATGCGCATGGGGGGGAGTTGGACCCAAATACAGGGCTGGTTTTGGAGCGGGCAAGTCTTAAAAAAGCCTCCGATGGTTTACTTGTTGCAATAGAAGACGCTCGAATGGGGGTGTTCACGCCCAACAGAGAGAACGATGAGCTTACGCGCGCCGTGAAGAATCATGAACACCCGGGAAGAACATGAGGCAAAGGCGTTGTTCCGTGGTTTGAGGGGTTTGCGGATTGGAACGACACTTACAGAAGCCGTGCGAGAAAGAGGCAGCAGGAGGAGGAGAAGAGGAAGCTGGAGGAGGAGAAGAGGAAGCTGGAGGAGGAGAAGAGGAAGCTGGAGGAGGAGAAGAGGAAGCTGGAGAATGAGAAGAGGAAGGAGGAAGCAGACCGTCTTCAACTGGTAGAATCAAAGCACGCGGAGTTGGAACGCGCTTTCAGGCGGCAGCAGGAGCAGATCGACTCACTTAGCCAGGAAAGGGCGTCTCAGCGGTAGCAGCAAGCAGATCCAGCATTGGATAGCACTGTCCCATCTATGCCGAGAAGCAGCGTGGGTTCCACCCAGGCCGATGATTCACTGCTGGCTAGACACTCTGTGGATGATATCAAAGATAGCACTACTTGTGAGCTACACATGAAAGTGAAGAACATATCCATTAAGGTGGTGGATGGCTATGCTTTAACAAATCCCCCTGAAGCAACCTTCCATTGCAATCCGATTCCAGCTGGCTATGCTTGTGTCGGGGTTGATGAAGTGACGACGGGATATTACGAGCTAGAGCTTGACATTCCTGGAGGTGACGAGGAGCGCACACTGGGAGAGGCCATACATCGTATCATTCTATGGAAAAAGGATTGCATCATCTTTCCAAGGACACCGACTCCTGCTCCAACAAGTCCGCCGCATCAGTCGACTCCTGCTCCTCCAAGTCCGGCACTGCGTCAGTCGACTCCTGCTCCTCCAAGTCCGGCGCCGCGTCAGTCGACTCCTCCTCCTCCAAGTCCGGTACTGCGTCAGCCGTCTCCGCCGCCTCAGCAACAGCGGAAGAGAGGCGCCGCAGCTACGGCGGCTAGCGGTACAACAGGAGGCAAGAAATTCAGATATGGTCCAAGCCTCAAGCCTCTTCCGAAGTTGCCTTACGACTATACTGAGGAGGAAAACACGGCCATAGTGGATGCCCAAGTGAAGGCCCATTTTGCACCGAAACTCCCGCCCCCCCGCCAAAGGATAAAGTACCTGAGAAAGTGGTACAACACTTTATTGATAATGCTCAACCGGCTGTGAAGCAAAAGGACTTAGACTATGAGCACTCTATCAAGAAGTTATATCGTGCACAAAAAGAGAAGGAGTCGAGCTCGAGCTCGAGCTCGAGCCAAGCAGCTGGTAAAAAAAAGGGAAAACTGTTCCCCAGCTGGGAGAACAGGCAGTGCAATCGATCGCCCCGCTCATTGTACAACCACATGTGAGTACCGCCGATCAGCTGGTAATAACCGACGATCATATAAGGCAGGCTAAAGAGGCCGGTGTCAGTGTTGAACAACTCCTAGGCATTGAGGAACTCGCCGGGTTTAAAGAGGAGGAAATAAGATGGAAATTTGTCCCCGGCCAACCTCTGGTCAAGCCCGAGGAGATCCCGCTTCTATCAACGAGAATGCACATATTGCACGAGTGGTACCTGAGAGAAGTAAACAACGGGCGAGAGTCCCTCATGGTGAAAGTCAAGGAAGAGCATTACTTCCATGCAAAAGATTTGTGGGTTGAGTTTCAAGAAATATTTCAGTTATTCAATCAAGATGCACTCGACAAATCTATCGTCAGTTGCTATTGTCTATAAGTGATTTCTTTCTGTAATTTAAGTCTCTAGCTAGCTGTGCTCGTTCATTACCTGTAATTATCCTCACTATATTCTTTTCTATGGTATTATGCAGAATGAAGATGTATGAAATGAAAAGAGGTGGCCGCTATGGCATTGGGTTCATTGACCCAAATACCATTAATCAAGAGACATGGTCACAAGAATGGTCGAGAAAAGACACAGAGAGAAGCTTGCTACAATTTTTGAAGCGACTAAATACCCAACCAAAAATACTACTTCCTTACAACTTCGGGTGAGTGTTACTATATCTTGTACTACAAATCCTATTTTTTCTTACTAGATGTTAATAAGTGTAGTTGATGAGTTATGCACATGCCCGCTTAATTATACAAACGTGTGTGCATGCAGTTTCCACTGGATCTTGTTAATCATTGAAGTTGACGAGGGAAAAATTCAAGTACTGGACTCACTATATAAAGATACTAATGAATGCTCAATCGTGAGGGGGATGGTCGACAAGTAATTTCAATCATTATCGCATTATGTCGGCCTCTTTACTTCATTTCCTGATATCAACTAATTAATAACTCCTTTATTCATTTTCTTTGCCGGCGGGTAGGGCTTGGCAAAAGTTCATCAAAGAGGTTAAAGGCGAATGGAAACAACAGCTGAAATGGGTGCGACCCAAGGTAATTAAGTACTACTAGCTACGTCTGCGTATCTCTTTAATTCTACTTTGATCAATACCATTATCATGCTTGATTAATTATTATCTGATTGAATTCTATTCTCGTAAAGTGCTTGAGGCAGGCGCCGGAGAATAATTTATGTGCGTACTACGTTTGCGAGAACATTCGCATGATGGGCTCCGAAAGGAGCACATCTGCAAGACAACTTTGGGTACGTTTGCCAGAACACAATTCACAATTCTTTTTATCATGATCTAATATATACACACACAACTAATATATTCATATTGATCTCCTTTTTTAATAAAGATGCAAGAGATGCGGGATAAGCTCCTACCAGAGGACCGCGTATGAGCAATTCAAGACGAAATAGCGGGATTTTTGCTCGACCAGGTCGTAGATCCCAAAGGAGAATACCATTACACCTAATGACTGCATGTAATGATATGCAAATTGTAGGAGAAATTGTATATATATATATATGTGTATGTGAATGGTCATACGAGAAATTCGATGATATATATATGATCGGTTCTACGAGAAATTTTATTTATATATATATGCATAACATGTACAGTATGTAGTAGCGTAAAATATGTTTGAAATGAAAAATAATTAAATGGAAAACACAAAATTAAAAGGAAAAATAAACCATAATTCATAAACCCCTAATCCTTCCCCCAGGCCCCGGCGCCGGCTCGTGCCACGTGGTGGGCCGTTGGTCCCGGGCCGTGTTGAACTGAGACTAAAGGGGGGCCTTTAGTCCCCACCCTTTAGTGCCGGTTGCTGCACCGGTACTAAAGGCCCTTACGAACCGGCACTAAAGCCTGATTCTGCACTAGTGCATTCATTCTTATTTTATTATTAGGTAGAGTACATAATAAAAGCATGCACGACCAAATCATTACAAGATATGAAATTGACACCTACGACTAAGTCAACTTTTTCCACATCAACGCCTTCAAGAAGAAATACACATTCTTGCATCGTCGTCGTCACGTCCGACCGAAGATGATATGGACAAGGATTTTCATCCTGCCTGCCAAGACCAGACAATAAAGGCTAAGCCAATGCCTTCGACAAGGTAACAACACAAGTTCGTAGATGTTGTGCTCGACCAATTAAGGTCAAGACAAGAGTTTTCATTCCGGATACGAAGTGGTGTTCCAATCAGCACCTTGATGAAGGTTCGTTTGATAGTCGCCTCATCGGTGCTCCACGCTAGGGCCAAAAGGCACTAGCTAATTGGTGATACACCTCCCCACCTACAATCTCCTCACGCCCATCAGGTGGTCGTCCATAGCTTGCCACGGAATTGGCCGCTGCCATTCCACACCGGTGTGAGTCATCCTGTAGTCTTGGCACATTAAGCCATTTTTTTCTTTTTTAAAAGGATGATTACCCAAGTCTCTGCATCAACCGATGCATACAACCATCTTTATTAAATTATTTAACAGAGCCTAATAGAGCAAATACATGGATCGATCCAAAGCCATCTTCCTGGCGACCTCAATTGCTACACCTACAAGTCTTATGGAGTGCACTGGCGCATCCACGCATGTCATCTAATCTGGTGGCCTCAACAAGGCAGCCCAATGGTGAGCCAAGAGCACCCAATGGTCTAGCAGTCCCTCAGCACGCACTGTATGCGCACGCTCTAGAATCCATAGCCTCCATATTCCACTGTCCCATCTTCAGGAGGGATCAGTGCATAGGTCTTGCCAAGCCCAATTGTCGTCGATGCCACCATGAGCCCAGACAGCGCCACCACCCTACGCGCGTCCATCAACACACGTTCGTCGCCGGGACCCTGCTGCGCCACGCCGCCGAGACCCACCATCGCTATCGCTTAGGGGCACACTAAGCCATGCATATCAACATCTCCAGATTGGCAAACTAAGTAAAATTCTAGGTGCAAAATGGAGCCACGAGGAATACATTTGCTTGGTGCATTATAGTTTAGCGATAGGGATGGACAAACACATTAAAACAGACCAAGACCCAAGTGTAACTTATGTGTGTGAGCAACTCAGCATTGCAAGTACAAATCAGTTAGACAATCTCCAGCCGCCCCCCCCCCCAAGTGCCCCCTTGACCACTTTCTTTGCGCTGACACTGTAAAAAGGGCAAAAAATGGCCCAACCATGCCCCCCTCCCAAGCCCCCCAAGACCTCATAATAGCGCCGGCAAACCCAGCCCAAACCCTGCACGCTGGGGTGCTCTTGGGGGCGCCGGCGGAAGCAACAGCCAATCCTACCCCCCCGGCCCCCACGCGTTTTTTTCCTGGCCCACCCAATCACTTTTTGCCCCATGATTCTTTTGAGGACACCAACGGTTGGGAAAACATGTTCTTGGGGGCGCCGGCGGAAGCGTTTTGCCTCCCAAGACATGCTATTTTTGGTCCGGCGATTGTCCTGGGGGGCTCCAACGGTTGGAGATGCCCTTACATGACTATATTTATGGATGATGGCACTTGCTTTAGGCAGCTAGACAGGAAGCTGAGAACTTGGAACACTACATTCTCTGATGTCTCCCAATTCTAATCCTACTACATGCACCGCGATTGAACTTCGAGCTAGGCACCTTCCTCTGAAATTTTGAGGCAGCTAGCCCTTCGAAAATGCCAAACGGAGACCGAGCTCCATGGAGACCTTTATTTGAGCTATTTTTTTAAATAATACATTTTTTAATAAATTTGAAAAATAATACGCAGTTTGAGTTATTTTCAAAAATAACACACCGTCGGCCTAGCCTACACCGACTGGAGCTTGTCGTCCTCCTCAAGGCCGACTGGATCTTGTCGTCCTATAAGGAGCCAACAAATGTCAACTCTGCCGCGTGGCAGCCGACCATTGGCCGGGCCGCGTCACTCGGCTAGGCTGGCAACCTATCGGCCTCGCATAGGCCGACAGGAACCTGTCGGCTTACCAGTGGCCGAAAGGCCTCCAGTCGTCCTCCTCAAGGCCGACAGGGAGCAGATAAGCCCGCAGCGCTCCTTCTTCCTCCTCCCTCTTTCCTTCTTCCATCTTTCTTCTTTTCTACTCTTCTAACCCGAAACTACACCGAATTAATACCCATTTTCTAGCCGATTTCTTCCCCGTTTTCCATCGTAGTTGCATTGTAGAGGGTAGGAGGAGGCAAGGAAGACCTCGATCTCGCGATGGGATAGCTCGTGGTGGTTGTGGTGAGCATTTTTTAAGAGGTGGTGGAGGTGGAGGTGGTGGAGGTGGAGGTGGTGGAGGAGGGGGTGCTGCACGTGGAGGAGGGGGTGCTGCACGTGGAGGTGGTGGTGGTGCTCTCCGGTGATTGAGGGCCGTCGTTTGTCGTTTCTTCGCACGGTTGAAGGGTATAATACAAGTTACATTTTGTGTGTCATATTACTTGTGCGATTTTCTAGTTGGTTCGGTAATATATCTTAACATATTTAGTTGGTCCGATAATATTTTGTTGTCAAGTATGTACGTGTCCGTTAATATTTAGGCGTCCGGTAATATATAGTTGTCTGTTAATATTTAGGTCTCCGGTAATATTTAGGTGACCGGTAATATATATGCGTCCGGTAATGTAGAGTTGTCCGTTAATATTTAGGTGTCCGTTATTTTTTAGGCGTCCGATAATATATAGTTGTCTTTTAATATTTAGGTGTCCGGTAATATTTAGGTGACCGGTAATACGTAGGCGTCCGGTAATGTAGAGTTGTCTATTAATATTTAGTTGACCGGTAATATTCCAGAATATTTTTAGATGTCTGATATTTCAGTTTATGAATATTTTTAAGTGCACCGATAATATCCCATAATATATTATAAGTTTGACTTGCTGCTGAATAGTTCTCCATGTTGAATATTTCAGGTCGGCAGATATGTCAGATGTAGTGAAGTTCACTTTTTTCTACGGTCATGGTACTGTCCAAACAAATCAGTTGGGAGTTGATCTTAGTGAGTTCGAGAACATAGTGGTGCCAATTAGTGCCCCTCAAACATGGTCTATTAGTCAGTTGACAGAGTGGTTGACAAGATGTTTAGGGTATAATACTGAAACTCACACCGTCGGTGTTCATGCATTGTGGAGTCGGTCAAGTTCGAACATTTTCTTTTATTTGAGGCCAATCGAGCGGGACTCTCTGTGGGTGCGCTGGTTGCAAGGATGTGCAAAAAGGATAGTAAATCCTTGCGCCTTAGTGCTTCCTGTCATGAAGGAGGTCAGTGCCCCTGAAGGCGAGGGTGGTTATGATCCTGGCCAGAGCAGTGCAGGGATACATTTATCTATGTTAGATGATCCGTTAAATGATGGATATGATGGCCACGAATCAGGGCAGAGTAGTGAGGTAGAAGGAGGAAATGCTGATGGTTATGACGTTGGCCAGGCTGATGCTGACGAGGTAGATGGCCAAATGCAAAACCTGATGGAAGATGAAGATACAAATGTTGATATTGTTCATGCTGATAATTCCGACGAGTCGGATGATGATGAGAACATAGAGGTGGTGCCTAATCCTGCAGCTTGGAATCATGACTTCTCATCTGCAATGACCGTGAATGATGGCCATGATTCTGCCTGGCAATATCAGCAGAACAACATTGCTACGGGTGGTATGTACCCCAACAAGGAAGCTCTGAAGGATGCAATCACTCAGTGGGCAATGTCCACGCAAAGGGTTTTGAGAGCTGCCGTGTCTAGTCAGAAATTTTTGACAATGGTATGCAAGAACGATGATTGTCCCGCTAGGGTGCATGGCTATCTCCCAAAGTATGGTGTAAGTTGGGTGATCAGTGACTTCGTACAGCACACATGTGTTATTCCGTATATCCCTCAAGATCATGGTAACCTTTCGTCCACGCTTATTGCTCGATTGCTTTACAACGAGATAGTGGAGAGCAAAGCGATGGATGTGAAGGCTATCCAAACAAAAGTCTTCGTCAGGTTCAATTACAGAATTTCTTATGGCAAGGCTTGGAGGGCTAAGCACATGGCGCTTGAGAAGAGATTTGGTTTGTATTTCGATGCATATGACTGTGTTGTCCGTCTCCTCCGCACACTGCAGTACCGGAATGCAGGCACCTATGTTGACATCCAAGACTTGGTCATGCCGGAGTTCCCAACTACGATGGTGCTGCATTGATTGTTCTTCTCTTTCGGTGTATGCATCGAAGCTTTCAGTCATTGTAGACCGGTGATATGTGTAGATGGCACATTTCTCACTGGCGAGTACAGGTTAGATCCTCACCGCCATTGGTCAAGACGGTCAAAATCAAGTAGTCCCACTAGCATTTGCTTTTGTGGACAGCGAGAATATTGAAAGTTGGACTTGGTTCTTCAGGCAACTGAAAATAGCAGTTGTGAAGGATAAGCCGAATATGTGCATCCTTCATGACAGGCATGCAGGTATACTGAGTGCGATAAGGACACTGACAAACCCTGGGCCTGATGAGCCAACTCCATGGCAGGACCTGCAGAGCCGTTGGTGCATGCGTCACCTGGGGGCCAATTTCTTCTCGTAGTTCAGAAATAAGAACCTTATGAATCTATTCAAAAAACTCTGCAAGCAGAACCAGGAATAGAAGTACATGAAGATACGTGAGAGACTTAATGTGTGCACTCTGAGACATGTTAGGGACAGGAAAGCTGCAAGGGATGCAGCTGTGAGGGCACATGTAGAAGCAGTAGCTGCACAGTTAGCAACAGGACCAGCGGCCGAGGAGGAAGAACCTGTTGGGCTTTGTGATTTGCCAGGATTTGACCCACCTGGTACTAGGAGAAGGCTTGGCAGGACGATTAAAACATTTGAGCAGTGGATAGAGCATGAGCCTCTGGAGAGGTGGTCTTTGCTGCATGACACACATGGAGCAAGGTATGGTGTCATGACTACCAACCTAGCTGAAACTTATAACTTTGTCCTCAGAGGAAACCATGCTTTGCCACTGACAGCAATCGTTGAGGGTATTTTCTATGGCACGGTGAAGTATTTCAGAGATAGACGACAAGCAGCAGAGTTGCATATCACAAACAACCTGAACACATGTTATTGTGAAAGGGTTATGAAGTACATGAATGATAAGATGCGGAAAGCTAGGACTCACACTGTAGTCCCCATCGGAAATCAAGAAAGAAGGTTTGAGGTCCGATTAGCTAACAACAAATTCGGATGTGGAAATCAGGTGTTGACGCATGAGGTGAAAATTGGCAATGAAGTCAGGCCAACGTGTGAGTGCACATGCAACAAACCGAAGTTGCTTCATCTACCTTGCTCTCATGTACTTGCTGCTTGCGGGCAGCTAGGACTTGACGCAATCTCTTTCGTGTCTCCATATTTCCTGAAAGAGTCCGTGGTCAATACCTGGATAGGTGATTTGCAGGGATTTCAATCAATGGGTAACTTCACCACTGTTAACCCTGTTGAAAGGCAGTACATTCCGGACCCACGGAATATGCGTACAAGCAGAGGCAGACGCCAGTCTCTGCGCATCCGAATGATATGGATGAATCTGAAGCCGGAGGGCCAACTATTCAATGCATTCTATGCAATGAATTTGGCCACAGGGACACTAATTGTCCCACCTTCGTGACTGGCCGTGGACGAGGAAACCGAGGACGAAGAGGAAGAAGAGGGAGAGGAGGGAGAGGAAGAAACTAAGTGTGGCACTCTGTTTAATTCTGTATTAAGTGTGGCACTTTGTTTAATTCTGTATTAAGTGTGGCACTCTGTTTAATTTGTATTAAGTGTGGCACTCTGTTTAATTATGTATTAAGTGTGGCACTTTGTTTAATTCTGTATTAAGTGTGGCACTCTGTTTAATTTGTATTAAGTGTGGCACTTTGTTTAAATTTGTATGGTGCGTGCAACTGTGTTTTCATAAGTGCAGGAATGGAGGATGAACGTCCTCCATTGATTGATCCTCTCATTGATAGTGGCCATCGTGCTACGATGTTAGATGAACGCCCTCTGTTACCCCTAGTCACTCGCACTCCTAAGCATGACTAGAGGATACACCCGGATTGGACTGAGAGGTACGGGTTTTATTAATTTTGTTCTTTGTTAGGTGTTTTTTCCGATAACAACTCATTGAACATTTGTGCTTTGTTATACGCAGGTTGAAATGGGCTGGGCTTTTACCTTTCGCGCGTCTTGTTGAGGCCACATATGGAGGCCGGAGACACATCGCCATTGACCACTCTTTGCTCACGTGCTTAGTGGATCGATGGAGGCCGGAGACCCACATGTTTCACTTCCGTTGGGGAGAGATGGCTCCTACTCTAGAGGATGTGTCACTTTTGCTGGGACTACCATTGTCGGGTCATGCCATAGGACCGTTGGAGGAACCGGCTGATTGGGAGCAGCAACTTCGTCAACGTTTCCGGAATCTCTATCCTGGTGCTCCGACATTAGCCGTGGAGAAGCACAGACCTAAGTTTGATTGGTTGGGTCAATTCGAGGTTTGTTCATCAATCACAGATTTGTCGCTTGTCTTGCATCTTTGTGACGACCCCGGCTTAATCGTGCACTAACCATACACACAAATGCACACGATCAAGCCTAAGGACTCACTTGAAGATATCACAACACAACTCTAAAACATAAATAAATTCATACAAGCTTTATATTACAAGCCAGGGCCTCGAGGGCTCGAATACATAGCTCGATGGCATACAAGCGTCAGCGGAAGCATTAGATATCTGGGTACAGATATATTACAGAGAGAGAGATAAGCCTTCACAGAGGCGGGGCAAAATAAAAGCTATGATTGAAAAGGCGTGGGCCTCCTGCCCTGGACCCTCCGATCCTACTCCTGGTCGTCAGACGGCTCCTCGTAGTAGTAGTACTCTCCGGGCTGGTAGTAGTAGTGGTCGTCGACGGGGGCGTCTGGCTCAGGGGCTCCGACGTCTGGTGGCATCAAAAGGGATATGGGGAAAAAGAAAGTAAAGCAAACGTGAGTACTCATCCGAAGTACTCAACAAGCAAGGATCTACATTACATATGCAACATTCTCAAAGGATAGCTGTATATGTGGACTGGGCTGCAGAAATGCCAGAATAGAGGGGAAAACCTAGTCCTAACGAAGACTAGCATATTCAGCTTCTTCAACAGTCTTGCAGCATTAGAAGAGAGCAGAATAACATAATGTAAAGTATAGCAGTAATGTCATCAACCTCGGCCAGAGATTCTTCCTGGACTCCCTGCGAGAAAGCAATCCCAGAGCCGTACTATCTAGTTCTCATCTCAAGTTCTAGTTGTACCGATCGGGATACAACTCCGAGTGTCCGTTACCGTAGGACAGGCTATCGATAGAAGTTTCTTCCCTGCAAGGGTGCACCAAGTTACCCACCACGCTCACTTAACTCCGGCCGGACACACTTTTCTGGGTCATGCCCGGCCTCGGCTAAGCAACACGCCGCAACCCGACCAAATACTTAATAGAGAGGTCAGCACGCCGGTCTAACCTATGCCCCCAGGGGTCTTGGGCCTTCGGCCCGGGAACTCCTGCACGTTACGTGCATCGCCGGTGAGCAGACCTAGCAACCCCTTATACAAGTGCGGTTGCGTTCCCAGTCCAACCCAGCGTGTGCCACATCAGTTGCTGACGTCCATTAAGCCCCGGCTGAAGTATATGACGCAGAACGCCCATACTATGCCCACGTGATGGTTAGTGCTATCAGGCCAGAGGCCCCTCGGATCAAATATCCAAACCGTTTAGTGGTTTAGGAGCGTGCGGAAATGAGCAGAGACTCACGATCGATTTGACCCCATCGCCCCGTCTCAAGAACTTGCGGCAAGGGCTAAGATTGCCCGGCCACGCCTCGTAGTTATCTCGTAGGCACCTCTTAGGTCAACCCGACTCCACATCACTTCGCATTCATGCTCGCGCGGGTACCCCTCAGGGCCGACCCGTCTTTAGTATCATGGTTCAAAGTCAAGTCATAGTATCCAAACTAGCTGTGTGTCTGACACCGAAGGGAACCCTGAGGAATCACCCTTGATGGAGTCCCACCTGATGTTCTCGTCAAGGTGAACGAAGGAGGTATCACCCTCGAGGTCCACACTTGAACAGTTGCACGTCGATGTCGTTATCGGGGGTGGTGTAGGAGGAATCACCCTCGCTTACCACGACCGAATAACTAACCTACAAGGTTATCATCAGAAGTGCTGAAGAGGTATCACCCTCGGCACTCGATAGTAACCCAGTAGTGTCGCGCAATTTAAGGGGGAAGTGACGTGCGGTGCCAGGGTCTGATCTTCGATCCCGTTGCTCGGGTCTTCTAAGAGTCCAGCGGGGCAGTCGGGACAAGTGGGTCTCTGACAAGGCTCTACCCATCCTATGCTATATAGTTTAGGATAACAGGCAGGTATCAACAGTAGGTTACAAGTAAACAGGCTATGCAACAGATATAGGATAGTAACAGTAGCAGTAACATCTAATGCAAGCATAAGAGGGAAGAGAATAGGTGATATCGGAATGTTTAAAATGGGGGTGCTTTCCTGTCTGCTCGACGGCAAGGGTCTGATCTTCGGGGATGTAGTCGTACTCCGGAGCGGCGTCTGCCTCAGGAGCTACGGCAATGTCGGGGTCTACCGAAAGAGAAGAGGGGGAGGAAACAAGTAAATATAATGCAATCAAATGCAACACGGGCCATGCTATGCTATGATGCTGTGCAGGGTTGCCTGACGTATGCCTAAGTCATTTTAGTTATTTTAGGATTAGCGTTGGATTTATTAACCGGTGATTAGGCACTATTCATCTACCGGATTCGGGCTCGGAGTTCTCCTACGTAGGAGGTTCCGACAAGGGAACAGACGGCATGATCAAACTTGTCTCGTCGTTCTGAGCAACTTTCGTGTTTTAACTTTTTCGATCTGAGCTACGGTTTAAAAGTTATTAATTTTCGAAGTTTAAATGATTTTCTGGAATTTATTTATTAACAGAATGAATTATGACGTCAGCATGATGCAAGGATGATGTCAGCAGTCAACTGACTCGCTGACTAGAGTCAAACCTGACATGTGGGTCCAGTGGGACCCACATGTCAGCCTCTGTTAACTTAACAGAGTTAATTTAGACTAACAGAGGGTTAATTAGAGGGTGGGCCCCCCATGTCAGCGTCTGAACAAATTAACTAATCAGTTTTATTTATAAATTCGTTTAATTAGATTAATTAACCGAGAGGGCCCACATGTCATACACTGTGGTGAACAGTAATGATGTTGACCAGAGTCAACGAAGTCAACTGAAGCGCTGGGGCCCGCCGGCAGCCTCACAGAGGTGGGGCCCACCTGTGCCACATCGGCGGCGGCGCCGGAGCGATGCCGGCGACGTCAAAACACGGCGGGGACGCATTGGAGTCGTCGGAATTTGTCTATAGGGCGCCGTTGGGCGCACGCGACCCCGCGTTCGAATGGGCGGAGCAAGCCGCATCGATCTGCGTTGGTGGCGAAGGCTGCGGTGGCCTGAATCGTCGGCGGTGAGCTCGTGAGCGGGCGCCGGAGTTCGGGTGTCGGCGGTTTCGGAATTTTAGCGCACAAACGGGAGACCGGCTGGGCTTGCGGAGCTCTACTCGACGCACTGAGTACAACGGGTGCGACCCCGTGACCATTTGTTCACCGGAGAGGCGCCGTCGACGAGCCCCGCGGCGCTGCATTCGGGCGCGCTTGGAGGAGGCAGCTAGGCTACGCGCCAGGACCAGCAGGGAGTGGGGAAGGAAGAGGAGCTCACCGGGGAGGCACAAGGTGGCCTGGTGTCAGCTTAGTAGCAGCAGGACGCCGCCGGGGATGAAGAAGGGCGGCGGCGACCGGAGATGAGGACGGAGGAATCCCGGCGCTGTGATGCCTCCCAGCTCCCGCTGCGACCACCAGAGGATGCGGAAGACGTAGACGAAGGCGACGGGCACGTCAGCGAGGTGATTCGATGGACGTGGCCGCGGACAGGAGCGAGGCGCAGCGGCGACCGCATCGGACGTCGATGGATCTGGGGGGAGAGCGAGGAGGAAGGGGGAAAGTGGCCAGGGGGGAGGAACGGGCCTGCCCTTATCCTCTCGGCCGTCGGTGGCTTTGGCGTCATCGCCGTGTCGTCGCCTGGCTGGTGCGCGCGCGCGGCCATGGCACGGCTGACACGGGGAGGAGGGAGACGGAGCTGGGCCGGGTGGGCCGCGGTCGGGGCACTGTGCACTAAGGCCCAGTGCACAGTGCCTCATTTTAATTCTTTTTTATTTCTGCTTTGCTTTTCTTTTATTTATTTTCTATTTTGAATTAGTTAGGTCACTTTTGCATTTTTGTAAAATATGGGACTTGGCTCAAATATTAATATGTAATGTAAGCATCCACCAAAAATTGGTTTGAGCAAAGTTGGGCTTTATTTAAAATTGATATGAATTTAAATGCATTATATAATGCTGTTCTGGTGCTGATTCAAATCGTTTGAGTCATTTAATTAATCCAAGTGCTACTGGTAGTATTTTTATGAATGCTTCTGGAATATTTGCTAATTATTGAACATTTTTGCAAAGGTGTTTGAGCAAATTTATTTTGCACTTTTGAATTTGAGTTGATTTTCAGATTGGAGTTGATTTGCTTTGGATAACCACTATGTTTAGGCACTGCAAATGATATGACTTGACATTATTAGTAGCTAATCACAGTGGCTATTACACAGGGGTGTTACAAGTTCTCCTCCTCTAAAAGAAATTCTCGTCCCGAGAATTTAGGAGGTAGAAGGAAAGAGGTCGGGATATTCTTCCCGAAGATGATCCTCGCGTTCCCAAGTGGCTTCATCTTCAGTGTGATTCGACCACTGCACTTTCAGGAACTTGATCGTCTTCTGACGAGTTCGACATTCAACTTCATCAAGGATGCGGATCGGATGCTCCTTATAAGACAAATCGTCTTGCAGTTGAAGCATCTCGTGATCCACTGCACGGTGCGGAGATTCCTTGAAGCATTTGCGAAGTTGTGATACGTGGAAGACATCATGAATATGAGAGAATTGTGGCGGCAACTCCAATTTATAAGCCACCTGTCCACGTCTGGCCACAATGCGAAAGGGACCAATATAGCGAGGAGCTAGCTTGCCCTTAATTCCAAAACGACGGGTGCCCTTCATAGGAGTGACACGCAGATAAGCTTGATCACCCGATTGATAAGTCAGACTCCATCGCTTGCGATCATAATTGCTCTTCTGACGGTCCTGAGCTGCTTTGAGATTTTCTCGGACAATTCTGACTTGTTCTTCAGCATGTTGAATAATGTCCGGTCCAACGAGTGGTCGTTCCCCAGTTTCTGACCAGTTCAGAGGGGTTCGACACTTACGTCCGTATAACACTTTGAATGGAGCCATCTTCAAGCTGGCTTGATAACTGTTATTATAAGAGAATTCGACAAACGGAAGAGATTCTTCCCACTTCTTACCGAATGATATAACACAAGCGCGAAGCATATCTTCAAGCACTTGGTTAACTCGCTCAACTTGGCCTTGGGATTGAGGATGATAAGCTGAACTCCATGTAATGTGAGTTCCCATAGCTTCTTGAAAACTTTCCCAGAACTTGGACGTGAAAAGTCCGCCACGGTCCGAACTGATCTCCTTCGGAATGCCATGGAGTGAAACGATTCTGGAGATATACAGCTCTGCTAGTTGGCTAGCAGTGATAGTCTCCTTGACAGGCAGAAAATGAGCAACCTTGGAGAGTTAGTCGACGACGACAAGAATAGCATCGTGACCTTTGTGAGACTTAGGAAGACCAGTAATGAAATCCATCTGCACTTTATCCCACTTCCACAAAGGAATGGGGAGTGGTTGAAGAATTCCAGCAGGCTTCTGATGTTCTGCTTTCAGGCGACGACATACGTCACATTCAGCAACATATCGAGCAATGTCCTGCTTCATTTTGGACCACCAGTACCTCTGTCGAAGATCGCGGTACATCTTGGTGCTACCCGGATGGATAGACAGCGGTGTATCATGAGCCTCCTTCATGACCTTGTCAGTCATAAGCTCGAAGCGAGGTACTACGATGCGGTCTCGAAAATATAATGTTCCATCTTGAGCAACTGAGAAATCCCGGTACTTATCAAGGTGAAGCTCTTTCTTAATCAAGTCAATTTCAGCATCTTTGGCTTGCGCTTCCTTAACAGCCTTTTGAAGATCTGGCTGTACCACAAGGTTATTAAGAGAACCTTGGGGAACAATTCGCAGATTCAGCTGAGTCAGTTCTGCATAAAGACGAGGTTGAGCTCGCCTAACCATGAGGTTGTTGCAATATGACTTGCGGCTCAGGGCATCAGCCATCACGTTAGCCTTGCCCGGGGTATATGAAATACCGCAGTCATAGTCCGTAATTGTTTCTAACCATCATTGCTGACGGAGATTAAGATCCGGTTGAGTGAACAAGTACTTCAGACTCTGGTGATCGGTATAAATCTCACACCGATTACCCAGAAGGTAATGTCGCCATAACTTCAATGCATATATCACTGCAGCCAGTTCAAGATCATGCACTGGATAATTTTCTTCATGCGGACGCAATTGACGTGAAGCATACGCAATTACTCTTCGTTCTTGCATTAGGACATAGGCTAATCCTTGACGAGAGGCGTCGCAATATATGACAAAGTCCTTGCGAGAATCAGGAGGAGCAAGCACTGGAGCAGAAGTAAGCTTGTCCTTGAGGGTCTGGAAACTTTCCTGACATTTGTCTGTCCACTCAAACTTAACGCCTTTGTGGAGCAGATTAGTCAGGGGCTTGGCGATCTTGGAGAAGTTCTCGACGAATCGGCGACAATAACTGGCTAGACCGAGGAAGCTTCGGACTTGCTTGGCATTCTTCGGAGGAGTCCAGTCAAGGATAGCCTGAACACGCTCCGGGTTAACGGCAATACCGTCCTTGGAAATCACATGTCCAAGGTAGGTCACTTCGGAAAGACAGAATTCACATTTGGAGTACTTGGCATATAACTTGTGCTCTCGAAGCCTCTCCAGAACAAGGCGAAGATGTTCGGCATGTTCTTCCTTATTCTTCGAATATACTAGGATATCATCCAGATATACCACGATGAACTTGTCGAGGTAATCCATGAATATATAGTTCATCAGACGTGAGAACGTAGCTGGAGCATTCGTCAGGCCAAATGACATGACAGTGTATTCATAGGAGCCATATCGAGTAACGAATGCAGTCTTTGGAATATCCTCTTCACGGACACGGATCTGGTGATAACCCAACCTCAAGTCGAGTTTAGAGAACACCGATGATCCAGCAAGTTGATCATATAAGTCATTGATCCGGGGAAGCAGATATTTATTCTCAATGGTTGCCTGGTTGATAGGACGGTAATCTTGGACCAACCTATTCGTACCATCTTTCTTCTTGACAAAGAGAGACGGTGCTCCCCAGGCAGAGGAGCTGGGACGGATGAAGCCCTTCCTAAGTGATTTATCGATTTCTTTCTTAAGCTCGATAAGGTGGTGCGGAGGCATCTTGTAAGGACGCTTCGCAATAGGAGTGGTGCCAGGCTTCAAGTTAATGACGAACTCGACAGCTCTAGCAGGGGGTATTCCTAGAAGTTCTTCTGGAAAAACATCCGGGAAGTCACAGACAACTGGGATGTTCTCGATTCCCTCAAGTGGAGAAGCGTTCAACGCATTCAAGGCATAAATCTGAGCCTCGGCGTTCTAGGTGAGGTGAGCTTCATAATTCACTATCTCATTCGATGGATGCAGGAGGTGTACCACTTTAGTGGCACAATTGATTGAGGTGTAGTGGGCCTTCAACCAATCCATCCCCAGAATAAGATCAATATCAGAGGAGTTGAGAATAATGGGGGATGCTCGGAACTCCAACCCTTCGATTTTAATCACGACATCGGGGCTAACCAAGGAGGTGTGACAGTGTCCCGCAGGAGTATTTACTCGTATCTTTTGGGGTAGCATATCACATTTAACTTCATGCATGAGTGCGAATTTATCTGACATAAATGAATGTGATGCTCCTGAATCAAATAAAACGGATGCTGGTACTGAATTAACAAGAAGTGTACCCATCACGGTTTCAGGTTGGTCTTGAGCTTCAGCCATATTGACATGATAGTTCTGCCCACGACCATAAGAAGGTCTGGCATTGTTGTAGCGAGGCTGAGAATTCCCACGGCCATTACCACGGCCAGCAGAAGGAAGAGCTAGCTGATTCTGACTCTGTGAGCAGTCTTTGGCACGGTGACCTGGCTGGCCACACTTGAAGCAGAGTCCATTGTCAGGACGTGGTGCAGGAGCTCGAGGTGCTGGAGCTTGCAGAGGCTGCCTCGGTGGTGGAGGAGGCAGACAAGGTGCAGCATATGCAGGCCTGTAGACTGGCGCTGCTGGACGGTACATGCTCTGTGGGATCCAGATGCGGCGCTTCTGGGAAGACGAGCCCGAAGATGAGCCCGCCTCACGGGTGCGTCTGGTTGCTTCCTTGTGCTTCTTTAGACCAGTTTCAACCATGATAGCCTTATTCACCAGGGTGGCGAAATCAGGATAGTCTTGGACAAGCAAAGCTAACTGAATATCATGATGCAGCCCTTCACGGAATTTCTCCTGCCTTCGGTCATCAGTGGGAACGTCCTCTTCAGCGTAGCGAGACAAGTCAAGAAACTCGCGCTGATAAACTTCCACAGTCTTGTTACCTTGAACGAGACTACGGAACTCGGCCTTCTTCCGGGCTATGACAGCTTGAGGAATGTAGCGGGCACGGAAAGCAATCTTGAATTCTGCCCAAGTGACGACGGTACCAGGTGGTAGGGTCTGTCGGTGAGTGGCCCACCATTGTGATGCGGGACCCTTTAGAAGGTATGTCACAAAGGTGACATTATTGGCCGGGGCGACATCAGTAGACTCCATCTCATAGGAGATGTCACACAGCCAGTCATCGGCATCCAGTGGATTGACTGTGTTGCGAAAGAACGACGGGTTGAGCCGCATAAATTCTGGCAAGGTGATGGAAGGTGGCGGCTGGTCGGCATTGGGACGGGGGAATTGCTGCATAATCCCTGTCATGAACTGTCGGTTAAGTTCAAACTGTTGCATCATTGCTGCCATATAGTCAGGCGGTGGCGGTGGAGGTGGATTGTTATCTGCCATCCTGCTAAATCAACAGCGGTAGTTTAGCAGAAGCCAATGCGAGTGTTTAGCGGCATGCATGACGTAACGCGACGGAATTTTAATAGTACAGCAGATGCTTAATAGTAGTCATTAAGTCATACAGATCCATACAGAGTCGGTTACATTCGGGCAGCATAACGGCGCAAATACAAAAGCTAGACATGCTAGGCGGCGCGCAGGCTCGCGGTAAGGAAGTACACAACGAGATATAGCAAAGGCTACATCAACGTCGGAGAAAACCACTGAAACGGGGTAGCTGCAAGTGCGGATGACGGACATTCGTCGCAGAAGGATCCTGCGCTCCATGTGCACTCTGATGCAGAACCCGGTCTTGAGCTGTAACAAGAGGTCCACGCGCAGGCGTGTGACTTCCCACAGCAGGCCAATCGATCCCTGATGGCATCTCGGTCCTGCTCAGGTAAAGAATGTGCTCCGAACGTATCCCTGCATGAACAGCTGGTAGCAACAGCGTCATAGCCTCGTAGAGTCGTGCTCGAGTGGCAAACAACTCGACAACAAGAGCGCGAACAGTGCGATCCAGAGCCTGAGTACAGTGAATCAGAACTCGCTGATCGTAGCAACGAGGCTCGTACGGGGCACAGATAGCTGTGTAGTATCCAGTAGCATCTCCAGCAGGGACATACGGAATGTACCGATACTCAGAGGCATCCAATTCAGCGCTGAACTGTCCTCGAAGACGTGCAACAGCAGAGTAGGCGGCATCATGGACTACCATCTCAATCGTCACGCAGATACCGTGAAAACGGTGTAGCTCAGTGTCAGAGTCATCCTGCTGATCGTAGATGCGAACATCAGCATAGTACTGCTCCTGGTTGAACTCACGATAAACCTCGTAGACCATGTACTCGGGGCACCAGCGGTATCCTAGCCTGATCAAGAGGGCGATCAGAACAGCTGGAAACCTAGGGACGTCTCGAGCACAGGTGCGAAGCACAAGCTGCGTCGTAGGGCGAGGTGGAAACAGACGGTCCATCTGAAATAGAGAAGATTCAGGATTGTCATTCGACGATGAGAAATATAACAGATGTCGAATCGAAAGGGTAAAAAAAACAATGGAAAGGAAAATGATTATCAGACTAATCAGATCAAAGACAGGGAAATCGCACTGAATCCAGCTCTCCGGATGGATAGAATTTATGAGATCCTAAGTGTCGGTGTTAGTAATTTATTAAACCCGAATAGAAGAGAGATTAGAGTCCCAGAATAAAGGTCGAGGAATAAAAGATCCTAATACCACCCAGTTGGCGACGTGGGCCCGTAAGCCACACAGCCAAGTTAGTAAAACAGTTTTTGACGTCTAGACTCAACTTCAGCCAAGGAATTGGATAGGGGGATTCCTAGAGGCAGTCGGCTCTGATACCAACCTGTGACGACCCCGGCTTAATCGTGCACTAACCATACACGCAAATGCACACGATCAAGCCTAAGGACTCACTTGAAGATATCACAACACAACTCTAAAACATAAATAAATTCATACAAGCTTTATATTAAAAGCCAGGGCCTCGAGGGCTCGAATACATAGCTCGATGGCATACAAGCGTCAGCGGAAGCATTAGATATCTGGGTACAGATATATTACAGAGAGAGAGATAAGCCTTCACAGAGGCGGGGCAAAATAAAAGCTACGATTGAAAAGGCGTGGGCCTCCTGCCCTGGACCCTCCGATCCTACTCCTGGTCGTCAGACGGCTCCTCTTAGTAGTAGTACTCTCCGGGCTGGTAGTAGTAGTGGTCATCGACGGGGGCGTCTGGCTCAGGGGCTCCGACGTCTGGTGGCATCAAAAGGGATATGGGGAAAAAGAAAGTAAAGCAAACATGAGTACTCATCCGAAGTACTCAGCAAGCAAGGATCTACATTACATATGCAACATTCTCAAAGGATAGCTGTATATGTGGACTGGGCTGCAGAAATGCCAGAATAGAGGGGAAAACCTAGTCCTATCGAAGACTAGCATATTCAGCTTCTTCAACAGTCTTGCAGCATTAGAAGAGAGCAGAATAACATAATGTAAAGTATAGCAGTAATGTCATCAACCTCGGCCAGAGATTCTTCCTCGACTCCCTGCGAGAAAGCAATCCCAGAGCCGTACTATCAAGTTCTCATCTCAAGTTCTAGTTGTACCGATCAGGATACAACTCCGAGTGTCCGTTACCGTAGGACAGGCTATCGATAGAAGTTTCTTCCCTGCAGGGGTGCACCAAGTTACCCACCACGCTCACTTAACTCCGGCCGGACACACTTTTCTGGGTCATGCCCGGCCTCGGCTAAGCAACACGCCGCAACCCGACCAAATACTTAACAGAGAGGTCAGCACGCCGGTCTAACCTATGCCCCCAGGGGTCTTGGGCCTTCGGCCCGGGAACTCCTGCACGTTACGTGCATCGCCGGTGAGCAGACCTAGCAACCCCTTATACAAGTGCGGTTGCGTTCCCAGTCCAACCCAGCGTGTGCCGCATCAGTTGCTGACGTCCATTAAGCCCCAGCTGAAGTATACGACGCAGAACGCCCATACTATGCCCACGTGATGGTTAGTGCTATCAGGCCAGAGGCCCCTCGGATCAAATATCCAAACCGTTTAGTGGTTTAGGAGCGCACGGAAACGAGCAGAGACTCACGATCGATGTGACCCCGTCGCCCCGTCTCGAGGACTTGCGGCAAGGGCTAAGATTGCCCGGCCACGCCTCATAGTTATCTCGCGGGCACCTCTAAGGTCAACCCGACTCCACATCACTTCGCATTCATGCTCACGCGGGTACCCCTCAGGGCCGACCCGTCTTTAGTATCATGGTTCAAAGTCAAGTCATAGTATCCAAAGTAGCTGTGTGTCTGACACCGAAGGGAACCCTGAGGAATCACCCTCGATGGAGTCCCACCTGATGTTCTTGTCAAGGTGAACGAAGGAGGTATCGCCCTCGAGGTCCACACTTGAATAGTTGCATGTCGATGTCGTTATCGGGGGTGGTGTAGGAGGAATCACCCTCGCTTGCCACAACCGAATAACTAACCTACAAGGTTATCATCAGAAGTGCTGACGAGGTATCACCCTCGGCACTCGATAGTAACCCAGTAGTGTCGCGCAATTTAAGGGGGAAGTGACGTGCGGTGCTAGGGTCTGATCTTCGATCCCATTGCTCGGGTCTTCTAAGAGTCCAGCGGGGCAGTCGGGACAAGTGGGTCTCTGACAAGGCTCTACCCATCCTATGCTATATAGTTTAGGATAACAGGCAGGTATCAACAGTAGGTTACAAGTAAACAGGCTATGCAACAGATATAGGATAGTAACAGCAGCAGTAACATCTAATGCAAGCATAAGAGGGAAGAGAATAGGTGATATCGGAATGTTCAAAATGGGGGTGCTTGCCTGTCTGCTCGACGGCAAGGGTCTGATCTTCGGAGACGTAGTCGTACTCCGGAGCGGCGTCTGCCTCAGGAGCTACGGCAACGTCGGGGTCTACCGAAAGAGAAGAGGGGGAGGAAAGAAGTAAATATAATGCAATCAAATGCAACACGGGCCATGCTATGCTATGATGCTGTGCAGGGTTGCCTGACGTATGCCTAAGTCATTTTAGTTATTTTAGGATTAGCCTTGGATTTATTAACCAGTGATTAGGCACTATTCATCTACCGGATTCGGGCTCGGAGTTACGAGTTCTCCTACGTAGGAGGTTCCGACAAGGAAACAGACGGCACGATCAGACTCATCTTGTCGTTCTGAGCAACTTTCATGTTTTAACTTTTTCGATCTGAGCTACGGTTTAAAAGTTATTAATTTTCGAAGTTTAAATGATTTTATGGAATTTATTTATTAACAGAATGAATTATGACATCAGCATGACGCAAGGATGACGTCAGCAGTCAACTGACTCGCTGACCAGAGTCAAACCTGACATGTGGGTCCAGTGGGACCCACATGTCAGCCTCTGTTAACTTAACAGAGTTAATTTAGACTAACATAGGGTTAATTAGAGGGTGGGCCCCCCATGTCAGTGTCTGAACAGATTAACTAATCAGTTTTATTTATAAATTCGTTTAATTAGATTAATTAACCGAGAGGGCCCACATGTCATACACTGTGGTGAACAGTAATGATGTTGACCAGAGTCAACGAAGTCAACTGAAGCGCTGGGGCTCACCGGCAGCCTCACAGAGGTGGGGCCCACCTGTGCCACATCGGCGGCGGCGCCGGAGCGACGCCGGCGACGTCAAAACACGGCGGCGACGCATTGGAGTTGTCGGAATTCGTCTACAGGGCGCCGTTGGGCGCGCGCGACCCCGCGTTCGAATGGGCGGAGCAAGCCGCATCGATCTGCGGTGGTGGCGAAGGCTGCGGTGGCCTGAATTGTCGGCGGCGAGCTCGTGAGCGGGCGCCCGAGTTCGGGTGTCGGCGGTTTCGGAATTTTAGCGCGCAAACGGGCGACCTGCTGGGCTAGCGGAGCTCTACTCGACGCACTGAGTACAACGGGCGTGACCCCGTGACCATTTGGTCACCGGAGAGGCGCCGTCGACGAGCCCCGCGGCGCTGCATTCGAGCGCGCTTGGAGGAGGTAGCTAGGCTACACGCCAGGACCAGCAGGGAGTGGGGAAGGAAGAGGACCTCACCGGGGAGGCACAAGGTGGCTCGGTGTCAGCTTAGTAGCAGCAGGACGCCACCGGGGACGAAGAAGGGCGGCGGCGACTGGAGATGGGGACGGAGGAATCCCGGCGCTATGATGCCTCCTAGCTCCCGCTGCGACCACCAGAGGATGCGGAAGACATAGACGAAGGCGACGGGCACGTCAGCGAGGTGATTCGATGGCCGTGGCCGCGGACAGGAGCAAGGCGCGGCGGCGACCGCGTCGGACGTCGATGGATCTAGGGGGGGGGGAGAGCGAGGAGGAAGGGGGAAAGTGGCAGGGAGGTGGCCAGGGGGGAGGAACGGGCCTGCCCTTATCCTCTCGGCCGTCGGTGGCTTTGGCGTCGTCGCCGTGTCGCCGCCCGGCTGGTGCGCGCACGCGCGGCCATGGCACGGCTGACACGGGGAGGAGGGAGACGGAGCTGGGCCGGGTGGGCCGCGGTCGGGGCACTGTGCACTAAGGCCCAGTGCACAGTGCCTCATTTTAATTCTTTTTTATTTCTGCTTTGCTTTTCTTTTATTTATTTTCTGTTTTGAATTAGTTAGGTCACTTTTGCATTTTTGTAAAATATGGGACTTGGCTCAAATATTAATATGTAATGTAAGCATCCACCAAAAATTGGTTTGAGCAAAGTTGGGCTTTATTTAAAATTGATATGAATTTAAATGCATTATATATTGTTGTTCTGGTGCTGATTCAAATTGTTTGAGTCATTTAATTAATCCAAGTGCTACTGGTAATATTTTTATGAATGCTTCTGGAATATTTGCTAATTAGTGAACATTTTTCCAAAGGTGTTTCAGCAAATTTATTTTGCACTTTTGAATTTGAGTTGATTTTCAAATTGGAGTTGATTTGCTTTGGATAACCGCTATGTTTAGGCACTGCAAATGATATGACTTGACATTATTAGCAGCTGATCACAGTGGCTATTACACAGGGGTGTTACAATCTTTCCCTTGTCTTGCATATTCTCTATTTACTAATTGTCCATCTTTACTTATTCACTACAGATCCAAAAGTTTCCGGGGTATGGACAAGTCCCCATGACTGCGATACAGATCACTAGGAGCCTGGAGGCATACCTATTGTGGCTTCTCGGGAAGGTGATGTTCACAGAGAATCATGTCACCACTTGCACCGCGTGATACATCCCCATTGCATTAGAGATCGCTATAGCTACGGGCCCGGAGCAGATCACACAGAGGAGTTGGGGTTCTGCGGTTTTAGCGGCTACATACCGAGCTCTGTGCAATGGCTGCCGGCTAGAGGGGAAGAAGGCGGCCCTTCTTGGTTGCCCTCTATTTTTACAGCTGTGGTCCTGGGAGAGATTCTATATTGCACGACCGAACATAAATGTGGACGAGGCTTGGCCTTCGAACGAGCTTTTCGATGCTGAGGGCATCGACATGCCTACTTTCGGTATGATCTGGATACGTCGGCAGGTATGTGTCGTGTAAACCATGTCCTTATGTACACCATGACGGAAAATAACTTTTTGTTCGTGCAGAGAAGCTTCGCTCATGAACAGACTAGGCGAGCCTACACCGCATTGAACGAGCAGTTCGATGTGTACACTGGGGTCATCTGGCAGCCGTACACGCAGGCAGCCATAGATGCTAGATATTCCGGCGGTATTTCCGAGCTATGCACAAGAGATCGGGATTACTGGATGACAAAATCGAAGATCATCTTCGATGTATTCGTCGAGGAGATGGCCCAACAGAGGGTCATGAGACAGTTTGGTCTTCGACAGTTGGCCCAGTCCCCACCTACTGAGCGTCGGCCGTTAGACGATGTCCACAGGTATGTCTAGTATTTCAATGTTGGTTGGTCTTCACATTTCGAAATACCAAAGAATTACTTAATCGTTGCACACACAATGCAATTTCAGGAACACGAGGAAGGGGATTAACAGGACCATGGATCAGTGGCTGGCACGTGTTCACATGTACGTTGCAGAGTGGGAGACTGCGATGACACGGATTTGGGACGAGGATCGCGCGTTCGATACGGCTGAGTTCAATGCCTATTGGAATCGGTACAGTGATATGACACGGTTACGCATCATTAACCACCCTAGAGACAGGAGATACCGGCCCCTGCTACGAGGGATACGTACCCGAGCTATGATACTTCCGGCTCTAGACAGAACGTGGTAACATATACTGAACTTATCTAATGCATCTATTCTTACATACTTTGTCGTGCGGACGTAATAATCTTCGAGTTCATTTCAGGCTGACATGACACTCGAGCTTCACGAGGAGGTGGCCAGCTATACACGGCAACTATCGTCTACTGCTCTTCTAGAACCTCGTCCAGTGCACTCCTTCTTTACGCGCATCGAGGGGAAACTACGAGCTATATATCAGGCTATCACGTGCACCTGCTCTACGGACGTTGTTCTCCAGCAGACCCAGGTACGCCCGCCTCGTCACTCAACGGGCCAGCAGCAGGAACCCACACAGCAACGACATCAGCCGCGTCCATGTGTAGACCATCAGTGGTTGAGTAGGCCACCACCTCCTGACCAGGCTGGGAGTTCAGCGTGGCAGCACCACCATGATCCCACGTCGGGCTACGGGTTTCGACCACCGCCGAGCTTCGTGATGCATCAACATCCTACAGGTATGTTTGTTCATATCTATTCTTTTCAATATCAGTTGGAACTACCTGTTTCTTAATTACTTATGTGGCCTCCCTGTCGCAGGAGCCTACGGATATAGGGCGCCTATGTCCGGACATGAGGCCTCCCATTCCGAATCCACGTTTGAAAGTGCTACGGAAGGTGGGCACAACACACAGGATCAGGTGTCACAGCACATCGCCAACTGGATGGGCACGTATTATTCTACTCCTCCACTAGATCCCACACAGCCCACGCAAAACACACAGTATGGCGAGGATGGGTCTTGGATTCCTCTTCGTAACGTTCGGTCACTGAACAGGTATGAGTGGTCGACGCCCCCTCCACCACAGCCACGCCGCAGACGAGCACGACGTGGCTGATACTTATGTATGCGAGGGACGTATTTGTATGCGAGAGACATATTTCGACCTATGTATGCGAGAGATATATTTCGACCTATGTATGCGAGAGACATATTACTATTAATTCGCATTGTTATTTAAGTTACATTTCCACACTGACAGAAATAAGATACATTAAACTGTTGAAATTAAGATGCATCGAAAATAACATGCATAAAATAAGATACATAAAAATTAACATGTTCAAATTAAGATACAACTTGCTGTGAATTTTAAGATACAACTTGCTGCAATGCGAATTTTAGGATACAATAACATAAATCTACTGAGTCCAACGTGGATATTTTCATTTACCATCACCAGCTTCTTTTGCTGCTTTGGCTGCACGAGCCTTTTCTTTCTTTATCTGCCTCTCAGCCTCACGGGCCTCCTGTCGCTGTCGTTGAACCTTCGCCGGTCGAAGTGCCTCTTCTCGGTTTTTCTTCTTCATCTTATCAAGAAAAGCCCTCTACTTCACACAGTACTCTTGCCACTCTCTCTCCTGCTCTGCTTTCTCCTCTGCTGCCGCCTTCACGCGGCGCTCTTCCACGTCCAAACTTTCCCATGCACGACGACCTCTTTCACGAATCTCGGTCACCGCCCAGTCCGGTATTTTCGTGTCAATCCAACGATAGTACATGCACAGAGGCGGAGGAGACTACAACAAAAATAGAAATATAAATATCAAATCAACAATAATATCAACAACGTGTTTATTCTTGGGGACTGAAACATACCGGAGGCCTGATGTACGGTGAAGTAGCAACGGGTGGATCTTCCTCATAATTGGCGCACATGAAAAACTTCATGCCCAACCAATCTGAAAAATCCGTCACCTCCTTCACCTTGCAGAGATCGCCACACCAACAACGAAGTACTTCCACCCCCCGAGGCAAAGTCGCACTCTTCATTTTCGTAGGCCTAATGCTTTGATCCGAGCAAGGCAAACTCATAATGACTAGCGCGTTGGTGTTTTGAAGTGCGGCTGGACGATGGAGAAGAGAGTGAGAAAGAGCAAGCAGTGTGGGCACAAGCAAAGAGAAGAGCCTGAGAGAGCAGGCAACGGCATCTCGTATATAAAGATGAGGAGCACTGTGTTGTCGGTAGAAGAAAATAAAACACGCGCGTCCGCCGTAGCAACAGCACCGCACCGCTGTCTCCGGCGTTTCAGACAAAGTAGATAGTAGGAATCAGCCGTTTCCCACGCGCTTGGCCGAATCTTTGCCTAAAAATCAGCGTCGTTTGCATAAAAATCAGCGCCGTCATCAGAAGAAATCAGCGCGGTGCGATTCTGTCAATCACTACAGTCTGTCGTGAAAATCAGGCCGATTAGTCTAATCGGCTTACTCTAAGCCGACTGCTGCATGTGGTGCTGGCCGAAAGGCCTATCGGCCAAGCCCAAGACGACTGAAATCCAGTTGGCCATGGCTAGGCCGACTGGAAGCTAATCGGCATATAGTAAGCCAATTAGTCCCAATCGGCCTACCACTGGCCGACGGTGTATTATTTTTGAAAATAACTCAAACTGCGTATTATTTTTCAAATTTATTAAAAAAAATGTATTATTAAAAAAAATTGACTTTATTTGAAAACTTCAAAATTCAAACTTTTCAGTTTCAAAAAAATTCTGAAAATAAATACACATATACCTGGATACATAATGTACATGTGTGCAAATTTTCAGGTCGAAATACATTAAAACGGGAGCTACACAAAAAAAAACTGGGGCTTTTTAGCATATGTACTATTCATCTTTAAAGTCTGTGATTTTGTTTTTTTTTGTGCAGCTCACAGTTCAAGGTATTTCATCCTAAAAATTTTCACACATACACTTTACATCCTTGCATACATGTGTATTTTTTTTCTAAAAATTTTGAAACTGAAATTTATGAATTTTTAAACTTTCAAAATAAAGGGCTCCATGGAGCTCGGTCTCCAAGCAACGGAACATGGAGCTATTTGTTCTTTTCTTTGACCTGGTTTTAGCACGGTGTTGGGCTTCTCTCTTTTACCATACTACTAAGTACAAAGTACTACACTCTTCTTCTTAAGTGCATTGGCAGTACAAAACTGCTATGTCCAAAAAATAAAAGACATTATAACTGTACCAGATTCGATATGATGTGGTGCAACGTTCATACAGAGTTTGATCATGTTGTACTTGAACTCGCTATATCAAAACCACATGTTTCTTTGGTCGTAGTGAATGATTGTAGTGTACATTCACTACCTCACTGATTTACCTCAAAGTCGCGGTGAAAAGTTTAGAGCAGAATGGAACTTCGTAACCAAAACAAGTCTGATAAATAAGATAAAAAAATCAGATAAACGCATATCCTCGATTTTACCACCACTTGCCAAATACGCCACGTGGTCATGTCCGCGATCCGGCTCGGCACATGCTACACATGACGACTCTTGCGGATGCGCCAAGTCATGTTGTCGCCGGCTTGTGCTACGCACGGCAACTCAGGCGCAGGCCCCTAGTCATGCCTATTGTTATTAGGTGCTATGCGTGCTGGCTCCTATAGAGGCCACAAGTCATTGCATGTTGTTGTTGGATCGAAGGTGGTGCGGCAGTGACAAGAGGTGAGGCGGTATGACCGTATGACACGTCTTTGTCTTCTGGTATTTCCTCCAGAGGCATCCAACTATCAAGGCGTTTGTAGCCGGACAAGGAATGATGGTAGAGGCGGCTTCAACGACGACTGTGCACACTTTGGTGAAAACACAAAATCTTTGATCAGGCTATGTCGACCCTCGCCTGCGCCTACCCTTGCTGAAGGTGGTGGATCAAAGCTCGACCTTGGGGATGAAAATCTCGACACCAGCCTATCGTTGGACACTCGGACTCGTCACCATTCAGCGAACATGCTTCGTTTCCTTCTTGAGGCCTTATCCTACGAGTTGTGTACTTTTCGTTTGGTTTTGTTTTTTTAGAAAAGGAGAACGACCCCCGGCCTCTGCATCTGGGAGATGCCTGCATCCATTTATTAATTATTCACAAAGACCTTAGAAAGTATTGCATCAATATGTTTGAATCCGCCATCTTGGCAACATCTGTCGCAACTCCTAATCACTTGATGAACGGGACCAGAAATACTGAGCCGAATACTCTAACCTCTCACTTAAGCCTAACATCTAAATCCGGAGGCCCAACCAAGCCAAATACCGGGTCTGGGACACAGACCGGTCCGATGCACTCTCACATATAGGTTGTCGCCGCCGTCCTCCATCGATCCATCTTCAGAGCAGGTACTGATGCATCGACTTTGTCAGGCCTGCAGTCGACGCCGCCACGGCACCAAACGCGCCACCGCCCTGTGATCGTCCATCCAGACACATCCATCGTCGAGATCCAGCTGCACCATGCCACCAATACTCGTTGTCATCGACGCGGTAGATACAACGCTGCTCCTCCAGAGGAGCATCATGTCGTCTTTGAGTTCGCCGGAGGAAGAAGCACCGAGTTCGTCGGAGGTAGAAGAACGTTTGTCGAGCCATCCAATATCGCCAACGGTGGCTACACCAGAGGTATGTGATGCCTCGACCACCCTCAAAAACAGCCCTGCTGTTCCCCCTTCCCTTTCTTCTTGAGATTGGGTGTAGCTAATGTTCTGTTAAACTTCAGAATACTCAATTTCCTCCTGCTGGTATCATCGTCTCCCTGTAATGTGATGTAGCACAGTACTATGCACTTCAGCACTAAGCCCAGAACCTAGCTAGCTTACTTGAGGGTCGGCTCCGGATTTTGCCGATTGTGTTTGCATATAATTTGTGAGGGGCTGTAGAGAGTCAATTAACAAGTCAATTAATACGAACATGTTTTTCTCTACGGTCCTCTGAACATACTCGCTATAAGAACATATATTTCAATATTTGAGCACTGAAAAAATTGTCATGACTGACTGCCTTGTGAAAAAGTAGCAAGAACGAACTCATAAATTCTGCTAACGGTATCAGCATTGCTTTGTGTGGAACTGTGGATGTTTCTCTTGCAAGTCTAGGTTTTAGACAAAAAAATCCTGCAGTTGTTTGGGTAATGTTTTTTTTTTTGTTAGGAGAATTGTTATGTAGTAAAATTAGCAAAATTCTTACAACAAAGATACAGTAGATCTTGTGCTGATTGGTGTCGCTTATCGAGCACATCGCCATCTATTTTCGAGGACTGCTACATGTTGTCCTATCGATTTCATGATGGTAACATTCGAGCAGTGCCTTATCGAGGTGATTGTAACAATAATGCAGTATACACCTGGGCAGAGTCTTCTTCTCTGCAGGTTTACATATGAATCAGTGTTGTTCAGTTGAGGAGGCAGAGAGCTAGGCAGCGTTGACAGGTCTGAAAGCTTTGTTAAATCTGTACCGTAGCCTCGTCACTGTCGAGATGGACAGCTTGGTGGTCATCAGAGAGCTTCAGGCTGATACTCCAAACCGCTCGGTCTGCTTTCCAATAATTGTTGATATAAAAACTGCACTAGCATCTTTCCACCACCACCAGGTCGTTGGAATCAGCAGGAGAGCAAACTCATTAGTCCACGAATTGGCGGCCAGAGCTAGGAGGGAACTCAATCTCTTTCTGATTGCTAATACCCCGTTGGAGCTTCATTCCATTGTGACTGCTGAAGCTCTCGCTAATGAAATCCAATTGCATACTGAAATCATACATCTATTCTAAATGTTCAGTCATAATTGCCTCACTGCTTCAGTTTATAGGTCTAGCTCTAAGAAAAGCACATGCTTGATTTCCTGAATATGTCCCTATGTACTGCCAACCGGTATATGCTGTTTGCCAATCTGAGATGCTACTACCACCGATGTTTGGCATTGTGCCTTCCTGACGGATAAGGGGCAGATGTTGCATTTTGGCTTGCAAAATCCTGAACTAATGAGCTTTTTTTTTCCTTATGACTTGGGATTTCATACAAGCACACAAGGAAGCTTTGGTAGGTGTTTTTATCTTTTGATTTCATGGTACGTGTTCTGCTTATGTAGGGATTTAATTTTCGGCATGCATGTTTAATTTTATTTGTGAACCTGCATGTATTTTATTCAACTGGTTGTGTCTTCTTTTACTTGTTCATCAATTGAAGAATCTTTCATGGAGATGGTGATCTCCTGATGCGCCTATCAGCCATGGGCTACAAACTAAATTATCAACAAGATTATTGTGATAGCCGGCGTTGCCGTGCTCTACAACTATGCAATAATGATCTCAAAAGAATAATAACTATGCCACATAGTTCTGAACTCTTGACATTTTATGTTTTGGTTATAAGTTTCTTTTGAATATGTGGTGAACAATGCAATTAATCTTTCCTTATAGGTTTGTCAGAGTATGTTTTCACCATAGGGAATTTACTTGAACGTCTCCATGATGCCATAAATCTATGTAGAATTGCTCAGCTCCCACATTATCCTGATGCTTATTGCTATTACTATGACATTATGCTTTATTTTAGAAAGTGATTGCTCCATCAGGTACACATAAAGAAATTGCAAAACTGCACCATGTCTATCCAGTATATCAAGCAAGCTTGGGTTCAGATATCTGATGCAGATGGAGTCACAATTTAAGCAGAAGATATTCTTAATGGCGACAAGGAACTAATTGTTCTGTTGCTATGGATTATGCTCATTCATATGCAGGTTAATCTGAAAATGCCATTCAGTCTCCTATTACTCCTGTCGAAGTTTTATACTGTTTATTATATTGCACCTTTAGTTTGTATTGAAAATCAGAAGTAATGGGGTTTGATGTTCAGTTTAGTTTTTCCACTCACTTCTCAGAAATAATGTTGACACTGTTATTATATTACAGTGGGGATATTACTTCTCAGCAATATGTTACTGTTACTTGCCTAAATCAGAAGGGTTGCGGTACCGAATTTCTTTTCAGTAAGAAAGTGTACGTGCATGTGTTATCCAACAAGATTACGTCAAGATTTTGAGGCTGCAGTAAACTTGCTCTCCAGCAAGATCAAGCCTCACGTGGTTGTACAGAGAGGTGAGGTTGCAGCGAATTTGTTCATGACGGGACTTGCTGATTATTGCACATCTAAAGATAAGAGAGCATAGATAATGTTGCTGCTTATAAATTTAGATAATGCTGTTGCTTATAAATTGACGTGATTTGTTTCTGCAGTACCAAAAATGCAAGGTGGATTTAGATGAAAAATGAGAGTGGATTTTCTACTCTTGGATGCACTACACTCGAGTTTACACGATGTTAAATTCCACCCGACTTAAATCCACGATGTTACCCTAATTATGTGCAACCCACTAATTCACAATGATGTATTTGCTCGAGAGGGTGGAGTAACAATATTGTGATATGTATTTCTATCTGCACAAATAAAATGTATTGACTGTTGATGTTGCTACAAAAAGTTTTTGATTATTGTGGAAGCAGAAACACACTTGAGAAGGATTTCATTTAGTATGTATTTTGAGTTTTCAGAGTCTATTATTGACATGGATTTTCCTTCTGCTAGAGAGGCTGGTGCCAAATCTACATCAGAACAACAGCAAGTTAACAAACGAGGAGGCTGCCGAGTTGTACTATGACTACTGCTAGATCTGTTTTTGCACTTCAGAATTTTATTTGAGAGCGAATCTCGAAGGTATAACTTCTGCAAAGTCCTAGTGCCCACCTACAGATGACAAGATTTTCTTCTTCTAAATGTAATGAGGCATGAGCCACAAACTTTGCATAGAACTTTGAAGCAAAATATTGATCCCCTGCGTGCATATATACGACAAACATTGTCCTAATATATTTTCAAGTAAATGATTGTGAACCAATTTTTTTCAATCGGTTCCTTTTTGCAATAATATTTTTCTGGGTGATGTAACATAAGTTATGTTATTGGTACAATTAAGTGATATTATTAGTACTTGATTTATCTGGGCATAAAAATGTCGAGATAATAGCTCTAGCACTCATGCCCCCAATTTGAAAATTGTAGGACTATCCTTTACCTTTACCCATTTAGAAGTGCCAAACCACCCCCACCCCCCTACACATCTAACAATAATTCATTATTTAACTGCATTGTAATTTTGGTCATGCAAACTGGTACTTGTGCTTTAGCGAAGACAATCAGCCCACAATATATGTTGACAAGTTAGCACTCGTCATCGACGCCGCTGGGCTGAAGCCCTCCTCGTTCGACAAGCTGGCGCCCGTGAATACAACCCTTACCTTAGTCTCGCCTCTTGTGAGGACGGGAAGGAGGATAAGCGGTGACACCAACACAGTGGGGCGCCGTGTTGACATAGAGGCTATAGACATGCGAGGGTCTTGTATCATGTTTAGGAGATGCGTTTTTTATCCCGTTGCAACACACGGGCATTTTTGCTAGTACTAGTAGTAAAAGTTAAATAGACATTCGTAAAGTGAGAAGCGTAGAGAACGGTGAAGATGAAACTTCAAAATCAGTGGTCACTACATGCAGCAATCAAAATATCTAATCACCTGAACTGAGAAAGTCCTTCAACTGGCATCAAGAAAGACTTATCAAGCACCCTCACATGATCAGCGATGTTCGACAAAATATAATAATCTTTTCAATCTCCTCGTTTTCTTTTCAAGGCTGACAAAGCAGATCCATGGATTGTCAGGTAACTTGTAGGGAGACGCCAAGTACAAGATCGTGTTGCCGTGTTGTCAGTAGGCGGTGCTAGATCGTCGTCGGCATCTCAGGGCTCTGCTGTCGGGCCGTGGTTGCTACGGTAAGGTTGCAGTCCCCAATTCACCATGGGCCGCGTCCTCGGCGAGGCTCAGTCTGGAACGGTGTTGCCGGCCAGAGTGCATCCTGATCGGGCAGTGCTAGATAAGCACACGGTTGCCGTGCCGGCAATGTCGACATCTTCAGGGTATGAGGATGCGATCGATAGAGCCGCTAGGTTCTGATACTAGAGGAAGGAGAACATAAGTGGATTCTACCCGCTGTAGTACTACTACAACATGTATCGAGCTAGACTTCCAACAAAAGAATCAAGCACGTATGTGATGGATGGAGTATGTATCGAGCTCGGAAAATGCCAACGCTGACCGAGCTCCAGGGAGCTCGGTATTTAAAAAATTCAAAAGGCATATTTCAAAGTTGCAGAAAAATTAAAAAAAATCCATGGAAACTACGTGTTCCATGTGAACGTGTGAAAAAACGTTTGAAAATATTGTAATTTGTAGGCTGTATAAAAAAACAAAATTTTGGCCCAAGAACCAAAAAAGGCCCATTTTAGAATACGTATTGGTCAATTTTTATATGCCACATGTGAAAGTATATTGTTAAGAATTTTACACACACGTAATACACATGAGTATGAATATTCACAAAACAATTTGATTTTTTTCATGCTGTAAAAAATAGTTTTTGAAAATGAGCTCCCTGGAGCTTGATCTCCAAAAGCCCGCACTCGTGTCGAGCTAGACTTCCTATAAAAAGACCAAGCACATACGTGATGGATGGAGTTGCTATCACGTCCTTAGCGGGTGGCTTTTTTCCAAGAAAATCTATCAAGCCAAAAATAAATCACGATCGCTATGCGCATGGAGAAAAAGAACTGAGATCGAAGGGCTTAGTATCTTTTTAAATCTCAGCCGTCAATCATTATGATTTGTAAAAAATAAAGAATATAAAGCTGTGATGGATGAAGAACCAAGACAGATTCCTCCTATTAATATTAATATATAGGTACATATATAGAATGGAAGTACAGTGGGCGGTCAAGTAGAAGGCGTCTCATCTTGTTGTGTCTATTCAGTATTGACAAATATCCTACCAATGACAATTCAAAACATTGCGTGGATGAGAGTAGGGAAACTGGCACCCCTTTAACCTCATGCTAGAGAGTAGAGACCACTTATGATAAAAAGGCTTCCGCCCTGCTTTATAAATAAAACAACAATTGATACAGAGGTGGCACATACACACACCAACCCTGCTGGGGATACCAGCTTACAAGAGAAGCACAAACAAGTAAATAGGGAGCCAAAGAACAGGGACAAAGGGAAGCTAAGTTAAGCACTAGACTAAAGGAGCTCGCTTGAACTTAACAATGAGCACAAGTCATCTAGGAGCGCCTCGACATATCTCGCCAAGCATGCCACCACTCCCAAGGCACACTCCCAAGCGACTGGACAGGCGATACACGATACCATTATTTTGAAGGAGGAGGAGCCAAACTGACGACGCCTTCAAGGAGAAGAACAACGTTCGTGGACGTCATCATTGTCGGCCTGACGGAGGTAAAGCATCACATTCGCCAGCGCCCCGCCATCCAACCATAGAGACCATCTTGGCAACCACCAATGACAACCAATGAACACTGGCTAAAGATACCTCCGGGCGCCTGGTGGTATGACGCTGATCCCTGCAACCCCTTGGTTCCAGGATGACCTCGCACATCAAGCAAAACGCCTTCTAAACGAGGCCAAGCACCAATTTCATCGGCGACAAGAAGGCCCTGCAGCAACCTTGGAATTGAGGTTGCACCAAAAGAATTGGCCCTTGGTCTCCACTCCTCGCATGGAGACCTTGGTGTTGTTGTTGCGTCGCGGCTGGGCAGAGCCCTAGCCGGTGGAGACAATGGCGTTGCTGCGTCGCGGGTGAAAACCCTAACTGCAGTGGGCGGCAAAGGTTCCTTCGGCAACGCCCGTCATGAAGGCACATCGTTGGAATGGTGTTGGCGGCGAGTTAGATCACGAGGTGGTGTAATGTGGCATTTACCGCGTCAGTTGGTCTCAGCGGCGTAGCGCAGCGGGGTCTCGGCATTGGACGTGTGTTGATGGACGCGCATAGTGTGGTGGTGTTGTCTGGTATCGTGGTGGCATCGATGATAGTTGGGCCTGGCAAGGTCATTGTGTTGATCTCTCCTCAAGTTGGGACGGCGGAAGATAGTGGCGGCGGATTCTAGAGCGTGTGCATGTGGTGCATGCTGAGGGTCTGCTAGACTGGTTGGTGTTCTCCGTTCCCTATGGGGCGTCTTGGTGAGGCCACCATATTAGATGGTGTGCGTTGATGCGAGGTCCGGGCATACTATCAAATTAGTAGGTGTAGGGACATAGATCCCCAAGAATGTGGCTTTGAATTGATCAATGTACTTATTTTGTCAGACTCTATTGAATAATATAATAAGGATGACTGGGTGTATCGCTTGATGCAGAAGCTGGGTTTATCATCCTTTTTGAAAGAAAATATGCCCAAGTTCTTCTATTGCCACCTTTCAATAGGACAACCCAGCTAGAAATTCGTTTCACTGTTTAACAAAAGGTCTGGGAGGCTTTGATTGGATGGTAACGTAGTGAAAACACTTTCATATATTGTTGAGTTTTGTTTTCCTGTAGACGAAACGAACCCCAGGTAGTGGTGGAGAGATAGGCAGCCACAATATTTTAGTATTGTCAGCGCGATATAGGCTGCAACTTTAAGTTTTTTTTTTTTTTTTTTGACATGGAACAAGCAAGAGCTCTGCTTTTGCAATAGATAAGACAAAAAAGTTGTACAGAGGTTGAAGCAAGACGAGTAAACAATGAGAGAACGCCGTGAACTTGAACCTTTCCCAGCTTTCTTAGACTCGGGAGAGCCCCAGATGTCCAGATCATCACATCAGATAGGTATGCCACACATTTGCCAAAATTGGCTCTTCAACCTAGAGATTTCACCAGAAGCTTAGTAGACATCATTGACTACTGTGGTTTCAGATCCCATAAGATTCAGAAATAAAGCAACATCCATTGCATTGTCCTACTACATACATCAAAACGTAATGGTGGCGAGACAAACTTCAAGTCAGCCAGCTTTCTCATAAATATAAGTCGGGGAATCCCTTCTCCCTCTTTATAGGAAGAGTAATGGACCATCATACGGTGTCTGATTTGATCTGGTGCCATGATCACACAGAGCTTGAATGCCTTATCATGTTGTACTCACCTTATGAAGACCACTTCTTGTTGAGTGTGTCTTGTACTGAACTCTACAACCACGACATTGCTTGATGTAGGCCTTGCCCGGTTGCGGGACCAAATCCACACAGGGATTGGGTTCCCTCACTAAATTCCTGTTGGGGTCAGTTCCTCTCGGCACTCTGTTCTCTAGAGCAAGCTGAAAAATGACTCCCCAACACCCAAGTTCTGTATATGGAACACTAAAATGTATAACATAGAAGAATACCGCTGTGATACTAATAGGAGAAGTTACAGAGCACCATAGACATGTTCCAGAATCGCATCACACCATGCGGAAGATGAGATTCATGCTATTAATTAATTCAAACAATTGCTAATTCCACAAGCAAATGAACAAATTAATGTAAAGTCCGACAATTATTTATCTTTGGCCACAAGAAGGATGGAAGAAGCAAAATTCGTTCAACATCTCACCAGTAGCAGCTTTGTCCTCTCTTTTTTTCTTTCTAGATACTCCTCAACTATCCTTCTTGGTGCAAAAGAGGTGTAAAGTTTAGTAGCGATCAATGTACGCAAACAAATAAAAATAAAAATAAAGTAAAGAAGTTACCAAGCTGAATCCCACGAGGATACATTTGCTTGGCGCAGTAATCTTCGTAAACAATATCTTGTGCTTGAATGCTATGATAACTGATAACTAGAACCAAATTTAAATAACATAACAACTTTTTCCTTTTCATATAAGGTACTTCAGTTCATACTAGCTTTGAGTTGAAAAAGATAAATAAGATTGCCCATATTGCTGTATATAGCATCGTTACATATCTGTTTTGTTTGACAAAGCTCGAAATATGTGATTAGAACATATGAGTTCCAAGTTCCAGCGGGTGAAATGGTCGAATTAATCGGTGCGATCTAGTTTGTTTATTATCTTAAGAGAATATCACTGTTTACTTTGTGCTTTTGTAGTTAATATTCATTTATTAGTTGGTAAAAATGTATGAATGTTGCATTTGCATGTTACTATATTGACTATTAGGCATTAGCTCCTTATTCGTTTACTCAAGTCGCATTTAGAGATGACAGCGAACGGCCAACTGATACAAATTTAGTGACATGTCGTCTACTTAGAGCGGCTACATTGAGTAGAAGATACAGGAAAACAAGGAGCGGGGCTGTGGGATCGTGCTCTTTGCTAGAAGCCCAAGTACAAGATTATCCCCGGTATATACTGCAAAAAAAGGAAAGACAGGTACCGATCTTCTGCATCAAACTTGCCTTTCGCATGGTGTGATGCGATCTAGTACTAGGGACCGCTGGGCCGATAAAGAACTGAGATACTGTCGCCGAGTGTCAAACAGGCATTACCGTATCCACTTGCATTCTCCGATGCCTCGCATCCCTAGTCCTACTACTGGCATCGAAAGGTAAATGTGGCGCAATAAACTTCAAATCAGCAAGCTTCTCAAAAATGTTAAGTCAGGATTCACTTCTCCCTCTTTATATGAAGACTAGAAGTGGATCACTGAACAGTAACCTATCTGATCTCGTGTCACAATCACACACTGCTCTATATGAAGACTAGAAGTGGATTCGCTTGCCGGGAACAAATCCCCACATGGACTGGGTCCCCTCACTCAATCCACGTTAAATTCAGTTATTCCTAGCACCCTGTTCGGTAGAGCCAGCAAAAAAAATAAAAAATCTTTCCCAACACCAAGTTGCATAGAAGGAGAGTAAATTGCTCAAAACCATCAAATTTGTGGCTAGTGTACTTCAAAATACCGCTATTGCCAAAAATCACAGAAAACCACCAACTCTGCGTCAAGTGAGTAACAAATAGCACTGATTCGATATTGAGCCGCGTCTAACAGCAAAACTGAAGGGTGGGACCGTCTGTCCGTGTTGATGTGGCATAGACCAGTCCTAGTCAACGTTTGACCCGCTGAGGTGGATGGGGGTCCCACTTATCTACCTCACACATCCTTCTTCCTCAAATTTCTCCCCCCCCTTCTCACCAGATCCACCGGCGGATGGAGGCCGAGCTCACGGAGGCGCGCCCGCCGGCAAATCTGCCTTGCTGTGTTGCTGCCTCGCGCTCGCCGGTGAACCCCGCCATGCGCCTGCGCTTGCAGTGCCGCTGCACCCCGCCTGCAGCACCTTCGGCCCTCGCTTGCAGTGCCGTCGCCCCATGCCCGCGCCTGCGCCTGCAGCGCCGCCGGCCCATGCTTGCGCATGCAGTTCCGCCACCCAGCGACTGCAGATCCACCGCCCCGCGCTTGCAGTGCCGCCGCCCAGCGCCTGCAGCTCCACTGCCCCGCGCCATCCGCGCCTGCGCCACCGCCCAGCGCCTGCAGCTCCACCGCCCCGCGCCGTCCGTGCCTGCACTTCCAGCACCGCCATCCCCCGCCCGCGCCTGCAGCGACGCCCCGCCCCGCACCTGCAGTGCCGCCGCCCCGCAGCAACCGGCGAGGCAGCGCTTGCAGCGCCGAAGTTCCCCACCCCGCCCCGCACCTGAGATGCACCACCGCGGCCCGCTGCTTCCGCCGGAGTTCCCGTTGTCGGGAACGCATCCGCGACCAGAGAGAGAGAAGGACGGGGAAGGAGAAGAGGATGGTGAAGAAGAAGAGAGGGAAAAGGAGGTGGGTGGATGACATGTGGGACCCACGTTCCACCTCAGCAAAGTGTACACATAGACATGCCATGTTGGATCGACAAGTGGGTCCCGCCAGTCAGTTTTGTTGTTTGTGCGAGCTAATCAGTGAATCAGTGTGATTTGTTACTCACTTGGCGAGGAAGTGGTGGTCTTCTGTGATTTTTGGCAAAAGCGGTAGTTTTGGAGTGCCCTAGCCACAAATGTGGTGGTTTTGAGCAATTTACTCGTAGAAGGAAGTGAAACTCTAGAAAGCATACCAAGAAGACTGTTGGCATACAATAGAGTAAATTGCAGGAAACCACCGCTTTAAAGGCTAGATTAGCAAAAAACACCATGTTACATTTTTTGCCAGAAAACACCACGTATTGTGTAATCATTTTGCAAAAACCAATGATCGGTGGATTTGGCTCGGTAAAGTGCGTTTATGACAGATGGGGACTGCCAGTTAGGCTGACTCGGCACTGCTTAACATTTCACATGTAACGGTGACAATTGGTAATGTTATCGTCATGTGTGATTGGGTCCACCTGTCATTGAAAGAAAAAAAGTAACAAAATCTGGTTTATCTTATCCTCGCTGTGCCGCCCCAAATCAAGTTCACCACTCCGCCGCGGCCAGTCCCACCGCCGGCCGAGGCAAAATCCGTCGTCGCCGTTGCTGCACCCAGGTGGGTGCAGAGGCCGTCACCCGTCCTGACCCCGACCAAGGCATGGCCCGCCGTCGCACGTCCTGACCCCGGCCAAGGTAGGGGCCACCGTCGCTGTTGCCGCATCGAGGGCGAGGCATAGGACGCCGCCCGTCCGGCCCCCACCCCTGGCCGAGGGGCGGCCTTCCACGACATGCCAAGGACGCCGTGCACGCGCTCCAGGACAACTGCATCATCGGGGTCGCGGACCTCATCCAGGTCCCGCCGACGCTCGCGGTCATCGCCGTGCGCCACTGCAACTAGAGACGTTGTCGTGTGCGCTGCCCATGGGAGGTACCGCGCGCCGAGGCATGGTTTCAGCGGCCAACTCGGCCGGCAGCTCGGAGGCTGCAGACGGCAAGGCACTAGTAGAAAACAGGGCTTTGGTCCAGGCCGGGTAAGCCCATTAATCCCGGTTCACTCACGAACCGGGACCCATGGGGGCATCGGTCCCGGTTCGTGAGGCCAGGGGGCCGGCCGGGCCTCGTGGGCCATTGGTTCCGGTTCGTCTGGCCTCATTGGTCCCGGTTCCAGACACGAACCGAGACCAATGGGCCTCGCTCCTGGCCCACAACCATTGGTCCCGGTTGGTGGCTGGAACCCGGACCAAATGGGGTCCTTTAGTCCTGGTTCTAGCCACAAACCGGGACCAAAGAGATGCCTATATATACCCCGCGAGCAGAGCAGTGGAGTGCTCTGTTTTTTGGCCGGCCGTGGGAGAGCTTTGTGGTGCTCTAGCTCACCTCCTATGCACATGAGGTGTTCGATGAAATGCTCGAGCCACACTTAAGCTTTCTCCTCTCGAAGCTCCTTGTCCAAGCTCCATTTTCCTCAAGATTTGTCTAGGTTTGGCGGTCCGTCCTGTCCTGTCCCCATCCTCACCGCCATGGATCGCCCGCGCCGATCTCGTCGCCGGCACCACCGTGGTGAGCCTCTTGTTCCTATCTTCTTTCTAAAAGAAAAAAGTTCTTACTTGTATGATTTAGATAGATACTTGTGTAATTTTCTTACTTTTATTATTGTTTGTTATTATATAGTGCGATGGTTTTGGTATCTGCCTCCGTCGGCCCTCGTCCTGTCTATGATTCGGATGTGGTATGTATGTTATCTTTTATAACTATTAGTTTCATTTAGTGTTTATGACAATTATGCCGACCAACGTGACATAGATTTTTTTATCTAGGAGGTATGTGAAGCGGAAATTCCAACTGACCCTATTGTCGAGAGGTTAAATTTAGTTGAAGAAGAAAACAATTACTTGAAGGAAAAATTGAAAAAAATTGAGGAGGAGAAGATGATATTGGAGTTGCATGTTGCGGATGTCGTCGATGATCACAAGATCAAGATGGATGAAATGCGCTTGAAGATTAGAAAGTATAGAAAATATGCCATTCATACTGAGGCTTGGTATCATTATGCCGTTGGATCAATTGTTACCTTAGTTGCGATTATGATCGCATTTGTTGTTGCATTGAAATGTTTTAGATACTTTCAATGTACGGTTTAATTAGATGCTCTGGAGAGCTATATGTTGTTCAATGAGAACAATGTATGTATTTTGGTTTTAATATGATGATGAACTTCTATTAATTAATTTGGTCACTTCTGTATTCATGATGTTCTGTAATGGTTTTTGACACACTTAATTATATATAATGCACGCAGATGAACCGGCAATGGATGTACGGTGACAGACGCACCTCCGAGTACATTAAGGGCGTGCATAATTTTCTCGAAGTGGCTGAGGCAAACAAGCAGAATGGTTTTATGTGTTGTCCATGCCCTATATGTGGGAATACGAAGTCTTACTCTGACTCGAAAACCCTTCACACCCACCTGCTTTATAAGGGTTTCATGCCACACTATAATGTTTGGACCAAGCACGGAGAAAGAGGGGTTATGATGGAAGACAACGAAGAAGAAGAGGATGATGACAACTATGTGCCCCCTGAATACGATGATGCTGCAACGGGGGAAGCTGAAGATCAAGAGGAACCAGACGATGTGCCCGATGATGATCTTCGCCGGGTCATTGTTGATGCAAAGAGACAATGCGAAAGTGAAAAGGAGAAGTTGAAGTTCGATCGCATGTTAGAAGATCACAAAAAAGGGTTGTACCCCAATTGCGAAGATGGCAACAAAAATCTCGGTACCGCACTGGAATTGCTGCAGTGGAAGGCAGAGAATGGTGTACCTAACAAAGGATTTGAGAAGCTATTGAAAATATTGAAGAAGAAGCTTCCACAGGATAACGAATTGCCCGACAGTACGTACGTAGCAAAGAAGGTTATAAGCCCTCTAGGATTGGAGGTGCAGAAGAAACATGCATGCCCTAATGACTACATCCTCTACTGCGGTGCATACAAGGATTTGAACGCATGCCCGGTATGCGGTGCATTGCGGTATAAGATCAGACGAGACGACCCTGGTGATGTTGACGGCGAGCGCCCCAGGAAGAGGGTTCCTGCCAAGGTGATGTGGTATGCTCCTATAATACCACGGTTGAAACGTCTGTTCAGAAACAAAGAGCATGCCAAGTTGATGCGATGGCACAGAGAGGACCGTAAGAAAGACGGGAAGTTGAGAGCACCCGCTGACGGGTCGCAGTGGAAAAAAAACGAGAGAAAGTACTGGGAGGACTTTGCAGGTGACGCAAGGAACGTATGGTTTGGTTTAAGCGCGGATGGCATTAATCCTTTTGGGGAGCAGAGCAGCAATCACAGCACCTGGCCCATGACTCTATGTATCTATAACCTTCATCCTTGGCTGTGCATGAAGCAGAAGTTCATTATGATGCCAGTTCTCATCCAAGGCCCTAAGCAACCCGGCAACGACATTGATGTGTACCTAAGGCCATTAGTTGAATAACTTTTACAGCTGTGGAATGGAAACGGTGTACGTGTGTGGGATGAGCACAAACAACAGGAATTTGACCTGCATGCGTTGCTATTTGTAACCATCAATGATTGGCCTGCTCTCAGTAACCTTTCAGGACAGACAAACAAGGGATACCACGCATGCACACACTGTTTAGATGACACCGAAAGTATATACCTGGACAAATGCAGGAAGAATGTGTACCTGGGGCATCGTCGATTTCTTCCGACCAACCATCAATGTCGAAAGAAAGGCAAGCATTTCAAAGGCGAGGCAGATCACCAGAAGAAGCCCGCCATCCGTACCGGTGATCACATACTTGCTATGGTCAATGATTTACAAGTAATCTTTGGAAAGGGTCCCGGCGGACTATTTGTTCCGAATGACGCTGAGGGACGCGCACCCATGTGGAAGAAGAAATCAATATTTTGGGACCTACCCTACTAGAAAGACCTAGAGGTTCGCTCTTCAATCGACGTGATGCACGTGACGAAGAATCTTTGCATGAACCTGCTAGGCTTCTTGGGCATGTATGGGAAGAGAAAAGATACACCGGAGGCACGGGAGGACCAGCAACGTGTGCACGAAAAAGACGGCATGCCTCCAAAGCAGTATGAAGGTCCTGCCAGCTACGCTCTTACCAAAGAAGAGAAGGAAATCTTCTTTGAATGCCTGCTCAGTATGAAGGTCCCGTCTGGCTTCTCGTCGAATATAAAGGGAATAATAAATATGCCAGAGAAAAAGTTCCAGAACCTAAAGTCTCATGACTGCCACGTGATTATGACGCAACTGCTTCCGGTTGCATTGAGGGGGCTTCTACCGGAAAACGTTCGATTAGCCATTGTGAAGCTATGTGCATTCCTCAATGCAATCTCTCAGAAGGTGATCGATCCAGAAATCCTACCAAGGTTAAGGAGTGATGTGGCGCATGTTGGGGAACGTAGTATTTCAAAAAAATTCCTACGATCACGCAAGATCTATCTAGGAGAAGCATAGCAACGAGCGGGAAGAGTGTGTCCACGTACCCTCGTAGACCGAAAGCGGAAGCGTTTAGTAACGCGGTTGATGTAGTCGAACGTCTTCGCGATCCAACCGATCCAAGTACCGAACATACGGCACCTCCGCGATCTGCACACGTTCAGCTCGGTGACGTCCCTCGAACTCTTGATCCAGTTGAGGCCGAAGGAGAGTTTCGTTAGCACGACGGCGTGGTGACAGTGATGATGAAGTGATTCCAGCAGGGCTTCGCCTAAGCTCTCCGAAAATATGACCGAGGTGGAAGTCTGTGGAGAGGGGCACCGCACACGGCTAAGACAAATCTTGGTGTGTCTTTGGGGTGCCCCCCGCCCCCGTATATAAAGGAGGGAGGGAGGAGGTGGCCGGCCTAAGGGGGAGGCGCACCAAGGGGGGGGAGTCCTACTAGGACTCCAAGTCTTAGTAGGATTCCACCAAGAGGAGAAGGGAAAAGAGAGGGGCTGCGCCCCCAACCCCTTGTCCAATTCGGACTGGGCTTGGGGGAGGGGGGGGGGCGTGCCACCTCCTGGTTGCTGCCTCCTATTTCCCGTATGGCCCAATAAGGCCCATTACTTCTCCCGGTGAATTCCCGTAACTCCCCGGTACTCTGAAAAATACCCGAATCACTCGGAACCTTTCCGATGTCTGAATATAGCCTTCCAATACATGAATCTTTACCTCTCGACCATTTCGAGACTCCTCGTCATGTCCGTGATCTCATCCGGGACTCCGAGCAAACTTCGGCCATCAAATCACATAACTCATAATACAAATCGTCATCGAACGTTAAGCGTGCGGACCCTACGGGTTCGAGAACTATGTAGACATGACCGAGACACATCTCCGGTCAATAACCAATAGCCATGTGACCAACACCCAAAGGGTTTACTAGAGTCAATAATATAGTTCACATCGCTATGTGATTAGCACCCAAAGAGTACTAAGGTGTGATCATGTTTTGCTTGTAGAGAGGTTTAGTCAACGGGTCTGCCATATTCAGATCCGTATGTATTTTGAAAATTTCTATGTCTACAATGCTCTGCACGGAGCTACTCTAGCTAATTGCTCCCATTTTCAATATGTATCCAGATTGAGACTCTGAGTCATCTGGATCGATGTAAAAGCTTGCATCGACGTAACCTTTTACGACGAACTCTTTTATCACCTCCATAACCGAGAAATATTTCCTTAGTCCTCTTAGGCAACTAAGGATAACTTTGACCGCTATCTAGTGATCTATCCCTGGATCACTATTGTACCTCCTTGCTAAACTCATAGCAAGGCACACAACTGGTCTGGTACATAGCATGGCATACTTTATAGAACCTATGACTGAGACATAGGGAATGACTTTCATTCTCTTTCTATCTTCTGCCGGGGTCGGGTTTTTAGTCTTACTCAATTTTACACCTTGTAACACAGGTAAGAACTCCTTCTTTGACTGATCCATTTTGAACTTCTTCAAAATCTTGTCAAGGTATGTGCTTTGTGAAAGTCCTATTAAGCGTCTCGATCTATCCCTATAGATCTTGATGCTCAATACTTAAGCAGCTTCACCGAGGTCCTTTTTATTGAAAAACTCTTATTCAAGTATCCTTTTATGCTATCCAGAAATTCTATATCATTTCCAATCAACAATATGTCATCCACATATAATATCAGAAATGCTACAGAGCTCCCACTCACTTTCTTGTAAATACAGGCTTCACCGTAAGTCTGTATAAAACCATATGGTTTGATCACTTCATCAAAGCGTATATTCCAACTCCGAGATGCTTGCACATTTTGTTAGCACCTTTAGGATTGACAAAACCTTCTGGTTGCATCATATACAACTTCTTCTTTAAAAATTCCATTAAGGAATGTAGTTTTGACATCCATTTGCCAGATTTCATAAAATGCGGCAATTGCTAACATGATTCGGACAGACTTTAAGCATCGATACGAGTGAGAAAATCTCATCGTAGTCAACACCTTGAACTTGTCGAAAAACTTTTGCGACAATTTGAGCTTTGTAGATAGTAACACTACTATCAGCGTCTATCTTCCTCTTGAAGATCCATTTTTTCTCAATGGCTCGCCAATCATCGGGCAAGTCAGTCAAAGTCCATACTTTGTTCTCATACATGGGTCCTATATCAGATTTCATTGCCTCAAGCCATTTATCGGAATCTGGGCTCATCATCGCTTCCTCATAGTTTGTAGGTTCGTCATGGTCTAGTAACATGATTTCCAGATCAGGATTACCGTACCACTCTGGTGCGGAACGTACTCTGGTTGACCTACGAGGTTCTGTAGTAACTTGATCTGAAGTTTCATGATCATCATCATTAGTTTCCTCACTAATTGGTGTAGGAATCACTGGAACTGATTTCTGTGATAAACTACTTTCCAATTCGGGAGAAGGTACAATTACCTCATCAAGTTCTACTTTCCTCCCACTCACTTCTTTCGAGAGAAACTCCTTCTCTAGAAAGGATCCATTCTTAGCAACGAATATCTTGCCTTTGGATCTGTGATAGAAGGTGTACCCAACAGTCTCCTTTGGGTATCCTATGAAGACGCATTTCTCCGATTTGGGTTTGAGCTTATCAGGTTAAAACTTTTCACATAAGCATTGCAACCCCAAACTTTAAGAAACGACAGCTTAGGTTTCTTGCCAAACCACAGTTCATATGGTGTCGTCTCACCGGATTTAGATGTTGCCCTATTTAACGTGAATGCAGCTGTCTCTAATGCATAACCCCAAAACGATAGTGGTAAATCGGTAAGAGACATCATAGATTGCACTATATCCAATAAAGTACGGTTATGACGTTCGGACACACCATTATGCTGTGGTGTTCTAGGTGGCATGAGTTTGTGAAACTATTCCACATTGTTTTAATTGAAGACCAAACTCGTAACTCAAATATTTGCCTCCGTGATCAGATCGTAGAAACTTTATTTTCTTGTTACGATGATTTTCCACTTCACTCTGAAATTCTTTGAACTTTACAAACGTTTCAGACTTGTGTTTCATTAAGTAGATATACCCATATCTGCTCAAATCATCTGTGAAGAAAATAACGATACCCGCCGCGAGCCTCAATACTCATCGGACCGCATACATCGGTATGTATTATTTCCAATAAGTCCGTAGCTCGCTCCATTGTTCCGGAGAACGGAGTTTTAGTCATCTTTCCCATGAGGCATGGTTCACAAGCATCAAATGATTCATAATCAAGTGATTCCAAAAGTCCATCAGTATGGAGTTTCTTCATGCGCTTTACACCAATATAACCTAAACGGCAGTGCCACAAATAAGTTGCACTATCATTACTAACTTTGCATCTTTTGTCTTCAATATTATGAATATGTGTATCACTACGATCGAGATTCAATAAACCATTTACATTGGGTGTATGACCATAGAAGGTTTTTATTCATGTAAGCAGAACAACAATTATTCTCTGACTTAAATGAATAACCGTATTGCAATAAACATGATCCAATCATATTCATGCTCAACGCAAACACCAAATAACTTCTATTTTGCAATAAACATGATCCAATCATATTCATGCTCAACGCAAACACCAAATAACATTTATTTAGGTTCAACACTAATCCCGAAAATAGAGGGAGTGTGCGATGGTGATCTTATCAACCTTGGAATCACTTCCAACACACATCGTCACCTCGTCATTAACTAGTGTCTGTTCATTTTGCAACTCCTGTTTCGAGTTACTAATGTTAGCAACTGAACCAGAATCAAATACCCAGGGGCTACTATGAACACTAGTAAAAGACACATCAATAACATGTATATCAAATATACTTTTGTTCACTTTGCCATCCTTCTTATCCGCCAAATACTTGGGGCAGTTCCGCTTCCAGTGACCAGTCCTTTTGCAGTAGAAGCACTCAGTTTCAGGCTTAGGTCCAGACTTGGGCTTCTTCCCGGGAGTAGCAACTTGCTTGCTATTCTTCTTGAAGTTCCCTTTGCCCTTTTCTTGAAACTAGTGGTCTTGTTAACCGTCAACACTTGATGCTCTTTCTTGATTTCTACCTTCGTTGATTTCAGCATCACGAAGAGCTCGGGAATCATTTTTGTCATCCCTTGCATATTATAGTTCATCACGAAGTTCCAGTAACTTGGTGATAGTGACTAGAGAATTCTGTCAATTACTATCTTATCCGGAAGATTAACTCCCACTCGATTCAAGCAACTGTAGTACTCAGACATTCTGAGCACATGCTCATTGGTTGAGCTATTCCCCTCCATCTTGTAGGCGAAGTACTTGTCAGCGGTCTCATACCTCTCGACACGGGCATGAGTCTGAAATACCGATTTCAGCTCTTGGAACATCTCATATGCTCCATGTCGTTCAAAACGTTTTTGAAGTCCCGATTCTAAGCCGTAAAGCATGGTGCACAAAACTATCAAGTAGTCATCATACCGCGCTTGTCAAACGTTCATAACGTCTGCATCTGCTCCTGCAATAGTTCTGTCACCTAGCGGTGAATCAAGGACATAATTCTTCTGTGCAGCAATGAGGATAAACCTCAGATCACGGAACCAGTCTGCATCATTGCTACTATCATCTTTCAACTTAGTTTTCTCTAAGAAAATATCAAAAATAAAATAGGGGAGCTATACGTGAGCTATTGATCTACAACATAATTTGCAAATACTACCAGGACTAAGTTCATGATAAATTAAAGTTCAATTAATCATATTACTTAAGAACTCCACTTAGATAGACATCCCTCTAATCATCTAAGTGATCACATGATCCAAATCAACTAAACCATGTCCGATCATCACGTGAGATGGAGTAGTTTTCAATGGTGAACATCACTATGTTGATCATATCTACTATATGATTCACATTCGACCTTTCGGTCTCAGTGTTCCGAGGCCATATCTGCATATGCTAGGCTCGTCAAGTTTAACCCAAGTATTCTGCATGTGCAAAATTGTCTTGCACCCATTGTATTTGAACGTAGAGCCTATCACACCCGATCATCACGTGGTGTCTCAGCACGAAGAACTTTCGCAATGGTGCATACTCAGGGAGAACACTTGTACCTTGAAATTTAGTGAGAGATCATCTTATAATGCTACCGCCGTACTAAGCAAAATAAGATGCATAAAAGGATTAACATCACATGCAATTCAATATGTGACATGATATGGCCATCATCATCTTGTGCTCTTGATCTCCATCATCGAAGCACTGTCATGATCTTCATCGTCACCGGTGCCCCAGCTTGATCTCCATCGTCACCGGTGCCCCAGCATGATCTCCATCGAAGCATCGTTGTCGTCTCGCCAACTTATTGCTTCTACAACTATCGCTACCGCTTAGTGATAAAGTAAAGCAATTACATGGCGATTGCATTGCATACAATAAAGCGACAACCATATGGCTCCTGCCGGTTGCTGATAACTCTGTTACAAAACATGATCATCTCATACAATAAATTATATCACATCATGTCTTGACCATATCACATCACAGCAAGCCCTGCAAAAACAAGTCAGACGTCCTCTACTTTGTTGTTGCAAGTTTTACGTGGCTGCTATGGGCTGAGCAAGAACCGTTCTTATCTACGCATCAAAACCACAACGATTTTTTGTCAAGTGTGCTGTTTTAACCTTCAACAAGGACCGGGCGTAGTCACACTCGATTCAACTAAAGTTGGAGAAACTGACACCCACTAGCCACCTGTGTGCGAAGCACGTCGGTAGAACCAGTCTCGCGTAAGCGTACGCGTAATGTCGGTCTGAGTCGCTTCATCCAACAATACCGCCGAATCAAAGTATGACATGCTGGTAAGCAGTATGACTATTATCGCCCACAACTCTTTGTGTTCTACTCGTGCATATAACATCTACGCATAGACCCGGCTCGGATGCCACTGTTGGGGAACGTAGTATTTCAAAAAATTTCCTACGATCACGCAAGATCAATCTAGGAGAAGCATAGCAACGAGCGGGGAGAGTGTGTCCACGTACCCTCGTAGACCGAAAGCGGAAGCGTTTAGTAACGCGGTTGATGTAGTCGAACGTCTTCGCGATCCAACCGATCCAAGTACCGAACGTACGGCACCTCCGCGATCTGCACACGTTCAGCTCGGTGATGTCCCTCGAACTCTTGATCCAGTTGAGGCCGAAGGAGAGTTTCGTCAGCACGACGGCGTGGTGACGGTGATGATGAAGTGATTCCAGCAGGACTTCGCCTAAGCTCTCCGAAAATATGACCGAGGTGGAAGTCTGTGGAGGGGGGCACCGCACACGGCTAAGACAAATCTTGGTGTGTCTTTGGGGTGCCCCCCGCCCCCGTATATAAAGGAGGGAGGGAGGAGGTGGCCGGCCTAAGGGGGAGGCACACCAAGGGGGGGAGTCCTACTAGGACTCCAAGTCCTAGTAGGATTCCAACAAGAGGAGAAGGGAAAAGAGAGGGGCTGCGCCCCCAACCCCTTGTCCAATTCGGACTGGGCTTGGGGGGGGGGGGGCGCCACCTCCTAGGTGCTGCCTCCTATTTCCCGTATGGCCCAATAAGGCCCATTGCTTCTCCCGGTGAATTCCCGTAACTCCCCGGTACTCCGAAAAATACCCGAATCACTCGGAACCTTTCCGATGTCCGAATATAGCCTTCCAATATATGAATCTTTACCTCTCGACCATTTCGAGACTCCTCGTCATGTCCATGATCTCATCCGGGACTCCAAACAAACTTCGGTCATCAAATCACATAACTCATAATACAAATCGTCATCGAACGTTAAGCGTGCGGACCCTACGGTTCGAGAACTATGTAGACATGACCAAGACACATCTCCGGTCAATAACCAATAGCGGAACCTGGATGCTCATATTGGCTCCTACATATTCTACGAAGATCTTTATCGGTCAAACCGCATAACAACATACGTTGTTCCCTTTGTCATCGGTATGTTATTTGCCCGAGATTCGATCGTCGGTATCATCATACCTAGTTCAATCTTGTTACTGGCAAGTCTCTTTAATCGTTCCATAATGCATCATCCCGTAACTAACTCATTAGTCACATTGCTTGCAAGGCTTCATATGATGTGCATTACCGAGAGGGCCCAGAGATACCTCTCCGATAATCGGAGTGACAAATCCTAATCTCAATCTATGCCAACTCAACAAACACCTTCGAAGACACCTGTAGAGCATCTTTATAATCACCCAGTTACGTTGTGACGTTTGATAGCACACTAAGTGTTCCTCTGGTATTCGGGAGTTGCATAATCTCATAGTCATAGGAACTTGTATAAGTCATGAAGAAAGCAATAGCAACAAACTAAACGATCATCGTGCTAAGCTAACGGATGGGTCTTGTCAATCACATCATTCTCTAATGATGTGATCCCGTTCATCAAATGACAACTCATGTCTATGGCTAGGAAACTTAACCATCTTTGATTAACTAGCTAGTCAAGTAGAGGCATACTAGTGACACTCTGTTTGTCTATGTATTCACACATGTATTAAGTTTCCGGTTAATACAATTCTAGCATGAATAATAAACATTTATCATGATATAAGGAAATATAAATAACAACTTTATTATTGCCTCTAGGGCATATTTCCTTCAGTCTCCCACTTGCACTAGAGTCAATAATCTAGTTCACATCGCCATGTGATTTAACACCAATAGTTCACATCTTTATGTGATTAACACCAATAGTTCACATCGCCATGTGACCAACACCCAAAGGGTTTACTAGAGTCAATAATCTAGTTCACATCGCTATGTGATTAGCACCCAAAGAGTACTAAGGTGTGATCATGTTTTGCTTATAGAGAGGTTTAGTCAACGGGTCTGCCATATTCAGATCCATATGTATTTTGCAAATTTCTATGTCTACAATGCTCTGCACGGAGCTACTCTAGCTAATTGCTCCCACTTTCAATATGTATCCAGATTGAGACTCTGAGTCATCTGGATCGATGTAAAAGCTTGCATCGACGTAACCTTTTACGACGAACTCTTTTATCACCTCCATAACCGAGAAATATTTCCTTAGTCCTCTTAGGCAACTAAGGATAACTTTGACCGCTATCTAGTGATCTATCCCTGGATCACTATTGTACCTCCTTGCTAAACTAATAGCAAGGCACACAACTGGTCTGGTACATAGTATGGCATACTTTATAGAACCTATGACTGAGACATAGGGAATGACTTTCATGTTCTTTCTATCTTCTGCCGGGGTCGGGTTTTTAGTCTTACTCAATTTTACACCTTGTAACACAGGCAAGAACTCCTTCTTTGACTGATCCATTTTGAACTTCTTCAAAATCTTGTCAAGGTATGTGCTTTGTGAAAGTCCTATTAAGCGTCTCGATCTATCCCTATAGATCTTGATGCTCAATACTTAAGCAGCTTCACCGAGGTCGTTTTTATTGAAAAATTCTTATTCAAGTATCCTTTTATGCTATCCAGAAATTGTATATTATTTCCAATCAACAATATGTCATCCACATACAATATCAGAAATGCTACAGAGCTCCCACTCACTTTCTTGTAAATACAGGCTTCACCATAAGTCTGTATAAAACCATATGCTTTGATCACTTCATCAAAGCGTATATTCCAACTCCGAGATGCTTGCACATTTTTTTAGCACCTTTAGGATTGACAAAACCTTCTGGTTGCATCATATACAACTTCTTCTTTAAAAATTCCATTAAGGAATGTAGTTTTGACATCCATTTGCCAGATTTCATAAAATGCGGCAATTGCTAACATGATTCGGACAGACATTAAGCATCGATATGAGTGAGAAAATCTCATCGTAGTCAACACCTTGAACTTGTCGAAAAACTTTTGCGACAATTTGAGCTTTGTAGATAGTAACACTACTATCAGCGTCTATCTTCCTCTTGAAGATCCATTTTTTCTCAATGGCTCGCCGATGATCGGGCAAGTCAGTCAAAGTCCATACTTTGTTCTCATACATGGATCCTATCTCAGATTTCATGGCCTCAAGCCATTTATCGGAATCTGGGCTCATCATCGCTTCCTCATAGTTTGTTGGTTCGTCATGGTCTAGTAACATGATTTCCATATCAGGATTACCGTACCACTCTGGTGCGGAACGTACTCTGGTTGACCTACGAGGTTCTGTAGTAACTTGATCTGAAGTTTCATGATCATCATCATTAGTTTCCTCACTAATTGGTGGAGGAATCACTGGAACTGATTTCTGTGATAAACTACTTTCCAATTCGGGAGAAGGTACAATTAGCTCATCAAGTTATACTTTTCTCCCACTCACTTCTTTCGAGAGAAACTCCTTCTCTAGAAAGGATCCATTCTTAGCAACGAATATCTTGCCTTCGGATCTGTGATAGAAGGTGTACCCAACAGTCTCCTTTGGGTATCCTATGAAGACGCATTTCTCCGATTTGGGTTTGAGCTTATCAGGTTAAAACTTTTCACATAAGCATTGCAACCCCAAACTTTAAGAAACGACAGCTTAGGTTTCTTGCCAAACCACAGTTCGTATGGTGTCGTCTCAACGGATTTAGATGTTGCCCTATTTAACGTGAATGCACCTGTCTCTAATGCATAACCCCAAAACGATAGTGGTAAATCGGTAAGAGACATCATAGATTGCACAATATCCAATAAAGTATGGTTATGACGTTCGGACACCCCATTATGCTGTGGTGTTCCAGGTGGCATGAGTTTGTGAAACTATTCCACATTGTTTTAATTGATGACCAAACTCGTAACTCAAATATTTGCCTCCACGATCAGATCGTAGAAACTTTATTTTCTTGTTACGATGATTTTCCACTTCACTCTGAAATTCTTTGAACTTTACAAACGTTTCAGACTTGTGTTTCATTAAGTAGATATACCCATATCTGCTCAAATCATCTGTGAAGAAAATAACGATACCCGCCGCGAGCCTCAATACTCATCGAACCGCATACATCGGTATGTATTATTTCCAATAAGTCCGTAGCTCGCTCCATTGTTCCGGAGAACGGAGTTTTAGTCATCTTTCCCATGAGGCATGGTTCGCAAGCATCAAATGATTCATAATCAAGTGATTCCAAAAGTCCATCAGTATGGAGTTTCTTCATGCGCTTTACACCAATATAACCTAAACGGCAGTGCCACAAATAAGTTGCACTATCATTACTAACTTTGCATCTTTTGTCTTCAATATTATGAATATGTGTATCACTACGATCGAGATTCAATAAACCATTTGCATTGGGTGTATGACCATAGAAGGTTTTTATTCATGTAAACAGAACAACAATTATTCTCTGACTTAAATGAATAACCGTATTGCAATAAACAAGATCCAATCATATTCATGCTCAACGTAAACACCAAATAACTTTTATTTTGCAATAAACATGATCCAATCATATTCATGCTCAACGCAAACACCAAATAACATTTATTTAGGTTCAACACTAATCCCAAAAATAGAGGGAGTGTGCGATGGTGATCTTATCAACCTTGGAATCACTTCCAACACACATCGTCACCTCGTCATTAACTAGTCTCTGTTCATTTTGCAACTCCTGTTTCGAGTTACTAATGTTAGCAACTGAACCAGTATCAAATACCCAGGGGCTACTATGAACACTAGTAAAATACACATCAATAACATGTATATCAAATATACTTTTGTTCACTTTGCCATCCTTCTTATCCGCCAAATACTTGGGGCAGTTCCACTTCCAGTGACCAATCCTTTTGCAGTAGAAGCACTCAGTTTCAGGCTTAGGTCCAGACTTGGGCTTCTTCCCGGGAGTAGCAACTTGCTTGCTATTCTTCTTGAAGTTCCCCTTCTTCCCTTTGCCCTTTTCTTGAAACTAGTGGTATTGTTAACCATCAACACTTGATGCTCTTTCTTGATTTCTACCTTCACTGATTTCAGCATCACGAAGAGCTCGGGAATCGTTTTTGTCATCCCTTGCATATTATAGTTCATCACGAAGTTCCAGTAACTTGGTGATAGTGACTAGAGAATTCTGTCAATTACTATCTTCTCCGGAAGATTAACTCCCACTTGATTCAAGCAACTGTAGTACTCAGACATTCTGAGCACATGCTCACTGGTTGAGCTATTCCCCTCCATCTTGTAGGCGAAGTACTTGTCAGAGGTCTCATACCTCTCAACACGGTCATGAGTCTGAAATACCGATTTCAGCTCTTGGAACATCTCATATGCTCCATGTCGTTCAAAACGTTTTTGAAGTCCCGATTCTAAGCCGTAAAGCATGGTGCACAAAACTATCAAATAGTCATCATACCGCGCTTGTCAAATGTTCATAACGTCTGCATTTGCTCCTGCAATAGTTCTGTCACCTAGCGGTGCATCAAGGACATAATTCTTCTGTGTAGCAATGAGGATAAACCTCAGATCACGGAACCAGTCCGCATCATTGCTACTATCATCTTTCAACTTAGTTTTCTCTAAGAACATATCAAAAATAAAACAGGGGAGCTATAAGCGAGCTATTGATCTACAACATAATTTGCAAATACTACCAGGACTAAGTTCATGATAAATTAAAGTTCAATTAATCATATTACTTAAGAACTCCCACTTAGATAGACATCCCTCTAATCATCTAAGTGATCACGTGATCCAAATCAACTAAACCATGTTCGATCATCACGTGAGATGGAGTAGTTTTCAATGGTGAATATCACTATGTTGATCATATCTACTATATGATTCATGTTCGACCTTTCGGTCTCAGTGTTCCGAGGCCATATCTGCATATGCTAGGCTCGTCAAGTTTAACCCGAGTATTCTGCATGTGCAAAACTGTCTTGCACCCGTTGTATTTGAACGTAGAGCCTATCACACCCGATCATCACGTGGTGTCTCAGCACGAAGAACTTTCGCAATGGTGCATACTCAGGGAGAACACTTGTACCTTGAAATTTAGTGAGAGATCATCTTATAATGCTACCACCGTACTAAGCAAAATAAGATGCATAAAAGGATTAACATCACATGCAATTCAATATGTGACATGATATGGCCATCATCATCTTGTGCTCTTGATCTCCATCATCGAAGCACTGTCATGATCTTCATCGTCACCGGCGCCCCAGCTTGATCTCCATCGAAGCATCATTGTCGTCTCGCCAACTTATTGCTTCTACGACTATCGCTACCGCTTAGTGATAAAGTAAAGCAATTACATGGCAATTGCATTGCATACAATAAAGCGACAACCATATGGCTCCTGCCAGTTGCCGATAACTCTGTTACAAAACATGATCATCTCATACAATAAATTATATCACATCATGTCTTGACCATATCACATCACAGCAAGCCCTGCAAAAACAAGTTAGACGTCCTCTACTTTGTTGTTGCAAGTTTTACGTGGCTGCTACGGGCTGAGCAAGAACCGTTCTTACCTACGCATCAAAACGACAATGATTTTTCGTCAAGTGTGCTGTTTTAACCTTCAACAAGGACCGGGCGTAGTCACACGCGATTCAACTAAAGTTTGAGAAACTGACACCCACTCGCCACCTGTGTGCGAAGCACGTCGGTAGAACCAGTCTCGCGTAAGCATACGCGTAATGTCGGTCTGAGCCGCTTCATCCAACAATACCGCCGAATCAAAGTATGACATGCTGGTAAGCAGTATGACTATTATCGCCCACAACTCTTTGTGTTCTACTCGTGCATATAACATCGACGCATAGACCCGGCTCGGATGCCACTGTTGGGGAACGTAGTATTTCAAAAAAATTCCTACGATCACACAAGATCTATCTAGGAGAAGCATAGCAACGAGCGGGGAGAGTGTGTCCACGTACCCTCGTAGACCGAAAGCGGAAGCTTTTAGTAACGCGGTTGATGTAGTCGAACGTCTTCGCGATCCAACCGATCCAAGTACCGAATGTACGACACCTCCGCGATCTGCACACGTTCAGCTCGGTGACGTCCCTCGAACTCTTGATACAGTTGAGGCCGAAGGAGAGTTTCATCAGCACGACGGCGTGGTGACGGTGATGATGAAGTGATTCCGGCAGAGCTTCGCCTAAGCTCTCCGAAAGTATGACCGAGGTGGAAGTCTGTGGAGGGGGGCAGCGCACACGGCTAAGACAAATCTTGGTGTGTCTTTGGGGTGCCCCCCGCCCTCGTATATAAAGGAGGGAGGGAGGAGGTGGCCGGCCTAAGGGGGAGGCGCACCAAGGGGGGGAGTCCTACTAGGACTCCAAGTCCTAGTAGGATTCCACCAAGAGGAGAAGGGAAAAGAGAGGGGCTGCGCCCCCAACCCCTTGTCCAATTCGGACTGGACTTGGGGGGGCACGTGCCACCTCCTGGCTGCTGCCTCCTATTTCCCGTATGGCCCAATAAGGCCCATTACTTCTCCCGGTGAATTCCCGTAACTCCCCGGTACTCCGAAAAATACCCGAATCACTTGGAACCTTTCCGATGTCTGAATATAGCCTTCCAATATATGAATCTTTACCTATCGACCATTTCGAGACTCCTCGTCATGTCCGTGATCTCATCCGGGACTCCGAACAAACTTCGGTCATCAAATCACATAACTCATAATACAAATCGTCATCAAACATTAAGCGTGCGGACCCTACGGGTTCGAGAACTATGTAGACATGACCGAGACACATCTCCGGTCAATAACCAATAGCGGAACCTGTATGCTCATTTGGCTCCTACATATTTTACGAAGATCTTGATCGGTCAAACCGCATAACAACATACGTTGTTCCCTTTGTCATCGGTATGTTACTTACCCGAGATTCGATCGTCGGTATCATCATACCTAGTTCAATCTCGTTACTGGCAAGTCTCTTTACTCGTTCCGTAATGCATCATCCCGTAACTAACTCATTAGTCACATTTCTTGCAAGGCTTCATATGATGTGCATTACCGAGAGGGCCCAAAGATACCTCTCCGACAATCGGAGTGACAAATCCTTATCTTAATCTATGCCAACTCAACAAACACCTTCGGAGACACCTGTAGAGCATCTTTATAATCACCCAGTTACGTTGTGACGTTTGATAGCACACTAAGTGTTCCTCCGGTATTCGGGAGTTGCATAATCTCATAGTCATAGGAACTTGTATAAGTCATGAAGAAAGCAATAGCAACAAACTAAACGATCATCGTGCTAAGCTAACGGATGGGTCTTGTCAATCACATCATTCTCTAATGATGTGATCACGTTCATCAAATGACAACTCATGTCTATGGCTAGGAAACTTAACCATCTTTGATTAACGAGCTAGTCAAGTAGAGGCATACTAGTGACACTCTGTTTGTCTATGTATTCACACATGTATTAAGTTTCCGGTTAACACAATTCTAGCATGAATAATAAACATTTATCATGATATAAGGAAATATAAATAACAACTTTATTATTGCCTCTAGGGCATATTTCCTTCAGCGCAATGTCTTGTCAGTTTCGAGCTGGTGTTCCCACCATCCTTCTTCAATATCATGACGCACGTCCTAGTTCATCTAGTCGACGAGATTGTCGTTCTGGGCCCTGTATTTCTACACAGTATGTTCCCCTTTGAGAGGTTCATGGGAGTCCTAAAGAGATATGTCCGTAACCGCGCTAGGCCAGAAGGAAGCATCTCCATGGGCCATCAAACAGAGGATGTCATTGGGTTTTGTGTTGACTTCATTCCTGACCTTAAGAAGATTGGTCTCCCTCAATCGCGGTATGAGGGGAGACTGACTGGAAAATGCACGCTAGGAGGGGACTCAATAATATGTAGGGACGGTCATTCTTGGTCTCAAGCACACTACACAGTTCTACAGAATTCTACCTTGGTGACCCCGTATGTCGATGAACACAAGAACATTCTGCGCTCCAAACACCCGGAGCAGTGTGACGACTGGATTACATGTGAACACATCAGGACTTTCCGCAGTTGGTTGCAAACACATCTCAGGGGTGACAACACTGTTTCTGATGAGCTGTACTCATTGGCCAGGGGACCATCTTCGACTGTATTGACTTACAAAGGGTACGAGATAAATGGGAATACATTTTACACGATCGCCCAAGATCAAAAGAGCACCAACCAAAACAGCGGTGTCCGCTTTGATGCAGCAACCAAGAGGGGAAAGGACACATATTATGGTTACATAGTGGACATATGGGAACTTGACTATGGACATGATTTTAAGGTCCCTTTGTTTCAGTGCAAATGGGTCAATCTGTCAGGAGGCGGGTTACAGATAGACCCACAGTACGGAATGACAACAGTGGATCTGAACAATCTTGGGTACATAGATGAACCATTCGTCCTAGCCAATGATGTGGCACAGGTTTTCTATGTGAAGAACATGTCTACCAAACCGAGAAAAAGAAAAGATAAGAAAGCGAATACATCATACGATGAGCCAAAGCGCCACATAGTTCTTTCAGGAAAAAGAGACATCATGGGATTGGAGGGCAAGACAGACATGTCTCAAGATTATGAAAAGTTTCATGAAATTCCTCCCTTCAAAGTCAAGGCTGACCCAAGCACCCGGTTAAACGATGAAGATTATCCATGGTTACGGCACAATAAGCAAAGGACACAAGCGAAGAAAAAGTGAAGACTTTCTCTCCACAACTATTATGATGATGCCTTTGATCTAGAATATCACTGCAGTTACATGTGAAGAAATGAAATGCCTTTTGTAACAGATGAGTTTCCGTCCGAAACCTTGATACTTCGAAAGAGATTGTCCGTTTTGTACACGAAGTGCATCCAGTTTTTGCCGTAACCCTCTCAACTTTTTATAACATGCTATGTGGGTGAAATTATGATACCATGCCAACTTTCAACCTTTTCAGAGTTCATTTGTAGTGCTTTTCAATTTCAGGGTCATATAGCTCAAAAAAATCAGTAAATGCATGAAAAATAACAAATGAAGTCAGAAAGGGTTAAAAATTGATGATGTGGCTTTGAATGGTGCATTTTGAACACACAAAAAGTCTGGAGTTCAAATAAGTTCAAAAAAATGAAATCCCTTTGTAACAGATGAGTTTTCATCCGAAACCCTGATACTTCGAAAGAGATTGTCCATTTTGTACACGAAGTGCATCCAGCTTTTGACGTAACCCTCTCAACTTTTTAGCACATGCTATGTGGGTGAAATGATGATACCATGCCAACTTTCAACCTTTTCACAGTTCATTTGAAGTGCTTTTCAATTTTAGGGTCATTTAGCTCAAAGAATGAACTAATAGCAAAAAGAATGAACTAGAAAACTTTTATGAAAGTCTAATAGCAAAAAGAATGAACTAAAAATAATCAATTAAAATATTCTATTATGATCAACTAAAACAAAACTATAATACTCTTCAATAGCAAAAAGAATCAACTAAAAAGCTTTTATAAAACTCTAATAGCAAAAGGAATCGACTAAAAAGATTTTATAAACCTCTAGTATTTTTGAAACTAATTTTTTATAAAATTTATGCAACTTAAATTATCAAAGTATTTTTTGTTCAAAACATTAATAGCAAAAAGAATTTTCATAAAGAATTTTTCTGTTAGAAACTTTAATAGCAAACTAAAATAACAAAATCTATTTTTGATTAAAACAGACATTTAAAATAACCTAAAAATTACCTAAAGCAAAATGAATCACTCAAAAACTCTAAAAAATTAAGTAAAGCATAAAACAAAAAAAGTACAGATTTTTTTTAAAAAAAATGCCGCCTACAGGGCCATCACGGCCTGCATACGACTAGAAACCCAACTAGCATGTTGGGCCAGGATGCAGGCCCGCGGCGGGCCCAGTAGGCCCACAGGCATAGAAGTGTTATATTAGGCCTGTAGGCCTGCAGTTCAGAGGAGTTTGAGATGGAAGAGGCAGCGGAGCTTATAAACAGGTGTGGGGCGCTCCCAACTAGCGAGATGGGACTAAACTCCCACCACCACGCCGCTGTGCAAGGCTATTGGTCCCGGTTGGTGGCACGAACCGGGACCAATGCCGCCCTTTGTCCCGTCTGCCCCAACCGGGCCCAATGCCCACCTTTAGTCCAAGTTGGTGCCACCAACCGGGACCAAGGTCTCTGTTTCCCGCCCTTTGGGCTGCTAAAACTGACCTTTGGTCCCGGTTGGTGGCACCAACCGGGACTAAAGGGGTGCATTGGTCCCGGTTGGTGCCACGAACCGGGACAAATGCTTCGTCTATATAAGCAGCACTTGTGAAAATTTCCATTCAGTTCTTCGATCTCTCCGACGACGCCGCCAGGCTGCCCCTGCCCCGCCGTCGCCGTCGCTGCCCCCGACGCCGTCGTCGCCCCTGCCCCATCGTTGGCGTCGCCGTCGCCACGCCCCTGCCCCGAGCCCTCGTCGCCGCGCCCCTGCCCCCGACACCGTCGCCGCGCCCCTGCCCCGAGCCCTCGCCGACGCGCCCGACGCCGTCGCTACGCCCCTTCCCCCGACGCCGTCACCGCGCCCCTGCCCAGAGCCCTCGCCGACGGTCCGCGCCGCCCCGCGCTACGGTCCGGCCGGCCCCCTTTTCCTTCCTGTCCTCCTCCCCTAGCTTGCTTGTTCATATACATTTTATTTTCATATGATTGTTAGATGATGTTGATGATAGATATGATGATGTTGATGATAGATGATGTATGCTTTTTTTGTTCATATAAATTTTTTTGTTCATATGATGATTTTTTTTACATTTTTAGAAAAATGTATGTATGCATGTTCTCTGTATATGTTCATATATGCAAAAGTTACATTTTTTAGAAAAGTTTTATCTATGTATGTTCTTTGTATATGTTCTCTGTATATGTTCATATGTGCATTTTTAGAAAAAATTCGTCAGAATGGGTTGTGCGTACTGTCAAATAGATGGAGTAATTTTTGTGGGTGCAAAAGAATTGGGGAGAATATAGCTCCTTTGCAAATCAAAGGAAATATGAATAATTCAAGTTCTAACTTTAGAATTTATTAAATATAAGAAAAATATTTACATAGTTAGAGATATTTGCATAGTTAGAGATATTCATGAGCAAAGTCATTTTTTTAGAGAAATTTGCATAGGTCATTAATCAAAGTTAGAGATATTTGCATATATAGGTTATTATCAAAGTTGACCAAAGACATTTTTTTAGAGAAATTTGCATAGAGAATTTTTTTAGAGAAATGGTGGAGTTCACAACAACAAAGTGAGGCCGAGAACCAAATAACATATGCATGCATACATATATAATAGAAAACTCCTACATGACTCGAGTAGAAAGAGAATCTTTTTTAGGGTTTTTAGATAGAGAAACAAATGTTAAAATTTGCATATGATGAGTGGTTACTTCATCATGATGATCTTGATAAAAAAAATTGAAGAAAGTTTGAAAGTATTAAAAGTTTGTTATATTAAAAGTTTGCAATAATTTTGATCATATGTCAAAGTTTGAATTTTGACATATGCAACATTTGATCATATATCAAAGTTTGATCATATGTCAAAGTTTGAATTTTGACATATGCAACATTTGATCATATATCAAAGTTTGATCATATGTCAAAGTTTGAATTTTGATATATGCAACATTTGATCATATGTCAAAGTTTGAATTTTGACATATGCAACATTTGATCATATATCAAAGTTTGATCATATGTCAAAGTTTGAATTTTGACATATGCAACATTTGATCATATGTCAAAGTTTGAATTTTGACATATGCAACAATATTTGATCATATGTCAAAGTTTGATCATATGTCAAAGTTTGAATTTTGACATATGCAACAATATTTGATCATATGTCAAAGTTTGACTTTTGACATAGATTTATCAAGAATGCCCCCATTATGGATGTGCACAAGTTGATCCAATTTTTTTCTGATCTCATCTATATATATATTCTTCTATATGTCACGTTGTCTGTCAAAGTATTGAAGAAATCCATGGCTTCATCATTAGCCAGAAGTAACAGGCGTATGATGCTACGAAGCTCTTCAAAGTTGTTTTGGAACGGAGTTCCGGATAGAATAATTTGCTTTTTGGTATGAATTTCAGCAAAGGCCTTACAAATAGCGATATTCGGAAGGCTCTTGCTGAACTTCGTACCAAAAAACTAATTATCCTATCCGGGACTCCGTTCCAAAACAATTTTGGAGAGCTTCGTACCATTATGCGCCTGTTACTTCCGGCTAATGATGAAGCCATGGTTTTCTTGAATCCTTTGACACTGACAACGTGACATATAGAAGGGTAGATGAGATCAGGAAAAATATGAACCATTTTCTGCACATCCAGAATGGCGCCATTTTGTTAAATCCCTTGTTTGACATTCATGAGAGAGGCGGTCCAGACGTCGGACATTCATGAGAGAACTCCGGTAACTCTTCAACATGAGGGGGGACGTCGATCAACCCACTCTCACCCGACCAAACCCTAGAAGCGTCGAGGGGCTAGCTAGGTCTATGTTTGCCACTGATATATCCATCTCTCATGTTTGTATATTAATTGCCATGTTGTAATATTTGCAGAAACTATGGATCAAAGAGACTTAGAACAAGAAGAGTTGTTGGGGGACATAATCCACGATGGACGTGATGTCTTGTCGTTTCTCAACGACACCGATGGTCTGGAAGGAGAGGATGAAGGCTCCGGTGATCGAACAATGGAGGAGGAAAGACATGATCATGATGTCTCCGGTGACCGAATGCCGGTGGAAGAAGGAGATCGTGATGACGGCTCCGGTGACCAAACGGAGGAGGGAGCTATTGCAAAGTCCGGTGAGGTATATATATTAATTAAGCCTGTGCTGACTAGCTAATTGATGCATTAATTGTTTTGGTATGTACATATATTAACTCTTCTTTCTTCTTTTATAGCCCTCCAGATCGAGCCAAACTTCGGTATCGAGACGAGGCCCGAAGAAAAGGTTGCGCCAGGATGAAAGGTTCAAGATCACGGCAATCGCGGACGATGGCCAACCGATTGAACCTAGGCGGACCAAGGAAGCATTTTCTGCTCAGTGCGGAGCTATTGTTAGGGACAGCATCTCGATCAGCATCCAGCTATGGAATAAGCCTAAGAACGAAGACCCTCAAGTTTCTTATGTCACCGATAGACAGAAAGATGATCTTTGGACCTCGTTGAAGGCAAATTTCACCCTACCACCAGAGGAGGATCCGAATAAGCCAGTTATAGAGCCACTGGTCAAGGCGTGTGCTCTTAAGAAGATGGCAGATCTATTCAGGAGGTGGAAGAATGAGTTGAAATCAACGTTTGTCGACAAAGGGAAGACTCCAGAATTCACCGGCCGATTTGAGAAGATAAGAGATCGCTGGCCCGTATTTGTGGCCTACAAGACATCGGACAAGATAAGTGCTGCAAAGAAGCTATATCACCATCGCATGGGGTCAGGCGGCTACCTCAAAGCCCGGCCGTTGTGGGACAAAGCTGAGAATGACTTGATTGCTAAAGGGGTCGAACCAGAAACATTGAACTGGCCAGACCGTTCAAGGACTTGGTTCTTCGGGGTTGGGGGAACTTTGGACCCTGAAACAGGGAAGTGCCGTTGGAGGGACGAGCAACTTACAATACCCGTCAAGAAGCTTCAGAAGTATATCGCCACAGCGCAGGCAGGGACGTTCATTCCCGACAGAGAGAAGAAAGAGCTGACTGAGGCCCTCGGAAATCCTGAGCACCCTGGACAAACACGAGGCACGCCAGGCTCTGTTACGTGGAAGGTTGGGTTTCCCGGCCCAGGCGGTTACAAAACCCGGGAGAGGAAGAGGAAACAGGAGCTGAGTGAAATGGAGAAGCTCAATGCAAGAGTACTAAAGCTAGAGGAACAAGTTGAGAGCCAGCGAGCTGCCGACCAACCATCTCAGTGGCACGAAGCTACCCCGCCATCTCAGCGGAGAAGCAGCGTGGCTTCCACGGAGCTCGTTCAGCAGCCTGACTTCACGGCTCCTAGCTACCCCGTGGATGCTATCACGGAGGCTCAACATTGCCAGCTTATGACAAAATGTCAGAACCTCACCTTGAAGGCGGCTGTCGGCTCTGTTGCACCTCCTCAACCTGACGGAACTTTTCACTGCTGTGCGATTCCACATGGCTATGTTGTTGTGACGGTGGATGAAGTAATGGAGGGATTTGATGAGCTCGAGCTTGACCACCCTACAGGTGAAGGGGAGACTCAGCTGGTTTATGCTCTGAGGACTACATGTCTATGGCGGAAGGAGTACATCAAGCTTCCGAACTGGACGCCTCTGCCTCCTCCTCCTCCTCCTCCGGTGAGTCAGGGCACTCCTCCTCCTCCTCCTCCTCCTCCGGCGAGTGATCAGGGCACTCCTCCTCCTTCTCCGCCTCCTCCGGCATGTGAGGGTACTCCGCCTCCTCCGGCGCATCGGAGCACTCCGCCTCCTCCTCCGCCTCGTCAGCAACGGCGGAAGAGAGCCGCCGCCGCTCCGGCGGCTAGCAGTACAAGCAGAGGCGGGAAGCAATTCAGATACGGTCCATCTCTCAAGCCTCTAGAAAAGTTACCATATGAGAGGACCGACGAGGAAACCACGAAAATCAGTGCTGCCGAAGTGCATGAACATTTTGCACGGAAACCTCCACCTCCGAAGGAGACGATAGATCCGGTGAAACTGAAGCGCACTATCGATGCCCTGAAGCGACCACCACCGTCTTCGCCGCAATCCAACTATGAGCGAATTATTGAAAGGACATATAAGGAAGCGGAGCGGTCGGGAAGTACTTGCAGTCATGCAAGGTTAGCAGAACGAAGAAGTGGGAAAAAAATTCCCCAGCTCGGCGAACAGGCGAACCAATCGTGCCCCCCGCTCAAGGTGTCTAGCGATATCGTCGCTAATTAGCCGGGGATGGTGCCCGGTACCAATCCTGCTGATTACCTGAGCGATGATGTAGAGTTTGTAATAATGGAGGTGGAAGAATTCAGATACCAGTACGGGCAGCCTCTCGTCAAACCTGATCATCCTCCTCTAACAACGATGATGCGAAGATTCCATGAATGGTACATGAAAACCTGCAGCGAGTCTGGGGAGGATACTTTGACGCTGAGAATTAAAGAGGAGCACGACCTCGTTGGAATGGATTAGTTGTCTGTTGAATTTGACGAGTTATTCCAATTATACAATCAAAAGGCCCTCGACAAAATACTCGTGACTTGCTACTGTCTGTAAGTACTACTTCTGTAATTAAGTCTCTATATATAGCTCAGCTCATTCATTTCATGTATATATAATTATCCTCACTATATTATGTAGATTGAAGATCATTGAATGCAGAAATGCACAAATCTATGACATTGGGTTCATTAACCCAAATATCATACATGAATGGATGGTTCAAAAGAATGTCACAGAAACCGAGGAGAACTTGCTACAATCGTTGCTTAAAAATCAAAACAAAGAGAAAATACTCTTTCCTTACAACTTCAAGTGAGTGTTACTGTCTTGTACATATTCGGTTTCCCTTATTACTCGAGGTTATAGTAATGTAATTGATGAGTTATGCATGCATGCGCAAGTTCCACTTTATTCTGCTAGAGATTAATCTTGAGCGGGTAGTAGTAACCATCTTAGACTCGAGACAAAAAGATCCCCAGGAGTATGCAGACATGACTGAAATGATCCAGAAGTAAGTTCAATCCATCATTATCACACCATATCGGCAACTTTGTTCATTTCCTGATATCAAGTAATTATTTTCTTTGTCTGGCAGGGTTTGGAAAAAGTTCACCGGAATTGTTCCGGCACTGCCGAGGGAGCTGCGATTTACACACCCAAAAGTAAGTACTACTAGCTAGTTCCGCGCATCTCCCATTGATTCTAGTTTCATCAATACCATTTTTAATGCTTGATTATCAGTTTGATTGAACTCTATTTCTCATAAAGTGCTTGTGGCAGGAAGCCGGGAATGATTTTTGTGGATACTACGTTTGCGAGTTCATCTACAATGCGACGACCTCTAAGCGGGGCTACTCTGAAAAACAATATGAAGTGTGTAAGCAATAATATTCACAATTTTATTTTATTACCATCATTTGTGTTGAGTTTCATTCATATATATGTATTGACCCCTTCTTCAAATTAGTTGTGGCAGATGCGGGATGAACTCCTACCGCATGATCGCATACGAGCAATTCAAGAGGAATTGGCGGGATTCTTTCTTGACCACATCATAAGTAAAGCCGGAGAATACCATGTGGAATTTGACATTAGATGTTAGGGATTGTACGTAATAGATCTTATCTTGTATATATATAGCTAGTAGCGTCGGATAGATATACGAAAACTTGTTGTTCGACCAATCTCTCAGAGAAAGAGAGGTCGATCACTTCTCTCTGTATATGTTCATGACGATCTTGTGTACTTAATGGTTCCTTCATTTGCTTACTAGCTAGCGTGTCGAGTTCTCTCTATACGTATAGAAGCTAGTGTCGACCAAGCACGGAGAAAGAGAGGACACTTCTCTCTATTAGCTAGCTAACACAATATGAAACCCCTAAATTAACCCTCCAAAACCCCCAAACCCCCCCCCCCCTTTCAAAAAAAAACAAAAACCCCAGCTCCTGCCAAATGCTGACGCATGGAGGCCTTTTGGTCCCGGTTGGTGTTACCAACCGGCACTAAAGGTCCTCCTGCATGGGCTCCCCGCAGCGGCCACGTGGAGCCCCTTCTGTCCCGGTTTGTAAGCGAACCGGGACTAAAGGTTTTGCGCTTTAGTCCCGACCCTTTAGTCCTGGTTCCAGAACCGGGGCTAATGGGCATCTGGAACCGGGACAAATGGGCTGTTTTCTACTAGTGAGGAGTGGGCATGGAGGTCACGGTAGGGGCGTTGCACGTCCTTGCTCTTGCGGGACCCAAGCTCAGATTGGAGTGGAGGAACACGGATCTGAGGTGGGGAAGGCAGCGGCGGCGGCTCGGTTCTTGCCGGATCCAGACAAGGGTGGGTTAACGTCGGTGACTTTCATGTTGCTCGGTTGCCATGATGATGATTGGTAGTGGCGCTCCTCCATGCTACTGGTTCGGGGGGGAGAGAGAAATTAGGGAGAGAGGAACCAGAGAGAAGGTAGGATGAAATGCTGACAAGTGGGCTCCACGTCCAGCAAAATGGTTCGAGATAACGGTGTGAGAAATTGGTGCCATATCAGCCGGATGGAAGGCCCCATCTGTCATAAAAATGCTCAATCGAGCCAGATCCGTTGGACAGTGTTTTTTGCAAAACAATTACACAAGACATGGTATTTTCTGCCAAAAGAAATGTAACATTGTGTTTTCTATTAACCTATCCTTTAAAGTGGAGGTTCCCTGCAATTTACTCCCTACAACAGGAGAAGCCAGCTAACAACAGACCACCATGAACATGTTCCAGGATCGCCGCACTTTGCTAAAACAAGTCTGATGCATTTGATTAATTCATATGATTTCCAGTTCCTGAAAAACATTAACAATGTGATAAAAATTTCCAACCTTATGTTTGGGCACCAGACGGCTAGCTATAACACGCAAATTCCTTCAACATTTCTATCACATTTTCTTTTCTAGATACTATACTCAACTCTCCTTCTTCTATTTGCAAATATAGGGAAGGTTCAGTAGTAACCAATGCACGTGAACAAACTATAAAAAGCAAGACTATGAATATGAAGAAGAATCTGATCTCGGGCCTTTTTCTCTCAAAAATGAGGTTGAAAACCCCAACGTCTGCATCAATCCGATGCACACAACCATTTTTATTAATTATTAGGCAGAGTACATAATAAAAGCAAGCACGACCGACTCATTAAAAGATATGAAATTGACACCTACGACTAAGTCAACGTTCTTGCGTCGTCGTTGTCACATCTGACCGAAGATGATATGGACAAGGTTTTTCATCCTGCTTGCCGAGACCAGACAATAAAGGCTAAGCCAATACCTTTGACAAGGTAACAGCACAACATCGCCTGACCAATTAAGGTCAAGACAAGAGTTTTCATTCCCGATATGAAGTGGTGTTCCAATTAGCATGTTGATGAAGGTTCGTTTAATAGTCACCTCATCGGTGCTCCACGCTAGGACCAAAAGGCACTAGCTGATTGGTGGGATACCTCCCCACCTACAATCTCCACACGCCCATCAGGTGGTCGTCCATATCTTGCCACGGAATTGGCCGCAGCCATTCCACACCGGTGCGAGTCATCCTGTAGTCTTGGCACACTAAGCCATTTTTTTTCTTTTTTTTAAAGGATGATTACCCTCTCTACATCAACCGATGCATGCAGTCATCTTTATTAAATTATTTAACAAATCTAATAGAGCAGATACATGGATCGCCCAAAGCCACCTTCCTGGCGACCTCAATCGCTACACCTACAAGTCTGATGGACTGCACTGGCGCATCCACGCATGTCATCCTAATCTGGTGGCCTCAACAGGCTGCCCAATGGTGAGCCGAGAGCACCCAACGGTCTAGCAGACCCTCAGCATGCACTACATGCGCACGCTCTAGAATCCACAGCCTCCATCTTTCGTTGTCCCATTTTCAGGAGAGATCAGAGCATAGACCTTGCCAAGCCCAATTGCCGTTGATGCCACCATGAGGCCAGACAGCGCCACCACCCTACGCGCGTCCATCAACACACGTCCGTCGCCGGGATCCTGCTGCGCCACGCCGCCGATACCCGCCGTCCACTAGTAGAAAACAGGGCTTTGGTTGAGGCCAGGATAAGGGCATTAATCCCGGTTCACTTATGAACCGGGGCCAAAGGGTGCATCAGTCCCGGTTCGTGAGGCCAGGGTGCCGGCCGGACCTCGGGGGCCATTGGTCCCGGTTTGTCTGACACCTTTGGTCTCGGTTCCAGACACGATTCAGGACCAATGGGCCTCGCTCCTGGCCCAGCACCTTTAGTCTCGGTTTGTGGCTGGAATGGTCCTGGTTCGTTTCTGGAACCTGGACCAATGGAAAGTCTTCTGTCCCGGTTCTAGCCACCAACTGGGACTAAAGATAAGCCTATATATACCCCCGCCACAGCCCGCTCACTCCTCTGTTTTTTGGCCGGCCGGCGTGTGCAGATGTGTGTTGCTCTAGCCCTCACCACCTATGCACGTGAGGTGTTCGATGAAATGCCCAAGCCACACTTAAGCTTTCTCCTCTCCAAGCTCGACCTCCAAGCTCCATTTTCCTCAAGATTTGTCTAGGTTTGCCGGTCCGTCATGTCCCGTCCCCGTCCTCATCGCCGTCGATCGCCCGCACCGGTCTCGTCGCCGGCACCACCGTGGTGAGCCTCTTGTTCTTATCTTCTTTCTAAAAGAAAAAAATTCTTACTTGTATGATTTAGATAGATACTTGTATAATTTTCCTACTTTTATTATTGTTTGTTATCATATAGTGCCATGGTTTTGGTATCCGCCCCCTCGGCCCTCGTCCTGTCTATGATTCGAATGTGGTATATTATCTTTTATAACTATTTATTTCATTTAGTGTTTATGAAAATTATGCCGACCAACAAGACATAGATGTTTTTATCTAGGAGGTATGTGAACCGGAAATTCCAACCGACCCTCTTGTCGAGAGGTTAAATTTAGTTGAAAAAGAAAACAATTACTTGAAGAAAAAAGTAAAAAGAATTGAGGAGGAGAAGATGGAATTGGAGTTGCATGTTGCGGATGTCGTCGATGATCACAAGATCAAGATGGATGAAATGCGCTTGAAGATTAGAAAGATTAAAAAATATGCCATTGATAATGAGGCTTGGTATCATTATGCCGTTGGATCAATTGTTACCTTAGTTGCGATTATGATCGCATTTGTTGTTGCATTGCAATGTTTTACATAGTTTCAATGTATGTTTTAATTAGATGCTCTAGAGAGCTATATGTTGTTCAATGAGAACTATGTATGAACTTTATGTATTTATTTTTTCAGTAATAACATTTGATCACTACTGAACTTTGGTTTTAATGTGATGATATACTTGTATTCATTCGGTCACTTCTCTATTCATGATGTTCTGTAATGGTTTTTGATACACTTAATTATATAATGCACGCTGATGAACCGGCAATGGATGTACGGTGACCGACGCTCCTCCGAGTACATTAAGGGCCTGCATAATTTTCTCGAAGTGGCTGAGGCAAACAAGCAGAATGGTTTTATGTATTGTCCATGTACTATCTGTGGGAATACGAAGGACTACTCTGACTCAAAAACCCTGCACGTCCACCCGCTTGAGAAGGGTTTCATGCCACACTATAATGTTTGGACCAAGCACGGAGAAAGAGGGGTTATGATGGAAGACAACGAAGAAGAAGAGGATGATGACAACTATCCGCCCCCTGAATACGGTGATGCTGCAACGGGGGAAGCTGAAGATCAAGAGGAACCAGACAATGTGCCGATGATGATCTTCGCCGGGTCATTGTTGATGCAAAGGGATAATGCCAAAGTGAAAGGGAGAAGTTGAAGTTCGATCGCATGTTAGAGGATCACAAAAAAGGGTTGTATCCAAATTGCGAAGATGACAACACAAAGCTCGGTACCACACTGGAATTGATGCAATGGAAGGCAGACAATGGTGTATCTGACAACGGATTTGGGAAGCTACTAAAAATATTGAAGAAAAAGCTTCCAAAGGATAATGAATTGCCCGATAGTACGTACGAAGCAAAGAAGGTTCTATGCCCTCTTGGATTGGATGTGCAGAAGATACATGCATGCCCTAATGACTACATCCTCTACCGCGGTGCATACGAGGATTTGAACGCATGCCCGGTATGCGGTGCATTGCGGTATAAGATCAGACGAGATGACCCTGGTGATGTTGAGGGCGAGCGCCCCAACAAGAGGGTTCCTGCCAAGGTGATGTGGTATGCTCCTATAATACTACGGTTGAAGCGTCTGTTCAGAAACAAAGAACATGCCAAGTTGATGCGATGGCACAAAGAGGACCGTAAGAAAGACGGGAATCTGAGAGCACCCGCTGACGGGTCGAAGTGGAGAAAAATCGAGAGAAGATGGGGGGACATTGCAGGTGATGCAAGGAACGTATGGTTTGGTTTAAGCGCGGATGGTATTAATCCTTTTGGGGAGGTGAGCAGCAATCATAGCACCTGGCCCGTGACTTTATGTATCTATAACCTTCCTCCTTGGTTGTGCATGAAGCGGAAGTTCATTATGATGCCAGTGCTCATCCAAGGCCCTAAGCATCCCGGCAACGACATTGATGTGTACCTAAGGCCATTAGTTGAAGAACTTTTACAGCTGTGGAATGGAAAAGGTGTACGTTTGTGGGATGAGCACGACCAGGAGGAATTTGACCTACATGCGTTGCTGTTTGTAACCATCAATGATTGGCCTGCTCTCAGTAAACTTTCAGGAATTTGACGTACATGCGTGACAGATCACCGGAAGAAGCCCGCCCTCCGTACTGGTGATCACATACTTGATAAGGTCTATGATTTACAAGTAATCTTTGGAAAGGATCCTGGCGGACTATCTGTTCCGAATGACGCTGAGGGACGCGCACCCATGTGGAAGAAGAAATCTATATTTTGGGACCTACCCTATTGGAAAGACCTAGAGGTCCGCTCTGCAATCGACGTGATGCACGTGACGAAGAATCTTTGCGTGAACCTGCTAGGCTTCTTGGGCGTGTATGGGAAGCCATAAGATACACCGGAGGCACGGGAGGACTTGCAACGTGTGCACGAAAAAGATGGCATGCATCCAAAGCAGTATGAAGGTCCTGCCAGCTACGCTCTTACCAAAAAAGAGAAGGAAATCTTCTTTGCATGCCTGCTTAGTATGAAGGTCCCATCTGGCTTCTCGTCGAATATAAAGGGAATAATAAATATGGCAGAGAAAAAGTTCCAGAACCTAAAGTCTCATGACTGCCACGTGATTATGATGCAACTGATTCCGGTTGCATTGAGGGGGCTTCTACCGGAAAACGTTCGATCAGCCATAGTGAAGCTATGTGCATTCCTCAATGCAATCACTCAGAAGGTAATCGATACAGAAATCCTACCAAGGTTAAAGAATGATTTGGTGCAATGTCTTGTCAGTTTCGAGCTGGTGTTCCCACCAAGCTTCTTCAATATCATGACGCACGTCCTAGTTCATCTAGTCGACGAGATTGGCATTCTGGGCCCTGTATTTCTACACAATATGTTCCCCTTTGAGAGGTTCATGGGAGTCTTAAAGAAATATGTTCGTAACCATGTTAGGCCTGAAGGAAGCATCTCCACGGGCCATCAAACAGAGGAGGTCATTGGGTTTTGTGTTGACTTCATTCTTGACCTTAAGCCGATTGGTCTCCCTCAATCGCGGTATGAGGGGAGACTGATTGGAAAAGGCACGCTAGGAGCGGACTCAATAATATGTAGGGACAGGCATTCTTGGTCTCAAGCACACTACACAGTTCTACAGAATTCTACCTTGATGACCCCGTATGTCAATGAACATAAGAATATTTTGCGCTCCAAACACCCGAAGCAGTGTGACGACTGGATTACATGTGAACACATCAGGACTTTCGGCAGTTGGTTGCAAACACATCTCATGGGTGACAACACTGTTGCAGATGAGTTGTACTCGTTGGCCAGGGGACCATCTTCGACTGTATTGACTTACAAAGGGTACGAGATAAATGGGAATACATTTTACACGATCGCCCAAGATCAAAAGAGCACCAACCAAAACAGTGGTGTCCGCTTTGATGCAGCAACCAACAGGGGAAAGTACACATATTATGGTTACATAGTGGACATATGGGAACTTGACTATGGACATGATTTTAAGGTCCCTTTGTTTCGGTGCAAATGGGTCAATCTGTCAGGAGGCAGGGTACAGATAGACCCGCAGTACCTAATGACAACAGTGGATCTTGGGTACATAGACGAACCATTCATCCTAGCCAATGATGTGGTGCAGGTTTTCTATATGAAGGACATGTCTACCAAACCAAGAAAAAGAAAAGATAAGGAAGCGAATACATCATACGATGAGCCAAGCGCCACATAGTTCTTTCAGGGAAAAGAGACATTGTGGGAGTGGAGGGCAAGACTGACATGCCTGAAGATTATGAAAAGTTTCATGAAATTTCTCCCTTCAAAGTCAAGGCTGACCCAAGCACCCTGTTAAACGATGAAGATTATCCATGGTTACGGCGCAATAAGCAAGGGACACACACGAAGAAAAAGTGAAGACTTTCTCTCCACAACTATTCTGATGATGGCTTTTATCTAGAATATCACTGCAGTTACATGTCAAGAAATGAAATGCTTTTTTGTAACAGATGAGTTTTCGTCCGAAACCCTGATACTTCGAAAGAGATTGTCCATTTTGTACATGAAATGGATCCAGTTTTTGCCGTAACCCTCTCAACTTTTTAGCACATGCTATGTGGGTGAAATGATGATACCATGCCAAATTTCAACCTTTTCAGAGTTCATTTGTAGTGCTTTTCAATTTTAGGGTCATTTAGCTAAAAAAATAGTAAATGCATGAAAAATACCAAATGTAGTCAGAAAGAGTTGAAAATTGATGATGTGGCTTTGAATGGTGCATGTTGAACGCACAAAAAGTCTGGAGTTGAAATAAGTTCAAAAAAATGAAATCCCTTTGTAACAGATGAGTTTTCGTCCGAAACCCTGATACTTCGAAAGAGATTGTCCATTTTGTACACGAAGTGCATCCATTTTTTGCCGTAACCCTCTCAACTTTTTAGCACATGCTATGTGGGTGAAATTATGATACCATGCCAACTTTGAACCTTTTCAAAGATCATTTGTAGTGCTTTTCAATTTCAGGGTCATTTAGCTAAAAAAAATCAGTAAATGCATGAAAAATACCAAATGGAGTCAGAAAGGGTTGAAAATTGATAACGTGGCTTTGAATGGTGCATGTTGAATGCACAAAAAGTCTGGAGTTGAAATAAGTTCAAAAAAATGAAATCCCTTTGTAGTAGATGAGTTTTCGTCCGAAACCGTGATACTTCAAAAGAGATTGTCCATTTTGTACACGAAGTGAATCCAGTTTTTGCCGTAACCCTCTCAACTTTTTAGCACATGCTATGTGGGTGAAATGATGATACCATGCCAACTTTCACCCTTTTCATAGTTCATTTCTAGTGCTTTTCAATTTTAGGGTCATTTAGCTCAAAGAATGAACTAATAGCAAAAAGAATGAACTAAAAAGAATCAAAATAATATTAACTAAAATTATCAAAGTATTTATTTGTTCAAAAGAATGAACTAAAAAGAATCAAAAAAATATTAACTAAGATTATCAAAGTATTTATTTGTAAAAAGAATGAACTAAAAGAATCAGTAAAAAAATATTTTTAATTAAAAACTCTAAAAAGAATCAACTAAAACATTAACTAAAAAAATGAACTAAAAGAATCAACTAAATATTAACTAAAATTATCAAAGTATTTATTTAATTAAAGAATGAACTCAAAGATCAACTAAAAAGAATCAACTAAAACATTAACTAAAAAGAATGAACTAAAAAGAATCAAAAAAATATCAACTAAAAAGAATTTTCATTAAGTTTTTTTTGTTAAAATCTTTCATAGCAAACTAAAATAACAGAAAAAAATTGCCCGCCTACTAGGCCACCACGGCTTGCATACGACTAGAAACCCATCTGTAAATGGGCCAGGATGCAGGCCTGCGGACCCAGCAGGCCCAACAGGGCGTCAAATAAGCAAGTACTGCCTGCATTAGAGAGGAGCTCGAGAGGGCAGTGGCAGCGGCGCTTATAAACCACTCCGAGCCCCTCTCAACTAGCGAGGTGGGACTAAACTTTTGGCTGCGGCAGCACCCCCCTTTCGTCCCGGTTGGTGGCACCAACCGGGACCAATTCCTACCTTTCGTCCCGGTTGGTGGCACCAACCGGGACCAATTCCTACCTTTCGTCCCGGTAGGTGGCACCAACCGGGACCAATGCCCCCCTTTTCGTCCCGGTTGGTGCCACCAACCAGGACTAAAGGTCTCTACTTGCCGCCCTTTGGGCTGCTGAAAATAGATCTTTAGTCCCGGTTGGTGCCACCAACCGGGACCAATGCTTTGTGTATATAAGCAACACTTAGGAATTTTTCAGATTTCATCTAGCAGCTGCCCCCAACGACGCCGAGCACATCGACGCCGCCAGGCTGCCCGAGCTCACCCTCGACGCCCTCACCGTCAGGCTGCTCCACCTCTCCATCGACGCCCTCGCCGTCAGGCTGCTCTACCTTGCCATCGATGCCCTCGCCGACGCCCTCTGCCCCGACGCGCGCCTTGCCCCGACGCCAGCGCTGATCCCCGCGCCCCTGCCCTGCCCCGACGCCGCCCCGCGCCCCCGCCCTGCCCCGACGACGCTGCCCCTCCTCCCCGTTCGGTCCGGCTGGCCCCCCTTTCCTCTCTGTGCCCTATTTTTTTCATGATTATTTAGATGAGAAAAAAGTCCATTTTACTACCCTGAAGAAACTTGGTGGTTCACATAACCCCCTGATGTTTTTTTGGCTCCTTTACCGCCCTCAACAAACCCATACCGGTAAAAAAAAGCTCCCTGCCTGGTTTTAGCCGATAAGATGCTGACATGGATATGGTCAAAGCGGTATTGATCAGTGAGAAAGGGACCCCACTTATTAAAAAAGTCAGCCCAGTCAACAACTAACTGGTCAAACCGGCCTGGGGCCCACACGTCATAGGCTCGGTGGCTAACACAAGCGGGGATGACCGGAGTCGGGCATGGCCGAGGCCAGTGGCGACGCCGTTTGAAGCTAGGTGGCAGGGCGCTACAAGGCATAGGTAAGAAGGGAGAGAGGTGCATCCACATCAGGGGCTCACCGCGAGCATGCTAGAGTTCTGGAATTGCTGGGGAGGGTCCATAGAGAGGGCATGGACGTCACCTGCGGCCGTCGGAGCGAGGCGTCGTGCGAAGGGGGTTTGACGAAGAGGCGCTCCTCAGCGACGTGTCCGGAAGATCGGCGACATTGGATGGAGCACACAGCAAGGCCATAGAGGTCAGGAACACTCGAGATGGAGCAGATCGACGACAGTGACAGATGGTCGGAATCGGGGAAGATGAGCTCGATTCAGTTGATTCTGAGCGCCATTCATCGATTCAGTCCGGATTTGAGCTTTTTGGGGCACGACGAGCGATGAAGATCATTCAGCGGCGGTGCGGGCTCGGGATGAAGCGCGGTCACTGCGTTCCTGTTTGTGGCGTGCACGACGAGCGGCACCGTCGAAGAGAGAGAGGGGGGGAGGCGATAGAGTTTCAGAGGCAGTAGCAGCGGCGGTGGGTCACGGAGGCAGCAGCCTGGCGGTGGGTCACGGGAGCAGCAGCGGCAGTCGGTCAAGAAGACAGCGGCGGCGGCAGACCAAGACCCCCATCTTCCCCTTCTTCTCTGCAGCGACGCACTGGTCAACAACCCGCTTTAACCCAGTCCACGTCCACAAAACCACCTTACAAACCCACCAACAATGATTTTTGAACTGTATTGGTTAGATTAGGGGGTTAAGTGAACCAAAAAAAAGGTCAGGGGGTTATACGAACAACCCACTTTCTTCAGGGGAGTAAAATGGACTTTTTTCTTTAGATGATGATGTTGATGATAGATGATTGTTAGATGATGATGTTGATGACAGAAGATGATGTTGATGATAGATGATGTATGCTTTTTTTGTTCATATGATGATTGTTTTTGTTCATAGAATTTTTTTTTGTTCATAGCATTTTTTGGTCCATGTATATATGAATGTGTATGTATGGATGGATATATATATATATATAGAAAATGATCATATGATGTTTTTTTGTTCATAGAATATTTTTTTTGTTCATAGAAATTAGTTAAAATTTACCAAGTTACTAAGTTAAAATGTTCATTTATTCAAAATGAGTTAATTAAAAGACTCACTAAGTTAAAATTTACCCCCTCCCCGATAACTTCGACACGAGGGGGGACATCGGACATGCATGAGAGAGAGGCGGTCCGCTCGCCCGACCAACTATCGAGGCCACCGAAACCCTAGAAGAAAGAGCGTCGTTGTCGATCTACCCCCTCCCCGATAACTTCGACATGAGGGGGGACGCTCGACATGATGAGAGAGAGGCGGTCGCTCGCCCCGACCAACTATCGAGTCCACCCAAACCCTAGAAGAAGAGCGGCGTTGTGATCTACCCCCCCCCCGATAACTTCGACATGAGGGGGACGTCGGACATGCATGAGAGAGAGGCGGTCGCTCGCCCGACCAACTATCGAGACCCCAAACCCTAGAAGAAAGAGCGTCGTTGTCGATCTACCCCCTCCCCGATAACTTCGACATGAGGGGGGACGTCGGACATGCATGAGAGAGGCGGTCCGCTCGCCTGACCAACTATTGAGGCCACCCAAACCCTAGAAGAAAGAGCGTCGTTGTCGATCTACCCCCTCCCGCCCCTACCCGTAATTGTTATGTATAATACTATATATTGGCGTCTAATTCACCGGTCTTACCTCAGTGAACCGAAGGGACTTTATTTATTCGGTAGGCGGTCGACATAGGTCAATGGGGTAGAATGGATAGTTTGATCTCCTGCATAGCGATTATTTTTTTCAAAGTGTCCTCTCCTGAAAGTATAACCCCGATAACTTCGACATGAGGGGGGGGGGCGTCGGACATGCATGAGAGAGGCGGTCCGCAACTAATCCATTGCTCATATATGCATATGATTCCTTGTTGTGATTAGCTAGGTCTATGTTTGCAACTAATCCATCTCTCATGTTTGTATATTGCCATGTTGTAATATTTGTAGAAACTATGGACTGAGACTTAGAATAAGAAGAGTTGTTGGGGGATATAATCTGCGATGGAGGTGATCTCTTGTCGTTTCTCAACGACACCGATGGTCAGGAAGGAGAGGATGACAGCTCCGGTGATCCAACAATGGAGGAGGAAGGAGATCATGATGGCTCCGGTGACCGAATGGCGGAGGAAGGAGATCATGATCAAGGCTCCGGTGACCGAACGGAGGAGGGAGCCTTAACTGCTGCAAAGTCCGCGCGAGGTATATATATATATTAATTAAGCTTGTGCTGACTTGATGCATTAATTGTTTTGGTATGTTCATATATTAACTCTTCTTTCTTCTTTTAGCCCTCCAGATCGAGCCAAACTTCCGTAAGGACACGAGGCCCAAAGAAAAGGTTGCGCCAGGATGAAAGGTTCACGATCATAGAAGTCGTGAAAGATGGCCAACCGATTGCTCCCAAGCGGACCAAGGACGCATTTGTACATCAGTGCGGAGTTGTTGTTAGGGACAGCATCCCGATCAGCATCCAGCAATGGAATAAGAATAAGGACCCTGAAGTTTCTTATGTCCAGGATAGACTGAAAGATGATCTTTGGACCTCGCTGATGACAAATTTCAGCCTACCACGAGAGGAGGATGATAACCCACAAGTATTGGGGATCGCAATCGTTTTCAAGGGTAGAGTATTCAACCCAAATATATTGATTCGACACACGGGGAGCCAAAGAATATTTGCAAGTATTAGCAGCTGAGTTGTCAATTCAACCACACCCGGAGATTAATTATCTACAGCAAAGTGATCAGTAGCAAAGTAGTATGGTAGTTTTGATAGTAGTAGCAACAACAATAGTAACGGTAACAGTAATAGCAATGATTTTGTAGCAGTTGCAAGAGTAACAATAGCAGTGGTAACTTAGCAAGAACAATATGAGAGAAATTCATAGGCATTGGATCGGTGAATTCGTTGGATGATATTCATCATATAACAGTCATAACCTAGGGCCATACAGCACTAGCTCCAGTTCATAAATATAATGTAGGCATGTATTTTGTAAATAGTCATACGTGCTTATGGAAAGAACTTGCATGACATCTTTTGTCCTACCCTCCTGTGGCAGCGGGGTCCATATGGAAACTAAGGGTTATTAAGGCCTCCTTTTAATAGAGAACCGGAACAAAGCATTAACACATAATGAATACATGAACTCCTCAAACTACGGTCATCACCGAGAAGTGTCCCGACTTCTGTCACTTCGGGGTTGCCGGATCATAACACGTAGTAGGTGACTATAACTTGCAAGATCGGATCTAGAACATAGATATAATGGTGATAACATAAACGGTTCAGATCTGAAATCATGGCACCCGGGCCCAAAGTGACAAGCATTAATCATGGCAAAGTCATAGCAACATCAATCTCAGAACGTAATGGATAATACGGATCAAGCCCTAACAAAACTAACTCGATTACATGATGAATCTCATCCAACTCCTCACCGACCAGCGAGCCTACGAAGGAATTACTCACTCCCGGTGGGGAGCATCATGGAATTAGCGATGGAGAAGGGTTGGTGATGACGAAGATCGAAGATCCCCCTCTCTAGAGCCCCAAACGGACTCCAGATCTGGCCTCCCGATGAAGAACAGGAGGTGGCGGCGGCTTCGTCTTGTGAAACGCGATAATTCTTTCTCCCTGATTTTTTTCTCTGAAAATATGATTTTATAGCATCAGGGTTGGAGTCTGCGGGGCCACCAGGTGGGGACAACCCACCTGGGCGCGCCTGGTGGGGGGGCGCGCCCTGGTGGGTTGTGCCCACCCAGGTGCCCTCCTCCTGTGGTTCTTGGCTCCAGAAATTCTCTTTTATTATATAAAAAATCCTTGCGAAGTTTCGTTCCAATCCGAGAACTTTTATTTCTGCACAAAAAACAACACCATGGTAGTTCTGCTGAAAACAGCGTCAATTCGGGTTAGTTTCATTCAAATCGTGCAAATTAGAGTCCAAAACAAGAGGAAAAGCGTTAGGAAAAGTAGGTACGACGGAGACGTATCAACTCCCCCAAGCTTAAACCTTTGCTTGTCCTCAAGCAATTCAGTTGATAAACTAAAAGTGAAAAAGAAAAACTTTTACGAAATCTTTTGCTCTTGTTTACATAAATAAGCTTAAGTAGCACCCAGGTTTTCAGCAAAGGTTATAACCAACCATGTCAACAATAACTCTTAAAAATTATATTAACTCATAATAATGGCATAATCAACTAGCGAGCAATAATAAGATATCTCAAACAACAACACTTTGTCAAAGCAACCATGATATAATATGACAATAGTGGTATCTCGCTAGCCCTTTCTGAGACCGCAAAACATAAATGCAGAGCACCTCCAAAGTCCGAGCAGCGACTAAACATTGTAATTCATGGTAGAAAAGATCCAGTCATGATGCACCCAACATTAGCTACACACAATGCATGAGGATGACAATAGTGCTCTCAGGTTCTGGCGCTTATTTGAGAAGGTGATGACACAACATAAAAGTAAATAGATAGTCCCTTCGCAGAGGGAAGCAGTGATTTGCAGAGGTGCCAGAGCTCAAGTTTTAAAACAGAGGTAAATGAAATTTTGAGAAATGCACCCTTCTTATTTACTTCGCGACAATTAGTTATCGGTATCTTCCATGCTAAACACATTAGTGGCGGTTCCCAAGCGATAAAAGTAAAGGTTTACTCCCCCTCCACCAACAATCACACTCCACGGCTTGTCCGAAACAACGGGTGGCGTCCATACCAACAACAGTCCTGGGGGAGTTTTGTTTAATTATTTGCAATTTGAATTCGGGACTGGGAATCCCTATTACCGCCCCTCTCGTGCAAGGACGAGTGAATAAACACTCATCATGAGAATAACCCGCTTAGCATGGAAGATACTGACTACCTCCTGTCGCTCTATGAACAATCCAGGCACACAAAAAAGGATATTTATTTGAAGTTTTTAGAGGTGGCACATGCAAATTTACTTAGGACGGCATGGTAATACCGCATATAGGTAGGTATGGTGGATTCATCTGGAATAACTTGGGTTTTAGGGTTTTGATGCACAAGCAGAATTCCCACTTAGTACAGGCAAAGGCTAGCAATTAGGTTGAGAAGCGGCCAGCTAGAGAGCAAAAACGGTCATGAACATGCATTATGCATAAGTAACATTGGATACTAGCGTGAGTAGGATATGAACACCATGAACATAAATATCATAGAGGCTATGTTGGTTTTGATTCAACTACATGCATGAACATGTGCCAAGTCAAGCCACCCGAACATTCAGAGGAGGATACCATATCATCATACTACATCACAATTATTTTAACGCAATGTTGACATCCAAGATAAATCATTATCCACTCCTAGCTACTTAAGCATGGCATGAGAAACTATAATCTCTAATGGTCAATGCAAACATGTTTGATCATAATGAGCTGAATCATGGATACTAGGTTAAACATATTTACAAAAATAGAACAAGTTGAGTTCATACCCGTTTCTCTCTGCCACAGCCAGTTCATCAAACATCATCATTATTGCCTTTCACTTGCACGACCGAACGATATGAAAATAATAATAGTGCAAGAGTGCCGTGGACTAAGCTGGAATCTGCAAACATTTATTCAAAAAGAAGAAAACAAGGTAATATGGGCTCTATGTTAGATCAACAACAATGCATATGAGAGCCACTCAACATTTTCATCGTGGTCTTCTCCTCGGTATGACTCAATAAAAAGAAATTCAGAGAAACACTCTGAAATATTTTTAGAGTTTTTGGTTTTCTGAAAGAAAGCAAATTTAAGAAAGGAAAAACAAAAACGAGAAAAACTATTTACACGGGAGAGCTCCCAACAAGCAAAAGAAGAACAAGGAAATCTTTTTGGGTTTTCTTTTTAAATACTACAACTGGTTATACTAGAAAGAAGCAGGAAATATTTTTGTATTTTCTCAAAGTTTTTTAAACACACTAGAAGAAGGCGAGAAAACAAATCTAGCATGGATAATACAATGAAAAAGTGTGGACACCGACTACTGGAATGAAAAGTGTGAACATGAAAGTAATGTCGGTGGAAATACGTACTCCCCCAAGCTTAGGCTTTTGGCCTAACTTGGTAATCTCCATCAGTAGCCTACATAATGGTCGGAGTGATAGCTCACGGAGGCTCTAGGAGCAGATGTCTCAGCCCGTCGTGCGGCGACAACTGCCGCCTTTTGTGCTCTCGGGCTTCGCTCCCAAGAACATAATAGCTTCCCTTGCTATGAATATCAAAGAGAGCAGGTGCAGGCAAAAAGGTGTCCACAACGGAACTTTTATTAAACAACAGGTTATAAGTAAAATTATGGGGTTCACCACTAAGGATCTTATGACGTTTCATAGCATCGAAGTCAAGGTATTGCGTGGGTAAGATGGGGTCATAAGGCCAAGGTGAAACACCTAGCTCTCTTGCTAAGCATGTGGCGTAAATCCCACCATAAAAATATCCACTACCAGCATTATGTTGCAATCTACGTGCCACTATCGCTCCAAGGTTATAACTTTTGTCACCGGTGAGAGCGGTGCGGATAAGGCTCAAGTCTGGAGCACAAAGTGTACTACAATGATGTTTGCCTACAATGCATTTTCCATTAAATAGTGCAAAGTATTGGATTGAGGGAAATGATTCAGTGAGGCTGAGGTGTTGGTTGCACTTATCTGCAATGTAGGGACCGAGCTCAGAATTGTGAACATATTGCTCAAATTCTTCTTTAATGCCCACACGCGCCATATAATCGTTGCATGGCCATAAACATGATTTGGGAGCGGCATCTCGAATGGAATTTTCACTTGGTTCAACATAGGACCGACGAACGGAGCTGCTACTAGAAGATGCCTCCGAGGACCTCCGCCTCGAAGAACTCCTTCCAAAGAGGTTCATCATATTCACGTACAATTTTCTGAAAAAATTTATGTCACGAATTTTTGTCAACAAAACCTTATAAGAATGATAGCAACTACTCATAGGGATCCATAGAGGCCATATCAAGCATTCAAACTACTTAGAACTCTAAGAATTTAACATGCAAGCTCATCTACAGCAGCACCAAGAGCAACTAATTATTCTAAATATAAACCACTAAAGCAAAAACTAATTGGACCAATGGAGGAGGCACATACCAAGCAACAATCCCCCGAAACAGTTTCGGAAACGGAGCTTCGAGCAAAGAGATCAAAATCCGCGGGTTTGAGAGCAAGAACACGAGAGAGAGAGAGAGAGCAATGATGAATTTTTTCTGGAGGTAGGTGATGATATGGAGTGAAAAGATAAGTGAGAGGGCCCACATGGGGACCACAACCCACCAGGGCGCGCCTGGGGGTGCTGGCGCGCCCAGGTGGGTTGTGCCCACCTGGAGCACCTCCCTCTGATGTTATTTGCCCCAAAAATTCTTAAATATTCAGAAAAAAACCGTATTAAATTTTCAGAGCATTCTGAGAACTTTTATTTTTGGGTCAACTTTTTTATTGCACGAAAAACTCATAAAACAGGCAAGGCATGGCATTTTATTTTATTTAACTAATAATAACAGAAAACAAAAGGTAGGGACAGAAGGTAGTGCTCACTGAATTCATCAACTTCATACCTCTCAAAAATGATTTATTAATATGGTTGATCAAGTCTTATTAACAACCACTACCGATTAGCATGAAACCGAAGAACTTTCGTAAGACACTAAGTTACCCCAGTGGGAATATGGATGTCCCCAACAATAAGCATTTTATATTTCTTTTTGGCAGTAGGTAGAGGTAGTTGAAAACTTCCAATAGTGATTGTAGGAGATTTTTCAATAACATTAATACCATTCACTTGGAATTGTTTCTTCGAAAAGTGCACCGTATGTTCATTACCATTAATATGAAAAGTGACCTTGCTTTTATTGCAATCAATAACAGCCCCTGCAGTATTCAAGAAGGGTCTACCAAGGATAATCAACATGTTGTCGTCCTCGGGCATCTCAAGTATAACAAAGTCAGTCAAGATAGTAACATTAGCAACAACAACGGGCACATCCTCACAAATACCGATAGGTATGGCAGTTAATTTATCAGCCATTTGCAAAGATATTTCAGTAGGTGTGAGTTTATTCAAATCAAGTCTTTTATATAAAGAGAAAGGCATAACACTAAGACCAGCTCCTAAATCACATAAAGCAGTTTTCACATAATTTCTTTTGATGGAGCAAGGTTTAGTTGGTATTCCCGGATCTCCAAGTTTTTTAGGTACTCCATCCTTAAAAGTATAATTAGCAAGCATGGTGGAGATTTCAGCTTCCGGTATTTTTCTCTTATTGGTGATGGTGTCTTTTATGTACTTTGCATAAGGAGGCATTTTCAAGATATCAGTCAAGCGAGTACGCAAAAAGACTGGCCTTAGTATTTCAGCAAAGCGTTTGAATTCTTCATCATCTTTCTTTTTGGTTGACTGAGGTGGAAGGGGCATAGGTTTTTGAACCCAAGGTTCTCTTTCCCTACCATGTTTTCTAGCAACAAAGTCTCTTTTATCATATCTTTTATTCTTGGGTTGTGGGTTATCAAGATCAACTGCTGGTTCTATCTCAACATCATTATCTGGTTCTTTATTATTTATTTGAGTGTCTTCATGAACCTCATCATTGTCTTTTTCATTATCAGAAGGTGAGTGTTCACTACCAGATTGAGTTTCAGCATCAGAGATAGAGATTTCATTATCATTATCAGGAGATTTTTCAACTTCAGGTTCACTAGAGGCATGCAAAGTCCTATCATTTTTCTTCTTCCTTTTCTTTTTAGAAGGACTAGGTACATCAGTGTCAACTCTTTGAGAGTCTTGTTAAATTCTTTTTGGGTGTCCCTCAGGATAAAGTGGTTCCTGAGTCATTCTACCTCCTCTAGTCATTACTCTAACAGCATGATCATTGATATTATTATTCATTTCATCAAGCAACTCTCTTTGAGATTTAGCAACTTGTTCTAATTGAGTTTGAACCATAGAAGCATGCTTTCCTACACCTCTAACATCATTTGAGATTCTAAATAACAAGTCACTCAAGCAAGCAATCATATCAGAATTGTATTTCAATTGTTTCATAACATTTGCATTGAAGTGATCTTGCTTTCTAATGTAATTATCAAACTCATAAAGGCATTGACTAGGATGTTTATTATAAGGAATATCACCTTCATCGAACTTTAGTAAAGAATTTACCTATACCACCTTAGGTGGTGGTGGTGTTTCAAGCCCATGTATTTCTTCGATAGGTGGTAAATTTTTAACATCCTCTGCCTTAATACCTTTTTCCTTCATGGATTTATTTGCCTCTTGCATATCTTCAGGACTGAGATATAAGATACCCCTCTTCTTTGGAGTAGGTTCAAGTGGTGGTTCAGGAAGGATCCAATCATCATAATTTTTCAATATGTTATTCAATAATTCTTCAGCTTGTTCAACAGTTCGCTCCCTGAAAACACAACCAGCACAACTATCTAGGAAATCTCTAGAAGCATCAGTTAGTCCATTATAGAAGATATCAAGTATTTCATTTTTCTTAAGAGGATGATCAGGCAAAGCATTAAGCAATTGGAGAAGCCTCCCCCAAGCTTATGGGAGACTCTCTTCTTCAATTTTCGCAAAGTTAAATATTTCCTGTAAGGCAGCTTGTTTCTTATGAGCAGGAAAATATTTTTCAGAGAAGTAATAAATCATATCCTGGGAACTATGCACACAACCAGGAGCAAGAGTAATATACCAAGCCTTAGAATCACCCTTTAATGAGAACGGAAATAATTTGAGAATATAATAATAGCGAATCTTCTTATCATGAGCAAAAAGGGTGGCTATATCATTCAACTTAGTAAGATGTGCCACAACAGTTTCAGTTTCATAACCATGGAAAGGATCAGATTCAACCAAAGTAATTAACTCTAGGTTGACAGAGAATTCATAATCCTTATCATCACCAAAGATAGGTGAAGTAGCAAACTTAGGATCACATTTCATTCTAGCATTCAAAGTCCTTTCTTTATATTTGCATAATAATTTTTCCAGATCATCTCTATCCTTACAAGCAAGAATGCCTCTAGTTGTCTCCTCATCCATAACATAACCTTCCGGTACCTTTGGCAATTCATATCTAGGAGAACTAAGTCTAATAGGTGTTTCAAGATTTTCAGTTTCAAGCTCTTCATCAGTTTCAACAATTTCATCAGTTTCAGCATTCTCAAAAGCTTTAGTTCTAGCAAGTTGTTCATCAAGAAATTCACCTAGTGGCACATTATCATCAAGCAAGGTACTAGCATCATCATGAGTAGCATTCATAGCAGAAGTAGCATCATCAATAACTTGCGACATATCAGAATTGATAGCATGTGGTGGTGTTGCAAGTCTACTTATAACAGAAGGTGAATCTAAAGCGGAGCTGGATGGCAGTTCCTTACCTCCCCTCGTTTTAGAGGGAAAAAATCTTAGTCTTAGCATCCTTCAGATTCTTCATAGTGATAATTTGATAATAATCCCAAGTGACTCAACAAATATAGCTATGCTTCCCGGCAACGGTGCCAGAAAAAGGTCTTGCTAACCCACAAGTATAGGGGATCGCAACAGTTTCCGAGGGTAGAGTATTCAACCCAAATTTATTGATTCGACACAAGGGGAGCCAAAGAATATTTGCAAGTATTAGCAGCTGAGTTGTCAATTCAACCACACCTGGAGATTAATTATCTGTAGCAAAGTGATCAGTAGCAAAGTAGTATGGTAGTTTTGATAGTACTAGCAACAACAATAGTAATGGTAACAGTAATAGCAATGATTTTGTAGCAGTTGCAAGAGTAACAATAGCAGTGGTAACTTATCAAGAACAATATCGTAGGCATTGGATCGGTGAATTCGTTGGATGATATTCATCATATAACAGTCATAACCTAGGGCGATACAGCACTAGCTCCAGTTCATAAATATAATGTAGGCATGTATTTCGTAAATAGTCATACGTGCTTATGGAAAGAACTTGCATGACATCTTTTGTCCTAACCTCCCGTGGCAACGGGGCCCATATGTAAACTAAGGGATATTAAGGCCTCCTTCTAATAGAGAACCAGAACAAAGCATTAACACATAATGAATACATGAACTCCTCAAACTACGGTCATCACCGGGAAGTGTCCCGACTTCTGTCACTCCGGGGTTGCCGGATCATAACACGTAGTAGGTGACTATAACGTAAACGGTTCAGATCTGAAATCATGGCTCCCGGGCCCAAAGTGACAAGCATTAAGCATGGCAAACTCATAGCAACATCAATCTCAAAACATAATGGATACTGGGGATCAAGCCCTAACAAAACTAACTCGATTACATGATGAATCTCATTCAACTCCTCACCGACCAGTGAGCCTACGAAGGAATTACTCACCCCTGGTGGGGAGCATCATGGAATTGGCGATGGAGAAGGGTTGGTGATGCCGAAGATTCAAGATCCCCCTCTCCGGAGCCCCAAACGGACTCCAGATCTGGCCTCCCGATGAAGAACATGAGGTGGCGGTGGCTCCGTCTCGTGAAACGCGATAATTCTTTCTCCCTGATTTTTTTCTCCGAAAATATGGCTTTATAGCATCAGGGTTGGAGTCTGCGGGGCCACCAGATGGAGACAACCCACCTGGGCACGCCTGGAGGGGGGCGCGCCCTGGTGGGTTGTGCCCACCCAGGAGCCCCCCTCCTATGGTTCTTGGCTCTAGAAATTCTCTTTTATTATATAAAAAATCATCGCGAAGTTTCGTTCCAATCCGAGAACGTTTATTTCTGCACAAAAAACAACACCATGGTAGTTTTGCTGAAAACAACGTTAGTTCGGGTTAGTTTCATTCAAATCGTGCAAATTAGAGTCCAAAACAAGAGGAAAAGCATTAGGAAAAGTAGATACGACGGAGACGTATCAGAGGATCCGAATAACCCAGTTATAGAGCGAAAGGTCAAGGCGTTTGCTCTTTAGAAGATGGCAGAACTATTCAGGAACTGGTAGAAAGAGTTGAACGCAAATTTGTCGAGAAAGAGGAGACTCCAGAATTCATCGGTCGATATGAGAAGATAAGAGATCACTGGCCCGCATTTGTGGCCTACAAGAACTCGGAGAAGGGTAAGAAAAGGTCACTGACAAACAAGCAAAATGCTGCAAAGAAGCTGTATCACCATCACACGGGGTTAGGTGGCTACTACAAAGCCCGGCCGTTGTGGGACAAAGCTGAGCAAGACTTGCATGCTAAAGGGGTCCAATCAGCGTCATTGCACTGGCCAGATCATTCAAGAACTTGGTTCTTCGGGGTTGGGGGAACTTTGGACCCAGAAACAAGGGAGTGTGTTTGGACGGACGAGCAACTTGCAATACCCATCCGGAAGCTTCAGAAAACAATCAAGGCAGCGCAGGAAGGGACGTTCATTCCCGACAGAGAGCAGGACGAGCTGACAGAGGCCCTCGGAAATCCTGAACACCCTGAATGAACACGAGGCACATCAGGCTCCGTTTCATGGGTGCATGGGTTTCCCGACAGCGGTGGTTATAGAAGCTGAGAGAGGAAGAGGAAACAGGAAGCAAGCAAAATGCAGAAGCTCAGTGCAAGATTATCAAAACTAGAGGAACTTGAGAGCCAGTGAGCTACTGGCCAACCATCTCAGTGGCACGAAGATCCTTCCTTCGACGCTGCCCTAGAAGCTACCCCACCATCTCAGTGGAGAAGCAGCGTGGCTTCCACGGAGCTCGTTCAGCCTGATTTCACGGCTCCTCGCTACCCCGTGGATAGTATCATGGCAGCTGAACATTGTGTTCTAATGACGAAATGCCAGAACCTGACCTTGAAGGCAGCGGTCGGCTCTGTTGTACCTCCTCGAGCTGAGGGAACTTTTCATTGCCGTCCGATTCCACATGACCATGCTATTGTGACGGTGGATGAAATAATGGATGTATTTGAGGGGCTGGAGCTTGACTTCCCTACAGGTGAAGGGGATATTCATCTGGAAAATGCTTTGAGGAGTACCTGTCTATGGAGAAAGGAGTACATCAAGCTTCCAAACTGGACGCCGCCTCAGTAGACTCAGCCGCAGGAGGCCCCTCAGCAGACTCCTCACAGTCCAGCTTAGCCGTCTCAGCTGCCTCAGTCGTCTCCGACGCGTGAGCTGTCTCCGCCGCCTCAGCCGCTGTCTCCGGCGCGTCAGCGGACTCCGCCGCCTCAACAACGGTGGAAGAGAGATGCCGCCGCTCCGGCGGCTAGCAGTACAAGAGGCGGGAAGAAATTCAAAGCTGGTCGAAGCCTCAAGCCTCTTCCAAAGTTACCATATGAGAGGACTGACAAGGAAACCGATGACATCGTGGAAGCCGAAGTGCAGGCCCATTTTGAACGGAAACCTCCACCTCCGAAGGAAACGGTAGATCCGATGAAAGCGAAGCGCACTCTGGATGCCCTTAAACGACCACCACCATCTCCGCCGCAATCCAACTATGATCGCTGTATTGGAATAACATATGGTGAAGCGCGGCGGTCGGGAAGTACTACCAGTGCTGCAAGGCTAGCAAAACGAAGAAGTGGGAAAACAATTCCCCAGCTTGGCGAACAGGATAAGCAATCGTGCCCCCCGCTCAAGGTGTCTAGCGATGTCACTAATCATCCGGGGCTACTGCCCGGTACCACTCTTGGTGATTACGTGGGCGATGATGTACAATTTGAAACGGCTGAGGTAGTAGAGATCTTTAGATACGAGCACGGGAAGCCTCTCGTCAAACCTGATCATCCTCCTCTAACAACGATGATGCGAAGATTGCATAACTGGTACTTGGAAAGCTACAAGAAGAATGGGACCGATAGTTTGATGGTGAGAATTAAAGATGAGCACGACCTCATTGGAGTCGACCTGATGCCTGTTGAATTTGTGGAATTATTTCAGTTATTCAATCAATAAGCCCTCGACAAACAACTCATGACTTGCTACTGTCTGTAAGTATTACTTCTGTAATTAAGTCTCTAGCTCAGCTCGTTCATTGAATGTATATATAATTATCCTCACTATATTATGCAGATTGAAGATCGCCGAATGCAAGAAAAGACAAATCTATGACATTGGGTTCATTAGCCCAAATACCGTAAATGAATGATCAGTAAAAAACAGAGTCGAAGATACTGAGGAAAACTTGCTACAATCGTTCCTTCGACATCAAAACAAAGGGAAAATAATATTTTCTTACAACTTCAAGTGAGTGTTACTGTCTTGTGCATATTCGGTTTCGCTTACTCGAGGTTAAGTAATGTAATTGATGAGTTATGTGTGCGTAGTTTCCACTTTATTCTGCTATCCATTAAGCTTGACGGGGGAGTAGTAACTGTCTTAGACTCGAGACGTAAAGATCCCCAGGATTATGCGGACATGACTGCAATGCTCCAGAAGTAAGTTCAATCATTATCGCACCATATTGGCAACTTTCGTTCATTTCCTGATATCAAGTAATCATTTTCTTTGCCTGGCAGGGTTTGGAAAAAGTTCATCGGAATGGTTCCGGGTCTGCAGAAGGAGCTGCGATTTACACAACTCAAAGTAAGTAGTACTAGCTAGTTCCGCGCATTTCTCATTGATTCTAGTTTCATCAATACCATTTATCATGCTTGATTATCAGTTTGATTGAACTCTATTCTCGTAAAGTGCTTGTGGCAGGAAGGCGAGAATAATTTATGTGGATACTACGTTTGCGAGTTCATGCGCCACTCGACCTCTGAGCGGGGCTACTCTGACAAACAATATGAAGTACGTAAACAATATTCACAATTTTATTTTATTACCATCAATTGTGTTGAGTTTCATTCATATATATGTATTGATCCCTTTTTTTAAATTAGATGTGGCAGATGCGGGATGAACTCCTGCCACATGATCGCATATGAGCAATTCAAAAGGAATTGGTGGGATTCTTTCTTGATCACGTCATACATAAAGACGGAGAATACCATGTGGAAATTCAAGCTGATTTTCGGTAGATGATGTCAGGGATCGTAAGAGACGTTATATTGTATATATGTAGTAGCGTCGGATAGATATACGAAAACTTGTTGTTCGACCAAGCACAAAGAAAGAGAGGTCACTTCTCTCTATATATGTTCATGATCAAGATGTTATGTAATTAATGGTTCCTTCATTTGTTTACTAGCTAGCGTCGAGTTCTCTCTGTATGTAGTAGCTACCGTCGACCGAGCACGGAGAAAGAGAGGTCACTTCTCTCTATATATGTTCATGATCACGATGTTGTGTAATTAATGGTTCCTTCATTTGCTTACTAGCTAGCGTCGAGTTCTCTCTGTATGTAGTAGCTACCATCGACCGAGCACGGAGAAAGAGAGGTCACTTCTCTCTATATGTAGTAGCTATAGCTAACATAATATGAAACACCTAAATTAACCCTCCAAAACCCCTAACCCCCCTCTCCACCCCCCCCCCCCCTTCAAAACAAAAAACAAAAACCCCAGCGCCTAGGAGCTGCTGACGCGTGGCTGCTTTTTAGTCCCGGTCGGTGTTACCAACCTGGACTAAAGGTCCTCCTCCCTGGGCGCCCAACAGCGGCCACGTGGAGCACCTTTGGTCCCGGTTCGTAAGCAAACCGGGACTAAAGGTTTTGAGCATTAGTCCCGTCAGTTTTGTCCCGGTTCCAGAACCGGGACTAAAGGCCCTCGGAACCGGGACTAGTATCCTGTTTTCTACTAGTGGTCGCCATTGCTTAGGGGGCGACTAAGCCATGCATATCAACGTCTCTGGATTGGCAAACTAAGTAAAATTCTGGGTGCAAAATGGAGCCACGAGGAATACATTTGCTTGGTGCATTACAGTTTAGCAATAGGGATGGACAAACACATTAAAACAGACCAAGACTCAAGTGTAACTTATGTGTGTGAGCAACTCAGCACTGCAAGTACAAGTCAGTTACACGACTATATTTATGGATGATTGCACTTGCTTCAGGCAGCTAGACAGGAAAGCCAAGGATCCATAACAATATTGAGTTCCAGTTAAGGTCGGAAACAGAGTAACCAATGATGAGGAAGATGTCAGAAGTGAGTGTATCCAAGCAGAACGAGCAGCTACACTGCTAATGTTCAGCATAGTTTTACTTGCCAGGCTCAAGAATAAAGACCAACACAAGCCTCTAAGGTGCCTAAGGCTGTGGTTTTCTCGGTGCCTCGTTACACGGTCGGAAACGAGTTCAACCTGGCTGTCCTTCAACAGGAGCTCTTAGCCCTCGTTAAGCTTTCGATCCTGCCTTCGCTGAAATCCACCCGGAAAAAAAAACCTGAGAACTTGGAACACTACATTCTCTGATGTCTCCCAATTCTAGTCTTACTACGTGCACCGCGATTGAACTTCGAGCGAGTCAGCCATCTTTCTCTGAAATTTTGAGGCAGCTAGCCCGTCTCCTTATATAAAGAGCAAATGGAACATGGAGCTCTTTGTTGTTTTCTTTGACCTGGTTTTAGCACGGTGTTGGGCTTCTTTTTTTACCGTACTACTAGGTACACAGTACTACACTCTTCTTCTTAAGTGCGTTGGCAGTACAACTGCTATATCGATGGTAGATGTGGTGCAACGTTCATACAGAGTTTGATCAGATTCGATATGAAGCGTTCACACAGAGTTTGATCATGTTGCACTTGAACTCGCTATATGAAAACTGGTCGTAGTGAATGTATTGTAGTGTACATTCACTGTTGGCCCAGTCCCGACCTTGACGATATTGCCGTGTACTATCGACAATACTCGTACGAAGTAACTCTATTTTTACGAATATAAACTGTGCGTGTGTGCGTGTATGGCGTGGTAGTGTGTGAGCGAGGCTGTTAGCGTCAGTTGCGAGCGGCCGTGGTGATCTGTTGCGAGTGAGCCGCGGTGTGCGTGCTGATCGCGTCGTGGGCACGCGCGGCCGGGCATGCAGAGCGCGCGCCGCGGGGCGGGGTGGCTGCGTTGTGTGCATGCGCCAGCCCGCGTAACAATCCCGTAGTCCGCTCAATGGTTGTTTGTGCGGGACCACAATTTGAGATGGAAAAAATCGCTCTTCAACAGCGAGGCGTTTGTCGTCAGAAACCCATGTGCATTCAGTTCTTCTTCTTCCTCCGTCCTAGAGAGAGAGAGTTAGTATATGGTTAGTCCCAACAATTGGTATCAGAGCCAGATTTCTTTCTGAGCGCATGGCCATGTCGATCGTCCCACATGGCACCGGGGGGAGCATGGTGTGGCTCTCTTGTCCTTCACTCCGGGCAACTACACGGTGTGGGCGATCAAGGCGAAGGCCATCCTCGACGCCCAAGACCTCTGGGAGGTTGTATCTCCGGCGGACGGCGCGGCGCTGAACGAGCGGAAGAACAAGATGGCGAGGGAGCAACTCTTCGGCGTGCTGTCGGAGGGCATCCTCATGCAGGTGTCGACATAAAAGACGGCGAATGATGTGTGGGACAGCCTCAAGTCGAGGTTCGTCAACGCCGATCGCGTCAAGGCACAGCTCTCCACCCTCCGAGGCGAGTTTGGCAAGCTGCCTATTGCAGAGGGGGAGCTGTTGGACGACTACGCTGGCGATCAGCGACATGGTGACGAGGTTGGCTCAATACTCGGCGACGCTGCGATGGTGAAGAAACTCCTAGACACGGTGCCCGACTGGTTGTACTCCGCAGTGGCCGGGATTGAGCAGTTCTGCGATATGGAGACGATGGCGTTCGAGGAAGCGTTGAGCAGGCTCAAGGCGTTCGATGGACGCTCATGGCAGCGCATGCAGGCCAGCGGCGAACAGAGCGACGGTCAGCTCCTGCTCACGGCGGATTAGTGGGAGGCGCGGCGACGTCAGTGCGGCGGCGGCCTTGACCACGACGACAACGACGGTGGGAGCAGCGTGGCTCTCGCGGCCACTTCTCACGTGATTGTCGGCAGCCGAGGAAGGAGAAGGCGCTCCTCACCGACGTTGATGACGAGCCGGCCCTTCTGTAGGTCACGGTTTAGGGGAGGAATGTTAGGAAAATAAACCGCGTCTGTGTGTGTGCGTGTATGGCGTGGTGGTGCATGAGCTAGGCTGTTAGCGTCAGTTGCAACAAGCGGGCCGCGGTGTGCACGTTGATCGCATCTTGGGCGTGCGCGGCCGGGCATGCAGATCGCATTGCATCGTGCGCATGCGGCAGCCCGCGTATAAATCCGGTAATCCGCTCGATGGTTGTTTTTTTTTATAAGGGCTCGATGGTTTTTTTTTATAAGGGCTCGATGGTTGTTTGTGTGGAGCCATAGTTTGAGCTGGAGAAAATCGCTGTTTGGCAGCGAGGCGTTTGTCGCCAGAAACCCCTGTGCATTCTGTTCTTCTTCCTCCGTTCTAGCGAGAGAGAGGGGAAGAGAGAGTTAGTTTAGGGTTAATCATCCCAACATCCATTACTTTCCAAGCCGCTGGTCGACAAAGAACGCAACGCTCACGTACGCTAGCAGGCAGGTGGATCGATCTTCGCTGGCGCTAGCTTCAATGTACTAGCACGTAGGTATCAATCAGCCGCCGACTTGATCGATTTGGATCGCTTGTACCCACGTAAGAATCATTAAAGAGACTATTTCTGTTTGTGCCACCTAAATTCCGAGAAGCTAAAAACTTTATCTTGTTTGGCTGTTAAAAATTTCAGTGCTCAAACTGTTCTTACGGCATTGCTCCAAAATGAATGAAAATACCAGAACACGTTCGAAACGAGAGATCTGCCCACTGAACATTGATTATGGCAAGAATGAATTTAACTAGGATTCAGAATTTTGCTTGGAAGAGATCACCTAAATGCTGGATTATGGTGGGGATCTTAGCCACTGAATTTCCGAATGCCTCACATTTCTAATCCTACAATGAGGGCCGCTGGGTAGCAGTCATCGTAGCTCACCGGCAGCGCATACAGAACTAGGAATTAGAACTTGCACAGTTGCAAGGTATGGCTTATAGTGTACATTGTCTCCTCTAAGTTATGTGGTCTCTTACAAGTTTTTCTCTTTGCAGGTAGGTCTCTTACAAGGTTGAGTGTCTCGGCCCCTCTTCTCTCTTCCTGCTTTTATAGGCAAGCAACCGCTTTAATTAATTTGAATATTCTTTTTTAGGATATAGGACAATGCCCTTGCTTTGCACTGGCATATAAATATTCTAGCTCGTAAGCTTGTGATTTATCTACCCATATTAATTCGATTGCGTAAATAAATGTTTATCAAATTCACCCTGTGATTTACCGTATATTTTGATGAGGTGTTTGGTAAGTAAAATTAGTTCAGTAGGTAAGTGAATTAAGATGATTGATTATCATAGGTGGAAGATTCGATGAATGGATGGTGAGAAGAAATGTGAAACATGAAACCTTACATTTGATACGGTCACGATTAATGCCAGTGTTCCCAATGTTGATAAAACTTCTCCGCAGGTCATTGGTTTACAGTGCAGAGATGTGTACGTACCAAAATATACTAGCTTTGGTGAGAACTACCAGGAGGAGGTTGCAAGTTTAGTTCAAGTTACATGCATGCATACCTTAGCCTTCATGGAGATGTACTCGTATAAGGAATATGAATTGAGCATGTTGAGCGTGCATGTATTGCCTAGTAAGAGTTCCATGTGTGTGCATGTTTGCTCGTACACGTTTCATCTAGGAGTGCATGATGGCTCGGACACTAGAACGTTTGATCCAGGAAAAAGAAGAGACAATTTTCTCATGCTTATTCAGAAAAAAGGGAAGACCAATTTCGCTGGCAAGAAAATAGTAGCTAGATTCGTTCACATGCTTTACCAGAGGAAACTAAATATGAAGAGACCGTTTTGGTTTAAAGAGGTGAATGTGCAGATTAGCTTTCTATATTTATTCCTGCCACATAAGGAATAGAGAAAAGTATACTTTTCGTCCCTTAACTATTCGCTGAGTTTAGTTTTCGTCCCTCAACTTTAAAACCGGACAGAGTGCACCCCGAATTCTCGAAACCGGTCACTTTTCGTCCCTGCTGCTGAGTCAACCCGGTTTTCACCACGCATGAACAGTAAATTCCAAAAAAAATAGCAAAAAAATTCAAAAAAATCTGAAATTTTATGGCATCGAAGATACTCAGGTGCGCCACATGCGTGCAAATTTTCGACAGGTTTGGAAGTCCGAGTAGCACGCAGCAAAAAAAAAACAAAAGTAAATATACGCTGAAGTGAACAGTAAAATAAAAAAATAGCAAAAAAAATCAAAAAATTCTGAAATTTTTTGGCATCGAGGATGCTCAGGTGGGCAAGGTGCGTGCAAAATTTTGTGGTAAAATAAGATCCGAGAAGGTCGTGCCAAAAAAAAACAAAATAGCGTATGTGTGCGTGCCGCTTTGGGTGGTTTCCAAACCCTCGGATCTTATTTTACCACAAAAATTTGCACGCACCTTGCCCACCTAAACATCCTCGATGCCAAAAAATTTCAGAATTTTTTGATTTTTTTTTGCTATTTTTTTGATTTTACTGTTCACTTCAGCGTACATTTACTTTTGTTTTTTTTGCTGCATGCTCCTCGAACTTGCAAACATGACGAAAATTTGCACGCATGTGGCGCACCTGAGTATCTTCGATTCCATAAAATTTCAGATTTTTTTGAATTTTTTTGCTATTTTTTTCGAATGTACTGTTCATCGAATGTACTGTTTACATGTGGTCAAAACCGGGTTGACTCAGCAGTGGGGACGAAAAGTGACCGGTTTCGAAAGTTCGGGGTGCACTCTGCCCGGTTTTAGAGTTGAGGGACGAAAACTAAACTCAGTGAAGAGTTGAGAGACGAAAATTATACTTTTCTCTAAGGAATATGAGGCAAGTGCAAGGACGTGGGATATGTGGAGTCTACTATGTTTAAAGGAAACTGGATGAGGTCCACCAGCACCAAAATTGAAGCCGGCGATTCATGCACCAAAATTAATAGTTTTTATTTCTTTAGATAGATCAAATCGGTTTACGTATAGGTAAATGTTTATAGCCGGGCGACCGGCTGAAATTCGGCCGGTCACGTCCACGCTGGCAACAGGCCCACCCACCATCGATTAAAGTCTGTCTCCCTTATCCTCATGAACCGCTCCACCATTCATTATTTTTCCTTATCCCCTTGACCGTCTTCTTCCCATGTGGCTCCCAAATAAATTCTCGTCCGTGATGACCGCCGTCGATGTCGTGCCGCCATCGACCCGCCCCGCGCTGCTCCGGCAAGCATCCGCCCATCCACCAGCGCGGCCGTGCGGCAACCCAGTTTGCGGCACGGAGTGGGGTGCTACAACCGGCGGCGACCATGCTACAACGGCGGCCAGCGAGAGTGGCAGCCGGTGGTGATCCCAAAACAAGTTGTTGTCACCGGAGACTCGAGTTTTGCTGCAGCCGACCCATCGAGTTTACTGGAGCCGGTGGTGGTAGAATGTTGGAACCGGCAATTCAAATTGCTACGACGGCGAGGTTTTTGGCTGCAACCGCTATGGAGTTTTGCTGAAACCGTCATGGAGAACTGCAGGAAGCGGCTTGGATTTTTGCTGGAAGCGGGTACGCACCAAGTTGCAACCGTTGTAGTTTTTGCTGGAACCGTCATGAGAGGCGACCAGGTGAGGTGCTTCGCGCTTGAGCATATCGCCTAAGGAAGGAGGAGACTTTTTTTGCTAGAACACTAGTGCTACAACCTTTTTTCTTTCTTGCTGGTACTGGCGGCGATTTTGCTGGAACCCGCTACAGATTTTGCTACATTCATTCACGGCCAAGCTGCATCCCGTGACGGCGGCGACCATTTTTTTGCTACAGCAGTTGTAGTCTTTGCTACGTCCGTCGATGATTTTTGCTACATCCTTTTTTCATGGTGGACCTGTAGGCTCGATGGTGGCGATCCATTTTTGCTGCAACCGTTGTAGTTTTTGCTACATCCGTCGAGGATTTTTGCTACGTCCTTTTTCATGGTGGACTTGCAGGCTCGACGGCGATTAGCTGCGGGCGGGGGGTGGCCAGTAGGTGCGGGCGGCGCGGGGGTGGCCGACGAGCACGGGCGCGAGCGAGCGCGGGGTGGCCGGCGAGCACGGGCGCGAGCGAGCGCGGGGTGGCCGGCGAGCACGGGCGCGAGCGAGCGCGGGGTGGCCGGCGAGCACGGGCGCGAGCGCTGGGCGGGGCGGGGGTGGCCGGCAAGCACAGGCGCGAGCGCTGGTGACGAGCACGGAAGGAAGAAGACGACTCAGTCGCTGCTATACATAGACCGTTGATTTCGTACGGATCCGACGCTCGGCAGCCGACCGGCCGAAACTTGGGCCGGCGCGCCGGCGCCTAGCGTTGGCCCGACACAAAGTTGCTCCGGAGGCATGCGCCTGTGCGTTTGCAACCCAAGTCGCCGCTGCTCCCTCGGGCTGCCGGAGCGGCCCTGCGGGAAACGCGCCGCGGCGACAACCTCGTACTGGCGTAGTTCAAGCGCAAGTGGCGGACCCGCGCTCGTAGGCCATGCATGAGCGTCGGGCACCTCGTGTCGAGGCTGAAGTGATGAGGACGGAGGCATCGTGGGAACCCGACGAAGCTAGCTGCGACGTCGGCGCTGGTTCAGTTCTTCCAAGACAGCCTTGTAACCTTCAGCCTGACGGAGGCCGGGCTCATGGAGTTCGCCGTCTGACTTGGAGGCCCTTCTTGGATGGTCGAGCATAGACGACGGCAACGACGGTGAACCTTTTCGACCGTTGCAGGCATTGGCCTCATCGAGCCGATTGATGTAGAAGGCGGCCGAGTCAAGTTGGAGATCGGCCCCATGCGAGTGTGTAGCCTCAAGCAGGAGCCCGAGTGTCCGGCGATATGCTCGACAAAGAACTTCGACTATGGCTCTCCTGAGGCGACAACCGCGACGCCAGATACCAGACAAGAAACGCAACAAGCAGCAGTGCCAGTGCCCACGGTCATTTCCTCTGATGGAACCTCGAGCTCAATCCAAATTATGAGGCAACCATGGATTTTACTTCTGGCGTGCGGTCGCGAAGACGACGAAGTAAGCCGGCAGTTCGTGCCCCAAGCCGACCGACGCGATACACATACATAGGTTGAACGTGCACGTACACAGCAGCAGGTTGACCGACTCCCTTCGGTAGATCGATTTCGTCTGACAAAATGCACGCATGAATCTGCCTATGTGATTGATAAACTACCGAAAATGCCATTAACTATTCAATATACTACTGAAAATCTGCAGTAGTATTGGTTAACCTGAGCCCTCTAACCAAAAAAAATGAACGGTTCAAATTATGTTGATGTACCGTAAAAGGTCTTAGTAATTTTTACTCCAACTTTTGTTGTTCATACTAGCAAAAATGCCCGTGCGTTGCAACGGATGAACAACAAAAAAAATCATAAAATTTATAGACCCAAAATAAAATAATCCGAGTTAAGGCAAATTGCACCAATATGTCATCAGTTTTATAGATCGATAATTAAGAATAAATGATGCACGAAAGCAAAGAACACGAGACATCAAATTTATGACAAAAAGAAATAGATCAAAGATTTTTAATGATGTAGGTAGTCAATCCCCCTAGGGGCCCGCGGGTTGCAACGAGAGACACAAAAAATAAATGCTAGCCAAATAAGTATGACTCAATATCAAGACATATGAGTGTCCTCTATTTTAACACGGTGGCTCACCATGTTACCACATATCTTTCTTCTCACTCTCGTTGATGATGGACACAATGTCCACATGATCGTAATGCATTCAACATGGCAAATACCTAGGCAATGAGCTTGCCACTGCACGACACACTTGCATTTTCTCGCGTAAGGGAATATTTAAATCTTTAAAAACAAATCTCATCGACCACGAACTACTCCCAATGCCTAGACATATAAAGACTTTTCAAAAACTAATCAAATCCTAGACATAAAATACTTCTGAATCGGCGAACAGTTTTTTTGAATCGACAAACATCTTTTTTAAATTAGGACATCTTTAAAAAATCACGAACATTTGTTTTGTTTAGAGAAACATTCATTGAATGCATGAATAGTTTTTGAATTCATGATTTTTTTGACTCAGCTAACATTTTTTGAATTGATGACTTTTTTCAAATTGGGGAATGAATTTTGAATTATGCAAAAACATTTGGTTTTTTGAATATTTTCTAAAATTTCATGGACATTTTTTTCCAGATTCACGAATATGTTTTGAATACACAATCATTTTTTTCAAAATCATGAACATGATTTTACTTCCCGACATGTTTTTCCAGATTGTAATTTTTTATAATTTATGAACAGTTTCGTAAAATCACCAACATTTTTTGAAACAGCGAAAATTTTATGATTTTTCCGAAGATTTTTTGAATTCACTCACATTTTATAATTTCTCTAACATTTTTTTATAACTGGAATTTTTTTATAATTTGGAATTCTGAAATTAATTTAAAGAAGAAAAAACTAAAACAGAAATGAGGAAAGAAAAGACAAAATGAAAACAAAACAGAGGCGTCACACCCCGCAGGCCGGCCAATGAAGGGGTGGAGGAGGTGACTAAGAAAAAGGAGGCAAAAAATCGGTATTAGCAGGATTCAAACCCTTTTGTGTCCAAGGTAGAAGCAACATGCTCTATCCACCACGCCAGTAGTCTATCTGTGTTATAGTAGGGCACCATACCTATAAGATCACTGAGCACGGCGACACCTTTGGAAATAAAGCCGAATTGTTTTCTTAACTTACGGGTGGCATAGCGGGTAATTTATAGCTAATTCGGGGGATTATTAGGACGGACGACCAGAAACACTATTTACTTCTTTCCCTAATAATAAAGCACGCATTGAGTCTCTCGGGTTCACCGTCGCGGACTTTTAAAAAAAAGTACTTATGTTTTTTATTTATTGAATCCGTGGTCCCTATTTAAGTGGATATCTAAGAAAACGTTTCGTTTTTACTGAAAGAAAACTGCGTTTTTTAGTATTCAACCCGCAGTTACATCCTACGAGCTTCTGCCTGTACAGAGCCGTCGAGGAGGAGGAGGGTTCCGGCGGCGGTCGTTGTCGCGGGCTTGACGGAGAGGACGGGATCTGGCGATGACACTACGGAAAAAAGGTCACCTGCCTCCTCTCTTACTCCATGCCTCCAGCGCTTCGCCTCGCTTTGCACCGGCGGCGGCCCACCCCGCCGTCCACCTCGCCTTGCCTCGCGCCGGTGGCGGCTGGTGGCAGGTCGACCTCCACCGTCCTTCTCCCCTTTCCCCCGCCCCCCGCGTGCACCATCTAGCACCACCAACCCCACTGCTCCCTCCCCTCCCCCATCCCGATCTAGAAGCCTAACCCGCCCCTTTCTTCCCTCTCTAAGCACAGCGTGCTCCGTCGGCGGCAACGGTGGCTCCTTCTGGCCGGATCGAGGAGTGGAGACCTATGGGATCCCTCCTTCGGCAGGACCTCCTCATCTGGTGAGATCCCCTCCCCATGCCTGATGCCTCAAACCATTCGGCAAGCATCAGCAAGATTTTTTTACTGAGTAATTAATGTATTGAATGCAAGATTGCATTCTTGCACGGACAGAGAGTGGAACACCACCTTCAGTTTCTCATCTGATCCCACTTCTGGACTCCATGAATGAAGTAAGATAAGAATAAATTGGTCAATTACATTGCCTCTTTTGTTTTGTTTTGTTTGTCCCGCTTAATTCCTCATCATGGGAGATGCATGCATTAAACATAATGTTTTTTTAGTGGGCATCAAACTTGGTTTAGATGGCTTTTGTTGTGAAAGAAAACTTATCTTTCTAAAGATTGTACTCTGAATCTTACATCTCATACTTGATTTTTTTTGCATAATTTTCTTAGTCCTGATGAGTATCCAATGGCATGGGAAATTAAAGATTTGCATGAGACTGACGATTGTGATTTTGGCCCTGTACTGAATAATTTTGGGAGCGACTGGGTGATGATTACAAGCCAGGTAACTGAATGAGTCCTTCGGCCGCTGGCTAGCTAGTTGTTCTTATCTTACCATTATATGTCTTCCTCAGTATTGATTTGTGAATTATTTCTTTTTTCGAACTATGCAGGAGGACTACATGTGATGAGTTAAGGCACAAGAAGAACTATGACCATTTTAGCTCCAGCAGTAAGTACACAACCAATCAACAATGCATTTTCATGACCCAGACTTCTGAATTTTGACTGACAGGCTCGCTGGCACAGCCACATAATCTCACGCATTCAAATTGCCAGCTACACGAAATACGCCTAGATCTACGAGTAGAAATCCAAGGTAACACTTATTGCTTACAAGTATTTACTTCATTTTTCTTCATGTAAAAAGAGAATGCAAGCTGAAATATAAAGTCTGCAGATTCCTCATGTATGTTCAATTTCCAGAATAGGAAGAACCATACCAACAGCCCTTCAACTACATTGGTTGAAGCAGCATACATACATATTACAGTTTTGCATTTTAAATTTGAAGACCAAGGCAAAGCCTGATCGATGTAATTGGTGGTGAATGTCTGTTTTCTTGTTTGTATTTAATCTTAGAAAACAGAATCTCGTCAAGTGAAAATCCGCAGGCATTGCAGTCCAATTGTTCTAGGGATTGGAACCAGACGTGTGACTGAATACTGCTTGGAACATGTGATTCTGCAAAGTTTACGTATATGCACCTTCTTGGATGATACAACTTCTCTATGTTGGTACCTCCTCGTCATTAAAATTTTACAAAATTTATGAGCAAAAAGTAAGAAGTAATGTTCTCACTTCTCTTTTTTATGACCTTCATTATCTCAGTCTCAACAACATCCAGGAGATGTACCTACGTAGCTACTGTTAGTTCAAAAGCTTTATTTGACAAGTTGGCAACACGATATTCAGGATGTTAAGCAGGTGTTATAGTTCTAATTTACTTTCTTCTCATAACATTTGGTCTCATAAACAGTAGAGACTGTAGCCCGATGTTGCTCACTGCATGCTTATACTTATTCTGATTTCTGATGGCCTCCTAAATTTGAATTATTGTCTTTATGCCAGGTGGAGGACCTTTGCAATCTTATCAAGCTTTACGCTAAACTGGCACTCTTACTTGATCCCATATTACTCCTTCGAACAATTTGTGCGCAAAGTTGAGGAAGTTGGGGCCAGTAATCGTGTTAGAATAAACCTCTTTCTTCCTTTAAGGGTTTGTTTCCATACTATGGGGCAGCAGGATCTGAGTCCCACTAGGGATCGACCTTCAGAGATCAGCTACCGGCGTCATAGTACCCCCACAAGGTAAACCCGCCATTTATCTTGGGCACATGCTATCAACACCATTGTCCCAAATTGCAGTGTTTGTCCCTCTTCATTTGTTATTAGTCTCTGTGATTTGATTCTTTAGCATCTGATGTGGTAGACCGTTTAATCAATTTTCGCGGATAGTCTAGCTCATGTGTTTCTGATCTAAGTGGTTCCACATGTTTCTTCATGAAGCCTCACAAGAAAGTTAGATTCTTCTCCATATCTTCAAATTGGCTGTTTATTGACGAGCAAGGTTGATTTGAGCCATCTTCTGTAAGTGCTCAATTGCAACCTTAAAACCAGTCGCAAAATTGTTTTAGTCCATGTACGACTTAAATAACCTACTGTGTATTTAACTATTGATGTGTATAGGCAATTATTCACTTCTATATACGGATATCTTCGTTACATCAAAAAAAGTTACGGTGTACTAATTGGTAAATAAATAAATTTAAAATAGTCAGTATGATAGTTCTTCTCTCCTCAAGTCTCAGATCCGTTTTTCATCACCCTTTCGTATGTTTTGTGGGATCTTTTTTATTCAGTGCATAAATGCTGATTTGTTCATGTGTTTATTAGAAGTAATAGGCGCAACATACCAGGCGTCCTCCAAGTCGAAGGAGTAGTAGAGCAGAGGATCTTCTTAGTGATTTGGACGTACAGAGTTTATGATACAAAGACCTATTTTGTTTTTGTACTGACTCTTGAATTTTCTGCTTTCTATTTCCGAACCCTTTTGATATGTTCTTTACTCCTGATTTCAGCCTTTTAAGGTATGTTCTTCTTCAGGGATTGCAGAGAGCATGGACCACCATATGGAAGAAGGAGATGCCATCCTTGATTGTCGTTGTCTTTGGTGTGTTGCTGCCATTTTTTCAATTCTTGCACTACAAAGACCTCAGTCTATCCATGTAGGTCATGCCTTCTAATCAGTCTTTTGACTCTTATGTACATGTGTGCTCTTGCATTACTTACTAGATCTTGTTGTATACGATGATCCATTGTCAGTTATACAAAGGTTCTGATTTTAAAATTTTGTAATGTTCAGTTTAGATTTAATTTTATTCCACCTCTTTTTGAATGGACAATGTGTGTGCTGTTTAAAGGATCACTATGTGAAATTCATAGGCATTGTGAGGGCATGGAGAAAGGATTCAATTTTTGATTCTTTTTTTCAGGGTTCAGAGCTATTACCTGCTACACCTACACACATGGAAAACTTAAACTTAGCAGTCCAAAATTAGGCAGCAAACTTTATTGCCGGTCATCTAAAAATTCAGTGACAACTGCTGACACATGCGCTTCATTTTTTAGTAGAGTTAGTAGATGATGCAGATGACAGTTCTACCTCTCTGACTGAAACAAGAACTTTCTGAACAAGGGCATACCTGCAGGACAGCAGGAACTTTCTGAACAAGGGCATACCTGCAGGACAGCAGGAAGTCCTAAGGCACGCATCACGCATTCACAAAAGATATGGAGCTGATATTTTAGATTAGTACTAGCATATTGGTATGTAGTGTGTGTGTTTTAGCATATTAGTACTAGCGTACCTGCAGGAGGTCCTAATTTTGTCCAGTTCTATACAAATTTGAGTTGGTACGTAGTGTTGAGAGGATCCTAAAATATTGTACTACATAATCTCTTTCCAGGTTCTTGAAACTTGCACTCTTCTGTTGAATTTCACATTTTGGTCGATCTATACTGCATCTTTTATTGTTGCTAGCCTAGAATTATATTACATTTTGATCTTTAACAGGCAGATTCATAATTATGCCTTAACACTAATTTAACTGCATGATTTAATTAGTGGCTGCAATATTATTTCATGGTCCACAACAGAACTAAATGTGTCAAAATGAAACATTCTTCTTCCCATGTATCAAAGTATTAAGCAATCAAATATTTTAGTATCTAAATTGTTATGTTTAGGATGATATATTTCAAAGAGCCACATGTGCCCAAAACAATGGTGCCAAGCACATAGACAATGAAGCATTACCTTTTCTTGCTAAGGTACATATGTTGATTTCAGTTGTGTGCCACGTGTTTGCTGTAGTGTCTAGAGGAGATTATGAAGTGATTTTCTCTGCCAATTAAACAAATAAACCTCCCACCCTTAGATTTTGAAGAACGTTTGTTTATGCAAGGATTTGCTGGGAAAAACCATCTCCAGAAAAATAGGGCCAAATTTGAATTCTAATAGAGTTGAAGAGACGCATAGAGCAAGAGACAGGAATAATACTTCCTTGTGGGCATCCTGAGAATCTACAATGAAGAATAAGAAGGGGCAGTAACTAAGTATGCATGTCATAACTGATTCTATTGAAAATAGTTATACATACATTTTCAAGAAAATTAAGCTATATTTAAATGTTGCATGGTTCAGATATTGGGTCTATGAAGATTTGTTTATACCATAAAAATGCATAAATAAAGTCTCATGTGGCTATGTAATTCACTTGTTATATGTCAAGTTCGAGCTCCGAAGAACATAGTGAAACTATTTGTTCCTAAGAACAGTTGTCACTATTCGGCCTCTCTTTTGTTGTACTTTCTTTCCTCTTTCCTTCTTAGCCCCTTTTAAATAACTTAGTTCGGAACCCCCCTCTTTAGGCCCCTCTGATGGTTAGAGAGTGTTGTCTTGAAGATTCTTTTAGATTTCTACTATGTGGCCTTTGTATATACAAATATTCCATTTTATTAATTAATGCTCCAGCGGTGGTTTGGATTGGCTCATGACCTGTATGTTGATGTCCATCTTTATATCTGAGAATTAAGGGCTCTATTCTTTTAACCATGAACCAATTTAAGTAGCAAGTCCGTTTTTTGTTGGTTAGTTGTATCATTGTTATCCAACACCGAGCACTAATTGAAAACCGGCCATGATCATCCATCCATTGATTTAATTTGCCTTTTCTTTTGTTAGTTCTAGCTAAGTGAAATCTGTCTGAAGCTTTGAACCTTATCAACGCCCGTGATTTGACTCTTGGTGCTTGTGAATTCTGAATGAAGTACAAGCAGCCAATCTATCTGAATGAATTTGTTGATGATTTGCATGGTTCTTCATTCTGGGTGCCTGGCTATTCTTGGGTTTGAGCCTTAGGCATGCAGCAATGAGATCTAATTGCACTTTTTTGTGAGCGATTTAAAGTGAAATCAATCATCCATTTTATTCAGAAAGTTTATCCCAATACTTTGGATCACTACTGTACTTCTATTTCGACAACAAAATTTGTTTCAACTTGCCATGTGTCAGTTCACCAACAGTACCGAGACCATGCAACTTGGAACATCAAGTAAGAGCATATCCATATTTACTTATTATATTCTTTGATAAAGCTATGGGATTTACAAATTGAAAATATGAATTGTTCAAACAATGTTGTTCTGTTATGGTTGTTTGATTACTTGCAAAGTTGTTTGAGTGGTATTTTTTTCAACCGTTTAAGCATTTATTTATTTATTTTGCACTCGGTGCAACGCACGGGCACTTTTGCTAGTTATTATTAAGGGTAGATTTGTGATGTGGCCCGTCTAATCCTTCGCTGGATGAATGTGCGTGCTTAGGGCATCTCAAACCGAGAGTTATCCTCCTCTAAGGCGCACCTAACCGATCCCTCAAAAGATTCATAGGACGATAATTTATCTTCCTCGCACCTCTCGATCCCTAAATATATTCCTCCGCAGCCGCGAGGAGGATAAATCTTTTTGGCTCCGAAGAGGCACGGGGAGGCAGGGCAGCGGCCGGGTCGGACTTGTCACACCACATGGGGTCGCCACGATGGCCATGGATGTGCGCGGCTGTCACTGTCAGGTGCTGAGCTCCCCGACGGCGCCGCCACCAGCCGGCGCCGCAACCAGCGATGGCCAAGGCACCTGACGTACAACAAGTACCTAACCGATACACGGGTGTGCGACGAGATCAAGGCACGCGCCGGGGTGACCGTGCTCGTCCTCGACAAGGGCGCCATGTTCATGCTTGTGTCGGACACCGGGACCGACCTTGGTGCCATCAAGAACGCTGGCGGGCCGACCACGCTCACAAACATCTTCTACCAGGCCAGGAGCAGGGCGGCCACTAGCGCCACGGGCCGGGCAGCGTCAAGATGGACTAGCTGGAGGGTGGTGGCTTCGGCTTTGCATCCGCTGCCAACACCGGCGACGGCTACGACGCCACCTTCGCCAAGGCCGTCAAGCAGACGCAGTATGACTTCGCGGTGTTGGAGATCTCGGTGTCATCTCGGTGTCCATCAAGTTCGCCGGCACTTCGACTGGCCGTCCGCCACCAACCTCGCTCGCTGCTGGAGAAGGTCGGCTGCAAGCGCTTCGCGGTGCTCAGCGCCAGCACGGACGTGCTCAAGGACTACCAGGCGGACAAGGTCATGCTCACCCTGTTTGCACTGAACAACGCCCCGTTCCAGGCCAAGGGCATGCCGGACGTGGATGCGATTCCCCGCGCCAACCTCGCGCTGCTGCGATACCACGCGCTGCCGGAACGACCCCAGGGTGTCGGCCCGCCCGCTCCGTATGTTGGCGTCCACCACGACTGGGCAGTCCAATGTGTCGGACGTGCCGCACTGCGACGACGTATCACTCGACATCGGCCTCGACAAGTCCCGCATGGCAGATACGGACCTGGACGACACGCCCATGTGCGTGCTCACGGTGGACAACCTCCTGATGCCTCTGGAGCTTTCTTGGGTTGCGCCGAGCATTTGGAGGCAAGGGCACCCCTGGCATCACCCAATCTTGTTCTGCGCTCCCGACATGCTTTTCGGTGTCGTCGGTGTAGTCACCGTCATCGCCTCTCGCATCGGAGGCGCATAGCAAGTGTACGACGAAATGTACGGATCAAATGTAAGTTTTATTCCGTTATCGAAAAAGGGTTCCCCGCTTAATATATAAAGCACCAACACCGAATACAACCGAGAGATCGAACAACGCACACACCGCACATACCCAAGGCAAGATACAAAGGTGCCGGGCACCGACACACCACCCCACCAACGATAGAGAGAAGCACCGAACAACAACGAAGCTAGACCTCCAAAGCGGTGCCTCCAAGAAGGGGATTAGTTAGAAACGACACTTTTTTAAGGAGCAAATATCCTGTGCTTTAGGATATTCGCCCATATCTTCCACTAAATTATTGGGGATTAGTTAGAGATGCCTTGACCCAGTTAGTACTTTGTGTGCTAGAACCGACAAGTTTTTTGTGCCTTCCCTGTTTCAACTCTTTTTTAATGAAGAATTGGATATCTTGACCTTCTTACCTGGTAAGTACTCCCTCCGTCCCAAAATAAGTGTCTCAACTTTGTACTAGCTCTAATACAAATTTGTACTAAGCTCAAGACATTTATTTTGAGACGGAGGGAGTATCTTAGATCACATTTCAATATTTCTGTAATATGTTGCGGGTAGTGAGTCCCTGTCCGTTTGGACTTTGGAGGCATTCTTGTTTGTACTTACTGCCAATAGCACCACCGTCAATTGGAAGTCAGGAAATAGATGAGTTGGCTTCACGTTTAGGATATAGACTATCTGAACATGAGTGCAGATCTTACTACAACGATGTCAAATTTTATGAGTCTGTCCTTGCCGTCAGCAAGCCCCCAGCCCCCATTGCCACAAACTTCATTATGTTGGTACACCGGAACATCTGGGTTTTAGAGAAATGGATTTTTTTTTCAGAAATAGTGACCCATCCTTTCAAACCTGGAAGAGCTGTTTCAAAGATCTCAATTTGCTTAATCACATAATATCGGCAGAAGCATGCCACTTGTTTTCAGGAGTGGCTAGATTGTAAGTTCTAATTTGTGACTCATGATGATTCCCAGAACAGGCATAGGGTGAATGCCTCTGTTTTATTTTTATAGATAGTTTTTTTTTCACTTCTCGTTTTCCCCTCCATTGTTACATGCTATGAAGGGCTTCAATGATGCTTGGACGAAGCATGTTGAATCCTTTATACAAAAAGGCAGCGTGGGGATCAAGGTGAATAATGACACATGTCATTATTTTCAGATGCAAAAGGGTCTAAGATAGAGGGACCCAATGTCTTCCATCCTGTTCAATATTGTGGCAGATATGTTGGCAGTTCTCATTGATTGGGCCAATGAGGGCGGCAAGGTGGGTGGACTAATACCTCATCTTGTCGATGGTGGGGTGTCCATACTACAATACGCTGATGATACAGTTATTTATATGGAGCATGATCTGGCAAAGGCTAGAAATATGAAACTAGTTTTATGTCTCCTCGAATAGTTGTCGGGCTTGAAGATTAATTTTAACAAGAGCGAACTGTTCTGTTTTGGACATGCCAAGGTGGAACAAGCAACATATAGACAATTCTTTGGGTGTGAGTTGGGATCTTTACCATTTATGTATCTGGGTATCCTAGTTCATCACCGAAAAATTAACTAACAAGGAATGGAAGTGCATTGAGGATCGTTTTGAGAAGAAGCTGAGCTGCTGGAAGGGCAAGCTCATGTCTTATGGGGATCGGCTAATTCTAATAGATTCCGTGCTTACAAGTATGCCGATGTTCCTCCTGTCTTTCTTTGAAGTTCCCGTGGGGATACGGAAAATGTTAGCCTTTTATTGATCACATTTTTTTTGGCAGAGTGATGAGAATAAAGCCAGGTACAGGCTGGCCAAGTGGGATATTATTTGTCGGCCGAAAGACCAAGGGATTTTTGGGATAGAGAACCTTCTGGTCAAGAACAAATGCCTGCTCAGTAAATGGTTGTATAGAATTTCGGTCGAGGAGGAGGGTATGTGGGTACAACTATAGCGTAACAAGTACTTGCACTCTAAGACCCTTGCACAGGTCACGGTATAGCCGAATGATTCACTATTCTTGAAAAGGGCTAATGCGGATGAAAGTGGCCTTTTTCAACATCACCAAATTCAAGATTTTGGAAGGATATATGGCTAGGTGAGACGCCACTGGCCATACAGTATCCTATCCTATACAATCTGGTACAACGTAATGAAGTTCTCGCATAGTTCTAAGTTCGACTCCCCTAAACATTCAGTTCTGGAGGTCCTTGGTGGGGGACAGATGGAATAGCTGGTTACATCTTGCGTGTAGCTTGATGGATGTTAACCTTACTGATGAGTCAGATGGAATTCACTGGAAACTTTCAGTGTCGGGAGCATTCTCAGTGAAATCGATGTATTTATATGGTTCAATACCAACATCGCTTCACATTTGGAAGATTAAGGTGCCTTTAGGTATTTATATGGTTTGTGCACAAGGAAGTGATTTTGACTAACGATAACTTGGCAAAACACAATTGGGAGGGTAGTAAGCAATGTTGTTTTTGCGACCAAAATGAAACTATCCAACATCTTTTTCTTAAATGTGCACTGGCCAGCCTACTTTGGCATACAATATATGTTTCATTCAATGTGAGTCCCCTCAATAGCATAGCCACGTTATTTGGAACGTGGCTAAATGGGGTAGAGCCTAAACTAGAGGCTCATATTCAAGTAGGCGTATGTGCATTAATTTGGGCTTTATGGAACTGCCGGAATGATGTGATTTTTAATAGACAAACTGTTGTAAAAATTTTGTAGGTCATTTACAGAGCAACTTGCTGGATCCGTATGTGATCGTCACTCAGTCATACGGAAGCAAAAGAGCATATGGATTCTGGGTGCAACCGTTGAAAGACGGTGGTACGGGATACTTACAACCGGTTTGGATGGCGGTCCAACAATAGGATAGGTGTTTAGTCATCTAGTTCTATTTATATCGGTTGTGGCGAGATTTGCTGCATTACTTTTAATTTTGATACCTTTTGTACCAGGCTTTGTACTTGATACCTCTTTTTAATAATATGATTCCATGCATCATTCTAATGCAGAGGCCGGGGTAATCCTCCTTTTCTAAAATAAATAAATAATGGAAATACCATAAAACTATTGTTGTACGGTTCAGGGCCTCAAAACTACACCAAATGTGAATCAAGTGGTTGTAATGCTTGCACTACCGGAATCGCTCTATATGCCGAGTGCCCGTGGCACTCGGCAAAGTGCCAATAACCACCGGTAAAGCCTTTGCCGAGAGTTGCACTCGGCAAAGGCCACCCGGCGTACACCTCTCAGGCAAACAGGAATTTGCCAAGAGCCAGGACACGGGCACTCGGCAAAGAGTTTGCCAAGAGCCAAACAGTACCACTCGGCAATATAAAGTAGCTAATGGACAACAGACGGGGACGGTGGTTGCCACTCTCGGCAACGATAGCCAATAGAGAAGTGCCACGTGTCCAGCTCCTGACATGTGGGTCCTCAATAACAGGCCGAGGGCCATCTTTGCCGAGAGGGCCTCTCGGCAAAGAGAGCCAATAGGAGAGTGCCACATGTCCAGCTCCTAACATATGGGTCCTTAATAACAGGCCTAGGGCCATCTTTGCCGAGAGTGGCACTCGGCAAAGAGGGCCAATAGGAAAGTGCCACGTGTCCAGCTCCTAACGTGTGGGTTCACAATAACAGGCCGAGGGCCATCTTTGCCGAGAGCCACTCTAGGCAAAGAAAGCCAATAGGACAGTGCCATGTGTCCAGCTCCTGACATGTGGGCCCTCAATAATAGGCCGAGGGCCTTCTTTGCCGAGATGCACCCTCGGCAAAGGGAGCCAATAGGAAAGGGCCACGTCACTCGTCCTGAAAGCCGAGTCCCTTCTTTGCCGAGAGGCCTCTCGGCAAATAGAGCCAATAGGAAAGGGCCACGTCACTTGTCCTAGAAGCCGAGTCCCTTCTTTGCTGAGAGGCCTCTCGGTAAAGATTTCAGGAGGCGCTACAGATTGTTACCCTTTTTCGAGAGGCCTCTCAGTAAAGGTGTCAGGTTCTACTGGTTGGTACACTTTACCGAGAGGCCTCTCGGTAAAGGTTGTATCTTGGTCCTGTTTCACAGTCTTTGCCGAGAGGCACTCTCGGTAATGTTTTGCATAGCAGCCTTTTTTTGCCTTTTTGTTTCTTTCCTCCAGCAAAACATATACAGCAACAGTATATAGTGGCTCACACATAGAACATGTCACATATAGGCATCATTGAATAAAAAAAGCAATGATTCTCAAGAACATCCCACATAAAAGCAATAGTGCATAAAAGGTGCAATAGTTGTCAAGCACACTCGACTACGACAAGTTTACAAGTCTCAAGATCACACAAGATGCAATAGTTCTCAAGCACATACAAGGAATAGTTTCAAACACAACATAATATGAAGTTCACGCGGTTTTCGAGAACGGAGTGGTAACATCAACATCAGAAGGCATCATTCCGTTTGCTTGCCCAACTCCACCAACTTGAGGTGGAACTACCGGAACATTGTTCGACACTTGTGATGGATTGAGCTGTGATGGATTGACCCAATAATAAGATGAATGCATATGGTAATGTCGAATATGGTGATAGAAATAGTTTGAACGAAACTCACAATGTTCCACTCTGGCATCAGTGGCATCTCTGGCACTGGTTTGCCTTGCATAGAATAAAGATTGGCCACCATATGTTGTAAAGACTTCACTAGATCATCTTGTGCCTTCATGTTAGCCCGGTCTTCATCTCGTTCTTTCTGGGTGTCATCCAGCCGAGTCTACAATATGGCAATGCAAATGACATTCGTGTTGAAATGCAAACATGCAGGACCATGAAGGATCAATGAAGAAGCACTGACCTGAATATCCTCAATAATGGCCACGGTATGTGGTACGTAACGCTCTATGGTAGGAGTAGATCCAGTACTCATAGCACGGAGCGTGTTGACTCTCCGAAGCGAGGAGGTTATGACAGAATTGAGGTGAACCGCCATCCGGCCATTTGGTCTACCGCCTGCCACGGCAATGGCCACAAGAGGGTCAAATGACAACACGTGAGGATCAGCCTCTTGCCCGTACATCTCCTTCAATTTTTTGGTGTAGTTCTCCCCATATGACCGGGCTTTAGAGCTGATCCATTCCCTCTCTAGGTGGAGAGGGTCCTTGTACTTATCGTCTTTGGTACGTTTGATGGTCCACGCCTCGAAGTAAGAGATATCCTTGCCAGTGTCTTCTTTCTGGAAAAGAAAGCGATCCAAACAATCAAGGGAATGCTCACAAATGAAATAGAACATGATGAAGAGAAAAGGATGTTGTTGCCTACATGTTTGGAGACGACACCTGGGATGGTGAGGTTGCCTTGACGGTGTCCTAGACAACCCATCAACTTACGTCGTTCAGCTATTACCCTGTGTTCATCCTGCCACCCTGGATCTGTCCACCGTTCGACGATCTTCTCCCAGCATGGACGTTTGTCTGTGCACCACCGAGGAATCACCTGTAATAAATAATCAAATACATCTTAGTAAGGAATCTAATTTGCGGTAATGTAGGGAATAGCAAGCATCCATCGTCACTTGCCTTGAAGTAATTGTCCCGTGAAAGATGCTTCCCTCGAGCATCCTTTTTGGAAAGCCTCTAGTTGAGATAGTCCGCATGATACTTGAGCACTAACCGGACGTGCTCCTCATAGTGCATGTCGTGGACTAGTTTCTTGGCAATATTCTCAACCACCACATTTGCGCGATCCTTCTCACCATCTACGCATGTAAAGAAATCGTACAAACATGCATACATGTGAGAAGGGTAAAATCATGACTATGGAAAATTTAAACCTTTTGGTATTGACATTGCGGTGTTTGAAAGGACTTACCCAGAAATCGTTGACCACTCGCAAAGCTCTGGTATCATAAACCCTCTGACGCATATCCAGGAAATCTGGAGCGAGTTTGTAGTGGACCCATGACCAAGCTGGCTCAATGATACCGTTCACCAAAGTGACCAGTCCAGGATAATTTAACCTACAAAGACCCCCAATGATGCCACTCGGCGAACGTGGCGGACGCCTCTCACCAGCTTTTTTTAAGCTCCTGCATTACGAAGAGTGAAGTCATATTATATGTGATGAAATGACAAAGGTACAATTTATATGGGATGAGTCGATATAACCACTTACTTCTCTCCCACTGGTTTAATCAACACATTTCTATGCACATATGGACGTTTTGGAAGCTTTGAAGGACCCCGCAGCCACACTTTCCGTGTGGGAGTAGTGCTGATAGTCAAACCGCCCGGCTGTAAGCCGCTCTCCTCGTGGTGCTCCATCACTCGTGAGAGTCCATCCCCACCCTCAGAAACCTGACGAACAACCAGCGTCCTCTCGGCGGCGGCGTCCTCCACCACCTCCTCCTCATCCTCCTCCTCCTCGCGCTCACTCGCCTCCTCCCCATCCTCTGTTTCCTCCTCCAGCCGACGTGCATCCTCCTCCTGAGCACGGCGAAGCACTACACTAGAGGGTCCAGGAGAAGAAAGAGGTGCTCTACTCCGGGCTGCTCTACATCCTCCTCGCCCCCCTACTTGTCCTCCTATGTTGTCACTTCGCTCTCTTCTCCTTCTTCTCTGCCACGCCACCCGAATCGCCACCGCCACCGCCACCCCCACCAACTACCGCTGCCGCCACCGCCGCAAGCTGCCGCTACCGCCACAGCCACCGGTTCTTCATGGCCGGCTCCGGGCGCGGCGGTTCTTCTTTGCGGCGCAACGCCGGCGGCCGCGGCGGAGGGCCACTGGTGGCGCGGCAGCTAGTGATGCACTCAGGTATCACTCCTCTCCCCTCGCCTCCTACCCCCTCCCACCTCCCCCCCAACTGCCCCCCACCACCCCACCTCTCAACCCCATCCCTCTCCCCTCTGACTCCCTCTCCCTCTGGTTAGGTTAAGATTTTGCTTAGGTTAAATTTGATTAGGTCAATTTTGCTTAGGTTAAGATTTTTCTTAGGTTAAATTTAGAGTAGGTCAATTTTGCTTAGGTTAAATTTCAATTAAGTAACATCTGATTTGGTATACTAATTCAAAATTTCATTTGTGTGAGCTGCTGCTATTCAACTAGACATTAGATTAATTTAGATTAGCAATGGAACCAATATTTTGCTTAGGATCCAAAATTTTGCTTAGGAGTCTATATTGATGGCTAGAAAAAATATTTATCATAAACTAGATATGATATGAAAGCACAAAAGTGAGTAAAAACATCAATTGGAGTTGAAATTAAAGTGATGCTTCTACCTAGGATATAAACGAAAGAATTTTCATTAACAATATCGAAAATTTAGTTGCAGAAAAGACAAATGTCTAGGAAGGAGAGGGTGAGGTGCACTCTTATAGAAGCTTCAATTGTATTTGTGTGCCATTTTAGTTACTAATACATTTTATTTTGTCTTCAAATTCTGAGGGGGGCTCTAGTAAGTACCGGAGAGTCTCGAGTGGTAGGGCGACCCACGTCAGCAACTCCGGCAGGACCGAGTCGTCCACCTCCCTTGAGGCCGCTGCCGACGACGACTCAACATCGGATGGCGATGTCGGGGTGGACTTAGATGTACCAGATCCGCTCGCTAACGAGTCGGGCGACATGGATGCCTCGAACGGCTCGGGGTCTACCTCGAGCAACACTTCCAAGAGGAAGAAATCCGGGCGTGGTCCGGGGAAGGTCCCGGAACCAACGGCTGCCGGTGACCGTCCTGTCATTTCCCCGATAGGAGAGCAGTAAGCATTTCATTTGCAACATATTTTGGATGCCGCAACTTTGACACTCACATATGCTTGTCTTTTTCATCATGCAGTCAGTGGAAATTTATCCCGACACAGCCTAAGGGGTCGCGCCCGCCGAACCACGTCATCGGCTCCCTCTTGAGGAAGCACTTCCCCAGGTTGGCCAAGCCGGGTGATGATGAGCCGCCATCGCCAGGTTTAACCTAGAAGCCTTACCAACACATGAAGGACAAGCACAATGTCACCATGGCCACCCGGGTCATCACCAGTTTTTTGTTAAGTATCTTCGCCCCGGCCACTGCATTTTTCCATATCCAAATCCTTGTATTAACTGCCATATGCTTTCTTGTAGCAAACATTTGCTTGCGTGGATGGTGAGAAGGAGAAGGCGACCAAAGGCATCGTGAAATCTGCCTGGAAGATACTCTCCGACACCAAGCACACGCTGCGGTACAAAGCCGTGATGCAGTGTCGGCCGCTCGACGACAAGGGAAATAAGATGACAAGGACGACTGGTTGCCGGACCAACTTGGAGCGAGAAGAATACTTGTCAGTGGTAAGTGACTACATCGGTTGCTAGTACTTTGATTCATCCGCCTCTTGTTCCGAAATGATTCGATTTTGTCTGACTACACTAGTGCAGAATTGGGATTTAGCACCGGTTCGTGAGGCCCTTTAGTGCCGGTTCCGGAACCGGCACTAAAGGGTGGGGACTAAAGCCCCCCCCCTTTAGTCCCGGTTCAACACGAACCGCCACTAAAGGGCCACCACGTGGCACGAGCCCGCGCCGGGGGCTGTGAGACCTTTAGTACCGGTTGGTAACACCAACCGATACTAAAAGGTTTAGGGGGTTTTGGGTTTATGATTTATTTTTTGTTTTAGTTTTGTGTTTTGCTTTTAATTCTTTTTCATTTCAAACATATTTTATGCTACATATATTCCTATATATTCAACTTGGTCACTTGGATACATCCACTTTAATCTAATATGTGTTTCTTCCACCCTAATGATATACAACTCATTCATCACATAATGATATATTATATATATATATATATATATATATATATATATATTATATTATATATTATAACAACTCATCATCATCGTAGTCATATATACAACAACCATCTTGATCGTAGTGATATGACAATCTCACCATTATGATTATCATAAGTTAACCACTACTAATTAAGGTGCTAGTGATATAACAATCTCACCATTATGATCATCATAAGTTAACCAACTACACTAGGTAAGGTAGCAGGACCTACTACTCTCTCTCGGGTAGCATAGCATAAAACAGAAAAAACCCCTCCTTCTCCGTTATGCAACATAGAGATCCAACTGTCTCCATTTTGTGGCCTTTGCTCAGCCACTATTTTTCTCCAAGCCTTGATTTTGAGGCCTCCATCTGTTTTAGAGGTCGAGTATGCATATTTGAGACCCTCCGACCATGGTCGTATGCAAACAACTGTCATCTCACCTTCGACAAACATAAATGGAGGCACAACCACATCCGGGAGCTTCTGTTGAAGAGCATAATAGTAACATATATAGTTAGCAATGAAGTTTACTTCAGAAGAATGTATGAAAAAGATGGACTAACTAGTGACACAATATTAAAAATCTTACCATGATACTAGCACGAATGTTAGCATCGCACAACTCGTGGACTAGTGGCACGTATTTACCATAATTTTTTACAACTTCATAGATGATCTTAAGTTGCAGAACGTCTTTAACAAAGGAGATAAGATAATTCTTCTCCTCCCAAGTTAGCTCTGCGCCATGACTGTAGTAGGTGTCATCTATTATCTTTTGTATTTCTTCGAAAGAGAGAAAATAAGCTGTCAATTATAAAAAACAAGTTCAGCAGGTATGAATAACAAGTATTTTTAGATAAGGAATATAGATCATTTAACAAATGTGTTTAACAAACTCACACGGAGGCAGAATCGGAATCATGTTAGGATCCAGCCAAATGTTTTCATCTTCCGGATTGCCAAGATCGAATGTTATTTTCATATCCTCCTCGAATCCATAGGCCTTGCATAATCCTTCCCAATTTGAACATCCAAAATGAGTGTGACCTACTTCATTTATGATCTTAACCTCAAAATCGAAACCATGTTTCGTTTTAAGGTGAGCTATCTTCGTGTCCACCTTGGACATCCCTTCGAAAGATAGCTTCTCAAGGACATATGGTCTTGCATAGCAGGGTATGCATTAGTCAAATTATAAAAAATGGAAATTACACGTTAAAGCAAAAAATCTTAAGCCATGCTTAATTCAGAAGACACATGTGCCACTGAAGTTACATACCGTAAAACCTTCGAAGCCCTCCTTAAGCGTGAGGGAGAAGCATGTACCGTTATCTAGGTGCGGTCTATCGCACATACCCCCGTCGTCGGTACAGTCATCGCACTTGGGGATCTTATCCTCGTCAGACATTTCCTATATATGTTCATAATTCAAAGAGTAAAAATTACGGCATGACCTTTGCTAAAATAGGACATATCGAGCGCCTAAAATAGGACATATCGTGCGCCCCTGAAGGTAGCACCTCCCAGTGCCAGCCCGACGGAGCCCAGTCCCGGACATGGCTCCTCTGAAGCAGGACATCGTCACGAACGGGTCGACGGTGAGGATGCGGGCCGGGCATCGTTGACGTCGAGAACAAATACTATATGCAAATGTAACATTTTTTAAATGATTGGATTGTGATTTCTTATATACAAATTCTATATGCAAACTTTGACATATGTCGACGATCAAATGTCGTTGCATATGTCAAAATTCAAACTTTGACATATGATATCTAGCTAGCTAATTAATCTAACATTAATATATATATCTAGCTAATTCATCTAACATTTTTACAAAAGTATAAAAAACTAATTCATCTAACATTAATTAATATATCTAATTCATCTAACTAAAAGTATAAAAAAACTAATTCATCTAACATTAATATATCTAGCTAATTCATCTAACATTTGACATTAATCTAATTAATTAATTCATCTAAAACCTTTGACATTTGACATTAATATAATTAATTAATTAATTAATTCATCTAAAACCTTTGTATAAAAAACTAAAAAATAGAAAAAACTAAAATCTAAAAATATAACATCTAAGTGTGTGTGTGTGTGCACTAGTAGAAAAAGGCCCATTTGTCCCGGTTCCAGAGGCCCATTTGTCCCGGTTCAGGAACCGGGACTAAAGGGTCGGGACTAAAGCCCAATACCTTTAGTCCCGGCTCGCCTACTAACCGGGACAGATGGGGCTCCACGTGGCCGCTGCGGCTTGCCCAGGCAGGAGTGCCTTTTGTCCCGATTGGTAGCACCAACCGGGACCAAAAAGCATCCACGCGTCTGCAGTTCAGGGGCTGGGGTTTTTGTTTTTTTTAAAGGGGGTGGGGGGGGGGGGGGGGGTTTTGGGTTTTTGTAGGGTTAATTTAGGGGTTTCATATATTGTGTTAGCTAGCTAATAAAGAGAAGTGTCCTCTCTTATCTCCGTGCTTGGTCGACGCTACGTACTATACGTATAGAGTGGACTCGACACGCTAGCTAGTAAGCAAATGAAGGAAACCATTAAGTACACAAGATTGTCATGAACATATACAGAGAGAAATGATCGACCTCCTCCTTCGAGAGATTGGTCGAACAACAAGTTTTCGTATATCTATCCGACGCTACTAGCTACATATATACAATATAAGATCTCTTACAATCCCTAACATCTGATGTCAAGTTCCACATGGTATTCTCCGTCTTTATTGATGACGTGGTCAAGAAAGAATCCCGCCAATTCCTCTTGAATTGCTTTTATGCGATCTTGTGGTAGGAGTTCATCCAGCAGCTGCCACATCTAATTTGAAGAAGGGGGTCAATACATATATATGAATGAAACTCAACACAAATGATGGTAATAAAATAAAATTGTGAATATTATTGCTTACGCACTTCATATTGTTTTTCAGAGTAGCCCCGCTTAGAGGTCGTCGCGTTGTAGATGTACTCGCAAATGTAGTATCCACAAAAATTATTCCCGCCTTCCTGCCACAACCACTTTACGAGAAATAGAGGTCAATCAAACTGATAACCAAGCATTATAAATGGTATTGATGAAACTAGCTAGAATCAATGGGAGATGCGCGGAACTAGCTAGTAGTACTTACTTTCGGGTGTGTAAATCGGAGCTTCCCCGGCAGTACCGGAGCTTCTGCGGTGAACTCTTTCCAAACCCTGCCAGACAAAGAAAACAATTACTTGATATCAGGAAATGAACAAAGTTGCCGATATGGTGCGATAACGATCGATTGAACTTACTTCTCGAGCATTTTAGTCATGGCCGCATACTCCTTGGGATCTTTTCGTCTCGAGTCTAAGACGGTTACTAGTCCCTGCTCAAGCTTAATCTCTAGGAGAATAAAGTGGAAGCTGCGCACGCATGCATAACTCACCAATTACATTACTATAACCTCGAGTAATAAGGGAAACCGAATATGCACAAGACAGTAACACTCACTTGAAATTGTAAGGAAAGAGTATTTTATCTTTGTTTTGATTTCGAAGCAACGATTGTAGCAAGTTGGCCTCGGTTTCTTTGGCATTATATTTAACCGTCCATTCATCTATGAGATTTGTGTTAATGAACCCAATATCATAGATTTGTGCATTTCTGCATTCGACGATCTTCAATCTGCATAATATAGTGAGGATAATTATATATACATGCAATGAAAGAGCTGAGCTATATATAGAGACTTAATTACAGAAGTAGTACTTACAGATAGTAGCAAGTGACGATTATTTTATCGAGGGCCTTTTGATTGAAAAACCGGAAGAACTCCTCAAATGGAACAGACAACAGATCAATTCCAACGAGGTCGTGCTCCTCTTTAACTCTCAGCGTCAAAGTATCCTTCCCAGACTAGCTGCAGGTGTCCATGTACCACTCATGGAATCTTCGCATCATCGTTGTTAGAGGAGGATGACCAGGTTTGACGAGAGGCTTCCCGTGCCGGTATTTGTGTTCGTCCACCTCCATTATATCAAAATGTGCATCGTCGGGCAGGTAATCACCAGTATTGGTACTGGGCAGCATCCCCGACAGATTTGCGACGATATCGCTAGACACCTTGAGCGGGGGGCACGATTGGTTCACCTGTTCGCCGAGCTGGGGAATTTTTTCCCACTTCTTCGTTCTTGTAACCTTTTGTCACTTGAAGTAGTTCCCGACCGGCGCGCTCCTTGCACTGCCTTTTTAAGAGCGCGGACATGGTTGTCATCCGGCGAAGGCGGTGGTGGTCGCTTCAGGGCATCCAAAGTGCGCTTCAATTTCACCGGTTCTATCTTCTCCTCCGGAGGTGGATTTTTCTTTGCAAAAAATTCCTTCACTTGGGCTTCACAGATCTGCGCGTTTTCCTCCTCGGTCATCTCGTATGGTAACTTCTCTAGAGGCTTGATTGAGGGACCGAATCTGTATTGCCTCCCACCTCTGGCTGTACTGCTAGACGCCGGAGAAGCCAGAGCGGCTGCGGCTGTATTCCTTTGTTGCTTACGAGGCGTAGAAGGAGGCGGAGTGCTACGACGCGCCGGAGCAGCCGGAGCGGCGGCGGCTGTCTTCTGATGTTGCTGACGAGGCAGATGAGGAGGCGGGCTGCTCGGACGTGCCGGTGCAGGCGGAGAAGGAGGCGGAGTGCCGCCACACGCCGGAGCAGCCGGAGAAGGAGGCGGAGGAGGAGGCGGGCCGCTCGGACGCGCCGGCGCAGGCGGAGAAGGAGGCAGAGTGCCGCCACGCACCGGAGCAGGCGGAAAAGGAGGCGGAGTGCCCTGATCACTCGCTGGAGGAGGAGGCGGAGGAGGAGGCGGAGTGCCCTGACTCGCCGGAGGAGGAGGAGGAGGCGTCCAGTTCGGAAGGTTGATGAGCTCCTTCCGGCATAGACATGGAGTCTTCAGAGCAAGACCCAGCTGAGTCTCCCCTTCACCGGTAGGGTGGTCAAGCTCGAGCTCCTCAAATCCCTCCGTTATTTCATCGACCATCACAACAGCATAGCCTTGTGGAATCAGAAGGCAGTGAAAAGTTGCGCCGGGTTCAGGAGGTGCAACAGAGCCAACAGCTGCCTTGACTTTGAGGTGCTGCCATTGCGTCATAAGGTGGCAATCTTGAGCCTCCGTGATAGCATCCACGGGGTAGCTGGGAGCCGTGAAGTCAGGCTGCTGAAGGAGCTCGGTGGAAGCCACGCCACTTCTCCGCTGAGATGGCGGGGTAGCTCCGGCAGGTCGCTGGCTCTGAACTACTGCTTGTTCCTCTAGCGCTCGTACCCTTGCATTCAGCTTCTGCAGTTCGGTCTGCTCCACTTTCCTCCTCCTCTCCCGGGTTTTGTAACCGCCTGCGCTGGGAAACCCAACCTTCCACGCAACAGAGCCTGCCGTGCCTCGTGTTCGTCCTGGGTACTCAGGATTCCCGAGGGCCTGTGTGAGCTCGTCGTTCTCTCTGTCAGGAATGAACGTCCCTTGCTGCGCTGCGGCGATATACTTCTGAAGCTTCTTGACGGGTATTTCAAGTTGCTCCTCCGTCCAACGGCACTTCCCTGTTTCAGGGTCCAAGGTTCCCCCAACCCCGAAGAACCAAGTCCTTGAACGGTCTGGCTAGTTTAATGTCTCTGGTTCGACCCCTTTATCAAGCAGGTCCTTCTCAGCCTTGTCCCACAACGGCCAGGCTTTGAGGTAGCCACCTGACCCCGTGCGATGGTGATGCTCCTTCTTTGCAGCATATTTCTTGTTTGTCGCTGACATCTTCTTACTCTTCTCCGATGTCTTGTGGGCCACAAATGCGGGCCAGTGATCTCTTATCTTCTCAAATCGGCCGGTGAATTATGGAGTCTTCCCTTTGTCGACAAACGTTGATTTCAACTCATTCTTCCACCTCCTGAATAGATCTGCCATCTTCTTAAGAGCATGAGCCTTGACCAATGGCTCTATAACTGGCTTATCCGGATCCTCCTTTGGCGGTAGGGTGAAATTTGCCTTCAGCATGGTCCAAAGATCATCTTTCTGTCTATCGTTGACAAAAGACACTTGAGGGTCTTCGCTCTTAGGCTTATTCCATTGGTGGATGCTGATCGGGATCATGTCCCTAACAAGAACCCCGCACTGAGCAGAAAATGCTTCCTTGGTCCGACTGGGTTCAATCGGTTGGCCATCGCCCTTGATTGCTGTGATCGTGAACCTTTCATCCTGGCGCAACCTTTTCTTCGGGCCTCGTCTCGTTACCGAAGTTTGGCTCGATCCGGAGGGCTAGAAAAGAAGAAAGAAGAGAGTTAATATGTGCACATACCAAAACAATTAATGCATCAATTAGCTAGTCCGCACAGGCTTAATTAATATATATACCTCGCCGGACTTTGCAACAACTCCTTCCTCCGTTCGCTCACCAGAGCAGTCATCACGGTCTCCTTCTTCCACCGGCAGTCCGTCACCGGAGCCATCATAATCATGTCCTTCCACCTCCATTGTTCGATCACCGGAGCCTGCTTCACCCTCTCCTTCCAGACCATCGGTGTCGTTGAGATACGACAAGACATCACCTCCACCGAGGATTATGTCCCCCAACAACTGTTCTGCTTCGATGTCTCGATGCTCCATAGTTTCTGCAAATATTACAACATGGCAATTAATATACAAACATGACAGATGGATATATTGGTGCAAACATAGACCTAGCTAGCTCGACGCTTCTACGGTTTGGGGTGGTCTCGACAACGCTTCTAGGGTTTGGGGTGGCCTAGGCAACGCTTCTAGGGTTTGGGGTGGCCTCGACAACGCTTCTAGGGTTTGGGCCGGACCGCCTCTCTCATGAATGTCCGACGTCCGAACCGACAAGGGATTTAACAAAATGACGCCATTCTCGATGTGCAGAAAATGGTCCATATTTTTCCTGATCTGATCTACCCTTCTATATGTCATGTTGTCTAGTGTCAAAGAATTCAAGAAAACCATGACTTCATCATTAGCCAGAAATGACAGGCGCATAATGGTACGAAGCTCTTCAAAGTTGTTTTGGAACGGAGTTCCCGATAGAATAATTCGCTTTTTGGTACAAAGTTCAGCAAGAGCCTTCCGAATATCGCTATTTGAAGGCCTTTGCTGAAATTCGTACCAAAAGGCGAATTATTCTATCAGGAACTCCGTTCCAAAACAACTTTGATGGGGGCATTCTTGATAAATCTGGACCCTCGACCCCTGGACGACCCTCGACCCTCGACCCTCTACCCTAGTTCATGATCTTTGACCGCTCGGCGATCCACGACCCTCTACCCTAGTTCCCGACCCTCGACCCCCTCATGTCACATTTGTCTAGTGTCAAAGGATTCAACAAAACCATGTCTTCATCATTAGGCAAAAGTAACAGGTGCATGATGGTACGAAGCTCTCCAAAGTTATTTTGGAACGGAGTCCCAGATAGGATAATTCGCTTTTTGGTACAAAGTTCAGCAAGAGCCTTCCGAATATCTCTATTTGGAAGGCCTTTGCTAAAATTCATACCAAAAGGCGAATTATCCTATCCGGGACTCCGTTCCAAAATAACTTTGGAGAACTTCGTACCATCATGCCCCGGTTACTTCCGGCTAATGATGAAGCCATGGATCTCTTCAATACTTTGACACAAGGCAACCTCTCGACCCCTCGGCGTTCCTCGACCCTCGACCCCTCGACGACCCTCGACTCTCGAACCTTCGGCGACCCTCGACCCCTCGGTGACCCTCGACCCTCTACCCTAGTTCCTGACCCTCGACCGCTCGGCGATCCTCGACACCCTCGTTCCCGATAAAAATTAAGAAGAGGAAGAAGAAGAAAAAACAAAAGAGAAAGAAGAAGAAAAAAAAGGAGAAGAAGAAGGAATAGAGGAGAAGAAGAAGATTTTTTCTTCTTCTCCTCTATTCCTTCTTCTTCTCCTCTTTTTTTTTTCTTCTTCTTCCTCTTCTTATTTTTTTTCTCCTCTTCTTCCTCTCCTCTTCTTCTCTTCTTCTTCTCCTTCTTTCTCTTCTTATTTTTTTCTCCTCTTCTTCTCTTTTTTTTCTCCCTTTTTCCCTCCTTCTTTTTCTTCCCTTCTTCCTTCTTCCTTCTTCCTCTTTTCCATACATATAAAAAGTTTAAAAATACATACAAACATAACAAAAAATACATACATATAAAAGAAAGTATATATATATATATATATCAAAAAAACATATATATATATATAAAAGCAACGCGGGCGGCGGCGCGGGCAGGGGCGCGGTCTCACAGAGAGGCTCGGGGCGGGCCGGGCGGCGTCGGGGCGGCGTCGCGTCGGGCCGGGGCGGGCGAGGGCGGCGTCGGGCGAGCGGCATCGGCGTTAGGGTGGCAGGGCGGCGGGGCGGCGTCGGCGTCGGGTCGGGCGTTCGCCGGCGGGGCAGGCAGAGCGAGAAGACGGTGATTTTTGGAGAAACTGCTAAGTTTTCTTATATACCGAAACATTGGTCCCGGTTCGTGGCACAAACCGGACCAATGCCCCCCTTTGGTCCCGGTTCGTGCCACCACCGGGACCAAAGGTCTCTTTTCAGCAGCCCAAAGGGCGGGACAGACACCTTTGGTCCCGGTTGGTGGCAAGAACCGGACCAAGGGGGGCATTGGTCCCGGTTGGTGGCACCAACCGGGACCAATGCCCCCCCTTTGGTCCCGGTTCTTGCCACCAACCGGGACCAAAGGCCTTGCGCTGGCGCGGTGCGGTTGGATGTTTAGTCCCACCTCGCTAGTTGAGAGAGCTCGAGAGTGGTTTATAAGCGCTGCTGCGCCCACCCTCTCGAGCTCCTATCAACTGCAGGCTTTCGGGCCTACTCTATCTGTCCTTGCCCGTGGGCCTACTGGGCCTGCTGCGGGCCTGAATCCTAGCCCATGGTTGGGTTCCTAGTCGTCTTCAGGCCGTGGTGGCCCAGTAGGTGGAATTTTTTATTTTTTTCCAGTTTTTTTGTTTTCTTTTTTGCTTTATTTATTTTATTTTGTTTCTACTTACAACAAAATACTTACTATTTTTTAGTGATTCTTTTTGCTTTTAGGTAATAAAAATTATAAACTTTTTGTTAGTGCCATTCGTTTTCCAATTTGAATAGTTTAAATTTGAATTCTTTGAAATTTGTGTGAATCACTAGTTTGTGATTAACTTTACTATAAAAATAGATTTTGGAGTGATTCTTTTTCCTGCTATTTAAATACTGTGTTTTATTATATTCAAAAAAAGTTTTTTATTTTAGTTTCTAACAAAAAAACTTTATGATAATTCTTTTTGCTATTAAAGTTTTCAAAAAAAAGTTCTTATTGATTTTTTTTTGCTTTTAATGTTTTGAACAGAAAATACTTTGATAATTTAGTTGCATAAATTTATATAATTTTAGTTCAAAATACTAGAGGATTATAAAAGCTTTTTAGTTGATTCCTTTTGCTATTAGAGTTTCATTAAAGTTTTCTAGTTCATTATTTTTTCTATTAGAGTTTCATTAAAGTTTTCTAGTTCAATCTTTTAGTTTATTATTTTTGCTATTAGAGTTTCATAAAAGTTTTCCAGTTCATTCTTTTTTTATATTAGTTCATTCTTTGAGCTAAATGACCCTGAAATTGAAAAGCACTTCAGATGAACTCTGAAGAGGTTGAAAATTGGCATGGTATCATCATTTCACCCACATAGCATGTGCTAAAAAGTTGAGAGGGTTACGGCAAAAACTGGATGCACTTCATGTACAAAATGGACAATCTCTTTCGAAGTACCAGGGTTTCGGACGAAAACTCATCTGTTACAAAGGATTTCATTTTTTTCAACTTATTTGAACTCCAGACTTTTTGTGTGTTCAAAATGAACCATTCAAAGCCGCATCATCAATTTTCAACCCTTTCTGACTTCATCTGTTATTTCTCATGCATTTACTGATTTTTTTAGCTAAATGACCCTGAAATTGAAAAGCACTTCAAATGAACTCTGAAGAGGTAAAAAATTGGCATGATATCATCATTTCACCCACATAGCATGTGCTAAAAAGTTGAGAGGGTTACGGCAAAAACTGGATGTACTTCGTGTACAAAATGGACAATCTCATTCGAAGTATCAGGCTTTCGGACGAAAACTCATCTGTTACAAAGGGATTTCATTTTTTTGAACTTATTTGAACTCCAGACTTTTTGTGTGTTCAAAATGAACCATTCAAAGCCACATCATCAATTTTCAACCCTTTCTAACTTCATCTGTCTTCACTTTTTCTTCGCTTGTGTCCTTTGCTTATTGCGCCGTAACCATGGATATTCTTCATCGCTTAATAGGGTGCTTGGGTCAGCCTTGACTTTGAAGGGAGGAATTTCATGAAACTTTTCTTAATCTTCAGACATGTCTGTCTTGCCCTCCAATCCCACGATGTCTCTTTTTCCTGAAAGAACTATGTGGCGATTTGGCTCATCGTATGATGTATTCGCTTCCTTATCTTTTCTTTTTCTCGGTTTGGTAGACATATCCTTCACATAGAAAACCTGCGCCACATCATTAGCTAGGACGAATGGTTCGTCTGTGTACCCAATATTGTTCAGATCCACTGTTGTCATTCCGTAATGTGGGTCTACCTGTACCCCGCCTCCTGACAGATTGACCCATTTGCACTTAAACAAAGGGACCTTAAAATCATGTCCGTAGTCAAGTTCCCATATGTCCACTATGTAACCATAATATGTGTCCTTTCCCCTCTTGGTTGCTGCATCAAAGCGGACACCGCTGTTTTGGTTGGTGCTCTTTTGATCTTGGGTGATCGTGTAAAATGTATTCCCATTTATCTCGTATCCTTTGTAAGTCAATACAGTCGAAGATGGTCCCCTGGACAACGAGTACAGCTCATCAGAAACAGTGTTGTCACCTCTGAGACGTGTTTCCAACCAACTGCCGAAAGTCCTGATGTGTTCACATGTAATCCAGTCGTCACACTGCTCCGGGTGTTTGGAGCGCAGAATGTTCTTGTGTTCATCGACATAAGGGGTCACCAAGGTAGAGTTCTGTAGAACTGTGTAGTGTGCTTGAGACCAAGAATGCCCGTCCCTGCATATTATTGAGTCACCTCCTAGCGTGCCTTTTCCAGTCAGTCTCCCCTCATACCGCGATTGAGGGAGGCCAATCTTCTTAAGGCCAGGAATGAAGTCAACACAAAACCCAATGACATCCTCTGTTTGATGGCCCATGGAGATGCTTCCTTCTGGCCTAGCGCGGTTACGGACATATTTCTTTAGGACTCCCATGAACCTATCAAAGAGGAACATATTGTGTAGAAATACAGGGCCCAGAATGACAATCTCGTCGACTAGATGAACTAGGACGTGCGTCATGATATTGAAGAAGGATGGTGGGAACACCAGCTCGAAACTGACAAGACATTACGCCACATTACTCCTTAGCCTTGGTAGGATTTGTGGATCGATCACCTTCTGAGAGATTGCATTGAGGAATGCACATAGCTTCACAATGGCTAATCGAACGTTTTCCGGTAGAAGCCCCCTCAATGCAACCGGAAGTAGTTGCGTCATAATCAAGTGGCAGTCATGAGACTTTAGGTTCTGGAACTTTTTCTCTGCCATATTTATTATTCCCTTTATATTCGACGAGAAGCCAGACGGGACCTTCATACTGAGCAGGCATTCAAAGAAGATTTCCTTCTCTTCTTTGGTACGAGCGTAGCTGGCACGACCTTCATACTGCTTTGGAGGCATGCCGTCTTTTTCGTGCAAACATTGCAGGTCCTCCCGTGCCTCCGGTGTATCTTTTGTCTTCCCATACACGCCCAAGAAGCCTAGCAGGTTCACGCAAAGGCTCTTTGTCATGTGCATCACGTCGATTGAAGAGCGGACCTCTAGGTCTTTCCAGTAGGGTAGGTCCCAAAATATAGATTTCTTCTTTCACATGGGTGCGCGTCCCTCAGCGTCATTCGGAAAAGATAGTCCGCCGGGACCCTTTCCAAAGATTACGTGTAAATCATTGACCATAGCAAGTACGTAATCACCGGTACGCATGGCGGGCTTCTTCCGGTGATCTGCCTCGCCTTTGAAATGCTTGCCTTTCTTTCGACATTGATGGTTGGTCGGAAGAAATCGACGATGCCCCAGGTACACATTCTTCCTGCATTTGTCCAGGTATATACTTTCGGTGTCATCTAAACAGTGCGTGCATGCGTGGTATCCCTTGTTTGTCTTTCCTGAAAGGTTACTGAGAGCAGGCCAATCATTGATGGTTAAAAACAGCAACGCATGCAGGTCAAATTCCTGCTGTCTGTGCTCATCCCACACACTTACACCATTTCCATTCCACAGCTGTAAAAGTTCTTCAACTAATGGCCTTAGGTACACATCAATGTCGTTGTCGGGTTGCTTAGGGTCTTGGATGAGTACTGGCATCGTAATGAACTTCCGCTTCATGCACATCCAAGGAGGAAGGTTATACATACATAGAGTCACGGGCCAGGTGCTGTGATTGCTGCTCTGCTCCCCAAAGGATTAATGCCATCCGCGCTTAAACCAAACCATACGTTCCTTGGGTCACTTGCAAACTCAGCCCGGTACTTTCTCTCAATTTTTCTCCACTGCGACCCGTCAGCGGGTGCTCTCAACTTCCCGTCTTTCTTACGGTCCTCTCTGTACCATCGCATCAACTTGGCATGCTTTTTGTTTCTGAACAGATGTTTCAACCGTGGTATTATAGGAGCATACCACATCACCTTCGCAGGAACCCTCTTCCTGGGGGGCTCGCCGTCAACATCACCAGGGTCATCTCGTCTGATCTTATACCGCAATGCACCGCATACCGGGCATGCGTTCAAATCCTCGTACGCACCACGGTACAGGATGCTGTCATTAGGGCATGCATGTATCTTCTACACCTCCAATCCTAGAGGGCATACGACCTTCTTTGCTGCGTACGTACTGTCGGGCAATTCGTTATCCTTTGGAAGCTTCTTCTTCAATATTTTCAGTAGCTTCTCAAATCCTTTGTCAGGCACAGCATTCTCTGCCTTCCACTGCAGCAATTCCAGTATAGTACTGAGCTTTGTGTTGCCATCTTCGCAATTGGGGTACAACCCTTTTTGGTGATCCTCTAACATGCGATCGAACTTCAGCTTCTCCTTTTCACTTTCGCATTGTCTCTTTGCATCAACAATGACCCGGCGGAGATCATCATCGGGCACATCGTCTGGTTCCTCTTGATCTTCAGCTTCCCCCGTTGCAGCATCACCGTATTTAGGGGGCACATGTTGTCATCATCCTCTTCTTCTTCGCTGTCTTCCATCATAACCCCTCTTTCTCCGTGCTTGGTCCAAACATTATAGTGTGGCATGAAACCCTTATAAAGCAGGTGGGTGTGAAGGATTTTCCGGTCAGAGTAAGACTTCGTATTCCCACATATAGGGCATGGACAACACATAAAACCATTCTGCTTGTTTGCCTTAGCCACTTCGAGAAAATTATGCATGCCCTTAATGTACTCGGAGGTGTGTCTGTCACCGTACATCCATTGCCGGTTCATCTGCGTGCATTATATATAATTAAGTGTGTCAAAAACCATTACAGAACATCATGAATATGTAAGTGGCCAAATTAATAGAAGTTCATCATCACATTAAAACCAAAGTACATACATAGTTCTCATTGAACAACATATAGCTCTCCAGAGCATCTAATTAAACCATACATTGAAACTATGTAAAACATTTCAATGCAACAACAAATGCGATCATAATCGCAACCAAGGTAACAATTGATCCAACGGCATAATGATACCAAGCCTCGGTATGAATGGCATATTTTCTATACTTTCTAATCTTGAAGCGCATTGCATTCATCTTGATCTTGTGATCATCAATGACATCCGCAACATGCAACTCCAATATCATCTTCTCCTCCTCAATTTTTTTCAATTTTTCCTTCAAGTAATTGTTTTCTTCTTCAACTAAATTTAACCTCTCGACAATAGGGTCAGTTGGATTTTCCGGTTCACATACCTCGTAGATAAAAAAATCTATGTCACGTTGGTCGGCATAACTGTCATAAACAATAAATGAACCAAATAGTTATAAAATATAATATATACCACATCCGAATCATAGACAGGACGAGGGCCGACGGGGGCGGATACCAAAACAATCGCACTATATAATAACAAACAATAATAAAAGTAAGAAAATTATACAAGTATCTATCTAAATCATACAAGTAAGAATTTTTTTCTTTTAGAAAGAAGATAAGAACAAGAGGCTCACCACGGTGGTGCCGGCGACGAGATCGGCGCGGGCGATCGACGGCGGTGAAGACGGGGACAGGACGTGACGGACCGCTAAACCTAGACAAATCTTGAGGAAAATGGAGCTTGGAGGTCGAGTTTGGAGAGGAGAAAGCTTAAGTAGTGTGGCTCGGGCATTTCATCGAACACCTCATGTGCATAGGAGGTGAGCTAGAGCACCACAAAGCCCTCCCCTAGCCGGCCATAAAAAACAGAGCAGTGGAGTGCTCTACTTGCGGGTGAGGGGGTATATATAGCCACACCATTGGTCCCGGTTCGTGGCTGGAACCGAGACTAAAGGCCACCCTTTGGTCCCGGTTCCATCCATGAACCGGAACCAATGGATGTTGGCCAGGAGCAAGGCCCATTGGTCCCGGTTCGTGTCTGGAACCGGGACAAAAGGGTCCAGACGAACCGGGACCAATGCCCCACGAGGCCCGGCCGGCCCCCTGGGCGCACGAACCGGGACGTATGCCCCCATGGGTCCCGGTTCATGACTGAACCGGGACTAATGGGCTGGGCAGGCCTGAACCAAAGCCCTGTTTTCTACTAGTGGTGTGTGTGTGTGTGTACATGTACATGTGTGTGTGTGTGCGGGCTTGGGAGGGCGGCCGGCCATGACGGGGGTCTCACAGCGGGGCGACGGGCAGGGACGGTGAGGCGACGCGGGCGGCGACTGGGGGCGGCGACGGGCCGGTGCGGCGACGAGGGCGGCGAGTCAACGAGGACGGCGACGGGGACGGGCCGGCGACGGGGGCGGTGCGCGAGTCGACGGGGACGGCGCGACGAGGACGGGCCGGGGCGGCGACGGGGACGGCGCGCTACTGGGGCGGCGATGGGGGGCGGCGGCGCTGTCGATCGAAGAAGCAGAGGAGACGAACAGAGAAGAAGAAAGTGAAATTTTCGTAAGTGTTGTATATATAGGATGGACCTTTAGTACCGGTTGGAGCCACCAACCGGTACTAAAGGTCAAATTTGGCCAGGCCAAGCGGCGGGAAGCGCACCCCTTTAGTACCGGGTCATGGCTCGAACCGGTACTAAAGACCCCCCCCCTTTAGTACCGGTTGAAACCACCAACCGGTACTAAAGGTGGTGCGCTGCCACCCGCGGTGCACAAAGTTTAGTCCCACATCACTAGTTGAGAGGAGCTCGCACCGGTTTATAAGCCCCGCCGTGGCTACCGTGTCGAGCTCCTCTCTAAGCAGGCCTTTGTGGGCCTATTGCAACTCTTCCGCCCTGTGGGGCCTACTGGGCCGTACGGGCCTGCATCCTGGCCCAACTACAGGTTGGGTTTCTAGTCGTATGCGGGCCGTGGCGGCCCAGTAGCCGGGCTTTTTTTAATTTATTTATTTTTCTTTTTTATTCTTTTCTGCTTTATTTATTTTCTTTTATTTCTGAGTTGTTTTTTGCTTTATTTAGAGTTTCTTTATGAATCTTTTTGCTTTAGGTAAAAAAAATATAAAACTTTCTGTTAGTGCCAGTATTTTTTAAATTTGGATAGTTTAAATTTGAATTATTTAAATTTTGTGTGAATCACTAGTTTGTGAATAACTTTAATTTAAAAATAGATTTTCCAGTAATTATTTTTTCCGCTGTTTAATATTAGTGTGTTTTATCATTATATTCAATTTGGTAATACTTAGGTTCTTTTAAAAAATGAAATGCCTTTGTAACAGATGAGTTTTCGTCCGAAACCCTGATACTTCGAAAGAGATTATCTATTTTATACACGAAGTGCATCCAGTTTTTGCTGTAACCCTCTCTACTTTTTTACGCATGCTATGTGGGTGAAATGATGATACCATGCCAACTTTCAACTTTTTTAGAGTTCATTTGTAGTGCTTTTAAATTTCAGGGTCATTTAGCTCAAAAAAACCAGTAAATGCATGAAAAATAGCAAATGATGTCAGAAAGAGTTGAAAGTTGATGACGTGGCTTTGAATGGTGCATACTGAATGCACAAAAAGTCTGGAGTTGTAATAAGTTTAAAAAAATGAAATGCCTTTGTAACAGATGAGTTTTCGTTCGAAACCTTGATACTTCGAAAGAGATTCTCCATTTTGTACACGAAGTGCATCCAGTTTTTGCCGTAACCCTCTCTACTTTTTTGCACATGCTATGTGGGTGAAATGATGATACCATGCCAACTTTCAACCTTTTCAGAGTTCATTTGTAGTGCTTTTCAATTTCAGGGTCATTTAGCTCAAAAAAATCAGTAAATGAGCTGAAAAATAGCAAATGAAGTCAGAAATTGTTGGAAATTAATGATGTGGCTTTGAATGGTGCATACTGAACGCACAAAAAGTCTGGAGTTGAAATAAGTTAAAAACATGAATTGCCTTTGTAACAGATGAGTTTTCGTCCGAAACCCTGATACTTCGAAAGAGATTGTCCATTTTGTACACGAAGTGCATCCAGTTTTTGCCGTGCCAACTTTCAACCTTTTCAGAGTTTATTTGTAGTGCTTTTCAATTTCAGGTTCATTTTGCTCAAAAAAAATCAGTAAATGAGCTGAAAAATAGCAAATGAAGTCAGAAAGGTACACGTTTGTCCGAAGCACAAAAGTACACGTGCATCACGTCGATTGCAGAGCGGACCTCTAGGTCTTTCCAATAGGGCAGGTCCCAAAATATAGATTTCTTCTTCCACATGGGTGCGCGTCCGTCAGCGTCATTCGGAACAGATTGTCCGCCAGGACCCTTTCCAAAGATTACCTTCCAATCCTTGACCATATCATGTACATCATCACCAGTACAGTGGCGAGGCTTCGTCCGGTGATCCGCCTCACCCTTGAAATGCTTGCCTTTCTTTCTTACGGGATGCCTGCTCGGAAGAAATCGACGATGTCCCAGGTATACATTATTCTTAATATTATCCAAATATATACTGTCGGTATCATCCAAACAGTGCGTGCATGCGCGGTATCCCTTGTTTGTCTGTCTTGAAAGGTTACTGAGAGCAGTCCAATCATTGATGGTCACAAACAGCAACGCATGTAGGTCAAATTCTTCCTGTTTGTGCTCATCCCACGCACGTACACCTTTTCCATTCCACAACTGTAAGAGTTCTTCAACTAATGGCCTTAGGTACACATCAATGTCGTTGCCGGGTTGCTTAGGGCCTTGGATGAGCACTGGCATCATAATGAACTTCCGCTTCATGCACACCCAAGGAGGAAGGTTATACATACATAGAGTCACAGGCCAGGTTCTATGATTGCTGCTCTGCTCCCCAAAAGGATTAATGCCATCTGCGCTTAGACCAAACCATACGTTCCTTGCGTCACCTTCAAAGTCCTCCCAGTACTTTCTCTCAATTTTTCTCCACTGTGACCCGTCAGCAGGTACTCTCAGCTTCCCGTCTTTCTTACGGTCTTCTCTGTGCCATCGCATCAACTTGGCATGCTCTTTATTTTGGAACAAACATTTCAACCGTGGTATTATAGGAGCATACCACATCACCTTGACAGGAATCTTCTTCCTGGGGTGCTCGCCCTCGACATCACCAGCGTCATCGTGGCTGATCTTATAGCGCAATGTACCGCATACCAGGCACGCGTTCAAATCCTCGTACTCACCGCGGTAGAGGATGCAGTCATTAGGGCATGCATGTATCTTCTGCACCTCTAATCCTAGAGGGCAGACAGCCTTCTTTGCTTCGTACGTACTCTCGGGCAATTCGTTGTCCTTTGGAATCATCTTCTTTAACATTATCAGCAACTTTCCAAATCCCTTATCAGATACACCATTCTCTGCCTTCCATTGCAGCAATTCCAGTGTGGTGCCCAGCTTTTTCTTGTCAGCTTCGCAATTCGGGTACAACTATTTCTTGTGATCCTCTAACATGCGCTGCAACTTCTTCTTCTCCTTTTCACTTGCGAAGTTTCTCTTTGCATCGGCAATGACCCGACCTAGATCATCAGCGGGCTCATCTGATGCCTCTTCTTCAGCTTCTTCCCGCATTACCGGCTCAGTTTCTTCCCCCATTGTTGTACCATCGTATTCAGGGAACCCATGGCCAGGATAGCTGTCGTCGTCCTCTTCTTCTTCATTGTCTTCCATCATAACCCCTCTTTCTTCGTGCTTGGTCCAAACATTATAGTGGGGCATGAAACCGGCCTCAAACAGGTGGACGTGAATGGTTTTTGACTTAGAGTAACTCCGATCATTCATACAGCCAGCACATGGACAATACATAAAACCATCCGCCCGCTTGTTTGCCTCAGCCGCAAGCAGAAAAGTATGCACGCCATTAACGAACTAGGGAGAGCATCGGTCATCGTACATCCATTGCCGGCTCATCTTCATTACACAACATCGAATAGACCAAATTAATACAAGTTCATACAACACTTATTCTCATAAAACAAATATACAAATAACTCTCTAGCTAAAGCATTTAAATGCAACAACAAATGTGATCAAGATCGCAACTAAGGTAGCAATTGATCCAACAGCATAATGATACCAAGCCTCACTATCAATGGCATATTTTCTAATCTTTCTAATCTTCAAGCGCATTTTCTCTATCTTGATCTTGTGATCATCGACGACATCGGCAACATGCAACTCCAATTCCATCTTCTCCCCCGCAATTCTTTTTAATTTTTCTTTCAAATACTCGTTTTCTCTTTCAACTAAATTTAACCTCTCGACAATAGGGTCGGTTGGAATTTCCGGTTCACATACCTCCTAGATAAAAATATCTATGTCAACTTGATGGGCATAATTTGTCATAAACACGAAATGCAACAAATAGTTGTAAAAGAGAATATACCACATCCAAATCATAACCCGGACGAGGGCCGACAGGGACGGATATCAAAACCATGGCACTATGTATAACAAACAACGTACGGGTAAGATAATTATACAAGTAACTATATATCTAAATCACACAAACATGATTTTTTTATATAAAAAAGATAAGAACAAGAGGCTCACCACAAGGTGGTGCCGGCGACGGGACAGTGCGGGCGATCGATGGTGGTTAGGACGGAGACAGGAAGGCACTAAGTAAACCACACCTACATATGCAAACTAAGAGTTATTTTGACCTCAAATTGCATAAAATCAAATACTACCACATATAATTCCTCCCAAAATAAAACCCACAAATCACTATACTTATAGAGCATTGCAAGAGCTAATCTAGCAATGAGAGATGAAAGGACAAAGTTGCCAACCTTTGTGATCACTTGGATGGATGGGGTGCCTTCAAATCTTCACAAATTTTGGCAAAAATGGAGTGTGAGCTCGAGAGGAAGAGGAAGAAAACAGAGGAGAGGAAAGGGGAACAATAGAGCGCTCGGGCTCGACGAAGGGGTTTATATAGGATGACCTTTAGTACCGGTTCGTCTAACCAACCGGTACTAAAGGTGCATCTCTAGTCCCGGTTCGTGGCATGAACCGGTACTAAAGGTGCTGGTGGGGCCCCAGCCTGACAACAGCCTGCCACCACCTCTTTAGTACCGGTTCGTGGCATGAACCGGTACTAAAGGTTCGCCACGAACCGGTACTAATGAGCGCCGCCCGTCTAGCCATTGGACCGGTACCGTTAGTGCCGGTTCAATTACAAACCGGGACTAATGTGCTTCACATTAGGCCCTTTTTCTACTAGTGCTAGGTGAGGGAACCCTGGATGAAGGTCGATTGTTGGGAGGCCCTCGTTGACATGTGGTGTGACCCGGCATGGCAGGCGAAACATGTGGAGGAGGGAAACGATGGCGCCAAAATGCCAGGCCCGGCTCATGTCCAGGGGAGCCGGAACCTAACCTCTCTCAAGCAAAACATGGTATGTGGACTAAGATGTTAACTTTTTCGCACGGTGCATCTTGGTTCATTAAACTTGATGGTTAATTTGCAGGAGGTGACGCTTGGTCGCCCGGTCCACATCCTGGAGGCCTGGAAAGAAGGCCACAAGGGGAAGGATGGCGCCGAGTTCTGCAGCTTGTCGGTGCAGGAGAAGTACGAGACCTTCAAATAGGTCTTCCAGGAGGTGCACGGGCAGGACACCGAACCTATGTCCAAGCCCCTTGATCCTGAGCTTCTCATCATTGCTGGCGAGGGGAAGGGCCATGGCCGCCACCTCCTTTGCAACGGGGCAATTGCCACCTCCTCGCATCGCAAGCTGCACGAGATACGCGCGTCGAGCACCAGCTCAACTCCGTCCATACGGAGTCGCCCAACCGCCGCGTCACGTGAGATAGCGCGTCTTAAGGTTAGCATCATAACCTTTAATTTATGTCCATGCCTCAAAATAGCACCGTTACAACCTATATGAGCCTAATGCCATATTACAGGATATAATGGACCAACGGGCTGCTGAAGAGGAGCAAAGGCGGCTGGCTGAGTAGGAGAGCGGAAATAAGGAGCGAGCAGACATGAACAAAAGGTTGAAGCTGCTCGAGAATCAACTACAGGTAGAACATTCTCTAAACTAGAGTAGAACATTCATTATATAGCGACGAACCACCCTCACGTCACTCTACTCTTATAGGTTCTTATGCATTCTCGAAGCAGTGGAAGTGATGCCCCTCCTCCGGAATCTTAACACGATGGAAATGATGCCCCTCCTCCTCCTCCTGCTCCTCAAGATGCTCTATGAACATGTGAACTTCTATGTGACATGCACGTGTTTTGCAAGTAGTGAACTTCCATAAGTTAACAATATGTATGAATTTGCGAACTTGTGTGTGATGTGTACTAGTATGAAACATTCGCCTATATATGTGGACTACTTCCAATTATGCCTATGTGTGTGTTGTGTTACTCGATGAATTACTAGGGAGCTAGGAGCTCCCACATTCATTTGTTATGGTATCATTTTTTGTATTGCATATATATATAGATATTGCACTGTAGTTGTTTTCAGTTGCAAGGATCAGACAAGAAAGAGCTTAAAAACAGAAGCAATGGTCCACATTTCCGAGAGCAACACTCGGAAACAGATAGGCTACCGAGAGCAGCGCTTGGAAAAGGTGTCGCCTGAGAACTGAAACTAATGTTGTGTTACTTCTTTTCTGAGTGTAGCTCTCGGAAAAGGAGTCAGCTGAGCAGCACTTTACTACTACAGTGGTGCCACTCCTTTCCGAGGGGTCTGACCCTCGGTAAAAGGTCAGCTGCCATGTGGGACACCTGGTCCCACTGGTCAGTTCCGAAGGGTTTAGTCAACAGTCGTATATCGAGCATTGCCGAGCGCGGCTCTCGGCAAAGACATCATCATATTATTCTTTTTAAGTATTTAGCAAATAATTTAAAACTTTTACTGATAAATGTGACCAGTGGGACCACATGTCAGGTAGGGAAAATGTTTATGTGACGTGTTTTTACCGAGGGTGACGGCATGGCTCTCGGTATAGGTAAACCAAGTGACGGCGCCGTCGGTTCCGAACGGGCAGGCCACGTGGGTAACTATTGCCATGTGTGGCTCTCGGCGTCTGCCCTGTTTGCCGTGCGGTGCTTGTTCGCCGTGAGCCCGTGACGGCAACGTCAGTTAGTTGCCGTGAAGCCAGATTTGCCGAGTGCAGCTCTCGGCGTTTCTTAATTTGCCGAGTGCCTGTGTTTTGGCTCTCGGCGAAGACCCTGACACCCGGCATATACGAAATTTCCAGTAGTGTTGTAGGATTATAGCACCAGATGGAGGTAATTAAAGACAAAGCGTTCTTTGTAAGTATGAGAAGCTTAGACACCAGCAGTACCAGTGACAAACTAAAAGAACTCGTATATCTTGTCATGCAGGAATGTTACCCTATGACTAGACACACTCGTATATCTTGTCATGCAGAAAAGATGCTGATCATTTTCTTACGGTTTGGTCCTCTGTTATTGTTCTGTACCAGATTATTGCCTTGTAGGAGGAACTTTGTCTTAAGCCGCTTGCAATTGACTCGGGGTGAGTTTTTTTTTTTTGCTGGTGAAAACATTTATTACTCAACTCATAGTGTTCTTACAGATGCAGTGCGAGCTTTTTAATTAGATATGACATGATCTTTGTGACTCAACAAAAAATTAGTTCTTTGTGATCTTTGAACTAGGCGAATGCGGTTTTTTCCGGTAATCTTTTTTTTCGCAAATACGCAAAAGACTTGTGTACCATTGCATTGATAGAAGGAAGAGATTGTAGCAGTTACAGGCGTGAACTCGCAATCACAAACGCAACAGCCGGGTGAGCGAGACACACGAGCGCAGACAAGCTAAGGGGTGCGCAGCCCTACGGAACTGTCCTAAATCTCTCCGATGAGGTGGCCAAAAGACACACGAGTGCAGACAAGCTAAGGGGTGTGCAGCCCTACGGAACTGTCCTAAATCTCTCCGATGAGGTGGCCAAGTCCCCTGGCCCCGGCGCGAGCCCATGCTCTAGCGTCTTCCTTGATCTGCTCAACAAGCCGCGTAATTGAAGGCCGGTCACCGTTGAACACGCATCCGTTGCGGTGTTTCCAGATCCTCCAAGCCATGAGAATGAAGATGGTTGCGAAGCCGCGTCGTTTCCGGTAATCTTTAATCTTTCCTAGAGAATCAATGCAAGTAGTACAGACAAGCGCAACGCCCCACAACTATGTAGGTGTCTGCCATGCAAAATTGCCTAACTATGTTTTGCTAATGGGCACCATCGTCTGTATATACAGATCCTTTTCATTATAGTTTCCCGTTTTCCGAGTTTTGTGTAAGTCTTCCCCCGCTATTCCCGCTGAACAGATGTATATATGCTGTTGCTGCCTCAGATGCACCCCCGAGTTACACCTCTTGTACTACGTTAGCTGAGTTTGTTCAGTTGCTCTCTCCAGGACTATATAAGATCATCTTTCATCTAGTTGAGTAAGAAGTAAGACTTGGTCTAGAATTTAGCAAATGAAACACTGGCAGTAAGTCTAGAGATGGTAATGCACGAGGCCAAGCACTAGTAGGACCGGGAGGCATTGGGAAATGTAATAGCGATCTAAGAAATGTGGTTTCTCATCCTCAGATAGTCATGTGTGGCGAACTGGCGGTGCCACTCTCTCACATTGGGGGGACACCATCTGGAGTAATTTCTTATTTTCGCATGGAGGGGACACCATCTACATTCCTATTTCCAGCAGCGGAGCTAGGCCTTTCCAAAGTTCTTGCTAAACCTCCCCTCGCCCAAGGCTGGTTCAAGGCCGGAGCATGCTTCCCGCCTAGGAGGATACTGGAAGGAGCATACTTGGCGGATGGGGCAATCCGCCATGCCACCAGGAAGGATCAATCTGCCATCATACATGGCAGAAGTCTGGGCAATTTCTCGTGATGTGACGAGATGGGACAGGCTCTGTCGAGCACTTTAGTTTAAAGGGAGCAGGATTCCCACAGAACAACAACGGATAACAAGTTTGATTTCAATTCGAGGGATTTAGGGGCAGTGTCAGGAGCTTTGTAAGAAAAGATCTACAGTAGTACTGTTTTTTCACATGCATGCAATATTTTTTCCGCTTAATTAGCTCGTACGTACGTATCTTCTGCTGTTTTAGAAACTAGCACAGGGGCTGCACAATTGACCCGGCAATATCTTTATTGGTTAAGGACCTCCGATACAAAGCAAACGAACGGACATTCAAATTTGATCGAGAGTGTAGTTTCTGTAAGAGGGAATAGGTTGATACCATGTAGAACGATAAAGAGGGAGATTGATGGAATTGTTGATTATATTACTTGAGCCTCGCGGGCGTATATATAGGAGTACATGACCATCTTGAAGTATATACGACAAGCTAGAAAAAATCCTAGTCTATCCTATGTTTTCTAAAGAGAAAAGTATGTTTTTAGTCCCTCAAGTTCTCAAAAAGTACAGACTTGGTCCCTCAAGATTTTTTGGTATACATTTGGTCCCTCAAGTCTCAAAACCAGACAAATTTAGTCCAAAACAAGATTTTGACTGGGTTTGACCACGCAGACTTTGACCGGGTTTGACCGGATGAACAGTAAATTTGTAAAAAAATCGAAAACAGTTCAAAAAAATCCAAATTTTTTTGTCATGCAACATGATTACATGCGCAAGGTGCGTGCCAAATTTTCTGGTCTTTCGACACGCGAGGCGCCCGTGGCAAAAAGAACAAAAAATCTGCTCTCGATGAACAGTAAATAAAAAAATAGCAAAAAAAATCAAAAAAACCTGAAATTTTGTGAGGTTCAATATACTAGTGTGCACAAGGCCCGTGCAAAAATTTGGCATCTTTCGACATTCGAGGAGCTCGTGGCAAAAAAAACAAATTTTGGCTTTTTTTTATGAGCGAAAATTGATTTTTTTTGCCATGAGCTCCTCGAATGCCGAAAGATGCCAAAATTTTGCACGGGCCTTGTGCACACCAGTATATTGAACCCCACAAAATTTCAGATTTTTTTTGCTATTTTTTTCGTATTTGCTGTTCATTGGGAGTAGATTTTTTGTTTTTTTTGCCACAGTCGCCTCGAGTATCGAAAGACTAGGAAATTTGGCACGCACCTTGCGCATGTAAGCATGTTGCATGAACAAAAAATTCAGATATTTTTGATTTTTTTATGAATTTACTGTTCATACAGTCAAACCTGGTCAAAGTCTGCACGGTCAAACCTGTCAAACGTGGTCAAAATCTAGTTTTGGACTAAATTTGTCCGATTTTGAGACTTGAGGGACCAAATGTATACCAAAAAATCTTGATGGACCAAGTCTGTACATTTTGGGAACTTGAGGGGCTAAAAACATACTTTTCTCTTTTCTAAATAACCATGATACTCAACATCCACCACAGTCACAACGGTAACGACGCATACGGTGAGACTAGAGAAGAATCTGAAGATAAGCCGCCGGACATCCCCCCGCAGTCGTAACGATCGATGCATAGTGAAAGTTGTGGCTGGAGTGGAAACCGACGAGGGTTGCTCAAGCAAGGCGGTAGCCCTTTGTTCCCATGCCGATGTAACCGAGAGCGTACGGTGGTATAGCCGTGGTTGAGGTAGCCGTGCGAGAGATGCCATGGTCGATGTCGAGTCAGGGTCGCCAATGTTGAGGTAGTTGTCGTGGAGCGACGGGCACAAGGAGGCGCCGAGTTAGTCATGGGCGCAATGGTGTCGAGGTAGTGGTGCGCCGGGAAGAAGACAATGTTGATGAGGCGTCCCGCCGTGTTTGCCAAGCCCGTGGACATGTCGTGGACGAAGGCACGCATCGGTGTTGCTGTTGGGGAACGTAGTAATTTCAAAAAAAATCCTACGCACACACAGGATCATGGTGATGCATAGCAACGAGAGGGGAGAGTGTGTCCACGTACCCTTGTAGACCGAAAGCGGAAGCGTTAGCACAACGCGGTTGATGTAGTCGTACGTCTTCACGATCCGACCGATCCAAGTACCGAACGCACAGCAACTCCGAGTTCAGCACACGTTCAACTCGATGACGTCCCGTGAGCTCCGATCCAGCAAAGCTTCACAGGAGAGTTTCGTCAGCACGACGGCGTGGTGACGGTGATGATGATGCAACCGACGCAGGGCTTCGCCTAAGCACCGCTACGATATGATCGAGGTGGATTATGGTGGAGGGGGGCACCGCACACGGCTAAGAGATCAATGATCAATTGTTGTGTCTATGGGGTGCCCCCTGGCCACGTATATAAAGGATGGAGGGAGGAGGAGGCCGGCCCTCACAGGGCGCGCCTAAGGTGTGGAGTCCTACTAGGACTCCCTAGTCCTAGTAGGATTCCACCTCCCACATGGAATAGGAAAAGGGGAAGGGAGAAGGAGAAGGAAGGAAGGGGGCACCCCTTTTCCCTAGTCCAATTCGGACCAGTCCATGGGGAAGGGGTGCAGCCACCCTTGAGGCCTTTCTCTCCTTTCCCGTATGGCACATTAAGGCCCAATACGAATTCCCGTAACTCTCCGGTACTCCGAAAAATACCCGAATCACTCGGAACCTTTCCGATGTCCGAATATAGCCTTCCAATATATCGATCTTTACCTCTCGACCATTTCGAGACTCCTCGTCATGTCCCCGATCTCATCCGGGACTCCGAACAAACTTCGGTCATCAAATCACATAAACTCATAATACCGATCGTCACCGAACTTTAAGCGTGCGGACCCTACGGGTTCGAGAACTATGTAGACATGACCGAGACACGTCTCCGGTCAATAACCAATAGCGGAACCTGGATGCTCATATTGGCTCCCACATATTCTACGAAGATCTTTATCGGTCAAACCGCATAACAACATACGTTGTTCCCTTTGTCATCGGTATGTTACTTGCCCGAGATTCGATCGTCGGTATCTCAATACCTAGTTCAATCTCGTTACCGGCAAGTCTCTTTACTCGTTCCGTAATACATCATCCCGCAACTAACTCATTAGTTACAATGCTTGCAAGGCTTCTAGTGATGTGCATTACCGAGTGGGCCCAGAGATACCTCTCCGACAATCGGAGTGACAAATCCTAATCTCGAAATACGCCAACTCAACAAGTACCTTCGGAGACACCTGTAGAGCACCTTCATAATCACCCAGTTACGTTGTGACGTTTGGTAGCACACAAAGTGTTCCTCCGGTAAACGGGAGTTGCATAATCTCATAGTCATACGAACATGTATAAGTCATGAAGAAAGCAATAGCAACATCCTAAACGATCAAGTGCTAAGCTAACGGAATGGGTCAAGTCAATCACATCATTCTCCTAATGATGTGATCCCGTTAATCAAATGACAACTCATGTCTATGGTTAGGAAACATAACCATCTTTGATTAACGAGCTAGTCAAGTAGAGGCATACTAGTGACACTCTATTTTGTCTATGTATTCACACATGTATCAAGTTTTCGGTTAATACAATTCTAGCATGAATAATAAACATTTATCATGACATAAGGAAATAAAATAATAACTTTATTATTGCCTCTAGGGCATATTTCCTTCAGTCTCCCACTTGCACTAGAGTCAATAATCTAGTTCACATCGCCATGTGATTTAACACCAATAGTTCACATCACCATGTGATTAACACCCATAGTTCACATCGCTATGTGACCAACACTCAAAGGGTTTACTAGAGTCAATAATCTAGTTCACATCGCCATGGGTTTAACACCCAAAGAGTACTAAGGTGTGATCAAGTTTTGCTTGTGAGAGAAGTTTAGTCAACGGGTCTGCCACATTCAGATCCGTATGTATTTTGCAAATTTCTATGTCTACAATGCTCTGCACGGAGCTACTTTAGCTAATTGCTCCCACTTTCAATATGTATCCAGATTAAGACTTAGATTCATCTGGATCAGTGCCAAAACTTGTATCGACGTAACCCTTTACGACGAACCTTTTGTCACCTCCATAATCGAGAAACATATCCTTATTCCACTAAGGATAATTTTGACCGCTGTTCAGTGATCTACTCCTAGATCACTATTGTACTCCCTTGCCAAAATCAGTGTAGGGTATACAATAGATCTGGTACACAGCATGGCATACTTTATAGAACCTATGGCTGAGGCATAGGGAATGACTTTCATTCTCTTTCTATCTTCTGCCGTGGTCGGGCTTTGAGTCTTACTCAATTTCACACCTTGTAACACAGGCAAGAACTCTTTCTTTGACTGTTTCATTTTGAACTACTTCAAAATCTTGTCAAGGTATGTACTCATTGAAAAAACTTATCAAGCGTCTTGATCTATCTCTATAGATCTTGATGCTCAATATGTAAGCAGCTTCACCGAGGTCTTTCTTTGAAAAACTTCTTTCAAACACTCCTTTATGCTTTGCAGAATAATTCTACATTATTTCCGATCAACAATATGTCATTCACATATACTTATCAGAAATATTGTAGTGCTCCCACTCACTTTCTTGTAAATACAGGCTTCACCGCAAGTCTGTATAAAACTATATGCTTTGATCAATTTATCAAAGCGTATATTCCAACTCCGAGATTCTTGCAAAAGTCCATAGATGGATCGCTGGAGCTTGCATATTTTGTTAGCACCTTTAGGATTGACAAAACCTTCTTGTTGCATCATATACAACTCTTCTTTAATAAATCCATTACGGAATGCAGTTTTGTTTATCCATTTGCCAGATTTCATAAAACGCGGTAATTGCTAACATGATTCGGACAGACTTAAGCATAGATACGAGTGAGAAACTCTCATCGTAGTCAACACCTTGAACTTGTCGAAAACCTTTTTGCGACAATTCTAGCTTTGTAGATAGTAACACTACTATCAGCGTCCGTCTTCCTCTTGAAGATCCATTTAATCTCAATGGCTCATCAATCATCGGGCAAGTCAATCAAAGTCCATACTTTGTTCTCATACATGGATCCCATCTCAGATTTCATGGCCTCAAGCCATTTTGCGGAATCTGGGCTCATCATCGCTTCCTCATAGTACGTAGGTTCGTCATGGTCAAGTAACATGACCTCCAGAATAGGATTACCGTACCACTCTGGTGCGGATCTTACTCTGGTTGACCTACGAGGTTCGGTAGTAACTTGATCTAAAGTTACATGATCATCATCATTAGCTTCCTCACTAATTGGTGTAGGAGTCACAGGAACATATTTCTGTGATGAACTTACTTTCCAATAAGGGAGCAGGTACAGTTACCTCATCAAGTTCTACTTTCCTCCCACTCACTTCTTTCGAGAGAAACTCCTTCTCTACAAAGGATCCATTCTTAGCAACGAATGTCTTGCCTTCGGATCTGTGATAGAAGGTGTACCCAACTGTCTCCTTTGGGTATCCTATGAAGATACATTTCTCCGATTTGGGTTTGAGCTTATCAGGATGAAACTTTATCACATAAGTATCGCAACCCCAAACTTTAAGAAACGACAACTTTGGTTTTTTGCCAAACCACAGTTCATACGGTGTCGTCTCAACGGATTTAGATGGTGCCCTATTTAACGTGAATGCAGCTGTCTTTAATGCATAACCCCAAAACGATAGTGGTAAATCGGTAAGAGACATCATAGATTGCACCATATCTAATAAATTACGGTTACGATGTTCGGACACACCATTACGCTGTGGTGTTCCAGGTGGCGTGAGTTGCGAAACTATTCCGCATTGTTTCAAATGAAGACCAAACTTGTAACTCAAATATTCTCCTCCACTATCAGATCGTAGATACTTTATTTTCTTGTTACGATGATTTTCCACTTCACTCTGAAATTCTTTGAACTTTTCAATTGTTTCAGACTTATGTTTCATCAAGTAGATATACCCATATCTGCTCAAATCATCTGTGAAGGTCAGAAAATAACGATACCCGCCGCGAGCCTCAATACTCATCGGACCGCATACATCGGTATGTATTATTTCCAATAAGTCCGTAGCTCGCTCCATTGTTCCGGCGAACGGAGTTTTAGTCATCTTGCCCATGAGACATGGTTCGCAAGCATCAAATGATTCATAATCAAGTGATTCCAAAAGTCCATCAGTATGGAGTTTCTTCATGCGCTTTACACAAATATGACCTAAACGGCAGTGCCACAAATAAGTTGCACTATCATTACTAACTTTGCATCTTTTGGCTTCAATATTATGAATATGTGTATCACTACGATCGAGATTCAATAAACCATTTACATTGGGTGTATGACCATAGAAGGTTTTTATTCATGTAAACAGAACAACAATTATTCTCTGACTTAAATGAATAACCGTATTGCAATAAACATGATCCAATCATATTCATGCTCAACGCAAACACCAAATAACATTTATTTTGCAATAAACATGATCCAATCATATTCATGCTCAACGCAAATACCAAATAACATTTATTTAGGTTCAACACTAATCCCGAAAATAGAGGGAGTGTGCGATGGTGATCTTATCAACCTTGGAATCTCTTCCAACACACATCGTCACCTCGTCCTCAACTAGTCTCTGTTCATTTTGCAACACCTGTTTCGAGTTACTAATCTTAGCAACTGAACCGGTAACAAATTCCCAGGGGCTACTATGAACACTAGTAAAATACACATCAATAACATGTATATCAAATATACCTTTGTTCACTTTGCCATCCTTCTTATCCGCTAAATACTTGGGGCAGTTCCGCTTCCAGTGACCAGTCCCTTTGCAGTAGAAGCACTCAGTTTCAGGCTTAGGTCCAGACTTGGACTTCTTCCCGGGAGTAGCAACTTGCTTGCTATTCTTCTTGAAGTTCCCCTTCTTCCCTTTGCCCTTTTTCTTGAAACTAGTGGTCTTGTTAACCATCAATACTTGATGCTCTTTCTTGATTTCTACCTTCGTTGATTTCAGCATCACGAAGAGTTCGGGAATCGTTTTTGTCATCCCTTGCATATTATAGTTCATCACAAAGTTCCAGTAACTTGGTGATAGTGACTAGAGAATTCTGTCAATTATTATCTTATCTGGAAGATTAACTCCCACTTGATTCAAGCAACTGTAGTACTCAGACATTCTGAGCACATGCTCACTGGTTGAGCTATTCTCCTCCATCTTGTAGGCAAAGTATTTGTCAGAGGTCTCATACCTCTCGACACGGGCATGAGTCTGAAATACCGATTTCAGCTCTTGGAACATCTCATATGCTCCGTGGCGTTCAAAACGTTTCTGAAGTCCCGATTCTAAGCCGTAAATCATGGCGCACTAAACTATCAAGTAGTCATCATATCGAGCTTGCTAAACGTTCATAATGTTTGCATCTGCTCCTGAAATAGGTCTGTCACCTAGCGGTGCATCAAGGACATAATTCTTCTGTGCAGCAATGAGGATAATCCTCAGATCACAGAACTAGTCCGCATCATTGCTACTATCATCTTTCAACTTAGTTTTCTCTAGGAACATATCAAAATTCAAAGGAACAGTAGCACGGGCCATTGATCTACAACAACATAGACATGCAAAATACTATCAGGTACTAAGTTCATGATAAATTTAAGTTCAATTAATTATATTACTCAAGAACTCCCACTTAGATAGACATCTCTCTAATCATCTAAGTGATCACGTGATCCAAATCAACTAAACCATAACCGATCATCACGTGAAATGGAGTAGTTTTCAATGGTGAACATCACTATGTTGATCATATCTACTATATGATTCACGCTCGACCTTTCGGTCTCAGTGTTCCGAGGCCATATCTGCATATGCTAGGCTCGTCAAGTTTAACCCGAGTATTCTGCGTGTGCAAAAATGGCTTGCACCCGTTGTAGATGAACGTTGAGCTTATCACACCCGATCATCACATGGTGTCTCGGCACGACGAACTTTGGCAACGGTGCATACTCAGGGAGAACACTTTTACCTTGAAATTTAGTGAGAGATTATCTTATAATGCTACCGTCAAACAAAGCAAAATAAGATGCATAAAGGATAAACATCACATACAATCAATATAAGTGATATGACATGGCCATCATCATCTTGTGCTTGTGATCTCCATCTCCGAAGCACCGTCATGATCACCATCATTACTGACGCGACACCTTGATCTCCATCGTAGCATCGTTGTCGTCTCGCCAACTATTGCTTCTACGACTATCGCTACCGCTTAGTGATAAAGTAAAGCAATTACAGGGCGATTAGATTGCATACAATAAAGCGACAACCATATGGTTCCTGCCAGTTGCCGATAACTCAGTTACAAAACATGATCATCTCATACAATAAAATATAGCATCATGTCTTGACCATATCACATCACAACATGCCCTGCAAAAACAAGTTAGACGTCCTCTACTTTGTTGTTGCAAGTTTTACGTGGCTGCTACGGGCTGAGCAAGAACCGTTCTTATCTACGCATCAAAACCACAACGATAGTTCGTCAAGTTAGTGCTGTTTTAACCTTCACAAGGACCTGGCATAGCCACACTCGGTTCAACTAAAGTTGGAGAAACTGACACCCGCTAGTCACCTGTGTGCAAAGCACGGCGGTAAAATCAGTCTCGCGTAAGCGTACGCGTAATGTCGGTCCGGGCCGCTTCATCCAACAATACCGCCGAACCAAAGTGTGACATGGTGGTAAGCAGTATGACTTGTATCGCCCATAACTCACTTGTGTTCTACTCGTGCATATAACATCTACGCATAAAACCTGGCTCGGATGCCACTGTTGGGGAACGTAGTAATTTCAAAAAAATTCCTACGCACACACAGGATCATGGTGATGCATAGCAACGAGAGGGGAGAGTGTGTCCACGTACCCTCGTAGACCGAAAGCGGAAGCGTTAGCACAACGCGGTTGATGTAGTCGTACGTCTTCACGATCCGACCGATCCAAGTACCGAACGCACGGCACCTCCGAGTTCAGCACACGTTCAACTCGATGACGTCCCGCGAGCTCCGATCCAGCAAAGCTTCACAGGAGAGTTTCGTCAGCACGACGGCGTGGTGACGGTGATGATGATGCTACCGACGCAGGGCTTTGCCTAAGCACCGCTACGATATGATCGAGGTGGATTATGGTGGAGGGGGGCACCGCACACGGCTAAGAGATCAATGATCAATTGTTGTGTCTATGGGGTGCCCCCTGGCCACGTATATAAAGGATGGAGGGAGGAGGAGGCCGGCCCTCACAGGGCGCGCCCAAGGTGTGGAGTCCTACTAGGACTCCCTAGTCCTAGTAGGATTCCACCTCCCACATGGAATAGGAAAAGGGGAAGGGAGAAGGAGAAGGAAGGAAGGGGGCGCCCCCTTTCCCTAGTCCAATTCAGACCAGTCCATGGGGAAGGGGCGCAGCCACCCTTGAGGCCTTTCTCTCCTTTCCCGTATGGCCCATTAAGGCCCAATACGAATTCCCGTAACTCTCCGGTACTCCGAAAAATACCCGAATCACTCGGAACCTTTCCGATGTCCGAATATAGCCTTCCAATATATCGATCTTTACCTCTCGACCATTTCGAGACTCCTCGTCATGTCCCCGATCTCATCCGGGACTCCAAACAAACTTCGATCATCAAATCACATAAACTCATAATACCGATCGTCACCGAACTTTAAGCGTGCGGACCCTACGGGTTCGAGAACTATGTAGACATGACCGAGACACGTCTCCGGTCAATAACCAATAGCGGAACCTGGATACTCATATTAGCTCCCACATATTCTACGAAGATCTTTATCGGTCAAACCGCATAACAACATACGTTGTTCCCTTTGTCATCGGTATGTTACTTGCCCGAGATTCGATCGTCGGTATCTCAATACCTAGTTCAATCTCGTTACCGGCAAGTCTCTTTACTCGTTCCGTAATACATCATCCCGCAACTAACTCATTAGTTACAATGCTTGCAAGGCTTATAGTGATGTGCATTACCGAGTGGGCTCAAAGATACCTCTTCGACAATCGGAGTGACAAATCCTAATCTCGAAATACGCCAACTCAACAAGTACCTTCGGAGACACCTGTAGAGCACCTTTATAATCACCCAGTTACGTTGTGACGTTTGGTAGCACACAAAGTGTTCCTCCGGTAAACGGGAGTTGCATAATCTCATAGTCATAGAAACATGTATAAGTCATGAAGAAAGCAATAGCAACATACTAAACGATCAAGTGCTAAGCTAACGAAATGGGTCAAGTCAATCACATCATTCTCCTAATGATGTGATCCCGTTAATCAAATGACAACTCATGTCTATGGTTAGGAAACATAACCATCTTTGATTAACGAGCTAGTCAAGTAGAGGCATACTAGTGACACTCTATTTTGTCTATGTATTCACACATGTATCAAGTTTCCGGTTAATACAATTCTAGCATGAATAATAAACATTTATCATGACATAAGGAAATAAAATAATAACTTTATTATTGCCTCTAGGGCATATTTCCTTCAGTTGCCAGCACCAGGCATGCGTAGACGGACGAAGTCGATCAACGAATCGGGAAAAAGACTCTAGGGAAGCTGATCAACGTGATCGGCGGACAAACCCTAGGTATGGGCAGCGCGGCCCCGTTGGCGATCATGAAGATCGTCCGCCCGGGGGGCAGCGTTGTGTGGTGGGGCAGCGACGTCTAGGATTTTGGACCGGGGTTACGTTGATACCATGTAGAAGAATAAAGAGGGAGATTGATGGAATCGCTGATTGTATTGCTTGAGTCTGGTGGGCGTATATATAGGAGTACATGATTATCTTGGAGTACACGACAAGCTAGAACAAATCCTAGTCTATCCTATGTTTTCTAAATAACTATGATACTCAACAGTTTTGTTCCTTCTTTTCATATACTTTTTCTTATAAATCAGACAAAGATTATAACCTCATGCGTATCATGTGTATTTTTGTTGATCAAGCTTGTTTGCACAACCATTCATGGGTATTGATTGTGTGTCTAAAGTAATGGTCCAATTTTCTGTTAGATGAGATTGTTTTAAGCAGAAATTCGAGTATTGTGCACAACCGTGAAACTATATCTACAATCAGAATTTTGAAACATCAGAAATTTTAAAAATAGTCTAACATATCGGATACGACACATGGTTTGACATTGATGTCACTAGCACTAGAACACTACAAGAATGTGAAAGGGATAGCGTAGCAAGTTGGCAATATGGCTTTATGTTCATGATGATACATGCTACATGAACTAAGTATAGTTGTTCACCGTGCAACGTTGTCGAATTATTATTACTCCCTCCAATTCATATTACTTGTCGATCAAACAGGTGTATCCAGATGTATTTCAGTGCTAGATACATCCGTTTGAGTGACAAGTAATATGGATCAGAGGGAGTTGTTGTTGGTGGTGGTGTTGGTGTTGGTGTTGTTTGTGTTGGTGTTGGTGGTGGTGGTGTTGCTGCTGCTGCTGTTGCTGCTGTTGTTGTTGTTGTTGTTGTTGTTGTTGTTGTTTGTTTGTTTGTTTGTTTGTTTGTTTGTTTGCAATTCGCATCATTTTTTCTTTGCATATTCTCTTCATTCTGGTTCCTCATTTTCTGTTTAAGTTATTTCTTGGGCGTTCCTTGCAACTCAGCATGCGATTGTTCTGATCCCGAGCTCACATTAAATAAAAAAATAAAAATAAAACACAAAAATTATAAATTATAAATTTTTTTGTGTGAAACATTGACAATTGTTTTGATAGCTTGCGAAATTTCATTACCAGGTGTCATTCGTAGAAAATTGGCAATAAAAAACAAAATCGACGCTCCAAAATGTTATTTCCAAACGCATTTTGAAGCATCGATTTTGGTTTTTTTTGCCACGTCATCCACGAACGTCATTTCATGATGAAATTTTGCAAACTATCAAAACATTTGTCAATGTTTCGCAAAAAGAAAATAGAATTGTTTGAATTTATTTATTTATTTATTTTACCGTTCACCCAAGCTCACACGAGCTCGGGATTAAAACATCACTTTGGACTCACGATGTACTGTGCTTGTCTGTTACTACAGAGTACAAATTACACATGATGACTTGTAAAGTGAGGTTGGTATGGAGTTATTTGTCAGAAGGTTTCTATCACTTCAATCCTTGGATACACGGCCGGTCCAACAATATGACCCTGCACTCAGTTTCCTCAGTATGCTTGATCTAGTCAAGGGAGAAAGCGGAGAGAAAAATACATCATAATACACGCTACCATGTACAGTATGAATTAAACTGTTCTACAAAGAAGTTTCAGTTAAACTTAGTTTGGAGTTTAGCAAAGGAACCTAGCGACAAGTTGAGCTAGTAGTGTCAAGCAATAGCCGAAACCGGGAGGCATTGGAAGTGTAACAATGATGTAAGAAACGCAATTGGTCAGTGGCATTGCCACTCTCTTATCTGACAAACGCCAGCAGTTTACCTCCTTTAACAATGATGTAAGAAGTCGATGTTGGAAAAGTTCTGGATAGTGGCAGAGTTTATGCAAAATCTTAGTGGGGGAAAAATTCAAGAGAAAGCTAAAGGGCAGCTGTCATGTAGTTACTGTGTGGCACTTCACAAGAAACTGTCCATCATCTCTTCATGAGTTGTGTGTTGTTTATATTATCTAGAGTTCGGTGCTTCATTAGCTGGTTTGAGCTAGGTCGTTCTTCAGACGGGCCTGTCACTCCGGGACTGTTGGCAAGATGCTAGGTTGAGAGTTCACTGTACTAGGAGAAGTTCCTTGACACCTTGGTGTCTCTAATTACCTGGAGCATATGGAGAGAGAGGAACCGGAGAGTTTTTGATAATGCCTACATGCTATTTCAAAGAGTCATTGAGCAAATTAAACCAGATGCTAGGCAGTGGGCTGAAGCGAGCTTAGGTTGTTTCATTTTACATTGGTTTGGTGTGTTGGTGTTTAGGTAGTCTAGTTATTACGTGAGTCGTTCTCAAATGTTTGTTCTTGTGGAGAACTTTTTGGTCTTGTACTACTTGTTTCCCTATAATATAATGCATGCAGTCCTCGAGTATGGTTTGAAGAAGTAAAAATAAAATAAAGAATGATTATGGTTCAACCGACTTAGGAACAATCAACTATTACTAAACTGTAAAAATGCACGATCAACATATTCTTATCTATTTATAATTGCATGAATCCTAGTGTCTCACCTTAACTATTCTTGTCGGTAACTTAGAGATGGTTATTTTCTCAATCCCATGCGATATAGCAAAATCAAGACAAAAAGGGAACCATAATGTTTCACCACTTCCCTTACAAGCATGTAACTATTCTTGTCGTGAAGGTGCCTGACACTCTGGAAGAACACCTTTTTTTGGCGGAAAATCTGAAATGGTTGTACGTTTCTGTCACATTTGACCCCATTTTAAATTCATGCGGCCGCCGCCTACTTTTTTTGAAAAGGATTTGAAAAGAAGGATAACCACAGGCTTCTACATTCAAAGATGCACACATTCAATCCGGAAACAAAATCTAGCAGTCGAATAAATTCGACCAAAAAAGAAAACCAGAGGCCGCATGCCTCGCGACAGTAGCTCCACCAGGAAACCACTAACCTTGTGGTAAATAGAAAAACAAACAACACGACTTCTAAGCCTTCAAGAAGGAATCATCACACATGCGCAGGTGGTGACGAGTCCAATCTTAGGCCGGTCTCGGAATTTTCATCCCCAAAGCCAAGTTTCGATCCACCACCTTCAACAAGGACATGACGCATGTGCGTGCTGACATAGTCTGATTAGAGATTTTGTGTTTCCACCGGAGTGTGCATACTTGTCGTTGAAGCTGCCTCTACCGTAATCCTTTGCCCAGCACCGACGCCTGGATAACCGGATGCCTCTGGTGGAGATAACGAAAGACAAAGATGTCACATACCGCATCACATCTCGTCATTGTCGCACCACTTTCATCCAGCATCAACATGCATGACTTGTCGCCTCTATAGGAGCTACCGCGTGTAGCACCTACAACAGCAGGCATGACTAGGCGCCTCCGCATGAGTCGTGGTATGTAGCACTTACCGGCAGCATGCATGACATGGCGCATCGACAAGAGCCACGGTGCGTAGACCCTACCGTGCCGGCTAGAACCCGATCTGTAGTTGGAGGGGTCCCATACTGCCACCGGCCTCGAAGAAGGCCATCACCATCGCCAGATCCGACCACCGCATCGTCCACACGACCACGGAGGCCGCTGCCATTATCCATGGGTTCCATAGCACTAACATGCTTCTCTTTGAGACGTTGGTGGAGCAGGCCGTCTCTAGAGCAACATCACCAATGACAGGCTCCATTTTACGCTTGTCACTAGCCATTAACTTTTTCAGGTAAACCCGGTCATCTTTTATGATATCCATTGTCGAGTGGACCTACTATGACTGATATGAACCAGTTATGGGCTTTGTTAAGCCCATCAGTGGAACCCAACCACCAAAGAGGTGTTCCGCAGTAGTTTAGAGGATAATTGATCTGATTTAAAGGATAATCATATAAAATTTAGAGGACAAATCATAATAAATATTGATGTGTGTGTTATTTGACCTATATAGGAATCCTATGTGTGTTTTTTTTCTAATATTCTTCTGCACTTGAAATTTTTATTTGTTTTCCTATGGTGCAGTCAAAATTTGTTTACGCAAATTCAACCTCATAAAGATTCAAGTTGTTAGAAATATGCTCTAACAATTTTCTTTTTTATGTAAAGATGGGCCAGCTTGGTTCATTTGGCCACTATTCAGTATAGTTGTTGCACCAGACACAATTTAGCACCCTACCTACTCTTTTCATAAAGCAAGAAATTAAGAAGACGTAATATCTATAGGACATTTCAGGGGTTCTTACGGAGACCTAGTTACTCGAGCTTCGGAAAGAAACAAAATGAGAATGAGGCATGTAAATCAATAGTCTCCGGAAATCTACGATAGCTCAAGGTACTTTATTTGTGTCAGTGTGGCTAGTATTACCACTATCTTATGCTCGCGGCTAGGGTAGGATGAGGAGGCATCAAGAAGAAACGTGCAACCAGCATACAAGCTTGTAACATTAGGACCACATTCTTTTGTATGGCCAGAATCAGTGGCCGGCCGATTTTGCTTGATTCCTCGACGTAGCATCAAAAAGATACGGCTTGTAGCTTTTCGGGGTGGCCAGAGAAGGCCACCGATGCGTGAAGATGTTACTATGTGATGCCAGATGGACAATGCATGTATCCTTCAGCTGGAAGGAAGTTGATTCTATGGAACCGTCTCCTCGGACTTGTCAACCTCAGTGCATGTCCGTACATGTCAGCACACACATTGAGAAGCTTGCCGTCAGAGTCTGGTTTTCACTTCCAATGAGATCTCATTGAAATTCACTGAATTTCAGAAATTCAGTAGTTTACTGAAATAATAAGATTTCGGCCAAAATATTTCAGCAATTTCAGTAGTGCACATGAATTCATTTTTTTCCTTTCGAAATATCTTTCAGAATTTGCAAATATTTTAATTCAACTGAAAATTTCGCTCATTTGCCAAAATGCAAACTGAAATAACTTAAATTCACTGAATTCCGGTGATTTTGGTTGGTGCTGAATTTTCCTGAAACTGAAATTGAAAACCATCCCAGACCACAACACAGTTGAAGAAAGGAAGAGAAAAATTCATCTTTTTTTTCAATGTGTCACCCACAACTGTGAATTACCAAGCTAATGAGTCGATTAGCAAAGCTCAATTACATGCTTAGCCTGAATCTCTCCCCTTTCTTACATTGATTGTTATATGTTTCCAATCGATTAATCTCATGTCAAACAAATTGTTTCTTGTGTTTTGGTATTAGTTACCGGCAGAATTGACATAGAATGACAAACAATAGTGTGGTGGTTGTACCCATTATTTTGGTGTCTCATTAAGGTGGTTAATTCACTGGTCATTCTCAAAACATAAAAGACGTGGAAAGAAGGGAACATCTGCATCTTTCAGCAGAAGTTTTTCACATGCAATAAAATAGTCACCGTTCTTCTCGACAAAAAATAGGGGTTCCCATGTCTTGGAGCCTTCATCTCAGAAGCTGAGGATGTAACTTGTGTTTGTTTTGGCTTTTGTTGATCTAGAGACTAATAAGTTTGACTACAAATAAGTTAGCTAGAGACCATCTACATACACAATTTATTTCACTAAATCTACCACATACGTATTTTTTAGAAATAATTCAGTACATCTTCTTGCAAAGTTGCAAAAAGTACCATATAGAGTATGTTAAAAATAATGAAATGTTATTATTTCTTACATTGTTTTAAAAATATTCTCAACTATAGGGATTAGGAGCCGAGGATTATGTCGAAGAAATCCTGTCTTGTGTCTTGGTATTAGTTATTGGAAGAATGAACACAGAATGAGGAACCAACTTGGGGTGATTGTACCTGACGTTTTGGTGTCTCATTAAGGTCCTTAAGTCGTTGAACATCCTCACAACATAGAAGACGTGGAAAGAGGGGAACATCTGCATCTTTCGGTAGAAGTTTCTCAGATGCAAGGATATGACGCTTCTAATCCCAAAAAGTAGTCACCATTCTTCTCAGCAAAAATAAGGAATCCCGTGTCTTGGGGCCTTGAGCTCAGAAGACAATGATGTACCTTGAGTTTGTTTTGGCATTTGTTGATCCAGACACTCTAATAAGTTTGACCACCAACAAGTTAAAGACACTCTACATACACAATTTATTTCACTAATTCTATCACGAAATAGTGTTTTTCGTAATAATTCAGTACATGTTATTGCAAAGCTGCAAAAAGTAATTTCTATAATATGTTTAAAAAAATGGTATTACTTCTCACATTGTTTTAAAAATATTCTCAAATATTGGGGTTAGGAGCCGAGGAAATAGTAGCTAGAGGACCAAAACGGATTTCCCCCAATATTCCTAGCTAATCCATGGAAGAAGAAATGCAAGCACAAATTTATCCTATTCAAAAATTCCTTTTAAAACTCGATGAACTCGAAGTTGCTTTTTGATTTTCGTTGCGTATCATGCAATGGTGAGACAACAACATCTAGAGTGTCGTATAGAAGCGGCGGATTTTTCTCCCCGGAGGATTTAAACTATTACTTGTGGAATATTTGGTAGGAAGAAATCATTGAATCTTCAACGTCTTGGAGGTGGAGGAAGTATATAGGACAAATGAAGACATTTCTTAAATATGGATATATAGCTTCAAGAGCTTATTGTAGCTACCGCCTCTTAGTATGTGACTTTTTTGTGTAGATAACAAATTATGCATTTTTCATTATCTTAAATGAACAAGCGGAGCATCTGATTTGTATGCCAAAAAACAAATCACACGAATCCATAGTTGGTCATGTAACTTTGTTGAGAGAGAGAGAGAGAGAGAGAGAGAGAGAGAAACTCTTCTACTACTCAAAACCTGATATATTTTGTATAATTTTGGTCAATCTGTTACTCTGAGAATCATTGTTATGCCTACCTATTTCCTTATTCTCAGACATGTATCTCAGTTGACAACTATTAGGACATATAACTTCATCAGTTTCATTAAAGATCCAATGAAGATTGCAGTATCTAGACAGCTATGCAACAATGAGATCATTGTTGTGAGGACTCTCGAATTTGGATCCTAATTTAAGCCACACAAAAAGAACAAATTCAGGAGCTATCTGCCAGATCTTAAGAAGGAAAAATGTCCAAGCTATATATAGAGCATATCAGCTAATTCAGTTCAACGTGTGGTTGCAGCCTTCAATTGTATGGTTGTTACACCAGCTGAATATAAGGATGCTACTTTCTCTACTTCAAAAGCAGACGGTCATGTAAGAACATATTTCTTTGAGGGATGAAGGACACGAAGGGAGAAAGATACATATCACTCACATGCCAAACAAACTCGAGTGAAGTTTGTTTGGTACTGCACCTAAAGCCGACGGCAAGCCTAATTAACTAGTATCAAAGCACCTAATATCGGGATAGGAGGCATTGGCATATGCAACCACGATGTAAATAATGCTTTAGCTTATTCCATTCTCCAAGGTTGCCATTAGGGTCGAAATAATCCTCCCGCTGCTGTCAGCTGCTTCAAAAAACCTTTAACACGGGGATGAGCAGCTATAGTGCCCAGCTTTATGAAGCTCAAGTGGAAGAAAAATGGGAAGCAAACATAAATTGGACAAAAAGAGACTAGAGCAAGCTTGTAAGCAGTATCCTAGCTAGAGAATAAAACTTGTGTTAGCATTTGATATTTTTTCCTAATTAGGATTGAGATCCTTGTATTATACTCCGTCCGTTCGGAAATACTTGTCGGAGAAATGGATGTATCAAGATACATCCGTCATTATGCATTTCTGCCACAAGTAATTCCGGACGGAGCGAAAGTCCCCTTCTACTCCCGAGCTCGGGTGAACAGTAAATTCCAAAAAATATGAAAGAAAATTAAAAAATCTGATTTTTTTTTTGGTGCAAACTTTGACAAATGTTCTCAGTGTTCGCAAATTTTCATCCCAAAATAACATTTGTTGAAGTGGTGGCAAAAAAAAAACAACACTCCAAAATGCTTTTGAAAATAGCACTTTTGGAGTGTCAAAATTGTTTTTTTACCACGACTTCAACGAATGTTATTCCGTGATAAAAAAAATTAAGCACGGAGAACATTTGTAAAAGTTTGCACCAAGAAAATATCAGAATTTTTGAATTGTTTATCATTTTTTGATATTTTACTGTTCATTAGGAAGCATATGAGCTCGGGACTAGATACTCCGCATCCGGGACAGAGGGAGTATTAGAAGATGAAAATTACCTAAGTATATCGACTTCCACTTATAGTACTTGCCAGAGATCCTGTATGCCTTGGTATTCTGTCACGGAAGAAACTGACAAGGCCAGGCAAAACCTTCACCCGTGCACTGCAAACTAGCTTGCGTCAGTTATTCCACGTAGAGGAGCAGGAGCGTACACCCGCGGCGTGCCACTTAGGCCGAGCCATTACCTTGCTGGAGACGAGAGACTGCTGCATCGCCGGTGCAGGCGCGGACAAGGTTTCACATGTGTGGATGGGAGCCCTTTTGTCGGGAGGAAAGAAAAAAGGCGAGTTAGCTGTTGGATTCAAATCTAACAATTCGAGCCAATTTCCTAACACATAGGTGCTTCCATTAAAAGTCAATTTTAGCACCTTGCATGTACATGTTTGACAAATTCAATGGCAATGCCCCTACGCCCAAATTGTACTATGTTTATCTTGCGGCGGCGTTGAGGCTACATATTGTTAGATGAAACATTACTACTGGTACATTGTTCTATGAACTAGCGGAGTTGCCCGCGCATTGGCGCGGCTAGCTTTCATTAATACATTTTTTTCTACTCCCTCCGTTGCTAAATATAAGTCTTTGTAGGCTAAATATAAGTCTTTTTAGAGATTTCACTATGGACCACATACAGATGTATGTAGATGCATTTTGGAGTGTTGATTCACTCATTTTGCTCCGTATGTGGTCCATAGTGAAATGTCTACAAAGACTTATATTTAGGAACGGATGGAGTATCATGTTTGCTTGAATCTAAATAGGAAAATTACCATTATATACGGTTGAAATTTATTATATTTAATCCAACACATGCATTAGAATTGCTCATAGATGTTTGTGTTGCATTTGATTTTTATTACATTGAGATTATGTATGTATATTAAAAGACTTTAAAGAATAATTGCTTTTACTTTTTTAACATTATATGATTGTTTGGATTATCTTTTCTTTTAGAATGGGCACTCACATTATATCCTTGTAAGAATTCCCGAGTGTTTTAAATCCCATAATTTCATTCTCTTGATTTAATCCGACGTCACATAGTTCATATTCTGACCAACTTCAATTACTCTCTGTACTTTGGTTCATCACATTGTGTCACTTTTGGTAGGGATGACGGTACGATATGGGGGATTTCTCCAATTTGCTTTGACGATGTCAAACCCTAAGTGCAACATTATAGATAGTATCGCTCCAGAAGCAGCACCACCGACAGTACGACGCGGGGGATTTCTGCAATGAGCTTTGACGGCTAGAAAGCGACCCGTCGCCCCCTCACCCCATCATCCACTTCATCCTCATATTCTCTCTATCATGCTGAAGCAAAACACCGTGGGTTATGGGCCTTGATTTGTATGTAAATAATATGTGTACTTACATATGAACTGCTTTTTCATTGTTCCATAGAAATATTTCAGAAGTGTATAAATAAATGCATGATTCAACTTTACCTTAGAATTCATATGTATATAGCTATGTAAAATGAAACACCTCTCGTATATTTACATGTGTCACTAAAATTTTGGAAAGATGAATCACATGGAAGAAAAAAAACTTATCAACATAGGAATTGCTGAACATTATTGCTGCTCTTGTATATCCAACGTTGATGATTGTCATGGTTCGAGCGGATATTATCCAACGTTGATGACTGTCATGGTTCCTTCTATTTTTCTGGATGCTTTGTCATGCCTTGGTCCATCCGGGATCTGCTTAGCGTGTACTGAATGTAATTGCGATGTTGTTTGCCATGCTTTACAACTGAGCGTCTGACGGTGCCTTTGTTCATCCAAAATCTCGGCAACAGTATCGTGACCTGAATTTGCTTACCGTTTGGCCATGCCTCGGATGAGCAGGAGATCGCAATCGCCCTGCATCGCGGCACATGCTTAGGCTTTTTGTGTTTTATAGCTGAGCATCTGATGATGCCTTCGTTCATCCAATGTCTCGGCAACATCCGTATGGCTGGGTGTATCGTGCCCTTGATTTGTAGAGCGTTTGGCCGTGCCTTGGATGGTCAGGAGATCGCCATCATCCTGCATGGCGCTCGTGCTTGGGCGTCTTGTGGCGTTTGGCCGTTCCATGGATGAGCAGGAGATCGCCATCATCCTGCATGGCGGCTCGTGCTCCGGCATGTTCTGGCGTTTGCCCGTTCCTCAGATGAGCAGGAGATCGCCATCGCCCTCGATGACAACTCGTGTTTGGGCGTGTTGTGCTTTAGCAAGTCCACTTTGAGTCTATATATCCGTGTCCATGTGGTTCTCCTTTTGGAAGCTAAACTTTTTGTCCCTTAGCCTAATTGGAGTTGGCCTTGGGCACCACGATAGCTACATCAATCAGATTTTTTTTTTGTACGAACCTCCTATTGGAAATAAATTCCATCGTATAAGCGTATTCTATATGCATCTAGTATTAATCAGCAGAGCCTAGCTAGATGTACGTGTAACTTTTTTGTTGAGGGACTATGGACGTGTTACCTTTGGCAATATGGGTGTTCTAGTAGGATATTTTTCTTTTGAGAGCGGTGTCCTCGTAGGATAGATCTCCTTTTTTTCATATAGACAGATGATCGATTGTGGACGTCAGCGATGCAAAAAAAATAAGATTATGGATGTCAGCTTCCCTTTTATATGTGTATGATTTGGTTCTACAATTGCACGTGTCAACTCTTTTTTTTGAAACCGTGTCAACAATTTACTTGTAGATGATTATTGTTACACGTACCTTTTTCTATCTTTTAATCTCAACCTTTATAATTATGATCAATGTATTATATATTTTTAGCACATGTGGACGAACATGATGTCTTGTTTGTCTCTTCATTTTTTTTAATAATGGTAATATATAATAAATAGACGCCCACTTTTGAAAAAAAAATTGAAAAAAATTGTTTTCTTGTTAAATTTACATGTGGCCCACAATTTTTTTTACCTATGACCTGCAAAAAAAGTTAAACTTATTTGTAAAAGTTGTAAAATTTCAAAATCAATTATACGTTACCAATGCATACATTTTACTCCCAAAAAAATAAAAATTCAGTGCATACATTTGTTTTTATTAGAGCAAGGCCTGCGCCCTGGTAGTCCTCCAGAGACGTTTTCGAGCGTGCATGCCGAGATCAAAACCGTATGGATGCATCTTTTTGCCTTTTTATTTCTACATCTACATACATGTGCTGCCCTATTACAGATTTGAGTCTATCACAGTTGTTCTTTTTCTACATGTTCACGTAAGTTTCTTATAGGTGAATATATTTTGCTTTTCTCGCTACCTACGTGTATGTACTGGTCTGGTCCCGCAAAAAAATGTATTTTTTTTAACATCAGTACAGACGAAAGTGCTCATACATACGCGCATACACTCACCCCTATGAATGCACACACGCACACCCTACCCCTATGAGCACCTCCGAGAGACTGAGCCGGCATATCATCTTGAGATTTACGAAGTCACCGTAGGCGCCTCGTCGTCGAAGGGAACATCTCCTCCCACTAAAAGCGCATCGCCGAAAATCCTGAAATAAATCCAGGAATAATGCGAGCACCAGGATTTGAACCCTGATGGGCTGGGGATACCACTATCCCTTTAACCTTCCAACCACAGGTTGGTTCGCGCAAAAAAATATATTGGTCTGGTGGCCGTTTGTCTCCTTTAAGGACTCATATAGACTGCCGGTCCATATTGACCGCTGGCAACCAAGTTGTATTTTCCCTTGTATACAGGACCGTGACCGACTTGTATAGATTGAATTATTTAGGCAGGTTTGATATTGCATGGGTGATTAAAAAATTAATCTACTACATGGGTTGTGATGTATATGATGTTAAATCTAGGCCGTCCAAATATCATAACTCTAGGCTGGTAAATCATTACCGTTCGTTTTCTATCGTTTTAATAATATAATAAATCTATACAAAAACGGTTCTCTTAGAATTTGGATCAAGCTGCCATGATCAACCCTGCCGATACATAAATGTGGCGCCCTCTTTTTCTATCGTTAATTTCACTATAATAACTGATATAAATAATAGTTGATGCACATATTCATTTTTTTTTATTATGGCTTCACACGTAAGATGGGTGCTTGCCGAAGTTTTTCTTTTGTTGTAAGTCTGAACCTCCTATCGCACGCCATCTTATGTGTCTATTTTATTGCTAGAGGTCGTTCATGAAATGTGGTGCATTCTTTTCCTATAAAACGTTTACTATAATATTATGGCAAATCATAGATAGACACATATATTTGTCATGGTGCTTCTGTCATCCTTATTCGTCCCATGGAATGATTTTTCTTACCTGGAACAAATTACTATATCTTCATATTATGTACTATCTACAGCCTCTTGAGTGCGCTTGGATCGCGTGGATGCGTAAGGAGAGCACATAATGTAATTTAATCGACATACCTTGTGCAGTCAGTTCGAACATTTATTTTTGGATTTGGACTCTAAACTTGAGTCGAGGCGTGTGATCAGAAAGTAGCTTAAGCAATGCAAACTGCGGTCGAACAATGTGACGCCAAATCCTCTACGACTGTGTGTGGCATTCAGTATGTCACATCGGCGCCTTTGTTTTGTAGTCTCTGAGGTCACCCTCTGTCCTCCTTATGGCCTTCCGACGTCGTTGCCTCTTTCCAGACTGATAACGCCATATCTGACTCTTCATGGACCTTGCCTTTGACTGGAGGACCTCAAATCATGGCCTTTCCACACTATAGACTTTGCTGTAGACTGAAGACGCCTTGTGCACTTGTCTTGTCCGCCAGCCCGAAATCATCGTCGTTTCTCGATCTCATCACATAATTTATGCCGGACTGTTGCAGTGGTTGCGGCCATCTCCAAATCCACTTGAGATAATTGATCTAGGCGAAGTAGCACCATGGCATATGTAAAAAGAGCCCGTATATAGGTGTATCAATTTATTACCTTTTTCTGTTGGGCAAATATTCCTATGGTACATGGTGCATGCCCATGTGTATCCTTATAGCTGCCAGATAGATGGATCTCCATCAAGTATATGTTTCTTTAGGGATCCATATCTAGTATACATTTGTTTGTTGTTTTTAACACGTCTAGTATACGGTTGTTGGCTGCACGTGCACATCCATGGTGGCGTCTAGTTGATCGGATTTTGCATCTATCCATCTAGTATACATGTTTGACAAGGATTATGTTTTTTCGTATATATATTGTATATGCATTCGCGTGGTCCTTATTTTTAACGAACAGTGCTTAATTTATACTATCGGCCACTGTAATTAGAAGACACTTAATAATTCAATTGTAAAAAAATTGCGAGAATATAAATATTTTTTCAGCACTTAGATGTTCACATATGTCAAAATCACTTGTCGATTCTTGATTTATTGCCGCTAATCTTCTATTATAGGCACATGCAAAAATATATATTCTATTACAGGCATACTTTTTTGCGAATAAGGCATACTTTATTAGTGAAAAAAATATTGGTAGTTTGTTTGTTCCACATTTAGGTTATGCACGTACACATGTACTTTGTTATCTGGGTAGAGGAAGTTTTTTTGCCCATGGATGGAGACATTTTTTGTCACAACGTGAAGTCCTAATGTAGTAGTCCACAGATTTTCCTTTTAAACATAAAAGATTTCGAATTAATTACCACTGTAATTAGAAGACACTTAATAATTCAATTGTAAAAAAATTGCGAGAATAGAAATATTTTTTCAGCACTTAGATGTTCACATATGTCAAAATCACTTGTCGATTCTTGATTTATTGCCGCTAATTTTCTATTATAGGCACCCGCAAAAATATATATTCTATTATAGGCATACTTTTTTTTTGCGAATAAGGCATACTTTATTAGTGAAAAAAATATTGGTAGTTTGTTTGTCCCACACTTAGGCTATGCACGTACCCATGTACTTTGTTATCTGGGTAGAGGAAGTTTTTTTGCCCATGGATGGAGACATTTTTTGTCACAACGTGAAGTCCTAATGTAGTAGTCCACAGGTTTTTCTTTTAAACATAAAAGATTTTGGATTAATTAATTTCCTAAAATAATATCTCAATGTTTTTGGCTGCAATCATGAATGACATCATCAGATGTAGTATTGTGACCCGCCTTCTTTTTGGTGTGGCGGTCAGACTCCCTTATACGGGAGACGTACTCTTTTTTAGCTCCTTGGCCGGCGTGTTTTTTTTATGGAGCTGCGGCCGTACTTTTCTATGCCAATGCAAGTTCTGATCGGATTGTCTTGGAGGTACCCTTTTAAATAAATAAAAAATGTGATTTGGATGAAAGATGTGCAGAACTGTTTTACGTGTCATGCCAAATTGATTGTACGCAACTATATTTCTATGTAACGCTGCATCTTTTAATCTTAACCGTTAATATTTAAAATTGACTTTTCGCAAAAAAAAAATTTAAATTGACGATCGAGATAATTTAATATATGTGGACGAATGTGATGGCTTATTTAACTTCTGTTATATATCCTAGTACTCCCTCTTATCTATATTACTTATCACTGCTTTAAGTTGTACTAAATCAGCAATAAATAAATATGGATCGGAGGGAGTACATAAATCCACTTACAATAGCAAGTCATTGACGTCCAACGGTTTGACGTCCATGTCTTGGTTTAGAATGTGTTGTGTTCACTAATTCACTCGAAGAAAGTCCAGTAAACAACCGAGTGATATGGCTGCAAATTTCTACTAGGATGTGACGACGTGCACTAGACGAATTTAAAGCGCAGCTAGTGATTCAGTATAACAGCATATAGTTATGCCAAACGCATACCAGGACTAAATTGAAGAGGTAACTCATTCTCGGCTCTATATATAAGGGAATGTATCCTGTGCACCCGCACTTGTGGTGCTACCGGTGCACCGGATGATATACAATGTTTTAAAAAATCTGGAAAAAAATCTAGCACGTTAGCGTAGCATCAATGTACGATGTCACAAAATTTCGTATAAAATTTTGAAATACTTTTTGAGATACAAAAATGACAAATTTGACATAAGTGTGATAATGTGTCAAATCTAAATCCCAAGTTATGTTATGCACTATTCAGTGTTGAATTTATTATTTTTGTTTTTCGAGTTATATTTCGAATTTTCACTTGAAATTTTGTGACAACCTACATTGATGTTGTGTGAGTGTGCTAAATTTTTTCAACTTTTTTAACATATTAAAAAACACAATGTGAGTTCGGTGCACCGGTAGCACCACAAGCTCCGGTGCACAAGATATTTTCCCCTATATATAAGCACATGGAGAGAAACAAGAGATTGAGCTGAGTAAGCGACGACACAGATAAATATAACATTTCAACACTTAGTGGTGCACAAGCAAGCTTTGTCTCGTACTCAAACCTGACACCACTATGTAACGGTGCGCCTTGTAGCAATAGGATTGTGAGATATCAAGAAACATACCAGGGTAATTTTTCTGGACCGTGCTCTCTGATTTGCTAAGGTATTAGAGCATCTCTAGCAGACTTTTTATATCGCGTCAAACAATAAAATAACTGTCAGTTTACAATCTTGCGCGGAAAAAACAGTCTGAACATACACCTTAAACGCCCTAACCCTTTTTTTTTGAGAGGCGTGGTAAATTGCCCCTCCCCCCCCCGACCCGCGAAAACACAGGTTTTTCCCCGCCCCGTTGGTGCCCTGTATCATGGAAAAACAGCTGGAGGGAAGGACATTTCAGCCCGCATGCGTTCCCCTCCCCGATTCCGCAGCCACCCGCCGCCTTCGGTTCCGGCCATATCTGCCGGCGGAAACACACCGCCGGGCCGCTGCAGACCCGGGTCCACCGCGCCGCTTCGCCGGCGCCCCGGATCTGCCGCGCCCAGCCGTCCCCGAGTCGTCACCGCCCTGGATCGGCCGCCGCCAAGTCGCCGCCTGCTCCGGATCCGCTAGTGAGTCCCTTTCTGCCCCTTCAAGTTAGATTTAGCGAACGATTTCCGTTCATGCGAGCTCCGTTGCGATTTGTAGATGGATTTGAGCCCTTGCGAGGATTTTTTTGCTCGAGGATTCGTCCTCGTCCGACGATTTGGACATAGAGACGCTGCTCGAGAACAATCGGTAGCAGATGGTGGTGGTGGTCCTCGCCGTGAAGGAGCTCGAGGATAGGAACAGAAAGAGACGGCGAGGATCAACCGTCGGCCGTCTTTGCATCCCTCGCAACCGCCATCTCCGGAACATGATGCTAATGCAAGACTACTTCGTGGCGTCACCTACGTATCCACCGCACCTCTTCCGGAGAAGGTATCGAATGCGCCATCCTCTTCATAAAAATAGTAGAAGCTTGCGAGGCCAATTCTTGTTTTTTTTACCCAAAAGAGAAAGGTTGCGGGCTTGAAGGTTTTAGCGCATATCAAAAAATCTCGGCAGCTATGAGAGTGATTGCATATGGCATTCCGGCTGACTATGCCGAGGAATATCTTCGCATTGGCGAAGATACTACAATTGAGTCAGTGCGTAGGTTCGCCAAAGTGATCATCCGTGCCTTTGGTCCAGTCTATCTTCGGGCAACCAACGAGGAAGACACGAAAGTGTTGATGGCAACAAACGAGAAGCAAGGTTGGCCGGGCATGCTAGGAAGCATTGATAGCATGCATTGGACTTGGAAAACCTGCCCGAAGGCATGGCACGGGCAGTATTGTGACAAGTCTCGTGATGCAACAATTGTGCTAGAGGTCGTTGCATCCGAGGATTTATGGACTTGGCATTGTTTCTTTGGTTTGCCGGGTACTCTCAATGACATCAATGTGTTGCATCGGTCTCATTTGTTTACTAGACTTGCTAGGGGTGATGCTTCTGCTTGCAACTGCACGATGAATGGGCATCAGTACACAAAGGACTACTATCTTGCTGATGGTATTTACCCTTCCTGGTCTACATTTGTCAAGACCATCAGAAAACCCGAAAATAGGAAGCAAGCTGAATTTGCAAAGGCACAAGAGGTTGTCCGAAAAGATACTAAAAGAGCTTTTGGGGTTTGCGAGCTAGGTTTGTCATTGTTCGTGGTCCTGCTCGTTTTTGGGACAAGCGTGCCCTGAACTGTAGGAGATATGCCCTAGAGGCAGTAATATCAGTTATTTTGTATCTCCTGGTTTGTAATGAAAGTTTATGTTCCATGCTATAACTGCAATGATTCTCGAGTCTACAATAAAACGAGGCTTGGAGGGAAACTCATGTGCACGTGTGGGATAATAAACGGAAAAATGTATTCCTGGTCAAGCCTCTATGACTGGCTCGAGTATTGCATGATGATCCTGTTTTCCTGATCATGGGCATGTCTATGCTGGCAATTTTGAGGGCAAAAATTGTTGGTAGAACACTTGTGTTGAATCGACCCAAATTGATGTTATGCTATGAGATGCATTCATCACAAGTTAATGGTTTATAACACAGAGAAGTTAATGTTTGCATAATTCCTTAGACCATGAGAGTATCGAGTTCCTTCATACTTGCTTCGTGAACTTTGGGGTTTGTTAAACGTCATCCGTAACTGGGTGGCTATTACGACGGCTTACGGGTTCACGGAAAAGTATGGCAAGTAACGAGATAGCTCAAGATTGGGATTTGCTCCTCCGACGATGGAGAGATATACTCGGGCCCTCTCGGTGAAACGGTATCCATCATCGTCTGGCCAGACAACTTGTGATTTGATCACTGGGATACCGAAACACGGAAACGAGAAAAGAGAACAAAACCGGTAACGAGGTAACTTGCATAGTGGACAAATTGTTGATCCACGAGGGTGCAATAAATCTCACCTCGGGTGTTTTGTGACATATCGCGAAGCAACAGGAATAGCTCACGGCAACTAGAGGTTCACTCGAATATTCATTCGTGTGGGTATAGGGGTCAATATGGGTGTCCATGGCTCCGATGTTGATCATTGATCGGAAGGGGTTCCAGGTCATGTCTATGCTTCACCGAACCTATAGGGTCACACGCTTAAGGGTCATCTATCTGCTGAATACTAGACAGGGAGTCTAGAGAAAATCACCGAAAAAGTTTCGGACAGCGGAAAAGTTCCGCAGAGAGAACACCGGATGAGTTTCGGTGAAACTGAAAAGTTGTTTCAGGGAATACCATTAAGTCAAAATGGTTTCAGTACATGCCTGATAATTCTTGGGGGGTGCCAGAATCATTCTAGAAACTTCTGGGAATTTTCTGGAAGAAAAACCAGAAATGTTCCGGAGCTGCCGGAACCACTTCAGATGCTTTTCGCAGATGAAAATCACTAAACTGGAATTGTTCCAGAACGCATTGAAAATTATTTTAGTGGGTACTGGAAATGTTCTAAGCCCACATAAATATTTTCAGTTCGAACGGACGCTGAAAAATGTCGTCGTGAATAGTGAAAATCAGCTTTATGGTTATTTTTTGGAAAGCCATTATTTTTGGGATTTGTCCCGAGATATTTTTGGGGGTGACATGGATGGATGAGGCCCCCTTGGGGGGCCCCTACAAGGAGATGGCCGGCCACATGGGGGCTCCTCCTTGGAGCCCCTACTTGTCCCTTGATTTCTCACTTGGGTCCTTGTGGAAGGACTTCATCCATGTGCATTTTGGGTTTTCTTGTAAAACCACCCTACCCCTTGGGTTTCCTATAAATAGAGGAGATGGGGGCTGCCATCTCTTCATCCCTTGCTCTCATACACATGCCATGCATTATCTGGCTTCTTCTCTCCCTCCCACGAAAAGAGTTTCGTAGAGCCGAAAGGCTGTCTGGGTTCCGGCAGGAACTAGTTCTGGACGGCGAAGCCCTGCCGGATAGCTGACACCGTATGTGTGCAACCCCGTAGAGAGGTCGTAGTTTCGGTCTTTTGCCCGAGGGGCTGTTCGAGTGTCCTCCCGAAGGGCTGTCCGAGTCTCCGTTCGAGTTTCGAGGGTCCTCCCGAAGGGCTGTCCGCGACATCGTCCGGGGGACTGTCCGACCGCCTCCCGAAGGGCTGTCCGACGAGGGAGTACATCCTCACGGTTGGGAGGTTGTAAATCCTAGCTGCGGGGATCTGCACCAACGATCTCCACCGACTCTTCTTCCGCTGCGCTTCGAGTCGGTACGGATCAGATCAAACCTTGTATGCAGTCTCCATAGTGGTCCTGGGCGTGCTCGCTATACCGAAAATTTTCGTTTTCTGTCGCGTTCCCTACAGTGGCATCAAGAGCCGTGCTATGCGTAGATGCAGGTTTCGATCGAGAATACATGGAGATGTATGGGTATTGCATAATATAATTAGGTAGTAGATGAGATCTATTGCTGAAAATTATTTATGCGGGTGACAGATGAAATCTGTTACCCGACGTTCTTGTTGCTTCCCTAGAATTTGCGTCTGCTCAATCTCAAGACAGCATGGTGGAATTTGACAAAGTTCTGGCAATCCGTGATCCTGATTGATCATGGAAGTGCTATCAGTTCTTTGGGTTCTGCCATAGTCAAAAGAAAGATGAAATTCACAGATGAAAGGGCATTGCAGATATGATCTGCACGGGGGTCATGCGTATGACGAAGTTTAGTATGGGGCTCGAGATTTAATTATCTCGTGTTTCATACACCCCGAGATGTTAATCTAGCAACTTGAATAATCATACTTGATGATAAAACGTTGGTAGCTGCGGTTTGAGTAAAAACCTTAGAAGCCACGTAAAATAAAATTTTTGCATAAACCGATTAGAGGCGTCTAACTTGGTTTTGCAGGATGGTTTGCATGTGATGTGGTATAGCAAGTCTCATATTCATTTTGATTATGTATGAGATGACTATATGATGTAATTAACATGACCTGCGTGTCATGATTCGGCATGATGGCTGGAGCCATATGATTGCACTTTAATGACCTGCGTGTTAACCTTAAGTAATGCATTTATTTTATCTGCTATGGAGATAGCAATATTATCTAGTGCATCGATAAGGTGGTGGCAATCTTCGTGAAGGTGAACACCGACGCGAATGCCGAAGACGAAGAAATACTTGACTTCTCCGTCAGAAGAGGCTATACCATATCATGCTATTATGAATTGCCTGAGATGTTTATCCCTCTTGATGCACCCTTCTTGATTGCGCGGTAGTCGCTTTTATTAGGGTGATCTCTCACAAAAATATCAGGTAGTTAGTGTTCTCCCAAGTGTAGCACCGTCACGGCACCTAACTTTTCGGGGTACGCCATGGATGCATGGGTACGAACGATTAGGGATGTGTGAGGCGGGTGAGTTGAGACCTCGCAGCAAGATCACTTGGTTGTCTTGACGTTCAGGCATGAAAGTCATGAGCTCGGAACACACGCATCGAAAGATGAACAAGAGTCACATGGAGATGTGATCGGCAAGTTGGCCTACCGATTAAAATTCCCGTCATGAGATGATGATTCTATGGCGATGAATTGAAGTCTGGATCTTGAATCACTCACAATCAATTATGAGAGATATTGATTTGAGTGGGAGCACACTTTAGAATAAAATTGTTTATTCACTAGTGCAAACTTCATTATAAACAAAGTCTAAGTGAAACTTTTGTTTCCCGTTGTAGATCAAATGGCTCGCAACACCACGTTCAACTTAGGCCCGTTGTTAGAGAAAGAGAAGTTAACTGTGACTGGAAACAACTATGCGGACTAGGTCCGTAACCTGAGGATTGTCCTCAGGGAAGCTAAGAAAGACTATGTGCTTGATCAACCTCTAGGTGATTCCCCTACGCCAGAAATGGCTCAGGATATCATCCACGTGTTTGACTCACGAAAGGATGATTTCAGTGTTGTTAAAGAACTTATGTTATCTTGCATGGATCCTGTGCTACAGAAATGTTATGAACGACTTAGTGCCTTCGAGATGATCGAGGCACTAAATGTTCTGTATCACAAACAGGATTTAGCTGAAGTTCATAAGATGACTGAAGCCATGGAAGAATGCAATATACATAAAGAATATCTAGTAAATGAACAAGGTGTCAAACTAGCAAACTATTATGATAGTATGGCTGAACAGGGAGTTAATTTTCCAAAGACACCTGGTAATGATTTGATCCTTACCTCGCTTTATGAAGCGATGCTCAAAACACATGAGATAGGACTGCAGAATCAGCAAAAGTTGCTGGTGAACAAAACTGCCAGTTTCAAAAGGAAAGGCAAGCCTAAGGGCGGAGCCAAGGCTGAAACTGTGTGTTTTCACTGCAAAGGCACTGGACACTGGAAAAGGAACTGCAAGATATACATGGCAGATAAGAAGAAAGGTATAACTGTTATACGGGTTAATGTCATTGATGTTTTGCTTGCTAGCGAAAATTCTAAGTCTTGGGTATTTGATACCGGATCGGTTGCTCACATTTGCAACTCGATATAGGGGCTTCAGAAGGTGCGCAAGCTAGCAAAGAATGAAGTCGTGATGCGCGTCGGGAACAGCGCTGGGATCGCCGCTCAAGCCGTCGGCATTATGCCTCTACGTCTCCCTTCAGGATTTATCTTAGAACTAAGTAACTGTTATTTTGTTCCACTATTGTGTAGAAACATTATCTCCGGATCATGTTTAGTACACGATGGGTATTCGTACAAGTCTGAGAACAATGGTTGTTCACTTTATTGTAAGGATATGTTTTATGGATTTGCACCCATTGTTGGGGGCCTTTTCATACTAAATCTTGAATGTGGAAATGATGTCTTTAACGTGAATGCTAAACGCCTTAAGAAGGCTGATACCACCACCACTTTCTTGTGGCACTGTCGGCTTGGCCACATCGGAAAGAAACGCATGCAAAGACTCCATAAAGATGGAGTTTTACCGTCCCTTGATTTTGAATCATTTGACACATGTGAAGCTTGCTTGATGGGGAAAATGACCAAGACGCCGTTCACGGGTCATCCTGAACGGGCGGGTGAATTGTTGGAAATAATACATAGTGATGTATGTGGTCCAATGAACACGGCCGCACGGGGTGGGTATTTTTACTTCGTGACTTTTACTGATGATTTAAGTCGGTATGGCTATATCTACTTGATGAAGCATAAGTCGGAAACCTTTGAAAAGTTCAAAGAATTTCAGAATGAGGTAGAAAATCATCGTGACAAAAAGATTAAGTTTCTGCGGTCTGATCGCGGAGGCGAGTATCTTAGTCATGAGTTTGGCCAACATCTGAGTGACCGTGGAATCGTTTCACAGCTTACGCCTCCCGGAACTCCACAGAGAAACGGCGTATCGGAACGACGTAACCGAACCTTGTTGGACATGGTAAGGTCGATGATGTCTCTTACAGATCTACCGATATCTTTTTGGGGTCACGCACTACTTACTGCCGCTCACACACTAAACAAAGCACTGTCTAAGTCTATTAAGACGACACCACATGAGATGTGGTATGGGAAGAAACCTTGTGTGTCGCATCTTAAAATTTGGGGTTGTGAGGCATATGTAAAGCGTTTACAGCCTAGCAAACTCAATCCCAGATCAGACAAATGTTACTTTGTAGGTTATCCAACAAGCACCGTTGGGTATTCCTTCTACCTACCCTCCGAGCACAAAGTGTTTGTCGCTAAAGGCGGAGTCTTTATTGAGAAAGAGTTTCTCGCTAAAGAAACAAGTGGGAGGACAGTACAACTCAATGAGATTAGTGAATCTTCGGCAACCGTTGATATGGCTAAGGAACCGGAAGAAATTCCGCTAATTATCCCTACAACTGAGCCGGAAGTTGTCGCATATGATGCGGAGACTTCAGACAATGTTGTAACTGAACCGCGCAGATCAGGTAGGGCTATCCAGCCACCTGAATAGTTTCATAACGAAATCTTCATTCTTGAAGACGATGAACCTGTGCACTACAAGGAAGCGATGGTGGGGCCCAGCTCAAAAGAATGGCACAAAGCCATGAGATCCGAAATGGAATCCATGTACGAAAACCAAGTTTGGAACTTGGAAGAACTTCCAGAAGGCGTAAAGCCGATTGGTTGTAAATGGATTTTCAAAAGGAAGACGGACGCGGATGGTAACATTACTATCCAAAAAGCTAGACTTGTCGCGAAAGGGTTCATGCAAGTTCCAGGAGTGGACTACGACGAGACTTTCTCGCCCGTAGCTATGCTTAGGTCTGTTCGGATATTACTAGCAATATCTGCTTATTTCGATTATGAAATATGGCAGATGGATGTCAAAACGGCTTTCCTAAATGGAAACCTCAAAGAGGATGTATACATGATACAGCCAGAAGGTTTTGTCATTCATGAGGATACTGGAAAGGTATGCAAACTTCAGAAAGCCATTTATGGTCTGAAGCAAGCGTCAAGGAGATGGAACATTCGTTTTGATGAAGTGGTCAAAGAGTTTGGCTTCATCAGAAATGACGAAGAATCTTGTGTTTACAAGAAGTTTAGTGGGAGCGCAAAAGCATTTCTAATCTTGTATGTGGATGACATATTGTTGATTGGAAATGACGTGAATTTTCTTAGTGAAATAAAAGACTCATTGAAGAAAAGGTTTTCAATGAAAGACTTAGGCGAAGCGGCATATGTATTGGGCATCAGAATCTATAGAGATAGATCAAAACGCCTGATAGCGCTTAGCCAAAGCACGTACATTGACAAGGTGTTGAAAAGGTTCAACATGGAGAACTCCAAGAAAGGCCTACTCCCCATGTCACCTGGCACAGTGCTTTGCAAGAATCAGAGCCCTCGAACTCTCGATGAGCGAGTACAAATGAATGATGTTCCATATGCCTCGGCAGTTGGTTCTATTATGTATGCCATGCTATGTACAAGACCGGATGTTTCCTATGCGCTAAGTGTTAGCAGCCGGTACCAAAGTGATCCAGGATTGGAACACTGGGCCGCAGTCAAGGGTATTCTTAAGTACCTCAGAAGGACCAAGGATTTACTCCTTGTGTACGGAGGTGATGAAGAGCTCATTGTAAGTGGTTACACTGATGCAGGCTTCATGACTGACCCAGATGACTTCAAATCTCAATCAGGCTATGTTTTCATGTTGAACGGTGGCGCAGTTGATTGGAAAAGTTCCAAACAAAAGACTGTGGCGGATTCTACGACGGAGGCGGAGTATGTTGTAGCTTCAGAAGCCTCCAAGGAGGTGGTATGGATCAAGCAATTTCTTGAAGACCTTGGTGTGGTTCCAAGTGCTCTGGACCCGGTGGAGATCTATTGTGATAATAGTGGCGCCGTGGCTCAGGCAAGGGAGCCGAGTTCGCACCATAAGACAAGACATATTCAACGCAAATATAAACTCATTCGACATCATGTCGAAGAGGGTTTAGTGAAAGTACGCAAAGTTCACACGGATCTGAATGTGTCAGACCCGATGACAAAGCCTCTACCACGAGCAAAGCATGAGCAACACCGGATAGCCATTGGTGTTAGGGAAGCCATGTAACTGGATTATGACTCTAGTGCAAGTGGGAGTCTGTAGGAGATATGCCCTAGAGGCAGTAATATCAGTTATTTTGTATCTCCTGGTTTGTAATGAAAGTTTATGTTCCATGCTATAACTGCAATGATTCTCGAGTTTACAATAAAACGAGGCTTGGAGGGAAACTCATGTGCACGTGTGGGATAATAAACGGAAAAATGTATTCCTGGTCAAGCCTCTATGACTGGCTCGAGTATTGCATGATGATCCTGTTTTCCTGATCATGGGCATGTCTATGCCGGCAATTTTGAGGGCAAAAATTGTTGGTAGAACACTTGTGTTGAATCGACCCAAATTGATGTTATGCTATGAGATGCATTCGTCACAAGTTAATGGTTTATAACATAGAGAAGTTAATGTTTGCATAATTCCTTAGACCATGAGAGTATCGAGTTCCTTCATACTTGCTTCGTGAACTTTGGGGTTTGTTAAACGTCATCCGTAACTGGGTGGCTATTACGGCGGCTTACGGGTTCACGAAAAAGTATGGCAAGTAACAAGATAGCTCAAGATTGGGATTTGCTCCTCCGACGATGGAGAGATATACTCGGGCCCTCTCGGTGAAACGGTATCCATCATCGTCTGGCCAGACAACTTGTGATTTGATCACTGGGATACCGAAACACGGAAACGAGAAAAGAGAACAAAACCGGTAACGAGGTAACTTGCATAGTGGACAAATTGTTGATCCACGGGGGTGCAATAAATCTCACCTCGGGTGTTTTGTGACATATCGCGAAGCAACAGGAATAGCTCACGGCAGCTGGAGGTTCACTCGAATATTCATTCGTGTGGGTATAGGGGTCAATATGGGTGTCCATGGCTCCGATGTTGATCATTGATCGGAAGGGGTTCCAGGTCATGTCTATGCTTCACCGAACCTATAGGGTCACACGCTTAAGGGTCATCTATTTGCTGAATACTAGACAGGGAGTCTGAGAGAAAATCACCGAAAAAGTTTCGGACAGCGGAAAAGTTCCGCAGAAAGAACACCGGATGAGTTTCGGTGAAACTGAAAAGTTGTTTCAGGGAATACCATTAAGTCAAAATGGTTTCGGCACATGCCTGATAATTCTTGGGGGGTGCCAGAATCATTCTGGAAACTTCTGGGAATTTTCTGGAAGAAAAACCAGAAATGTTCCGGAGCTGCCGGAACCACTTCAGATGCTTTTCGCAGATGAAAATCACTAAACTGGAATTGTTCCAGAACGCATTGAAAATTATTTTAGTGGGTACTGGAAATGTTCTAAGCCCACATAAATATTTTCAGTTCGAACGGACGCTGAAAAATGTCGTCGTGAATAGTGAAAATCAGCTTTATGGTTATTTTTTGGAAAGCCATTATTTTTGGGATTTGTCCCAAGATATTTTTGGGGGTGACATGGATGGATGAGGCCCCCCAGGGGGCCCCTACAAGGAGATGGTCGGCCACATGGGGGCTCCTCCTTGGAGCCCCCACTTGTCCCTTGATTTCTCACTTGGGTCCTTGTGGAAGGACTTCATCCATGTGCATTTTGGGTTTTCTTGTAAAACCACCCTACCCCTTGGGTTTCCTATAAATAGAGGAGATGGGGGCTGCCATCTCTTCATCCCTTGCTCTCATACACATGCCATGCATTATCTGGCTTCTTCTCTCCCTCCCACGAAAAGAGTTTCGTAGAGCCGAAAGGCTGTCTGGGTTCCGGCAGGAACTAGTTCTGGACGGCGAAGCCCTGCCGGATAGCTGACACCGTATGTGTGCAACCCCGTAGAGAGGTCGTAGTTTCGGTATTTTGCCCGAGGGGCTGTTCGAGTGTCCTCCCGAAGGGCTGTTCGAGTCTCCGTTCGAGTTTCGAGGGTCCTCCCGAAGGGCTGTCCGCGACATCGTCCGGGGGACTGTCCGACCGCCTCCCGAAGGGCTGTCCGACGAGGGAGTACATCCTCGCGGTTGGGAGGTTGTAAATCCTAGCTGCGGGGATCTGCACCAACGATCTCCACTGACTCTTCTTCCGCTGCGCTTCGAGTCGGTACGGATCAGATCAAACCTTGTATGCAGTCTCCATAGTGGTCCTGGGCGTGCTCGCTATACCGAAATTTTTTGTTTTCTATCGCGTTCCCCTACATGAACAACATCATGACATGTTGTGTGATTCTTCACAACATGATCATCGACGATGAGAGGGACATGAACTTGGAGTTCTTCTACGACAATGTCGGTAGCCGTGTGAAGCGATCTAGAGACATTGACCGCATACAAGCATTCCTTCACACATACCGGGAAATTGAAGACTCAAACACCCACCACCATCTTCAACACGATCTCATTGAGCACAATTGGCAAAGGCACGGGCAGTAATAAAACCTGCCATTTGTACATTCATTTAATTTAATGCATGTGTGATTTGTATGATTGTTGTATTCAGAACAATTCTTGTATTGAATTATAAGTTTAATTCATATATTTTAATAATTATTATAATTTGGATGATTGTTGTATTGTAGTATTCAGATTTTTTTTATATTGATTTCATATTTCTATGTAATATGACACATATGTGTCAAATTGAGAAAAAATCACATGGTAGCCCTCAAAACACGTTTTGTGCGGCCCTTATACTCACTTTAAAAGTCCGTGCGATAAGGGGTCTGCTAGAGATGCTCTTAGACCACATTTCTCTGTCTCTTCCATAATGGGTCCGTGTGGCATTCTCGAAGGAGGCCCTAGCACACCATGGCACAAAAAGGCTGGAATGGTGCCATTCTATAACACCACCAAGATACATCATGTTTCGAGGCACACAATCGAGGAAGGACTTATGGTTTCATTTCCTGCTTCGCGCAAGGAAGTTACCATAGCGTCTTGCCGTCATGGTCGGTCACTCCCTGCCGAAGGTTAACTAAGGTGTATTGATGCCGACCACATGGTATTATTAAGCAACGACATTTATGCCAGGTCAAAATATTATGAGGGAGTGGTAATTTTACATGAAATGATTCAGAAAATAATGGAAATATGCCCTAGATGCAATAATAAAATGGTTATTATTATATTTCCTTAATCATGATAAAGGTTTATTATTCCTGCTAGAATTGTATTGACCGGAAACTTAAATACATGTGTCGATACATAAACAAATACCGTGTCCCTAGTGAGCCTGTACTAGACTAGCTCGTTGATCAAAGATGGTTAAGGTTTCCTAACCATAGACATGAGTTGTCATTTGATAACGGGATCACATCATTAGAAGAATGATGTGATGGACAAGACCCATCCGTTAGCTTAGCATATGATCGTTCAGTTTATTTCTATTGCTTTCTTAATGTCAAATACATATTCCTTCAACTATGAGATCATGCAACTCCCGGATACCGGAGGAATACCTTGTGTGCTATCAAACGTCACAACGTAACGGGGTGATCATAGAGATGCTATACAGGTATCTCCGAATGTGTCTGTTGAGTTGGCATGGATCGAGATTAGGATTTGTCACTCCGTGTATCGGAGAAGTATCTCTGGGCCCTCTCGGTAATACAACATCACAAGAAGCTTGCAAGCAAAGTAACTAAGGAGTTAGTTACGAGATGATGTATTACGGAACGAGTAAAGAGACTTGCCGGTAACGAGATTGAACTAGGTATGAAGTTACCGACGATCGAATCTCAGGCAAGTAACATACCGACAGACAAAGGAAATTACGTATGTTGTCATAAAGGTTCGACCGATAAAGATCTTCGTAGAATATGTAGGAACCAATATGGGCATCCAGGTCCCGCTATTGGTTATTGACCAGAGAAGCTTCTCGGTCATGTCTACATCATTCTCGAACACGTAGGGTCCGCACGCTTAACGTTCGTTGACGATATAGTATTATATGAGTTATGTATGTTGGTGACCGAATGTTGTTCGGATTCCGGGATAAGACCACAGACAAGACGAAGAGCTCCGGAATAGTCCGGAGGTAAAGATTGATATATGGGAGAATAGTGTTTAGTCTCGGGAAGGGTTCCAGAATTCACCGGAAGGGGTTTCGGATATTTCCCGAAATGTTCGGGTACGAGAACACTTTATTTGGGCCAAGGGGTAAATCCTACGGGGCTTTTGGTAAGTGCAAAAGGCAGTTTTGCGGAGGCCAGGGGCCAGACGCCAGGGACCCTGGCGTCTCGGTCCAGACGCCAGGAACACTGACGTCTGGTCCTGGAGTCCGAGAAGAACTCTAGCCTTTCGAGCAATGACGACCCACAAGTATAGGGGATCAATCGTAGTCCTTTCAATAAGTAAGAGTGTCGAACCCAACGAGGAGCAGAAGGAAATGACAAGTGGTTTTCAGCAAGGTATTCTCTGCAAGCACTGAAATTATAAGTAACGAGTAATTTGATAGCAAGATAATTTGTAATGAGCAAGTAACGGTAACGACAAATAATATGCAGCAAGGTAGCCCAATCCTTTTTTGGCAAAGAACAGGCCAAAACGGTCTCTTATGATAAGCGAAGCGTTCTTAAGGGTACATAGGAATTTCATCTAGTCACTTTCATCATGTTGGTTTGATTCGTGTTCGCTACTTTAATAATTTGATATGTGGGTGGACCGGTGCTTAGGTGTTGTTCTTACTTGAACAAATCTCCTACTTATGATTAACCCCCTCGCAAGCATCCGCAACTACGAGAAAAGTATTAAGATAAAATCTAACCATAGCATTAAACTTTTGGATCCAAATCAGTTCCTTACGAAGTAACGCATAAAATAGGGTTTAAGCTTCTGTCACTCTCGCAACCCATCATCTAATAACTATTCCACAATGCATTCTCTTAGGTCCTAATAAGGTGAAGTGCCATGTAGTCGACGTTCACATGACACCACTAAGGGAATCACAACATACATACCATCAAAATATTGAACACATATCAAATTCACATGATTACTTGCAACAAGATTTCTCCCGTGACCTCAAGAACAAAAGTAACTACTCACAAATGATAATCATGCTCAAGATCAGAGGGGTATTAAATAGCATAATGGATCTGAACATATAATCTTCCACCAAATAAACCATATAGTAATCAACTACAAGATGTAATCAACACTACTAGTCACCCACAAGCACCAATCTAAGGTTCCGGTACAAAGATTGAACACAAGAGATGAACTAGGGTTTCAGAGGAGATGGTGTTGTTGAAGATGCTGATGGAGATTGCCCTCCCCAAGATGGGAGAGTTGTTGGTGATGATGATGACGATGATTTCCCCCTCCGAGAGGGAAGTTCCCCCGGCGGAATCGCTCCGCCGGAGGGCAAAAGTGCTCCTGCCCAAGTTCCGCCTCGAGATGGCGGCGCTTCGTCCCGAAAGTCCTCTATTTATTTTTTTTCTAGGTCAAAATGACTTATATACCAGAAGAGGGGCATCGGAGGTGGGCCGAGGAGGGACAACCCACCAGGGCGCGCCTGGGGGCCCTGGCGCGCCCAGGTGGGTTGTGCCCACCTGGTGGGGCCCCTCTAGTAGTTATTTGCTCCAATAATTCTTAAATATTCCATACAAATTCTCCGTGAAGTTTTAGCTCATTTGGAGTTGTGCAGAATAGGTTGCCTGACGAAGCTTTTTTAGGTCCAGAATTCCAGCTGCCGGTATTCTCCCTCTTTGTGTGAACCTTGCATATTATGAGAGAAAAGGCATTAGAATTACTCCATAAAGCATTATTATGCATAAAAATATCATAAATAACAGTAGAAAAACATGATGCAAAATGGACGTATCAACTCCCCAAGCTTAGACCTCGTTTGTCCTCAAGCGAAAACCGAAATCGAAAAACATGTCCACATGCTTAGAGAGAGAAGTGTCGATAAAACAAAATACGAACATAGAAGCATCATGTATATTATTATAACAGCAACAAACTTTATTATAAACTTTTATCCCATAACTTTTATCATAAACTTCTCATGAACAAGTAACAATTCATCACAACATCGAAGTATAAAGCATAAACTCTATTGAAAACCAACAAACTATGTTCTCAGTCAACTTTGAAACTACAATTCATCATCTTTTAAGGAAGGGTCATGTTTCGGAGCCTTTTGGCAAGTCCACATTCTCAACAATCATATAGTCTTCTATGATTGCTAACACTCACCACATACACATGAGCAAAAAGTTTCAACCGGACACATAGAAAGATAGGGCCTATAGTTTTGCCTCCCAACGTATTCACCTCAAGGGTGATGTCAACAATAATAACTCATGCCCACCCATATCCAACTGGATATATGTGTCTAGATCTTTCCTCACCACATGGTAATTGCCAAAAGAGAAAAATAAAAAGGAATAGAGGGATACTTTGACTCTTGCATAAAAGTAAATTCATAAAGGTAAAAGATAGGCCCTTCGCAGAGGGAAGCAGAGGTTGCCATGCGCTTTTTGGTTATATGCTCAATCTCTTAGTGCAAAAGAACGTCACGTTATATTGCCCCTTATGATAGCAACATTTATTATGCAGTCTGTCGCCTTTATTATTTTGCAATCACAAGTTCGTACAACGCTCAATTTTCTCTTACACTAAATGATCTAACACATTTAGAAGCAATTTTTATTGCCTTATTGCACTGATGATAACTTACTTGAAGGATCTTACTCAATACATAAATAGGTATAGTGAACTCTCAAAACAAGTAGTATCTCTACTTAGTGCAGAATTTTTGGCTAGCAAAGATGGGGGGCAAGCACCACATGTTAAAGGGTCTATGACAATACAACTTCTATGTGAATATGAACAAACATAAATCATTACGTTGTCTTCCTTGTCCAACGTCAATAATTTTGGCATATAATATTTTGATGGGGGCTCACAATCATAAAAGATGTCCAAGATAGTATATTTGCATGTGAATCTTCTCTTCCCTTATTAATTCTTTCATGAATTGCATCATTGACCAATGCTATGTTTGTAAATCTCCAATAAATTTTACTACTTATAATCTTCCTTATGTGATGTCATTACTTACCATAAGATTAGCATATGATCTTTTTCATTTATTTCCTTTCTTTTTATTGAACATGAAAGTAAAGAACACAAAACTCAAACCAAACTTTATTATATATCTCGCACACGATTACAAGGATAGATCACTAAGCAAGCACTTGAAAAGAAAGGATCGAACTAAACTTTTATTCAACTAAATCGAAAGATAACTAAGGATCGAACTAAGATAAATAAAGATAAAAGATAGTGATGATGATACGATACCGGGGCACCTCCCCCAAGCTTGGCACAAGCCAAGGGGGGTGCCCATACCCGATACTCAAGTCTCCTTCGGTGAAGAAGAGGGAGGTGGTGGTGATGAGGTAGTGGGTTTATCCTTCTCTTTCTTCAGCTTACGTCGGAGAGTAAAATAACCTATCCTCAACTCATCATTCTCCATCTCAAGCTTTATTATCCTCTTGCATAACGCCTCCATGCTTTCGTGCTTGAAACGAGGAGGGACTAGTTCATCTTCATCGTCCTCATCGGAGAACCATATGTAGGGATAGGTGTCCTTGTAGATATTTTTATCTAAAGGCTGATAAGAAACTGGGCACTCCTCCTCGGAATCTTGAGACGACATATTTTCATATCTATCAGGAAAATAGCGAGAAAAGAAAACACAAGATTTCTCCGTGATACGGTGGTCAATAGGTTCGGGGGGTATATAAAGATTTTTTATCTTGGGAAATAAGCAAACGGGAGAAAAACGGAGTCCGGAAGGTACCCGAGGTGGGCACAACCCACCTGGGCAAGCCTGCCAGGCGCGCCCTGGTGTCTTGTGCCCACCAGGATTGTCTTCCTGATTGTTTCTTATTTTCCTAATTTTTAATATATTCCAAAACTGACAGAAAATATTTTTGCGGATTTTTCGGAGTCCGTTTACTTACCGTATCATGTACCTCCTCTTCTTTTTACGATTCTAGAGTGTTCCGAAAGGTTTCTTTTATGTGTTCTTCTGGTGTCATAGTTTGGATAATATTGCTTTCAACATTAATGGGAGTACCTGAGATATAATGTTTTATTCTTTGCCCATTGACAACATTCGGGTTAGTACCTTCGGCATTCTTTATTTTGATAGCTCCAGATCGATAAACCTCCTTGATAACATAAGGTCCTTCCCATTTGGAGAGAAATTTTCCTACAAAGAATCTGAAACGAGAGTTGTACAAAAAAACATATTCTCCAACTTTGAACTCACGCTTTTGGATTCTTTTATCATGCCATCTTTTAATTTTTTCTTTAAATAATTTGGCATTTTCATAAGCTTGGATTCTCCATTCATCTAGTAAGCTAATGTCAAATAAACTCTTTTCACCGGCAAGTTTGAAGTCATAGTTGAGTTCTTTAATTGCCCAATATGCTTTATGTTCTAACTCAAGAGGCAAATGCCAATCTTTTACATAAACCATTTTATAAGGAGACATACCCATGGGATTTTTATATGCTGTCCGGTAAGCCCAAAGTGCATCGTCTAATTTCTTAGACCAATTCTTTCGGAATCTATTGATAGTTTTTTGTAAAACTAGAAAAGTGGCCCGCTCGATGCGCGGGCTAGAATTTTAGACGGTTTAATAATGGCGCATATTATTTGATTTTTGTAAAGAGAAATTGGAATCATCCTTATTGGTTTCTTTTTTAATATAAAATTATAATGCCATGTCATCATCGTGCCATTAGTGCTTGATCCAAGCTAAAGTTAATTAATTCAGCCAAGCTTAGTCGATGCTTTCTGGATTAGTTCTTGCATCTTAAGATGAAGTTATGAAAATGCTTGTTCATGTGCCAAGAACTATGATCTCGGTTGCAGACCAAGAAAAACCTAATGCTTAGATGATTGTGTGAGCGCACGTATTCATATTGTACTCAACTCCCAACAACAAAGTACCGAGTCATATGATTTTTTTAGGATATAGTATTTTCTACATCGGAACCTACCTAATTTTAGAGATTTCAGGCAAGGAACAAAATTTACTCTAGGTGGCATAAAACTGATTAGTAGCATTTGTAGCATGCATGCACAAACTACGCTTCCCTTGTAATTAGTACATCTATGAGTGTGTCTCATGCTCATGCTAATTACACAAACGAATTCTTTAAACAGAGCACTATAGAAAAGATAGCAGTTAACTAAATATGTACCTTATATCCTGCATGCCATGGGGATGCAATGCATATTCTATGGCCGCCTCAATAGTTGTGCCATCCATACCATCTATCAGATCATATAATGGACTATAAATGGAAGTGAACTAAAGGATGAAAATTGTGTAGGCTCGTGAAAACATTAGACGTATACTAAATAATTAATAGATAATTGAAAGATCGCTACTGCAGCCACATCTGAATCTTTACGTAGATTTGCACTCTTGTGAATACTACAACCCAATCTGGTGAAGAGGCGATAAGAAACCCAAATCATACATATCAGAGTATCTAATTAAAGGAAATAAGTTCCGTTACTGGAAGATAAAATCGACCTTAGTGTGGATGGCTCTCCCCTCAAACATATACCTTGATCCATGTTCTAAGTTCAGAAATCACTGATGGACCCTTGATGTAGAAGCGAATGGAAGCAGCTGGTTGTCTGATGTATGGAATGACGTTGGAACTGGATAGCAGCGAGCTTGTAGGTTGTAGCAGAAACTGCTCGATGAAAGCCGGCAAAACTGCACACCTATGTTTTGATTGGAGGTAGTTTGGCCTGCGCTGAGGCAGAGGAAGTTGAGCCAATTTTTGGCAGCCTTGTCGCCAGCGCCAGCCCTACCTTTGCTCCTGTCCTTTGGTGCCTACTCCGCGACCCGTTCACCTCCACACCGGTGGAAGAGGTGGTTGAGCTCTCCTGATTAGAATTGGACACGAAGGATCCAGAGGCACGTTAATGCATGCTTGCATGCATTTTCTGTACGTGTGTGTGGTACATGATGATTGTGTTGGGACAAACCCTCCGGCGAACCCTATCTCTCGCACTCGCTCAGACGGAAGTGGAAGAAGGAGAGGTGGGCATTGTATTTTTTTAGCGACAAACGCCTCGCCGCACAAACGACGCCACGCCGCACGAACGGCATTTTTTTTCCTTAACCTGGGCACATACCACCCATCAACCAATACATGGGGAGGATCTTTATACGCGGGCTCCTGCGCACCTCGACCTGCCGTTCCGCATCGTGCGCGCGCAATCTGGCTGGCTCGGCCACGCCCACGCAGCGTCCAACTCGCGCCCGACGCGGGCTGGATCCTACATGCATGCACGGTACACACAACTAACCAGCTAACTCACGCCATGCATGGACTAACCAACTCACGCGCGCACATAGCTAGCTTATCCATGCAACCAAGTCATGATTATCCTAACAATCTCCTCCTAATCTTGACTTCCATCGCCGAAGTTGTTGCAGCTCCCGCCGACGTCGTCATGGCCTCCGCTACGGTCTCCTGGACGCTTGACACAGCCTCCATCCTCTTCCTCAGCGACAAACACCGAGCTCCTTCTCTGCCGGCGACACACGCCTGACGTGTCGGCGACGTACACCGTATTCCTTGTCTCCGGTCGCGGCGACATACGCCATCTCCTTCGGCTCCGGCAACACATGCCGGTGACAGCCGCAACACCGTGCATCTCCTCAGACCGACACACGATCCGGAGCTTCATCGCGTAGCCGCTGGCGAACGCCACGACCGCCGGCATGCCTCCGGCAAGGAGAACGACGCCACCACGCGCCTCAACGTCGCCGTGCAACGCCTCCACGCCGCCGCGCCACCAAGATAACCAAGCTCATGATACCAATTATTGGGACAAACCCTCCGGCGAACCCTATCTCTCGCACTCGCTCAGACGGAGGTGGAAGAAGAAGAGGTGGGCATTGTATTTTTTTAGCGACAAACGCCTCACCGCACGAACGGCGCCATGCCGCACGAACGGCCTTTTTTTTCCTTAACCTGGGCACATACCACACATCAACCAATACATGGGGAGGATCTTTATACGCGGGCTCACACATGCGGCCGCTGCGCACCTCGACCAGCCGTTCCGCATCGTGCGCGCGCAATCTGGCTGGCTCGGCCACGCCCACGCAGCGTCCAACTCGCGCCCGACGCGGGCTGGATCCTACATGCATGCACGGTTCACACAACTAACCAGCTAACCCACGCCATGCATGGACTAACCAACTCACGCGCGCACATAGCTAGCTTATCCATGCAACCCAGTCATGATTATCCTAACAGATTGTAGTTTTCTGTACGTGCACTTAGCGAGCTGACCTGCTGAAGTAAACTAAAAAAAATTGACACCAAGCTTGCCGATCTCACCTAGCAAAGTTCTCCGCCCTAGTCCTCTCCGACTGTGCACCTCGACGCCCTCTTCAGATGGCTGTACTAATTAATCCATCCTCTTGTCAGTCGCTAATTGTTGTTCTTGCGCCAATTGCTCTCCTCTTCTCTTTGTGCTTTGCTGTAGTAATTACTTATCATCAGGTCATCCGTTGTATCTCAAGGTCCATGGCTTTTTTGCATGGCAGCAGTAGATCACATGTCCGCATCAGCTCTCATCTCCAGGTTGATGCTGTTGTAACATCAACCACTATAGCAGCCACCAGTGGTATCCTGTGGAGGTCCATGTGGCAACAGCCGACGGAGTTGTGCGCATGCATATGTCATCATAGTCGCCCATCCTCTTAGATTGGAAAAGAATCATAAAAATGGCTAGGCAAGTATGTGGCTTCAACGACTCCTCGGTGGTGCCGAGGTCCTCAGGAGAAATCTCTCGAGGGCAGGCCATTGGGAGAGGACGTGATTAAGGAGTTAGGGCTGGGTTGAGGGTCCAATTCTGTAGAGAAGGATGTTCCTTTGATACAGGATGTGAAGGATGGTTGCGGCGGCTTGAAGGGTCGAGAGGTTAGGGCTCGTGCGTTATTTTTCCAAGGAAGGTCTCGTGAGTCATTTTTTTAACTGGGAAGGCTCGTGAGTCATTGGGAAAGAGAGGTAAGTGTTATTCTTTTCTTATTATGTTGAAAAGTTATTTTGCGTAATGGCAATGGCAATGGTGGGTAATATTCACTGATCTATGTTGCAAAAAAAATGTCTCCATCCAACGGTTATGTTTTTCTTTTTCTACTAATTGAGCGGACATATCTTTCTAATTATTGTGGGATTTTCTAAAATATTCTCTTTTTTCTAATGATCCCATCAAATATTTTTTATATATAATAGATTAATTTTATTTCTCTATTGCTAAGTTCAACTTGACCACTAGGCTGAGGATGATAGGGGGATGCAATTCTATGGTTAACATCATACTTAGCAATCATTTTACGAAAAGCACCATGAATAAAATGTGAACCACCATCAGTCATTAAATATTTAGGGACTCCAAACCTTTAGAAATAACTTCCTTAAGCATTTTAATAGAGGTGTTGTGATAAGCACTACTAGTTGGAATAGTTTCCACCCACTTAGTAACATAATCAACAGCAACCAAAATATGTGTATACCCATTAGAGAAAGAAAAATGTCCCATGTAATCGAAACCCCAAACATCAAATGGTTCAACAGCAAGAGAATAATTCATAGGCATTTCCTGACGCTTACCAATATTACCAATTTTTTGACATTCATCACAAGATAAAACAAACTTACGGGCATCCTTGAAAAGAGTAGGCCAATAAAAACCAGATTGCAATACCTTTTGAGCAGTTCTGTCTCGCGCATGATGCCCTCCGTAAGCTTTGGAGTGATATTTTTGTTGGATTTGTTCATGTTCATGCTCAGGTACACAACGTCTAATAATACCATCTACTCCTTCTTTATAAAGATGTGGGTCATTCCAAAAGTAATGTCTTAAATCATAAAATATTTTTTTCTTTTATTGGTAAATGAAGCTAGGTGGTATATATTTAGCAACAATATAATTAGCATAGTCAGCATACCAAGGAGTGTTATGAGAAACATTTATTGCAGCTAATTGCTCATCAGGAAAACTATCATTAATAGGTTGTGGGTCATCAAGAATATTTTCTAACCTAGACAAGTTATCAGCTACGCTCCTTTCCTATCAGTGATATGTAAGTCAAATTCTTGTAGCAAGAGAACCCACCTAATGAGTCTAGGTTTAGCATCTTTCTTTTCCATAAGATATTTAATAGCAACATGATCAGTGTGAACAATCACTTTAGAATCAACAATGTAATATCTGAATTTATCACAAGCAAACACCACTACTAAAAATTCGTTTTCAGTAGTAGTATAATTTCTTTGGGCACTGTCTAGAGTTTTACTAGCATAATGAATAACATTTAATTTTTTATCAACTATTTGTCCTAAAACAGCACCAACAGCATAATCACTAGCATCACACATAATTTCAAAAGGCAAGTTCCAATCAGGTGGTTGAACAATAGGTGCAGAAATTAAGGCTTTCTTAAGTGTTTCAAAGGCTTCTACACAATCATCATCAAAAACAAATGGAACATTCTTTTGTAAAAGATTTGTAAGAGGCCTAGAAATTTTAGAGAAGTCTTTAATAAATCTCCTATAGAAACCAGCATGACCGACAAAACTACGGATACCTTTAATGTCTCTGGAACATGGCATTTTCTCAATTGCATCAACTTTGGCTTTATCCATCTTAATACCTCGTTCAGAAATTTTATGTCCCAAGACAATACCTTCATTGACCATAAAGTGGCACTTCTCCCAATTCAAGACAAGGTTAGTTTGCTCGCATCTATGCAAAACTCAATCAAGGTTACTTAATCAATCATCAAAAGAAGTTCCGTAAACGGAAAAATCATCCATGAAAACCTCAACAATCTTTTCATAAAAATCAGAGAATATAGCAGTCATACATCTTTGAAAGGTAGCAGGTGCATTGCATAAACCAAAAGGCATACATCTATAAGCATAAGTTCCAAAAGGACAAGTAAAGGTGGTTTTCTCTTGATCAGGTTGTGAAACAGGTATTTGGAAAAAACCAGAATATCCATCAAGAAAACAAAAGTGTGTGTGCTTAGATAATCTTTCTAGCATTTGATCAATGAAAAGCAGAGCGTAATGATCTTTTCTAGTTGCTTTATTTAATGTTCTAAAATCAATTATCATTCTATAGCCAGTGACAATTCTTTGTGGAATAAGTTCATTTTTATCATTAGGAACAACAGTAATACCTCCCTTCTTAGGGACACAATGAACGGGACTTACCCATCTACTATCAGCTATGGGATAGATTATACCTGCTTCCAGAAGCTTCAGTATTTCAGTTCTTACGACTTCTTTCATTTTAGGATTTAAACGTCGTTGGTGATCAACAACGGGTTTAGCGTCAGGTTTCATATTAATCTTGTGCTGACACAGAGTGGGACTAATGCCCTTAAGATCATCAAGAGTATATCCAATAGCAACTCGGTGCTTCTTCAGAATTTTCAATAATCTTTCTTCTTCATGTTTTGAAAGGTTAGCACTAATAATAACAGGATATACCTTTTTCTCATCAAGATAAGCATATTTCAAAGTGTCTGACAATTGTTTTAATTCAAACACAGGATCACCTATAGGTGGAGGAGGACCTCCTAGAGTTTCAATAGGCAAATTGTGTTTAAGCAGAGGTCGTTGTTCAAAGAAAATTTTATCTATCTCATTTCTTTCATGCATATGCATATCTTTTTTATGGTCTAGCAAATATTGTTCTAGTGGATCAGTAGGAGGCGCGACAATAGACGCAAGACCAATTATTTCATCCTTACTAGGCAATTCTTTCTTTTGATGTTTTCTATTGAACTTAGAAAAATTAAACTCATGAGACTCATAACCAAAACTAACACCGACGGTTTGTTTCTCACAATCTATTTTAGCATTAACGGTGTTCAAGAAAGGTCTACCAAAGATAATGGGACAAAAGTCATCTTGCGGGGAACCAAGAACTAGAAAATCAGTAGGATATTTTATTTTCCCACACAAGACTTCAACATCTCTAACAATCCCAAGTGGTGTGATGGTGTCTCTATTAGCAAGTTTAATAGTAACATCTATGTCTTCTATTTCAGCGGGTGCTATATCATTCATAATTTCTTGGTATAAGGTAAAAGGAATAGCACTCACGCTAGCACCTAAGTCACATAAACCATGATAACAGTGATCCCCTATTTTGACTGAGACAACAAGCATGCCAACAGCAGGTCTATGTTTATCTTTCTCATCGGGTTTAGCAATTCTAGCAGCTTCATTACAGAAATAAATAACATCCCCATCTATGTTTTCTACCAAGAGATCTTTAACCATAGCAACGCTAGGTTCTACTTTGATTTGTTCAGCAGGTTTAGGTGCTCTAATATTACTTTTATTGACCACGGTTGAAACCTTAGCATGTTCCTTCATCCTAACAGGGAAAGCTGGGTTTTCAATATAAGCAGTAGGAACAACTGGATCAACATTATAAATGATAGTTTCATCTTTAGCTATTACCGGTTCTTTAATTCCTTCTTTAATAGGTGGGTGATATTTAAACCACTTCTCCTTAGGGAGATCAACATGAGTAGCAAATGATTCACAAAAGGAGGCTACTATCTCGGAGTTAAGTCCATATTTAGTGCTAAACTTTTGAAAAGCATCGGTATTCATAAAATATTTAACACAATCAAACTTAAGCTTAATACCTGACTCTTTACCTTCGTCGAGTTCCCAATCTTCAGAGTTGCGTTTAATTCTTTCTAAAAGATCCCACCTGAATTCAATAGTCTTCTTCATAAAGGAACCAGTACAAGAAGTGTCGAGCATGGATTGATCATCACGAGAAAGCCGAGCATAAAAATTCTGAATGATAATTTCTCTTGAGAGCTCATGATTGGGGCATGAGTATAACATTGACTTAAGCCTCCCCCAAGCTAGAGTGATACTTTCTCCTTCACGAGGCCAAAAATTATATATATAATTCCGATCACGATGAACTAGATGCATAGGATAAAAATTTTGGTGAAATTCCAATTTCAATCGATTCCAATTCCAAGATCCAATATCATCGCATAGCCTATACCATGCCAATGCTTTTCCCTTCAAAGATAAAGTGAAAACCTTCTTCTTAGCTTCATCTCTGGGTAAACCTACAAGCTTAAATAATCCACAAATTTCATCCACATATATCAAGTGCATATTAGGATGTTCGGTTCCATCTCCTGCATAAGGATTAGCTAGCAGTTGTTCTATCATACCCAAAGGAATTTCATAACTAATATTTTCAGTAGGTGCAGTAGGTTGAGGGGCAACTAATTGTGGTTCCGGTCGAGGTGAAGATATCCCGAACAAACCCCTCAAAGGATTGTTCTCCATAGTAACAAGTGACAATAAATTTCAGCACGTAGTAATAATTTTTCCTTACCGATTTTCACTTACCAAGAGCGCTTCACTCCCCGGCAACGGCGCCAGAAAAGAGCCTTGATGACCCACAAGTATAGGGGATCAATTGTAGTCCTTTCGATAAGTAAGAGTGTCGAACCCAACGAGGAGCAGAAGGAAATGACAAGTGGTTTTCAGTAAGGTATTCTTTGAAAGCACTGAAATGATAAGTAATGAGTAATTTGATAGCAAGATAATTTATAACGAGCAAGTAACGGTAACGACAAATAATATGCAGCAAGGCAGCCCAATAATTTTGTGGCAAAGGACAGGCCAAAACGGTCTCTTATGATAAGTGAAGAGTTCTTGAGGGTACACGGGAATTTCATCTAGTCACTTTCATCATGTTGGTTTGATTCGTGTTCGCTACTTTGATAATTTGATATGTGGGTGGACCGGTGCTTAGGTGTTGTTCTTACTTGAACAAACCTCCTACTTATGATTAACCCCCTCGCAAGCATCCGCAACTACGAGAAAAGTATTAAGATAAAATCTAACCATAGCATTAAACTTTTGGATCCAAATCAGTCCCTTACGAAGTAGCACATAAACTAGGGTTTAAGCTTCTGTCACTCTCGCAACCCATCATCTAATAACTACTCCACAATGCATTACCTTAGGCCCTAATAAGGTGAAGTGTCATGTAGTCGACGTTCACATGACACCACTAAGGGAATCATAACATACATACCATCAAAATATCGAACACATATCAAATTCACATGATTACTTGCAACAAGATTTCTCCCGTGACCTCAAGAACAAAAGTAACTACTCACAAATGATAATCATGCTCAATATTAGAGGGGTATTAAATAGCATAATGGATCTGAACATATAATCTTCCACCAAATAAACCATATAGTAATCAACTACAAGATGTAATCAACACTACTAGTCACCCACAAGCACCAATCTAAGGTTCCGGTACAAAGATTGAACACAAGAGATGAACTAGGGTTTGAGAGGAGATGGTGCTGTTGAAGATGTTGATGGAGATTACCCTCCCCAAGATGGGAGAGTTGTTGGTGATGATGATGACGATGATTTCCCCCTCCGGGAGGGAAGTTCCCCTGGCAGAATCGCTCCGCCGGAGGGCAAAAGTGCTCCTGCCCAAGTTCCCCCTCGAGACGGTGGCGCTTCGTTCCGAAAGTCCTCTCCTTATTTTTTCTAGGTCAAAATGACTTATATACCAGAAGAGGGGCACCGAAGGTGGGCCGAGGAGGGCACAACCCACCAGGTGGGGCCCCTCTGGTAGTTATTTGCTCCAATAATTCTTAAATATTCCATAAAAATTCTCCGTGAAGTTTCAGCTCATTTGGAGTTGTGCAGAATAGGTGGCCTGGCGTAGCTTTTTCAGGTCCAGAATTTCAGCTGCCGGTATTCTCTCTCTTTGTGTGAATCTTGCATATTATGAGAGAAAAGGCATTAGAATTACTCCATAAAGCATTATTATGCATAAAAATATCATAAATAACAGTAGGAAAACATGATGCAAAATGGACGTATGAGGCAAAACCGACTTTGAGGAGGCTTTTACTCCAAGTTTCGACCCCAGGGCTCAACATATAAATAGAGGGGCAGGGCTAGCACCCAAGACACATCAAGATTCACCAAGCCGTGTGCCGGCAACCCCGTCCCCTCTAGTTTATCCTCCATCATAGTTTCCGTTGTGCTTGGCGAAGCCCTACAGATATTGTTCTTCACCACCACCGTCACCACGCCGTCGTGTTGCCGGAACTCATCTACTACTTCGCCTCTCTTGCTGGATCGAGAAGGCGAGGACGTCATCGAGTTGAACGTGTGCTGAACGCGGAGGTGCCATACCACTACAAGAAATATGTCAACTGGTGACCTTTTGTCAGTGACCCTGGAAGAATTGGTCATAGATCTACGACCATTTGAGACCAATTGGTCAAAAGCTGTTAGGGGCTCCAAACCCTAAACTATATCGACCATTTTGGTCAGAAAGGTCGTAATGTCCTTACACGAAATGGTCATAAAGCAGACAACACTGGTTTGCTGCCTTATTTCTAGCTGATCACGACCAATATAGATGGTCATAACCTTGTAAATTGTGGTGGATTGCTATGACTAGGCGCCACCTCATCAGTTTTGCCTATGTGTCATGTCCATGTGTCAATTTTTCCCCTAGGTTGTGAAGCAACCTATATTTCTGTCATTCCCAAAATTCCCAAAAAAATCTCATAAATTCTTTGGGTCATATCTTCGTCAAATATGTAAAAATCCTTCCTTGCCTAGTTCAAAAATAATTCAACAATATTCATTTTCCTATTCTGTTCACAACAGCACTTTAGGAAGGAAGTGCTATTTACATATTCTTGATTGCACTCGAAAATTTTGGGCACTCTTTCCTATCCAAATCATTGCCTCATGACAAAATTTAGCTCCATTTGCCCAGCAAATCTTCCTCGGCAAATTTCCAAAGTTTTTGTCCACCTAGAAGCATTGTGAAGGAAGTACCATTTTTATATATCCAAATGACATGAAATTTATACAGTTCCTTCATATGCCCAAATTATCACCCTCCTCTAAATTGCAGCTCAGTCAAATCATCTATGTGAGCCCAGGTTCAATTTATATTTTATGGCCAGATTGGCACGTTGCAAAGCAAGTGTTATCTAGACCCCTCCTATTACCCTCAAACTTTTTGGGCACTCGTCCATACCCAAATCATTGCCACATGATAATATTCAGCTCCATTTTCCTGGTAAATTTTTCTCAGAAAATTTTCAAAGTTTCTATCTCGAGAGAAGCTTTGCGAAGTAATTACTAGCTAGGCTTACCCAAATGATCTAAAAATTTACCAGGGCATGACCATAGCTATGTAACTTACCTACACCAAATTTGAGCTCATTTCATTTATCCAATTTCTCTCGCTAATTTTCCCAAGTTTCTGTCCAGAGAAGAGCATTGTGAAGGAAGTACCACTTTGGCATGTCCAAATGGTATCAATTTTCTACAGTGCTTTCCTATGCCCAAATAACCATCCTCCACCAAATTTCAGCTCAATACATTCATTATTTTGAGCCCAGCTTCAACATTCACATTTTTGTCCAGTGTGGTACTTTGCAAAGCAAGTACCACCTAGGATCCTCCTTTTGAGCTGAAAATTTGTGAAGACAGTCTTCTTAGTAGGTGATCATCCTCAGCCAAAACTCACGCCCATGGCCATGTGCATTTCCCGTACCGCTAATCAAACACTTGGCTGCTAATTCATGTTTGAGCATAGTTCGATCTCCTCATGAGAATCTTATGTTGTAATTTTATTCCTAGCACCTACCTGGGGAGTGCCCAACCCACTAGACATGCCTAGGCCGTCCAGAACGTATGGCAACGCCACAGTCACGCGGTGACCACGCGGCGGGCATGCGAGTTTACGCGTTCTAGAGTTGGGGCCCTCGGCCACCGTCCAAACCTCGATGTATCGCCACCAAACCATGTATTTCTGATTAAATAGATACTTATGTAACTAGAAATGATTTTTGGAAAAAATAAAGAGCAAACTATAAGGCAGCTGCAGTTCAAATTTGACACATTTCCTATTGAATCGGCGGAAATTTGTCTTTTTCACGAGAGGTGGATCAAAACTTTTAAAACCCAACCATTTTGTCAATTGTGCATTAAATATGGCCTAGTATTTTATAAAATTGATTTGGTCCAAATTTGCAACAAATATATGGTAGGTCCTTCACAAAAAAAACTCATTTTGGGCACTCGAAAAATGGAAAATTGATTTTTCGTCCAAAGAAAATGAAAACTCCCTTAGGCAACATTGTTTGCCATTCCAATATGCACCCTTGTGCACAATATGAGATCATTTGAGCCAACTATGCCATGAATGTGGCCATAAGGTTGATCGTTTGGCTTGAAAGCCATGAATCTTCACAAATGATAGCTCATTTCTGAGAACACTTTTTTAAAAGAATTGCCGTATTACAAGTTTATTATTTTTCCTGGTAACTTGGTCACATATAATGACACAATGCGAAGGTTTTCCAATTCTTTGATTTTTTTTGAATTTTTTATGCCCGTTTCAAAATGCGGTCAAAACGGCGGGAATGACCGTTCCTAGCTAGTGGTTGAATCTTGGAATTTTTTGGTCTTTCTCTGATTAAATAGATACTTTTGTACCTAGAAATGATTTTTGGAAAAAATAAATAGCAAACTATGAGGCAGCTGCAGTTCAAATTTGACCCGCTTCGTGCTGAATCGGCGAAAATTTGTCTTTTTCACCAGAGGTGGTTAAAATTTTTTGACACCCAACCATTTGGCCAATTGTGGATTAAATATGTCCTAGTATTTTATAAAATTGATTTGGTCCAATTTTGCAACAAATATTTGGCAGGTCCTTCACAAAAAAACTCATTTTGGGCACTCGAAAAATGGAAAATTGATTTTTCGTCCAAAGAAAATGAAAACTCACTTAGGCAACATTGTTTGCCATTCCAAGATGCACCCTTGTGCACAATATGAGATCATTTGAACAAACTATGCCATGAATGTGGCCATAAGATTGATTATTTGGCTTGAAAGCCATGAACCTTCACACATGATAGCTCATTTTTTAGAACACTTTTTTAAAATAATTGCCTTATTAAAAGTTTATTATTTTTCCAGGTAACTTGGTCACATATAATGACATAATGCGAAGGTTTTCTAATCTATCTAATTTTTTTGAATTTTTCATGCCCATTTCAAAATGCGGTCAAAACGGCGGGCATGACCGTTCCTAGCTAGTGGTTGAAGCTTCCAAAACTTTTGGTGGTTCTATGATTAAATAGATACTTATGTACCTAGAAATGATTTTTGGAAAAAATAAAGAGCAAACTATGAGGCAGCTGCAGTTCAAATTTGACCCGCGTCCTCTGAATCGGCGGAAATTTGTCTTTTTCACCAGAGGTGGATAAAAGCTTTTGACACCCAACCATTTGATCAATTGTGCATTAAATATGGCCTAGTATTTTAGAAAATTGATTTGGTCCAATTTTTCAACAAATTTACGGTAGGTCCTTCACAAAAAAACTCATTTTGGGCACTCAAAAAATGGAAAATTGATTTTTCGTCCAAAGATAATGAAAACTCCCTTAGGCAACATTGTTTGCCATTCCAAGATGCACCCTTGTGCATAATATGAGATCATTTGAACAAACTATGCCATGACCGTGGCCATAAGATTGATCATTTGGCTTGAAAGCCATGAATCATCACGCATGATAGCTCAATTTTTAAGAACATTTTTTTAAAATAATTACCGTATTACAAGTTTATTATTTTTCCTAGTAACTTGGTCACATATAATGGCACAGTGCGTAGGTTTTACAATTTTTTGATTTTTTTTGAATTTTTTATGCCCGTTTCAAAACGCGGTGAAAACGGAGGGCTTGACCGTTCCTAGCTAGTGGTTGAATCTTGGAAAACTTTTGGTGTTTCTCTGATTAAATAGATACTTATGTACGTAGAAATGATTTTTGGAAAAAATAAAGAGCAAACTATCAGGCAGCTGCAGTTCAAATTTGACGAGCTTCCTATTGAATCGACGAAGATTTCTCTTTTTCACCATAGGTGGATCAAATCTTTTGACACCCAACCATTTGGTCAATTGTGCATTAAATATGGCCTAGTATTTTTGAAAATTGATTTGATCCAAATTTTCAACAAATATATGGTAGGTCCTTCACAAAAAAACTTATTTTGGGCACTCAAAAAATGGAAAATTGATTTTTTGTGCAAAGAAAATAAAAAATCCCTTTGTCGATACTATTTACCAATCCAAGATGTAAACTTTTGAAAATATGATATCATTTGAACAAATATTTGGTAGGTCTTTTACAAAAAAAACTCATTTTGAGCACTGAAAAATGGAAAATGATTTTTTCGTGACCTATTTAGATGGTCATAAGGTCTTCAAATTGTTTGTTGCGTTCTGATTGGTCCATAGGCATATCACGCGGATCATGCATCAGACACCGTCGGATGCTCCCGGATCCAACGGCGGACCTCATCCCCTCACCCTCTCACCCACGTAGCCCTCTCACCCCCTCACCCCCTCACCCACGCAGCACCCATGCCCCCCACTCCCCTCATCCCTTCTCTCCCGCACCCGCACCCGCTCGCCAAACCCTAGCCGCCGCCGCCGCCCCCGCCCCCGCACCATGGCCGTTGACGGCGAGGAGACCAAATCCCCACGCCTCCCTGTCCTCAAGTGGGTCATGTCCCCCGCCATGGCCACAGCGGGCCTTCCGGATCCGCGCCGTCGATGAGCTGGATCCGCGCCTCCTCGCGCCGCCGCCGTCTCCCCGATACAGATCGACGCCACCACCCTCTCATCCTCATGCGCCGAGCGCCGCCACCGCCCTCTTGCCGCCGCCTCCCAACCCCCTTGCCGCCGCCTCCTTCTTCCTCCAGCACCACCTCTTCTACCCCAGCAACGAGTTCGTGCTCATCTCCGACCCCGCCACCGGCCTCCGCTGCTTCCGCTCCGAGGACGCCGACGCCCTCCTCTCCGTCGGAGGTCGTCGGAACCACGACGGCCGGCCCGCCTGTGCATGAGGAGACGGGTGCAGCACAGGATCCCACCGGAACAAGGCCAGATCGCCAGCACCTCCCCGCTCGATCCCCTGCCCCCTCCCCTCCAGACACGCCAGCGCCCGGTCACCGGCCCCGGCCATGGATCCCTACAAGGTACGTACCCCCCTTCTTCCCCCCTAATCCGGCTCCGCCAGCGTCTGTCTCTGTCGCCCCACGATCCAGTGATCTGATGCTCTGTTTTCTTGATTTCTTGTGTTGTTTGCAGCACCGGCCGACGAGCGAGGCCAACTCTGGCTACTGGACCACCAACTCCGGTGCGCCCGTCTGGAAGAACAACAACGCCCTCACCGTCGGACAGTGAGGTCGGTTAGCCACCCCACCCCACCTGCCCGATCTGCTCTACTTGCTGCTCCCGTCCATTTTGAGGTTGTACCTATGCCCTATGCTTAGCTTAGATTGCTTCTCTGGTGGCGAAAACAATTGAAATTTGGGGGCATAGGTTGGTTTTCCTTTTAGCTGCATAAATAGAATTGTAAGCATAGGCTCGTTTTCCATTCAGCCACGAATCAATCAGTTCAGAGATAGATACAGGTGCTAGTCCACCATTACAGACATTGTTGATTTGTTATTTGCATTACTAGCTTTTTTGGGGACAGGATTTGTATTATTAGATGTTGATAGTCCAGTAAACTGCAATAATTCTTAATTAAAATCAACTTTTAAGCATCTGTACAGTTAACCATATGCTAGAGGATTTGAGCTGCTACAACATATGCATCTTGAAGTCCCAGTCCAATGGGTGCCATCCATGACTTCAACCTGAACCAAGCATGTGCATTTTTAACTCTTCATCCATAAATATCTGATGTGCTGACACTCTCCCAGGTCGGTCTCCATTGTCTATACCATGATTGGGGACGTCTGCCTGTACATTGTTGGCAAGGATGAATATGATGAGCTTGCTCGTGAGTGACATTGAGTTTCAGACATTGCTCTTGTTAAGCGTATTCTCTGTCAAACCTTCACTATCTCACCTCACTTTCGCCTTATGCTTGGCACTACTAATACACTGGTTGTGCATTTGTAGGGTCTGAAGGGCAGAGCGATTGAGTAGATGGGGAGGCAGCCGTGCTGCGACAAGGTGGGGCTGAAGAAGGGGCCGTGGACAGCGGAGGAGGACCAGAAGCTCGTCGTCTTCCTCCTCACCCTGTTGATCCTGCTATGTGTATGGATGTGTTTATGTGTATTTGGTCTAATCTGTCTCCTCCTGTTGATCTACTGGTCCATGCTCTAGTTCTAATTCATGCCTATGAACTAGTTACTGTGGATTTGGTGCTGCTCTAGATTCTTTCTGCACTTATAGTTATGTTGTTGCACTGTATACATGTGCAGTTAGTAACTAGTGCTACTGCTTGAACTCAAAATTTCTTTTACAAAGAATAAAAAAGATGAGCATTTCTCCAGCCAATGTCTGCAGTAGTTGCTGCTGTGTAGTCATCGGCTGGACCTATGCATTTCATCAAAATTTGCAATGATGTTTGTTGCCTAAGAAACTAGTGAATTATAGAGGCCTGAGATTCTTCTTTTGTTGTACTTGTAGATGTAGCAGTGTTCTTGGCACTGTAACCTAAAGCAATCAGTCGGCCAATTGCAGTCTTGGCATGCTCTGTTGCTCTCCTAGTTGTTAACCTATGTGTAGTAGTACGTAGGAATAGAGGTATGCTAAATCTGGCATTTTCAAGTATGCTGTGTTGCTGTGACTGCTCTCAGTTTAATAATTTTAACTCTTCTGGCATTTTCAAGTATGCACAGTGTATTAGTGTATCATCATCTGTGTTATACGTTTCCGCCACGAAATCAACGAAATGTTCCTGCAATAAGATGTATTTATTTAGACGAAGTATCTGCTTTCCCTGACATAATATGTTCATGTTCACGATAGGCCGCCTGCAAAATTGCTGGACGCAACATCAATGTAGCTCTGATCCAGAACCTGGTTCTTGGATGCAACACGCATTGTCCTGGACAGGTATAGCCCCGGTCATACCATAATATGTTAGTGTTCAGTCATGTATGCATCTCCATGTTGCAAGCCTGCCATACTTGATAGGATCAGTACTTATTAACTACCCATATGTGCTTGTAGAGAAGAATACAATTATTATTTAACCAGTCCAGATTTTTAACATTCGATGTGCTTCCAAGGGACACAGATCTCTACTCTTCTATATAATCCACACTTTGTTCTGGAAGCAAGTCAGTTGTACCATGCTGTTACATCACAACAAGGTGTCATTTGATGTACTGCTGTTGTTGATGCTCCCTAGAGTCTAGATGTAGATGTACTGCTGCTGTTGATGCTCTAGCTGTAGCCTGTACTACTGCTGTTTTGCTACTGCAGTGTTAGTTTCGCTGCTGCTAGCTGTTGGCTGCTACTAGTTAGTACTTAGTAGTTACTGCTAGCAGTGCTAGTAGATGTTGCTGCTTCTATTGCTTGTGCAATTGTGCTAGTAGCCAATAGATGTTCATTGCATGACCTGCACTAGTAGCTAGTAGATGTGCTGGTACCTGTACGCTTGTATTGTTGGTGTGTTGAATGTCTTAGTAGAACATCATCAGGTTGATGTAATGTAGTCAAGTTTTGGAAGTTTTGCCATGCCATGCTTAGTGTTTACTGAACTGAGGTATTTGGGCATTTAAGTGTAATTTTTATTCTCTTGAATGGATATTTTTTTATTGGCAATCATTTAACTTCCACTGTATCTCACTAATAATTTATGCAGATCAGGATCTAATGTTGTTGAGGTGGCTGCTGCTGTGACCGAAGATCAGAAGAAGCCTGGAGATGTGCACAATAGTTTTAGTTGATGTTGCCACCATGTTTTGGTGCATGTGTATTTCTTTTTGATTGTATGCACACTTGATGGATCGTGCAGACGTGTATGTGGTGTTGTGAGTTTCATTGAGTGATTTCTAGATTTGATCATTTAATTGAGATAATTATAGATTGTTTGCTGTTGAAATGTGTAAAAGAAATCTGTGAATGAAAAGGCTGAATGTTCTATTGGATCGAATAATATTTGGGCTCTAAAAAGGCTATGGCCCAAACAATAGTGGACTGGAATATTGCGCATTTATGAAAAAAGGTATAAAAAGGCTTAATTAAATGGACTATGAAATGGATGAGGCCTAGAAATAAAAAGGCAGAATTGTTGGGCTTGGCCCATGAAGCCGATCAAAAATTGATAGAAAAAAATAATAAAAAGGCTGAATTAGGGTGCTCGGCCCATGTAAAGCGTCGAATTGGACCGGGCTGAATCTTATCAATGACCTTTTCAATTGGTCGCAATTTTGCCACGTCAGATTGCCACGTCGGATCCGACGTGGCCTGGGCAGACAGCCAGTGACCAAAACAAAAGGTCATTGGTTCAACGACCTTTTGTTTTGGTCGTAAACGTCTATGACCTTATCCCGAAGAAGGTCATTAATTTCAGTTTACGACAACCAGCTTTTGACCATCTGTTTTTGGTCACAAAAAGGTCGCAAATGGAAAACAATTGTGATGACCCCGGCTTAATCGTGCACTAACCATACACACAAATGCACACGATCAAGCCTAAGGACTCACTTGAAGATATCACAACACAACTCTAAAACATAAATAAAGTCATACAAGCTTTATATTACAAGCCAGGGCCTCGAGGGCTCGAATACATAGCTCGATGGCATACAAGCGTCAGCGGAAGCATCAGATATCTGAGTACAGATATAATACAGAGAGAGAGATAAGCCTTCACAGAGGCGGGGTAAAATAAAATACTACGATCGAAAGGCGTAGGCCTCCTGCCCTGGACCCTCCGATCCTACTCCTGGTCGTCAGTCGGCTCCTCGTAGAAGTAGTACTCGCCAGGCGGGTAGTAGTACTGGTCGTCGGCTGGGGCGTCTGGCTCAGGGGCTCCGTCGTCTGGTGGCATCAAATGGAATATGGGGGAAAAAGAAAGTAAAGCAAACGTTAGTACTCATCCGAAGTACTCAGCAAGCAAGGATCTGCACTACATATGCAACATTGTCAAAGGAATGGCTGTATATGTGGACTGGGCTACAGAAATGCCAGAATAGAGGGGGAAGCATAGTCCTATCGAAGACTAGCATCTTCAACAATCTTCGGCAGTCTTGCAGCAATAGAAGAGAACAGATGTACATAATGTAAAGTAGTAGTATTAGTATCATCAACCTCGACCTGAAATCCTTTCTCGACTCCCTGCGAGAAAGCAATCCCAGAGCCGTACTATCCAGTTCTCATCACATGTTCTAGTTGTACCGATCGGGATACAACTCCGAGTGTCCGTTACCATAGGACAGGCTATCGATAGAAGTTTCTTCCCTGCAGGGGTGCACCAACTTACCCACCACGCTCACTTAACTCCGGCCGGACACACTTTTCTGGGTCATGCCCGGCCTCGGCTAAGCAACACGCCGCAACCCGACCAAATACCTAACAGAGAGGTCAGCACGCCGGACTAAACCTATGCGCCCAGGGGTCTTGGGCCTTCGCCCCGGGAACTCCTGCACGTTGCGTACGTGGCTGAAAGCAGACCTAGCAACCCCTTATACAAGGGCGATTGCGTTCCCAGTCCAATTCAGCGCGCGCCGCTCAGTCACTGACGTCCATTAAGCTCCGGCTGAAGTATACGACGCAGAACGCCCATACTATGCCCACGTGATGGTTAGTGCTATCAGGCCAGAGGCCCCTCGGATCAAATATCCAAACCGTAGTGGATTAGGAGCGCGCGGAAACAAGCAGAGACTCACGATCGATGTGACCCCGTCGCCCCGTCTCGAGGACTTGCGGAAAGGGCTAGGAATGCCCGGCCACGCCTCGTAGTTATCTCGCGGGCACCATCCAGGTCAACCCGACTCCACATCACTTCGCAATAAGCTCACGCGGGTACCCCTCAGGGCCAACCCGTCTTTAGTAACATAGTTTAGTGCAAGTCAACTCAATCCACAGTATCTATGTGTCTGACACCAGGGGAGCCCTGAGGAATCACCCTCGATGGAATTCCCGCTCGATGTTATCATCAAGGTGAACGAAGGAGGAATCACCCTCGAGGTCCACACTTGAGGAGTTGCGCGACGACGTCGTTATCGGGGGTGGTGTAGGAGGAATCACCCTCGCTTACCACGACCGAGTAACTAACCTACAAGGTTAACATCAGAAGTGCTGACGAGGTATCACCCTCGGCACTCGACGGTAACCCAGCAGTGTCGGCAACTAAGGGGAAGTGATGTGCGGTGCCAGGGTCTGGTCTTCAATCCCGATGGTCGGGTCTTCTGATATCCAGCAGGGCAGTCGGGATCAAGTGGGGGTCTCTGTCGTGTCTCTACCCAGCCTATACTAATCAGTCTAGGATAACCAGAAAGGTAGCAAGGCAGGTTACAATAATCAAGCTATGCAGCAGATATAGGAAAACAGTAGCAGTAGCAGTTCTAATGCAAGCATAAGAGAGAAGAGAATAGGCGATATAGGCATGCTCAAAATGGGGGTGCGTGCCTGTTTGCTCGGGGGCAAGGGCAAGGTCGTCGGGGACGTAGTCGTACTCCGGAGCGGCGTCTGCCTCAGGAGCTATGGCAACGTCTGGGTCTACTGAAAGAGAAGAGGGGGAGGAAACAAGTAAATATAATGCAAACAGATGCAACACAGTGCGTGCGATGCTATGATGTAGTGCAGGGTTGCCTAAATATGATTCTAAGTCATTTTGGTTATTTTTAGAATTAACCGGGGATTTATTAACCGATGTGTGTGCACTATTCATCTGCCGGATTCGGGTCCAGAGTTACGAGTTCTTCTACGTAGGGGGTTTCGATGGAGAAACAGACGGCACGATTAGACTCGGCTCGTCGTTCTGAGCAACTTTCATGTTTTAACTTTTTCGATCTGAGCTACGGTTTAAAAGTTATTAATTTTCAAAGATTATTTGAATTTCTGGAATTTATTTATTTACAGAAAATGAATTATGATGTCAGCATGATGTCACTGTGATGTCAGCGGTCAACAGCGCCGCTGACTAGTCAAATATGACATGTGGGTCCAGTGGGACCCACATGTCAGCCTCTGTTATTTTAACAGTGGGCTAATTTTAATTCCAGGGTTAATTAGGGGAGCGGACCCCACCTGTCAGTGGGTCATTAGGATAACTAACTAGTTTTATTTAATTAAATGTTTATTTAGGTTAATTCGTCGCCGGGGCCCACACGTCAGCGACTGGGGTTGCCCAGTCAGCACGTTGACTGGGTCAACCCAGTCAACTGGGGCCCCCAGGGCCCACTGGCAGCCACCCTGAGGTGGGGCCCGGCCTCGCCACGTCGACGGCGACCGGCGGCTCGACGCCGGTGACGCCAAACGCGGCGGCGCGGCTCGGGCGTTCGCCGGAAATCACGCACAGGGCTCGGAGAGGAACGGGGTTAGGCTCATTCGAACGAGCACTCAACGCCGCGTCCGGTGGTGGCCGTAGCTTCGCTGGACTTGGGCGGAGAAGTCCCTGGTGTCGAGCTAAGGCGGCACCGCGTACGGGCGCGTGACGGAGTCGGCGATGCAGCGCGCTTCGAGGCTAACGAAGAGATTAGAGAGGAGCTACGTGATGCGGCGAGCACAATGGACTCGACCCCGGGACCAAAAGGTCACCGGAAAGGCGCCGGCGGCGAGCAGAGGCGGAGGCGTGTTCGAGCACTCGCCGGGCTAGATGCTAGAGAGCACGGGGAAGTGCGTGTGCGGGTGCGTTCGGCTCCTGGAAGTACCAGGAGCACGATGCCGTGCTCAGGCAGGCATGGCAGAGGTCAGGACCACGGCGACGAGGCGCTCAGCGGCGGCGAGCTCACGGCATCGACGCCAGCTAGCTATAGGCGTCGACGGGCAGCGCAAGGCATCGGGGAGGGAGAAGGGAAAGCTCACCGATGTAGGGAAACGCAGCAGAAAACAAAAATTTTCCGACCTACGCACCAGCCCAGGACCACTATGGAGACTGCATACAAGGTTTGATCATTTTCGTTACCGACTCGAAGCGCAACGGAAGTAGAGTTGATGACGATCGGCGGTGCAGATCCCCGCAGCTAGGATTTACAACCTCCCAACCGCGAGGATGTATACCCTCGTCTTCCCTTCGGACAGCCCTCCGGGAGGCGGTCGAACAGCCCCCCGGACGATGTCGCGGACAGCCCTTCGGGAGGACCTTCGAAACTCGAACGGTCACTCGGACAGCCCTTCGGGAGGACTCACAGAACTCGGGCCGTCACTTGGACAGCCCTTCGGGAGGCACTCACGAACAGCCCCTCGGGCACTAAGATCGAAACTACGACCTCTCTACAGAGTTGCACACATACGGTGTCATCTATCCGGCAGGGCTTCGCCGTCCAGAACTAGTTCCCACCGGAACCCAGACAGCCTTTCGGCTCTACGAAACTCTTTTCGTGGGAGGGAGAGAGAAGCCAGATCATTGCAATGGCATGTATGTGAGAAGGGATGAGTGTGGAGGGCTGCCCCTCCACCTCTATTTATAGGAAATCCCAAGGGGTAGGGTGGTTTTACAAGAAAACCCAAAAAGCACATGGATGAAGTCCTTCCACAAGGACCCAAATGTGAAACCAAGGCACAAGAGGGGGCTCCAAGGAGGAGTCCCCATGTGGCCAGCCACACCTAGGAGGGCCCCCCCCCATGGGAGCCCTCATCCATCCACATCACCTTCTAGAAGCCTTTAGCAAAAGCCCTAAAAGGTGGCTTTCCAAAAAATTCCAAAAAGCACTTTCACTATTCACGACGACATTTTTCAGCGTCCGTTCGAACTGAAAATATTTATGTGGGCTTAGAACATTTCCAGTACCCACTAAAATAATTTTCAACGCGTTCTGGAACAATTCCAGTTTAGTGATTTCATCTGCGAAAAGCATCTGAAGCGGTTCCGGCAGCCCCGGAACATTTCCGGTTTTTCTTCCAGAAAATTCCCAGAAGTTTCCAGAATGATTCTGGCATCCTCCAAGAATTATCAGGCATGTGCCAAAACCATTTTGACTTAATGGTATCCCCTGAAACAACTTTTCAGTTTCACCGGAACTCATCCGGTGACCTCTCTCTGCGGAACTTTTCCGCTGTCCGAAACTTTTCGGTGTCCGAAACTTTTTCGGTGATTTTCTCTCAGACTCCCTGTCTAGTATTCAGCAGATAGATGACCCTTAAGCATGTGACCCTATAGGTTCGGTGAAGTATAGACATGACCTGGAACCCCTTCCGATCAATGATCAACATCGGAGCCATGGACACCCATATTGACCCCTATACCCACACGAATGAATATTCGAGTGAACCTCCAGTTGCCGTGTGCTATTCCTATTGCTTCGCGATATGTTACAAATACCCGAGGTGAGACATGTTGGCATTCCCGTGGATCAACAACTTGTCCACTATGCTAGTTACCTCGTTACCGGTATTGTTCTCTTTTCTCGTTACTGTGTTCCGGCATCCCTGTGATCAAATCACCCTGTGTCTGGCCAGACGATGATGGATACCGTAACACCGAGAGGGCCCAGAGATATCTCTCCATCGTTGGAGGAGCAAATCCCAATCTTGAGCTATCAAGTTACTTGACATACTTTCCCATGAACCCGTAAGCCGCCGTAATAGCCATCCAGTTACGGATGACGTTTAACAAACCCCAAAGTTCATGAATCAAGCATGAAGAAACTCGATACTCTCATGGTCTGAGGAATTATGCAAACGTTAACCATCTCTGTGTTATTAACCATTAACTTGTGACGAATGAATCTCATAGCATAACATCAATCGGGTCGATTCAACACAAATGTTCTTCTAACATTGTGCCCTCAAAGTTGCTGGCATAGACATGCCCATGATTGGGAAAACATAATCATCATGCAACACTTGAGCTAGTCTTAGAGGCATGACTAGCAATACATTTTACCGTTTATTATTCCACACGTGCACATGGGTTTTCCCCAGAGCCTTTATGGATATACGGGCTCGGGAACCACAGCAGTTATAGCATGGAACATAAACATAATAATGAGCATGGAGATAAATAATAACATTTATTATTGCCTCTAGGGCATATCTCCTACAATAGTGTCCCATTGACAAAAGCCATCTTGGAACCATACTAAGTTCATGAATGAACTATATGATTCAACATCTTCTTTGTCGCTTTTAAAAGCGGCAACATACTTCGCCTCTGTTATAGAATTCGCCACAGTAACTTGTTTGGAACAATTTCCAACTACCGTGCCACCATATTGTGTATTGCACAAAACCCTTAACTTAAATCAAAAATCGCTTGGAGCATGGATGAAGACTGTATCGATGTAACCTTTTACAACGAACTCTTCATGATCTCTGCTTGCGAGAAAACATGTCATCAGTGCTACTATAGTACTCAATGACCCTTTTTCACTGTTGTCCCATGATCAGTACTTTTGATCACTTTGGTATCTATACTCGCAACAACTTTGGGAGTATTGGACATATCTGGTTGTTTTTACATACCATGGAATACATGATTAATCCAAACACAAGAGTGTGTGGAATCTCCATCATGTATTTTGCTCATCAGTGTTTTGGGACACCGAGTCTTGCAAAAACTCTTTCCATGTGACTTCGGCAAGAATCACTCCTTGACGTTTTTAATGCTAAAAGGTTTTAGCATCTTGTCAATATGTATCTTTTCTCAGCCCTATTAGGTAAATCTATCTCCATAGATCATCATGCCTAATATAAAGGCTATTTAGCCCAAGCACTTCATTGAAAAACTATTTTCAAATGAAGTCCTAATTCGTGTCAAGAATTTTAAGTCCAATTAACAATGTGTCAAGCACACATATGCTCCCACTTACTTTCTTGAATCACAAGCATCTTCGTTACCCATTGATGAAGTCAAACCCTTTTGACCATTTCATCAAAACACGAAGATTCCAACTCCATTTTGCTCTCTTCTGTTCATTGCTGGAACTCTGAAGTTTGCAAACTTACTAGCATCCTCTGGATCGACAAATTACTTTGGACTGTATCACATACAAGTCCTAGGTTTTATTTCCATCAGATAGAAATCCTTTTGTCATCCATGTTTCATATCTCATGATTGAAATATGTCTTAATTGCTAGTTCAACCCGAACCGACTTTAAGCATCGCTACGGTGAGACAATCTCATCGTAGTCAACTCCTTGAACTTGTTATTGCAACAAGTCGAGCTTTATGGATAAAACATTTTTATCCGTATCAGTTTTAAGTTCCATAAATATTCATTAGACTCTAAGTCTTCCGAAGGGTGTATCAAGGTTTTAATCTTGAATCACTTATATGGAAACTAACTCGGATTGTATTGGCATTTAGCCAATTATGGAGTCAGGGCCCATCAATGCTTCCTTGTGTATTGTAGGTATACTATTGTCTAACAACAATATCTCGTTTGCGCACCTGAGAGGTTTGCACGAGCCTTGCCCACGTGGTTCAGCTGCAAGTTCGATCGAAGTCCATACGTTTTATTGTAGAGACTTCCGTATCAGTCGCAGTAGGAAACTCTGGAATCACTTCCAAGGTCTCTTTCCTTTGAACTGATGACGAAGATACTATTTATCCCATCGAGTTGCATTGTTCTCCCACTCACCTTTTTGAAAGAACCATTTTCTTCAAAAAGCATACCGTTCTTTGTGGCAAACCTATTTGCCTCGGTATAGTGAGGGAGGAATACCCAATGACTTGGGATAACCTACAAAGTAGCACTTGTCTGATTTGGAATAGGTTTGTAACCTTTTACACAAGCCCCATATTCCAAATGTTAAGAAACGATATGACATGGTTGGGCATACCATACCATGGTGTCATTTCAACAGACCCTGATGGAGCTCTTTTCAGTGTAAAAGCCGCAGTCTCTAAAGCATCACCTTTTAAAAGGGATAATGGCAAATTTATTTATGTCATCTTTGATCTTACCATGTCATAAATGGTTCGATTACATCTTCACGGACTTTCCACTCACAGTGGTGTTCCGGGAGGTGTAAGTTATGAAACTCTTTTCACAACTCATCAGACATTCGCTAAACTTGTAACTCAAAAATTTCTTTCTGCAATCGAATTGTAGAAACATAATTTTCTTGTTACAATAACTTCTACTTCATATTTGAAAACCTTTCGAATGATTTCAAAAGATCCAGACTTACGTCTCATCAAGTAAATATCCATATATCTACTTGAGTCATTTCTGAAGATAGATAAATCCACTACTTGCAACAACATTTATCGGACTACATACATCAAAATGTATGATCACCAATAAGTTCTTTGCTCGTTCCTTATGGCCTGTGAATGGTATTTCAGTCACTTCACTTTTCGAAGGAAAGTTGCAAGTGTCAGATGATTCAAAAATCAAACGACTTCAAAATCCATCATAATGGAATTTTCCATGCGGGTTTCTCCAATGTGACCAAATGCAGTGCCACACTTGTGTGGTATTCTTTTAGTCTTGCGACATTTAGCGTCAGTGTTATAGATGCATCATATTACCATCAATATTCATAACATACGTCCAATCTCGGATGGAAGCATGGCCCTTTATGTTATTCATAATACTGAACAACAATTGTTCTTTTATGAACAACTCTTTTGCAACAAACATTGTGCAATGGGCTAGAGTGTGTAAAACTCTAAAATGAATTATGAAAGTAAATCCAGAGGTAATATATTATTATCATTATTCATAACATACATCTCATTCTCAATGAAAGTATGGCCCTTATGTTATTCATAACATCGAACATAAAAAGTTCTCTTATGAACAACCTTCTTGCAAGATACCTTATGCAAAGGCCTAGAGTGTGAAACTCTAAAATGAATTATGAAAGTAAATACATAGGTAATACACCGATGGAAGGTATAGTAACATTTACTATGTTCCATGTGTGTATCTCAACCTCATTCCTGGCTAGTCTTTCAGGCCGTAGTAGTTCTTACATCGAGTTGCAACAAAATGCAATCGAGCGGGTATCTTTGTGATTAACTCACAATACCCAAGAATTAGTGATTAACATGTTTAACCATAATTCCCAAGAACCATATCTTTGACCAGTCTTCTATACATCAAAAACTTGTATGACATTCATACATGAGCTGGATATTCCAGTCTTCTTTCTTTCTGCCTTTATACTTCTAACAGTTTAACTTTCAGTATTTCTCCTACTCTCAGAAAAAGCACCAAACTTAAGAGTGGCGTTAGCCCCGGACTTCCTAGGCGTGAAAGTCTTACTAACACCCTTCGGACACTTCCTTTCTCTTTAAGTTGTTGTTTTATTCACCTTTCATCATATGACAGGCGTTCTTCTGGATCCCTCTTTTATCAGTCTAATGCATAGTAAACTCCTTTACTAATAGTTTGCAAACAAACATTGGTTTGGATATCTCATATCTTTTAGCCTTTGTCTGTCTCTGAAAATGATTTTTAGATTCCATGAATATCACATAACTATCCAAACTTTCGAAGTTTGGGTCTCATGGAAACAAACATATTGTGCTTGACTGAAAAGGAATTCTAGCTTTTGGATCAACGGACGAGAGTCACATGATCCATAGCATAAGCGAGAGAATACCGAAAGTATGCGATAGGACAAAGTCCTTCTCGGCACTCTTGAGGACAATCCCCACATTACGTTACCAACCGTAAAGTTTTAACCAGATATTTAACAGCTATTCAATTTTAATAGGGAAGGTGGAAATGCGAGCCATTATTCTACAACTATTATGCAAATCACACTTAGACAGAGTTCAAAATTAATTGCACTGAGAATTAAACAAGTTAATTCAACAGTGCGCTCCCACTCAAATCAATATCTCTCATAATTGATTGTGAATGATTCAAGATCCATTTTACAATTCAACGCCAAGGATGTGTCCATCTCAAGTGACGAGAATTGCAATCGGTAGGCCAACTTGCCAATCACATCTCTATGTGACTCTTGTTCATCTTTCGATGGGCGTGTTCCGAGCTCAGGACGCTCCTCCAGAACGTCAAGACAACCAAGTGATCTCGCTGCGAGGTCTCAACTCACCCGCCTCACACTTCCCTAATCGTTTGCACCCATGTGTCCATGTGATGCCCCGAAAAGTTAGGTGCCGTGACGGTGCTACACTTGGGAGAACACTAACTACTTGATATTTTTGTGAGAGATCACCCTAATAAAAGCGACTACCGCGCAATCAAGAAGGGTGCATCATAAGGGATAAACATCTCAGGCAATTCATAATAGCATGATATGGTATAGCCCTTTCTGACGGAGAAGTCTTGTATTTCTTCGTCTTTGGCATTCGCGTCGGTGTTCACCTTCGCGAAGATTTCCACCACCTTGTCGATGCACCAGATAATATTGCTATCTCTATAGCTAATAAAATAAGTGCATTACACAAGTTTGACACGCAGGTCATTTAAAGCGCAATCATATGGCTCCAGCCATCATGCCGAATCATGACACGCAGGTCATGTTAATTAATTTACATCATATAGTCATCTCATACATAATCAAATTATTACGAGCACTGCTATACCACATCAAATGCACATGCAAACCCTCCTGCAAAACCAAGTTAGACGCCTCTAATCGGTTCATGCAAAAACTTGTTTTACGTGGCTTCTAAGGTTTCGAAACAAACCGAAGCTACCAACGTCCATCATCAAGTATGATAATTCAAGTCGCTAGATTAACTTTCTAGGGTGTATGAAAACCGAGATAATAAAATCTCGAGCCCCATACTAAACTTTGTCATACGCATGACCCCCGTGCAGATCATATCTGCATTGCCCTTTCGTTTTTGAAATTTCATCTTTCTTTTTAACTACGGTGGAATTCAATGGACTGTTAGCACTTCGTTGATCAATCAGGATCGCGGATTGCCAGAACATTGAAACTCCACCATGCTGTTATCAAGATCAGAAATATGCAAATTCCAGGGAAGCAACAAGAACATCGGGTAACGGATTTCATCTGCTACCCGCACAAATAATTTTCAGTAATAGAACTCATCTACTACCTAATTATATTGTGCAACACCCATACATCTCTATGTATTCTAGATCGCAACCTGCATCTACGCATAGCACGGCTCATGATGCCACTGTAGGGGAACGCAGCAGAAAACAAAAATTTTCCGACCTACGCACCAGCCCAGGACCACTATGGAGACTGCATACAAGGTTTGATCATTTTCGTTACCGACTCGAAGCGCAACGGAAGTAGAGTCGATGACGATCGGCGGTGCAGATCCCCGCAGCTAGGATTTACAACCTCCCAACCGCGAGGATGTATACCCTCGTCTTCCCTTCGGACAGCCCTCCGGGAGGCGGTCGAACAGCCCCCCGGACGATGTCGCGGACAGCCCTTCGGGAGGACCTTCGAAACTCGAACGGTCACTCGGACAGCCCTTCGGGAGGACTCACAGAACTCGGGCCGTCACTTGGACAGCCCTTCGGGAGGCACTCACGAACAGCCCCTCGGGCACTAAGATCGAAACTACGACCTCTCTACAGAGTTGCACACATACGGTGTCATCTATCCGGCAGGGCTTCGCCGTCCAGAACTAGTTCCCACCGGAACCCAGACAGCCTTTCGGCTCTACGAAACTCTTTTCGTGGGAGGGAGAGAGAAGTCAGATCATTGCAATGGCATGTATGTGAGAAGGGATGAGGTTTGGGCAGCCCCCTCACCTCCTATTTATAGGAAAACCCAAGGGGTAGTGTGCCTCCCAAATTACCAAAAACTCCCATGCAAAAGTCTTCACATGAGGGTAATATGGACAAAATGGGATGCCATGTGGAGCTCCAAAGAGCTCCACCCCCCTTGGCCGGCCACCCCCTTGGGGGTCCCCCATGAGGTGCTCTCATGGCCCCCAAAGTCCTTCTAGAAGCCTTTAGCAAAAGCCCTAAAAGGTGGCTTTCCAAAAATACCCCAAAAAGCACTTTCACTATTCACGACGACATTTTTCAGCGTCCGTTCGAACTGAAAATATTTATGTGGGCTTAGAACATTTCCAGTACCCACTAAAATAATTTTCAATGTGTTCTGGAACAATTCCAGTTTAGTGATTTCATCTGCGAAAAGCATCTGAAGCGGTTCCGGCAGCCTCGGAACATTTCCGGTTTTTCTTCCAGAAATTCTCAGAAGTTTCCAGAATGATTCTGGCATCCTCCAAGAATTATCAGGCATGTGCCGAAACCATTTTGACTTAATGGTATCCCCTGAAACAACTTTTCAGTTTCACCGGAACTCATCCGGTGACCTCTCTCTGCGGAACTTTTCCGCTGTCCGAAACTTTTCGGTGTCCGAAACTTTTTCGGTGATTTTCTCTCAGACTCCCTGTCTAGTATTCAGCAGATAGATGACCCTTAAGCGTGTGACCCTATAGGTTCGGTGAAGTATAGACATGACACGGAACCCCTTCCGATCAATGATCAACATCGGAGCCGTGGACACCCATATTGACCCCTATACCCACACGAATGAATATTCGAGTGAACCTCCAGTTGCCGTGTGCTATTCCTGTTGCTTCGCGATATGTTACAAATACCCGAGGTGAGACATGTAGGCATTCCCGTGGATCAACAACTTGTCCACTATGCTAGTTACCTCGTTACCGGTATTGTTCTCTTTTCTCATTACCGTGTTCCGGCATCCCCGTGATCAAATCACAAAGTGTCTGGCCAGACGATGATGGATACCATAACACCGAGAGGGCCCAGAGATATCTCTCCATCGCCAGAGGAGCAAATCCCAATCTTGAGCTATCAAGTTACTTGACATACTTTCCCATGAACCCGTAAGCCGCCGTAATAGCCACCCATTTACGGATGACGTTTAACAAACCCCAAAGTTCATGAAGCAAGCATGAAGAAACTCGATACTCTCATGGTCTGAGGAATCATGCAAACGTTAAACATCTCTGTGCTATTAACCATTAACTTGTGACGAATGTATCTCATAGCATAACATCAATCGGGTCGATTCAACACAAATGTTCTTCTAACATTTGTGCCCTCAAAGTTGCTGGCATAGACATGCCTATGATTGGGAAAACATAATCATCATGCAACACTTGAGCTAGTCTTAGAGGCATGACTAGGAATACATTTTACCGTTTATTATTCCACACGTGCACATGGGTTTTCCCCAGAGCCTTTATGGATATACGGGCTCGGGAACCACATCAATTATAGCATGGAACATAAACCTAATTATGAACACGGAGATAAATAATAACATTTATTATTGCCTCTAGGGCATATCTCCTACAGACTCCCACTTGCACTAGAGTCAATAATCTAGTTAATGCTAATGCACTTTACACCTGTGGCACACCGGTGTAAATATGCTTCGCTTGTGGTATAGCCTGATGTCCAACGGATCTGACGACTTCAGCTCCGTGTGTATCTTTGCATATCCTCAAGTTTTCACGCTTTCACAAAATTCATATTTTGTGTGGACTTGGCTTTGTATGTATGTGAATCACAGGTCGAACCTGGATTCCTCAGACTGAGTTATGGAGCAACTACCTGCAGTAGTGTCCTATTGACAAAAGCCATCTTGGAACCATACTAAGTTCATGAATGAACTATATGATTCAACATCTTCTTTGTCGCTTTTAAAAGCGGCAACATACTTCGCCTCTGTTATAGAATTCGCCACAGTAACTTGTTTGGAACAATTTCCAACTACCGTGCCACCATATTGTGTATTGCACAAAACCCTTAACATAAATCGAAAATCGCTTGGAGCATGGATGAAGACTGTATCGATGTAACCTTTTACAACGAACTCTTCATGATCTCTGCTTGCGAGAAAACATGTCATCAGTGCTACTATAGTACTCAATGACCCTTTTTCACTGTTGTCCCATGATCAGTACTTTTGATCACTTTGGTATCTATACTCGCAACAACTTTGGGAGTATTGGACATATCTGGTTGTTTTTACATACCATGGAATACATGATTAATCCAAACACAAGAGTGTGTGGAATCTCCATCATGTATTTTGCTCATCAGTGTTTTGGGACACCGAGTCTTGCAAAAACTCTTTCCATGTGACTTCGGCAAGAATCACTCCTTGACGTTTTTAATGCTAAAAGGTTTTAGCATCTTGTCAATATGTATCTTTTCTCAGCCCTATTAGGTAAATCTATCTCCATAGATCATCATGCCTAATATAAAGGCTATTTAGCCCAAGCACTTCATTGAAAAACTATTTTCAAATGAAGTCCTAATTCATGTCAAGAATTTTAATTCCAATTAACAATGTGTCAAGCACACAAGGTTTTTAGAAATTTTATTATGCTCCCACTTACTTTCTTGAATCACAAGCATCTTCGTTACCCATTGATGAAGTCAAACCCTTTTGACCATTTCATCAAAACACGAAGATTCCAACTCCATTTTGCTCTCTTCTGTTCATCGCTGGAACTCTGAAGTTTGCAAACTTACTAGCATCCTCTGGATCGACAAATTACTTTGGACTGTATCACATACAAGTCCTAGGTTTTATTTCCATCAGATAGAAATCCTTTTGTCATCCATGTTTCATATCTCATGATTGAAATATGTCTTAATTGCTAGTTCAAATCACAAAGTGTCTGGCCAGACGATGATGGATACCGTAACACCGAGAGGGCCCAGAGATATCTCTCCATCGCCAGAGGAGCAAATCCCAATCTTGAGCTATCAAGTTACTTGACATACTTTCCCATGAACCCGTAAGCCGCCGTAATAGCCACCCATTTACGGATGACGTTTAACAAACCCCAAAGTTCATGAAGCAAGCATGAAGAAACTCGATACTCTCATGGTCTGAGGAATCATGCAAACGTTAAACATCTCTGTGCTATTAACCATTAACTTGTGACGAATGTATCTCATAGCATAACATCAATCGGGTCGATTCAACACAAATGTTCTTCTAACATTTGTGCCCTCAAAGTTGCTGGCATAGACATGCCTATGATTGGGAAAACATAATCATCATGCAACACTTGAGCTAGTCTTAGAGGCATGACTAGGAATACATTTTACCGTTTATTATTCCACACGTGCACATGGGTTTTCCCCAGAGCCTTTATGGATATACGGGCTCGGGAACCACATCAATTATAGCATGGAACATAAACCTAATTATGAACACGGAGATAAATAATAACATTTATTATTGCCTCTAGGGCATATCTCCTACAACCGAGTGGTCACGAAAGACCGTTGTCAGGTTAGTAGCAGCAGGGCTCGTCTGAGAGGAAGGGGATCGCCGGAGTCCGAGGAGGAAGACGATGCCAAACGGCAGCTGCAGGGCCTCCCCGCTCCAGCTGAAGGCACCAGAGGAAGTGGCCGACCGCAGCGGGGCTGACGGACACGGTCGGCGGGCACGGGACCGCCTGTGGCCGTGCGTTCTTCGACGGTGCGGCGGTGAGGGCGCCTGGCAGTGGATCTGGTGAAGGGAGAGAGACGAGGCGAGCGAGGGAGAGGACAGAGGAGTGACCGAGGAAGCCAGGGGGAGCGAACGAACTCGCCCTTATCCTCCCAGCCGCACTATTTCGTCGGTGGCGTCGGCGTGTCGGCGCGCCGACGGTGCGCGCGGGCTCGGCCAAGGCGCTGGCGACACGCAGGAGAGAGGTAAGGGAAGATGGGCCTGCTGGGCTGGGCCAGTGCACTGTGCACTTGGTCCAGACCAGTTTAAGCCTTTTTCTTTTTCTTGTTTTCTGCTTTTAATCCTTTTCTGTTTTTTGTAAATAGTTAGGCCACTTTTGCATTTTTGTAAAGTATGGGAATTGTCCCCAATATTACAATGCAATATTAGCTCTCACCAAAAAGTGGTTTGGTCAGATTTGGAAGCCATTTGAATTTGTAATGATTTTAAATGAATTTAATATTGCTGTTTTGGTGCTGTTTCATCTAGTTAGAGTCACTTATCTAACTCCAACTTTATTGATGATGATTTTACAAATGTTCCTGGATTATTTGCCATTTAATGAACATTTTTTCCAACAGTGTTTGATCAACTTCATATTTCACTTTTGAATTTGTGTTGATTTTCAGATGTGAATTTGAATTGGATCATTAACCCATATGACTTGGCACTGCAAATGTTCATGTCTTGGCAATTTTAACAGAGTGTCACAGAGCTTATTACAAGGGGGTGTTACAAGTTCTCCTCCTCTAAAAGAAATTCTCGTCCCGAGAATTCAGGAGGTAGAAGGAAAGAGTCCGGGATATTCTTCCCGAAGATGATCCTCGCGTTCCCAAGTGGCTTCATCTTCAGTGTGATTCGACCACTGCACTTTTAGGAACTTGGTCGTCTTCTGACGAGTTCGACGTTCAGCTTCGTCGAGGATGCGGATCGGATGCTCCTTATAAGAAAGATCATCTTGTAGTTCGAGCATCTCATGATCCACTGCACGGTGCGGGGATTCCTTGAAGCACTTACGGAGTTGCGACACGTGGAAGACATCATGAATATGGGAGAATTGCGGTGGCAACTCCAATTTATATGCCACCTGCCCACGTCTAGCCACGATGCGGAAAGGGCCAATATAGCGAGGTGCTAGCTTGCCCTTGATTCCGAAACGACGGGTGCCCTTCATTGGAGTGACACGAAGATAAGCTTGATCACCAGGTTGATAGATCACACCCCATCGCTTACGATCATAATTACTCTTCTGACGGTCTTGAGCTACTTTGAGATTCTCCCGGACAATTCGGACTTGTTCTTCGGCATGTCGAATAATGTCTGGTCCAACAAGAGGTCGTTCCCCAGTTTCTGACCAATTCAGAGGGGTTCGACATTTACGACCATAAAGAACCTCAAAGGGGGCCATTTTCAAGCTGGCTTGATAGCTTTTGTTATAAGAGAACTCGGCATACGGGAGAGATTTCTCCCATTTCTTACCGAAGGATATAACACAGGCTCGAAGCATATCTTCAAGCACTTGATTAACGCGCTCAACTTGGCCTTGAGATTGTGGGTGATAAGCTGAACTCCAGGTGATATGAGTTCCCATTGCTTTCTGGAAACTTTCCCAGAAATGGCCAGTGAAAATGCTGCCACGGTCTGAACTGATTTCTTTGGGAATACCATGTAGTGAAACAATTCTGGAGATATATAGCTCTGCTAGCTGACTAGCAGTAATAGTCTCCTTAACTGGCAGAAAGTGTGCAACCTTGGAAAGTTGGTCAATGACGACAAGAATAGCATCGTGACCCTTCTGAGACTTGGGAAGACCAGTAATGAAGTCCATTTGCACTTTATCCCACTTCCATAGAGGAATAGGGAGCGGTTGCAGAATTCCAGCAGGTTTCTGATGTTCTGCCTTCACGCGACGACAAACGTCACACTCAGCAACATAACGAGCAATATCTTGCTTCATTCTAGACCACCAGTACCTTTGACGAAGATCTCGATACATCTTGGTACTACCGGGATGGATAGATAGCGGTGTATCATGGGCCTCCTTCATGACTTTGTCAGTCATCAGCTCGAAGCGAGGTACTACAATGTGGTCTCGGAAGTACAAGGTTCCATCTTCGGCAATCGAGAAATCCCTGTACTTTTGAAGGTGAAGTTCTTTCTTCATTAGACCAATTTCAGCATCTTTGGCTTGTGCAATCTTGACAGCTTTCTCAAGATCTGGTTGTATCACAAGGTTATTAAGAGAACCTTGCGGGATGATGCAGAGATTCAGCTTGCGCAATTCTTCATATAGCTGGGGTTGAGCTTGTTTAACCATGAGGTTACTACAATATGACTTGCGGCTCAAGGCATCAGCCATCACATTAGCTTTGCCAGGAGTGTAGGAAATACCACAGTCATAATCGGTGATTGTTTCCAACCAACGCTGCTGACGAAGATTAAGTTCCGGTTGAGTGAATAAGTACTTCAAGCTCTGATGATCGGTGTAAATCTCACACCGATTACCAAGGAGGTAATGACGCCACTGCTTCAAAGCATAAATCACCGCAGCAAGTTCAAGGTCATGCACTGGGTAATTCTCTTCATGTGGACGCAGTTGTCGCGAAGCATAAGCAATTACTCTTCGCTCTTGCATTAGGACACAACCTAGTCCTTGGCGAGAGGCGTCGCAGAAGATCACGAAATCTTTGCGGGAGTCTGGAGGAGCAAGGACTGGAGCAGATGTCAGCTTGTCCTTGAGGGTCTGGAAGCTTTCCTGACATTTGTCTGTCCACTCAAACTTAACGCCTTTGTGGAGCAGATTAGTTAGGGGCTTGGCAATCTTGGAGAAATTTTCGATGAAACGGGGACAATAACTTGCAAGCCCGAGGAAACTTCTGACTTGCTTGACATTCTTCGAAGGGGTCCAGTCAAGAATAGCCTGAACTCACTCCGGGTTAACTGCGATACCATCGTTGGAGATGACATGTCCAAGGTAGGTTACCTCAGAAAGCCAGAATTCGCACTTAGAGTATTTGGCATATAACTGGTGCTCTCGAAGTCTCTCCAGAACAAGACGAAGGTGCTCAGCATGTTCTTCTTTGTTCTTCGAATAAACCAGAATATCATCCAGATATACCACGACGAATTTGTCGAGGTAATCCATGAATATGTACTTCATTAGGCGGGAGAATGTAGCTGGAGCGTTTGTTAAGCCAAACGACATGACTGTGTACTCGTAAGAACCATAGCGAGTAACAAATGCAGTCTTCAGAATATCCTCTTCGCGGACACGGATCTGGTGATAACCCAACCTCAAGTCGAGTTTAGAAAACACCGAAGATCCAGCGAGTTGATCATATAAATCGTTGATCCGGGGAAGCGGATATTTATTCTGAATGGTTGCCTGGTTGATAGGACGATAATCTTGGACCAAACAGTTAGTTCCATCCTTCTTCTTAACAAAGAGAGAAGGTGCTCCCCATGCAGAGGAACTGGGGCGAATGAAACTCTTTCTTAAGGATTTATCAATTTCTTCCTTAAGCTCAATAAGATGGTGCGGAGGCATCTTGTAGGGACGCTTCGCAATAGGAGTGGTGCCAGGCTTCAAGTCGATGACGAACTCGACAGCTCTAGCAGGGTGTATTCCTGGAAGTTCTTCTGGAAAAACATCCGGGAAGTCACAGACCACTGGGATGTTCTCAATCCCATCAAGTGGAGAAGCATTCAACGCATTCAAGGCATAAATTTGAGCCTCAGCGTTCTGAGTAAGGTGAGCTTGATAATTCACTATCTCATTCGAGGGGTGCAAGAGGTGAACAACTTTGGTGGCGCAATTGATTGAGGCGTAATGGGCCTTCAACCAATCCATTCCCAGAATAAGATCAATCTTGGAAGATCTCAGGATTATGGGAAATGCCTGAAATTTCAACCGCTCGATCTCAATTGTGACTTCGGGGCTGAATAGGGTGGCTTGGCACTGGCCCGCAGGAGTGTTCACTGCTAACGGTTGGTGCATTGTTTCACATTTAATGTCATGCATGAGTGCAAAATGTTCTGACATGAATGAATGCGATGCTCCTGAATCAAATAAAACAGAAGCTGGTACTGAATTAACGAGAAGTGTACCCATCACAGTATCTGGTTGAACTGGAGCTTCAAACATGTTGACGTGGTAGTACTGCCCACGACCATAAGAAGGTCTGGCATTATTGTTGCGCTGTTGAGGAATACCACGGCCAATACCACAGCCAGCAGAAGGAAGAGCCAGTTGATTCTGATTCTGAGAACAGTCTCTAGCACGGTGACCTGGCTTGCCACACTTGAAGCATAGTCCGCTGTCAGGACGAGGTGCTGGAGCTGGCAAAGGCTGTCTCGGTGGTGGAGGTGGCAGGCGTGGTGCAGCATAAGAGGGCCTGTTCACAGGAGCTGCTGAACGGAACATGCCTTGAGGGAACCAGATGTGTCGCTTCTGGGAAGACGAGCCCGAAGATGAGCCCATTTCTCGGGTGCGTCTGGACGCTTCTTTATGCTTCTTCAGTCCAGTTTCAACCATAATAGCCTTATTCACCAAGGTGGCGAAATCAGGGTAATCTTGAACAAGCAGGGCCAACTGTATATCATGATGCAGTCCTTCGCGGAACTTCTCTTGCCTTCATTCATCAGTAGGAATGTCCTCTTCAGCGTAGCGAGATAAGTCTAGAAACTCGCGCTGATAGACTTCTACGTTCTTGTTTCCTTGAACAAGGCTACGGAACTCAGCCTTCTTCCTAGCTATGACAGCTAGAGGAATGTAGCGGGCACGGAAAGCAATCTTGAACTCTGCCCAAGTGACGACAGTACCAGGTGGCAGAGTCTGTCGGTGAGTGGCCCACCATTGGGCTACGGGACCCTTCAGAAGATAAGTCGCAAAAGTGACATAGTTAACTTCGGCGACACCAGCAGACTCCATCTCATGAGAGATGTCACGCAGCCAGTCATCTGCATCCAGTGGGTTGACTGTGTTGCGAAAAAACGATGGACTGAGCCTCATAAATTCTGGCAGGGTGATGGATGGTGGCTGCTGATTAGCATCAGGACGAGGGAATTGCTGCATAATTCCCGTCATAAACTGACGGTTGAGTTCAAACTGTTGCATCATCGCTGCCATGTAATCAGGTGGTGGCGGCGGTGGCGGGTTGTTGTCAGCCATCCTGCTATTCCAACAGGGGTATTTCAGCAATAGCTTATGCAAGTGTTTAGCAAGAAACAAGATGTAACTCGACGTTATTGAAAGAGTGCAATAGATGCTAAAAGTAGTCATTAAGACATACAGATCCATACACAGTCGGTTACAATCGGGCAGCATAACGGCGCAAATTGAAAAACTAGAGACACACTAGGCGGCACGCAGGCACGCGGTAAGGAAGTACACAACGTGACATAGCAAAGGCTACATCAGCGTCGGAGAAAACCACTGAAACGGGGTAACTGCAAGTGCGGACGACGAATGTTCGTCGCGACAGGATCCTTAGCTCCATGTGCACTCTGATGCAGAACCCGGTCTTGAACTGTAAGAAGAGGTCCACGTGCAGGCGTGTGACCTCCCACTGCAGGCCAATCAATACCTGGCGGCATCTCGGTCCTGCGTGGGTAAAGAATATACTCCGGATGTATCCCTGCACGAACAGCTGGTAGCAACTGTGTCATAGCCTCGTAGTAGCGTGCTCGAGTGGCGAACAACTCGATGGCAAGAGCCCAAACAGTGCGATCTAGAGCCTGAGTGCACTGAATCAGAACCTGCGGGTCGTAGCATCGAGACTCGTACGGGGCACAGATAGCTGTGTAAAATCCAGTAGCATCTCCAACAGGTGCATACGGAATGTACCAAAACACAGAGTCATCCAAGCTAGCATTGTGCTCTCCTCGGATACGTGCGACAGCAGAGTAGGCGGCATCATGTACTGCCATCTCAATCGTCACGCCTATTCCGTGAAAAAGGTGTAGCTCGGTGTCTGAGTTGTTCTGCTGATCATAGATCCGAACTTCAGCATAGTACTGTTCCTGGTTGAACTCGTGGTAAACCTCATAGACGATGTACTCGGGATACCAGCGGTAACCCAGTCTACTCAGGAGGGCGATCAGAACAGCTGGAAATCCAGGGGCATCACGAGCCCAAGTGCGACGCACAAGCTGGGTCGTAGGCCGCGGTGGAAATAGTCGATCCATCTGAAACAGAGAAGTTCAGGGTTGTCATAAGACAATGAGAAGTATAACCGATCCCAGAAGGAAAGGTTAAACAAAACAATGGAAAGGAAAATGATTATCAGACTAATCAGATCAAAGCTAGGGAAATCGCACTGAATCCAGCTCTCCGGGTGGATAGAATTAACGAGATCCTAAATGTCGGTGTCAGTAAATTTTATTAAACCCGAATAGATGAGAGATTAGATTCCCAGAGTAAAGACAAGGAATACAAGATCCTAATACCACCCAGTTGGCGACGTGGGCCCGTAAGCCAGACAGCCAAGTTAGTAAAACAGTTTTTGACCACTAGACTCAACTTCGGCCAAGGAATTGGGAAGGGGGATACCTAGAGGCAGTCGGCTCTGATACCAACCTGTGACGACTCCGGCTTAATCGTGCACTAACCATACACACAAATGCACACGATCAAGCCTAAGGACTCACTTGAAGATATCACAACACAACTCTAAAACATAAATAAAGTCATACAAGCTTTATATTACAAGCCAGGGCCTCGAGGTCTCGAATACATAGCTCGATGGCATACAAGCGTCAGCGGAAGCATCAGATATCTGAGTACAGATATAATACAGAGAGAGAGAGAGATAAGCCTTCACAGAGGCGGGGTAAAATAAAATACTACGATCGAAAGGCGTAGGCCTCCTTCCCTGGACCCTTCGATCCTACTCCTGGTCGTCAGTCGGCTCCTCGTAGAAGTAGTACTCGCCAGGCGGGTAGTAGTACTGGTCGTCGGCTGGGGCGTCTGGCTCAGGGGCTCCGTCGTCTGGTGGCATCAAATGGAATATGGGGGAAAAAGAAAGTAAAGCAAACGTGAGTACTCATCCGAAGTACTCAGCAAGCAAGGATCTACACTACATATGCAACATTGTCAAAGGAATGGCTGTATATGTGGACTGGGCTACAGAAATGCTAGAATAGAGGGGGAAGCCTAGTCCTATCGAAGACTAGCATCTTCAACAATCTTCGGTAGTCTTGCAGCAATAGAAGAGAACAGATGTAGATAATGTAAAGTAGTAGTACTAGTATCATCAACCTCGACCTGAAATCCTTTCTTGACTCCCTGCGTGAAAGCAATCCCGGAGCCGTACTATCCAGTTCTCATCACATGTTCTAGTTGTACTGATCGGGATACAACTTCGAGTGTCCGTTACCGTAGGACAGGCTATCGATAGAAGTTTCTTCCCTGCAGGGGTGCACCAACTTACCCACCACGCTCACTTAACTCCGGCCGGACACACTTTTCTGGGTCATGCCCGGCCTCGGCTAAGCAACACGCCGCAACCCGACCAAATACCTAACAGAGAGGTCAGCACGCCGGACTAAACCTATGCGCCCAGGGGTCTTGGGCCTTCGCCTCGGGAACTCCTGCACGTTGCGTACGCGGCTGAAAGCAGACCTAGCAACCCCTTATACAAGCGCGATTGCGTTCCCAGTCCAATTCAGCGCGCGCCGCTCAGTCGCTGACGTCCATTAAGCTCCGGCTGAAGTATACGACGCAGAACGCCCATACTATGCCCACGTGATGGTTAGTGCTATCAGGCCAGAGGCCCCTCGGATCAAATATCCAAACCGTGGTGGATTAGGAGCGCGCGGAAACGAGCAGAGACTCATGATCGATGTGACCCCGTCGCCCCGTCTCGAGGACTTGCGACAAGGGCTAGGAATGCCCGGCCACGCCTCGTAGTTATCTCGCGGGCACCATCCAGGTCAACCCGACTCCACATCACTTCGCAATAAGCTCGCGCGGGTACCCCTCAGGGCCGACCCGTCTTTAGTAACATAGTTTAGTGCAAGTCAACTCAATCCACAGTATCTGTGTGTCTGACACCAGGGGAGCCCTGAGGAATCACCCTCGATGGAATTCCCGCTCGATGTTATCACCAAGGTGAACGAAGGAGGAATCACCCTCGAGGTCCACACTTGAGGAGTTGCGCGACGACGTCGTTATCAGGGGTGGTGTAGGAGGAATCACCCTCGCTTACCACGACTGAGTAACTAACCTACAAGGTTAACATCAGAAGTGCTGACGAGGTATCACCCTCGGCACTCGACGATAACCCAGCAGTGTCGGCAACTAAGGGGAAGTGATGTGCGGTGCCAGGGTTTGGTCTTCAATCCCGATGGTCGGGTCTTCTGATATCCAGCAGGGCAGTCGGGATCAAGTGGGGGTCTCTGTTGTGTCTCTACCCAGCCTATACTAATCAGTCTAGGATAACCAGAAAGGTAGCAAGGCAGGTTACAATAATCAGGCTATGCAGCAGATATAGGAAAACAATAGCAGTAGCAGTTTTAATGCAAGCATAAGAGAGAAGAGAATAGGCGATATAGGCATGCTCAAAATGGGGGTGCTTGCCTGTTTGCTCGGGGGCAAGGGCAAGGTCGTCGGGGACGTAGTCGTACTCCGGAGCGGCGTCTGCCTCAGGAGCTACGGCAACGTCTGGGTCTACCGAAAGAGAAGAGGCGGAGGAAACAAGTAAATATAATGCAAACAGATGCAACACAGTGCGTGCGATGCTATGATGTAGTGCAGGGTTGCCTAAATATGATTCTAAGTCGTTTTGGTTATTTTTAGAATTAACCGGGGATTTATTAACCGATGTGTGTGCACTATTCATCTGCCGGATTCGGGTCCGGAGTTACGAGTTCTTCTACGTAGGGGGTTCCGATGGAGAAACAGACGGCACGATCAGACTCGGCTCCTTGTTCTGAGCAACTTTCATGTTTTAACTTTTTCGATCTGAGCTACGGTTTAAAAGTTATTAATTTTCAAAGATTATTTGAATTTCTAGAATTTATTTATTTACAGAAAATGAATTATGATGTCAGCATGATGTCACTGTAACGTCAGCGGTCAACAGCGCCGCTGACCAGTCAACTATGACATGTGGGTCCAGTGGGACCCACATGTCAGCCTGTGTTATTTTAACAGTGGGCTAATTTTAATTCCAGGGTTAATTAGGGGGCAGACCCCACCTGTCAGTGGGTCATTAGGATAATTAACTAGTTTTATTTAATTAAATGTTTATTTAGGTTAATTAGTCGCCGGGGCCCACACGTCAGCGACTGGGGTTGCCCAATCAGCACGTTGACTGGGTCAACCCAGTCATCTGGGGCCCCCAGGGCCCACTGGCAGCCACCCTGAGGTGGGGCCCGGCCTCGCCACGTCGACGGCGACCGGCGGCTCGACGCCGGTGATGCCAAACGCGGCGGCGCGGCTCGGGCGTTCGCCGGAAATCACGCACAGGGCTCGGAGAGGAACGGGGTTAGGCTCATTCGAACGAGCACTCAACGCCGCATCCGGTGGTGGCCGTAGCTTCGCTGGACTTGGCCGGAGAAGTCGCCGGCGTCGAGCTAAGGTGGCGGCGCGTACGGGCGCGTGACGGAGTCGGCGATGCAGTGCGCTTCGAGGCTAACGAAGAGATTAGAGAGGAGCTACGCGATGCGGCGAGCACAATGGACTCGACCCCGCGACCAAAAGGTCACCGGAAAGGCGCCGGCGGCGAGCAGAGGCGGAGGCATGTTCGAGCACTCGCCGGGCTAGATGCTAGAGAGCACGGCGAAGTGCGTGTGCGGGTGCGTTCGGCTCCTGGAAGTACCAGGAGCACGATGCCGTGCTCAGGCAGGCATGGCAGAGGTCAGGACCACGGCGACGAGGCGCTCAGCGGCGGCGAGCTCACGGCATCGACGCCAGCTAGCTATAGGCGTCGACGGGCAGCGCAAGGCATCGGGGAGGGAGAAGGGAAAGCTCACCGAGTGGTCACGAAAGACCGTTGTCAGGTTAGTAGCAGCAGGGCTCGTCGGAGAGGAAGGGGATCGCCGGAGTCTGAGGAGGAAGACGACGCCGAACGGCAGCTGCAGGGCCTCCCCGCTCCAGCTGAAGGCACCAGAGGAAGTGGCCGACCGCAGCGGGGCTGACGGACATGGTCGGCGGGCACGTGACCGCCTGTGGACGTGCGGTCTTCGACGGCGCGGCGACGAGGGCGCCTGGCAGTGGATCTGGTGAAGGGAGAGAGACGAGGCGAGCGAGGGAGAGGACAGAGGAGTGACCGAGGAAGCCAGGGGGAGCGAACGGACTCGCCCTTATCCTCCCAGCCGCACTGTTTCGTCGGTGGCGTCGGCGTGTCGGCGCGCCGACGGTGCGCGCGGGCTCGGCCAAGGCGCCGGCGACACGCAGGAGAGAGGTAAGGGAAGATGGGCCTGCTGGGCTGGGCCATTGCACTGTGCACTTGGTCCAGACCAGTTTAAGCCTTTTTCTTTTTCTTGTTTTCTGCTTTTAATCCTTTTCTGTTTTTTGTAAATAGTTAGGCCACTTTTGCATTTTTGTAAAGTATGGGAATTGTCCCCAATATTACAATGCAATATTAGCTCTCACCAAAAAGTGGTTTGGTCAGATTTGGAAGCCATTTGAATTTGTAATGATTTTAAATGAATTTAATATTGCTGTTTTGGTGTTGTTTCATCTAGTTAGAGTCACTTATCTAACTCCAACTTTATTGATGATGATTTTACAAATGTTCCTGGATTATTTGCCATTTAATGAACATTTTTTCCAACAGTGTTTGATCAACTTCATATTTCACTTTTGAATTTGTGTTGATTTTCATATGTGAATTTGAATTGGATCATTAACCCATATGACTTGGCACTACAAATGATCATGACTTGGCAATTTTAACAGAGTGTCATAGAGCTTATTACAAGGGGGTGTTACAACAATGACCATTCAGTGACCAATAGTGATGGTCGCAAGTTGACGTATTTCTTGTAGTGTATGTTCCGTACTTGATTGGGATGGATCGTGAAGGTGCGTGCACGACTACATCAACCGCGTTGATAAACGCTTCCGCTTAGCGATCTTCAAGGGTATGAAGATGCTCTCCCCCTCTCGTAGCTATGCATCTCCATGGATAGATCTAGCATGTGCGTAGAATTTTTTTTTGTTTTCCATGCAACGTTCCCCAACAGTGGCATCCGAGCCAGGTCTATGCGTAGATGATATGCACAAGTAGAACACAAAGGAGTTGTGGGCGGTGATGGTCATACTTCTTACCACCAACGTCTTATTTTGATTCGGCGGAATTGTGGGCTGAAGCTGAAGGAAATATGCCCTAGAGGCAATAATAAAGTTGTTATTTTATATTTCCTTATACATGATAAATGTTTATTATTCATGCTAGAATTGTATTAACCGAAAACTTGATACATGTGTGGATACATAGACAAAACACTGTGTCCCTAGTAAGCCTCTACTAGACTAGCTCGTTAATCAAAGATGGTTAAGTTTCCTAGCCATAGACATGTGTTGTCATTTGATGAATGGGATCACATCATTAGGAGAATGATGTGATGGACAAGACCCATCCGTTAGCTTAGCATAATGATTGTTCAGTTTTATTGCTACTGCTTTCTTCATGCCAAATACGTATTCCTTCGACTATGAGATTATGCAACTCTCGGATACCGGAGGAATGCCTTGTGTGCTATCAAACGTCACAACGTAACTGGGTGATTATAAAGATGCTCTACAGGTATCTCCGAAGGTGTCTGTTGAGTTGGCATAGATCGAGATTAGAATTTGTCACTCCGAGTATCGGAGAGGTATCTCTGGGCCCTCTCGGTAATGCACATCATAAGAAGCCTTGCAAGCAAAGTGACTAATGAGTTAGTCACAGGATGATGTATTACGGAACGAGTAAAGAGACTTGCCAGTAACGAGATTGAGCTAGGTATAAAGATACCGACGATCGAATCTCGGGCAAGTAACATACCGATGGACAAAGGGAATAACGTATGTTATCATAACGGTTCGACCGATAAAGATCTTCGTAGAATATGTGGGAGCCAATATGAGCATCTAGGTTCCGCTATTGGTTATTGACCGGAGAGGTGTCTCGGTCATGTCTACATAGTTCTCGAACCCGTAGGGTCCGCACGCTTAATGTTCGATAACGATTTTGTATTATATGAGTTATGTGATTTGGTGACCGAATATTGTTCGGAGTCACGGATGAGATCACGGACATGACGAGGAGTCCCGAAATGGTCGAGAGGTAAAGATTCATATATAGGACGATGATATTCGGACACCGGAAGTGTTTCGGGGGTACCGGGTACATATCGGGTCACCGGAAAGGGGTTCCGGGCACTCCCGGCAAAGATATGGGCCTAATGGGCCAAGACGGGAAACGCAGCAGCCAGCAGGGGCTGCTGCACCCCCCATATGGGCCGCACCTTAGGAGGAAGGAAAGGGGAAAGAGAGAAGGAAGGGGAGGGATTCGGCCTCCCCCTTCCCTCCCTCCTCCCTCCTCTTTCCTTCTCCCTCCGGTGGATATGGTAGGGGGGGCGAATTGGACAAGGCCCCAAGTAGGATTCCTCCTACTTGGGGTGCCCCTTGGCTGTCCTCCTCCCCCTCCCACCTATATATATGTGGGGAGGGGGCGCCTAGAAGACACACCAACAACTGTTAGCCGTGTGCGGCGCCCCCCTCCACAGTTTACGCCTCCGGTCATATGTTCATAGTGCTTAGGCGAAGACCTGCGCGGATCACTTCACCATCACCGTCACCACACCGTCGTGCTGACAGAACTCTCCTTAGACACTTTGCTGGATCAAGAGTTCGAGGGACGTCATCGAGCTGAACGTGTGCAGAACTCGGAGATGCCGTACGTTCGGTGCTTGATCGGTCGGAACAAGAAGATGTTCGACTACATCAACCGCGTTGTCAAACGCTTCCGCTTTCGGTCTACGAGGGTACGTAGACACACTCTCCCTCTCTCGTTGCTATGCATCTCCTAGATAGATCTTGCGTGAGCGTAGGAATTTTTTTGAAATTGCATGCTACATTTCCCAACAGTGGCATTCGAGCCAGGTCTATGCGTAGATGATATGCACGAGTAGAACACAAAGAGTTGTGGGCGGTGATAGTCATACTGCTTACCACCAACGTCTTATTTTGATTCGGCGGTATTGTTGGATGAAGCGGCCCGAACCAACCTTACATGACCACGTTCATGAGACCGGTTCCGCCGACAGACATGCAACTAGTTTTGCATTAAGGTGGCTGGCGGGTGTCTGTTTCTCCAACTTTAGTTGAATCGAATTTGACTACGGCCAGTCCTTGTTGAAGGTTAAAACAGCACACTTGACGAAACACCGTTGTGGTTTTGATGCGTAGGTAAGAACGGTTCTTGCTAGAAGCCCGTAGCAGCCACATAAAACTTGCAACAACAAAGTAGAGGACGTCTAACTTGTTTTTGCAGGGCATGTTGTGATGTGATATGGTCAAGACATGATGTGATATACATTGTTGTATGAGATGATCATGTTTTGTAAAAGTTATCGGCAACTAGCAGGAGCCTTATGGTTGTCGCTTTATTGTATGAAATGCAACGCCATGTAATTGCTTTACTTTATCACTATGCGTTAGCGATAGTTGTAGAAGCAATAGTTGGCGAGACGACCACGACACTACGATGGAGATCAAGGTGTCAAGCCGGTGACGATGGAGATCATGACGGTGCTTTGGAGATGGAGATCAAAGGCACAAGATGATGATGGCCATATCATGTCACATATTTTGATTGCATGTGATGTTTATCTTGTATGCATCTTATTTTGCTTAGTACGGCGGTAGCATTATAAGATGATCCCTTACTAAAATTTCAAGGTATAAGTGTTCTCCCTGAGTATGCACCGTTGCGACAGTTCGTCGTGCTGAGACACCACGTGATGATCGGGTGTGATAGGCTCTACGTTCACATACAACGGGTGCAAGACAGTTTTGCACATGCGGAATACTCGGGTTAAACTTGACGAGCCTAGCATGTACAGACATGGCCTCGGAACACTGGAGACCGAAAGGTCGAATGTGAATCATATAGTAGATATGATCAACATAGAGATGTTCACCATTGAAAACTACTCCATCTCACGTGATGATCGGACATGGTTTAGTTGATTTGGATCACGTGATCATTTAGATGACTCAAGGGATGTCTATCTAAGTGGGAGTTCTTAAGTAATTTGATTAATTGAACTTAATTTATCATGAACTTAGTCCTGATAGTATTTGCAAATTATGTCGTAGATCAATAGCTCGCGATATAGCTCCCCGTTTATTTTTGATATGTTCCTAGAGAAAATAAGTTGAAAGATGATAGTAGAAATGATGCGGACTTGGTCCGTGATCTGAGGATTATCCTCATTGCTGCACAGAAGAATTATGTCCTTGATGCACCGCTATGTGACAGACCTATTGCAGGAGCAAATGCAGATGTTATGAACGTTTGGCAAGCTCGTAATGATGACTACTTGATAGTTTAGTGCGCCATGCTTTATAGCTTAGAACTAGGACTTCAAAAACGTTTTGAACGCCACGGAGCATATGAGATGTTCCAAAGAGCTGAAATTGGTATTTCAGACTCATGCTCGTGTCGAGAGGTATAAGACATCTAACAAGTAACTTTGCCTACAAGATGGAGGAGAATAGCTCAGCTAGTGAGCATGTGCTCAGAATGTCTGGGTACTACAATCGCTTGAATCAAGTGGGAGTTAATCTTGCAGATAAGATAGTGATTGACAAAGTTCTCTAGTCACTATCACCTAGCTACTAGAACTTCGTGATGAACTATAATATGCAAGGGATGATGAAAATGATTCCCGAGCTCTTCGCGATACTGAAATCGGCGAAGGTAGAAATCAAGAAAGAGCATCAAGTGTTGATGGTTGACAAGACCACTAGTTTCAAGAAAAATGGCGAGGGAAAGAAAGGGAACTTCAAGAAGAATGGCAAGCAAGTTGTCGCTCCCATGAAGAAGCCCAAAGCTGGACCCAAGCCTGAAACTGAGTGCTTCTAATGCAAAGGGACTGGTCACTGGAAGCGGAACTACCCCAAATACCTGGCGGATAAGAAGGATGGCAAAGTGAACAAACGTCTATTTGATATACATGTTATTGATGTGTATTTTACTAGTGTTCATAGTAGCCCCTGGGTATTTAATACCGGTTTAGTTGCTAAGATTAGTAACTCGAAATAGGAGTTGCAAAATGAACAGAGACTAGTTAATGATGAGGTGACGATGTGTGTTGGAAGTGATTCCAAGGTTGATAAGATCACCATCGCACACTCCCTCTACCTTCGGGATTAGTGTTGGACCTAAATAAATAAATGTTATTTGGTGTTTACGTTGAGCATGAATATGATTGGATCATGTTTATTGCAATACGGTTATTCATTTAAGTCTGAGAATAATTGTTGTTCTGTTTACATGAATAAAACCTTCTATGGTCATACACTCAATGTAAATGGTTTATTGAATCTCGATCATAGTGATACACATATTCATAATATTGATGCCAAAAGATGCAAAGTTAATAATGATAGTGCAACATAATTGTGGCACTGCCGTTTAGGTCATATTGGTGTAAAGCGCATGAAGAAACTCCATGCAGATGGACTTTTGGAATCACTTGATTATGAATCATTTGATACTTGTGAACCATGCCTCATGGGCAAGATGACTAAAACTCCATTCTCCGGAACAATGGAGCGAGCCAATGACTTATTGGAAATAATACATACCGATGTATGCGGTCCGATGAGTGTTGAGGCACGCGACGGGTATCGTTATTTTCTGACCTTCACAGATGATTTGAGCAGATATGGGTATATCTACTTAATGAAACACAAGTCTGAAACATTTGAAAAGTTCAAGGAATTTCAGAGTGAAGTGGAGAATCATCGTAACAAGAAAATAAAGTTTCTACGATCTGATCGCGGAGGTTGTCGGTGTCAAAACCGACAGACCTCGGGGTAGGGGGTCCCGAGATGTGGATTCTCAGATCAATGGTAACAGGGACGAGGGACACGATGTTTTACCTAGGTTCGGGCCCTCTTAATGGAGGTAAAACCCTATGTCCTGCTCTTGTTTATATTGATGGAGTATCAAGTACAGAGTTGATCTACCTCGAGATCATACGTTTTGGTCTAAACCCTAGAGGTATGATGAGTAATGTCATAATGATCTATCGACTAGCCTGGCCTCGGCTTATATAATATACCAGAGGCCTAGGATAACAAGAGTCCTAGTCGAATACGTCGGTGGAGAGGAGTCCTTGTCTTGATCACCAAGTCTTGTGGAATCTTCCTCGTATATGTTATCGGCTGTCCGAACTGGCCCATTAATGAATAGCCATGGGGGTCCTCAGCCCGACCCACTGGTCGGGAGACGACGTGGTGAGTACCCCCTAGTCCAGGACACCGTCAGTAGCCCCCTGAACCGGTCTTCAAGTTGGGGACGCTCCTCGGTTCTTCCAAACTTTTCTTCATGTTCGGTCGTCGGCCTTGAAAACTGGTTCAACAAATCTTTCCATCTTCTATCTTGAGGATTGCCGAGCTAAATCCGAAGAGTTTACATGTCGGGCATCCGAGGAGCCCTTTAAGTCTTCGGCCTTTATCAATGCCTTGTTATTTTTACGCCACACCTCAGGTTTAAAGTGTTTCCCGTGCGGCAGTGCCCTCTTGCATCCGAAATCCACCGCCATATTGCATTCGAGGTATATCTTTTTGCAGCCGAGCACCAACGCCGGACTGCTTCCGAGCTCCAACGCCGGACTGTATCCGAGCTCCAACGCCGGACTGTATCCGAGGTGTCATAGATCACCTTGGTTCAAAAAAGTTGAAGCAGTTCAGCCGAGCTTAATGCTGGAAATGCCCTTTATGGAGCCAACTACTTGTATCCGAGCTTTATGCTGGACTGCATCTGAGGTGGTGCACTACCTCGGGTATGGGCTGATTTTTTGTGGATATATTTTTCTTGATTGGTGCAATTTATTCTCTGCCGAGATATATAACCAGTAGCCCTCAAGGTGTGTGTCGGTCTAAAACCCGAGATGCACCTGAAGGAAAACATGAAACCGCTGATCCCATTAGCCCCTGAGACTCAGGTCAATTTGTGAAATCGGCCTGAGGATCAACTCCTAGCTCGGCAGTATACATAGGAATTGAAACGCGGTGTAATATATTGGAGGAAATAGTGATCGGCAGACGGATCTTGAGAAGTTGCCGTAATATATTAGCTTGATGCCGGATAGGTCCAGACGGTACCTATTGTTGTCTGAAGACGCGTTTGCCCATAGCTCGGTCAAGCCGAACACTGGGCATTATGAATTTTCTGCATTGAATAGGCAATGCAGTAGCCCCCGAGCCACTGGTCGGGTGGTAACACCAGATCAGGGGATCGATGTTCCCCTTTAATATTTGTAAATGATAAGCGCGAAGTCCAGTAGCCCCCGAGCCTTAATGTGGGCACTGGGTGGCTAAATTAAGGATCGATATCTGTTTGACAGAAAATTTTGTTGTGTTTAACACGAACTTCTCGGAAAGAGAATAAAGATCTCTTAAAGGAGCTACAGCTAACGAAAGCTGATCTCGCCAAGGTCGGCCTCAAGGGGCTTAATAGATGGGAAATCAATGCCGATAGGGAATTATGAGAGCGTTATGTCAGCTGCTCGGTTGTCTCAGCGAGATTGTGCCCTTGACTCTTTGAAAGATTGGCTACAATTATTTGACTTTTGCTCGCAATTTATGTGTAATGATTCTATGTACCTAAGTACTTTACATCATTAAAGCTCGGATCCGCATTGTATAAAACTTTGTTGACCGACCATCGGCTTCAACCTCCTCAGCCAGTAGCCAAGGAGTGTTTGTCCCACTTTATAAAGCCTTTATGAGGGCAAAGATTTATGGCAAACGAGGCAATCCGGCCATACGGTTTTATAAACAAATGTATGTGGAGAGATATGTTATATTACTATGTAAGAAACATCTTCCAAAGAAAATAGTTCCGCTATCGGTTCCTTTCTTTGGGTTCTCATGCTGACCATGATCATGAAACCTCATTTCCGATCAATGTGGGAGGAAAATATTGAGGATTTAGTTAGGGGTGAGTTCCCGAACACTGTGGTCCATGATGAACCAGAATTTTCGCTTCCATCGTTGCCGACCAACTATATCTTTTAAGATGGCTAGCTTTCGGCTTCACCCAGTCTGAGGTACTAATCCGGATGACCCGGTAGTAACAATCACAGAGGTGCTCCCTTTACCGCCTAGCCGAACAATCGGGAACGTAGGGGTAAGCATAGGAGCCAGGCAACCCAGCTTGGCCAAAATCTTAAGTCAAATTGATGCATATTTATGGCTTTATTACGATAATTATGGAAGGCAAATTCTCCATTGAGACTGTTTACAACCTGAAAGTGGCCCATCGTCGGCTTCCACCCCTTTGTAGATGCTACACAGGGTGTTTCCGTACTAACAATACAACCCTTAGCCGACGTCTCGGTGCCCGGAGGCGGTTGTGTTAGCGGAAACGAGGCAATCAGATATGCAGGCTTTATAACTTTCACTTAGTCATAGGAGTTTGAAGTTCGGGGCCAGTTACTAGCCCTCGGTTAGTGTTCGGCGTCAGCCGGGGTCAAACCTGTAACACTTCAGCCAATCTTATGAAAGGCCCATTGTTTAATACGGTCATCGGATCGCCGACCAGTTTACGCTCATTGTGACAGTCAGTTTTCGACTTTCTACACTGAGGTACTTGACCAGTTAAACCGGAAGTACAACTGCAGTGGTTCTTCCTTTGCACTCCTAGCCGAACAAAGCGGAACGTAGGAGGCAAGCACAGGAGCCGGGCAACCCAACTATTGACCGAAGACACAATTCGAAACTAGTGCATATAAAGCAATATCCGAGAACGTTGTGCCGAGGACTCCTCGGAGTGCCTTGGCTTTTGGTGGGTTCGGCTCTAGTCGCAGCCCCCCGTTGATATTGCCGAAGCTTTAAATGTGTCCGGCGTCATATTGTGAGACTTATGCTGGAAACACACAAATACGTTAAAAGTGCCATAAGCATGGAAAACCAAAAAACTTTAGTAAAAACTTTACATCCGAACTAAAAACAAGTTTTTTGTGCCAATCCGAAATTGGTCTTAAAAAAAATTGTGCTTCTGTCGTGCTTTAACATGACACATCCGATCTCTAAACTTCAAGTAGGTCAGCCTTCGGCTTCAACCTCCTTATCCCGAAGGTGGAGTGCTTCTCCAAGGCCAGTTTAGTGAACTAAACTCAAGCGTCTTTTTAGAGAGAAGCCAGGCTATCCGGCTATTGACCACACACTCGGGTCGAAAAAGGAGTGGTAGAATAAGACTTTGCAACGACTGAGAAGAAAAACAGTCATTATAAAATGGCTCGTATAAATTTAAGAGCCCCCAGTTAACCTATGACAGGAAGTGTTTTTAACAAACAACGCATGTGAACATGGTCGAACCGAACACAAATTAAAAATGTAATAACTTTAGCATGAAAGCAACTTAGCTGGTTAATGTGTTCGGCATTGATGATGTGGGCCGAGCTTGCGGCGGGTCGAGGTCCCAGCCCCCAAGCCGGTACCAAGGTGCCCGAGCGAAGAGCTCGGCTTGATGAAGTGGCGATGCTGCACGATCGATGTGGCGAGCCGAAGCCCCTGGTCCAGCCGAGGTGACAAAAACCCTCATGACCGAGGTGACGAAGAGCTCGGCGGAAAAAAGAAGTGTTTAACAATCAACGTTTGAACGAACAACTTTTTTGTTTAACACAAATATAATGTTTGGTTGAATCGAACAAGAAATAAAATAAAATAAAAAAGTTTAAAGAAAAAACTGAGCATGGAGACGACTTAGCTGGTTAATGTGCTCGGTATTGTTGACGAGGTCCGAGCTCGTGGCGGGACAAAGACGTAGTCCGTAGCCTAGCCAAGATCCCAGCCCCCAAGCCCGAGGTAACCGAGCAAGGAGTTCGGCTTGATGAGGTGGTGATGCCGCATGGTCGATGTGGCGAGGCGAAGCCCCCGGTCCAGCTAACGTGACGAACCTGGTCGGCTGGTGACGCCGAAGTCACCGGAGTAGGTTGATGAAGAGATGGCGAAGCCCCCGGTCTAGCCGAGGTGACGGGGCAGGTCGGTAGTGTCATGTTTGTAGCCCCATGCCAGCCGAGGTGTCGAAGCAGGTCGGCGTGGTGGACATCGGCTTGGTTAGCCGGATTAGTATCTAGGATTTCTTCGGAATCATCCTCCGGTATGATGGTGCGAGGGGCGAGTCCGGCCAGGGTTGACTCCTGGTGTTCGGATGCAGAGGTCACATCTAGGCTTGAAGAAGAAATAGTGCGGCGGTGCTGACGCAGGTCGGATCTTGTGACGAGGTCAATGCCAGCTTGATGAAGTGACCATGCAGTGATGCCGGCGTGCCCACTCCGTATAATCCGTGGGGCGACAATGTTGGTGATGATTTGGCCTTCATGATGCCGAACTCTTGTTCGGCTTGCCAAGATGATGATCCAATAAGGTTGAGCTCGACTCGATAAAGCGATGATCCGTCTGGTGCAGGTCGGCAGCCGTGCAGCAATGTTGTCGGGCTGGTTTGACACCGGCGCAACGGTGAAGATTACCTCCGAAAAGAAGCAAAATTTGTGAGCATGTGTTTGAAAACAAAACACAATACCCTAGAAAAAGTTTCCTTGAAAAAGGATGTTCAATATCCCGTTCATGAAGAAAGATGAATTCGGGTCGGATTCGTTTTCGCGCAGAAAATAGATCTGAAATTTGACGCGCTCATCGGAGGTTTCCCGGAGTTTGAACGGTCGGATCGAGCTGAAATTTTGAGGTCTGGTAGATACAGTAATTCCACAGCCGATCAACGGTTGGATTTTCCAAAGGACGTCCGAGCTAGACGATGGACTCCTCGCCCTAAACTCGTCCAGATTCCCGTCCAGATTCGACAAGCCTCCGGTATATCATAGATCCCCCGAGATTTCTCCATCGGAACGTGATGAAATTTTACAGGGTTGTTATATACTCAATTCCACAAGATTCCACTGAAGCAATCGTCAAACCGACACTCGAGGAGGCGGTGACGGTGGATACAAGTTCGTTGTCTAGAAAAACAGCACGGTTGCACGAGGGAAATGTTGACGTTGAGCCCCCGGGCTCCATGGATGATTCCTCCATGATCTTGATAGAGATCGGAGTTGATGATGACAAGGCATATGTCCGATCTTGACGATCCGAAGAGTAGCCTGGTCCTCGGCCCAGCCGAGGTGACCAGTCAAGCCGGCGATGTCAAGCCGGTGATGAAGACGCCGATGTCACAGTTGATCTGCAGACCAGCCATTGATCCATTGCCGATCACACAGTGGAACTCTCAATGAAAGCACCATTGTCGGTGTCAAAACCGGCAGACCTCGGGGTAGGGGGTCCCGAGATGTGGATTCTCGGATCAATGGTAACAGGGACGAGGGACACGATGTTTTACCCAGGTTCGGGCCCTCTTAATGAAGGTAAAACCCAACGTCCTGCTCTTGTTTATATTGATGGAGTATCAAGTACAGAGTTGATCTACATCGAGATCATACGTTGTGGTCTAAACCCTAGAGGTATGATGAGTAATGTCATAATGATCTATCGACTAGCCTGGCCTCGGCTTATATAATATACCAGAGGCCTAGGATAACAAGAGTCCTAGTCGAATACGTCGGTGGAGAGTAGTCCTTTTCTTGATCACCAAGTATTGTGGAATCTTCCTCGTAGGCTGTCCAAACTGTCCCATTAGTGAATCGCCATGGGGGTCCTCGGCCCGACCCACTGGTCGGGAGACGACGTGGTGAGTACCCCCTAGTCCAGGACACCGTCAGAGGTGAATATTTGAGTTACGAGTTTGGCCTTCATTTAAAACAATGTGGAATAGTTTCACAACTCACGCCACCTGGAACACCACAGCGTAACGGTGTGTCCGAACATCGTAACCGTACTTTATTGGATATGGTGCGATCTATGATGTCTCTTACTGATTTACCACTATCATTTTGGGGTTATGCATTAGAGACAGCTGCATTCGCGTTAAATAGGGCACCGTCTAAATCCATTGAGACGACACCGTATGAACTGTGGTTTAGCAAGAAACCTAAGCTGTCATTTCTTAAAGTTTGGGGTTACGACACTTATGTCAAAAGGCTTCAACCTGATAAGCTCGAACCCAAATCGGAGAAGTGCGTCTTCATAGGATACCCAAAAGAAACTGTTGGGTACACCTTCTATCATAGATCCGAAGGCAAGATCTTTGTTGCTAAGAATGGATCCTTTCTAGAGATGGAGTTTCTCTCGAAAGAAGTGAGTGGGAGGAAAGTAGAACTTCATGAGGTAATTGTACCTTTTCTCGAATTGGAAAGTAGTTCATCAGAGAAAACCGTTCCCGTGATGCCTACACCAACTAGAGAGGAAGCTAATGATGATGATCATGAAACTTCATATCAAGTTACTACAGAACTTCGTAGGTCAACCAGAACACGATCCGCACCAGAGTGGTACGGGAATCCTGTACTGGAAGTCATGTTACTAGACCAAGGCGAACCTACGAACTATGAAGAAGCTATGATGAGCCCAGATTCCGACAGATGGCTTGAGGCCATGAAATCTGAGATAGGATCCATGTATGAGAACAAAGTGTGGACTTTGGTGGACTTGCCCGATGATCGGCGAGCCATAGAGAATAAATGGATCTTCAAGAAGAAGACTGACGCCGATGGTAATATTACTATCTACAAAGCTTGACTTGTCACAAAAGGTTTTCGACAAGTTCAAGGAGTTGACTATGATGATACTTTCTCACCCGTAGCGATGCTTAAGTCCGTCCGAATCATGTTAGCAATTGCCGCATTTTATGATTATGAAATCTGGCAAATGGACGTCAAAACCTCTTAATGGATTTCTTAAAGAAGATGTATATGATGCAACCAGAAGGTTTTGTCGATCCTAAAGGTGCTAACAAAGTGTGCAAGCTCCAGCGATCCATCTATGGACTGGTGCAAGCATCTCGGAGTTGGAATATACGCTTTGATGAGGTGATCAGAGCATATGGTTTTATACAGACTTTTGGAGAAGCCTGTATTTACAAGAAAGTGAGTGGGAGCTCTGTAGCATTTCTAATATTATATGTGGATGACATATTGTTGATTGGAAATGATGTAGAATTTCTGGATAGCATAAAAGGATACTTGAATAAGAGTTTTTCAATGAAAGACCTTGGTGAAGCTGCTTATATATTAGGCGTCAAGATCTATAGGGATAGATCGAGACGCTTAATAGGACTTTCACAAAGCACATACCTTGATAAAGTTTTGAAGAAGTTCAAAATGGATCAGTCAAAGAAACGGTTATTGCCTGTGTTGCAAGGTGTGAAGTTGAGTAAGACTCAGTGCCCGACCACTGCATAAGATAGAGAGAGAATGAAAGTCATTCCCTATGCGTCAGCCATAGGTTCTATAAAGTATGCCATGCTGTGTACCAGACCTATTGTGTACCTTGCCATGAGTTTGGCAAGGTGGTACAATAGTGATCCAGGAGTAGATCACTAGATAGCGGTCAAAATTATCCTTAGAGGACTAAAGGAAATGTTTTCTCGGTTATGGAGGTGATAAAGAGTTCGTCGTAAAGAGTTACGTCGATGCAAGCTTTGACACTAATCTAGATGACTCTAAGTCTCAACCTAGATACGTATTGAACGTGGGAGCAATTAGCTAGAGTAGCTGCATGCAGAGCATTATAGACATAGAAATTTGCAAAATACATGCGGATCTGAATGTGGCAGACCCGTTGACTAAACTTCTCTCACAAGCAAAACATGATCACACCTTAGTACTCTTTGGGTGTTAATCACATAGCGATGTGAACTAGAATATTGACTCAAGTAAACCCTTCGGGTGTTGGTCACATGGCGATGTGAACTATGGGTGTTAATCACATAAAGATGTGAACTATTGGTTTTAAATCACATGGCGATGTGAACTAGATTACTGACTCTAGTGCAAGTGGGAGACTGAAGGAAATATGCCCTAGAGGCAATAATAAAGTTGTTGTTTTATATTTCCTTATATCATGATAAATGTTTATTATTCATGCTAGAATTGTATTAACCGGAAACTTGATACATGTGTGGATACATAGACAAAGCACTGTGTCCCTAATAAGCCTCTACTAGACTAGCTCGTTAATCAAAGATGGTTAACTTTCCTAGCCATAGACATGTGTCATCATTTGATGAATGGGATCACATCATTAGGAGAATGATGTGATGGACAAGACCCATCTGTTAGCTTAGCATAATGATCGTTCAGTTTTATTGCTACTGCTTTCTTCATGTCAAATACATATTCCTTCGACTATGATATTATGCAACTCCCGGATACCGGAGGAATGCCTTGTGTGCTATCAAACGTCACAACGTAACTGGGTGATTATAAAGATGCTTTACAGGTATCTCCGAAGGTGTCTGTTGGGTTGCATAGATCGAGACTAGAATTTGTCACTCCGAGTATCGGAGAGGTATCTCTGGGCCCTCTCGGTAATGCACATCATAAGAAGCCTTGCAAGCAAAGTGACTAATGAGTTAGTCACAGGATGATGTATTACAGAACGAGTAAAGAGACTTGCCAGTAACGAGATTGATCTAGGTATAAAGATACCGACGATCGAATCTCGGGCAAGTAACATACCGATGGACAAAGGGAATAACGTATGTTGTCATAATGGTTCGACCGATAAAGATCTTCGTAGAATATGTAGGAGCCAATATAAGCATCTAGGTTCTGCTATTGGTTATTGACCGGAGAGGTGTCTCGGTCATGTCTACATAGTTCTCGAACCCGTAGGGTCCGCACGCTTAACGTTCGATGACGATTTTGTATTATATGAGTTAGGTGATTTGTTGACCGAATGTTGTTCGGAGTCCCGGATGAAATCACGGACATGACGAGGAGTCTCTAAATTTTCGAGAGGTAAAGATACATATATAGGACGAAGATATTCGGACACCGGAAGTGTTCCGGGGGTACCGGGTACATATCGGGTCACCGGAAAGGGTTCCGGGCACCCCCGACAAAGATATGGGCCTAATGGGCCAAGAGGGGAAACACAGCAGCCAACAAGGGCTGCTGCACCCCCCATATGGGCCGCACCTTAGGAGGAAGGAAAGGGGGAAGAGAAAAGGAAGGGGAGGGATTCGGCCTCCCACTTCCTTCCCTCCTCCCTCCTCTTTCCTTCTCCCTCCGGTGGATATGGTAAGGGGGGGGGGGCGAATTGGACAAGGCCCCAAGTAGGATTCCTCCTACTTGGGGCGCCCCTTGGCTGTCCTCCTCCCCCTCCCACCTATATATACTTGGGGAGGGGGCGCCTAGAAGGCACACCAACAACTGTTAGCCGTGTGCGGCGCCCCCCTCCACAGTTTACGCCTCCGGTCATATCTTCGTAGTGCTTAGGCGAAGCCCTGCGCGGATCACTTCACCATCACCGTCACCACGCCGTCATGCTGATGGAACTCTCCCTTGACACTTTGCTGGATCAAGAGTTCGAGGGATGTCATCGAGCTGAACGTGTGCAGAACTCGGAGGTGCCGTACGTTCGGTGCTTGATCGTTCGGAACGAGAAGAAGTTCGACTACATCAACCGTGTTGTCAAACGCTTCCGCTTTTGGTCTACGAGGGTACATAGACACACTCTCCCTCTCTCGTTGCTATGCATCTCCTAGATAGATCTTGCGTGAGCATAGGAATTTTTTTGAAATTGCATGCTACGTTTCCCAACAGCAGTGGCCCAGACCAACCTTACTTGTCCACGCACATGAGACCGGTTCCACCGACTGACATGCAACTTGTTTCTCCTACTTTAGTTGAATCGAATTTGACTACGGCCGGTCCTTGAAGAAGGTTAAAACGGCAAACTTGATAATCACCGTTGTGGTTTTTGCGTAGTTAAGAATGGTTCTTGCTAGAAGCCCGTAGCAGCCACGTAAAACTTGCAACAACAAAGTAGAGGACGTCTAACTTGTTTTTGCAGGGCATGTTGTGATGTGATATGGTTAAGACATGATGTGATATACGTTGTTGTATGAGATGATCATGTTTTGTAATATTGACAACCAGCAGGAGCCTTAGGGTTGCCTCTTAATTATTGTATGAAGTGCAAGCGCCATGTAATTGCTTTACTTTATCGCTATGCATTAGCAATAGTTGTAGAAGCAATAGTTGGCGAGATGACCCCGACGCAACGATGGAGATCAAGGTGTCAAGCCGGTGACGATGGAGATCATGACGATGCTTTGGAGATGGAGATCAAAAGCACAAGATGATGATGGCCATATCATGTCACATATTTTGATTGCATGTGATGTTTATCCTTTATGCATCTTATCTTGCTTAGAACGTCGGTAGCATTATAAGATGATCCGGCCATCACTAAATTTCAAGATAAAGTGTTCTCCCCGAGTATGCACCATTGCCAAAGTTCGTCGTTTCGAAGCACCTCGTGATGATCGGGTGTGATAGACTCTACGTTCACATACAATGGGTGTAAGACAATTTTGCACATGCAGAATACTTAGGTTAAACTTGATGAGCCTAGCATGTACAGACATGGTCTCGAAACACTTGAGACCGAAAGGTCGAACGTGAGTCATATAGTATATATGATCAACATAGAGATGTTCACCATTGATGACTACCCCATCTCACGTGATGATCGGACATGGGTTAGTTGATTTGGATCATGTATCACTTAGATAACTTGAGGGATGTTTATTTAAGTGGCAGTTCATTAGTAATTTGATTAATTGAACTTAATTTATCATGAACTTAGTCTTAATTGTTTTGCATATCTATGTTGTAGATCAATGGCCCGTGCTATCGTTCCTCTGAATTTTAATGTGTTCCTAGAGAAAGCTAAGTTGAAAGATGATGGTAGCAACTACACGGATTGGGTCCGTAACTTGAGGATTATACTCATTGCTACATAGAAGAATTATGTCCTTGATGCACCACTAGGTGACAGACCTACTGCAGGAGCTACTGCGGATGTTATGAACGTCTGGCAGACTCGATCTGATGACTACTCAAGAGTTCAGTGTGCCATGCTTTACGGCTTAGAACTGGGACTTTAAAGACGTTTTGACCGTCACGGAGCATATGAGATGTTCCAAGAGCTGAAGTTGATATTTCAAGCTAATGCCCGGGTTGAGAGATATGAAGTCTCCAACAAGTTCTATAGCTGCAAGATGGAGGAGAATAGTTCTGTCAGTAAACACATACTCAAAATGTCTGGGTATCATAACCACTTGACTCAGCTGGGAATTGATCTTGCAGTTGAGAGTGTTATTGACAGAGTTCTTTAGTCACTGCCACCAACCTACAAAGGCTTCATGATGAACTATAATATGCAAGGGATGACGAAAGCAATTCCCGAGCTCTTCGCAATGCTTAAGGCCGCGGAGGTAGAAATCAAGAAGGAGCATCAAGTGTTGATGGTTAACAAGACCACTAGTTTCAAGAAAAAGTGCAAGGGAAAGAAAGGAAACTTCAAGAAGAATGGCAAGCAAGTTGCCGCTCCCGTGAAGAATCCCAAAGCTGGACCCAAGCCTAAAACTGAGTGCTTCTACTGCAAAGGGAATGGACACTGGAAACGGAACTGCCCCAAATACTTGGCGAATAAGAAGGATGGCAAAGTGAACAGTACATGTTATTGATGTGTACCTTACTAATGCTCGTAGTAGCGCCTGGGTATTTGATACTGGTCTCGTTGCTCATATTTGCAACTCAAAACAGGAGCTACATAATAAATGAAGAATAGTTAAGGACAAGGTGACGATGCGCGTCGGGAACGGTTCCAAGGTTGATGTGATCGCCGTCCGCACGCTACCTCTATATCTACCTTCGGGATTAGTTTTAGACATCAATAATTCTTATTTGTTGCCAGCGTTGAGCATGAACATTATATCTGGATCTTGTTTATTGCGAGACAGTTATTCATTTAAATCAGGGAATAATGGTTGTTCTATTTATATGAGTAATATATTTTATGGCCATGCACCCTTGTTGAATGGTCTATTCTTGTTTAATCTCGATCGTAGTGATACACATATTCATAATATTGATGCCAAAAGATGCAAAGTTGATAATGATAGTGCAACATACTTGTGGCACTGCCGTTTAGGTCATATTGGTGTAAATCGCATGAAGAAACTCCATGCGGATGGACTTTTGGAATCACTTGATTATAAATCATTTGATACTTGCAAACCATGCCTCATGGGCAAGATGACTAAAACTCCGTTCTCCGGAACAATGGAGCAAGTTAATGACTTATTGGAAATAATACATACCGGTGTATGCGGTCCGATGAGTGTTGAGGCACGCGGCGAGTATCATTATTTTCTGACCTTCACAGATGATTTGAGTAAATATGGATATATCTACTTGATGAAACACAAGTCTGAAAAATTTGAAAAGTTCAAGGAATTTCAGAGTAACTAGAGAATCATCGTAACAAGAAAATAAAGTTTCTACGATCTGATCGCGGAGGCGAATATTTGAGTTATGAGTTTGGCCTTCATTTAAAACAATGTGGAATTGTTTCACAACTCACGCCACCTGGAACACCACAACGTAATGGTGTGTCCGAACGTCGTAACCGTACTTTATTAGATATGGTGCATTCTATGATGTCTCTTACCGATTTACCACTATCATTTTGGGGTTATGCATTAGAGATAGCCGCATTCACGTTAAATAGGGCACCGTCTAAATCTGTTGAGACGACACCGTATGAACTATGGTTTGGCAAGAAACCTAAGCTGTCATTTATTAAAGTTTGGGGATGCGACACTTATGTCAAAAGGCTTCAGCCTGATAAGCTCGAACCCAAATCGGAAAAGTGCATCTTCGTAGGATACCCTAAGGAAATTATTGGGTACACCTTCTACCACAGATCCGAAGGCAAGATCTTTGTTGCCAAGAATGGATCCTTTCTAGAGAAGGAGTTTCTCTCTAAAGAAGTGAGTGGGAGGAAAGTAGAACTTGATGAGGTAATTGTACCTTCTCTCGAATTGGAAAGTAGCACACCAGGGAAAAACGTTTCCGTGATGCATACACCAACTAAAGAGGAAGCTAATGATGATGATCATGAAACTTCAGATCAAGTTACTAATGGACCTCGTAGGTTGACCAGAGCACGTTCCGCACCAGAGTGGTACGGTAATCCTGTCCTGGAAGTTATGTTATTAGACCATGGCGAACCGATGAACTATGAAGAAGCTATGATGAGCCCAGATTTCGATAAATGGCTTGAGGCTATGAAATCTGAGATAGGACCCATGTATGAGAACAAAGTATGGACTTTGGTGGACTTGCCCGATGATAGGCAAGCCATTGAGAATAAATGGATCTTCAAGAAGAAGACAGACGCTGATGGTAATGTCACTATCTATGTGACGCCCCCGGCTCAATTGTGCACTAATCATACACGCAAATGCACACGATCAAGCCTAAGGACTCACGGGAAGATATCACAACACAACTCTAAAACATAAATAAAGTCATACAAGCCTTATATTACAAGCCAGGGGCCTCGAGGGCTCGAATACAAAAGCTCGCATACAAGCATCAGCGGAAGCATCAGATATCTGAGTACAAATATTAAAAGAGAAACAGAAGGGCCTTTAGAAAGGCAGGGCAAAATAAAACACTACAATCGAAAGGCGCAGGCCTCCTGCCTGGGACCCTCTGATCCTACTCCTGGTCGATGGCAAGCTCGTAGTAGTATCCATCCTCGGGGTAGTAGTAGTAGTCGATCGACGGGGCAGCTGTCTCAGGGGGCTCCATCATCTGGTCACGACAAATTGATATGGAGAGAAAAAGAAAGCAAAGCAACCGTGAGTACTCCGAAGTACTCAGCAAGCAAGGATCTACACTACATATGCAACATTATCAAAGGAAGGCTGTATATGTGGACTGGGCTGCAGAAATGACAGAATAGAGAGAAGGCCTAGTCCTATCGAAGACTAGCATCTTCAGAGGTCTTGCAGCAATAGAAGAGAGTAGAACAGTACCATATAATGTAGCAGTATCATTAAGTCTCAACCTCACCCAGAGATCCTTTCTCGACACCCTGCGAGAAAGCAATCCCAGAGCTATACAGTCATCAACCTCGTCCTGAGATCCCTTCTCGACTCCCTGCGAGAAGCAATCCCAGAGCCTCATATCTAGGTCTCATCTCAACTTCTAGCTGTATCAATCGGGATACAACTCCGAGTGTCCGTTACCGTAGGACAGGCTATCGATAGATGTTTTCTTCCATGCAGGGGTGCACCAACTTACCCACCACGCTCGCTTAACTCCGGCCGGACACACTTTTCCGGGTCATGCCCGACCTCGGCCAAACGACACACCGCAACCCTACCTATAGCTCAGCAGAGAGGTCCCCGCCGGTCTACATCCGAAGCGCAAGGGGGTCTTGGCCATCGCCCCTCACCCTCCGGGTCGTTGCGCACACGGTGAAGCCAGGCACCAACACTACAGGAAGGCGTCGGTCCGTCCGTGCCGCCATGCTGAACTGGACGTCTGACAGAGCTTTCGGCTGATGCATACGATGCAGAACGCCCATACGTACTATGCCCACGTGGTGGTTAGTGCTATCGGGCCAGAGGCCCACTCAGATCAAATATCCAAACCATTAGTACCTTGGGGGTGCGATAACGAGCAGAGACTCACGATCGATGTGACCCCGTCACCCCATCTCGAGGACTTGCGGCAAGGGCCAAGAATGCCCGGCCACGCCTCGTATTCTCACTCGGGCACCATACAGGCAACCCGTCTTCACATCACACGCGGGTACCCCTCAGGGTCGACCCGCCTTTCCAAGTAACAATAGTACAGTCCAAGTATCCGTGTGTCCATAACATCAGGGGGAATCCGAGGTATCACCCTCGTTGGATTCCTACCCGATATATACGTCAAGGTGAACTCGAAGGAATCACCCTCGCTGGGTTCACACTTGAGGTGTTGTACGACAGGGTCGTATCGGAAGTGGAGAAGGAGGAATCACCCTCGATGACCATGACCAAATAACTACTCTTCAGAGTTAACATCTGAAGTGCTACACGAGGTATCACCCTCAGCACTCGATAGTAACGCTGCAGTGTCGTTACAACTAAAGGGGGTGACGTGCGGTGCCGGGGCCTGGTCTTCAATACCGTTGATCGGGTCTTCTGATAATCCAGCGGGGCAGTCGGGGCAAGTGGGGTCACTGATAGGTCTCTACCCAGACTATACTAGACAGTTTAGGATATGCAGGTAATTATCAACAGCAGGTTACAATAAACAGGTTATGCATCAGAATAGGTAAAGCAGTAGTAGCAGCAATTCTAATGCAAGCATGAGTAATTAGAATGGGCGATATCGGGATGATCAAAGAGGGGGCATGCCTGGTTGCTTGGCGGCAAGGGCAAGGTCGTCAATGGTGGCGTCGGGCTCCTGGGTTGCGTCGGTCTCGGGGACGACGTCGGTACCGGAATCTACCAGAAAAACGTAACGGAGGGGAAGCACAATAAATAACAGAGCAATCAAAGCATCACAAAGCACAGCATGGCAAATACGCGGTGCTAGGGGTGACCTAACGTATGGTTGCACGTCACCGGGGAAGGGGGAATCCATCCGGGAAGGTTTTCCCGGTTCCGGACATTTGTCAGACAGATGACCGGACGGGAATGGTTCCATGTTCGGATAGTTAGGGACGTGTGACGGACGAACGGACTACGTATTTGGATTCGTCTCGTCGTTCTGAGCAACTTTCATGTATAAAGTTTTTCGATCGGAGTTACGGAATAATTTCTATGATTTTTCGAAGTTTTAATAATATTTTGGAATTATTTAATTAACTAATCCAACATTATCCTGAATAGTAATTGATGATGTCAGCACGACATCATGCTGATGTCAGCAATCAACAGTGCAGTTCACCTAGTCAACTAACGTGTGGGGCCCACATGTCAGCCTCTGTTAGTTAATTAACAGTAGTTAATTAGCTTAATTAAACATTAAGTTAATTAAACTTAATTAGTCTTAATTAATCAGAGTTAATTAGGTTAATTAGTAATTAATTATTTAATTAATATTTTATTATTATTATTATTAAACGTTCTGGGGCGTGGGCCCCGTTTGGTAGTGGGCCAAGCCGGACATGTCTGTCGGTGCCCGTTCGGGCGCCGGACATGTCTGGGGCACACAGCGCGCGCGCGGGCAGCGGCAGCTGCTGTAGCCGCAGCAGCGAGGGCGGCGGCGGGGACGTGTGTGAGGGGGCGCGGCCGTGCGGGCGGAGCCAGAGCGCGTGGGTAGGCGGCAGTAGTGGGGCGCGGCGGCCACGAGCGGGCGAGGGACGGCGGGGCTCGCTAGGAGGAACGCGCGGCGCAGGGGCGGGGCTTGCACGCGAGCTGCAGCGAGGAGTGGCGAGGCCACGGGGTGGCCGGCGTGGAGCAGGTGATGCGGGGTGCGAGCTAGGGCGACGGTGAGAGAGGTGAGAGAGAGGCGGCGGGGCGACGGAGGCCAGTGGCCTCACCGGCGTTGACGGGGAGAGGTCGAGGAGGTCCGGCGTGGGGAGGAGACGAGGACGGGCGAGGTCGAGGCGGAGGGGCTCCGGTGGCGTCGAGGTGGCTCCAGGGGCGGCGAGTGGCAGCGGTGTTGGTGGAGATCCGACGAAGGTGCGACGGCGGCCGCAGGGGAGGGGGGACGACGCGGGCGTCGCGGCGGTGGGGGAGTCCGGCGACGGGGTCGGGGCGCTGGCGATGTGGGGCGATGGGGTCGGGGCAGTTGCCCGATCCAGATGGGGAGGAGAAGGGGATCGGGGAGAAGGGGGTAGTGGGCGCTAGGGTTTGGGGACAGGGGGCCATATAGGCCGAGGGAGCAAGGGAATGGGCCGGCCTGGCTGGCAGTGGCCAGCTGGGCCAAGGCCCAACGGGGGGGAGGTTTTTATTTTATTTCTTTCCTATTTTATTATAGTTTCCTTTTTATTTTAGTTTTTGTAAAATATAAACTTAGCACCTAATTTAGTATTTCAGTTTAGTCCACTATCACAAAAAGTCTAGTCCTCAAATAATTTAGTTTGATATTTTATTAATTAGTAAAGGCATTTAAATAATTTGGTTTGCTACTGTTTAAATCATTTTAGTGCAGTTAAGCATTTCATAAAAGTTTGGTTTCACCACCATAATCACCTATGCATTATCTGGCACGACCCGAACATTTTAGTTTCAAATTTGGAACAACTTTTATTTTCACTTTTAATTAATTCGAAGTTTGAATTAGGAGTTCGAAATGCAATATGATGCAAATGATGACTAGGAACTGTTGAACTTGCTGACATGGCATTATCAAAATGGGATTACTGTGGTTAACCACTAGGGGTGTTACAATCTACATAGCTCGACTTGTCGCAAAAGGTTTTCGACGAGTTCAAGGGGTTGACTACGATGACACTTTCTCACCCATAGCGATGCTTAAGTCGGTCTGAATCATGTTAGCAATTGCCGCATTTTATGAAATCTGGCAAATGGACCTCAAAACTGCATTCCTTAACGGATTTCTTAAAGAAGAGTTGTATATGATGCAACCAGAAGGTTTTATCGATCCTAAAGGTGCTAACAAAGTGTGCAAGCTCCAACGATCCATCTATGGACTGGTGCAAGCATCTCGGAGTTGGAATATATGCTTTGATGAGGTGATCAAAGCATATGGTTTTATACAGACTTACGGTGAAGCATGTATTTACAACAAAGTGAGTGGGAGCTCTGTAGCATTTCTGATATTATATGTGAATGACATATTGTTGATTAGAAATGATATAGAATTTCTGGATAGCATAAAAGGATACTTGAATATGATTTTTTAATGAAAAACCTCGGTGAAGCTACTTACATATTGGGCATCAAGATCTATAGGGATAGATTGAGACGCTTAATAGGACTTTCACAAAGCACATACCTTGGCAAAAGTTTTGAAGAAGTTCAAAATAGATCACTCAAAGAAAGGGTTCTTGCCTGTGTTGCAAGGTGTGAAGTTGAGTAAGACTCAAAGCCCGACCACGACAGAAGATAGAAAGAGAATGAAAGTCATTCCCTATGCCTCAGCCATAGGTTCTATAAAGTATGCCATGCTGTGTACCAGACCAGTTGTGTGCCTTGCCATGAGTTTGGCAAGGGGGTACAATAGTGTTCCAGGATTGCATCACCGGACAACGGTCAAAATTATCCTTAGGTACCTCAAGTGGACTAAGGAAATGTTTCTCCGTTATGGAGGTGATAAAAGGTTCGTCGTAAAGGGTTACGTCGATGCAAGCTTTAACACTGATCCAAATGACTCTGAGTCTCAATCTGGATACGTATTGAACATGGGAACAGTTAGCTAGAGTAGCTCTATGCGGAGCATTGTAGATATAGACATTTGCAAAGTACACACAGATCTGAATGTTGCAGACCCATTGACTAAAACCTCTCTCACACGCAAAACATGATCACACTCTAGTAAAATCTTTGGGAGTTAATCACATGGTGATGTGAACTAGATTATTGACTCTAGTAAACTCTTTGGGTGTTAGTCACATGGCGATGGGAACTATGGGTATTAATCACATGACGATGTGAACTAGATTATTGACTCTAGTGCAAGTGGGAGACTGATGGAAATATGCCCTAGATGCAATAATAAAAATTTTATTAGTATATTTCCTGAATCATGATAAAGGTTTATTATTCATGCTAGAATTGTATTGACCGGAAACTTAAATACATGTGTGGATATATAAACAAATATCGTTTCCCTAGTGAGCCTCTACTAGACTAGCTCCTTGATCAAATATGGTTAAGGTTTCCTAACCATAGACATGAGTTGTCATTTGATAACGGGATCACGTCATTAGGAGAATGATGTGATGGACAAGACCCATCCGTTAGCTTAGCATATGATCGTTCAGTTTATTGCTATTGCTTTCTTAATGTCAAATACATATTCCTTCGACTATGAGATCATGCAACTCCCGGATACCAGAGGAATACCTTGTGTGCTATCAAATGTCACAAGATAACTGGGTGATCATAAAGATGCTCTACAGGTATCTCCGAAGGTGTCTGTTGAGTTGGCATGGATCAAGATTAGGATTTGTCACTCCGTGTATCGGAGAGGTGTCTCTAGGCCCTCTCGGTAATACAGCATCACAAGAAGCTTGCAAGCAAAGTAACTAAGGAGTTAGTTACGAGATGATGTATTACGGAACGAGTAAAGAGACTTGCCGGTAACGAGATTGAACTAGGTATGAAGATACCGATGATCGAATATCGGGCAAGTAACATACCGACAGACAATGGGAATTACGTATGTTGTCATAAAGGTTCGACCGATAAAGATCTTCGTAGAATATGTAGGAACCAATATGGGCATCCAGGTCCCGCTATTGGTTATTGACCAGAGAAGCGTCTCGGTCATGTCTACATCATTCTCGAACCTGTAGGGTCCGCACGCTTAACGTTCGTTGATGATATAGTATTATATGAGTTATGTATGTTGGTGACCGAATGTTGTTTGGAGTCCTTGATAAGATCACGGACATGACGAGGAGCTCCGGAATAGTCCGGAGGTAAAGGTTGATATATGGGATAATAGAGTTTAGTCTCCGGAAGGATAAGATCACAGACATGACGAGGAGCTCCGGAATAGTCCGGAGGTAAAGAATGATATATGGGATAATAGTGTTTAGTCTCCGGAAGGGTTCCGAAATTCACCGGAAGGGGTTTCGGATATTTCCCGAAATGTTCGAGTACGAGAACACTTTATTTGGGCCAAGGGGTAAAGCCCACGGGGCTTTTGGTAAGTGCAAAAGGTAGTTTTGCGGAGGCCAGGGGCCAGACGCCTGGGACCCTGGCGTCTGGGTCCAGACGCTAGGAACCCTGGCGTCTGGTCCTGGAGTCCGAGAAGGACTCTTGCCTTTTGGGCAAAATTGACTTTGAGGAGGCTTTTACTCCAAGTTTTGACCCTAGGGCTCAACATGTAAATAGAGGGGCAGGGCTAGCACCCAAGACACATCAATATTCACCAAGACGTGTGCCGGCAACCCCGTCCCCTCTAGTTTATCCTCCGTCATAGTTTCCATTGTGCTTGGCGAAGCCCTGCGGAGATTGTTCTTCACCACCACCGTCACCACGCCGTCGTGCTGCCAGAACTCATCTACTACTTCGCCTCTCTTGCTGGATCGAGAAGGCGAGCACATCATCGAGCTGAACATGTGCTGAACGCGGAGGTGCCGTATGTTTGGTACTTGATCGGGACGGATCGTGAAGGTGTACGACTACATCAACCACGTTGATAAACTCTTCCGCTTAGCGATCTTCAAGGGTATTAAGATGTTCTCCCCCTCTCGTAGCTATGCATCTCCCTGGATAGATCTTGCGTGTGCGTAGGAAATTTTTGTTTTCCATGCAACGTTCCCCAACACAAAATGCAAGAGAAAGCAAGGTGCCACCAACTTTTTTGTAGGCCAAGAATTGATCCTTGCAGGAAAAGTAAATACAAATTCTATCCTATTCATGATCTTTGCAGTATTGGCATCACATTTTTTTCTTTCTGAAATGGAGGTTAAACCCTCGCCCTCTGCATCATCGTGATGCATACAACCATTGTTATTAATTACTCCCTTCGTCTACTATATAAGATGTTTTTGATATTCAGTATGCACTATATATTGACTAAAATGAGTGAACAAACACTAAAATGTGTCTACATACATCCAATTTAGATAAAAGTTAGAACATCTTATAACAATGATTGGAGGGAGTATTAAATAGAGTATATAACAAAGGTAACCACGGCCAAGCCATACAAGATATGAAATAAACACCTATGACTAAGTTGACTTCTTCCATAGCGACACCTTCAAGAAAGGATAAACATCCTCACGTCATTGTCAATACGTCCAGTTGGAACAGTCTGGACACAGATTTTCATCCTAGTTGCCGAGACCAGCCAATGAAGATCATCATAATAGCAAGCAGACAATGCCTTCAACAAGTTAATTTCGTAATTTCATCACTGTTGAGCCTAGCCAATAAAGCACAGGACAAGAGTTTTCACCCAGACATGAAGTTGGGTCCCGATCAGCATCTTGTGGATGGCTCATTCAATAGTCGCATCCCCAGTACTCCAAGGCTGAAATAGCTTCGCTGATTTGTGAGATGATTTCCCACCGAAGACCACCACCATGGCCATCAGGGGGCCATGCATGTCTCAGTGTAGAACTGGCCATTGCCAACTCCACAAAGGCGCGAGTCACAATCTTCGTCGTGCCAACAAAAACATTGATGCGCTCGCAAATGCGCCGCTGCGCCGAGTGATCTCCTAGTTGCAATAATCGAGGGCTGTCACCATCAGCAAATTGAATAGTCACATGATCTGACCATCATTGCATGTGCAGCTCGGATGAATAGAGGCCGTCATTGCTGCCACCTACAGGGTTTGACGCCTCTCCGCTGATCTCTTTCATCCAGAGCACCCCCTCTGGGATGCCTAATGTTCTCATGTGACTAGTACTTGGGTTCCAGTGCTATCGCGAGCAAGGCCAACCGGTAAGTTAGTGCCGCAACATCTCTCACACCCGACCTACGTTCGCAGCCTTCATGCAACGTCAACAACGAGCACCTTGGCTCCGTCACCCTCATGCCCGGGGTCACCACCCTCCAAGGCGCGTAAGATGCATGCACAACCACGGTGTATTCACCGCACACCACGCTAAGCCATTGCCTCCACACGACAGTCACCTGCCAGATCGAGAAGGGTCGGGTGATGTGGCAATGCCTGCATCAAGCTCCGCCACCTCTCCTATTGGTATTCGATGGGGAGGAGCACCATGAGGATGAGCATCCGCCGGAATGTGAGGATGATGGCCATCTCCTTGGCACTGCGTACGTCCATGATGGTCACCCAAAAATTGCTGGAGGCGCTCATGGAGTGGCGGGGACGATATACCGGGACCGCGTAGTTCGGATCCAGGCAGCACCCTCCGCCATCGACGTGCCTCTGCGCTTCCTCATGACCACCATCATTAGGAAGAGAATAGTTGTGCCCATTTCACCACAGGACAAAGGGGCGATCCTCTTTATTTTGGAACAGGTGATTCAGTAAGCATTCAGGCAATCTGCATTCTTACTCTTCACTCTATGTCCCACAAGCAATAAATCCTTCCTAAGAAGAAGTACTAACTTTGAAATTGATTTTGAAGAACTCTGTAATTTGAATATCCTCCATCGGGCCCAACCATAAATGATTTACTCAACACGATGCAAATGGATCTCTTTTTTTTAAGGGAGTGAGTGTTGATGCGGCTTGAAGCTACGTCGGTATTTCCCCAAAGAGGAAGGGATGATGCAGCACAGCGGCGGTAGGTATTTCCCTCAGTGATGAAACCAAGGTTATCGAACCAATAGGAGAACCAAGCAACACTACGTAAATAGCACCTGCACACAAATAACAAATACTCACATCCCGACGTGTAAAAGGAGTTGTCAATCCCTTTCGGGCAACGGCGCCAAAAATTGGCAAACAGATGTGAGAGAGTAGTAAATATTGATAGATCAAACGCCAAATAAAATAAAGTGCAGCAAGGTATTTTTGTATTTTTGGTTTAATAGATCTGAAAATAAAAGTTGCAAATAAAGAAAAGAGCGAATAGCAAAATAGATCTTGAAAGCAAATATATTGGAAAAGAGACCCGGGGGCCGTAGGTTTCACTAGTGGCTTCTCTCGAGAAAAATAGCAAACGGTGGGTGAACAAATTACTGTTGGGCAATTGATAAAACTTCAAATAATCATGACGATATCCAGGCAATGATCATTATATAGGCATCACGTCCAAGATTAGTAGACCGACTCCTGCCTGCATCTACTACTATTACTCCACACATCGACCGCTATCCAGCATGCATCTAGTGTATTATGTTCATGGAGAAATGGAGTAATGCAATAAGAACGATGACATGATGTAGACAAGATCTATTTATGTAGAAATAGACCCCATCGTTTTATCCTTAGTAGCAACGATACATACGTGTCGGTTCCCCTTCTGTCACTGGGATCAAGCACCGTAAGATCGAACTCACTACAAAGCACCTCTTCCCATTGCAAGATAAATAGATCAAGTTGGCCAAACAAAACCCAAATATCAGAGAAGAAATACGAGGCTATAAGCAATCATGCATATAAGAGATCAAAGAAGACTCAAATAACTTTCATGGATAAAAAGATAGATCTTATCATAAACTCAAAGTTCATCGGATCCCAACAAACACACCGCAAAAAGAGTTACATCATATGGATCTCCAAGAGACCATTGTTTTGAGAATCAAACGAGAGAGAGAGAGAGAAAGCCATCTAGCTACTAACTACGGACCCGTAGGTCTACAAAGAACTACTCACGCATCATCGGAGAAGCACCAATGGAAGTGGTGAACCCCTCCATGATGGTGTCTAGATTGGATCTGGTGGTTCTGGACTCTGCGGCGGCTGGAATTGATTTTCGTCGACTCCCCTAGGGTTTCTGGAATATTGGGGTATTTATAGAGCAAAGAGGCGGTTCGAGGGGCACCCGAGGTGGGCACAACCCACCAAGGCGCGCCTGGGCCTCCAGGCTCACCCTGGTGGTTGTGCTCCCCTCGGAGCACCCCCCAGGCGCTTCTCCGGCCCACTGGATGTCTTCTGGTCCAAAAAAATTCCACAAAAATTTTCGCTGCGTTTGGACTCCGTTTGGTATTGATTTCCTGCGATGTAAAAAACATGCAAAAAACAGCAACTGGCACTTGGCACTATGTCAATAGGTTAGTACCAAAAAATGATATAAAATGACTATAAAATGATTGTAAAACATCCAAGAATGATAATATAACAGCATGGAACAATCAAAAATTATAGATACATTGGAGACGTTTCAAGTGTTCGTGTGAAATTTAATAGGACAATGGGTACTTACCCAAACTTGTAAAGGCATTTTCAGGGTAAATCCCTGTCCCCATTGCTTTTTAGCATATTGGCAGATATGTGGTAATACTTTGTTGAAAGCCCTAAATTAGATGATGAGATTTATGGTTTTATTCATCTCCTAACTGGGGGAGGGTGTGGCTTATGTTTTTTAGTTGATGATACAATGCTCTTTTCGCTGCATGACATGGAATACCCGAAAAGAGTAAATGACACATCACATATTTTAGCAGTGTGTCATGACTAAAAAACTAATTTTATAAAAGTAAAATACAGTGTACTAGGGAGGAGATGGAAGAACAATACATTTACATAGGAAAATGAGAGCATTGCTTTTGTCATTCTGAATACTAGCACCTCACCATTTATACTTATTTTAATTTATTTCGTTGATCATCTACATAGTTTCTTTCATGTTGCATGTATAGTATAGATTTTGAGTCCCGGATATGAGGTATGCGACTGAGGATGGGGCGATATGAGGATTTACCGGTCACGAAGAGACGCGTCCAGACACGTGCGTCCACTAGTAGAAAACGGGACATTAGTCCCGGTTCATAAGGGCCTTTAGTTCCGGTTGGGCAACCGGGACTAAGGAATCGGGAATAAAGGCCCCCCTTTTTTGTCATGGTTGTGTTACGAACTAGGGCTAAAGGGGCTCCACGTGGTCATTGTTTTGTGTGAACTCAAGTGGCATCATGCTCTCAGGCATTTCATCGAGCACCTCTTATGCATAGAAGGGAAAACAAACTAGCACACACCTCCCACCTTCTATGAGAAAAAAAATAGAGGACAGGGCGGGCAAGGGCAAGGATATATATAGTAAAAAAAATAGTCCCGGTTGGGGTCTAAAACCGAGACTAAACACAGACCTTTAGTCCCGGTTGGAGACACCAACCGGGACTAAAGGGTATCACGCCTGCCGCAACCCCTTTAGTCCCAGTTGGTGTCTGCAACCGGGACTAAAGGTCACATTCGAACCTGGACTGATTTTCATTGACTCCCCCAGGGTTTCTGGAATATTGGGGTATTTATAGAGCAAAGAGGCAGTTCGGGGGGCACCCGAGGTGGGCACAACCCACTAGGGCGCGCCTGGGCCTCCAGGCGCGCCCTGGTGGGTTGTGCTCTCCTCGGAGCACCCCCCCCCCCCAGGCTCTAGCAGTCACAGGCAAACTCCACAAGGAAATAATGGATCTTAAGCAGCAAAATAATAAGCTTGAGGAGGAGAATCGCATTCTAAGGGGCATCATCGCCAAGAATATCACATCATCACCTCTGAAGAAAGAGATCTAAATACATGGGTATGGGCACTCCCCTTGGCAACTGCCAAGCTTGGGGGAGGTGCCCCGGTATCGTATCACCATCACATCTTTACCTTTATCGTTTAGTTCAATCCTTTTGGTTATATCTTGGTTTAGTAGAATAGAGTTTTAGCATGATCTAGCTTTGAGTTTTGCTCTATGTTCCCTCTATGTAATCGAGTCCGAGAGTTATATCATAAAGATTAGTTTTGAGTTGAGGGCTTTGCTTTCTTGCTATGATCATGAGAGAAAAAAAGGGGAAAGAAAGAATAAAATGATTATATAATGACCTTATGGGGAGTGATGACTTAACATATAAGAAGTATGATGAATACAATTTGTTGGGGGAAGACAAGCATAGTTTTGGTCATTGTTGCAATTAATAGGAAGTAATAAAGAAAGAGGGGTTTCACATATAAATATACTATCTTGGACATCTTTTGTGATTATGAGCACTCATTAAAATATTATATGCTAAAAGGTTGATGTTGGACAAGGAAGACAACGTAATGGGTTATCTTTCTTTATATCCGAATAGAAGTTATATTGTCATGGATCCTCCAACATGTTGAGCTTGCTTTCCCTCTTATGCCAGCCAAATCTGTTGCACCAAGTAGAGATACTACTTGTGCTTCCGAACATCCCTTAAACCAGTTTTACCATGAGAGTCCACTATACCTACCTACGGATTGAGTAAGATCCTTCAAGTAAGTTGTCATCGGTGCAAGCAATAAAAATTGCTCTCTAAATATGTACGATCTTTTAGTGTGAGGAAAATAAGCTTTATACTAACTTGTGATATGGAAGAAATAAAAGCGACGGACTGCATAATAAAGTTCTTTATCACCAGCGGCAATATAAAGTGACGTTCTTTTGCATTAAGATTTTGTGCATCCAACCCTAAAAGCGCATGACAACCTCTGCTTCCCTATGCGAAGGGCCTATCTTTTACCTTTATCTTCTACCCTTGTACAAGAGTCATGGTGATCTTCACCTTTCCTTTTTACACTTTTTCTTTTTGGCAAGCACTATATGTTGGGGAACGATCCAGATATATATATCCACTCGGATGTAGGTTTTCATAAAGTATTACCATTGACATTACCCTTGAGGTAAAAGGTTGGGAGGCAAAACTATAAGCCCCTACCTTTCTTTGTGTCTGATTGAGACTTTGGACTCATTAGTACCGCGTGAGTGTTAGCAATTGTGAAAGATGAAAAGATAGTTGAGTATGTGAACTTGCTGAAAAGCTCTTATAATGACTCTTTCCGATGTTATGATAAATTGCAATTGTTTCAATGACTGAGATCATAGTTTGTTAGCTTTCAATAAAAGTTTCTGATTTATACTTTACCTTGTGAACGAATTGTCACTTTAGCATAAGAAATTATATGCCAATATATGTTGTTGTTCTAAAGATGATCATGATGCCTTCATGTCCATATTTTATTTTATCGACACCTCTATCTCTAAACATGTGGGCATGATTATCGATTTCGGTTTTCGCTTGAGGACAAGCGAGGTCTAAGCTTGGGGGAGTTGATACGTCCATTTTGCATCATGTTTTTATATTGATATTTATTGCATTATGGGCTATTATTACACATTATGGTACAATACTTATGCCTTTTCTCTCTTATTTTACAAGGTTTACATAAGGAGGGAGAATGCCGGCAGCTGGAATTCTGGACCGGAAAGGAGCAAATCTGAGAGACCTATTCTGCACAACTCCAAAAGTCCTGAAAATTTACGAAGAATTATTTTGGAATATATAAAAAATAATGGGCGAAGAAAATACCAGAGGGGACCCACCAGGAGGCCACAAGCCTGGGGGGCACGCCCCTGTGGCTTGTGGGCCCCCTGTTAGGTCTCCGATGCCCATCTTCTGCTATATGGAGGGTTTTGACCTGGAAAAAATGAGGAGAGAGCTTTCGGGACAAAGCGCCGCTGTCTCGAGGCGGAACTTGGACAGAACCAATCTAGGGCTCCGGCGGAGCTGTTCTGCCGGGGAAACTTCCGTCCCGGAGGGGGAAATCGAAGCCATCGTCATCACCAACGATCCTCTCATCGAGAGGGGGTCAATCTCCATCAACATCTTCACCAACACCATCTCCTCTCAAGCCCTAGTTCATCTCTTGTATCCGATCTTTGCCTCAAAACCTCATATTGGTACCTGTAGGTTGCTAGTAGTGTTGATTACTCCTTGTAGTTGACGCTAGTTGGTTTATTACTCCTTAATAATATTTATTACTCCTCTGATTATGAACATGAATATGCTTTGTGAGTCGTTACGTTTGTTCCTGAGGACATGGGAGAAGTCTTGTTATAAGTAATCATGTGAATTTGGTATTCGTTTGATTTTTGATGAGATGTATGTTGCTTTCCTCTAGTGGTGTTATGTGAATGTCGACTACATGACACTGATACGTCTCCAACGTATCTATAATTTATGAAGTATTCATGCTGCTATATTATCATTCTTGTATGTTTTACAATCATTTTATAGCAACTTTATATCATTTTTTGGGACTAACTTATTGACATAGTGCCCAGTGCCAGTTGCTGTTTTTTGCTTGTTTTTACATCGCAGAAAATCAATACCAAACGGAGTTCAAATGCAGCGAAACTTTTTGTGGATTTTTTATGGACCAGAATATATCCAATGGGCCAGAGCAGCACCTGGGGGGGTGCCCCGAGGGGGGCACAACCCACCAGGGCAAGCCTGGGCCCCCAGGCGTGCCCCGGTGGGTTGTGCCCACCTTGGTGGCCTCCAGCACTGCCTCTTTGCCCTATAAATTGCCAAATATTCCAAAAACCCTCGGGGAGACCCTATATCATAAGTTCCACCTCCGCAAGCCTCTGTAGCCACGAGAAACCAATCTAGACCCCATTCCGCCACCCTCCCGGAGGGGGAAATCATCACCGGTGGCCATCTTCATCATCCCGGCCACCATGATGAGGAGGGAGTAGTCCACCCTCGGGGCTGAGGGTTTGTACCAGTAGCTATGTGTTTAATCTCTCTCTCTCTTTCTCGTGTTCTTAAGATGTCACGATCTTGATGTATCGCGGGCTTTGTTAATATAGTCGGATCATATGGTGTTTTCCCCTCTCTATCTTGTTGTGATGAATTCAGTTTTCCCTTTGAGATTTTGTTTTATCGGATTGAATACTTTTATGGATTTGAGAACACTTTATGTATGTCTTGCTATGAATACCCGTGGTGACAATGGGGTATCGTATTGATTCACTTGATATATGTTTTGGCACTCAACTCGCGAATTCCCGAGGTGACATTGGGGTAATCTATGCATAGGGGTTGATGCACGTTCTTGTCTTTGTTTCTCCGGTAGAAATCTTGGGGCACTCTTTGAGGTTCTTTGTGTTGGATTGAGTATTATGAATCTGAATTTGCTTTGGTGTTATTTTAGTACGAACTCTTGGATAGATCGATCGGAAATAATAGCTTTGAGGTAGTTTCGTACCCTACAAACAATTTATTCTTATGTTCTCCGCTAGATATGAACTTTGGAGTGATTATTCATCGCACGTTGAGGGATGGTTATATGATCCAATTATATTAGCATTGTTGAGAGATTGCACTAGCGAAAGTACGGACCCTAGACCTTGTTTTCAAGCATTGCAATACCGTTTGTGCTCACTTTTGTCACTTGCTCCCTTTCTGTTTTTATTTATTCATATTATAAAAATATATTTCTACCATCCATATTACACTTTTATCACAATCTCTTCGCCGAACTAGTGCACCTATACAACTTGCCATTGTATTGGGTGTGTTGGGGACACAAGAGATTTCTTGTATTTGGTTGCAGGGTTGTTTGAGAGAGACCATCTTCATCCTACGCCTCCCACGGATTGATAAACCTTAGGTCATCCACTTGAGGGAAAATTGCTACTGTCCTACAAAACTCTGCGCTTGGAGGCCCAACACGAGTCTACAAGAATAAAGTTGCGTAGTAGACATCAAGCTCTTTTCTGGCGCCATTGCCGGGGAGGTGAGTGCTTGAAGGTATATCTTTAGATCTTGCAATCGAATATTTTAGTTTCTTGTTTTATCACTAGTTTGGTTTATAAAAATAAAACTACAAAAAAATGGAATTGAGGTTGCATCATATTATTCATCTCTATAATGTCTTTCGTGAAAATGATGGAAAGGAAAATTGTGCTCAATTGATAGAAGAAGAATTCTATAAAATGTTTGACAAAAAATCTTTGAATGATGAGCATGATTGCAATGTTGTCGGTATGAACTCTTTGAATATCCATGATGCTAATGATATGCAAAGCTACAAGCTTGGGGATGCTATGTTTGATGAAATGATATTTTTAGTCCCCCAAGTTTTGATGTGCAAATTTGTTATAATGGTAGCATGCCTCCTATTTATGATGATTATGTTGATGAAAGTGGGTTTGGAAGAGTGTCAACTCTAGGTACTAATGATCCCACTATTTTGGAGGGTGTTGAATCTTATTGTGATAATTATGAAAGTGGATTTGGAGACGTCATGACTTTATTTAGTGATGAATCCACTATTTTGGAAGAGGTTTCAATTGACTATGACAACAAAGTTGCTATCTATGATGATTATGGTGATGACATGTATGCTATAAAGAATAATGATAACCATGAAACTTGTCATCATGATTTTAATTTTCAATCCCATGATATTTATTTTGTTGAGTTTGCTCCCACTACTATTCATGAGAATAAATTTGCTTATGTGGAGAGCAATAAAATTTCTATGCTTGTGGATCATGAAAAGAATGCTTTATGTGATAGTTATATTGTTGAATTCATTCATGATGCTACTGAAAATTATTATGAGAGGGGAACATATGCTTTTACATATTGCAATAATATCAAATTTCCTCTCTTTATGGTGAAAGTTTTGAAGTTGCACTTGTTTTGCCTTCCTATGCTAGTTGATTCTTGTTCCCATAAATTGTTTGCTCACAAAATCCCTATGCATAGGAAGTGGGTCGGACTTAAATGTGCTAGTCATATGCTTCATGATGCTCTCTTTGTGTTTCAATTCTTATCTTTTATGCGAGCATCATTGAAATCATCATGCCTAGCTAAAAGGCATTAAAGAAAAGCGCTTGTTGGGAGACAACCCAACATTTACCCCTACTGTTTGTATGTGTTCACATGATTATTCTACTGTAGTAATCATGTTTTATTGCTTTTGTTTCAATAAAGTGCCAAGTAAAACCTTTGGGATAGTGTGGATCATAGTTGACTCGAATCTGTGCAAAAACAGAAACTTTTGCATTCAGTACAGGAATTTTTGAAATTCACTGGAACATGTTTTTGATCTGAATTTTTTACAGGTGATATATATACTAATTATCTACGTTGTCCTAATTTTTGAGAATTTTTGGAGTATCATAAGTATGGTTGGAGTACAGATTACTACAGACTGTTCTGTTCTTGACAGATTCTGTTTTCAATGCATAGTTTGCTTGTTTTCTAGTGTCTATGGCTTATATTGATCAATATAAATTGTGGAAATGATATGCTACAGTAGGAATTGTGTGGAAACAATTACGAATCTTGTCTTTGACAGTACCAAAGTGAAGTGGTTTGCTCTTTATCATACTAACCTATCTCACGAAGTTCCGTTAAGTCTTGTGTGATTGAAGTTTTCAAGTTTTGGGTGAGATGTCGACATGAGGAGAATAAGGAGTGACAAGACCCTAAGCTTGGGGATTCCCAAGGCACCCCAAGGTAATATTCAAGGAAGATCCAAGCAACTAAGCTTGGGGATGCCCCGGAAGGCATCCCCTCTTTCGTCTCCAACATTATCGGTAACCTCACTTGGAGCTACATTTTTTCGTCACATGATATGTGTTTTGCTTGGAGCGTAATTTTCTTGTTAGTATTTGCTTTATGTTATTTAGAGTAATGTTTTTCATCTTTTACTTCAATAAAAATGTCAAGGAAAGCCTTTATCATGCTTATTTTGCAAGTGTATGAGTTGCTGTTTCAAAACAGAGAGTTTATTGATGTTTCAAAAATTCCCGAGAAAAGTCAGAATGTGATAAAATGTTGAAATTTTTTGCACAATAAGCTCTGATAAATTTTCTAGAGTGTGGGAAATTTTCATAAATTTTGTAGTTAAAGAAGTATTGATACTCTTGCATTCTTTACAGACTGTACTGTTTTGGCAGATTGCTGTTATGTTTGCATTGTGTGCATATGTTTGCTTGTTTAATGATTCTATTTGAGGATGGAAGTATTAAATATGCAGAGGCATTTAGTATGCAATGTTGAATAATAATTTTTGTGATTTTCTACAGTAGAGAATGATAAGGTTTTTGCATTGGTTTATACTAACTTATCTCGCGAGTTCTTGTTGAGTTTTGTGTGTATGAAGTTTTTAAGATTTAGGGAAACCGTGATATAAAAGGAATTAAGGAGACGCAAAAGCTCAAGCTTGGGGATGCCCAAGGCATCCCAAGATAATATTTCAATAAGTCTCAAGCATCTAAGCTTGGGGATGCCCCGGTAGGCACCCCACCTTTCTTCATCAACAATTATCGGTTAGTATCGGTTGAGCCTAAGTTTTTGCTTCTTCACTTGAGTTGTGCTATTCTTGGAATGTCATTTTGTTTTGTTTTACTTGATGTTTTAATAAAATACTTAGATATGAAAGTTTTTAAATAAGAGAGAGTCCTCAATTAGCTACCCCTTTACTTAACTACTCGCTTGATCTTCACTTATATCTTTTTGGAGTAGTTTGTCATTTACTCTCGTGCTTCACTTATATCCTATGAGTAAATTGTTGAATGAATTGAATATCATGAAGTTGAAATTATATGTTCATATCATGCCCAGTGGTAGCTTCACATTGGGTTTAGAAAGTGAAATTTTTTGAAGCTTGACAATCACAATATTGGTCATACAAGCAATTCATGAATGATTACTATAAGGAAGAGAACTTTCACATGCAAATACACTATCATGGAAATCTTTTGTGATTGTGAGCCCCCATCAAAATATTATATGCCAAAATTGTTGACGTTGGACAAGGAAGACAATGTAATGATTTATGTTTGTTCATATTCACATAGAAGTTATATTGTTATAGATCCTTCAACATATGGTGCTTGCCCCCCATCTTTGCTAGCCAAAAATTCCGCACCAAGTAGAGATACTACTTGTGCATCCAAAAACCCTTAAAACCCTAATCTTATTTTCAAGAGTCCACCATACCTACCTAAGGATTGGGTAAGATCCTTCAAGTAAGTTGTCATCGGTGCAATAAGGCAATAAAAATTGCTTCTAAAAGTGTTAGATCATTTAGTGTAAGAGAAAATTGAGCGTTGTACGAACTTGTGATGGCAAAGAATAAAAGCGACAGACTGCATAATAAAGGTTGCTATCATAAGGGGCAATATAATGTGATGTTCTTTTGCACTAAGGGATTGAACATACAAACAAAAAGTGCATGGCAACCTCTGCTTCCCTCTGCGAAGGGCCTACCTTTCACTTTTATGTATTTACTTTCATGCAAGAGTCAAAGTTTTTCTCACTATTCCTTTTTATTTTTCTCTTTTGGCACGCATCATGTGGTGAGGAAAGATCTAGGCACATATATCCAGTTGGATATGGGTAGCATGAGTTATTACTGTTGACATCACCCTTGAGGTGAATACGTTGGGGGGCGAAATTATAAGCCCATATCTTTCTATGTGTCCGGTTGAAACGTTTTGCTCATGTGTATGCGGTGAGTGTTAGCAATCATAGAAGGCTATATGATGGTTGAGTATGTGGAGCTCTTACTTAGACTCTGTTGAATAAATTGAATTGTAATTGTTTGGTGACTAAGAATATAGGTTGTTGATTTTCAAGAGAATTCATTGTTTGAACCTTAACATGTGAATTGGTTGCAACTTTAACATGATGAGTTTTATGAGAAAGAGTTGTTGTTATGATGCTAGGAAAAGTGATTGAAATTACTATTGATCAAACTTATGCACTTTGCTAGCATTCACACTTCATAAATCATTTCTTTTATCATTTACCTACTCGAGGACGAGTAGGAATTAAGCTTGGGGATGATGATACGTCTCCAACGTATCTATAATTTATGAAGTATTCATGCTGCTATATTATCATTCTTGGATGTTTTACAATCATTTTATATCAACTTTATATCATTTTTTGGGACTAACTTATTGACATAGTGCCCAGTGCCAGTTGCTGTTTTTTGCTTGTTTTTACATCGCAGAAAATCAATACCAAACAGAGTCCAAACGCAGTGAAACTTTTTGTGGATTTTTTATGGACCAGAAGACATCCAATGGGCCAGAGCAGCACCTGGGGGGTGCCCCAAGAGGGGCACAACCCACCAGGGCGCGCCTGGGCCCCCAGGCGCACCCCACTGGGTTGTGCCCACCTCGGTGGCCTCCCGCACCGCCTCTTCGCCCTATAAATTGCCAAATATTCCAAAAACCCTCGGGGAGACCCTAGATCAGAAGTTCCGCCGCCGCAAGCCTCTGTAGCCACGAGAAACCAATCTAGACCCCGTTCCGGCACCCTGCCAGAGGGGGAAATCATCACCGGTGGCCATATTCATCATCCCGGCGGCCACCATGATGAGGAGGGAGTAGTCCACCCTCGGGGCTGAGGGTTTGTACCAGTAGCTATGTGTTTAATCTCTCTCTCTCTCTCTCATGTTCTTGAGATGTCACGATCTTGATGTATCGCGGGCTTTGTTAATATAGTTGGACCATATGGTGTTTTCCCCTCTCTATCTTGTTGTGATGAATTGAGTTTTCCCTTTGAGATTTTGTTTTATCGGATTGAATACTTCTATGGATTTGAGAACACTTTATGTATGTCTTGCTATGAATACCCGTGGTGACAATGGGGTATCGTATTGATTCACTTGATATATGTTTTGGCACTCAACTCGCGGATTCCCGAGGTGACATTGGGGTAATCTAGGCATAGGGGTTGATGCACGTTCTTGTCTTTATTTCTCCGGTAGAAATCTTGGGGCACTCTTTGAGGTTCTTTGTGTTGGATTGAGTATTATGAATCTGAATTTGCTTTGGTGTTATTTTAGTACGAACTCTTGGATAGATCGATCGGAAAGAATAGCTTTGAGGTGGTTTCGTACCCTACAAACAATTTATTCTTATGTTCTCCACTAGATAGGTACTTTGGAGTGATTCCTCATCGCACGTTGAGGGATGGTTATATGATCCAATTATATTAGCATTGTTGAGAGATTGCACTAGCGAAAGTACGGACCCTAGGCCTTGTTTTCAAGCATTGCAATACCGTTTGTGCTCACTTTTGTCACTTGCTACCTTGCTATTTTTATTTATTCAGATTATAAAAATATATTTCTACCATCCATGTTACACTTTTATCACCATCTCTTCGCCGAACTAGTGCACCTATACAACTTGCCATTGTATTGGGTGTGTTGGGGACACAAGAGATTTCTTGTATTTGGTTGCAGGGTTGTTTGAGAGAGACCATCTTCATCCTACACCTCCCACAGATTGATAAACCTTAGGTCATCCACTTGAGGGAAAATTTCTACTGTCCTACAAAACTCTGCGCTTGGAGGCCCAACACGAGTCTACAAGAATAAAGTTGCGTAGTAGACATCAGACACTTCACCATTGTTTGGGCCTAGGGGAAGGCATTGGGAAGTAATAAGTAGATGATGGATTGCTAGAGTGACAAAAGCTTAAACCCTAGTTTATGCATTGCTTCGTAAGGGGCTGATTTGGATCCACATGTTTCATGCTATGGTTAGATTTATCTTAATTCTTTTTTCATAGTTGTGGATGCTTGCGAGAGGGGTTAATCGTAAGTGGGAGGCTTGTCCAAGTAAGGACATCACCCAAGCACCGGTCCACCCACATATCAAATTATCAAAGTAACGAACACGAATCATATGAGCATGATGAAAACTAACTTGACAATAATTCCCATGTGTCCTCGAGAGTGCTTTGCTTTATATAAGAGTTTGTTCAGGCTGGTCCTTTGCTACAAAAAGGATTGGGCCACCTTGCTGCACCTTAGTTACACTTGTTACTTGTTACCCATTACGAATTATCTTATCACAAAACTATCTGTTGCCGATAATTTCAGTGCTTGCAGAGATTACCTTGCTGAAAACCGCTTGTCACTTCCTTCTGCTCCTCGTTGGGTTCGACACTCTTGCTTATCAAAAGGACTACGATAGATCCCCTATACTTTTGGGTCATCAAGACTCTTTTCTGGCGTCATTGCCGGGGAGTGAAGCGCCATTGGTGAGAGTAATTTGGTAAGGAAACATTTATATTACGTGCTGAAATTTACTGTCACTTGTCACTATGGAAAATAATCCTTTGAGGGGCTTGTTCGGGGTATCTTCACCCTGACCGGAAGAGCAAAGAGTTGCCCCTCAACATACTGAACCTACTGAAAATATTTATTATGCAATTCCTTCGGGTATGATAGAGAAACTGCTAGCTAATCCTTATGCAGGAGATGGAACATTACATCCTGATATGCATCTAATCTATGTGGATGAAGTTTGTGGATTATTTAAGCTTGCAGGTTTGCCCAAGGATGAAGTCAATAAGAAGGTCTTCCCTTTATCTTTGAAGGAGAAGGCAATGACATGGTATAGGCTATGCGATGATATTGGGACTTGGAACTACAACCAATTGAAATTGGAATTTCATCAGAAGTTTTATCCTATGCATCTAGTTCATCATGATCGGAATTATATTTATAATTTTTGGCCTCGTGAAGGAGAAAGTACCACTCAAGCTTGGGGGAGGCTTAAATCAATGTTATATTCAATCCCCAATCATGAGCTCTCAAGAGAAATTATTATTCAGAATTTTTATGCTCGGCTTTTCGTAATGATCAATCGATGCTCGATACTTCTTGTACTAGTTCTTTTATGAATAAGACTATTGAATTCAAATGGGATTTATTGGAAAGAACTAAATGCAACTCTGAAGATTGGGAACTCGACGAAGGTAAGGATTCAGGTATAAATGTCAAGTTTGATTGTGTTAAATCTTTTATGGATACCAATGCTTTTCGTGAATTTAGCGCTAAATATGGACTTGACTCTGAGATAGTAGCTTCTTTCTGTGAATCATTTGCTACTCATGTTGATCTCCCTAAGGAGAAGTGGTTTAAATATCATCCTCCTATTGAAGTGAAAGTAGTAGAAGCAATTAAAGCTGAAGAAGAAACTATTACTTATAATGTTGATCCTATTGTTCCTACTGCTTATATTGAGAAACCACCTTTCCCTGTTAGAATAAAGGAACATGGTAAAGCTTCAACTGTGGTTCGTAAGAGTTATACTAGAACACCTACACCCCCTGAACAAATTAAAGTTGAATCTAGTATTGCTATGGTTAAAGATCTCTTGGTCGATAATATTGATGGGCATGTTATTTACTTCTGTGATGAAGCTGCTAGAATTGCTAGACCTGATGATAAAGATAAACATAGACCAGTTGTTGGCATGCCTGTTGTTTCTGTTAAAACACTAGTGCAGAAAGGGGCTATAGTCCCGGTTCGTAAGGCCCTTTAGTGCCGGTTCTGGAACCGGCACTAAAGGGTGGGGACTAAAGCCCCCCCCCCCCACTTTAGTCCCGGTTCAACACGAACCGCCACTAAAGGGCCACCACATGGCACGAGCAGGCGCCGTGGTCTGAGGAACCTTTAGTCCCGGCCGGGACTAAATGTTTTAATTTGAAAAAAAAAATTGATTTTTTTTAAATGATTTTTTTTTCAGATTTTCAAATTTCTGAATTATTTGACGATTTAATCTCTAATCACCCCTCATCACTGCTCAAGTGTGAAGCACTCATTCCAAATCATCTAACTTCCCGGCCGGTCACCCATCCTCTCACTACTCCAGCCTGAGCACGCTTAACTTCCGAGTTCTATTCCCCCTAGTTTCCAAGTCTGCACTTGTTGTTTTCCTGACAATACTAAGCTGTCAATCCTATTAACCCTCGGGAGTTTAGCTTGAGCATGAAGTCACACGTTTCACCGTTTGAGTTTGAAACTATTATTCTAAAAAACAATAATTATTAAGTAACAATAATATTTCTTGAATAAGTAGTTTGACCATAGTTTGACCACAGTTTGACCAGATTTGACCAAAATTCAAAAAAATGAAATAATTATTTAGTAACGCTAATATTCTTGAATAATTATTTAGTAACACTAATATTTCTTGAATAAGTAGTTTGACCACAGTTTGACCAGATTTAACCAAAATTCAAAAAAACTAAAATTTGAGCATAACTTTTTTTCCTTTTAGAATTTGAGGATTCTAAAAATTTGCAAAATGGCCTATGGCCGTCAAACTCGGATGCGGATCTTCGTGCTGAACATTTTGATATATTATACGCTTTTTTTCGACATCGTATGCAAAAGATATAGTCGTTTTACTTTTTCATAACACTTTTTTTGCAAAACATGTCAAAATTTATGTTTTTAAATTTACCTAACTAGTAGATGTAGTAACATAACTACATCTCGAAGAATTTTAATTTTTGAAGTTTTTATCATTTTCTTTTGGTTTTTTTTTTCAAAACTGAAATGGCGATATAGGGGGGGTAGAGTTTGAAAATTGCCCTTTAGTCCCGGTTTGTGTCTCCAACCGGGACTAAAGGTTAGACCCCTTTAGTCCCGGTTTGTGACACGAACCAGCACTATAGATCACAAATGAACCGGGATTAATGCATAGCCGTTCGAACCGGGACTAATGGTACCATTAGTGCCGGTTCATTTACAAACCGGGACTAATGAGCTGAACATTAGGCCCTTTTTCTACTAGTGAAATAGGAGATCATTGTTATCATGTCTTATGTGATATGAGTGCTAGTGTGAGTGCAATTCCCTTTACTTTATATCAAGAAATCATGAATGATATTGCACCTGCTGAAATAGAAGATATTGATGTTACTATTAAGCTTGCTAATAGAGATACTATATCACCAATTGGGATTGTTAGAGATGTTGAAGTCTTGTGTGGGAAAATAAAATAGCCTACTGATTTTCTCGTTCTCGGTTCCCCACAAGATGATTTTTGTCCCATTATTTTTGGTAGACCTTTCTTGAACACTGTTAATGCTAAGATAGATTGCGAGAAAGAAACTGTTACCGTAAGTTTTGGGGATGTGTCTCATGATTTTAATTTCTCTAAATTTCGTAGAAAACCCCATGATAAGGAATTGCCTAGTAAAGATGAAATTATTGGTCTTGCTTCTATTGTTGTGCCTCCTATGGATCCTTTAGAACAATATTTGCTAGACCACGAAAATGACATGTTTATGAATGAAAGAAGGGAACTAGATGAGATTTTCTTTAACCAAATGCCTGTTTTGAAACACAACTTGCCTGTTGAGATTCTTGGGGATCCTCCTCCACCCAAGGGTGATCCCGTGTTTGAGCTTAAACAATTACCAGATACTCTGAAATATGCTTATCTTGATGAAAAGAAGATATATCCTATTATTATTAGTGCTAATCTTTCAGAGCATGAAGAAAAGAAATTATTGAAAACTCTGAAGAAGCATCGTGCTGCTATTGGATATACTCTTGATGATCTTAAGGGCATTAGTCCCACTCTATGTCAGCACAAAATTAATATGGAGCCTCATACTAAACCAGTTGTTGATCACCAACGACGGTTAAATCCTAAGATGAAAGAAGTGGTAAGAAATGAAATACTAAAGCTTCTGGAGGTAGGTACAATTTATCCTATTGCTGATAGTAGATGGGTAAGTCCTGTTCATTTTGTCCCTAAGAAGTGAGGTATTACTTTTGTTCCTAATGATAAGAATGAATTGACTCCACAAAGAATTGTTACAGGTTATAGAATGGTTATCGATTTTAGAAAGTTGAATAAACTACTAGGAAAGATCATTATCCTCTACCTTTTATTGATCAAATCCTAGAAAGAGTATCAAAACATACGCATTTTTGCTTTCTAGATGGTTATTCTGGTTTCTCTCAAATACCTGTGTCAATAGAGGATCAAGAAAAGACTACTTTTACTTGCCCTTTCGGTACCTTTGCTTATAGACGTATGCCTTTTGGTTTATGCAATGCTCCTGCTACCTTTCAAAGATGTATGACTGCTATATTCTCTGACTTTTGTGAAAAGATTGTTAAGGTTTTCATGAATGATTTCTCCGTTTAAGGAACTTCTTTTGATGATTGCTTAAGCAACCTTGATCGAGTTTTGCAGAGATGTGAAGAAACTAATCTTGTCTTGAATTAGGAGAAGTGCCACTTTGTGGTTAATGAAGGTATTGTCTTGGGGCATAAAATTTCTGAAAAAGGTATTGAAGTTGATAAAGCTAAAGTTGATGTTATTGAAAAAATGCCGTGTCCCAAAGATATCAAAGGTATAAGAAGTTTCCTTGGCCATGCTGGTTTCTATAGGAGGTTTATTAAAGACTTCTCTAAAATTTCTAGGCCTCTCACTAATCTCTTGCAAAAAGATGTTCCATTTGTTTTTGATGATGATTGTGTAGAAGCATTTGAAATCCTTAAGAAAGCCTTGATTTCTGCACCTATTGTTCAACCACCTGATTGGAATTTACCCTTTGAAATTATGTGTGATGCTAGCAATTATGCTATTGGTGCTGTTCTAGGACAAAGAGTTGATAAGAAATTGAATGTTATTCATTATGCTAGTAAAACTCTAGACAGTGCTCAAAGAAATTATGCAACTACTGAAAAAGAATTTTTAGCAGTTGTTTTTGCTTGTGATAAGTTCAAATCTTATATTGTTGATTCCAAAGTAACTGTTCACACCGATCATGCTGCCATTAAATATCTTATGGAAAAGAAAGATGCTAAACCTAGACTTATTAGATGGGTTCTCTTGTTACAAGAATTTGATTTGCATATTATTGATAGAAAGGGAGCTGAGAACCCCGTAGCTGATAACCTGTCTAGGTTAGAGAATGTTCTTGATGACCCACTACCTATTGATGATAGCTCTCATGATGAACAATTAGCTGTCATAAATGCTTCTCGTAGTGCTCCATGGTATGCTGATTATGCTAATTTCATTGTTGCTAAATTTATACCACCTAGTTTCACATACCAGCAAAAGAAAAAGTTTTTTTATGATTTAAGACATTACTTTTGGGATGACCCACACCATTATAAAGAAGGAGTAGATGGTGTTATTAGACATTGTGTACCTGAGCATGAACAGGAACAAATCCTACGCAAGTGTCATTCCGAAGCTTATGGAGGATACCATGCTGGAGATAGAACTACACACAAGGTATTACAATCCGGTTTTTATTGGCCTACTCTCTTCAAAGATGCTCGTAAGTATGTCTTGTCTTGTGATGAATGCCAGAGAATTGGTAATATTAGTAGACGTCAGGAAATGCCGATGAATTATTCACTTGTTATTGAACCATTTGATGTTTGGGGTTTTGATTATATGGGACATTTTCCTTCCTCTAATGGGTATACACATATTTTGGTTGCTGTTGATTATGTTACTAAGTGGGTAGAAGCTATTCCAACTAGTAGTGCTGATCATAACACTTCCATTAAAATGCTTAAAGAAGTTATTTTCCCGAGGTTTGGAGTCCCTAGATATTTAATGACTGATGGTGGTTCACACTTTATTCATGGTGCTTTCCGTAAATTGCTTCCTAAGTATTATGTCAACCATAGAATTGCACCTCCTTACCATCCTCAGTCTAGTGGTCAAGTAGAGTTGAGCAATAGAGAAATTAAATTGATCCTGCAAAAGACTGTTAATAGATCTAGAATGAATTGGTCTAAGAAACTTGATGATGCATAATGGAATTATAGAACTACTTATACAAACCCTATGGGTTCGTCTCCGTATAAAATGGTTTATGGAAAAGCATGTCACTTACCCCTTGAACTAGAACATAAGGCTTATTGGGCAATTAAAGAGCTCAACTATGATTTCAAGCTTGCCGGTGAGAAGAGGTTATTTGACATTAGCTCTCTTGATGAATGGAGAACCCAGGCCTATGAGAATGCCAAGTTGTTTAAAGAAAAAGTTAAAAGATGGCATGACAAAAGGATACAAAAGCGCGAATTCAATGTAGGTGATCATGTCTTGCTATACAATTCTCGTTTAAGATTTTTTGTAGGAAAGCTTCTCTCTAAATGGGAAGGTCCTTACATTATCGAGGAGGTCTATCGTTCCGGTGCCATCAAGATCAACAACGCTAAAGGTACCAACCCCAAGGTGGTAAACGGGCAAAGAATCAAACATTATATCTCAGGTACTCCCATAAATGTTGAGACAAATATTATTAATACCATAACACCGGAGGAGTACATAAGGGAAACTTTCTAGAACGTTTCAGACTCTGAAAAGGAATAGGTATGAGGCAAGGTAATTAAACCGACTCCAAAACTTTTCCAATGGCAATTTTACTCCGTTTTGGAATATTTAAAAAATTAGAAAAATAAAAAGTAGTCCAAAAAGTGCACGAGGAGGCGACAAGCCCTGGGGGCGCACCCTACCCCCTGGGCGCGCCTCCCTGGCTTGTGGCCACCTCGTGTGCCCTCCGGACTCTGTTTTCTTGTAGTACACTTCTTTTGGTCGGTAAAAAATCATTATATAATCTCCCGAAGGTTTTGACAACCGTATGACGGCAAAATCCTTTGTTCTTGTGTTTATCCATTCCTGCAGCAGATTTGGGGCAAGATGTCTTCGCAAGAGTCGGCCGGGGAGAGTCGTGTCTCTCACCCGATGCCAAACCCAAGAGCATACAGCGAAGCTGACCACTTTGGGTGGTCAACGGAGGAAGAGATGGAGGCTGACCTGAAGAGAGTAGATGCTATGGAGGAGGATCAAGAGTTACTTCTCGCCTTCAACCTGAAGCCTTACTGGAGGAACTCCAGAGCTCAGCAATACCAAATTCGGTCATACCTCCCAATGCTAGATTTCTCTCTTATGATAACATGAAAAAGAGTGTTGCTTTTTCCCCCGCAGCCAGGAAGCATCCATGGGTGATCGGAGCTCTAGCGGTCACAGGCAAACTCCGCAAGGAAATAATGGATCTTAAGCAGCAAAATAATAAGCTTGAGGAGGAGAATCGAATTCTAAGGGGCATCATCGCCAAGAATATCACATCATCACCTCCGAAGAAAGAGATCTAAATACATGGGTATGGGCACTCCCCTTGGCAACTGCCAAGCTTGAGGGATGTGCTCCAGTATCGTATCACCATCACATCTTTACCTTTATCATTTTTCTTAGTTCGATCCTTTTGGTTATATCTTGGTTTAGTAGAATAGAGTTTTAGCATGATCTAGCTTTGAGTTTTGCTCTATGTTCCCTCTATGTAATCGAGTCCGAGAGTTATATAATAAAGATTAGTTTTGAGTTGAGGGCTTTGCTTTCTTGCTAAGATCATGAGAGAAAAAAAGGGGAAAGAAAGAATAAAAAGATTATATAATGACCTTATGGGGAGTGATGACTTCACATATAAGAAGTATGATGAATACAATTTGTTGGGGGACGACAAGCATAGTTTTGGTCATTGTTGCAATTAATAGGAGGTAATAAATAAAGAGAGGTTTCACATATAAATATACTATCTTGGACATCTTTTGTGATTGTGAGCACTCATTAAAATATTATATGCTAAAAGGTTGATGTTGGACAAGGAAGACAACGTAATGGGTTATGTTTCTTTATATCCGAATAGAAGTTATATTGTCATGGAGCCTCCAACATGTTGAACTTGCTTTCCCTCTTATGCTAGCCAAATCTTTTGCACCAAGTAGAAATACTACTTGTGTTTCCGAACATCCCTTAAACCAGTTTTACAATGAGAGTCCACTATACCTACTTATGGATTGAGTAAGATCCTTCAAGTAAGTTGTCATCGGTGCAAGCAATAAAAATTGCTCTCTAAATATGTACAATCTTTTAGTGTGAGGAAAATAAGCTTTATACGAACTTGTGATATGGAAGAAATAAAAGTGACGGACTGCATAATAAAGTTCTTTATCACAAGCGGCAATATAAAGTGACGTTCTTTTGCATTAAGATTTTTTGCATCCAACCCTAAAAGTGCATGACAACCTCTGCTTCCCTATGCGAAGGGCCTATCTTTTACCTTTATCTTTTACCCTTGTACAAGAGTCATGGTGATCTTCACCTTTCCTTTTTACACTTTTTCTTTTTGGCAAGCACTATATGTTGGGGAAAGATCTAGATATATATATATATATATATATATATATATATATATATATATATATATATATATATATATATATATATATATATATCCACTCGGATGTAGGTTTCATAAAGTATTAGCATTGACATTACCCTTGAGGTAAAAGGTTGGGAGGCAAAACTATAAGCCCCTATCTTTCTCTGTGTCTGATTGAGACTTTGGACTCATTAGTACCGCGTGAGTGTTAGCAATTGTGAAAGATTAAAAGATAGTTGAGTATGTGAACTTGCTGAAAAGCTCTTATATTGACTCTTTCCGATGTTATGATAAATTGCAATTGTTTCAATGACTGAGATCATAGTTTGTTAGCTTTCAATAAAAGTTTCTGATCCATACTTTACCATGTGAATGAATTGTCACTTTAGCATAAGAAATTATATGCCAATATATGTTGCTGTTCTAAAGATGATCATGATGCATTCATGTCCGTATTTTATTTTATCGACACCTCTATCACTAAACATGTCGGCATGATTATCGATTTCGACTTTCGCTTGAGGACAAGCGAGGTCTAAGCTTGGGGGAGTTGATACGTCCATTTTGCATCATGCTTTTATATTGATATTTATTGCATTATGGGCTGTTATTACACATTATGGTACAATACTTATGCCTTTTCTCTCTTATTTTACAAGGTTTACATAAGGAGGGAGAATGTCAGCAGCTGGAATTCTGGACCGGAAAGGAGCACACTACTGTAGGATGGTCCAAACGCGACAGTCCAATCAAAGACCCTTCGACGAAACTGTGTGCGATACATCAATCACAAATGATGATGTAATAAAACCATCAAAAAAAGATGCAAAACGTTTGCGATGGCGGTGACATCAAAGACGGTTCATATTGGAGTTGGGTGTGCGATGCGTGGCAAATGGTTAATCCAACAGAACTGTTTGCGATGAGGTAGAACAACAGAAACGGGCAGCCAGATGAGGGTGTGTGCGATATACGGCATACAGTTCACTAGGATGAACTGTGTGTTATTAGGCAACACAATACAATCGGTTCAACTGAACAAGATGTGTGTGATACGCGGCAAACAGGCCCGCAATCAGAAATGTGTGCGAAGACCAATAATAACACAGACGATTGCTGCTAATAAACCGTGTAATTATATATATATATATATATAACTGAAATAAACATCCAATTACATAAGTGACTATACAGATCATTCGCACACACCTCAATAAACAAGTGTATGCATTCTAAACTAGGAGAAACGATCGTCTAGTCATCTACTTCTTGTGGCGCTCCCGCCACTGCTCTGTGGCTCGATCTCTCGTCTGGGGTAGGAAGAAGACACTCCCTCATGTCAACGATCCGCATGTACATCTCTTAGCTTGTGTACGCGTCCTTGGCCGCGTACTTGACGTGTTGTTCATCTAGTCTCTCACGCCAGACACTGTGCCAGGCGTTCTTGTCCTTCTTTCTCTCATCCTTCATCTTCATGTAGTAGAGGTCGATGATGGCCGAGGCGAGGTCAACCAGGGAGTTCTGTTTGTTGTTGTTGCTGCCCCAGACCATGTAGTGGTCCTGGATGTTGACAAGATTCTGGCATTTCAAGCCCGAAACCTTGAGCGCTTTTAGATCGTTGGTGGTGTCCATCGTAGCGAAACTGTAGTCGGAGCTGTTGATAAACCTAGAGCAACGCTTGCAAGGCCTTGTGGCCAGGTGGTAGTGGTAGACGAGGATGTCATGTCGCACGCACAACTGGGCGACGGCAACCTTCTGATCGTGCCCGGCACGACCGATGGTGTACTCGAGGTCGAAGCCGACCACTTGGTACTTGTCCTCAACAAGGAACTGCTCCATAGTTTGGATGGAGCTCTCCACCGAGACCGGCTCGTTCGTGTACACCACCGAGAGGGCCTTTCCCCTCACGTGGGTGTCCACTACGTGATGCGTGGTGAACTACCCGCCGTTGTCGTTGTCGGCCGCTGGGAGCGCCATTGGAACCACGGGGAGCATCATTGGAACCACTGGATGTCCTCTTTGTATGTGTCATCGTGGGTGTGCTTATTGTGTCGTGTGGCGCGAGAGATGAAGGTAAACGGCCGCAGGAATAAATGGGGGCCGGGCGGCCTGGATTCTCGGCGCGTCCGCATGGGAGTTTTTGCAGCGGGTAACTGCATCGTGGTGCCGCGCCCAGCGCAACCGCATTCACACGAACGTGCGTGATCGTGTGTCGGCCCCAAACACTGGCAGCGCGCGTGGAGGGACGAGGGCAGAGCGCCCAGAGGGACGCTAGAGCAGAGCGCGCACGGTGGGACGCAAGCAAAGCGCGCCGCGACCGCCTCAACCGCAAGCAACCACACGCATAGAGCAGTTGAACACGTAGGAAATGGTCGTCTACAAGCCGGCCAACAGTTGCGTCGCTGCGTAGAGAGCGACCCTGTGCTACTACCGCCGTCTTGGTCTATTAGTCCCCTTTATATTATGTGCCATATTTTGACCTTAAATTTAACCAACCAAATGTTAATGCATGTTACAAAAATTATATAATTGGAAACTATGTTCAAATACGAATCCAACGATATAATCTCTGGCGACATGCATTCGTATTTTATTAGTTAAATCTCTAGTCAAAATTTGGCACAAAAATACATAGACGACTTATAAACCAGGACGGGGGTAGTAGGTAATTTAATCACAAATGTTTTTATTTTATTAACCATACGTGTATGTGTCCTTTCGTCCTCCTCTCGCACGTCTTGTCACCCCGCTGCCGCAGATGGCTTAGAGCGCAAACTTGAGCTGCGCGCGGGGGCGTTCTTTCAGCCAAACGGTGGTGAGCCCGTTCCCGCGCAAGCTTCCCGCCTGACTCAGTGAAATCCCCAAAAAATCCAATGCTTACCGGCCTGCTATATAAACCCTCACGGCCGGCGAGTCATGCGTCATATTTTCCCCTCCCTCCCTGTAGCTTATCTCGTCTGCTTCTCCCACAATCGCCAATGGCACCGGTCCATCGTCGTCGCTCAGCCACTCCGCCGTCATCAGAGGACAGCTCCAGCTGGGAGGCTACACCGCGGCGGCGGCGCAGTCCCCGGCGTAGTGTAGTGCGCGTGGCATCCCTGTTGGGTGTGCGCAGAACACCGACCACACGCTCCGCCGCCGCTGCCCGTCGGCAGCTGTTGCAGGCAGCTGTTGCCACCACCCCACCGTCTGCCGTCGTGGCCGCCACACCACCGTCGAAAGCCAGGGCCATCGCCCGCTCCGCTTCCGCGGCCCAAAGGCGGGAGGTGTCCGTCGTGGACGCCACCCCACTGCCGGCCACCGTGGCCATCACCGGCCCCGCTGCCGCGGCCCGAAGGCGGGAGGTGGTGGTCGTGGCCGCCACCCCATCGTCGGCACCATGGCCGCCAGCCCACCATCGACCGCCGTGGTCATCATCCGCTCCGCCACCGCCGCCCGAAGGCGGGAGGCGGAGGTGAAGGCCCGCACGTGCGTCAGCGACCTTGCGTGCTACATCGAGTTCCTGCGGGAGGAGGAGGAGCGCCTCATCGAGCACGCAAAGAGCCTTACCGCCGCCGTGGCCGCAGCACACGCCACCGCAGAGGCGAGGAATCAGGAGATCTACAAGGAGAACCACCACTTTGAGAGGGGTCGTCTGGAGCGGCAGAGGGCGTTCGAGGTGAGCGTCGCAGAAGGTGCAGCAGTGGTAGGCACTGTATTGCAGTTATCCAGCTCATCGGTAGGCTCCTTCTCCTCTGCCTCTTACTGAGCGCGCTCGGCAGAGGAGAGGCTGCTGGAAGTAGTACAAAGCCCCTCTGTAGTAGTAGTATTTAGGAGCTATTTTGTTCAGTTCATCTGACTATAGATGTGGTGAAGCTGTACAACGTACTTAAAATTAGCTAGTATATATAGTTGAACTAGCTATTTCAGTACGTGGCTGGCAACAATTGGGGAAAATTTTGGTCGGTTCAGCTGTCGAGTTGAACTGTTTGTATAAAGAACAACTACTTAATCTATGAATAAAATCTATGCTTAATTACTGAATTTTAGTTGCAAAAATTAGATAGTGCTAGTGATTTTTAGCTACATATTTTGACAAATCGCAGTGTTACAAGGTTGACAAATGACAATGTTACTAGATCAACAAATGTCAATCTTTCCAGTTTAACAAATGGCAATATACCCAATATGACAGATGCAAATCTTACCAAATTGTCTGTACGTGATTGCACACGGGTCATCCAAAACAACCTTTTGCGTTGAAGGGATGTACAAATCCTGCTCGGCACATTTTCTCTTGGCTTAGCGCCAAAGTTTGGCTTTGCATACCGTATTCAATCTGAACTGTTTGTGTTGAAGAGATGCATAAATCCTGCGCTGCGAATTTTCCCTTGACTTACTGGGGAAGACCATAGCTCTCACTTTGCATACGGGTGTTCTATCTAAAACGTTTGCGATCAAGAGCTACACAAATCCTGCTCGTCACATTTTCCCTTGGCTTCCTGAGGAAGCTGTCGGTTTGCATACGGATGTTCTAACTAAAACGTTTGCGATGAGTGTTTTATATTTGAAAACCATTCACATTTTTTTTAAAGAAAATCATTTGATAAGTCTGTACATTAAGAGAGAAAAACGCAAGTTCGTTCAAACCATATCTTTCATTCAGTCACACTACGAATTTATATTCATATGATCGAGATATAGTATTAAACCCAAAAAAAACTATTTCCGGCGGCGGCGGAGGCGGCGTGCCGCACCGGCGTTGTCGTTGTCGTCCTCCGGGACGCCGTTATTGAAGTCTTCAAGGAAGCACAGAATGTTCTTCACTTGGAAATCAAACATCATGTCGTCGCGCGATCGACGGGCGGGGCGCAGGAGGAAGGCAACTGGCGGCGCTGCAAGATAGCGGTCGACGGCGGTGTCCCATGCCGCTGAGGGGGGTGCGCGCACGGGCACGGGCACGGTGGGTGCAGGCAAACGCACGCGGACCGGCGCCGCGGTGGGTGCAGGGGGGCGCACGGGCACGGGCACGGGCGCTGGCGCTGGCATGTACACGAGCTCGCGCGGGTCCGCGGAGACCTCGCTGACGCCCGCGGCTTCCAGCTCAGCGATAGTGCTCAGCGACCAGCCCGTCAATGCTACGGGGATGGTCGCTGGCGCGGGCGCGGGGATGGGTGCTAGGACGGGCGCGGGGGCAGCAACCGCCGCTGCCAGCGCGTTCAGGGCCATGTCCATGAGGCCCCATTCCTCCCTATTTCTATCTCCTCCGGCTCGGAGTCGACTTCACCAAACTTGAAGACTAGTGGCAGATGATCCTTCTGCGCCATGGCGTTGGTGGAGGTCTACGGGAGTGAGGCAAATGGGAGGCGAACAGTAAGGCCGCCCATATTAAACAGCGGCTCGGGCGCCATTAATGGAGAGGATGCGAGCACACTACTAGGGAAAAGCCTAGCAGTAGCGCGGGTCTAAGGGCTATCAGTAGCGCGGGGCACCGCGCTACTGATACGGCGCTACAGCTAACGTTTAGCAGTAGCTCTGTTTGACACGCGTTACTGCTATACCTACTTAGCAGTAGCGCTTTCCAAACCAGCGCTATTGCTAAGTGCTTTAGCAGTAGCGTTTTCCTGTCCAGCGCTAAAGAGCGCTACTATTATATTTTCTCATATCATTTTTTTTTGCGTATTTGCAATGTTTTTGTACAGGTTTTATACAGTATTCTTATCATATCATAAAACATGCAATATGCTCATCATATCATACACATAATAGTCTCATCATATCATCCAACACAAATCATGTCGTCACATCATAATCACGATATAGCGATACAAGTTACATGACAAGTTTCAGCATACATAATGTAGTACTTCTTGAGGAGTCGGTTCGTATCCCTCTCTCACACTAGCGTGAACCTAAACTAACTACTGGTTGTCGCTCGGAAACCGGTACACCTGGGCCTGACACTCCGGCCACTCGTTGTATACTCCTGGCGTAGCACTTCTTCGCCATCGATGATCTATGCACCTGCATCGTCACATGAGTCGACGATATGCAACATATATAGTTGAGCAACAGAAAGAGATAGACTTGGCAAAAATAGAAGAAACATATCATAAGCATAAATAACAAAGTTCATCGTACTCATGTCCTTCATCGTTGCTAGCCATGTTTCCTACGATTAAATCTAGTCAATTAATTCTAGACTTAATAAAATGAATAATGACATAAAAAAGGCCTATGTTTTGCAGGAACGTTGATTCCTTCCTGGTGCGGCAAATCCCAGGCACTCGATATGTCCTAGTTTGTAGCACAAGTCATGCCGAAATTCACGGAAAATTTCGGCATGACCTTTGCTAAAAAGTGGACAAATCAAGCACCTGAAATTTGCCGGAACGGAAATGAATCAACATTTCGGCAAAACATAGGCCACTCCGCTTCATTCCCTGGAAATAACAAAAGGCCACATGTGCACAATCGAACCACTTCAATGTTGCATATAACAGGACCACTTAAGAGCATGTACATGAGCAACTACAACAGTAGATAAACATGAGCAAACACTATTGAGGAATTTGCATATAACATGACCACTTCAATTTTTCATCTCCTAGTGTTTGACACTTCAAGAAAATCTACACAAATCTCATGCTCTCTCAAACTCAATTCAAAAACCAAATATAGATGGATGAACCCTAGAAACCTAGAACCATTACATATTTTTGTCCTAATAAAAATTATGAACCCTAGAACTCAATTTCTGTCCTAATAAAAGTTATGAACCCTAGAACTCAAATTATGTCCTAAACTAAATCCTACTACCCTAGTTAACATCTAGTTAAACCTTACTTTCCTAACATTTGTAATTAAACCCTACAGCCCTAACCCTACTGCCCTAGTTAAGCATATACAAATTTTTCCTAAAAATTATATTTAGTTAACTACTGAACTAAATTTTACTCTAAACTAAACCCTACTACCCTAATTAACATCTAGTTAAACAAACTCAATTCAAAAACTAAACCCTACTGAACTAATTAACATCTACATTATATACTACTTAACATCTATTATTACCCTAACTAAAAAACTTCTACTGTTAACCCTACTGCCCTAGTTAACTAGTACCACCACTACTACTAATTAACATCTACTACTACTAAAAAACATTATCTATGAACCCTACTACTAATTAACATCTACTACTACTACTAAAAAACATGGCAGGAAGAACAGGCAGAGAGAGAGAGGAGGGGTGGGGGCTTACAGAGAGGGGAGAGACGGTGGCGGGGAGGTGCTCGGCGACGGAGGCAGGGGCGGCGAGGGCGTGCGGCTCCGTTGGCGGCGACGGAGGCAGTGGCGGTGAGGGAGGCAGGGGCGGCGAGGAGCGGATGAGGGAAGCAGTGGCGGCGAGGGAGGCAGGGGCGTCGAGGGCGCACGGCTCCGGTGGCGGCGACGGCGCGCGGCTCCGGTGGGGCAGGGCCGGCGAGGGAACGACGGCGGCGAGGGAGCAGGGGCGGCGAGGGAGAGGCGGCGATGGAGGATATCGATGGGGAATTGGGGGAAAGGACTTAGCAAAATTTTGAGCCCACGCGGGGTTAAGCCAAAATAGCACTAGCGCTTGTAGGCAAAAAGCGTTATAGCTAAGTTAGCTATAGTGCTTTCTACCAAAACGCGCTACTGCTATAGGAAGCAGTTATTTATTTTTATTTTTCTTTTCTTTTTATCTAAGGAATATAGCTATAGCGCGGGCTTATAAAATGTGCTACTGCTATAGTAACTACAGCGCTTTGCGGCAACAAGCGCTACTGCTATGCCTTTCTCCTTTATTTTTTTCTTTTGTTTATCTTTATATTTTCTTTTTTTCATGTCTCCTTTTTTCTACTTCTTTCATTTTCATTTACTTTTCTACTTCTTTTCCATTTTATTTTCTTTTTTTAGCAGTAGCGCTCTATACAGGAAACGCGCTTCTACAAGGCACTTAGCGGTAGCATGCTTTTTGCAGCCTCGCTACTACTATTCCTAGCCTACCGGCAACAGTGTGGGAATTATAGTAGTAGCACTTTTACGTGCAGACGCGCTACTGCTACAACCATAGCTGTAGCGCGCTTTATTGATACGCGCTACTACTAAGTAGCAGTAGCGCTTTGTTCTAACCAGCGCTACTGTTATACCTCTGTGTATAAGGTTTTCCTAGTAGTGGCAAGGCGGGCGGCCATGGAAGTCAAAGGGCTCGCTTCCCAGTGAGCCTGCGCAGCGTACAGCTCGCACGCTTCACGGTGAGCTTGCGCATTGGAGGACAGCTTGCACGCCACTCGGTCAGCCTGCGCACCGAACTGCGCTCGCACGCCTCCCGTTCAGTCAAGCAGCTGTCCGCACGGCACCTCCTATAGCCATTAAAAGAGAGAAACGTGGCGTCACGTCAATGGTTAACAGAACGCACACGATTTAAATTATACAAACGTTTGAGATGTTAAAGTGGAAGCTATTTGTTTCAAAATGCCTTTGTTGGCTGTTATTCGAGTGCGCCTTCTCTCAAAATGGACACAAAAATACCACAGCATGTCGGGTGCCATTCGATGATAGCATGCCAAGTTTCATGAATTTCAGACGAGTTTTGGATTTACTAGAATTTAAAAACAAAGTATTTCAATGTTTTGCCGGCAATCAACAGTGCCCTGGTGTTTGAAATTCATTCTCATTTCTTTCATGCGACCTAAGCATGCACCCAAGGACACACATTTGATATGTCAACCATTTTTCTGCACTGAAGCATGTGCATGTAGTTCAAATTTGAATTATGCACGTAAAATGCCTAGAAAACCCAGTTAATGTATAAAAATGTCCAAGCGAACCCCGAAAAATCCCAAAAATTGACACAACACTCCTGTCGTTCTATGTTGACACTAGAAAAATTTTGAAAGCAAGAATAGGCAACGAATATTGTTTCGTCCCCAAAGTTGGCACGTTCCCTACCGAAACCATCAGGCTTGTTGGGAGAAGCTCTGGTTTGCGAGAAACTTATACCCAAACCTGCCCCAAATGGGACAAAAAATTTACCACAGCATGTTGATGCCGCTCCATGATAGCATGTCAAGTTTCATGACCTTCAGACGAGTTTTGGATTTACTAGAATTTAAAAACCATGTATCTCAATGTTTGCGGCCGAGCGACGGTGGCAAGGTGTTTGACATTCATTCTCATTTCTTGCATGGGACCTAAGCATGCAACCAAGGAAACAGATTTGATTTTTCAACTAATTTACATGCACTGAAGCATGTGCCTGTAGTTCAAATTTGAATTATGCACATAAATGCATAGAAAACTCAGTTAATGTATAAAATGTCCAAATGAACCCCAAAAAATTCCTAAAATTAACACAACACTCATGTTGTTCTATGTTGACCCTAGAAAAAAATTGAAATCAAGAAGAGGCAACGGATATCGTTTCGTCCCCAAAGGTGGCACGTTCCCTACCGAAACCATCAGGCTTGTTGTGGGAAGCTCTAGTTTGCGAGAAGCTTATACCCAAAGCTGCCCCAAATGGGACAAAATTTTTACCACAGCATGTTGATGCCGCTCCATGATAGCATGTCAAGTTTCATGAACTTCAGACGAGTTTTGGATTTACTAGAATTTAAAAACCATGTATCCTAATGTTTGCGGCCGAGCGACGGTGGCAAGGTGTTTGACATTCATTCTTATTTCTTGCATGGGACCTAAGCATGCAACCAAGGACACATATTTGTTTTTTCAACCAATTTATATGCACTGGAGCATGTGCCTGTAGTTCAAATTTGAATTATGCACAAAAATGCATAGAAAACTCAGTTAATGTAAAAAAATGTCCAAACGAACCCCGAAAAATTCCTAAAATTAACACAACACTCATGTTGTTCTATGTTGACACTAGAAAAAAATTAAAATCAAAAAGAGGCAACGGATATCATTTCGTCCAGAAAGATGAAACGTTCCCTACCGTAAACATGAGGCTTGTTGTGAGAAGCTCTGGTTTGTGAGAAGCTTATACCCCAACCTGCCCCAAATGGGACAATATTTTTACCACGGCATATTGATGTCGTTCCATGCTAGCATGTCAAGTTTCATAAATTTCAGACACGTTTTCGATTTACTAAAATTTAAAAACCATATATCTCAATGTTAGCGGCCGAGCGACGGTGGCAAGGTGTTTGACATTCATTCTCATTTCTTGCATGGGACTTAAGCATGCAACCAAGGACACACATTTCAATTTTGAACCCATTTATATGCACTGGAGCATGTGCATGTAGTTCAAATTTGAATTATGCACATAAATGCATAAAAAACTCAGTTAATGTATAAAAATGTCCAAGCAAACCCCTAAAAATCCCAAAAATTGACACAACACTCCTGTTGTTCTATGTTGACACGAGAAAAAATTTGAAAGTAAGAAGAGGCAACAGATATCGTTTCGTCCCCCAAGGTGGCACGTTCCCTACCGAAACCATTAAGCTTGTTGTGAGAGAAGCTCTGGTTTGCGAGAAGCTTATACCCAAACCTGTACCAAATGGGACAATATTTTTCCCACGGCATGTCGATGTCGTTCCATGATATCATGTCAAGTTTCATTAATTTCAGACGAGTTTTCGATTTACTAGAATTTTAAAACCATGTATCTCAATGTTAGCGGCCGAGCGACAGTGTCAAGGTGTTTGACATTCATTCTCATTTCTTGCATGTGACCTAAGCTTGCAACCAAGGACACACATTTGATTTTTCAACCCGTTTTTATGCACTGGAGCATGTGCATGTAGTTCAATTTTGAATTATGCACATAACTGCCTAGAAAACTCAGTTAACATATAAAAATGTCCAAATGATCCCCGAAAAATTCCAAAATTTAACACGACACTCCTGTTGTTCTATGTTGACACCAGGAAAAAATTGAAAGCAAGAAGAGGCGACGAATATCGTTTTATCCACAAAGGTGACACGTTTCCCTAACGGAACCATGAGGCTTCTTGTGAGAAGATCTGGTTTGTGAGAAGGTTATACCATAACCTGCCCCAAATGGGATAATATTTTTTACCCCAGCATGTTGATGCCATTCCATGATAGCATGCCAAGGTTCATGAATTTCAGACGGGTTTTGGATTTACTAGAATTACAACAGCAAGTACCTAAACGTTTGCCAGAAAGCCACGGTGCTGTGGTGTTCAAAATTCATCCCCATTTCTTGCATGGACATAAGCATAAACCCATGGACACATATATGATTTTACAACCCATGTTGGTGCATCGGAGCATGCGCATCTAGTTTAATTTTGAATTGGGCACCTGAAATGGCTAGAAAACCAAGTTAATGTATAAAAATGTCCAAACGAACCCTGAATAATTCCAACTTTTTTACGACAAAGCTATAGTTGCATGTTCACTGCAGATAAAAGTTCTAGCAATTCAAACACCCTCCATTGCCGTTGTGACCCCATTATGTAATTCAAATCACGATGAAAAATCAAGTAGATCGCACACAGTTTATTATCACCAACCGTGTGAGATGCAGTACAAAATATCTTGGAGCACCGTTGGAGTATAGTACGCCTATGGCTTACGCTAGAAGGTGCGTCGGCTACAGTCCACACCCGATGTGTCAAGCACACTAGCTCGCTCCCCAAATATCATTTCACTGTTCAATCGTCACCGGTGAAAGATGGGGATGTGGACCCGCGTCGTGAGGGCAACTTCGGCGGCCCACTCCGGCGAGAGCGCGGCCACAGCCGCCATGCGCGTGCTAACAAGGTGCATGAGCGCGGCCGCAATCTGCGACTGGGCGGCCAAGGCAGCCCAAACGGCCGCTGTTGCTTCTCAGGTGGCGGCAGCAACATCTGTCTAGGGGATAGCAACTGGCGAGAGCGGCACAGCAGCTGTTCGTTCCGCAGCGGTAGGCTTAGCCCTGATGGAGGGCGCCCACGACCATGTCGAGGCCGCCCATGCCCAGCTCGTGGCGGTCACCGCACAAATCGAACGAAGCTTCTCCGACAACGGTCGGCAACCCACGGCCGAAGAGTTGGCAATCGCCAAGAGCATTCGAGCAGTTGTCCGTTCCTCCGCCGCATACCTTGCCACGACGGAGCCCGTCCAAGCCCAGATCGCGGCCGCCCACGCCCAGCTCGTGGCGGCCTTTTCCAAAGAGATGGCGGACGCGGATGGCGAGATGCTTGTCGAGTATGGTGCGATGGATGCCATGGAGCCCCTTCCCCAGGAGACCGTCGGGCGCGAGCTGGACATGGAGGAGGCGGCGGAGATCGACGAGCACCAGCCGTAGTAGTACTCTTTGTTTTGTTTAATTAAGAGCGCCGGTCTTTAATTTCTTAGAGTAATGTTTAATTCAGCTAGCTCTGTTTAATTGCTGAACTTGCTCGATTAAGAAGTGTGGGTGTGCTGTAGTCTCCTTTGTGTATCCAAATTATGCAATGACGTGGATGACCACTGTAACCAGGGAAATTCAAACCAAATTTTTTGACGTTCAAACTCATCACACACGGGTTAAGCTATATGAATCGTTTGTGATGTTCACGTATCGTACACAGTGCTGAATAAGGGACCGTGTCTGATGACACTTTGTGCGCCAGTTTTTTCGCTACACCGATTCAAAATTTTTGGCTTCCGTGGAAATATCTACCTCCCCGCCCCCTCCCCCTTACCAAAATCCACATTTCCCCTGTTTCCGCCTTCCTTTCCATGTTAAAACCTTCACTCCTTGCTTGCAGTGCCGCCTCCTCGCCGGTGACCCTTCTTCACGATGCTCGGCCTCGTCTATCCAGGCAGGTAATCCACACCCGACCCCCATCCTCCTTCTTCTTTCACATCCCACATGCCCCGACCGCCGGCGCGACACCTTCCACCCAAATCACCGACCCCTCCCCCAAATAAGCGCCGCCCTAAGCCATGGTGCACGCAGTATAGCCAGGAGCTCAAGGATCATTTGGCAGCGGAGAAGAAAATCGCGGCCGCACGAGCGGATGAGGTCGCGATGGCTGCTATTCGTGCCGACATCCAGATCTTGGAGGAGCACCTCGCCGTCGAGGCCACCGTCGACACCTCACGCGCCGATGCCGCGACGCGGTTGGCTGCTTTAAACGACAGTTCCTGGCGTTTTCTCGAGGCCACCCTCGGTGCCTTCGACGAAGACTACGAGGTGTTTTCTCAGCGTGCACGTGCTTACCTCAACTCGAGAGCCAGTAGGTAGGTACCCGGAGCGGCTTAGGCAACTCACCACTACGACGAGGGTACCCACGATGTGGAGGCCTCACCCTCTTCCATGTCCAAGGAGCCAATCATCATGGATATCTCTGACGATGAGGAGTAACTTGTCTTATTAGCTCACTATAAGGACCCATGTTCAGTTTGCTAGCTATGCCGGTTAAGCATGCTCGGTTTACCTGTTGCATGTGCTGCTCCTGCCTTTCCTTAACAAATTCTAGTGAATTGTGCTATCTACTTTTACCATGCAATCTGTTGCTCTAGTGTATATGTTCTATATGTCGTGCAATGTGGTGCTCACTTATTAACTGTTTGGTTAATTAGTTGTCGTCTTCAGTTAACTGTTTGGTTCAATTATGCAAATGTGATGTTCAATACTTCAGGCTGCAATTTTGTATTGTCTTTCATGTGAGAAATAAATCAAATTTATCTTTACAAAATACATGAGAAACAAATACAATTGCTATATTTCCAAGTTATCAAGCATGCTTGGTTTGGTTAATTGTCTGATCTTCTAGTATGTTATACATTGTGCAATGTGATGCTCAGTTAACGTTTGGTTCATTTGTTGTGGTGTTTAGTTAACTGTTTGGTTCAATTCTGCAATGCGATGTTCAATTGTTGTGGGTGCATTTTGTTATTGTATACCATATGAGAAATAAATCGAATTTGGCTGTACTAAATACATGAGAAACAAGTACAATTGCTATATTTCCAAGTTGTTAAGCATGCTTGGTTTGGTTAACTGTCTGATCTTCTATTAGGAGTATGTTATATTGTGCAATGTGGTGCTCAGTTAATGTTTGGTTCATTTGTTGTTGTGTTTAGTTAACTGCTTGGTTCAATTCTGCAATGCGATGTCCAATTGTCGTGGGTAGAATTTTGTATTATTGTGCATGTGAGAAATAAATTGAATTTGGCTGCACTTATACATGAGAAACATATACAACTGATATATTTCCTAGTTCTTAATCATGTTTGGTTTGGATAAATGGGTTTTCCATGTGACTTGAATTAATCTGATGAATTTGCAATGTGCTTATTTTTCATCAACATATTTTACTGATAGCATGCGAACCCTCACTTAACCTGATGACTAACTACCTTATATGTGTTGCAGGGAAACAATGGGAAGCACTGAGGTTTACAATCGAGGTTTGCACATGCATGGTCCTTTGTCTAATAGCACATTATTGTGCAATTACAGGAACCTTTCTAATATTTAGGTTTTTAACAATTTGGTCCTGCACATGTAGGTCCTCCTGTCAGAGGTTTTGACCCACTGTTCGACCCTTTTTGCATATGGGAAAATGAGTTGTCCGTGAATATCAGTCAAGTCAAGAAACTCAGAAAGATTGTTAGGATAAAGAAATTAGCGACAAAAAACAACAAGATCTTTATCTGCACAATGAAGAAGACGTCAGTTCACTACAAGATGGTACTAACTATTATACCTTACCTTTTTTTTATTCCTTTGCCCTATTTCCAATATAGAGAAGATATTTATGTACATCCTTGTTTTCAGGCCTTTCTAAAGCAGTTCACTGATGATTACCTCTCAAACCACCTGTATGGTCAGGAGGTGAGGAAGGTTTTCATACAACACCCACGAGTCAATATTGAAGTGTTCCTGAAGAGGACGAAGGATGGACGGTCAATCATCCACAGGCACTGGCCTAAAGTTGCAAAGACCTTCAACATCAATGAAGGCTCAATATTCGCCTTCCGCTTCAGCAGTTTTCCAGATGAGATGGATCTGTCTATATACCGTCTATGATGCTAATTTCGAAAGGTTATAGATGTTGCATGTGAAACTTGGTGCTGATGCAGTTGTGTAATGGGGTAGCTGAGTGCTGAAGCTATATGATATTGTACTTTAATGCATTTCAATTATGAAATCCTGCTTCCTTAATATGGAAATGAAATATATTGTGTGCTTAATATGAAATGTCAATTAGATTAATAAATGGATTATTAATAATAGGACAATTAGCCTGCTAATGGCCAATTAGCATGCTAATTGAGTTTTTCTATTGCAAACGGTTATTGAGAAAACACCGTGGGCGATGACCTCAGGCAACGCACATAGTTTTTAGGAATAAACCGTGTTGGATCAATGAACAATCACACACGATATCCTCGTGAAAACTGTTTGTGTTAGGCCACCTTGCGCAAACGTTTACCACATAAAAATTGTGTGATGGACAGTCTTTGCCACACAATTTTTTCTACGCACCGTGTGTGATGCATTGAATAACGCAAACGATAAAATTGTTAATATCGTGTGTAATGGCAACGCTATCACAAATGATTTAATGGAAAAAATTGTGTGTGATGTACCTGCGAACGGAAACGTTTCCTTGGAGTGACTGTGTGGGATGTATATACGAACGGAAACGTACTTCTTAGATTAACTGTGTGGGATATACATACTAACGGAAACGTATTCCTTGGATTGACTGTGTGAAATGTACATACGAACGGAAACGTTTAGCGGGGACTGACTGTGTGGGATGTACTTATGGCCGGAAACGATTTGGCATGTATAATTGTATTTTTTTAGCACAACTGTACGTATAACCGTATTTGATCGCTCGCCGGTCGCACACGGCCTCATTTTGCCGAGCATGTGTGCCAGGAGGGCATATCCCTGACGGTTTCTGGATCGTGTGGGAAGGACCCCCCCTATCGCAGTCACTCACTTGGCGACGGTTCGAAACGCCGTCGCGAAAAAGGTTAAAAACCGTTTGTATAGCACCTCGTTGTACCAGTGGCAAATCTGAGAGACCTATTCTGAACAACTCCAAAAGTCCTCAAAATTTACGGAGAATTATTTTGGAATATATAAAAAATAATGGGCGAAGAAAATACCAGAGGGGACCCACCAGGAGGCCACAAGCCTGGGAGACACGCCCCTATGGCTTGTGGGCCCCCTGTCAGCTCTCTGGTGCCCATCTTCTGCTATATGAAGGGTTTTGACCTGGAAAAAATGAGGAGAGAGCTGTCGGGACGAAGCGCCGCCGTCTCGAGGCGGAACTTGGGCAGAACCAATCTAGGGCTCCGGCGGAGCTGTTCTACCGGGGAAACTTTCCTCCCAGAGGGGGAAATCGAAGCCATCGTCATCACCAACGATCCTCTCATCGAGAGGGGGTCAATCTCCATCAACATCTTCACCAGCACCATCTCCTCTCAAACCCTAGTTCATCTCTTGTATCCGATCTTTGCCTCAAAACCTCAGATTGGTACCTGTAGGTTGCTAATAGTGTTGATTACTCCTTGTAGTTGATGCTAGTTGATTTATTCGGTGAAAGATCATATATTCAGATCCTTAATGATATTTATTACTCCTCTGATTATGAACATGAATATGCTTTGTGAGTAGTTACGTTTGTTCCTGAGGACATGGGAGAAGTCTTGTTATAAGTAATCATGTGAATTTGGTATTCGTTCGATATTTTGATGAGATGTATGTTGCTTTCCTCTGGTGGTGTTATGTGAACGTCGACTACATGACACTTCGCCATTGTTTGGGCCTAGGGGAAGGCATTGGGAAGTAATAAGTAGATGATGGGTTGCTAGAGTGACAGAAGTTTAAACCCTAGTTTATGCGTTGCTTCGTAAGGGGCTGATTTGGATCCACATGTTTCATGCTATGGTTAGATTTCTCTTAATTCTTCTTTCGTAGTTGTCGATGCTTGCGAGATGGGTTAATCATAAGTGGGAGGCTTGTCCAAGTAAGGATAGCACCCAAGCACCGGTCCACCCACATATCAAATTATCAAAGTAACGAACGCGAATCATATGAGCATGATGAAAACTAACTTGACAATAATTCTCATGTGTCCTCGGGAGCGCTTTGCTTTATATAAGAGTTTATTCAGGCTTGTCCTTTGCTACAAAAAGGATCGGCCCACCTTGCTGCACCTTAGTTACACTTGTTACTTGTTACCCGTTACGAATTATCTTATCACAAAACTATCTGTTACCGATAATTTCAGTGCTTGCAGAGATTACCTTGCTGAAAACTGCTTGTCATTTCCTTCTGCTCCTCGTTGAGTTCGACACTCTTACTTATCGAAAGGACTACGATAGATCCCCTTAATTGTGGGTCATCAGTGCCCGCGTCCGCGCCCATCGACCTCAACGCCACACCGATAGCCGGTGGCTCGTCATCCGATGGGCGAGAAATGCGCGCGGGAGATGCCAGCCGCCATGCTCCCCAGCGCCCGCAACCTGTTCGACAGAATGCCGGCGGCCGGCAACGACGAGACGGCCAACTGTTTCATGTAGAGCATCATCTTCGAGGGTGGTACGGCGGCCGCTGGCGGTGCCGCCGCGGTTGGCTACGATCCCGATGAGACTCAAAGCAAGGACGGCGGAGGGCCGTTCATGCCGTCGACCTTTGATCAAGATGGCATGGAGGCCGCCTTCATGCAAGATCAGGTCGGCCGGGACCTGGACGGCTTCCCGCTCAACCACGAGTTTCCGGAGGACTACGGCCTCGAGGAAGAGGATGAGTTGGACATCGACGAGGAGCCTTTGTTCAAGGACGAGCCGCCAACCAAGCCGCCGGGGCGAAGCCTAAGCGCAAGAGCAGGCGGACGAAGGGATACACGGCGGCCGAGGACAAGCTCCTTTGTGAGTGTTGGAGGGACATTGGGCAAGACCCCAAGGTCGGCGCCGAACAAAAGGCATCAACCTTTTGGACTCGTGTCCATCGCGAGTTCCATGAACGCAAGAAGTTTCCGCCGTACCAAATGCAAAGCACGCGCGGGTGGGTGTCCATTTTGAAGCGTTGGAAGGTGATCCAACAAGAGTGCAACAAGTTTTGTGCCACTTTTGAGAGCATCAAGTCACGCCCCGTGAGCGGCATCGGCATGCAAGACATGGTATGCACGCAAGTGCCCCTCTTTGTGTCATTCCGTATATGCTTGCATGTCCATTTCCATATCCATTTGCCAATATGCTTGCACGCAATTCATTTGTAGGCATTCCAAGCTTTGGAGGCCTTCAAGGTCCAACACGAAGGCAAGTCCTTCAACCTCTCCCATTGTTGGAGGGTCGTCAAAGACGAGGAGAAGTTCAAGACGAAATATTGCCGCCCTCATGGCGCGTGAGGGGAAGAAAGCCGTGTTGGAGGTTGGGGAGGGCGAGAAGGCACGGCCGCGGGGGAATACCAACTCCAAGAAGGAGGACAAGCGGGATGCCGCGTCGATCGTCTTGATCGCAACTGTGGAGGGCATGATGACCAAGAAGGACTCAAGGGAGGAGAAGCACCGGCACGACAAGGAAGAGCAAATGAACGCCTTCATGGAGATCCAAAGGAGGGGGTTGAGATGGAGGCGGAGAAGCAAACGAGGATGCTTGAGATGGAGGTGGAGAAGCAAGCCAAGATGCTAGAGATCGAGGCCGTCAATGCCAAGACCAAGGCGAAAAAAGTGGCTCTTGCTAGCATGATGACAAGGATGGAGATCATGAAGGTGGATCTCAACACCGTGTCGCCAAGGAAGAGGCCGTGGTTCAAGAAGATGCAGGCCGACATGCTCAAGTTCGACGACGAGTGATCTATGGTGGCGAGCGCCATCCTTTTTTGTATGCCGGCAAGTGTGCTGGCATGACCACGGCCACGATGGCGTGGTCGTACTCCCGCCCTTTTTGTGTGCTGGCATGTGTGCCGACCGCTGGGAAGTGCGTCAGCATGAACCGTGTGGTGTTTTTTTGAAGCTGGCATTGTATGCCGGTCGCTGGCATGTGCCGGCATGAACTTTGGGCGACGGCATGACTGCTGGCATGATCTATGGTCGCGGCCCTTTTTCAAATTTGTGCGCGGACATGAAATGGGTCGCTTGCGTTGGGCGCACTGCCGACCCAAATCTTAAACAGGACGGACGTCGAGCGGGCAACCGATCCAAACAGACAAAATGCAGACAAAAGCGCTGTCCGTTTCGGCGCATTGGAGTTGCTGGTGTAAGTAAAATCTTAAAAACTAATTTGAGCCATGTATCTCTAGTCTGACGGCTCAAGTTGATTATTTCTATTCTTTCACCACAAGCTTTTTGTTTGTATTGTAGTCGTCTATATAAAATATACTTCCTCCATCTGAAAAAATTTGTTCCAAACTTATCCCTCAAATGGATATATCTAGTGTGCTAGATACATCTATTTCAGGACAAGCTTTTTCGGACAAAGGGAGTACTCCTAGTTCAATCTAATGTCATCTATTTCAGGACAAGCTTTTTCGGACGGAAGGAGTACTCCTAGTTCAATCTAATGTCAATTTGTGAGCCAGCTGCAGCAACAATTAGCAGTAACAAACAATCTGAAATTCTCTCTGTCAGTTTTTCTCTCCGTCTCTCACTTTGACGAGTTGATCCTTCCAGCAAATTCCCCCTGCCCCATGCGCCAGGCCTCCTCCACATACAGACGGACGCCGTGCCCCCGCCCTCTCTCCCTCCATGGCGCCGCCCCTGCTCCTCCCCTTCCTCGCCCTTGACCGACGGTCACCGAGCTCCCCACAGCCCCCATGGCGCCGCCGCTTCCCTGCTGGATCTCCTAAATAGTCGCGGGCTGGGCGGCGGCGCCACCCCCGGATCTGGAACGGGCTGGGCGGCGGTGAAGAGGAACAGCGACGGCCGTCGACTGCCTCTAGTCGGTGCGCCGGGGGCGCGACGTCCTCCGGTGGTTGACCAGCGCAAGGAAGTTGGCGGTTGGTAGGAAGCGATAGCTTATCAGCTGGACCAGGTACTCATTACATACTCTTATTAGAAAAGGGAGGAAGGTGGAACGAAGCAGAAATAGCATCGGCTCCATGTCGTCATTATGTGTGCGTGCATGGAAACGATGAGAGAAATCTGCAACATGTGCCTGCCTACCTTACTACATCATGTCGTCACTATGTGAAGATCCACCGCTTGTCCGCAGTAAGCATGTTCGCCGGTTCAGACTTGATCCGCCTGCATATGCATGTTGTCATGGTGGCAACAGGATGTGATGGCTGTCAAGCAGCACGTCAGCCTTCATTAGCAAGCCGCTTAGCCGGCATCTGCGATCGCTATACGGAGAGAGGGCCGACATCTTTTCCCCATGGAGTGTCTCCGCCTGACGTCCGTTTCGGGCGCCGCATGCGGCAGGCTGCAGGCGGCAGCGGCGGCAGTCGCTCTCAGGACGGCGGCCAACTCTGACGAGCTCCTCGCCCGCCTACTCCATCATGGCAGAAACCTGGTAAAACTGATACAGATACATTTTTGCCTTTTACTGTTAATTCCTTGTATCACTCTACTCACTAATAATTGGTATGTATACATCCTCAACTTAATTAAGGTATTGGACAACACCGACATTCAGCAACCAGATGCGGCTGCTGCTGAAGCTCACTTCTTCCTTCCCAGTGCCAATTTGAATGAACCTGCTGAGAAAATGGTCAATGTCCAAAGACCTCTTTCTGATCTTCACCATGAAATGGATGATTTTTATCCAGTTTGTTCTGTGATGCCCAGCCAGAGTATTTCTGACAAGGTTAGTTTATATTGTACAGTATAATTTATTAGCCGCAAGGTTCAATTTTATGAACCTATCTATCACTTTTATGTTAAGAAACTTTGTTTGTGTATCTCCTGTATTAAAGGATGCTTTATTTTCCATCTGTTCAGTATAAGTAGTCCTAATTAATTTACTGCTTTATAGTCTATATGCAACTTCTTTAAGGTTGTCCACTTATACTAGGTAATCTAGGTCTTGGTATTAAAAATTATATCCACTCTCTATTCTTCCAGTTCCGTGATGCCGATGAGTCTGAATGTTTACCTCCAGTTTATGTAGAAGCTAGGTTTGTCAGTTTCATTTTCCATTCCACTTGAGATCTAATTTTTTTTCCTGTTGCGCAGAATCACAATGTCATAGTTACTCTAGATCACTCTCAGCAATCAAATGCTAATCCCTCCGGTAAAAAATGTGTGATAATTACGAGCAGATGTTTCACTCCCCCTGTTTCTGCTGCTGACACAACTGCGGAAGCTCAACTTGTAAGTTTTTTTATTTGCTTAAAACAATCTCTGAGCTGTGTTGCTCTCCCTCTGCTGATCATGACATGACACCATCATATTAACCATATTAATATTTTTCTGTTGCAGTCCAATGATTCTCCAGATGTGCAGATTACTGATGAAAGGAAGTTCAACGTGAGTTGCAGTCAATTGTGTAAAAATGTCGATGATGCTTCTAATAGCATTATCAGTTCTGCAAAGCCTCGTGAGAATCGCTCTTCCGATTATACCCCGGCATCCAAAGTTCAGTATGTAATCAAGGTTAGCACTAGTTCTTCTAGAAGAAAGAAAACACCTCATGATCCGAGAAGAGTTCTTCTCCCGTCCAATCCTCCTTCTGTCCCTGAAACAAATCGATTTCCAGTCTGCTCTTGAGAGGAGATATTATGCGGCGTTTTGCAGACTTGCACGGAGCGAAAGATATCAGTGGTATATATGCTCTTTCCTGTTTCATTTCTGTAGCTCAATTATTTTTCTTCTGATTCTGCATTATGCAAAAGACACACTTCGCTGCATCATATTGACATTTATATTCTATCTTTATTTGAGCAGCATGACTGCCATTATATATCGCAAAGTCCGCTGCTCCTACCTCTCTCTTGGTCAGTCATTGATGCCAGGGGGTCATGTCAATAACTTTCTGATTTCTGTTTTCTGCCGGAAATTGTTTGATGATTGCCATCCATCAGTTTCTAAAAAACATTACTTCTTCTCTTATATTGGGGTAATTATTCTCTTCATTTGAAGCTCCATCTGTTTCCACATATATACATGCCAAAATCTGTTTTGTCATGGTTTGGCTGCTGATTCTTAAATATTTTGCAGGAAAACATTCTAAAATACAATAATAAAGATCAATTTAAACTCATACAAAATACTTTTAAAGGTGCAAGTCTAGTAAAGAAAATTGATGCATGTGAACTGGTATGATATTTTCTTATTGCTTTTTTCCTAGTTCTCGTCTCTTATATTTGTGTAATATATGAACTTGTTCTTACAAATATTCTTTTCTGTTGCAGCTATTCTTTCCTATATGCCATTGCAAGCACTGGTTTTTATTTGTTGTCGACCTACAAAACCATCAATTTGTATTTATGGATTCCTTGTTCCGTAAGAAGTCTCGTTATCAAGTTGTGGTCAGCGAGATGCTTGTAAGTAATTCTATTTGCAAATCTTACTCTTTGTTTTTCACGTAGTCTTTTTAGCATGTTCACCATCAATGTTGTCAGGACCGGTTTTTCAACAATCATTTATTGAAAAATCGCCCCTTTCTTCAGACCAGTACAAAGAAATCCTTCTTACTGGTAGACAATTCCTTAATACAGAAATCCAGTAGTACTAAAAAATTATACAGGGTTGAGCTAAGGCTGCTCAACAATTTATTATAAGTACGCCAATATTACACATAAAGGCGGATATGACACAAAGGGTGTGGTGGCATAACTACTAACTCGTAATAAAAGTGGTGGTGGATATGTCACAGTGAAGTGGGTTACATGACTCCAAAATCTTACAACTCATCAAGCGCCGGAGTGAGGCTCGATGATTTTATTAGGGTAGCGGAAGCGTATATAATACAAGTGACCGACTCCAGGATCGCAAGGGACTGACTGGGACTCCTCTAGGCGTCGGACTCGCTATCGTACTCTTCATCCATAAGATCGCCTTCGTCAACATCTGGCCAAATCAACAAGCCAGGTGAGTACTTTGAATGTACTCGCAAGACAGTTTGGACATAAGATATAACAAATGCAAACATGATGAACATGAGCAAATTGGTAATACACACTCAGGTAACAAATTTGCACGGCAAGATAAATAAAAAGGAAGTCATGCGGTATTCCTCCCGAAATCCCAATAAAATAGCAGAAGACCGATCGGGTGTCTGAAGCGACGCCTCGAAAGGTAAAAATAAATTTACATGCCGCAGTCGAGCGTCAGGGCGACACCACATAAAGGGCTTATACTGAAAAGTAAATGACGGTACGTGCCACAGTCGGACGTCTGAATGCGACATCTCGAAAAGGGCTTATAATGAAAGTAAATAATCAGAATGCCACAGTCGGACGTCTGAGCGACATCACATAAAGGGCTTATATCAAAAGTAAATAACAAGAATGCCACAGTCGGACGTCTCAGCGACATCACATAAAGGGCTTATATCAAAAGTAAATCATAAGAATGCCACAGTCGGACGTCTGAGCGACATCACATAAAGGGCTTATATTTCATCATTCGAATTCGAGAAGTCCAGGGAGGTAGCACCATCCCAAGGAATACTCGGTATATAATAATAAACAGGTTAGTCTATCCACAGGAATAATATTCAGCCGGGTTTACCACTGTCAGTTAACATGTTTGTTCACCAGAGACTGACACTGAGACTGACACTAGATCTGTCAACCAACGTCCTTGACCGAGGACATGGATACTCGAATGGTTTTGACTCTGCAGAGTTTGTACTTTTTACCCACAGCCAATGGATTTCAGTAGTCACAAAGGACTAGTTCCGTCTACGGTATTTTAGAAGAAAACACATCTAACCAGTACACACCCATTCCACATCCCGCTGCCAGGAATCACCCTAGGCAACGTTCAAGAAAAACTCTTAAGACGGGGAGGCCAACACCTCGAATAGCATGGGATCAAATTTATATCGCGCGCTCTAAGGGGTGCCCCCCTCTCGGTCCCAACCGGAAACACCAATGCCCCCTGACCGGATGACGGGCTTTAATCCAGGGCCATGGAACCCTCATCACGGCCCCTCTATTTGGTGTGTACATGGAAAGAGGTTTGCAACTTACTAAACCGTATTCTTTGCAGAAAACATGTGGCAGCACGAAAAGAAGGCGAACGGGAACAAGACTCGATCTATGTCAACACTGGAGTTAAACAGTTTGTTTTAGAACTGGCATGCTCCAACAATACCAGCTTGCAACCTATCATGCCACCACATGATTAGGTTGTTTCACCATCTCATGATCACATCAAGTTTTGTAGCTCACTTGCAACTTACCTTGCATGAAATATAACATTCAACAAATGCTTATATAAACATGCCATGAGAAAACCACTCAAGCAAACATGAAAAACACTCATCATATCAAAGGTTCAAACATGCTTGCCTGGTTCGGAGTAGTCGGAGTCTAGCTCGGCGAAGTTGACGGCACCGTCACCTCCTTCGGTATCTACGTTACATAAAAATATCGGATTCTAACGTAAATACCGTGCATGCATAAAAATAGTTCCAAATATTTTTCAAATAAATGTGATAAAAAAACTAGGCAGAAAAATAGAGATGACAGAAAAAGAATCAACTCAAAATCATCTTTTGTTTAAAAGTTATAAAGGTTTTAGTCCAGGGACCAATCTGTAAGAAACAGAAAACCGTCCAGGGGCTAGTTTGAATAAACAGAAAACGTTTTGGATAGAAATACGCCAAACCAAAGAGAAAACATATTTTGCCCGAAGGCGTCTTCAGAAAACGGTTCGAATAAGAAGAGGAGAGGCTGACGAGGAGGTCCCACCCGTCAGGTTTAAAAAGAGCTCGTCGGCACCAGAAGCAAACGGTGAACGCCAGCGACGATCGACGGCGAACTAGAGGAGGGTAAGGGGATGGTTGCACTTACGGGACAATTCCGCGTCGGTGGGTGGTGGAATTGGTCGTCGGCGAGTACCATGTCGACGGCCACTTCCTCTACGGCGGACGGCGGCGTCGGGCGGGGATGGATCTCACCGAGGAGAGCTGCAGACGCCAAATTGACGCGCGGGTCAGGGGAGTGAGTGCACTAGGAGGCGGCTGACCAAATCTGGGCTGCGGGAGCTCACTCACCAAAGAGGATTTAGCCGGAGCCCGAAGTGGATCGGGGCGGCCGGAGGCGAGGAAGAAGACCCTCCCGAGGCCCTCTGATTAGTGGAGCGTGGTTCTGAGGAGAGGTGGAGTGGTGCTGAGGTGTTGGATGGCTCGGAGCCTTCTATTTATAGGCGGGTGATGGGGGTTGCCGTGACGGAGATTTACTCCGGCGCGGATCACGGCGGTGGGCGCGGTTAGCAGGGAGGTTAGGGCTGCAGGCATGCTGCTGCACCTCTCTAGTCTCCATATTAGCACTAAACCAAGCTGGTTATGTAGGGGACTCGCTGTTCGATGGAAAGGTGGCTTACGGCCACGACGGGTGCAGAGAGCGTGCTCTGCACTGCTTAGGCCACGCCGACGGCTCTGTCGTGCGCGTGAAGGTGAGGGATGGCCACGCGGAGGTCCTTGGTGGTTTGGGCGGTGCTGTGCTGCGGCGTTCTGCAAGGGAGGCCTCTGGCGATGGCTGCCGACGGCCCTGTTGCCGTGGAAGGGGGCGGTGCCGGCGCGCCAGCTCACCACCGACGCCCACAACCGGCCAACCGTTCGTGCGACGCCCAGGATAAGGAGGAACAGGGAGCAACGGGCCAACGCGCGCACTGGTGAGATTGACGCGGAGCTCTGACGAAAACGACACTGTCACCTGAAGCTTAACACTGAAACTCTGAATTTGACTGAAACAGTGCTCGCCAGCTGTTCGACGAAATGTTTGACGCACGTGGAAAATTTTTCTGGAGCTGAAACTTGGAGGGGTGGTCTCTTGATGCATCCAGAGACTACCTGAATTTTCTCAGAATTATTAGAAAGGGAAAAGAATGAATTTCACCAAAAATAGCAAATCTGGTCCAAACTTGCAGTAAGCAAATTTTGAAAAATTTGAACTGTGGACCAGCAGCTCTTGATGGATCTAGGTTTAGGGTACCAAGGAGTAGCTAGGGTAATTTACTTGGGGTCAAAGCTCAAAGGAATTTGGCACTTCCTTTGTAAATCCTAAGGGTCCAAAAAAAAGACAGAAAATGATTTGATGATGAAATAAATAGAAATAAAATCTAAAAGAGGTTGAAACTTGCTGGAATTGGATGCTTGGCTTGACCCAAAGTAGGGAGGAGGGTTTAGGAAGAAAATTTACAACATAGGTCATGGCAAGAGAGTATTTTTGAATAGGGAAAGATAAATCTAAAAATTATAGGAATTCTTTTTAATAAAAGAAATAGTAAAACAACCCAAGAGTATTTGTGTTGAACCAACACATGTTGAAAAAAAAAACCCTCAAGACCAGAATCAAGATCGAGAAGGACTCATAAAAGATTTGTCATAAAAAGGATTTGAGAAGGAGAGTCCCTCTTTAGAAAAATTCAAATAACCTCCTTTAAATCAAATAAAGAATTTGGTAAAAATCAAACCAAATTTTTGGGGTGTTACAACACCTACCCCCTGAGGAAAAATCTCGTCCCCGAGATTTCAGCTGATCCTCAAATAGGTGTGGGTACTCTGCCCGAAGAAAATTCTCTCTTTCCCATGTCGCTTCATTCTCGGTGTGATTGCTCCACTGAACCTTGAAAAACTTAATTGTCTTCTGACGGGTCCTTCTTTCAGACTCCTCCAATATTTTTATTGGACGTTCCCTGTAGGTGAGCTCTGGTTGCACGTCAATGCTCTCATGAGATACATGCTTCTCTGGGTTGCTTACACACTTCCTCAACTGTGAGATGTGGAACACGTCATGGACGTCTGACAGTTCTTCAGGTAGGTCTAGCTGGTAGGCCACTGTGCCTCTTCGTGCAATCACACAGAAGGGTCCAATAACTCGTGGTGCCAGCTTTCCTTTAACTTTGAATCGTTGCAGGCCCCTCATAGGGGATACTCGTAGATACACATATTCACCGGGTTCAAAACTGACTTCACGATGTTTTTGATCGTAATAACTCTTTTGTCGGCTCTGGGCTGTCTTGAGTCGATCCCTGATTAGTTTAACTTTCTCCTCAGCTTCCTTGAGCATGTCTGGGCCGAAGATACGACTGCTTCAAAAGGTGCCATTTGTAGACTGGCTTGGTAACTGTTGTTGTACGCGAACTCGGCATACGACAAGCTTTCTTCCCAACTGGTTTCATAGGTGAGAACACAGGCTCTCAGCATGTCTTCTAGAATTTGGTTCACACGTTCAGTCTGTCCTCCAGTCTGGGGGTGGTATGCTGTACTGAACACTAGTTGAGTTCCCAGAGCTTGTTGTAAATGATCCCAAAATCTGGAGACGAATTGAGTGCCTCTGTCGGATATTATAGTCTTTGGAATTCCATGCAGACAAACAATACGGGAGAGATAAAGTCTGGCAAGCTTCTGAGTGGTGTGGGTTGTCTTTACTGGAATAAAATGTGCCACCTTGGTTAATCTATCTGTGATGACCCATATGGCATCATTTCCGTGTCGTGACCGAGGTAGTCCGACAATAAAATCCATTCCGATTTCGTCCCATTTCCATTCAGGTATCCTGTTTGGCTGTAATAGTCCTGCTGGTTTTTGGTGCTCGGCTTTAATGCGCTGACATGAATCACAACATGCAATGAATGTGGCTATATCCCTCTTCATACCGTGCCATCAATTTTTTTCCTGAATGTCCCTGTACATTTTGGTTCCTCCAGGGTGGATTGAATATGGAGTGGTGTGGCCTTCGGCCAAAATTTGCTGTTTGAGGTCCTCTATATCTGGTACGCATAGCCTGTCTCCGTACCATAATATTCCCTTGTCGTCTACGACGAATTCTGAGGCCTTGCCCAGACTCACTTTTCTTTTTATGCCTTCGATGCTGGGGTGTCCACGCTGAGCTTTCTTAATCTGCTCCATTAGGGTGGGCTGTATTTCCAAATTTGACACAGTGCCTTCAGTGACCAACACCATGTTGAGTTTGGCAAACTCCCGCTGAAACTCAGGTCTCACGTTTTGTAGACTGTCGTTGCTCGAGCTTGGGTTTCGGCTGAGAGCATCTGCCACTACATTCGCCTTTCCTGGATGGTAGTGAATGCCAACATCATAATCTTTCACTAATTCCAACCAGCGTCGTTGTCGTAAATTGAGTTCTGGTTGTGTGAAAATATATTTGAGGCTTTTATGGTCCGTATATATTTCACAACGATTCCCAAGCAAAAAGTGCCTCCATTCTTTGAGTGCATGAATAACTGCTGCTAATTCCAAGTCATGAGTAGGATAATTTTCTTCATGCCTTCGTAGTTGCCTGGAAGCATATGCGACTACTTTGCCTTCTTGCATTAATACGCATCCGAGGCCTTTCCTGGACGCGTCGCAATATACTTCATATTTTTTGTGTATGTCTGGCACGACTAATACTGGTGCTGTTGTTAATCTCCTTTTGAGTTCTTGGAAACTTTTCTCGCAAGCTTCAGTCCACACAAATTTCTTATCCTTCTTGAGTAGCTGTGTCATAGGTTTTGCTATGGTGAAGAATCTCTCAATAAATCTTCTATAATATCCAGCCATTCCTAGAAAACTTCGTATATCTGTTATGTTGGCTGGTTGTTTCCAGTTAAGTACGGCTTTGACTTTTTCTGGGTCCATGGCAACACCTTGGGTTAATACGTGGCCTAGAAAACCAACTTGTTTTAATCAAAATTCACATTTGCTGAATTTGGCGTGCAATTGATGTTTCCTTAATTCTCCCACTACAATTCTGAGATGTTCAGCATGTTCTTCTGGTGTCTTGGAATATACTAAAATATCATCAATGAACACCACAACAAATTTGTCCATAAATTTCATAACCACTTTGTTCATGAGGTGGACAAAGTATGCGGGGGCGTTTGTCAGTCTGAACGGCATTACTGTAAATTCATATAACCCATATCTGGAGGTGAATGCTGTCTTTGGGATATCTTCTGTCCGTACTTTTAATTGATAATATCCCGACCTTAAATCAATTTTTGAGAAAACCTTGGCTTGTGCGAGCTGGTCAAATAAATCATTTATCCGTGGCATCGGATATTTGTTTTTGATGGTGACCATGTTGAGTGCTCGATAGTCTATACATAATCTCAGTGTCCCATCTCTTTTCTTGGCAAATAATACTGGTGAACCCCAAGGTGAGGAGCCGGCCCTGATATAACCTTTGTCCAGTAATTCCTTTATTTGCTTCTTCAATTCTACCAGCTCGGAGGGTGCCATTCTGTATGGTTTCTTGTAAATGGGAGTGGTTCCAGGTGCTAGTTCAATAATGAACTCTATTTCCCGGTCTGGTGGCATGCCTGGTAGCTCTTCGGGAAATACATCAGGAAACTCACACACCACTGGAACTTTACTTAACTCTGAAATATCCACCTTGTTCAATCTTGGTCGCAGTGATATTGGTCTTTCTTGAGCTGTAATTTTTATCGTCTTCCCGTGATGATGAGTGAGAATCACAGTCCGATTGAAACAGTCGATAAATCCCTTGTTGGTGGTTAACCAGTCCATTCCTAGGATAACATCCAGTCCCTTATTTTCCAATACAATGAGGTTTGCCCGAAACTTTAATCCCTCAATCTCAATAACCACACCTTGGCAGTAACTCTGAGTGATTTGCTTAATCCCGGGGGACTTGATGGTCATGGAATTTTCCAAGGGAAGAATCGGAAAATCATGTTGCAAAGCAAATTTCTTGGAAATGAACGAGTGAGAAGCTCCAGAATCGAACAAAACCGTGGCAGGTATTGTGTTGACAGGGAACGTACCGAGTACGATGTCCGGAGCATTCTGTGCTTCCTCCTGGTTCACATGGTTCACGTGACCCTTCCTGAGATTGTTATTGGGGTTGAAGTTGTTGCGCTTAGGGGCTGAATTATTTCCATTGTTGTTCGGCTTGAGGGCCGAATTTCTTGGCTTTGGGCACTGCTTGGCATAGTGTCCTTCCTCTCCACAGGCGAAGCAAGTAACGCCTGGGCGATACGTAAAATCCTTGTTCCTTGCATGAAATTTTTTGTTTGGGCGTGGAACATTGGTTGCGGATTTGTTCGCCCTATTTCTTTGGAAATCATTCTTGTTCCGGTTGTTGCGAGAATGAGTAGTCTTGTCCCTTTTGCGCTTGCGAAAATCCTCCAAGCTGCGGCGCTCATTTTTTCAATGTAATAGCCTTGTCCACAAGCGTTTTGAAATCTGGAAAGGTGTGTACGACCAGCTGGCATTTAAGTGCTGGTGCCAGACCGTCCAGAAATTTTTCCATCTTTTTATTTTCAGTCATATGTTCTTCGTTGGCATAACGAGATAATTGAGTAAACTGACTATTGTACTCAGTCACTGTCATGTTTCTCTGCTTGAGGTCATCAAACTCCCTTTTTTTGATCTTCATAACACTTCTGGGAATGTGTGCCCCACGAAAATTTTCCTTAAATTCCTCCCAGGTGATGTTGTTTTCATTGGGGTGCATGTGTAGGAAATTTTCCCACCATGATGCAGCTGCTCCAGTGAGGTAGTGAGGTGCATAAAGTACCTTCTCACGGTCCGAACATTGCGCAATAATTAATTTTCTCTTAATGTCTCGAAGCCAATCATCAGCCTCAAGAGGTTTATCAGTGTGAGAGAAAGTTGGGGGACGTGTCTTTTGTAGTTCAGACAATTTGGAATGCTGCTGGTATGGTTCGCGGTGATTTCCCATATTGATAATATGGTTCATCATTTCTTGATGCTGCTGCTGGCTTTGCTCATAAAGGCGGCATACTTGAAAAAACGCTGCTTCACTGCCTTGCTGACTTGACTGCACCTGTGTGAAATTATTACTTGTCTGGGTACCATAATTTTCTTCTGGCGGACTTGGCATGGAACGACTCCAGGGACGAGGCATTTTTCACTCTGGGGTATTTTTGCAGAACTCATGAGAAAAATCTGAGTAGCAAAAATAAATAATTTTGCAAAGGCAGAAATTTAAAACTCCAAGATTTTTTTTTCAAGAAAATACTTGATTTCGCATGGAGAAGGACCGCTCACTACCTATCTTACAAGCAAGCCGTAATTATACAGTACATCACTCAGGATGTGCGTACACATTCCTGACATGTTATTAAGGCTAGTGCACTTCTCCGAGTTCCTACATGATGCGCACACAAACTACTTCTCACCAAGCCTATATACATATAAACATATCATACAAGCTGGTACATCACACGGCTGCTCGGCGCACTCAATCGGAGATGGTAAAAACTTCCCTCGGCCTGCCGAGGGTAAGTCCCAGTGATGCTGGAGACTCAACCTCCTCACTAATAGGCTCTAGGCGCAGAGCACTGGGTTGTGGAGCTGGTGCGGGTGCGGCAGGTGGTGCAGCACTGACTGGGATAGGAGCAATGACTTGGTCAAACTTCTCAGTGGTAGGCAGGCGGCGAGCGGTGGCTAAGATGGCAGGTGCATAGGATGCTGAGGACGAGATGTATGACAGTGGTGGTGCTGTATGGAGGAGCTCCCTCCTGTTGGCGGCACAGCCCTGAACTGAGTCCATACGAGCAGCCACAAAGTCGTCCACGAGGTTATCAAAAGCTGCCTCAAGAGCTTTGAGATACTCAACAAGCATCTCAATAGCCTCATCTCTCTCTCCCCTAGAGCAAGCAAATGCATAGTGACAAGTGTATGGCACGTGGCATGGGAGGTAGCGGTAGCGACGAGCCTTCATCGAAGGAAGAGCATCCCGGAGACGAGCTATTGCCTCACGGGCAGCCATCTGCATGGCATGCCTCTTCGTAGGCATGGCCCTCCCAACAAATCGGAAGTGGCGTGATTCAGAACGTCCTCCCTTGAATTGCACTGCGGCCTGGTGCATAGACACGCTGTCGCTGAGCTTGTGCTGGTAGAGTGTGAACTCCGGACGAGTCGATGGCCCGATCGCGACCTTGGCGATGGAGGCGAGGAGCTTGATAAACCCCTCAGGTACATTGGTGAACACCTGTGACTCACAGTCGCGGCCAGCCATCTACAAAAGTAGACAAAAATTCCAGATAGTCAAATCATAAATTTATGATGACTAGCAGAAAATTGCTACAATTTGTAAAGTGCTAAAATAGCACCTATTACGCTAATAACCGATTAGTGATCGCACCTAGTGGCTTCCTATAGTCAGCCTGGCTCTGATACCAAGGTTGTCAGGACCGGTTTTTCAACAATCATTTATTGAAAAATCGCCCCTTTCTTCAGACCAGTACAGAGAAATCCTTCTTACTGGTAGACAATTCCTTGATACAGAAATCCAGTAGTACTAAAATATTATACAGGGTTGAGCTGAGGCTGCTCAACAATTTATTATAAGTACGCCAATATTACACATAAAGGCGGATATGACACAAAGGGTGTGGTGGCATAACTACTAACTCGTAATAAAAGTGGTGGTGGATGTCACAGTGAAGTGGGTGACATGATTCCAAAATCTTACAACTCATCAAGCGCCGGAGTGAGGCTCGATGATTTTATTAGGGTAGCGGAAGCGTATATAATACAAGTGACCGACTCCAGGATCGCAAGGGACTGACTGGGACTCCTCTAGGCGTCGGACTCGCTATCGTACTCTTCATCCATAAGATCGACTTCGTCAACATCTGGCCAAATCAACAAGCCAGGTGAGTACTTTGAATGTACTCGCAAGACAGTTTGGACATAAGATATAACAAATGCAAACATGATGAACATGAGCAAATTGGTAATACACACTCAGGTAACAAATTTGCACGGCAAGATAAATAAAAAGGAAGTCAGGCGGTATTCCTCCCGAAATCCCAATAAAATAGCAGAAGACCGATCGGGTGTCTGAAGCGACGCCTCGAAAGGTAAAAATAAATTTACATGCCGCAGTCGGGCGTCAGGGCGACACCACATAAAGGGCTTATACTGAAAAGTAAATGACGGTACGTGCCACAGTCGGACGTCTGAATGCGAGATCTCGAAAAGGGCTTATAATGAAAGTAAATAATCAGAATGCCACAGTCGGACGTCTGAGCGACATCACATAAAGGGCTTATATCAAAAGTAAATAACAAGAATGCCACAGTCGGACGTCTCAGCGACATCACATAAAGGGCTTATATCAAAAGTAAATCATAAGAATGCCACAGTCGGACGTCTGAGCGACATCACATAAAGGGCTTATATTTCATCATTCGAATTCGAGAAGTCCAGGGAGGTAGCACCATCCCAAGGAATACTCGGTATATAATAATAAACAGGTTAGTCTATCCACAGGAATAATATTGAGCCGGGTTTACCACTGTCAGTTAACATGTTTGTTCACCAGAGACTGACACTAGATCTGTCAACCAACGTCCTTGACCGAGGACATGGATACTCGAATGGTTTTGACTCTGCAGAGTTTGTACTTTTTACCCACAGCCAACGGATTTCAGTAGTCACAAAGGACTAGTTCCGTCTACGGTATTTTAGAAGAAAACACATCTAACCAGTACACACCCATTCCACATCCCGCTGCTAGGAATCACCCTAGGCAACGTTCAAGAAAAACTCTTAAGTCGGGGAGGCCAACACCTCGAATAGCATAGGATCAAATTTATATCGCGCGCTCTAAGGGGTGCCCCCCTCTCGGTCCCAACCGGAAACACCCATGCCCCCTGACCGGATGACGGGCTTTAATCCAGGGCCATAGAACCCTCATCACGGCCCCTCTATTTGGTGTGTACATGAAAAGAGGTTTGCAACTTACTAAACCGTATTCTTTGCAGAAAACATGTGGCAGCACGAAAAGAAGGCGAACGGGAACAAGACTCGATCTATGTCAACACTGGAGTTAAACAGTTTGTTTTAGAACTGGCATGCTCCAACAATACCAGCTTGCAACCTATCATGCCACCACATGATTAGGTTGTTGCACCATCTCATGATCACATCAAGTTTTGTAGCTCACTTGCAACTTACCTTGCATGAAATATAACATTCAACAAATGCTTATATAAACATGCCATGAGAAAACCACTCAAGCAAACATGAAAAACACTCATCATATCAAAGGTTCAAACATGCTTGCCTGGTTCGGAGTAGTCGGAGTCTAGCTCGGCGAAGTTGACGGCACCGTCACCTCCTTCGGTATCTACGTTACATAAAAATATCGGATTCTACGTAAATACCGTGCATGCATAAAAATAGTTCCAAATATTTTTCAAATAAATGTGATAAAAAAACTAGGCAGAAAAATAGAGATGACAGAAAAAGAATCAACTCAAAATCATCTTTTGTTTAAAAGTTATAAAGGTTTTAGTCCAGGGACCAATCTGTAAGAAACAGAAAACCGTCCAGGGGCTAGTTTGAATAAACAGAAAACGTTTCGGATAGAAATACGCCAAACCAAAGAGAAAACGTATTCTGCCCGAAGGCGTCTTCAGAAAACGGTTCGAATAAGAAGAGGAGAGGCTGACGAGGGGGTCCCACCCGCCAGGTTTAAAAAGAGCTCGCCGGCGCCAGAAGCAAACGGTGAACGGCGGCGACGATCGATGGCGAACTAGAGGAGGGCAAGGGGATGGTTGCACTTACGGGACAATTCCGTGTCGGTGGGTGGTGGAATTGGTCGTCGGCGAGTACCACGTCGACGGCCACTTCCTCTACGGCGGATGGCGGCGTCGGGCGGGGATGGATCTCACCGAGGTGAGCTGCAGACGCCAAATTGACGCGCGGGTCAGGGGAGTGAGTGCACTAGGAGGCGGCTGACCAAATCTGGGCTGCGGGAGCTCACTCACCAAAGAGGATTTAGCCGGAGCCCGAAGCGGATCGGGGCGGCCGGAGGCGAGGAAGAAGACCCTCCCGAGGCCCTCTGATGAGTGGAGCGTGGTTCTGAGGAGAGGTGGAGTGGTGCTGAGGTGCTGGATGGCTCGGGGCCTTCTATTTATAGGCGGGTGATGGGGGTTGCCGTGACGGAGATTTACTTCGGCGCGGATCACGGCGGTCGGCGCTGTTAGCAGGGAGGTTACGGCTGCAGGCATGCTGCTGCACCTCTCTAGTCTCCATATTAGCACTAAACCAAGCTGGTTATGCAGGGGACTCGCCGTTCGATGGAAAGGTGGCTTACGGCCACGGCGGGTGCAGAGAGCGTGCTCTGCACTGCTCAGGCCACGCCGACGGCTCCGTCGTGCGCGTGCAGGTGAGGTATGGCCACGCGGAGGTCCCTGGTGGTTTGGGCGGTGCTGTGCTGCGGCGTTCTGCAAGGGAGGCCTCTGACGATGGCTGCCGACGGCCCTGTTGCCGTGGAAGGGGGCGGTGCCGGCGCGGCAGCTCACCACCGACGCCCTCAACCGGCCAACCGTCCGTGCGACGCCCAGGATAAGAAGGAGGAACAGGGAGCAACGGGACAACGCGCGCACTGGCGAGATTGACGTGGAGCTCTGACGAAAACGACACTGTCACCTGAAGCTTAACACTGAAACTCTGAATTTGACTGAAACAGTGCACGCCAGCTGTTCGACGAAATGTTTGACGCACGTGGAAAATTTTTCTGGAGCTGAAACTTGGAGGGGTGGTCTCTTGATGCATCCAGAGACTACCTGAATTTTCTCAGAATTATTAGAAAGGGAAAATAATGAATTTCACCAAAAATAGCAAATCTGGTCCAAACTTGCAGTAAGCAAATTTTGAAAAATTTGAACTGTGGACCAGCAGCTCTTGATGGATCTAGGTTTAGGGTACCAAGGAGTAGCTAGGGTAATTTACTTGGGGTCAAAGCTCAAAGGAATTTGGCACTTCCTTTGTAAATCCCAAGGGTCCAAAAAAAGACAGAAAATGATTTGATGATGAAATAAATAGAAATAAAATCTAAAAGAGGTTGAAACTTGCTGGAATTGGATGCTTGGCTTGACCCAAAGTAGGGAGGAGGGTTTAGGAAGAAAATTTACAACATAGGTCATGGCAAGAGAGTATTTTTGAATAGGGAAAGATAAATCCAAAAATTATAGGAATTCTTTTTAATAAAAGAAATAGTAAAACAACCCAAGAGTATTTGTGTTGAACCAACACATGTTGAAAAAAAAAACCCTTAAGACCAGAATCAAGATCGAGAAGGACTCATAAAAGATTTGTCATAAAAAGGATTTGAGAAGGAGAGTCCCTCTTTAGAAAAATTCAAATAACCTCCTTTAAATCAAATAAAGAATTTGGTAAAAATCAAACCAAAATTTTGGGGTGTTACAAATGTTTAGTCATGTGAATGCTGATGTGTTGTAATTTAGGTTGGTAATTTCAAACATTTGTGGAAGGAGACAGTTGATCCAGAGTATAGCTTTGATAATTTCAGAATTGTCTATCCTGCTATGCCAAGACAAGGAAACGGGTAATGCGATCTACAACCATGTGTTTCTTGATGTTCATTGCCGACATTTGTGAAATAAATTTTCTTGTATTGATGTTTGTGCTTTGTTTGATTTTTAGGAATGATTGTGGTGTCTTTGTCATGAAATGTATGGAAATCTGGACTCCTAGAGTAGATCTTCATGATTATTTCTCAAGAGTTGACATTCCAAATATAAGGATACAATACATGAATCAGCTGTTCTTCAGTTCAAAGAATACCGCTGATAAGTCTCTGGTAACGCATTTCCTTCGAGAGGTAATCCTTTTGTCCTTTTTTATGGCCTCTTCCGTTTTTCCTGCTAAGTATGTCTGGACTGATGTTTAGTGGTGCTCTGTTCTGTTCTGTAGGGCAAATTTCATCGTGCCAGAACGGTTGTAACTTTAGAGTTGTAACTTTAGAGTCGAACGATGTCTCAGTAACCAGGACAGAGGAGAAATAGACATTGTTTCAGAGTCGAAAACCAGGACAGGGGAGAAATAGATACTCTACTAGGGACATGCCCGCTGGATGCCGCGGGAATTTGTGATTAGATTTTCATTGAGGATTTTAGCCAAATTAGTGTTATGCCAACTATGTTGTTTCTGTTATGGTGAAGTAAGCATTGGTGAGAAACAACGAATGACATGCATTTAGATCGAAGATCGAAGACAACAAAGTAGTGCAGCAAAGTACATTCCTAATCACTGGATGAAGTGCCTGTCGAGAGGAACATACATATGCATTACTGTTGAACTCCCCTTCATACAGTATTCATATTCATTCTATCATTTGCGCACCACATTCTTTTGCTTACTCTGTGCGCCAATGTCTGGTGATGCAACTGAATGATCCGATGATGCCCAAGTTATTTGACTGGGAGCTAGAAAACGGCAGTTCATGGAGAGGCTGTAGGGAATTCAGACGTGTTACCGGCACATGTATTATCTATTCTCCTGCCATTAAAATGCATTAAATTGGGTGTTTTGTTTTGTGGGCTCTAAAGTGGTGCCGCCATGGACGTGCTCTGAGTGATTTAAATCTAGGGAATATAACTGTACATATACTGAATCCAACCATTGAAATCAATTTCTGACCAGTATGCCTTGTCTTTCCCTGAATTTCGGTGAGGCATGCACAAACGTTTGGATATTTACGGGTCCAGATTTTTCCGAGAGAGTGACGGTAAATTATATACTTGTAAGGTTGGGCATATTATATGCAAACAAGGAAGGCTACCTTGCATAATCATAGATAAATCAGATCGGGAGTTTTTAGGAGAATCCAACTAAATGGTGGGTTTTGTTGTAAATGGTTACTTAGGGCATCTCCAAGGGAGACCCGCAGAACACCGGTATATGTTCGATCGAACACATTTGTTCACTTTTGCAATCCAAACGGGAGCTGTATCAGTCCGCGAAGCTGTCAGGACGTCCAAATTCCAGTATTTTGGAGACAAACGTGGGAGTTTTGCCGGAGTCCGGACATGCACTTGACCAATCACATGCATGACCCTCTCTTCTCTGTCTCCTCCCAAGCGCACATGCATGCCCCCTTCTCTCTCTCCTAAGCGGACACTAAACCACAAATATCCTATCACATACATGGTCCCAGCCCGATACTTTGTAATTAGCGTTGGATGGCCCCCTCTCATATCAAGTCCGTGGACAATGTCCGGACATACACTGAAGGAATTTGCAAGTCGGCGTTGGAGATGCCCTTAGTGGGTCCCTTCCATTTAGGGATCGTATAGTTTCCAGTTTCTACATTTTTCGGCCACAGCTCATAAGATGCTGCAATCATGTAAAAGTTCTTGACTTAAAAGAGAATCAGAATCCTCTGATCAACCATGTCCTTCATTTATTTGATAATAGCCATGACATGGACCTATATATATTGTCTCGAGATACTACTACTAGCTAGTAAGGTCGGTCGACCACTAGAGAGTGATTTCAGCAACTTTGTCCCATAGTCCCAGCACTGTGGTCAGTGCAAGCCATAGCTAACCTCCTTAAACGTTGGAGGAGAGAAGCTAGGGTACATGTTTCTTCATAACACAACAAATACACAACTCACTTGTGAGTAGGAAGTGAAGGAAGATGTACATGGACGATGCTTATCTTGGTGCGTTTCCATTGGTGCCGAGCTAATATATTCACCCAATGCGGCAGTACAAGTTGCAATATTAGGAATAGGAGGCATCAGGGATTGCAAGGCTATGTTAAAGGACTTTGTAGCATCATCATCATCCAGTAGACGCTTCGGTGCAGCTTCAGCGCCTCCCAAGCTAACAGCTCCCCATACAAGTCAGTCGTTAGATCCACAGGGAAACGCTCTCTTGGTCGTTAGTTAAAGTGTGGAACGGGAGGATAGCGTCGAGCCCGACAAGTTCAAGACATCAAGCCAAATGGTTTGTCGCGTGAAACCACGGGATCACCACATGCATCGAGATCTGATGACATGGCTCTGTAGATGATTTGATGCAGAAGATGGTGATGATGATTTGTTTGACAAGAATGTGGACAAAGAAGTTGATGATCATAGAGAGTGAGTTCATACATGACATTGAAGCATAACTTCCTGAAGATGCACTAGATGATAGTCACTTGGATCTGAGCAAAGAAGAAAGGGAGAAAGTGAAGTATAATTTTAGAGCATTTAACCTAGAGACTGACTTGAATGCACCAACTTTTAGACTTGGCATAGTTTTTGGAGACATGAAGGAGCTTAGACTTGATATCAGTTCTTATAGTGTTAGAAACAGAGTTGTAATAAGGAAGACAAGAAATACAACAACTACATTAGTTGCTGTATGCTAAGAAGGTTGCTCTTGGTACATGAAGGTAGGCAAGGATAACAGGACAAGTATCATTGTAATCAAGAAATCTCAAGGTAAACACACCTGCACTAAAGCTTGGGATCTCAAAGTGTTGACTGCACCTTTTCTTACAAGAAGTTCAGAGAAGAGTTTAGAGATAATGAGAAAATGTCCTTGAAGAAATTCCAAGACAAAGTGCAGGTTGAATACAACATGATTCCAACCAGATTCATATTGGGAAGGGCAAGGAGAGCAACAGTAAAGGAGATTAGAGGTGAAGACCAGTTCAAATGGTTGTGGGATTATGGGCAGGAGCTTAGAAGAACTAACCCTAGCAGCAAGTTTTTCCTTTGCACAAAGGAAGTGATAGATGAGAAAACTAAATTGCCACAGGATAATTTCTCAACTTTGTACTGGTCAGTAGATGCTTGCACTAAGCTCATGAATGAACTATTATCTCATGTTGCACTAAGTTCATGAAAGAACTAGCTATGTACTGAATATTGTGTACTGAACCTTCCCTTTGTGTTGCTGGACCTTATTATTTTGTTAATGCAGTACTGTTGCTATGTATGATGCACTAAGTTCATCTCTGATGCAATCTTCCTTTGCGAATGAATATAACCTGTGTTGTACATGCTATTTACTGTTGTATGTTCTTCTGGCAATAAGAATGATGCACTGTATGTTGTTCTAGCAACACAAAAAATTGGCCGGCTTGGGCAGAGAATAGCCGTTTAATTTCCAATTGCACTGTTCTTTGTACTGTTCCAATTGTACTGTTCTTTGTACCTGGTTAATTTTTCACACAAAAATGCTTATCTATGCTTTGTTAATCTATAATATGAGACAAATGGGCAACAAAAATATTCAATCTTCATTCTCATTCAAGAAAAGACCAAATGCATTTGCTCATCCATTACATTGGAAATCAGTAGCTAGCAACATCACTTCTTTGCTACTTCAAACAGAACCGCAAACATGCCAATATAATGAAAATAGCAAACATTAACATCATTTCTCTATAGTTCAGCCTCTCCTTGTTCATCCTACTTATTAGCTTATTCTCGATTTTGTGCCTCTCCTTCTCAGCGACCTTCTCCTTTATTAAATTCTTCAGGATCAAATTTTTGCTAGCTAGCTCACCAATAATTGTTCTTGCCCTCCCCTCCCATGGTTTGTCCACCCACTCCACGTACTGATAAGCCCTGAAATCCTGGATTTTTTTTCAAAACTATGACTAAATTTATAGCCTTTTTGAAAACTATTGGGCAGAATGCAAAAATATCAGAAATAGCACCCTGTCGGCCTGGGGTGGGTCGATGGGGGGCCTGTCGGCCTGCTGTGGGCCGACCAGTGGCCTGTCGGCCTCCAGTAGGCCGACCAGTGGCCTGTCGGCCTCCACGAAGCCGACTAGTGGCTGTCGGCCTCCAAACGGCCGAGTGGGTTCCTGTCGGCCTCTAGTAAGCCGAAATGTTTTTTTTTTTTGTGAAATTTGACTTATTAATGATGTACAATGATTGCCCATCTTATAAATATTGTAAAAATATTATTTATGCTTCCGCGCAACTATTTCCCTCCATGCTTTCGCACCAACTCTTTCTCTCCATATGTTCCCGGCATCCCTTTCCCGCCATATTTTCCCGGCTTACCTTTCCCGCCATCCTTTCTCGTCAACCCTTTCCCGCCATTATTTCCGCGCAACTATTTCCCTCCATGCTTTGACAAATAAATTCATTATAATTGCTGCACAACCATTCCCCCTCCTTTCCCTCAATATTTTCCCGCCAACTCTGTGCCGATATATGTTCCCGCAACCCGTTTCCCACCAACCCCTTCCCGCCACCCGTTTCCCGCCAACCCCTTCCCGCCACCCGTTTCCCGCCAACCCCTTCCCGCCATATGTTCCCGCCACCTTTCCCTCCATACCGCAGTCGTTCTTTCCCACCATTTTCTCCTCTCTACCTATAAAACCCCCTTCACACGGAGTTGGATAAGCAGTCCATTTTAGTGTAGTCGAGATGTCCGATTATCCTTTTGATCGTAGTTTTCACCCTGAGATGAGCAAATGTCTTCTTAGGCTAGCCACCAATTTCAGGATGGACAATAGGATAGTTCCATGGGACGAACTCATCGGTAGTGACACCATACAGAATGAGTTGGCTCACGCATTACGTAGGTCTGGGTGGCCTGAAAGGACCTATGAGGAGGTACGTAAAGAACTTCTTAGGTTGCATGGAAGGTGGAAGAAGGTTGGGCAGACGAAGAGTGAAAATTTTATAAGGACTGCAGCAGAGCATACATATTTATGGACTGCCGACAGCGAAGACGAAGACGATATCTTCATGCCGAGCACCAAGGCCAAGAGTACCGCATCGTCGAAGGGCAAGAGTACCGCATCGTCGAAGGGCAAGAGTACCGCATCGTCGAAGGGCAAGAGTGCCGCATCGTCGAAGGGCAAGAGTGCTGCATCGACGGAGGATGACGATGATGCCTTCATGTAGTATGTAAGCTGTATATTTTAAGTTCAGCCCTACCGTTTATGTGAGATGTACTTGTATCTTAATTATCGGTTGCAGTCTCTTTGGAAATGTAACTCGAATAACAATGCGGATTAATAGTAATATGTCTCTCGCATACATAAAACAATATATGTCTCCTGATCAGATAGAAGCAAGTGCGATAGTAACACATACGAATAGTCTGAAACTAATATAGATAACGACTCATACATAGATAACAATATCACTGGGGGGGGACGACGACGAATCTGGGTCTTCCTCGGACGAGGACCGGAAGGCGATAAGCGATCAGCCGGTGGATGATGCTGACGATTACCACGACCATAGATAACCTCATCTGTCTGTGTCTCCTGCGTCAATGGTGGTGGTGGAGTGTGAAGAACTGTCTGCGAGAACTCATAGGTGTTTGCAGCTCGGTCATCATCATCGTCGTCGCCGGCTAAGAACGAACCAGCACCACTAAGCATCGGTGACTGGACTGAATGCATGAACGGCTGCGACTGGCTGCCGTCTGCGGTAAAGTAAAACATGTAAAATTGATTTGCGAACCTACAATGTTTAAAAGAATGTACAAAGTAGTGTTACCTAGGTCCATCTGATGATGCCAGGAAGAGCCCCCTGGTTCTGAAGGAGGTGGCTGCTGGAAGAAAGAGCTCCCTGGTTGTGAAGGAGGTGTCTGCTGCCAGGAAGAGCTCCCTGGTTGTGAACGCTGCACAGAGGGTCGTGGTTCTGAACGCTGCACAGAGGGTCGAGGTTCTGAACGCTGCAGAGAGTGGCGTGGCGGACGATGTGCTGGACGAGGAATAGCAACATCCGAAGATCGTCTACATGTAACAGCTGCGTAAATCCCCCGTAGCTTCTCATCAAGATGCCTCAACCATGAGACGTTCTCTCGCGGTGGGATATTATCTCCCCTCTTAAAGCGTTGCATTAAAGCAGAAACCTCCTCTAGCGCCTCGCTTGTCAAGTCACCCTGTACACGGAGAGTTAACCAATTAGATCATTGTTGTATGGCAGACAACACGAATAATCAACCAATTGTATATGTTCAGGTTAAGAAAAAACTTAACATGTGAGAACCATAGCACGTACCGCGTGGTGTCTGGTTCCCACAACAGAGGCAGTTGGATACATATCGCTGGTGAGAGGGGCTTCGATCTGATCAGGAGCTGCTGATGGAACCAAGTAGATCCTGGTGCTATGCCGGTAACTCTGCAGATACAACCCGAACTTGTCCCAGTCAAAGGGCCGAACCTCATCCTAGATATTTGTCAGCGCAGTAGTCCATTCGTCCACGTAAGGGCTAATGTCGCGAAGCCAAGAATCGTGGGACTTATTTCCTCCTGCGCGACTGTACCTAAGATTGACATGCGCGTTACATGATTAGTGATATTCTGAATGCAGACCTGAGAACTAAAATAGTATTACTTACTTGTGCACGTGATCTGGTAAGTGTGGAATAACTGGAATGTCAGGCTCTAAGCATAGACCAAACTGTCTCATCACCCTATGAAGAGCCATCTCCTCAACCGTCATGTCGAACACCAACTTGGCCTTGGTCATCCAATAGTGCCGATCTCTAGTGCACAATCCAGAAATCCCAACTGGACACCTAGATAATATAGCCTGATGGGAGTATGGCTCCCAGATAACTTGATCCTCGTGCAAACTATCAAACTGCGCCGTGAAGGAGGGGTAGCTGTAACACCCCTGTGTAACTACCACTGTGATCAACTGCTAATATTGCCAAGTCATACCATTTGAAGTGCCTAAACATAGTGGTTAATCAAACAAATCAACTCCCTTTTGAAAATCAACTCAAATTCAAAAGTGAAATATGAAGTTGACCAGACACTGTTGGGAAAATGTTCATTAAGTGGCAAATAATCCAGGAACATTTGTAAAACCATCATCAATAAAGTTGAAGTTATACAAATGACTCAAACAAGATGAAACAGCATCGAAACAGCAATATTAAATCCAATTGAAATCATATCTAATTCAAATGGAATTCAAATCTGTCCAAACCAGTTTTTGGTGAAGGGTAATATTGCATTACATTACTTGGACCAACTCCTACATTTTATAAAAGTGCATAAGAGCCCTAACTATTTCCAAACAGTAAAGAAATAAAGGAAAATGAAAAACAGAATGAGAAAAATAGAAAATGCCCCTGTAGTTTAAACTGGTTGGGCCTGAGTGCATAGTGCACTCAGCCCAGCCCATCAGGCCAGCCCACCGCGGCTCATCGTCCTCCGCTACGCGCTGTCGCGCGCGCGTGCCGACACCTCGCCGCCAGCCTCGCTGTCGTCCATCGAGCGGATCCCCGGCTAGGTTAAGAGCAACCCCGGGCTCCCCCCTCGACCTCTCCAACCCTAGCCCCTTCAGATCCCCTCCTCCCGCACCTCCTCCCTCTCGATCTCGTCGACGCCCGAGCGGAGCCGTCGCCGCGACGGCGAGATCCCGTGACCACAGGCGCCGTCCCGACCGCTCGAGCTGACCAACGGATCCGCCGTCGTCAGCTCGTTCGTCTGACGCCACCAGGTGGAGCTGAGGAGCACCGCTGGCGCCGCGCGATGCCGTCCCCTTCCATCTCTGCTCCGACGATCTCCGTCGTCTCCAGCGAGCTCCTGCAGCTACTAAGCCTAACGAGGGCTTTTCTTAGCCGCACGGTGAGCTACGCCATCCCTTGCTCCTCCCAGTTGACCCCTCGATCACCGTAGCTGCCTCGCCGCCGTTGCCGTGAGCCCAACGCCGCGGTTCGCCTCGCCGCCGTGGCCATGGCCTCTGTCGTGCTCGTCTGAGCACGAAATCGTGTTCCTGCTGCTTCCAGGAGTCGAATGCGCCCGTGCACGCGCTCTCCCGTACCCCCTAGCTACGGGTCCGTCGAAGCCCGAACTCCGGCCGCCGCCCGCAAGCTCGCCAGCGATGTTTCCGACCAAGACAGGCCGCGCCACTGCCCGCGTTGGATGCGGCATGACTTCCTCGCTCGAACGCGCCACGCCACGCTCGATTTGGCCCGCGGTGGACGAAATCCGACGCTGGCCGTGCCCTCCACCGCGTTTTGGGGCTCGCCGGCGTCCAGCCGCCGGCCGGCCGACGTGGCACGGGTGGGTCCCACCCCTGTGCCACTGACCGTGGGCCCTGGGGGCCCCAGTTGACTGGTTGACCCAGTCAACTGTGCTGACTAAGCACCCAGGCCCACTCACATGCGGGCCCCTCCAGTTAAAACATTTTAATAAATAAAAATAATTAGATACACTAATTGTCTCACTGACAGATGGGGCCCACTCCCTAATTAACCCTGCTAATTAAAATAATCCACTGTTAGTCTAAACAGAGGCTGACATGTGGGTCCCACTGGACCCACATGTCAGGTTTGACTGGTCAGCCGACTGTTGACTTGCTGATGTCAGCATTACATCATGCTGACGTCATAATTCATTTTCTGTAAATAAAAATAATTCCAGAAAATCAATAAATCTTTAAAAATTAATAACTTTTAAACCGTAGCTTAGATCGAAAAAGTTAAAACACGAAAGTTGCTCAGAACGACGAGACGAGTCTGATCGTGCTGTCTGTTTCCTTGCCGGAACCTCCTATGTAGAAGAACTCGTAACTCCGAGCCCGATTTCAGTAGATGAATAGTGCACACACACCGGTTAATAAATCCCAGATTAATTCTAAAATAACTAAAATGACTTAGAGGCATATTTAGGCAACCCTGCACTGCATCATAGCATCGCACGCACTGTGTTGCATCTGTTTGCATTATATTTACTTGTTTCCTCCCCCTCTTCTCTTTCGGTAGACCCCGACGTTGCCGTAGCTCCTGAGGCAGACGCCGCTCCGGAGTACGACTACGTCCCCGACGACCCTGCCCTTGCCGTCGAGCAGACAGGCAAGCACCCCCATTTTGAGCATTCCGATATCACCTAATCTCTTCCCTCTTATGCTTGCATTAGATGTTACTGCTGCTGTTACCATCCTATATCTGTTGCATAGCCTGTTTAATTGTAGCCTACTGTTGATACCTGCCTGTTATCCTAAACTGTTTAGATAGGATGGGTAGAGCCTGATCAGAGACCCACTTGTCCTGACTGCCCCGCTGGACTCTCAGAAGACCCGAGCAACGGGATCGAAGATTAGAACCTGGCACCGCACGTCACTTCCCCTAAGATGCTCGACACTGCTGGGTTACTATCGAGTGCCGAGGGTGATACCTCGTCAGCACTTCTGATGATAACCTTGTAGGTTAGTTAATCGGTTGTGGTAAGCGAGGTTGATTCCTCCTACACCACCCCCGATACCGACGCCGTCGCGCAATCTCTCAAGTGTGGACCTCGAGGGTGATTCCTCCTTCGTTCACCTTGATGATAACATCGAGCGGGAATTCCATCGAGGGTGATTCCTCAGGGTTCCCCTTCGGTGTCAGACACACAGCTACCTTGGATGTTATGACTTGACTATGAACCATGATACTAAAGAAGGGTCGGCCCTGAGGGGTACCCGCGTGAGCATGAATGCGAAGTGATGTGGAGTCGGGTTGACCTGAGAGGTGCCCATGAGATAACTACGAGGCGTGGCCGGGCATTCTTAGCCCTTGCCGCAAGTCCTCGAGACGGGGCGACGGGGTCACATCGATCGTGAGTCTCTGCTCATTTCCGCGCGCTCCTAATCCACTATGGTTTTTATATTTGATCCGAGGGGCCTCTGGCCCGATAGCACTAACCATCACATGGGCATAGTATGGGCGTTCTGCGTCGTATACTTCAGCCGGAGCTTAATGGACGTCAGCGACTGAGCGGCGCGCGCTGAATTGGACTGGTAAAGCAACTGCACTTGTATAAGGGGTTGCTAGGTCTGCTTTCAGCCGCGTACGCAACGTGCAGGAGTTCCCGGGGCGAAGGCCCAAGACCCCTGGGCGCATAGGTTTAGTCCGGCATGCTGACCTCTCTGTTAGGTATTCGGTCGGGTTGCGGCGTGTTGCTTAGCCGAGGCCGGGCATGACCCGGGAAAAGTGTGTCTGGCCGGAGTTAAGCGAGCGTGGTGGGTAAGTTGGTGCACCCCTGCAGGGAAGAAACTTCTATCGATAGCCTGTCCTACGGTAACGGACACTCGGAGTTGTATCCCGATCGGTACAACTAGAACTTTAGATGAGAACTGGATAGTACGGCTCTGGGATTGCTTTCTCGCAGGGAGTCGAGGAAGAATCCCCGGCCGAGGTTGATGACATTACTGCTATAATTTACATTATGTTATTCTTCTCTCTTCTAATGCTGCGAGACTGATGAAGATGCTGAAGATCCTAGTCTTCGATAGGACTAGGCTTTCCCCCTCTCTTCTGGCATTTCTGCAGCCCAGTCCACATATACAGCCCCCTTTGAAAATGTTGCATATGTAGTGTAGATCCTTGCTTGCTGAGTACTTCGGATGAGTACTCACGTTTGCTTTATTTTCCTTTTTCCCCCTTTATTCCTTTGTCGCATCCAGACGACGGAGCCCCGGAGCCAGATGTCCCCGTCGACGACCACTACTACTACCAGCCCGGAGAGTACTACTACTACGAGGAGCCGTCTGACGACCAGGAGTAGGATCGGAGGGTCCAGGGCAGGAGGCCCACGCCTTTTCGATCGTAGTTTTTATTTTGCCCCGCCTCTGTGAAGGCTTATCTCTATGTTCTGTAATATATCTGTACCCAGATATCTGACGCTTCCACTGACACTTGTATGCCATCGAGCTATGTATTCGAGCCCTCGAGGCCCTGGCTTGTAATATTAAGCTTGTATGAATTTATTTATGTTTTAGAGTTGTGTTGTGATATCTTCAAGTGAGTCCTTAGGCTTGATCGTGTGCATTTGCGTGTATGATTAGTGCACGATTAAGCCAGGGTCGTCACAGGTTGGTATCAGAGCCGACTGCCTCGAGGAATCCCCCTATCCAATTCCTTGGCCGAAGTTGAGTCTAGTGGTCGAAAACTATTTTACTAACTTGGCTGTGTGGCTTACAGGCCCACGTCGCCAACTGGGTGGTACTAGGATCTTTTATTCCTCGTCTTTACTCCGGGATTCTAATCTCTCTTCTATTCGGGTTTATTAAAATTTACTGACACCGACACTTAGGATCCCGATAATTCTATCCACCCGGAGAGCTGGATTCAGTGCGATTTCCCTGTCTTTGATCTGATTAGTCAGATAATCATTTCCTTTCCATTGTTTTGTTTAACCTTTCTCTCCGAGTTGTATTATACTCCGAGTTGTCATTCGATAAGACCGGATTCTGCATCAGAGTGCACACGGAGAGTAGGATCCAGCAAGTTGATCGATCTTCGGTATTCTCTAAACTCGACTTGAGGTTGGGTTATCACCAGATCCGTGTCCGAGAAGAGGATATTCCAAAGACCGCATTCGTTATTCGATATGGCTCCTATGAGTACACCGTCATGTCATTTGGCCTAACGAATGCTCCGGCTACGTTCTCCCGTCTGATGAATTACATATTCATGGACTACCTCGACAAGTTCGTCGTGGTATATCTGGACGATAACCTAGTATATTCGAAGAATAAGGAAGAACATGCCGAGCATCTTCGCCTTGTTCTGGAGAGGCTTCGAGAGCACAAGTTATATGCCAAGTACTCCAAATGTGAATTCTGGCTTTCCGAAGTGACCTACCTTGGACATGTGATTTCTAAGGACGGTATTGCCATTAACCAGGAGCGTGTTCAGGCTATCCTTGGCTGGACTCCTCCGAAGAATGCCAAGCAAGTCCGAAGCTTCCTCGGTCTAGCCAGTTATTGTCGCCAATTCGTCGAGAACTTCTCTAAGATCGCCAAGCCCCTGACTAATCTGCTCCACAAAGGCGTTAAGTTTGAGTGGACAGACAAATGTCAGGAAAGTTTCCAGACCCTCAAGGACAAGCTTACTTCTGCTCCAGTGCTTGCTCCTCCTGATTCCCGCAAGGACTTTGTCATATACTGCGACGCCTCTCATCAGGGATTAGGTTGTGTCCTAATGCAAGAACGAAGAGTGATTGCGTATGCTTCACGTCAATTGCGTCCGCATGAAGAAAATTATTCGGTGCATGATCTTGAACTTGCTGCAGTGATCTATGCATTAAAGTTATGGCGACATTACCTTCTTGGTAACCGGTGTGAAATTTATACCGATCATCAGAGTCTGAAATACTTGTTCACCCAACCGGATCTTAATCTCCGTCAGCAACGATGGTTAGAAACAATTACGGACTATGACTGCGGTATTTCATATACCCCGGGCAAGGCTAATGTAATGGCTGATGCCCTGAGCCGCAAATCATATTGCAACAACCTCATGGTTAGGCGAGCTCAACCTCGTCTCTATGCAGAACTGACTCAGCTGAATCTGCGGATTGTTCCTCAAGGTTCCCTTAATAACCTTGTGGTACAGCCAGACCTTCAAAAGGCTGTTAAGGAAGCGCAAGCCAAAGATGCTGAAATTGACTTGATGAAGAAAGAGCTTCACCTTGATAAGTACCGGGATTTCTCAGTTGCTGAAGATGGAACATTATATTTTCGAGACCGCATTGTAGTACCTCGCTTCGAGCTGATGACTGACAAGGTCATGAAGGAGGCTCATGATACACCGCTGTCTATCCATCCGGGTAGCACCAAGATGTATCGCGATCTCCGACAGAGGTACTGGTGGTCCAGAATGAAGCAGGACATTGCTCGATATGTTGCTGAATGTGACGTATGCCGTCGTGTGAAAGCAGAACATCAGAAGCCTGCTGGAATTCTTCAGCCACTCCCTATTCCTCTATGGAAGTGGGATAAAGTGCAGATGGATTTCATTACTGGTCTTCCCAAGTCTCAGAAAGGTCACGACGCTATTCTTGTCGTCGTCGATCAACTTTCCAAGGTTGCTCATTTCCTACCTGTCAAGGAGACTATCACTGCTAGCCAGCTAGCAGAGCTGTATATCTCTAGAATCGTTTCACTCCATGGTATTCCGAAGGAGATCAGTTCGGACCGTGGCGGTCTTTTCAGGTCCAAGTTCTGGGAAAGTTTTCAAGAAGCTATGGGAACTCACATTACATGGAGTTCAGCTTATCATCCCCAATCCCAAGGCCAAGTTGAGCGCGTTAATCAAGTGCTTGAAGACATGCTTCGAGCCTGTGTTATATCCTTCGGAAAGAAATGGGAGAAATCTCTCCCGTATGCCGAGTTCTCTTATAACAACAGCTATCAAGCCAGCTTGAAAATGGCCCCCTTCGAAGTTCTCTATGGACGTAAATGTCGAACCCCTCTGAATTGGTCAGAAACTGGGGAACGACCTCTCGTGGGACCAGACATTATCCAACATGTTGAAGAACAAGTCAGAATTGTCCGGGAGAATCTCAAAGCAGCTCAAGACCGCCAGAAGAGCAATTATGATCGCAAGCGATGGGGTCTGACTTATCAACCAGGTGATCATGCTTATCTTCGTGTCACTCCTATGAAAGGCACCCGTCGTTTCGGAATCAAGGGCAAGCTAGCTCCTCGCTATATCGGTCCTTTCCGCATCGTGGCTAGACGTGGACAGGTGGCTTATAAACTGGAGTTGCCGCCGCAATTCTCTCATATCCACGACGTCTTCCACGTGTCGCAATTTCATAAATGCTTCAAGGAATCTCCGCACCGCGCAGTGGATCACGAGATGCTTGAATTGCAAGATGACTTATCTTATAAGGAGCATCCAATCCGCATCTTTGATGAAGCTGAACGTCGAACTCGTTAGAAGACGACCAAGTTCCTGAAAGTGCAGTGGTCGAATCACACTGAAGATGAAGCCACTTGGGAATGCGAGGATCATCTTCGGGAAGAATATCCCGGCCTCTTTCCTTCTACCTCCTAAATTCTCGGGACGAGAATTTCTTTTAGAGGAGGAGAACTTGTAACACCCCTGTGTAACTACCACTGTGATCAACTGCTAATATTGCCAAGTCATACCACTTGAAGTGCCTAAACATAGTGGTTAATCAAACAAATCAACTCCCTTTTGAAAATCAACTCAAATTCAAAAGTGAAATATGAAGTTGATCAGACACTGTTGGGAAAATGTTCATTAAGTGGCAAATAATCCAGGAACATTTGTAAAACCATCATCAGTAAAGTTGGAGTTATACAAATGACTCAAACAAGATGAAACAGCATCGAAACAGCAATATTAAATCCAATTGAAATCATATCTAATTCAAATGGAATTCAAATCTGTCCAAACCAGTTTTTGGTGAAGGGTAATATTGCATTACATTACTTGGACCAACTCCCACATTTTATAAAAGTGCATAAGAGCCCTAACTATTTCCAAACAGTAAAGAAATAAAGGAAAATGAAAAACAGAATGAGAAAAATAGAAAATGCCCCTGTAGTTAAACTGGCTGGGCCTGAGTGCCCAGTGCACTCAGCCCAGCCCATCAGGCCAGCCCACCGCGGCTCATCGTCCTCCCCTACGCGCTGTCGCGCGCGCGTGCCGACACCTCGCCGCCGGCCTCGCTGTCATCCATCGAGCGGATCCCCGGCTAGGTTAAGAGCAACCCCGGGCTCCCCCCCTCGACCTCTCCAACCCTAGCCCCCTCAGATCCCCTCCTCCCGCACCTCCTCCCTCTCGATCCCGTCGACGCCCGAGCGGAGCCGTCGCCGCGACGGCGAGATCCCGCGACCACAGGCGCCGTCCCGACCGCTCGAGCTGACTAACGGATCCGCCGTCGTCAGCTCATTCGTTTGACGCCACCAGGTGGAGCAGAGGAGCACCGCTGGCGCCGCGCGACGCCGTCCCCTTCCATCTCTGCTCCGACGATCTCCGTCGTCTCCGGCGAGCTCCTGCAGCTACTAAGCCTAACGAGGGCTTTTCTTAGCCGCACGGTGAGCTACGCCATCCCTTGCTCCTCCGAGTTGACCCGTCGATCACCGTAGCTGCCTCGCCGCCGTTGCCGTGAGCCCAACGCCGCGGTTCGCCTCGCCGCTGTGGCCATGGCCTCTGTCGTGCTCGTCTGAGCACGGCATCGTGTTCCTGCTGCTTCCAGGAGTCGAATGCGCCCGCGCACGCGCTCTCCCGTACCCCTAGCTATGGGTTCGTCGAAGCCCGAACTTCGGCCGCCGCTCGCGAGCTCGCCGAAGATGTTTCCGACCAAGACAGGCCGCGCCACCGCCCGCGTTGGATGCGGCATGACTTCCTCGCTCGAACGCGCCACGCCACGCTCGATTTGGCCCGCGGTGGACGAAATCCGACGCTGGCTGTGCCCTCCGCCGCGTTTTGGGGCTCGACGGCGTCCAGCCGCCGGCCGGCCGACGTGGCACGGGTGGGTCCCACCCCTGTGCCACTGACCGTGGGCCCTGGGGGCCCCAGTTGACTGGTTGACCCAGTCAACTGTGCTGACTAAGCACCCAGGCCCACTCACATGCGGGCCCCTCCAGTTAAAACATTTTAATAAATAAAAATAATTAGATACACTAATTGTCTCACTGACAGATGGGGCACACTCCCTAATTAACCCTGCTAATTAAACTAATCCACTGTTAGTCTAAACAGAGGCTGACATGTGGGTCCCACTGGACCCACATGTCAGGTTTGACTGGTCAGCCGACTGTTGACTTGCTGATGTCAGCATTACATCATGCTGATGTCATAATTCATTTTCTGTAAATAAAAATAATTCCAGAAAATCAATAAATCTTTAAAAATTAATAACTTTTAAACCGTAGCTCAGATCGAAAAAGTTAAAACACGAAAGTTGCTCAGAACGATGAGACGAGTGTGATCGATGAGACGAGTCTGATCGTGCCATCTGTTTCCTTGCCGGAACCTCCTACGTAGAAGAACTCGTAACTCCGAGCCCGATTTTAGTAGATGAATAGTGCACACACACCGGTTAATAAATCCCAGATTAATTCTAAAATAACTAAAATGACTTAGAGGCATATTTAGGCAACCCTGCACTGCATCATAGCATCGCACGCACTGTGTTGCATCTGTTTGCATTATATTTACTTGTTTCCTCCCCCTCTTCTCTTTCGGTAGACCCCGACATTACCGTAGCTCCTGAGGTAGACGCCGCTCCGGAGTACGACTACGTCCCCGACGACCCTACCCTTGCCGTCGAGCAGACAGGCAAGCACCCCCATTTTGAGCATTCCGATATCACCTAATCTCTTCCCTCTTATGCTTGCATTAGATGTTACTGCTGCTGTTACCATCCTATATCTGTTGCATAGCCTGTTTAATTGTAGCCTACTATTGATACCTGCCTGTTATCCTAAACTGTTTAGATAGGATGGGTAGAGCCTGATCAGAGACCCACTTGTCCCGACTGCCCCGCTGGACTCTCAGAAGACCCGAGCAACGGGATCGAAGATTAGAACCTGGCACCGCACGTCACTTCCCCTAAGATGCTCGACACTGCTGGGTTACTATCGAGTGCCGAGGGTGATACCTCGTCAGCACTTCTGATGATAACCTTGTAGGTTAGTTAATCGGTCGTGGTAAGCGAGGGTGATTCCTCCTACACCACCCCCGATACCGACGCCGTCGCGCAATCTCTCAAGTGTGGACCTCGAGGGTGATTCCTCCTTCGTTCACCTTGATGATAACATCGAGCGGGAATTCCATCGAGGGTTCCCCTTCGGTGTCAGACACACAACTACCTTGGATGTTATGACTTGACTATGAACCATGATACTAAAGACGGGTCGGCCCTGAGGGGTACCCGCGCGAGCATGAATGCGAAGTGATGTGGAGTCGGGTTGACCTGAGAGGTGCCCGCGAGATAACTACGAGGCGTGGCCGGGCATTCTTAGCCCTTGCCGCAAGTCCTCGAGATGGCGCGACGGGGTCACATCGATCGTGAGTCTCTGCTCGTTTCCGCGCGCTCCTAATCCACTATGGTTTGGATATTTGATCCGAGGGGCCTCTGGCCCGATAGCACTAACCATCATGTGGGCATAGTATGGGCGTTCTGCGTCGTATACTTCAGCCGGAGCTTGATGGACGTCAGCGACTGAGCGGCGCGCGTTGAATTGGACTGGTAAAGCAACTGCACTTGTATAAGGGGTTGCTAGGTCTGCTTTCAGCCGCGTACGCAACGTGCAGGAGTTCCCGGGGCGAAGGCCCAAGACCCCTGGGCGCATAGGTTTAGTCCGGCGTGCTGACCTCTCTGTTAGGTATTCGGTCGGGTTGCGGCGTGTTGCTTCGCCGAGGCCGGCATGACCCGGGAAAAGTGTGTCCGGCCGAAGTTAAGCGAGCGTGGTGGGTAAGTTGGTGCACCCCTGCAGGGAAGAAACTTCTATCGATAGCCTGTCCTACGGTAACGGACACTCGGAGTTGTATCCCGATCGGTACAACTAGAACTTGAGATGAGAACTGGATAGTACGGCTCTGGGATTGCTTTCTCGCAGGGAGTCGAGGAAGAATCCCCGGCCGAGGTTGATGACATTACTGCTATAATTTACATTATGTTATTCTTCTCTCTTCTAATGCTGCGAGACTGATGAAGATGCTGAAGATGCTAGTCTTCGATAGGACTAGGCTTTCCCCCTCTCTTCTGGCATTTCTGCAGCCCAGTCCACATATACAGCCCCCTTTGAAAATGTTGCATATGTAGTGTAGATCCTTGCTTGCTGAGTACTTCGGATGAGTACTCACGTTTGCTTTATTTTCCTTTTCCCCCTTTATTCCTTTGTCGCATCCAGACGACGGAGCCCCGGAGCCAGATGTCCCCGTCGACGACCACTACTACTACCAGCCCGGAGAGTACTACTACTACGAGGAGCCGTCTGACGACCAGGAGTAGGATCGGAGGGTCCAGGGCAGGAGGCCCACGCCTTTTCGATCATAGTTTTTATTTTGCCCCGCCTTTGTGAAGGCTTATCTCTATGTTTTGTAATATATCTGTACCAAGATATCTGACGCTTCCGCTGACACTTGTATGCCATCGAGCTATGTATTCGAGCCCTCGAGGCCCTGGCTTGTAATATTAAGCTTGTATGAATTTATTTATGTTTTAGAGTTGTGTTGTGATATCTTCAAGTGAGTCCTTAGGCTTGATCGTGTGCATTTGCGTGTATGATTAGTGCACGATTAAGCTGGGGTCGTCACAGTAGCAGCCCCTCACCTGGCTATGCGCGAACTGTCTCTGTGCATGACAAGAAATAAGCATTAGTAATACTATTGAATGGCAAGAAATAAGCAGTAGTAATTCATGTTGTTACTTAATATGAAAATACCTCTCTCCGTGTCCAAACAGATCCCATAGTAGGCAAGTCGCCGATAGCAGGCACGTAAGTCCCAGCCATGTCCTCCAAACCAAAAGGTCTATCAACGTAGACATAGGGTCGACCAATAGGGAATCTCTCGTATGACCAGAGCTGCAACTATAGTGGACATCCAACAATACCTGATTTTCTAGCCTTCAACGAGCAAGCTTTGCACAGGCCTCTGTATGTAGCCGCTAACACAGCAGAACCAAAACTCCTCTGCAGAATGTCCCCAGGGCAACGTGCGTCAGCTATCTCTCGTGCAATACCGATGAGTCGTGCATCGACAGTGGTCATGTGGTTCTCCGTGAACATCGTCTTGCCAAACAACCACAAAATATATGCCTCTAGGGATCGGTCAATCTATGCCTCTGACAACTGAACATCGGGATATCCTAAGGAGACAATCTACATAGAAACCAAATGATTGTTTGAACTATGCAATGAGGACAACAATGAAAACATCAGTTTTTAAACTGGCCATGAAGGTTACCTGAAACTGGGTCAACCACTTAAAACGAGGCCCATGAGTATCGTTGTCTAGGACCTTAGCAGTTGGCACCGCAGCCAAAAAACGGCCCTGCATCGATGCTAGCCAACCAGATTCTGCCTCTAAAGGACCTATGGCAGCACCGGCCAGAGGTAATCCCAACAAGTAAGACACATCCTGTAAAGTAGGCGCCATCTCTCCCCAGGGAAAGTGAAACGTATGTGTCTCTGGTCTCCATCTATCTACTAAGCAGGTAATGAGTGACTTGTCGTAAGAGAAACGTTTCACTTGCCTCTTGCGTAACTGCATTGGTTCACCTGCCTCATCCAATTGCGGATGTTCAACCCACTCATCCAATGTACCCTCAACCAGCCGTGCCAAGGGTAGAAGTCCAGCCCAACTTAACCTACAAAATAAAGAGAATGTAGCATACAGTTAGCGGCTATCAAAATGATGTCAAACATAGTAAGTCATTATACCGACACATACCTATTAACCCATGAATGGTGTATCATCCAGTTAGACTTTGGGGTGCGAGTGACCAACACGTCTAAGTTCTTGCCCGCTTCCATAAGTGCGGCCCGGTGCCCTCTATCAATATTACGATTAAGCAACGGATACGAAGCCATATCTGCAATTCAAACAACAAATCTCAGGTGCAAATTAAAACATCGTCCAGACATATTAAAAATTAAAACATAGTCCAGACATATTACAAATTAAAACATAGTCAAGTAATATTACAAAATAAAACATAGTCCAGACATATTACAAATTAAAACATAGTTAAATAATATTACAAAATAAAACATAGTCCAGACATATTACAAATTAAAACATAGTCAAATAATATTACAAAATAAAACATAGTCCAGACATATTACAAATTAAAACATAGTCAAATAATATTACAAATTAAAACATAGTCCAACACATATTACAAATTAAAACATAGTCCAACACATATTACAAATTAAAACATAGTCCAACATATTATATAGCTTGCGAGTTATTTCTTCCTCGTCCGCCCCTTCGGCCTCGACTGCCACGACCACCACGACTGCCACGACCACGTCCGCCTCTTCCTACTGTTGTCGCAGTCGTCGACGTAGAAGCACTCGTCGATGTGGAAGCACCGTCTTTGTTCAGGTCGGGACAATATTTCATCCTATGCCCATAAGCCGCGCATAGCAAACATTGTCTGGTTGCTCCACCAGCTTCAGATTGGTCCATATCGTTTTGGATGCGCTTTACCTTACGTCTGCCCCTGCTTGTTCACCGAAGTTCTGGATCCGGAATGTATACTCTCTCCCCATCGTTTACCTTGTTGAAATTGCTGACGACTCTAAACCCTGTCATCTCACCTGTCCAGACATTGAGTACTGCATCTTTTAAATAGTATGGGGACACGAAGGAGATAGCGTCCAACTCAATCTGGCCACAGGCAGCCAACACATGTGAGCAAGGCAGGTGCAACAACTTCGGTTTGTTGCATGTACACTCACAAGTTGGATAAAATTCCGTTCCAATTTTTACCTCGTGCGTCTTCACCTCATTTGCAGAACCAAAACCATCTGTAGGAAGCTGAACCTCATACCTCCTTTCCTGATTACCTATGAGTCTGACAGTGTGCTTCTTTGCTTTCTCTATCTTCTTTGCCATGTACTCCATGACACGGCTACAATAAGGTGTGTTCTGGTTATCTGCAATATGCTTCTTTGCTAACTCGTGCCTTTCTCTGAAATATCTCAAAGTGCCATGGAATACAGCCTCTACAATAGCTGTGAGTGGCAATGCTCTATTCCCTCTGAGTACAAAGTTATACACCTCTGCAATATTGGTTGTCATGTGGCCATACCTAGCTCCATGGGTGTCATGCAGCAAAGACCAATTCACCGGAGGCTCTTTCTCTATCCACTCAGAAAAATTCTTTGTTGCCCTGCCCTTCTTTCTTTGAGTATTAGGAGGGTCAATTGCTGGCAAGTCACAAAGACCTACTGGCTCCTCTAGCTCCGCGATGAGTGCTGCTAATTTAACCTGATCTTTTTCCATTTTCTTCCTCGCACGGACCTGCTTCTTAGTAAACTCATCTAGTTTTGACCAAATAAATTCGTATTTGCGCTGCTGGTTCTGGTTGCATAATTTTTTGAACAAGTTCATCAACCGTTTGTTCTTAAACTGTGAGAAAAAATTAGCCCCAAGATGGTGCATGCACCACCGGCTCTGCAAGTCCTTCCAAGGTGTTGGTTCGTCAGCTGTTGGATTCCTTAGTGTCTTCACGGCCTTCAATATACCAGCATGTCTGTCATGAATGACACACACGTTTGATCGGTCTTTCAAGATCGCAATTTTAACTTGACGGAAGAACCATACCCAGCTCGGAAAGTTCTCACCCTCCACAAATGCCATGGCAAGTGGGATGATTTGATTGTTCCCGTCCACACCAATAGTAGTCAGGATTTGCCCTTTGTACTGACCAGTCAGGAATGTACCATCCACAAACATCACAGGAGGACAATGCCGGAAAGCTTTGATGCACATAGCGAAAGAGAAGAATACTCGTTTCAACACCTTGAAATCTGGTATACTCTCCAACCTCGTGTGTTGTATGTTAACATAAATGCCGGGATTCCTCTCCTTCAGTATGTCAAGGAGACGGATAACATTATCATATGAGTCGAAGAACGTCCCAAACCTTTCCTCCATAGCCTTCTGCTTAGCCCTCCAAGCCTTCCCATAAGGAATCTCATAATTCCATCTGACCTTCACTGCTGTCTGGATGTGTTTTGCTTCCATATCTTTCTTCTCCACTATCTCAGTATACATGAGTTGCGCAATGAGAGTTGAAGTCAGGTTTGGATGACGAACCAACAGGTTTTTCCTCACACAATTATGTGGGACCACATTGGTGACAACCCAGTGGATGTTATACTTCGGCACGTGCCCGTGCACCTTCGCAGGACAACCTATTTCAGCACACTTCACGGTATATTTTGTTGGACTTGATATGTGTGTCCGGAAAACCCTCTGCGTAGACATAGCCCACTTTATCACCGCATACTTCAATTTTTTCTTTGTATCAAACATAGCCCCTATCTGGACTTGGTTCAGATTATACTGCCATGGAGTCTCATGGCCATCGTTGACCGTAAGGCCGGTGGATATGTCTTGATCCCATGCAGAAGGAATCGGTACCTCCACTTCATCCTCAGAATTTTCAGAATCCAGATCCTCCCCCAATCCATCCTCATCCTCTTCCTCCATCACCCTCAGCATTTCCTCCTCTTCCTCATCCCAATCAGAATCCACATCCTCCGCCAATATTATCGACTGACTACTCTGCCCAGTATCATGACCACAAACATTGTGTGGCGCATAGTCTGACTCTTTCTCGGCTTGGCTAGCATCCACATCCGGTGGGTGTGACCCGGATAAATAAATCTCGTTAGCCACTTGACTACCGTGGCCGGGTTCATACCCCAAGTGGAGTTGTACGGTATTCTCCTCCTTCGCCACAGGTTGCACTAGGGCATATGGGTGGATTCTTCTGTCTCGGCAATGACTTAACAGGGTCAACCAATGCTGGCTCCTATCTATCGGCATCAACTCCCACTTCACATTTTTACAGGATTTCATCCACAATGCATGAATACTGATGGAACATACTTCAGGATCCAGCCCAAAACTAGTAGTCAACCAGTACTTCAACTGTCTAATGTCCATTCTGTTTGGGTCTGAAAGTGTCATGACGCCATTTTTAAACTCGCTAAGATCAACCCCCAACTCATTATATCGAACATTACCAGGGCCGTAGTAAACAGTCAAATTTACTGATTCAGACATTTTCACCTGTCAGTCATTGCCACCTTCTCATTAATCGCAACGAACAAAAAATTTACCAGCTACACTAACTAAAAATATTACCGGCTACACTAAAAAAAAATTACCGGCTACACTAACTAAAAATATTACTGGCTACACCAAAAAAAATATTATCGGCTACACTAAAAATAATATTACCGGCTACACTAACTACAAATATTACCGGCTACACTAAAAAATATATTACCAGCTACACTAACTACAAATATTACCGGCTACACTAAACAAAAATATTACCGGCTACACTAACAAAAATATTACCGGCTACACTAATAAAAATATTACCGGCTACACGAACTAAAAATATTACCGGCTACACTAACTAAAAATATTACCGGCTACACTAACTAAAAATATTATCAGCTACAAAAATATTTGTGACGACAATGGTATACCTTTGACGCGTGTGTCCCCTTCTTCTTCGTCCTCTCTTCAACTCAGCGGCACCGGCCACCTCGCAGACTCCTTGCACCACCGGACGACACCACCGGAACTCCAACTCACCACCACATCCTCCTCACCACCACCACCTCCTCCTCACCACCACGCACAAAAAACTACACCATAGCAAAAAAAATACCGTACGCCGACGGAGAATGCTATGATCTATTGTTTCTGCGGGTTGGATATGAAAATGGGTGGACGAGAGAAGAGATCGGCGCGGGGGTGGAGAGTACAGAGAGGAACGAGAGAGAGAGAGGAAGAGCTAGCGAGAGGAAGAAGAAGGAGCCCGTCAGGCTTATCCACACGGACAGGCCACCTATCGGCCGCCAGGAGGCCGACAGGCACCTATCGGCCGCCAGGAAGCCGACAGGCCCACCATCGGCCCACCCCAGGCCGAGAGGCCCCCCATCGGCCCACCCCAGGCCGACAGGGTGCTATTTCTGATATTTTTGCATTCTGCCCAATAGTTTTCAAAAAGGCTATAAATTTAGTCATAGTTTTGAAAAAAAATCGAAATCCTGTGCAAATAATCTTATGAGCAAAAATATTTCACTATGAAGTAGTTAAGCAACAACAAAAACTGATGAGTGAGCAGCAACAGACCTCATATTGGCACCCCAAATACCTTCTACCAGTGTCAAACCCATCACTGCACAGACGGGCGAGCTGGGTCTAGCAGTCAGATGCACTTATCCACCAGTCGCTGCACTCCAATAAAATTCGGGTCAAATTTGTACCGAGGCAGCCCAAAATCAAAATCCGGGAGCTCTTCATCCTAGAAAAGGATTATTTTCCCCATTAATTTAGATGGCTCCACCGAGAGTGGGAGAAATAGAGGAGGGATTGAGCACCTGTGGGGATTTTTTAAGTTGTAGTACACCTAAGATGAGAGTTTGTACCATGTTGGGGTTGTAGTACATCTCTGCAGGGAGGTCTGATTGCATCGGTCGCGCACATCCTCCACATTGCGCTCGCTGACGCCGCCCACCTCCTCCGCCCTCTTCGCTCAAGGGGTTCGCTGCCCTGTTCGGGTGCCCTGCCATAGTCGCCGCAAAGCCACCGCCCGTAGAAGTGTGTGATTAGGGATTTTGCCAGGGATAGGGATTCCAGTCTGCGTGATTTGTGATTCAGGCATACCTGGCCAGATGGGCCGGCCCGGCCTGGCACGGCCCGCTCTGAGTTAAATGGGCCAGGCACGGCACGGCCCGACCAGGCACGCTTAGTACACAGGCCGTGCCGGGCCGGCACGCGTGCTGACCTTCAGGGCCCAGGCACGGCACTACTATTAAATGGGCCGGCCCATCGACACGTTTAGCCATCAGCCCACTTAATTTTTAGCCTATTTCCCCTATAAAAAAATAAAAATAAATAAAAAATCTAAATGGGCCGTGCCGGGCCGGCACGCGTGCCCAGCCTCCAGGCCCAGGCACGGCCCTAGGCGGGCCACGTGCCGGGCACGGCCCGACTAGTCACATGCCAGGTCGGCCCACCACGGGCCAGGCACGCGTGCTAACGGGCCAGCCCGCCAGGCACAGCCCATTTGGCCAGGTATGGATTCAGGTAAGAAGTGGCTAAATGTCGTTTCAGGAATTCTTCTGAGTTTCGTTATGAGGTTAGGGGGGTTTCGGCAAAAACGCCATGCGCCAGCCGCAGCGTACCATTCCAGCTGCTGACACTGGGCCCCATGAGTCAGGATACGGCAGCAGCTGCATTTTGAACCATACGTGCTCGCACAAACAAGTTTTGACACCACTTTCTGTATTTTGCAACATCAGACACCAAACTGCACATCCTAAGCAACTTCATGTACCACCAGTGCATTTACCTCCTCTGTAATTTGCAGCTCTACACATCATTTATCTATGGATGTTCGCCTATGTATTTTCCTTCATCCGCGACTTGAGAAACTGGCACTTCGATTGTCAACATTTTGCGGAGTGCACCAACTCTTCCTATAGTGCAACACCCCCGTGTCGCCTCTCTCAGGCGACATGGGGGAACCCCCTCCAGCGCCGGTGCCTGCTCACCACCCTCCTTCCCCTCAGCTCGCTGTCGCCTGAGGAGCCCGCCGGCGAAGCGCGGTCAGGCTCCAGGGAGGGTGGCGGCGGGGCATCTCTCGGCGTGGCGCTAGGGAGGATCTTGTTGAAAGGGCCGTCGAGCACCAGCGGGCGCGGGTCCGGTGGCCCAGGAGTCGAGGCGACGTGACGGTGGCTCGCAGCGGCCAGGTGCGACGTGGGCGCGGCTGAGGTGGCCGGGCGTTGGGCGAAGTGCGCGTCCGGCGTGCGGGCGTAGGGAGCGGCACCGATCTGATGCAGGAGCACGGGCGCGGGGGAGTGCAGGGGGCACAGGCGGATCTCGAGCTCGCGCGGTGGTCTCCGTTGCGGCGCGACTGCTCTGGCTCTCGATGTGCACTGTGTAGGAGGCATGGCGCATGGTGGAGGGGCTCGGGCATGAGCCGCTCGGGGGCGATTTGGCCTCGAGGGGCGCAACAGGTGCGTGCTTTAGCGATTTGAAGCTGTGCGGACGCCCTGGTGATGCGCGGGTCGGAGTCCTGGGTTGGCAACGAAGAGCGCCTCCAGCTGCGAGTGATGTAGATCCCGTCTCTGGTGGTGTGCATGGGGGTGCCGGTGTTTCTGTTGCTTAGCTGCTGCTCGAAACCATGGTGGCTGTTGGCTTCGGGCAGCGCTCTTCTGTTCCTGACGGCATGGTGCTCAGTAGGGCATTGTGGCTTGCGCTGCGTCCGGTGGCTCGGCGTCCGGAAGACCATTGATGGATTTGGCGACTCGTTCTGAAGGTTGGCCGTAGGTGGTCTCCGCGAGGTGCAGTTGGCTACGGCGGATCTCGGAGCTTCTTCTTCGTCGATGGGTAGCTTCGATGGTGGTGGTGTTTGGTGGGCTTGCCGGCGCTAGTGCGGGATGATGTGCGACTGAGGTGGTGTGGAATATTGGGTCAAGGCCCTGTCTCGGCTTTGTGCCATGACCAGCGATGGCAGCAACTACGACCGTCTTTGACCTTCTTGGAGGCATCATTACTTTGCTGCCGCACCCCTCCCACATGGATCCGGCCATCTCGGCCTCTATGGGGGAAACCCTTGATCTGTGATCAGACGATGGCAGCGCCTCGGCGTCGCATTCCCTCTTGGGGGCTTCGTCTTGGGAGCCAGGCATCAACAAGCGAGACCGGTGGATGGTGGCGGTTGTGGCGACCGGGTTTCTGTGGTAACGACGATGGTGAGTGCGATGTCGGAAACGCGGCAATGGTTGAGGTAGTCGTCTCTTCTCTAGCGTGTCCGCGGGTTTGCCTCGGTCTGTTTGTTGCTATGAAGTCGAAGCTGCTGCGGCGGGGCCCTGTGGTATAAGATGACTGGCTGCAGGTGAACCGTTCGGCGATATTCCGCGGCCCCAGCCATGCCTGGTTTTGTCCTTCGTAGTTCTCCGTCATAGTCGGAGCTGCGTTGTCTGGTCGCAGGTGGCTGAGTTCTGGCACGAATCTTCATACATCTCCAGGCAGACTCTGCAATGTGTGTTCAGTTGACGATCGCCTACAGCGAAGTCGGAGTCGTTTGCTCAGGATTTAGGGATGGCGAAGACGCCTCTAGGGGAGGAGTGATGATGATGACGCATGTGTGTTGTCTCGATGAGGCCCTCCTTGGAGTGGTGTGCATGGGGTATCTTATGTGTGCCGCTCAGTGGCTGTGATGGTTTTCACCCGGTTTTTCATGGTCAACTGAGCAATCTAATTTTCAATTGGTTTTCTAATTAAGTAAGCAGTATTTTCTTATTATGAATGCAGGATAACTGCCATTTCGAAAAAAGAAACCGGCACCTCTGAAACCGCAAGTTGTACTTACTAGCTACTAGTACTACTTTAGTGTTCGCATGTGCAGTGTCATTCTATTTAATCATAAATAATTCATGAAACATGTGAAGAGCCGGCGAGATTCATGTTACTGCTATAAGGCCCTTCCCAGTGCCTCACCTTGTTAGAAATAATCTTGTCATGATGTATCATGTTTTGTTTTGTCGTTCGGCATGTAGCTTAGGTAGTAGCTTGTCCGGCAAAGTTTCAGTTGTTCGACCTTGTACATGTGCTATGTCTGCCATGTAGGCAAAAAATCTGATGTGGCAAGACAATTAAAAGGAGAGAGATGGATTTGGTAACTCCAGGAAGAACCAATGCCAAGTGCGCAAACCTAGGCCTAAAATTTGAATGAAGCAAGCTCACCAATGCATGAAAGAGTTTAGTAGCTAAGTCATTAAATAAAGGGAGCTTAGCAACAACAACTTAAGCACCAATGCATTGGGGACTATAGTTGCTAAACTATTTAATGCGCTTAGCACCTCATCTAAGCAACTATCCATTGATAGAGGTCTAATGGTCTACGGTCTAATCGAGATGGTTGTGGTGTTTAACTGTCCGTTCAGACGAGAACACTAATAAGTGCAGGGATCCAATCTAGTGCAACAAATGCTTTCGCTTGGGACACCGTGCACGGAATGGTTGCAAGCCAGTGCAACCGCATCCTTCTGCAAGTTCTGCTCGGCCGCTGGCTCATTTTGAGGCTTCGATTGTTGCGCCTCCATCAGCATCTTAGATACATGAGGCCCCGTCCAACATGAAGACTCTTCGTCGTGATTCCACGCCTTACTCGTCGGTTGCTTTGGCTCCTGTCCCGACAGATGTGACGCTCCAGTCTGCTCTCGGGGGTGCACACGAAGCTGCTAGGATCTGATTTTTATTGCATGACTTCCTCACAGATGGAGGAGGCAATTAAGCCGCTTCGCGAGGTCGCTGACTCCTTACAGGGCTGGCTGGTGTGTGTTGGGAGATTTCTAGAGCGCGCGGAGGCTACTCTGCAAAGGCTACCACTTGCACAAGCTCCCGTGGTTGAGTCTTCTGTTGGCTTCATGGATGAGGCGGGCATGGAGTGTTGGGAAACGTTGCATGGAAAACAAAAAAATTTGTACGCACACGCAAGATCTATCAAGGAGATGCATAGCAACGAGAGGGGAGAGTGTGTCTACCTACCCTCGTAGACCATAAGAGGAAGTGTTTCACAATGCAGTTGATGTAATCGAACTTTCTTCGCGATCCCACCGATCTAGTACCGAACGTACGACACCTCCGCATTCAGCACAGGTTCAGCTCGGTGACGTCTTCCGCCTTCTTGATCCAGCAAGACGGCGAGGTAGTAGATGAGTTCCGTTAGCACGAGGGCGTGGTGAAGGTGATGGTGAAGTGATCTCCGCAAGGCTTCGCCTAAGCACTACGAAAATATGACCAGGGGTGTAAACAGTGGAGGGGGGTGCCGCACACGGCTAACAATTGATCTGGTGTGTGCTAGGCGCCCCCCTCCCACATATATATATATAGTTTGGAGGGGGAGGGGAGGCATCCTGGCGCACCACATAGGTGACCGGCCGGCCCTAGGGCTCCTGCCTGGCCACGCCCCCCTGCCATGTATTCTCGAGGGGGAAGGAAAGAGGGGGAGAGGGAAGGAAGTGGGAATCCTAATCCACACTTTCCTTTCCCTTCCCCCTTTCCTTCTCCTCCTTAGGCCAGCCTGCTATGGGGGGCGCACCAGCCCCTTGTGGTTGGTGCGTTTACTCTCTTGGCCCATAAAGCCCATAACTTTTGCCGGGGGTGCCCGGAATCCCTTCCGGTGACCCGATATGTACCCGGTATCCCTCGAAACACTTCCGGTGTCCGAATACTATCTTCCTACATATGAATCTTTACCTCTCGACCATTTCGAGACTCCTCGTCATGTCCGTGATCTCCTCCGGGACTCCGAACAACATTCGGTCACCAAATCACATAACTCATATAATACTATATCGTCATCGAATGTTAAGCGTGCGGACCCTACGGGTTCGAGAACTATGTAGACATGACCGAGACATCTGTCCGGTCAATAACCAATAGCGGAACCTGGATGCCCATATTGGCTCCTACATATTCTACGAAGATCTTTATCGGTCGAACCGTTATGACAACATATGTAATTCCCTTTGTCTATCGGTATGTTACTTGCCCGATATTCGATCGTCGGTATCTTCATACCTAGTTCAATCTCGTTACTGGAAAGTCTCTTTACTCATTCCGTAATACATCACCTCGTGACTAACTCCTTAGTCGTTTGCTTGCAAGCTTATGATGTGTATTACCGAGAGGGCCCAGAGATACCTCTCCGATACTCGGAGTGACAAATCCTAATCTCGATCTATGCCAACTCAACAAACAACTTCGGAGATACCTATAGTGCATCTTTATGATCACCAAGTTACGTTGTGACGTTTGATAGCACACAAGGTATTCCTCTGGTATTCGGGAGTTGCATAATCTCATAGTTGAAGGAATATGTATTTGACATGAAGAAAGCGATAGCAATAAACTGAACGATCATTATGCTAAGCTAACGGATGGGTCTTGTCCATCACATCATTCTCCTAATGATGTGATCCATTATCAAATGACAACACATGTCTATGGTTATGAAAACTTAACCATCTTTGATCAACGAGCTAGTCTAGTATTGGCTTACTAGGGACATGGTATTTGTTTATGTATTCACACATGTATTTAAGTTTCCGATCAATACAATTCTAGCATGAATAATAAACCTTTATCATGAATAAGGAAATATAAAATAACAACTTTATTATTGCCTCTAGGGCATATTTCCTTCAGTCTCTCACTTGCACTAGAGTCAATAATCTAGATTACATTGTAATGAATCTAACACCCATGGAGTCTTGGTGCTGATCAAGTTTTACTCGTGGAAGAGGCTTAGTCAACGGGTCTGCAATATTCAGATCCGTATGTACTTTGCAAATTTCTATGTCTCCATCCTTGACCTTTTCACGAATGGAGTTGAAGCGTCTCTTGATGTGGTTGGTTCTCTTGAGAAACCTGGATTCCTTTGCCAAGGCAATTGCTTCAGTGTTGTCACAAAAGATTTTCATTGGACTCGATGCACTAGGTATTACACCTAGATCAGATATGAACTCTGTCATCCAGACTCCTTCATATGCTGCTTCCGAAGCAGCTATGTACTATGCTTCACACGTAGATCCCGCCACGACGCTCTGCTTGGAATTGCACTAACTGACAGCTCCACCATTCAATATAAATACGTATCCGGTTTGTGACTTAGAGTCATCCGGATCAGTGTCGAAGCTAGCATCGACGTAACCATTTACGACGAGCTCTTCATCACCTCCATAAACGAGAAACATATCCTTGGTCCTTTTCAGGTACTTCAGGATGTTCTTGACCGCTGTCCAGTGATCCAGTCCTGGATTACTTTGGTACCTCCCTGCCAAACTTATGGCAATGCACACATCAGGTCTGGTACACAGCATAGCATACATGATAGAACCTATGGCTAAGGCATAGGGAATGACTTTCATTTTCTCTCTATCTTCTGCAGTGGTCGGGATTTGAGACTGACTCAACTTCACACCTTGTAACACAGGCAAGAACCCTTTCTTTGACTGATCCATTTTGAACTTCTTCAAAACTTTATCAAGGTATGTGCTTTGTTGAAAGTCCTATTAAGCGTCACGATCTATCCCTATAGATCTTGATGCCCAATATATAAGCAGCTTCACCGAGGTCTTTCATTGAAAAATTCTTTATTCAAGTATCCTTTTATGCTATCCATAAATTCTATATCATTTTCAATCAACAATATGTCATCCACATATAATATCAGAAATGCTACAGAGCTCCCACTCACTTTCTTGTAAATACAGGCTTCATCGTAAGTCTGTATAAAACCATATGCTTTGATCACCTTATCAAAGCGTATATTCCAACTTCCGAGATGCTTGCACCAGTCCATAGATGGATCGCTGGAGCTTGCACACTTTGTTAGCACCTTTAGGATTAACAAAACCTTCTCGTTGCATCATATACAACTCTTCTTTAAGAAATCCATTAAGGAATGCAGTTTTGACGTCCATTTGCCAGATTACATAATTATAAAATGCGGCAATTGCTAACATGATTCGAACAGACTTAAGCATCGCTACGGGTGAGAAAGTCTCATCGTAGTCAACTCCTTGAACTTGTCGAAAACCTTTCGCGACAAGTCGAGCTTTGTAGACAGTAACATTACCATCAGCATCAGTCTTCTTCTTGAAGATCCATTTATTCTCAATGGCTTGCCGATCATCGGGCAAGTCCACCAAAGTCCACACTTTGTTCTCATACATGGATCCTATCTCAGATTTCATGGCCTCAAGCCATTTATCGGAATCTGGGCTCATCATAACTTCTTCATAATTCGTAGGTTCGCTTTGGTCTAGTAACATGAAATCCAGAACAGGATTGCCATACCACTCTGGGGTGGATCATGCTCTGGTTGACCTACGAGGTTCAGTAGTAACTTGATCTGAAGTTTCATGATCAACAACATTTGCTTCCTCTCTAGTTGGTGTAGGCATCACTGGAACAGTTTTCTGTGATGTGCTACTCTCCAATTCGAGAGAAGGTACAATTACCTCATCAAGTTCTACTTTCCTCTTACTCACTTCTTTTAAGAGAAACTCCTTCTCTAGAAAGGATCCATTCTTAGCAACAAAAGTTTTACCTTCGGATCTGTGGTAGAAGGTGTACCCAATTGTTTCCTTAGGGTATCCTATGAAGACGCACTTCTTCGATTTGGGTTTGAGCTTATCAGGCTGAAGCCTTTTGACATAAATGTCGCAACCCCAAATTTTAAGAAACGACAGTTTAGGTTTCTTACCAAACCACAGTTCATACGGTGTCGTCTCAATGGATTTAGACGGTGCCCTATTTAATGTGAATGCGGCTGTCTCTAATGCATAACCCCAAAATGATAGTGGTACATCGGTAAGAGACATCATAGATCGCACCATATCTAATAAAGTACGGTTACGACGTTCGGACACACCATTACGCTGTGGTGTTCCAGGTGGCGTGAGTTGTGAAACAATTCCACATTGTTTTAAATGAAGGCCAAACTCGTAACTCAAATATTCGCCTCCGCGATCAAATCGTAGAAACTTTATTTTCTTGTTACGATGATTCTCCACTTCACTCTGAAATTCTTTGAACTTTTCAAATGTTTCAGACTTCTGTTTCATTTAAGTAGATATACCCATATCTACTCAAATCATCTGTGAAGGTCAGAAAATAATGATACCCGCCGCGTGCTTCAACACTCATTGGACCGCATACATCGGTATGTATTATTTCCAATAAGTCATTAGCTCGCTCCATTGTTCCAGAGAATGGAGTTTTAGTCATCTTGCCCATGAGGCATGGTTCGCAAGTATCAAATGATTCATAATCAAGTGATTCCAAAAGCCCATTTGCATGGAGTTTCTTCATGCACTTTACACCAATATGACTTAAACGGCAGTGCCACAAATATGTTGCACTATCATTATCAACTTTGCATCTTTTGGCATCAATATTATGAATATGTGTACTCCAATCGAGATTCAACAAGAATAGACCACTCTTCAAGGGTGCATGACCATAAAAGATATTATTCATATAAATAGAACAACCATTATTCACTGACTTAAATGAATAACCGTCTCACAATAAACAAGATCCAGATATAATGTTCATGCTCAACGCGGGCACCAAATAATAATTATTGAGGTCTAAAACTAATCCCGAAGGTAGATGTAGAGGTAGCGTGCCGATGGCGATCACATCGACCTTGGAACCATTTCCGACGCGCATCGTCACCTCGTCCTTAGCCAATCTTCGTTTATCCGCAGCCCCTGTTTCGAGTTACAAATATGAGCAACCGAACCAGTATCAAATACCCAGGCGCAAATGCGAGTATTAGTAAGAAACACATCAATTACATGTATATCAAATATACCTTTGTTCACTTTGCCATCCTTCTTATCCGCCAAATACTTGGGGCAGTTCCGCTTCGAGTGACCACTCCCTTTGCAGTAGAAGCACTCAGTTTCAGGCTTGGGTCCAGCTTTGAGTTTCTTCCCGGGAGTGGCAACTTGCTTGCCATTCTTTTTGAAGTTCCCTTTCTTTCCCTTGCCCTTTTTTCCTAAAACTAGTGGTCTTGTTAACCATCAACACTTGATGCTCCTTCTTGATTTCTACCTCCGCGGCCTTAAGCATTGCGAAGAGCTCGGGAATTGTTTTGTTCATCCCTTGCATATTATAGTTCATCACGAAGCCTTTGTAGCTTGGTGGCAGTGATTAAAGAACTCTCTCAATAACACAATCAACTGGAAAATCAACTTTCAGCTGGGTCAAGTGATTATAATACCCAGACATTCTAAGTATGTGTTCACTGACAGAACTGTTCTCCTCCATCTTGCAGCTATAGAACTTGTTGGAGACTTCATATCTCTCAACCCGGGCATTTGCTTGAAATATTAACTTCAACTCCTGGAACATCTCATATGCTCCATTACGTTCAAAACGTCTTTGAAGTCCCGGTTCTAAGCCGTAAAGCATGGCACACTGAACTATTGAGTAGTCATCAGATCGAGCTTGCAGACGTTCATAACATCAGCTTCAGCTCCTGCAGCAGGCCTTTCACCTAGCGGTGCATCAAGGACATAATTCTTCTATGCAGCAATGAGGATAATCCTCAAGTTACGGACCCAATCCGTGTAGTTGCTACCATCATCTTTCAACTTAGTTTTCTCGAGGAACGCATTAAAATTCAGGGGAACGGTAGCTCGGGCCATTGATCTACAACATAGATATGCAAAACTATAAGACTAAGTTCATGATAAATTAAGTTCAATTAATCAAATTACTAAAGAACTCCCACTTAAATAAACATTCCTCAAGTTATCTAAGTGATACATGATCCAAATCAACTAACCCAAATCCGATCATCACGTGAGATGGGGTAGTCAGCAATGGTGAACATCTCTATGTTGATCATATCAACTATATGACTCACGTTCGACCTTTCGGTCTCCAGTGTTCCGAGACCATGTCTGTACATGCTAGGCTCGTCAAGTTTAACCCAAGTATTCTGCATGTGCAAAACTGTCTTACACCCGTTGTATGTGAACGTAGAGTCTATCACACCCGATCATCACGAGGTGCTTCGAAACGACGAACTTTAGCAATGGTGCATACTCAGGGAGAACACTTTTATCTTAAAATTTAGTGAAGGGATCATCTTATAATGCTACCGCCGTTCTAAGCCAAATAAGATGCATAAAGGATAAACATCACATGCAATCAAAATATGTGACATGATATGGTCATCATCATCTTGTGCTTTTGATCTCCATCTCCAAAGCATCGTCATGATCTCCATCATCACTAGCTCGACACCTTGATCTCCATCGTTGCGTCTGAAAGAACATGTGGTGCCCCCATGTGTGGTTTTGGTAATTGATGACATTCTCTATGGACTAATGGTTGCATTGAGTTATATTTGAAGGATTTGTCCATAGGCTTTTCTTGAAGTCCATGTGTTGGTTTCAAGGAGTTTATGAGTTGACCAAAGTGCTATTAAGGAATTATCCAAAGATTGGTCATGTGAGTGTTGAGCTTATTGCAAGCATGTCTTGAAGAAGAAGAAGATTGTGTGATCATTCATGTTTACCTTCAAGACATCATCCACATGAAGAGACTTGGAAAGTTTCAAGGTTGATCAAGACTAAGTCAAGAGTGAATCAAGTTGATCAACTCACAAAGCGTAGAAGATGTACCGAGAGGGATCAAGTGATCCCATGGTATGGTAAGCATTGTCCATTACGTTTTGTGTACTAACCCGTGGTCTATGTGAGAGTTCTATGTGGGGTTAGGTATTTGTCCATGGGCTTGCGTCAAGAGAAAGATCTCATACAACCCATAGAGGATGACATCAAGTGGTGATCGTCATCAAGATTGCGGTGTGCAAGTTCAAGTGGAGCATCACGAAGAGATCAAATTCTTGAAGCTTGCCGTCCATTGTGGTGTCAATGGACTTGTGAATATGTGCCAAAGAGTGGCTCACCCATAGAGGATTATGGGGGAGCAATCAACTAGTCTTCATCGACCCAACGCAATCAAGAAAGGTGATCCATCTTGAGGAGGACAAGATCGTCATCATCTAGCTCAAGTGGATTATGCGCAAGGCAAAGATTTGCCCTTGATAGGTTTTCTATTTTACCGGTCTCATGATGGTAGTTGGGAGACCAGGTTATAGGATCGATTGCCGTACTATCAAGGGGGGCTCTCAAGTTGGTAGCTTGATCGTATCGTTCGTAGAGAGCTCAAACAATTACATCTTTGCATCATCTTTCTTGGTTCTTGTTTGGTGTTTCTCTTTGTGAGTTTTGGTTCATCGAAAACGGAGTTCACATGCATCTTCTATGATGTTTTCGATGTTGGAGGTTATGCCGGTTCTTCTCTGCTGGAGGGTTCACTCCTCTATATGTTAGGCATACCTCCCCTGCCACTTCTTAATATAACCAATCGCTGTTTGGATAGCTCTCGTCGTCCTCTATCCATTAAGTTTGAGTTTGCTCAATTCGGAGCTCATTTGCAGAAGTTGTGGCAGTTTTAGTCTCTGGACAGTTTTTCTGTGCTCAGGCGGTAGTACCGCTCGGTACCACGGTAGTACCACTTGGGCGGTACTTCCGCTATGGACTACTGTTGCTACTGCCGCTTGGGAAATCCTTTCTATGCTTCTTTATGTTGCCTATTTTCTTGTAGCGGTAGTTGCACGATAGTAGCCCGGTAGTACCGCTCAAGCGGTACTTCCGCACTCTACTACCGCGTCTTGTACCGCTTAGGAAATACCTTCTGTGCTGGTTTCAGTTGCCTTTTTTGCCTAAGCGGTAGTAGAGCGGCACTAGGACGGTAGTACCGCTCCGCACGGTACTGCCGCCCTGGCACCCTCTACTACTGCTGCCTCACCATGTCTAAAACCCCTAAGCGGTAGTACCGCAAGGGGCACCGGTAGTACCGCTCTGGTGGCACTACCGCTAGTACACTCTGTGTATTTTAGGCCTGTGCGTGGTAGTGCCGCTTAAGCGGTAGTACTGCTCCTAGGAGCGGTAGTACCGCTTTACTGCGGCTGTGTGCATAACGGGCAGATTCTGCGGGGACCTATTTAACGGGCTTTCTTCCCCAACGGTTCCCCATCTGTTTTTGCAAGTTCTTGAGCACTTCTCTCTCCTCCATTATTGACACTCTTGAGCTTGCTTTCTCTCAATCCCTCCATGGATTCTTGCTAGTTTTTGGGGGAAAAGAGAGAGGAGATCTAGATCTACGTTTGCACCAATCCCTTTCTCCTCTAGGTGAGGGGAACCCTTTGGATCTAGATCTTGGAGTTCTTCGTGTTCTCTTCTTCGTTCTTCCTCTCATTTTCCTCCCTAGCATTAGTTGCTTTGGTGGGATTTGAGAGAGAAGGACTTGGGCACTCCATGTGCCCTAGCCATTGCATTTGGTGCATCGGTTTGAGTTCTCCACGGTGATACGTGGAAGTGAAGTTGAGTAGCTTATTACTCTTGGGTGCTTGGTACCCTTGAGCTTGTTCCTCTTGGGTGCTTGGGCGCCCTAGACGGTTGGTGGTGTTCGGAGCTCAACCATTGTGGTGTAAAGCTCCGGGCAAGCGTCGGGGTCTCCAATTAGGTTGTGGAGATCGCCCCGAGCAATTTTACGGGTACCGGTGACCGCCCCCAAGGGTTGCCAAAGTGTACGGGTTCGGTGACCGTCCCCAAGGGTTACCATTTGTACGGGTTCGGTGACCGCCCTCAAGGGTCCCTTAGTGGAATCACGACATCTTGCATTGTGCGAGGGCGTGAGGAGATTACGGTGGCCCTAGTGGCTTCTTGGGGAGCATTGTGCCTCCACACCGCTCCAAACGGAGATTAGCATCCGCAAGGGTGTGAACTTCGGGATACATCGTCGTCTCCGCGTGCCTCGGTTATCTCTTACCCGAGCCCTTTACTTATGCACTTTACTTTGTGATAGCCATATTGCTTCTTGTTATATATCTTGCTATCACTTAGTTGTTTATCTTGCTTAGCATAAGTTGTTGGTGCACATAGGTGAGCCTAGTTATTGTAGGCTTTGTGCTTCACATATTAACCGCTAGGTTTATTCCGCATTTGTTCAAGCCTAAACAGTAATTATTTTAAAGTGCCTATTCACCCCCCCTCTAGGCGACATCCTCGATCTTTCAGCGTCGTGGTCGTCTCGCCAACTATTGCTTCTACAACTATTACTAACGCATAGCGATAAAGTAAATTAATTACATGGCATTTGCATTTCATACAATAAAGAGACAACCATAAGGCTCCTGCCGGTTGCCGATAATTTACAAAACATGATCATCTCATACAATAATGTATATCACATCATGTCTTGACCATGTCACATCACAACATACCCTGCAAAAACAAGTTAGACGTCCTCTACTTTGTTGTTGCAAGTTTTACGTAGCTGCTACGGGCTTCTAGCAAGAACCGTTCTTACCTACGCAAAAACCACAACGGTGTTTCATCAAGTTTCTATTTTAACCTTCTTCAAGGACCGGCCGTAGTCAAATTTGATTCAACTAAAGTAGGAGAAACAGACACCCGCCAGCCACCTTTATGCAAAACTAGTTGCATGTCTGTCGGTGGAACCGGTCTCATGTGCGTGGACATGTAAGGTTGGTTCGGGCCACTTCATCCCACTTCGCGATCCAACCGATCTAGTACCGAACGTACGGCACCTCCGCGTTGAGCACATGTTCAGCTCGGTGACGTCCTCCGTCTTCTTGATCCAGCAAGACGGCGAGGTAGTAGATGAGTTCCGTTAGCACGAGGGCGTGGTGACGGTGATGGTGAAGTGATCTCCGCAGGGCTTCGCCTAAGCACTACGAAAATATGACCGGGAGTGTAAACAGTGGAGGGGGCGCCGCACACGGCTAACAATTGATCTGGTGTGTGCTAGGCGCCACCCCTCCCACATATATATAGGTGGGAGGGGGAGGGGAGGCAGCCTGGCACACCACATAGGTGACCGGCCGGCCCTAGGGCTCCTGCCCTGGCCGCGCCCCCCTGCCATGTATTCTCGAGGGGGAAGGAAAGAGAGGGGAGAGGGAAGGAAGTGGGAATCCTAATCCACACTTTCCTTTCCCTTCCCCCTTTCCTTCTCCTGGCCGGCCTGCTATGGGGGGCGCACCAGCCCCTTGTGGCTGGTGCGTTTCCTCTCTTGGCCCATAAGGCCCATAACTTTTGCCGGGGGGTGCCCGGAACCCCTTCCAATGACCCGATATGTACCCGGTATCCCCCCGAAACACTTCCGGTGTCCGAATACTATCGTCCTATATATGAATCTTTACCTCTCGACCATTTCGAGACTCCTCGTCATGTCCGTGATCTCATCCGGGACTCCGAACAACATTCGGTCACCAAATCACATAACTCATATAATACTATATCGTCATCGAACGTTAAGCGTGCGGAACCTACGGGTTCGAGAACTATGTAGACATGACCGAGACATTTCTCCGGTCAATAACCAATAGCGAAACCTGGATGCCCATATTGGCTCCTACATATTCTACGAAGATCTTTATCGGTCGAACTGTTATGACAACATACGTAATTCCCTTTGTCTATCGGTATGTTACTTGCCCGAGATTCGATCGTCGGTATCTTCATACCTAGTTCAATCTCGTTACCGGAAAGTCTCTTTACTCATTCCGTAATACATCACCTCGTGACTAACTCCTTAGTCGTTTGCTTGCAAGCTTATGATGTGTATTACCGAGAGGGCCCAGAGATACCTCTCCGATACTCGGAGTGACAAATCCTAATCTCGATCTATGCCAACTCAACAAACACCTTCGGAGATACCTGTAGAGCATCTTTATGATCACCCAGTTACGTTGTGACGTTTGATAGCACACAAGGTATTCCTCCGATATTCGGGAGTTGCATAATCTCATAGTCGAAGGAATACGTATTTGACATGAAGAAAGCGATAGCAATAAACTGAACGATCATTATGCTAAGCTAACGGATGGGTCTTGTCCATCACATCATTCTCCTAATGATGTGATCCCATTATCAAATGATAACACATGACTATGGTTAGGAAACCTTAACCATCTTTGATCAACAAGCTAGTCTAGTATTGGCTTACTAGGGACATGGTATTTGTTTATGTATTCACACATGTATTTAAGTTTCCGATCAATACAATTCTAGCATGAATAATAAACCTTTATCATGAATAAGGAAATATAAAATAACAACTTTATTATTGCCTCTAGGGCATATTTCCTTCACGGAGCTCTTTGGTAGCTTCTCACCCCGTGTTGGGTGCAGTTCAACGCCCTTTGTGTTGCCGGACACCGAAGGTGAGGCCTCCTTGTGTCTCCGGTGCTGCAGATCATGCCCAAGCTGCAGGTGTTGTGTGGGGAACCTGTTTTGCCTGTGTCGATGGAGCAGCTCAAGTTGAGCTCTCTCCAGGCTTCGGAGGTGGACCGGGTGTCCCCCCCCCCCCCCCCCCCCCCCGTGGAGCCTTGTCAGGCTTCACAGGTGGACATGGTGCCCTCACCACCCCCTGTGGAGCCTTGTCAGGGGTCAGACAACCTACCTCTCGGCGTCGTGGAGCGCGGAGTTTTAGATGTTGCCGTCCTTCCCTCGTCTGCGCCCGTCGGGCAGGTGATGCCTGTGAGTGGCATGACCATTGAGCCACTTGTGTTGGCACATACTCCAAATGCAAATGCTCTTTTCGCGAAGGAACTTTCTGATTTGCTAGCCAGCGTGGAGGTTGCTAGACTTGGTTTGGGCAGGTCGATTGCTTGCCTCCTAACGGGGACACCAACAAGGGGGGCAAACAAAAGAAGGTGGGCAAAGGCAAAAGTAATGCCAAAGGCAAGGTGTCTCTGGCTGCTTGATGGATGATCTTTGGTCTCTCGGCTTGTCCTCGTGGATTAGGTTGTCATTGTGGGTTGGAGGTGCCTGATGTCTTGTGTTGAGGTGTTCTCGTGGGGAGTCACTTGGCCTAGTAGCAGTCTCGGGGTAAGTGGATGTTGTGTATTCGAAGAGTTTGACGGGCCACCTGTGTGGTTGTGGGGTTTCATGCCGTGTGAGTAGTTTATTCGTGCTTTGTTTGTATTGGTTTTCACTCGGTTTTTCGTAAATTATCCGGACAATTCTCTTCTTAATTAATTGATGAGGCAAAATGTTTGCATCCATTTCGAAAATAAATAATAATAATAATAATAATAATAATAATCGCCATATACTTATATCGGTGAGTTGCATAGCTAGCCTCTTTGGGTCAATGGATTTCCATAGGAATTTTGAAGAAATCATTTTCTTAGAAATTAATTCTATTGCTCGTTTGGTTTGTAGGACTGCGAACCATATGAATTATTCTTTCAAATGTCAACTGGGCCTGTCAAATATCTTGGAGTGCTAGTCCGTGGCAAAAAATTACATGCGGTTAACAAGGTCGCTTTGACAAACATAAGTGAACCAACCTGTGGTTGGATGGTTAGATGGATAATGGTATCCTCAGTTCATCAGGGTTCAAGTCCTGTTGCTCGTAAGTGATATGCGTTCAGTGAGAGGACATGTTCCCGTCGACTACGAGACGCATACGATGACTTCGTAAAATTAGATGATATACCGGCTCATTCTCTCGGAGGTGCTCATAGAGATATTATGTGCGTGTGTGCATCCATAAAAGTGAGTGTATGCGCGTCTATATGAGTGCTTGTGTCTGTATTGATGTTAAAAAAAAAGAAACATGAAATAAGGCTAGATGGTTGGAAAGGTCAAACTTTGTCACTTTATGGCAGGATAACTTTGATAAAATCCAAAGAATACCGCCGGGAGGTGACATGCACCGACTGCCATAACCAGGAATCCCCGCGTCGCTCCCAGGAGACGGCTCTGGCGAAGCCCTAGTGGCCGCCGCCCCCGCGTCGCCTCGAATCTAGTCACCCGCCCCCGTCAGGGGAAGCTACAAGGCGAAGCCCGGCGTGGTGGACGGCACCCGACGTGTCCTCGCTTCCTATCCGCCTCTGGAAGGCAGGCGCGGATGGCAGAGCTCGGACGCCGGGGCGGCGGTCCCGGGATCTTCGGTGGTGGCTAGTGGCCGTGGCTGCGTGGGCAGCCAGTGCTGGCCTGTCGGCAGTGCCGACGACGCGGTGGCTTGGTTCCTCGGGCCGGCGGGTTTGTGGAGCATGGCTAGCAGCGGCGTGCAGAGGATCTGCAGGTTGTTGGAACCGAGAATCGACAAACGATTAGACAAGAACACGAGCGGACGAATTTTGCCGGGCGACAACGTCCGCGACGACGAACGCCGTTCCACTCGGCTATTAGACAAGAACACGAGCGGATGAATTTTGCCGGGCGACAAACGCTCGCGACGACGAACGCCGTTCCACTCGGCTCAAACCGAACAAGTCCATTACATTGGCTTATATAGCCCAGCACACAGACGCACGCCCAGCCGTCACATGCATCTGGCCACTACCCACGCACGCACTAACTAATCGACCTAGCATGCACTAACCACTAAGCAACATGCACGCAACGCCGCGCCTCCACTCTTACTAGCCCGCCTGGACTCGCAACGAATCGTCAACTGCTGCGGCCTTACACGGTGGACTCAGAGGTGCACACACACACCATGGCGACACACGCCCACGCCCTAAACGAACCGCACCCGGCGCACCCGACGCCGGTCGCCACCGTACGGACATGGCTTATTGCCAACACTCACCCCCTAAGCCATGACATCGCCGCGCGGCCTGCCTACAGGAGCCCTGACTCGCCGTCGTCGTCCAGTCCGCCCGATGCCACCACGCACCTCTGCGCCCGCTGCGACGCGCCGTGTGCCCACCGCGCCCGCGCCATGGTTGCCACGTCGCTCATCATCGGAACTGCGTCTCGAAACGCCGGGTATCGTCGTCGCCACGGCCGCGGACTCGACCTAGCGCACTGACGCAGGTCACCACCGTGCCTGCTTCTTCATCTTCGGCGACATACGCCACTTCTCCGGCGACACACGCGGCCGTGACTCAGCCCGCGGACCCGACCTGGCGCACCGACGCCGGTCGCACCGCCATGGACCCGACCTGGCGCACTGACGCCGGTCGCACCGTGCTCCGTCACACGCCTCGACGTCCGCCGTGCTTGTCGCGGACTCACTACGCGCCGCAGCGCCGCGCACCTCCATAGGCCGACACACGGCCCGGAGTTCATCGCGCATCCGCCGGCAAACGCCGCCACCACCGGCACACCTCCGGCACGGCGAACCACGCCAAGATAACCAAACTCTGATACCAAATGTTGGAACCGAGAATTCACGAACGATTAGACAAGAACACGAGAAGACAGATTTTGCCGGGTGACAAACGCCCGCGACGACGAACGCCGTTGTTTCTCCTTGTATTCCACTAGGCTCAAACCGAACAAGTCCATTACATTGGCTTATATAGCCCAGCACACAGACGCACGCCCAGCCGTCGCATGCATCTGGCAAATACCCACGCACGCACAAACTAATCGACCTAGCATGCACTAACCACTAAGCCACATGCACGCAACGCCGCGCCTCCACTCTTACTAGCCCGCCCAATCAGCACGCCATGGCCGGCTCGCACGACCCGCTCATACGCGCCTGCCGCGCCTGGACTTGCAACGGATCGTCAACTGCTGCGGCATTACACGGTGGACTCAGAGGTGCACACACACACCATCACGACACACGCGCACACACGCCCATGCCCTAAACGGACCGCACCCGGCGCACCCAACGCCGGTCGCCACCGTACGGACATGGCTTATTGCCAACACTCACCCCTAAGCCATGATATCGCCGCGCGGCCTTCCTACAGGAGCCCTGACTCGTCGTCGTCGTCTTGTCGGCCCGATGCCACCGCGCACCTACGCGCCCGCTGCGACGTGCCGTGTGCTCGCCGCGTCCGCGCCAGGGTTGCCGCGTCGCTCATAATCGGAGCAGCGTCTCGAAACGCCGGGTGTCGTCGTCGCCACGGCCGTAGACTCGACCTAGCGCACTAACGCCGGTCACCACCGTGCCTGCTTCTTCATCTCCGGCGACATACGCCACTTCTCCGGCGACACACGCGGCCGTGACCCAGCCCGCGGACCCGACCTGGCGCACCGACGCCGGTCGCACCGCCATGGACCCGACCTGGCGCACTGACGCCGGTCGCACCGTGCTCCGTCACACGCCTCGACGTCCGCCGTGCTCGTCGCGGACTCACTACGCGCCGCAGCGCCGCGCACCTCCATAGGCCAACACACGGCCCGGAGTTCATCGCGCATCCGCCGGCAAACGCCGCCACCACCGGCACACCTCCGGCACGGCGAACCACGCCAAGATAACCAAGCTCTGATACCAAATGTTGGAACCGAGAATTTACGAACGATTAGACAAGAACACGAGGAGACGGATTTTGCCGGGCAACAAACGCCCGCGACGACGAACGCCGTTGTTTCTCCTTGTATTCCACTAGGCTCAAACCGAACAAGTCCATTACATTGGCTTATATAGCCCAGCACACAGACGCACGCCCAGCCATCGCATGCATCTGGCCAATACCCACGCACGCACTAACTAATCGACCTAGCATGCACTAACCACTAAGCCACATGCACGCAACGCCGCGCCTCCACTCTTACTAGCCCGCCTAATCAGCATGCCATGGCCGGCTCGCACGACCCGCTCATACGCGCCTGCCGCTCCTGGACTCGCAACGGATCGTCAACTGCTGCGGCCTTACACGGTGGACTCAGAGGTGCACACACACACCATCGCGACACACGCGCACACACGCCCGCGCCCTAAACGGACCGCACCCGGCGCACCCGACGCCGGTCGCCACCGTACGGACATGGCTTATTGCCAACACTCACCCCCTAAGCCATGACATCGCCGCGCGGCCTGCCTACAGGAGCCCTGACTCGTCGTCGTCGTCTCGTCCGCCCGATGCCACCGCGCACCTTCGCGCCCGCTGCGACGTGCCGTGTGCTCGCCGCGCCCGCGCCATGGTTGCCGCGTCGCTCATCATCGGAGCTGCGTCTCGAAAACGCCGGGTGTCGTCATCGCCACGGCCGCAGACTCGACCTAGCGCGCTGACTCCGGTTACCACCGTGCCTGCTTCTTCATCTCCGACGACATACGCCACTTCTCCGGCGACACACGCGGCCGTGACACAGCCCGCAGACCCGACCTGGCGCATCGACGCCGGTCGCAACGCCATGGACCCGACCTGGCGCACAGACGCCGGTCGCACCGTGCTCCGTCAAACGCTTCGACGTCCGCCGTGCTCGTCGCGGACTCACTACGCGTCGCAGCGCCGCGCACCTCCATAGGCCAACACACGGCCCGGAGTTCATCGCGCATCCGCCGGCAAACGCCGCCACCACCGGCACACCTCCGGCACGGCGAGCCACGCCAAGATAACCAAGCTCTGATACCAAATGTTGGAACTGAGAATCGACGAACGATTAGACAACAACACGAGGAGACGGATTTTGCCGGGCGACGAACGCCGTTGTTTCTGCTTGTATTCCACTCGGCTCAAACCGAACAAGTCCATTACATTGGCTTATATAGCCCAGCACACAGACGCACGCCCAGCCGTCGCATGCATCTGGCCAATACCCACGCACGCACTAACTAATCGACCTAGCATGCACTAACCACTAAGCCACATGCACGCAACGCCGCGCATCCACTCTTACTAGCCCGCCCAATCAGCACGCCATGGCCGGCTCGCACGACCCGCTCATACGCGCCTGCCGCGCCTGGACTTGCAACGGATCATCAACTGCTGCGGCCTTACACGGTGGACTCAGAGGTGCACACACACACCATCACGACACACGCGCACACACGCCCACGCCCTAAACGGACCGCACCCGACGCCGGTCGCCATCGTACGGACATGGCTTATTGCCAACACTCACCCCTAAGCCATGACATCGCCGCGCGACCTGCCTATAGGAGCCCTGACTCGTCGTCGTCGTCTTGTCCGCCCGATGCCACCGCGCACCTACGCGCCCGCTGCGACGTGCCGTGTGCTCGCCGCGTCCGCGCCATGGTTGCCGCGTCGCTCATAATCGGAGCAGCGTCTCGAAACGCCGGGTGTCGTCGTCGCCACGGCCGTAGACTCGACCTAGCGCGCTGACGCCGGTCACCACCGTACCTGTTCTTCATCTCCGGCGACATACGCCACTTCTCCGGCGACACACGCGGCCGTGACATAGCCCGCGGACCCGACCTGGCGCACCGACGCCGGTCGCACCGCCATGGACCCGACCTGGCGCACTGACGCCGGTCGCACCGTGCTCCGTCACACGCCACGACGTCCGCCGTGCTCGTCGCGGACTCACTACTCGCCGCAGCGCCGCGCACCTCCATAGGCCAACACACGGGCTGAAGTTCATCGCGCATCCGCCGGCAAACGCCGCCACCACCGGCACACCTCCGGCACGGCGAACCACGCCAAGATAACCAAGCTCTGATACCAAATGTTGGAATCGAGAATTGACGAACGATTAGACAAGAACACGAGGAGACGGATTTTGCCGGGCGACAAACGCCCGCGACGACGAACGCCGTTGTTTCTCCTTGTATTCCACAAGGCTCAAACCGAACAAGTCCATTACATTGGCTTATATAGCCCAGCACACAGACGCACGCCCAGCCATCGCATGCATCTGGCCAATACCCACGCACGCACTAACTAATCGACCTAGCATGCACTAACCACTAAGCCACATGCACGCAACGCCGCGCCTCCACTCTTACTAGCCCGCCTAATCAGCACGCCATGGCCGGCTCGCACGACCCGCTCATACGCGCCTGCCGCTCCTGGACTCGCAACGGATCGTCAACTGCTGCGGCCTTACACGGTGGACTCAGAGGTGCACACACACACCATCGCGACACACGCGCACACACGCCCGCGCCCTAAACGGACCGCACCCGGCGCACCCGACGCCGGTCGCCACCGTACGGACATGGCTTATTGCCAACACTCACCCCCTAAGCCATGACATCGCCGCGCAGCCTGCCTACAGGAGCCCTGACTCGTCGTCGTCGTCTCGTCCGCCCGGTGCCACCGCTCACCTTCGCGCCCGCTGCGACGTGCCGTGTGCTCGCCGCGCCCGCGCCATGGTTGCCGCGTCGCTCATCATCGGAGCTGCGTCTCGAAACGCTGGGTGTCGTCGTCGCCACGGCCGCAGACTCGACCTAGCGCGCTGACGCCTGTCACCACCGTGTCTGCTTCTTCATCTCCGGCGACATACGCCACTTCTCCGGCGACACACGCGGCCGTGACACAGCCCGCAGACCCGACCTGGCGCACCGACGCCGGTCGCACCGCCATGGACCCGACCTGGCGCACTGACGCCGGTCGCACCGTGCTCCGTCACACACCTCGACGTCCGCCGTGCTCGTCGCGGACTCACTACGCGCCGCAGCGCCGCGCACCTCCATAGGCCAACACACGGCCCGGAGTTCATCGCGCATCCGTCGGCAAACGCCGCCACCATCGGCACACCTCCGGCACGGCGAGCCACGCCAAGATAACCAAGCTCTGATACCAAATGTTGGAACCGAGAATTGACGAACGATTAGACAAGAACACGAGGAGACGGATTTTGCCGGGCGACGAACGCCGTTGTTTCTCCTTGTATTCCACTCGGCTCAAACCGAACAAGTCCATTACATTGGCTTATATAGCCCAGCACACAGACGCACGCCCAGCCGTCGCATGCATCTGGCCACTACCCACGCACGCACTAACTAATCGACCTAGCATGCACTAACCACTAAGCCACATGCACGCAACGCCGCGCCTCCACTCTTACTAGCCCGCCCAATCAGCACGCCATGGCCGGCTCGCACGACCCGCTCATACGCGCCTGCCGCGCCTGGACTCGCAACAGATCGTCAACGGCCGCGGCCTTACACGGTGGACTCAGGTGCACACACACACCATCGCGACACACGCGCACACACGCCTACGCCCTGAACGGACCGCACCCGGCGCACCCGACGCCGGTCGCCACCGCACAGACATGGCTTATTGCCAACAGAGGTGGCTGGCTCGTCAGCATGATGGGAGGTCCAGCGCGGTTGACCAGGTTGCGGCGCACGAGGGGTTCGGGCTCTTGTACCCAGATCTGACGGTTGTGGCGGCGGTTACCGTTATATGGGTGACGACAGCGGCTGGCGTGGCGGTGGGTTCTCCCGATAGAGCCCGAAATTGGGGCGGCGGCCCCTCTTCTTCGACGGCGGCAGACTCCGTGGACCTGTGGACGTCTCGGAGACTGGATCTTGAGGTGGTGACAGCCTTTCTGAGGCCGGCGGCAGTATGGGATGCCTCCTTCATCAACAGATCGGGTTCGATGCGGCTCATCAGGTGACACATGCATGCGCCTCTTCTGGAGAGGTCGAGCAATGCTTGTCGCCGGCGGGTGAAAGCCACCGTCAGATGCGCTGCCGGTGGATGCTACGCGCGATGTCTTATCCGGAGACTTCATGTCATGCGTGATACCGGCTGGTATTGCACGGTGGCTCGGGCGGAGGTGTCATGCTTAGCATGTTGCTTCTAGATCGAAGGTGGTGCAATAGTACCGGGAGGTAGGTGGTATGAGACGTCTTTGGCGTGCGGTGTCTTCTCCAGAGGTATCCGGCCATCAAGGCGTCCGTAGCCGGATAAGGGATGATAGTACGAACAGCTTCAACGACGAGTTTATGCACTCCGCTGAAAACAAAAGATATCTGATCAGGCTATGTCGACGTGCGTCTGCGTCGTGACGTTGCTGAAGGTGGTGGATTGAAGCTAGGCTTCAGGGATGAGAATCCGAAGTTCAACCTGGTGTTGTAGTCGCTATCATCGGCGCATGTGCGGGGATTCCATCTTGAAGGCGTAGCCTAAGAGTTGTGTATTTTTCATTTCCAATGTCGCCTTGTAACATAGGGTTAGAGGTTATCAGGTGGAGTTAGTGCCGCGAGGCATACAGCCTCAGATCTTTTCGCTTTATTTCCGGTCGATGTTGTTAGGCTGCTGGATTTTGCTTTATTAATAATATATGGTTGTATGCTTCGTCCTGATGCAGAGGTCGGGGCTAATCCTTTTTTTTTAATGTCTGGGCTAATGTTAAGTGGTGCTCTGTTCTATTTTGTAGCGCAAATTTCATCGTGTCAGAACGGGTGTAACTTCAGAGTCGAACGTGTCCCAGTAACCAGGACAAAGGAGAAATAGACATTGTTTCAGAGTCGAAAACTAGGACAAGGGAGAAATAGATACTTTACTAGGGCCATGCCCGCTGGTTGCCACGGGAAATTGTGATTAAGTTTTCATTGAGGGTTTAGCCAAATTAGTTGTATGCCATCTATGTTGTTTTTGTTATGGTGCAGTAAGCATCGGTGAGAAACGACGAATGTCGTGCATTTAGATCGAAGATTGAAGACAACGAAGTAGTGCAGCAAAGAATGTCGTTTTCTATTCCTAATCACTATGAAGTGTCTGTCGAGAGGAACATACGTATGCATTACTGTTGAACTCCCATCGCCTCACCGATGTAAAAAAATAAAATAAAATAACTGGATGCATGCATCTAAGTGTGCTTTCCTTGCTCCATACAGTATTCATTTTCATTCGATCATTTGCGCATCACATTCTTTTACTTACTCTGTGCGCCAATGTTTGGTGATGCAACTGCATGATCTGATGATACCCAAGTTATTGACTGGGAACTAGAAAACGGCAGTTCATGGATGAGTGGTTGTAAGAATTTCGGACGTGTTACCGGTACATGTATTATCTTTTCTTCTGCCATTAATATGCAAGTCCCGCTTCGCACTACTAGAAAAATGCTTATAGATAGAAGTTTACCAGTAGCGTTTGTTTATGACCCCGCGCTACTAGTAGTTAGTGGTAGCGCTGGCTAGAAAGCGCGCTACTGGTATCTGTTAGCAGTAGCGCTTGTTATCTAGCCCCACGCTACTGCTAAGTGTAACACACCACACCCCTTGATCAATAAATATTAGCAGCGCTAGTTGATGTAGTCGAAGTTTCTTCGCGCTTCACCGATCGAGTACTGAACGTACGGCACCTCCGAGTTTTGCACACGTTCAGCTCGATGACGTCCCTCACCTTGTTGATCCAGCAAGGTGTCGAGGTAGTAGATGAGTTCCGTCAGCACGACGGCGTGATGACGGTGATGATGATGTGATCCGCGCAGGGCTTCGCCTAAGCACCGCGAGAATATGACCGGGGGTATAAACTGTGGAGGGGGGCACCGCACACGGCTAACAATTGATATTGTGTGTTCTAGGCGCCCCCCTCCCCATATATATATGGGTGGGAGTGGAGGAGAAGCAGCCAGGGGGCGCCCCAAGTAGGATCCGAATCCTACTTGGGGTTTCCCCCAAGTGGCGCCCCCTTCCTTTTTTCACCGGAGAAGAAAGGGAAGGGGGAAGAGAGAAAGGAAGGATGGCCGAACCCCCCTTTTTCCTTCTCCAATTCGGCATCCTGCCATAGGGGGGGGGGGGGCGCCACCCCTTGTGGTCTTGGTGCTCCCCTCTCATGGCCCATATGGCCCATATCTTCCCCCCGGGGTTTCCGGTAACTCCTCCGGTACTCCGATAAATACCCGATACACTCCGGAACACTTCCGGTGTCCGAATACTATCGTCCTATATATCAATTTTACTTCTCGACCATTTCGAGACTCCTCGTCATGTCCGTGATCTCATCCGAGACTCCAAACAACATTCGGTCACCAAATCACATAACTCATATAATATAATATCGTCATCGAACATTAAGCGTGCGGACCCTACGGGTTCGAGAACTATGTAGACATGACCGAGACACCTCTCTGGTCAATAACCAACAGCGGAACCTGGATGCATATATTGGCTCCTACATATTCTACGAAGATATTTATTAATCGAACCGTTATGACAACATACATTATTCCCTTTGTGCATCGGTCATGAACTCGTTGGACTCGAAGTGCATGTCGTCATGAACTCGTTGGATACACCTAAGTTCACGACGCCCCACCTTGTCGCGTCAAGCCACTGAATGAACACATCAAGCTCTGATGACATGTTGCTTTGCAGCATTAATCACCACCCGGTGTCATGTTAGGCCTCTGGCACCACTTATTTACATTTTGGTAGCTAGTTTTACTTCCTGGACTGGTCTCTGAGCTGATGTGTATGCTTTGGCTTCATTCTAGTAATGGAGCCGGGTAGAGCAGCACATTTATTCTAAAAAGAAATTTATCTATCTGTGAATGTTTGCCTCTGCGTTTCCCAAAATTGGCACCTCGAAAACCCCATGTTGTACTTACCAACTACTGCTTGTGGCGTGCATAACTAGTCTATATCTATACCCAACGGAAATCCCTTTTGGAGCTCGGCCTCCAGTGAGGCCTCCAAATTCAAATTTGAAATTTCATTAAAATTCATATTTTTACATTTCAAATTTTTTTAAAAATAAATACAGATATACATGAAGGCATAACACATATGTTTGTAAATTTTCAGTTCAAAATACATTGAAATGAGGGTTGTGCAAAAAAGACAAATCTGGAGCTGTTTAACACATGATACTATTCATCCTCACAGGCCATGAATTTGTCTTTTTTGTATAGGTCGCAACTCAAGGTATTTCATCATGAATTTTTACACACATGTGGGTTACATCATTACATACACGCATATTTTTTTTCAGAAATTTTTGAACCATAAAAGTTTGAATTTGAATTTTTCAAAAATAAAGGCCTCTATGGAGCTCGGCCTCCAAAGCGCCTCTCTCCCTACCTAACTACTAATAAATTAGTCATGAATTTAGAAGCTCAAATTTTGAAGCTAGCTCACAACTTAGCAAAGCATGTTCTTTCTCTCGGGGGTGGCCGCCATGTTTGGCTAGGACACCCTGGAGATCTTCCCTTCGTCCCTATAAATATTGTGACGAGTTAATAAAAGCTTCGCGAGGTTGTCTCAAAACAAATACTAATAAAGAGATGCTTTTCTTTGATTTTTTCATCCGTTCACCCATATCATATTTTTCTTCTACTATCCTAGGTGGTACTAATTTTTTATGTGTCGGCCCGTCACAGCAAGAAAAAACCTGGCCGCAAGTCATATGAATCTCGGGTGTGCTGCCCTGTGACTGGGCTTTTTTATATAGAACATAGAAACACCTCAAAAAAATATAGTATATAGAATCAACCAAAAGGAAAACGTTTAGATTCAACCGACTGATTTCTTTGAAAAATGAGCCGGGTCAACTCGCATGCCACATCGTCTTGTGGTCCCGCGACGCCTCGCATATCCTCTTCTTCGAAATCGAGCCCATCCCTTTTCTCTCTTCTCACACACTTCCCTGCACGAGATGCAGCACTACCGCCGCGTGACTGAAGCACCAAGAACCCCACCCTCTCCCTCCCCCGCCCCGTAGCTTGGCCTTCCTCTTCTCTGTCGGATTGACCGCCGGCGGCTCTGCGGAGACGCTGCATCGCAACGCAACATCCATGGCCGAGATTGGGGGAGATTCGTGACGGTGCCGCAACAGAGCATCCATGGTGCTGCTCGCCGGTGATGGTGACGCAACACAGCATCCATGGCGCTGCTCCCCAGGGACGATGCTGCAACGCAGCATCCGTGGCGATGCTCGCCGGTGCTGCAACGCCGATGCTTCAATGGAGCGTCGCCGGAACATCGGGGTTGTGACAAAGCATCATCGGAGCCGCCGATGCTCCAACGGAGCATCACCGAGGGCCGCCGGTGTTGCGACGAAACATCATCGAGCCGCCGGTGTTTCAATGGAGCATTGTCGGACCGCGGAGGTTCTTCAATGGAGCATCGCCGGACCGCGGAGGTGCTTCAATGGAGCACCGTTGTGACCAAGAATCGATACTCCGGCGACGGGCGCTGCTAAGGAGCTGTTGCTCAGACGAGTGAGGAGGAAGACGAGCACTGCCAGCCAGAGGTGGAAGATGCAGCGTGCTGCATTGCTGCGAGCAGGCGATCGAACGGCCACGCACACTACATCGGACGGCTAGTCAGGCGGTTGATCTTGGCTGATTTGTAGCAGCACCCCAGCCAAAAAGGATGCTAATAAATTGGCATCTGTGCTACCCCTCAAAAAAAAAAAATTGGCCTCTATGCTACGCTTGTGTCTAATAGAGATTTTTTTTTAAATTAAAGAAAAGAGAGTTAACGTGTGGAGATTTTTTACTGAATAATCCCACCTCGCCCCCAACACCAAGTTATACCGATTTATATATGTTTCTATGTATTTTAGAATATCAAGCAAAGCCCTATATATGGGAATCAGCAAGCAAGAGCCGATCTATGACAAAGGATTTGTCGGTGCCGGTTGGGAACTCCTATATGATGCATTTTGCGTCATACAGGAGCTCGACGCACAGGGTCGACGCACGGCTGGGCCGGCCCACCAATCCTCTCATTGTTTCGTTTCCTATCGCGCGACACAGGAATCGATCCCCCGACCTCACACGCCAACCGCGAGCCATTGACCACCACATCACACAGCACCAACTGAAGATCCAGGTGCAAAACACTATAAGAACACAAATCAGCGTTGAGATTTGAAAAATATTTTGAAAACATTTCTTGAAAACTGCAAGTAGTTTTGAAATGCCGCCTTTTTTTTGGAAAAGTGAAGATGTTTTGATATTCAATTTCAAAATGAAACACGAACAAAATTTGCAAATCCCAAACAGTTTCCAAAAACGCGAACAACTTTTCAAAAATTAACATTTTCTGAAAAACCAACAAATTACGAGAAACATGAAGATTATTTGATTTTTTTTAATATTTTCCGCGACGACGAACACTTTTGAATTTTTTGATTAAAGTGAAAAACAGGAACATTTTTTAAATTCAGCACCGATAAAGTAAGAACACAAAGTTTTTTTAAAAGTCCGAACAAAATTTGTATTGTACACTTCTTTTGAAAATGTGAACAAAATTTGAAACTTGACAATATTTGTTGAAATTGCGAACACAAATGTTGAATACGCAAACATTTTTTAAAAAATGTGAACCAATTTTGAAACCAAGAACGTTTTTTGAAATCCCTGAATTTTTTTGAAATACGAATAATTTTATGAAACTGTGAACAAATTTGAAAACAAGAACATTTTTTGAAATTGTGAACACATTTTATAAATGAGATTATTTAAAGTCCTGAATAATTTTTGAAACACGAACATTTTAAAAAATCTGAACAAAATTTTAAAAGAAGAACATTTTTTAAAAATTGCAAACTATATTTCAAATTTCCGAACAAAAGAAATAGGGAAAAGAAAAAAGAACAAGAGAAGAAAAATAGAAAAGGAAAAAAAGTAAATCGAAAAAGATACATAAACAAAAAAACAAAAACAAAAAATAAAAAATAAAAACATGTTTCAGGAACCTTCTAGAAAGTACTCAAAACCGATAAAAACCGGCTGGGAATCTCTGGAAGGTTCCTAGAACCAAAATCGCTGCAACACGTGAACGGGCCGGCCCAGCTTAGCGCTTCGATCGCCAGCCTATGGGAAAGGTCGACAGTTTGATGCAGTATGCGTCAAATAGGATATTCAGTGGCGGTTGTCCATTGTGCTGGACGTGTTGGGAAACGTAGCATGGAAAAGCAAAAAAAATTCTACGCACACACAAAGATCTATCGATGGAGATGCATAGCAACGAGGGGGAGTGTAACACCCCAAAAATTTAATAATATTTTTACTAAATAAAAATTTGGCCAGAAATAAAATTTTGAATTATATCAAGTCCTTTATTATTTTCAGAGGATTATCTGTTTCTAATTTTCAAAATTCTCCCTCCATATAGAAATTTTTGAAAATAACAGTGTGGCTTTGGGAGTTTTCTTAAACCATTTCATTATTACTTTAACAACAGTAGGAATTATTTTCAGAATAAAATTTGCCTCTAAAATTCTTTTAATAGCATTTTCAATATTTTAAATGCCTCTGTTGCACTACAACTACTTTAAATAGTTCTTTCAAAATTCCACAAAAATTATGAGAGGTCATGTGATACCCACATATCACTTTGGAGCAAAAACCTAACTTGGTCTTTTGAACATTTTGAGTGAAACAACCTCTTCTCAACTCTGTCCTGAATTTGAGTTTCTACTACAACCCCAATTTTCATTGCTCCAAAAATCCTGAAATTTTTCCCACTCATAGGCCTTCCAACTAAACCCTTAAGTCCAAAATTTTAGCTCCATTGGAATCATTTTAGTTCACCAAATATTCCTCTGTAGTTTCTGTCCAGAAATGAAATTCCCCTAATTTTGCACTAGCAAGTTTTGCATTTTGCCAAACCAACTTCACCACTATATTTATCTTCTAAGGAGACACCATCCTGGTAATTTCCACCCCCAGAAGAGTTTCCTAGATAACCATAGCATTCTATCAAACAGGTTGTGAGCATGGCAGAAATTGGCATCCTCATGAACCTGCAGTATAAACTTGATCATCCGGCCAAGACATTATGTCCATCACTCCTACCAGGCTAAGTAGTGCCACCCAGCCAAAAATTGGCTCACCTAGACCACCCTAGGGCCCTTAAGCATTTGGTCGAGCGCTCTGTGGGCGTGCACTGGACGTGGCCAAGGCGCCCGTTTTGCACCCACGGCCGCCCGAGCCCTGCCGACCTCCTGCTGCCTTCCCTGGCTTGCTCCTCACTCCCCTGCTCCAGCAAGCACCTCCCCCACACCGGAGCTCGACGCTAGCAACAACCAGCGCCGCCACCGACCGACCACCGCCGCAAGTCAACTCGGGGACGGCGCCGCCCAAACCACCTGGCGTCGCCCCGAGCCAACCAGCTCCCCCTGGCTTTAATGTGGACGGCCGCCGTCCACACCAACCTCGCCGTCCACCATCAACTCCCCAACGGCCTCAACCACTGCCCTAATGGCCGCCGCCGACGTGCCTTCCTCTGGAAGCCACGGCACCGCGTGCCCCGCCTATTTAAGTTTCCCCCGAGCCCTCTCCGTCGATCACCATCCATCTTCCTCCCTGTGTTAGCCCCCAAGCAGTGGGGCGACCTAGAACGGTCGTCTTCCCAACCTTCGGCAGCTACTGCCGCCACCACATCCGTGTAGATTTCCTCCTCTCCAGTACCTCCCCCTCTCCACTAGCTACACCAGGAGCCTCCTCATGGTCCCGCAGATCCATCCCCGCACTCAATTTTGCCCGGGAGCCACCATGGGCGAAACGCCCAATTTTTGCTTCCGCCGGAGCTCCTCGGGTGAGCTCGCCGTCGGCAGCCCCGTGCTCCCCGCCGACCATGACGCCCACCGGACGAACCGCCTCGTCCTCCTGATCACGACTATGGTCTCTCCTCTTCGGATGGTGCCACCGTTCGCAGGCGAGGTCCGCCGGAGCCCCGCCTCTGCTCTGCCGGTGAAGACGCGCACGCCGGCGCTGACCGTTCAAACCCGACGGTGGGCCAGGAGGGACCCACTGTCAGTGACTGGAGGCCGGGACCCACGCTCGTAAGTGAAGGCGTACACCACCAATACGCCTCCGACGTCGCAGTCCCCATGTAGCTGATCGACCGGGCCCGACCCAGTGACGCCATGCGGTTAAACAGCGCTTAAGGCGCAGTTCTGCACTTTTTCCTTTTCTTTTCCAGCAGATTTCAAAATATTCCACAGACACCATTTCTAATCCAAATTGGATGATTCAAATTTCTAATGACTTCTAAAATCATGCTCTATTTATCCAGCTTAGGTGAACATTTTTCCTGTGCCTTGTTTCTGTTGGAGCAATTAAATAGTCCACTTCTTTAATTATTTCCAACTTAGAAATTCCATAAGTAATTCATATTAACTCCAAATAAATTGATTCTTTTTCTGTTATTTTTCATTTTTCATCTAGTTTATTTTAGGATTTATTTCAAAAATATTTGAAACAATTTTTTTGGCACTGTTTTTGCTATATGAGGTAATTCAAATATTTTTAAAAATAGGAAATGGAGGGAAGATAAAGTTTTCAAACTTTTTGAGTGCAACCAACACCCCTGCATTCTCAAGGCAAGCATCTTGAACACTTGATATGATGAATACATGGTAGATTATTTGCTAGAATAATTGGAACATGACTATGTTGAATTCAAATTAAATTGCATATTGCTAGTTGAGCATGCTTGGTCATGTATATTTTCTCTTGCATGCACTCCACTCAAGTTCTGACCTGCAGAAATTGTGAGAATCCAGGAGCGTGCTCCTGCCTTGGACGTGCCGGTGGGCACGGGCCATTTTTGACACGATGGTGTCACGTGATATATGTGGAGCATGCAAGGGTTGTGACCCTGTTTGTTATTATTGTTGAGAAAATACTTGTTGTGCTAACCACTGTAGGAAATAATTGAGCCTCCTGAGTCGACCGTAGATCGAGTCTTGTTCCGGTAACCCCCAAACTTGATCCGTGCTACCACAGGTAGGGTATGGTTCAGTAAGTTGTTAACCCCTTTCCTGCACACACCGTACAGAGAGGCCATAGTGGAAGATACCATTGATCACTGGTAGGCATGCCACTTGGTCCGGGGGCATGGGTGTCTCCGATTGTAGTCGGAGAGGGGTCGCACCCCTATTTGCGCGCCGATATAAATATTGTGATCCCATGCTATTGGAGGTTGTAGCCTTCCCACTTAGAGTTTTACCCCATCATTGCCTTGGGTGATTCCTGGCTTTGGTAAGTTAAAGCTGGTATGTGCGGGTTAGGTGTGTTTTCAACCCAAAGACCGTAATAGGAATTAGTCAGTGTCTCGGTGCTGACTAAGAAAATCCTTTACTTGTGGGTAAAGAGTACACCCTCTGCAGAGTTTTAAAACCTATTCGAATAGCCGTGTCCGCGGTTAAGGGCTACAGTTTGGGTTGGTCAAGTGTCGGTCTTAGTGTCGGTCTCCGGAGGAAATATTTAAAATGTGCCTGAATTGTTTTTGCTGAATATTTATTGTCACCCTGATGCTATCGTGAATATTTTGCTATGCTTGTCAATGTTACTGTGGTTATACATATTATTGTGGACTAACCCGTTTCTCTTATTTTATATTCCTGAGTGTCTCGGGGGCTGGCTAGACTACCCCGGGCACTCAATTTTATTTTTAAGACCTCTCCGTGGCGTCCCTTGAGTTATTAGGCGGTCTGTCATGCCACTACTCTTGTGGACACTCGTTTGGCATTTATTTTCAAGACCTCTTCGTGGCGTCCCTCGAGTTATCAGGCGGTTTATCACGCCACTACTCTTGTGGACACCCGATTGGCATTTCTCTTCAAGTCCGACCATGGCGTCACTTGACACTCGACTGGCATTTCTTTTCAAGACCTCTCGTGGCGTCGCCTGAGTTCTCGGATGGTCATGTCTCGTCCGATTTCTCTTTTAGACACCCGACTGGCATTTCTTTTCAAGACCCACCGTGATGTCACTATAGACATCCGACCGGCATTTATTTTATTTTATTTTCCTTTAACTATCCTTGTTTATCACTAACGTTTTTATATATCCATTTTTTTGCACATGCTAATATTTTATCGTGCCATGATTTAATTCTAGTCAATAGGCTTTAAGTCCATCATGAGCATACGCATTTAGTGTAGTTCATCATGATCATATATTTTGTCTCCTGCATTCAGTATATCTTTTGTTCATGATGTTTGCGAGTACATTCAAACGTACTCACAGGCTTGTCCCTGGCTATTTACTTGGCCAGGTCAGGAGTTCTACAAGGAGTACCCCGCGACGTCCGTGCGGAGCCTAGGATAGCAGCCACGCGGATAGGAATTATCTGGGTCAGCTGTTCCTGTGGGAATGGAGCCCCATCAACGTTGGAGAACCTCGAGTCAATTCCGTCATCCACCACCAGATATCAGTGTTGTATCATTAGACCTTTATGGTCTTGTATCAAATTCTTGTAATAGCTTGGTAATCTGTAACAAGGACGTGTCCACCAGTAACAGTAATCCTTGGCTGGTGGTAACACGAGGGGTTAAATTTCCGGGATATATTGTGTCCCCGAAATCCGGCCCCGACAGCCTTGGTATCAGAGCCAGGCTGACCATTGGCTAATCCTCTCTTAGCCTGGTCACTATCCCTAGGATTCCACACCGCCCACATCCTTTCGTGTCCTCCGTCAGGCAATTCCATCCAATAAAGCCCACACAGTGGCTAGCCAACATCTTTTGATAATCGGTGCCCAACCTATCCCCCTAACCGACAACCACAGTAATACGTCACATTTTGTGATTTGTATCTGTGACTTTGACCCCGACCACTCTAGAGCAGAGCCGATACCCAGAATCATAACCTTGCTGATTTATGTTTCCTAGCCCAGGCACTATATAGGAGACCACTCTCGCGTCCATAACCAGCATCCCTCACCTTGTACACTGCCTCCACCACCATTTCCCCTATGTCGCACCTTGGGATTCATCTGAGAACCCCAGATGCAACCCCGGGCAGTTTTGTCAAGATATTGTGGGATTTCACCCGCAACACTCTTGGCTCCACTCAGCCACCCCAGTACGAGCTGTTCAAATCGAGGATCAACCACAACGCTTCGAAATATTGGGCAGTCGTGCACATCCCACCAGTAGACCCAAACCAAGGCCCTACAAGTGTCGTCTTCATCGGGAAATCTATGCCAACTACAGAAATGGCTATAGAAGTTGCTGCCTATGAAGCAATTACCCGCCTCCGGTACGCAGTACCCCGTGCCAGCGAAAGGGGGTACTACTACTTCCCGAGCCGTGCAGCACCCGGAGAAGAAGCATCTTTTCCCTGCAGACAATCAGAGAGAGATCCAATGCTAGCCAACCTTGTTCAATATGTTATCGCGCAGGAGCGTCTGACCCAGCAAGTGATGGACTTCCTCCAGACTCTTGCTATTCTAAATCCTCAGATCGCCATCGACGGACCACTGTCGCCAGACCAAGGAGGGAACGTTCTCCGACTCCTCCATCCACTTTCTTCGGGGGAAGAAGAATGTGTTCCAATGCCGGGAATATTTTCTCAGGACCCTATCGATTTTACCTTTGTACCGTAGAGACCATGGTTGTGTTCGTTAGCCTAGCGTTTAAATTGCATGATTTCATATCTGTATTGCATCTTGAGATTTACCCTATGAATAAAATGTTTGGTTGCAGTTGCGTATGAGTAATTGTGGAGATTTGATTAAGGACCACTGCGAATATAATTTTTGCAAACACAGAATTAATTCACGCACCACCACGACACCCGGCTTACAATCACACTCACTCCACTACATGCACTAAGTGCAGAACCACACACACACACTGGCACCTAATCAACCGCCTCACACACCAGACCACTCTCATCACACCACCAATTTTTCTGAAGAAAAATTTGTGGGTTTTCTTTTATTTCTACGAAGCTGCTGCAGAACGCACTAACACTCACCCGTAACCACCACCGATGCCTAATCCTCACGGTCATCGCCGCCTCGAAGAGCCACCACTCGAGCTGCGGCATCACGGCGATCGTCAAGGATCATCGCGCATAGGAGCAGCGAGAACCCGAGCAACGCCGCCACCGCTCCGGACATGAGAATCACAAACCACCCTGGAAGCACATCCTCCATTGGAGCCTCGTCCGAGCTCCTGCGATCAAAAAAGGACGAGGAAGAAGAAGTGAGGCCAGGTGAGATGAAGAAGAGAGTAACACTGCGTTCGTTTTATAGCTCGGGCTCGGTACATGGTGAACGAGGTCCACCAGCACCGCTCGTCGCCCGATCACCAGTGTTCGGAGGAGAAATCGCGAGCAGTGCCGACAAGGTGCCTGGCCCGCGAGGTGAGTGCACGCTGCACCGGCAGCTTGCACGCCGCGCACTACCACAGTACGGCCCTAGATACCCTACGTGCTAGACACCGCAGGTGGAGAAAGCACACGAGAGGGAGAAGGAGAAGAGAGCCGGAGGAAGAAGAAGAGACTGACAGTGGGCCCTGGGTCCACCCGTCAGTCGGAGAGAGCACTGTGCACTGGAGTACGGCAAGCAAATTTTGGAATTTACACTTTTTCCAAATTTGTCGTAACAGTCACAGTAGAACCACAGCACTAGTGCCCACTGTAGTTACACCAATTATTAGGAGCCATGTCAACCGTGCCTAAATGGGTTATTTTAAATAGCTTAGAAAAATCTCCTCGAAAGGTGGATTTAATTTTGGTGACCACCTAACAAATCTCGAGGACGAGATTTTCTTAAGGGGGGTAGAGTTTGTAACACCCCAAAAATTTAATCATGTTTTTACTAAATAAAAATTTGGTCAGAAATAAAATTTTGAATTATATTAAGTCCTTTATTATTTTCAGAGGATTATCTGTTTCTAATTTTCAAAATTCTCCCTCCATATAGAAATTTTTTAAAATAACAGTGTGGCTTTGGGAGTTTTCTTAAACCATTTCATTATTACTTTAACAACAGTAGGAATTATTTTCAGAATAAAATGTGCCTCTAAAATTCTTTTAATAGCATTTTCAATACTTTAAATGCCTCTGTTGCACTACAACTACTTTAAATAATTCTTTCAAAATTCCACAAAAATTATGAGAGGTCATGTGGTACCCACATATCACTTTGGAGCAAAAACCTAACTTGGTCTTTTGAACATTTTGAGTGAAACAACCTCTTCTCAACTCTGTCCTGAATTTGAGTTTCTACTACAACCCTAATATTCATTGCTCCAAAAATCCTGAAATTTTTCCCACTCATAGGCCTTCCAACTAAACCCTTAAGTCCAAAATTTTAGCTCCATTGGAATCTTTTTAGTTCACTAAATATTCCTCTGTAGTTTCTGTCCAGAAATGAAATTCCCCCAATTTTGCACTAGCAAGTTTTGCATTTTGCCAAACCAACTTCACCACTATATTTATCTTCTAAGGAGACACCATCCTAGTAAATTCCACCCCCAGAAGAGTTTCCTAGATAACCATAGCATTCTATCAAACATGTTGTGAGCATGGCAGAAATTGGCATCCTCATGAACCTGCAGTATAAACTTGATCATCCGGCCAAGACATTATGTCCATCACTCCTACCAGGGTAAGTAGTGCCACCCAGCCAAAAATTGGCTCACCTAGACCACCCTAGGGCCCTTAAGCATTTGGTCGAGCGCTCTGTGGGCGTGCACTGGACGTGGCCAGGGCGCCCGTTTTGCACCCACGGCCGCCCGAGCCCTGCCGACCTCCTGCTGCCTTCCCTGGCTTGCTCCTCACTCCCCTGCTCCAGCAAGCACCTCCCCCACACCGGAGCTCGACGCTAGCAACAACCAGCGCCGCCACCGACCGACCACCGCCGCAAGTCAACTCGGGGACGGCGCCGCCCAAACCACCTGGCGTCGCCCCGAGCCAACCAGCTCCCCCTGGCTTTAATGTGGACGGCCGCCGTCCACACCAACCTCGCCGTCCACCATCAACTCCCCAACGGCCTCAACCACTGCCCTAATGGCCGCCGCCGACGTGCCTTCCTCTGGAAGCCACGGCACCGCGTGCCCCGCCTATTTAAGTTTCCCCCGAGCCCTCTCCGTCGATCACCATCCATCTTCCTCCCTGTGTTAGCCCCCAAGCAGTGGGGCGACCTAGAACGGTCGTCTTCCCAACCTCCGGCAGCTACTGCCGCCACCACATCCGTGTAGATTTCCTCCTCTCCAGTACCTCCCCCTCTCCACTAGCTACACCAGGAGCCTCCTCATGGTCCCGCAGATCCATCCCCGCGCTCAATTTTGCCCGGGAGCCACCATGGGTGAAACGCCCAATTTTTGCTTCCGCCGAAGCTCCTCGGGTGAGCTCGCCGTCGGCAGCCCCGTGCTCCCCGCCGACCATGACGCCCACCGGACAAACCGCCTCGACCTCCTGATCACGACTATGGTCTCTCCTCTTCGGATGGTGCCACCGTTCGCCGGCGAGGTCCGCCGGAGCCCCACCTCTGCTCTGCCAGTGAAGACGCGCGCGCCAGCGCTGACCGTTCAAACCCGACGGTGGGCCAGGAGGGACCCACTGTCATTGACTGGAGGCCGGGACCCACGCTCGTAAGTGAAGGCGTACACCGCCAATACGCCTCCGACGTCGCAGTCCCCATGCAGCTGATCGACCGGGCCCGAACCAGTGACGCCACGCGGTTAAACAACGCTTAAGGCGCAGTTCTGCACTTTTTCCTTTTCTTTTCCAGCAGATTTCAAAATATTCCACAGACACCATTTCTAATCCAAATTGGATGATTCAAATTTCTAATGACTTCTAAAATCATGCTCTATTTTCCAGCTTAGGTGAACATTTTTCCTGTGCCTTGTTTCTGTTGGAGCAATTAAATAGTCCACTTCTTTAATTATTTCCAACTTAGAAATTCCATAAGTAATTCATATTAACTCCAAATAAATTGATTCTTTTTCTGTTATTTTTCATTTTTCATCTAGTTTATTTTAGGATTTATTTCAAAAATATTTGAAACAATTTTTTTGGCACTGTTTTTGCTATATGAGGTAATTAAAATATTTTTGAAAATAGGAAATGGAGGGAAGCTAAAGTTGAGTGCAACCAACACCCCTGCATACTCAAGGCAAGCATCTTGAACACCTGATATGGTGAATGCATGGTAGATTATTTGCTAGAATAATTGGAACATGACTGTTGAATTCAAATTAAATTGCATATTGCTAGTTGAGCATGCTTGGTCATGTATATTTTCTCTTGCATGCACTCCACTCAAGTTCTGACCTGCAGAAATTGTGAGAATCCAGGAGCGTGCTCCTGCCTTGGACGTGCCGGTGGGCACGGGCCATTTTTGACACGATGGTGTCACGTGCTATATGTGGAGCATGCAAGGGTTGTGACCCTGTTTGTTATTACTGTTGAGAAAATACTTGTTGTGCTAACCACTGCAGGAAATAATTGAGCCTACTGAGTCGACCGTAGATCGAGTCTTGTTCCGGTAACCCCCAAACTTGATCCGTGCTACCACATGTCCCTACCACATGTAGGGTATGGTTCAGTAAGTTGTTAACCCCTTTCCTGCACACACCGTATAGAGAGGCCATAGTGGAAGATACCATTGATCACTGGTAGGCATGCCACTTGGTCCGGGGGCATGGGTGTCTCCGATTGTAGTCGGAGAGGGGTCGCACCCCTATTTGCGCGCCGATATAAATATTGTGATCCCATGCTATTGGAGGTTGTAGCCTTCCCACTTAGAGTTTTACTCCATCATTGCCTTGGGTGATTCCTGGCTTTGGTAAGTTAAAGCTGGTATGTGCGGGTTAGGTGTGTTTTCAACCCAAAGACCGTAATAGGAATTAGTCATTGTCTCGGTGCTGACTAAGGAAATCCTTTACTTGTGGGTAAAGGGTACACCCTCTGCAGAGTTTTAAAATCTATTCGAATAGCCGTGTCCGCGGTTAAGGGCTACAGTCTGGGTTGGTCAAGTGTCGGTCTTAGTGTCGGTCTCCGGAGGAAATACTTAAAATGTGCCTGAATTGTTTTTGCTGAATATTTATTGTCACCCTGATGCTATCGTGAATATTTTGCTATGCTTGTCAATGTTACTGTGGTTATACATATTATTGTGGACTAATCCGTTTCTCTTATTTTATATTCCTGAGTGTCTCGAGGGCTGGCTAGACTACCCCGGGCACTCAATTTTATTTTTAAGACCTCTCAGTGGCGTCCCTTGAGTTATTAGGCGGTCTGTCACGCCACTACTCTTGTGGACACTCGTTTGGCTTTTATTTTCAAGACCTCTTCGTGGCGTCCCTCGAGTTATCAGGCAGTTTATCACGCCACTACTCTTGTGGACACCCGATTGACATTTCTCTTCAAGTTCGACCGTGGCGTCACTTGACACCCGACTGGCATTTCTTTTCAAGACCTCTCGTGGCGTCGCCTGAGTTCTCGGGTGGTCCTGTCTCGTCCGATTTCTCTTTTAGACACCCGACTGGCATTTCTTTTCAAGACCCACCATGGTGTCACTATAGACATCCGACCGGCATTTCTTTTATTTTGTTTTCCTTTAACTATCCTTGTTTATCACTAACGTTTTTATATATCCATTTTTTTGCACATGCTGATATTTTATCATGCCATGATTTAATTCTAGTCAATAGGCTTTAAGTCCATCATGAGCATACGCATTTAGTGTAGTTCATCATGATCATATATTTTGTCTCCTGCATTCGGTATATCTTTTGTTCATGATGTTTGCGAGTACATTCAAACGTACTCACAGGCTTGTCCCTGGCTATTTACTTGGCCAGGTCAGGAGTTCTACGAGGAGTACCCCACGACGTTCGTGCGGAGCCTAGGATAGCAGCCACGCGGATAGGAATTATCCGGGTCAGCTGTTCCTGTGGGAATGGAGCCCCATCGACGTTGGAGAACCTTGAGTCAATTCCGTCATCCACCACCAGATATCAGTGTTGTATCATTAGACCTTTATGGTCTTGTATCAAATTCTTGTAATAGCTTGGTAATCTGTAACAAGGACGTGTCCACCAGTAACAGTAATCCTGGGCTGGTGGTAACATGAGGGGTTAAATTTCCGGGATATATTGTGTCCCCGAAATCCGGACCCGACAGGGAGAGTGTGTCTACGTACCCTCGTAGACCGAAAGCGGAAGCGTTTCACAACGCGGTTGATGTAGTCAAAGTTTCTTCGTGCTCCACCAATCGGGTACCGAACGTACGGCACCTCCGAGTTCTGCACACGTTCAGCTCAATGACGTCCCTCGCCTTGTTGATCCAGCAAGGTGTCGAGGTAGTAGATGAGTTCCGTCAGCACGACGGCGTGGTGACGGTGATGGTGATGTGATCCGCGCAGGGCTTCGCCTAAGCACCGCGAGAATATGACCGGGGGTATAAACTGTGGAGGGGGGCACCGCAAACGGCTAACAATTGATGTTGTGTGTTCTAGGCGCCCCCCTCCCCACATATATATAGGTGGGAGGGGAGGAGAGGCAGCCAGGGGGCGCCCCAAGTAGGATCCGAATCCTACTTGGGGTTTCCCCCTAGTGGCGCCCCCCCCCCCTTCCTTTTTTCACCGGAGAAGAAAGGGAAGGGGGAAGAGAGAAAGGAAGGGGGCCCGAACCCCCCTTTTCCCTTCTCCAATTCGGCCTCCTGCCATGGGGGGGGGGGGGCGCCACCCCTTGTGGTCTGGGTGATCCCCTCTCATGGCCCATATGGCCCATATCTTCCCCCCGGGGGTTCCGGTAACCCCTCCGGTACTCCGATAAATACCCGATACACTCCGGAACACTTCCGGTGTCCGAATACTATCGTCCTATATATCAATTTTATTTCTCGACCATTTCGAGACTCCTCGTCATGTCCGTGATCTCATCCGAGACTCCAAACAATATTCGGTCACCAAATCACATAACTCATATAATATAATATCGTCATCGAACGTTAAGCGTGCGGACTCTACGGGTTCGAGAACTATGTAGACATGACCGAGACACCTCTCTGGTCAATAACCAACAACGGAACCTGGATGCTCATATTGGCTCCTACATATTCTACGAAGATATTTATCGGTCGAACCGTTATGACAACATACATTATTCCCTTTGTTCATCGGTCATGAACTCGTTGGACTCGAAGTGCATGTCGTCATGAACTCGTTGGATACACCTAAGTTCATGACGCCCCACCTTGTCGCGCCAAGCCACTGAATGAACACATCAAGCTCTGATGACATGTTGCTCTGCAGTATTAATCACCACCCGGTGTCATGTTAGGCCTCTGGCACCACTTATTTACATTTTGGTAGCTAGTTTTACTTCCTGGACTGGTCTCTGAGCTGATGTGTATGCTTTGGCTTCATTCTAGTAATGGAGCAGGGTAGAGCAGCGCATTTATCCTAAAAAGAAATTTATCTATCTGTGAATGTTTGCCTCTGCGTTTCCCAAAATTGGCACCTCGAGAACCCCATGTTGTACTTACCAACTACTGCTTGTGGTGTGCATAACTAGTCTATATACGGAAATCCCTTTTGGAGCTCGACCTCCAGTGAGGCCTCCAAATTCAAATTTGAAATTTCATTGAAATTCATATTTTTTATATTTCAAAAAATTCTGAAAATAAATACAGATATACATGAAGGCATAACACACATGTGTGTAAATTTTCAGTTCAAAATACATTGGAATGAGGGCTGTGCAAAAAAGACAAATCTGGAGCTGTTTAACACATGATACTATTCATCCTCATAGGCCATGAATTTGTCTTTTTTGTACAGGTCGCAACTCAAGGTATTTCATCATGAATTTTTACACACATGTGGTTTACAGCCTTACATACACGCATATTTTTTTTCAGAAATTTTTTAACCATAAAAGTTTGAATTTGAATTTTTCAAAAATAAAGCCTCCATGGAGCTCGGCCTCCAAAGCGCCTCTCTCCCTACCTAACTACTAATAAATTAGTCATGAATTTTGAAGCTCAAATTTTGAAGCTAGCTCACAATTTAGCAAAGCATTTTCTTTCTCTCAGGGGTGGCCGCCATGTTTGGTTAGGACACCCTGGAGATCTTCCCTTCGTCCCTGTAAATATTGTGACGAGTTAATAAAAGCTTCGCGATGTTGTCTCAAAACAAATACTAATAAAGAGATGCTTTTCTTTGATTTTTTCATCCGTTCGCCCATATCATATATTTCTTCTACTATCCTAGGTGGTACTAATTTTTTATGTGTCGGCATGTCACAGCAAGAAAAACCTGGCCGCAAGTCATATGAATCTCGGATGTGCTGCCCCGTGACTGGGCTTTTTTATATAGAACATAGAAACACCTCAAAAAAATATAGTATATAGAATCAACCAAAAGGAAAACGTTTAGATTCAACCGACTGATTTCTTTGAAAAATGAGCCGGGTCAACTCGCATGCCACATCGTCTTGTGGTCCCGCGACGCCTCCCGTATCCTCTTCTTCGAAATCGAGCCCATCCCTTTTCTCTCTTCTCACACACTTCCCTGCACGAGATGCAGCACTACCGCCGCGTGACTGAAGCACCAAGAACCCCACCCTCTCCCTCCCCCGCCCCGTAGCTTGGCCTTCCTCTTCTCTGTCGGATTGACCGCCGGCGGCTCTGCGGAGACGCTGCATCGCAACGCAACATCCATGGCCGAGATTGGGGGAGATTCGTGACGGTGCCGCAACAGAGCATCCATGGTGCTGCTCGCCGATGATGGTGACGCAACACAGCATCCATGGCGCTGCTCCCCAGGGACGATGCTGCAACGCAGCATCCGTGGCGATGCTCGCCGGTGCTGCAACGCCGATGCTTCAATGGAGCGTCGCCGGAACATCGGGGTTGTGACAAAGCATCATCGGAGCCGCCGATGCTCCAATGGAGCATCACCGAGGGCCGCCGGTGTTGCGACGAAACATCATCGAGCCGCCGGTGTTTCAATGGAGCATTGCCGGACCGCGGAGGTTCTTCAATGGAGCATCGCCGGACCGCGGAGGTGCTTCAATGGAGCACCGTTGTGACCAAGAATCGATACTCCGGCGACGGGCGCTGCTAAGGAGCTGTTGCTCAGACGAGTGAGGAGGAAGACGAGCACTGCCAGCCAGAGGTGGAAGATGCAGCGTGCTGCATTGCTGCGAGCAGGCGATCGAACGGCCACGCACACTACATCGGACGGCTAGTCAGGCGGTTGATCTTCTAGTAAGATCAACCGGCTGATTTGTAGCAGCACCCCAGCCAAAAAGGATGCTAATAAATTGGCATCTGTGCTACCCCTCAAAAAAAAAATGGCCTCTATGCTACGCTTGTATCTAATAGAGATTTTTTTTTAAATTAAAGAAAAGAGAGTTAACGTGTGAAGATTTTTTACTGAATAATCCCACCTCGCCCCCAACACCGAGTTATACCGATTTATATATGTTTCTATGTATTTTAGAATATCAAGCAAAGCCCTATATATGGGAATCAGCAAGCAAGAGCCGATCTATGACAAAGGATTTTGCGCCATACAGGAGCTCGACGCACAGGGTCGACGCACAGCTGGGCCGGCCCACCAATCCGCTTGTTGTTTCCTTTCCTATCGCGCGACACAGGAATTGATCCCCCGACCTCACACGACAACCGCGAGCCATTGACCACCACACCACACAGCACCAACTGAGCATCCACGTGCAAAACACTATAAGAACACAAATCAGCGTTGAGATTTGAAAAATATTTTGAAAACATTTCTTGAAAATTGCAAGTAGTTTTGAAATGCCGCATTTTTTTGGAAAAGTGAAGATGTTTTGATATTCCAATTTCAAAATAAAACACGAACAAAATTTGCAAATCCCAAACAGTTTCCAAAAACGTGAACAATTTTTCAAAATTAACATTTTCTGAAAAACCAACAAATTACGAGAAACATGAAGATTATTTGAATTTTTTTACTATTTTCCGCGACGACGAACACTTTTGAATTTTTTGATTAAAGTGAAAACAGGAAAAAAAATTAAATTCAGCACCGATAAAGTAAGAACACAAAGTTTTTTCAAAAGTCCGAACAAAATTTGTATTGTACACTTCTTTTGGAAATGTGAAAAAAATTTGAAACTTGACAATATTTGTTGAAATTGCGAACACAACTGTTGAATATGCAAACATTTTTTTAAAAATGTGAACAAATTTTGAAAACATGAAACATTTTGAAATACCTGAATTTTTTTGAAATACAAATAATTTTATGAAACTGTGAACAAATATGATAACAAGAACATTTTTTGAAATTGTGAACAAATTTTATAAATGAGTTATTTAAAGTCCTGAATAATTTTTGAAACACGAACATTTTAAAAAATCTGAACAAAATTTTAAAAGAAGAACATTTTTAAAAAATTGCAAACTATATTTCAAATTTCCGAACAAAAGAAATAGGGAAAAGAAAAAAGAACAAGAGAAGAAAAATAGAAAAGGAAAAAAAGTAAATCGAAAAAGATACATAAACAAAAAAACAAAAACAAAAAATAAAAAATAAAAGCAAGTTTCAGGAACCTTCTAGAAAGTACTCAAAACCGATAAAAACCGGCTGGGAATCTCTGGAAGGTTCCTAAAACCGAAATCGCTGCAACACGTGAACGGGCCGGCCAGCTTAGCGCTTCGATCGCCAGCCTATGGGAAAGGTCGACAGTTTGATGCAGTATGCGTCAAATAGGATATTCAGTGGCGGTTGTCCATTGTGCTGGACGTGTTGGGAAATGTAGCATGAAAAAACAAAAAAAATTCTACGCACACGCAAAGATGGGGAGAGTGTGTCTACGTACCCTCGTAGACCGAAAGCGGAAGCGTTTCACAACGCGGTTGATGTAGTCGAAGTTTCTTCGCGCTCCACCGATCGAGTACCGAACGTACGTCACCTCCGAGTTCTGCACACGTTCAGCTCGATGACGTCACTCGCCTTGTTGATCCAGCAAGGTGTCGATGTAGTAGATGAGTTCCGTCAGCACGACGGCGTGGTGACGGTGATGGCGATGTGATACGCGCAGGGCTTCGCCTAAGCACCGCGAGAATATGACCGGGGGTGTAAACTGTAGAGGGGTGAGCCGCACACGGCTAACAATTGATGTTGTGTGTTCTAGGTGCCCTCCTCCCCACATATATATAGGTGGGAGGGAAGGAGAGGCAGCCAGGGTGCGCCCCGAGTAGGATCCGAATCCTACTTGGGGTTTTCCCAAGTGGCGCCCCCCCCCCCTTTCTTTTTTCACCGGAGAAGAAAGGGAAGGGGGAAGAGAGAAAGGAAGGGGGGCCGAACCCCCCTTTTTCCTTCTCCAATTCGGCCTCCTGCCATAGGGGGGCGCGCCACCCCTTGTGGGCTGGTGTGCTCCCCTCTCATGGCCCATATCTTTCCCCCGGGGGTTCCGGTAACCCCTCCGGTACTCCGATAAATACCCGATACACTCCGGAACACTTCCGGTGTCCGAATACTATCGTCCTATATATCAATCTTTACCTCTCGACCATTTTGAGACTCCTCGTCATGTCTGTGATCTCATCCGGGACTCTAAACAACATTCGGTCACCAAATCACATAACTCATATAATACAATATCGTCATCGAACGTTAAGCGTGCGGACCCTACGGGTTTGAGAACTATGTAGACATGACCGAGACACCTCTCTGGTCAATAACCAACAGCAGAACCTGGATGCTCATATTGGCTCCTACATATTCTACGAAGATCTTTATCGGTCGAACCGTTATGACAACATACATTATTCCCTATGTTCATCGATATGTTACTTGCCCGAGATTCGATCGTCGGTATCTTCATACCTAGTTCAATCTCGTTACCGGCAAGTCTCTTTACTCGTTCCGTAATACATCATCCTGCAACTAACTCATTAGTTACTTTGCTTGCAAGGCTTCTTATGATGTGTATTACCGAGAGGGCCCAGAGATACCTCTCCGATACTCGGAGTGACAAATCCTAATCTCGAGCTATGCCAACTCAACAAACACCTTCGGAGATACCTGTAGAGCATCTTTATAATCACCCAGTTACGTTGTGACGTTTGATAGCACACAAGGCATTTCTCCGGTATCCGGGAGTTGCATAATCTCATAGTCGAAGGAATATGCATTTGTCATCAAGAAAGCAATAGCAATAAAACTGGACGATCATAATGCTAAGCTAATGAATGGGTCTTGTCCATCACATCATTCTTCTAATGATGTGATCCCGTTATCAAATGACAACTCATGTCTATGGTTAGGAAACCTTAACCATCTTTGATCAACGAGCTAGTCAAGTAGAGGCTCACTAGGGACACAGTGTTTGTCTATGTATTCACACATGAATTTAGGTTTCCGATCAATACAATTCTAGCATGAATAATAAACATTTATTATGAATAAGGAAATATAAAATAACAACTTTATTATTGCCTCTAGGGCATATCTCCTTCAGTCTCCCACTTGCACTAGAGTCAATAATCTAGATTGCATTGTAATGATTCTATCACCCATGGAGTCTTGGTGCTGATCATGTTTTGCTCGTGGAAGAGGCTTAGTCAACGGGTCTGCAACATTTATATCCGTATGTATTTTGCAAATCTCTATGTCTCCCTCCTTGACTTGATCACGGATGGAGTTGAAGCGTCTTTTGATGTGTTTGGTTCTTTTGTGAAATCTGGTTTCCTTCGCTAGGGCAATTGCTCCAGTATTGTCACAAAAAAAATTCATTGGACCCGATGCACTAGGTATTACACCTAAATCGGATATGAACTCCTTCATCCAGACTCCTTCATTTGCTGCTTACGAAGCAGCTATGTACTCCGTTTCACACGTAGATCCCGCCACGACGCTTTGCTTGGAACTGCACCAACTGACAGCTCCACCATTCAATATAAATACGTATCCGGTTTGTGACTTAGAGTCATCCGGATCTGTGTCAAAACTAGCATCGACGTAACCATTTACGACGAGCTCTTTGTCACCTCCATAAACGAGAAACATATCCTTAGTCCTTTTCAGGTACTTCAGAATGTTCTTGACCGCTGTCTAGTGATCCACTACTGGATTACTTTGGTACCTCCCTGCCAGACATATGGCAAGGCACACATCAGGTCCGGTACACAGCATAGCATACATGATAGAACCTATGGCTGAAGCATAGGGAATGACTTTCATTTTCTCTCTATCTTCTGCAGTGGTCAAGCATTGAGTCTTACTCAACTTCACACCTTGCAACACAGGCAAGAACCCTTTCTTTGACTGATCCATTTTGAACTTCTTCAAAACTTTATCAAGGTATGTGCTTTGTGAAAGTCCTATTAAGCGTCTCGATCTATCCCTATAGATCTTGATGCCCAATATATAAGCAGCTTCACCGAGGTCTTTCATTGAAAAACTCTTATGCAAGTATCCTTTTATGCTATGCAGAAATTCTACATCATTTCCAATCAACAATATGTCATCCACATATAATATTAGAAATGCTACAGAGCTCCCACTCACTTTCTTGTAAATACAGACTTCTCCGAAAGTCTGTATAAAACCATATGCTTTGGTCACCTCATCAAAGTGTATATTCCAACTCCTAGATGCTTGCACCAGTCCATAGATGGATCACTGAAGTTTGCACACTTTGTTAGCACCTTTAGGATCGACAAAACCTTCTGGTTGCATCATATACAACTCTTCTTTAAGAAATCCATTAAGGAATGCAGTTTTGACGTCCATTTGCCAGATTTCATAATCATAAAATGCGGCAATTGCTAACATGATTCGGACAAACTTAAGCATCGCTACGGATGAGAAAGTCTCATCGTAGTCAACTCCTTGAACTTGTCGAAAACCTTTTGCGACAAGTCGAGCTTTGTAGATAGTAACATTATCATCCGCGTCAGTCTTCTTCTTGAAGATCCATTTATTCTCTATAGCTCACCGATCATCGGGAAGTCCACTAAAGTCCACACTTTGTTCTCATATATGGATCCTATCTCAGATTTCATGGCCTCTAGCCATTTATCGGAATCTGGGCTCATCATAGCTTGTTCATAGTTCATAGGTTCATCATGGTCTATTAACATGACTTCCAGAATAGGATTACCGTACCACTCTGGTGTGGAACGTGCTTTGTTCGACCTACGAGGTCCAGTAGTAACTTGATCCGAAGTTCATGATCATCATCATTAGCTTCCTCTCTAGTTGATGTAGGCATCACGGGAACGGATTTCTCTGATGAGCTACTTTCCAATTCAAGAGAAGGTACAATTACCTCATCAAGTTCTACTTTCCTCCCACTCACTTCTTTCGAGAGAAACTCTTTCTCTAGAAAGGTTCCATTCTTGGCAACAAAGATCTTGCCTTCGGATCTTTGGTAGAAGGTGTACCCAATTGTTTCCTAAAGGTATCCTATGAAGACGCACTTCTCCGATTAGGGTTCGAGCTTATCAGGCTGAAGCCTTTTGACATAAGTGTCGCAACCCCAAACTTTAAGAAACGACAGCTTAGGTTTCTTGCCAAACCACAGTTCATACGGTGTCGTCTCAACGGATTTAGACGGTGCCCTAATTAATGTGAATGCAGCTATCTCTAACGCATAACCCCAAAACGATAGTGGTAAATCGGTAAAAGACATCATAGATCGCACCATATCTAATAAAGTACGGTTACGATGTTCGGACACACCATTACGCTGTGGTGTTCCAGGTGGCGTGAGTTGTGAAACTATTCCACATTGTTTTAAATGAAGGCCAAACTCGTAACTCAAATATTCGCCTCCGCGATCAGATCGTAGAAATTTTATTTTCTTGTTACGATGATTCTCCACTTCACTCTGAAATTCTTTGAACTTTTCAAATGTTTCAGACTTGTGTTTCATTAAGTAGATATACCCATATCTGCTCAAATCATCTGTGAAGGTTAGAAAATAACGATACCCGCCGCGTGCCTCAACACTCATCGGACCGCATACATCGGTATGTATTATTTCCAATAAGTCATTAGCTCGCTTCATTGTTCCGGAGAACGGAGTTTTAGTCATTTTGCCCATGAGGCATGGTTCGCAAGTATCAAATGATTCATAATCAAGTGATTCCAAAAGCCCATCTGCATGGAGTTTCTTCATGCACTTTACACCAATATGACCTAAACGGCAGTGCCACAAATATGTTGTACTATCATTATCAACTTTGTATCTTTTGGCATCAATATTATGAATATGTGTATCACCACAATCGAGATTCAACAAAAATAGACCACTCTTCAAGGGTGCATGACCATAAAATATATTACTCATATAAATAGAACAACCATTATTCTCTGATTTAAATGAATAACCATCTCGCACTAAACAAGATCCAGATATAATGTTCATGCTCAACGCTGGCACCAAATAACAATTATTCAGGTCTAAAACTAATCCCGAAGGTAGATGTAGAGGTAGCATGCCGACGGCGATCACATCGACCTTGGAACCATTCCCGACGCGCATCATCACCTCATCCTTATCCAATCTTCGTTTAATCTGTAGCCCCTGTTTCGAGTTACAAATATGAGCAACCGAACCAGTATCAAATACCCAGGCGCTACTACGAGCATTAGTAAGGTACACATCAATAACATGTATATCAAATATACCTTTGTTCACTTTGCCATCCTTCTTATCCGCCAAATACTTGGGGCAGTTCCGCTTCCAGTGACCAGTCCCTTTGCAGTAGAAGCACTCAGTTTCAGGCTTGGGTCCAGCTTTGGGTTTCTTCTCGGGAGTGGCAACTTGCTTGCCATTCTTCTTGAAGTTCCCCTTCTTTCCCCTGCCCTTTTTCTTGAAACTAATGGTCTTGTTAACCATCAACGCTTGATGCTCCTTCTTGATTTCTACCTCCGCAGCTTTGAGCATTGCGAAGAGCTCGGAAATTGTCTTCTCCATCCCTTGCATATTATAGTTCATCACGAAGCCTTTGTTGCTTGGTGGCAGTGATTGAAGAACTCTGTCAATAACACTATCATCTGGAAGATTAACTCCCAGCTGAGTCAAGTGATTATTATACCCAGGCATTTTGAGTATGTGTTCACTGACAGAACTGTTCTCCTCCATCTTGCAGCTATAGAACTTGTTGGAGACTTCATATCTCTCTACTCGGGCATTTGCTTGAAATATTAACTTCAACTCCTGGAACATCTCATATGGTCCATGACGTTCAAAACGTCTTTGAAGTCCCGATTCTAAGCCGTAAAGAATGGCACACTGAAATATCAAGTAGTCATCAGATCGAGCTTGCCAGACGTTCAAAACATCAGCATCTGCTCCTGCAGCAGGCCTTTCACCTAGCGGTGCATCAAGGACATAATTCTTCTATGCAGCAATGTGGATAATCCTCAAGTTACGGACTCAGTCCGTGTAGTTGCTACCATCATCTTTCAACTTAGCTTTCTCTAGAAACGCATTAAAATTCAAGGGAACGGTAGCACGGGCCATTGATCTACAACATAGATATGCAAATACTATCAGGACTAAGTTCATGATAAATTAAGTTCAATTAATCAAATTACTTAAGAACTCCCACTTAGATAGACATCCCTCAAGTCATCTAAATGATACGTGATCCAAATCAACTAAACCATGTCCGATCATCATGTGAGATGGAGTAGTCATCAATGGTGAACATCTCTATGTTGATCATATCTACTATATGATTCACGTTCGACCTTTCGGTCTCCAGTGTTCCGAGGCCATGTTTGTACATACTAGGCTCGTCAAGTTTAACCCGAGTATTCCGCATGTGCAAAATTGTCTTGCACCCGTTGTATGTGAACGTAGAGTCTATCACACCCGATCATCACGTGGTGTCTCAACACGACGAACTGTCGCAACGGTGCATACTCAGGGAGAACACTTATACCTTAAAATTTAGTTAAGGGATCATCTTATAATGCTACCGCTGTACTAAGCAAAATAAGATCCATAAAAGATAAACATCACATGCAATCAAAAAAATATGTGACATGATATGGCCATCATCATCTTGTGCTTTTCAGCTCCATCTCCAAAGCATCATCATGATCTCCATCGTCACCGGGTCGACACCTTGATCTCCATCGTTGCGTCGTGGTCGTCTCGCCAACTATTGCTTCTACAACTATCGCTAACGCATAGTGATAAAGTAAAACAATTACATGTCGTTTGCATTTCATACAATAAAGGGACAACCATAAGGCTCCTGCCGGTTGCCGATAACTTTTACAAAACATGATCATCTCATACAATAACGTATATCACATCATGTCTTGACCATATCACATCAAAAAATGCCCTGCAAAAATAAGTTAGACGTCCTCAACTTTGTTGTTGCAAGTTTTACGTGGCTACTACAGGCTTCTAGCATGAACCGTTCTTACCTACGCATCAAAACCACAACGGTGTTTCGTTAAGTTTGCTCTTTTAACCTTCTTCAAGGACCGGCCGTAGTCAAATTTGATTCAACTAAAGTAGGAGAAATAGACACCCGCCAGCCACCTTTATGCAAAACTAGTTGCATGTCTGTCAGTGGAACCGGTCTCATGTGCGTGGACATGTAAGGTTGGTCCGAGCCGCTTCATCCCACAATACCGCCGAATCAAAATAAGACGTTGGTGGTAAGCAGTATGACTATCACCGCCCATAACTCTTTGTGTTCTACTTGTGCATATCATCTACACGTAGACCTGGCTCGGATGCCACTGTTGGGAAACGTAGCATGGAAAAACAAAAATTTTTCTACGCACACGCAAAGATCTATCGATGGAGATGCATAGCAACGAGGGGGAGAGTGTGTCTACGTACCCTCGTAGATCGAAAGCGGAAGCGTTTCACAACGTGGTTGATGTAATCGAACTTTCTTCGCACTCCACCGATTGAGTACCGAATGTACGGCACCTTCGAGTTCTGCACACGTTCAGCTCGATGACGTCCCTCGCCTTGTTGATTCAGCAAGGTGTCGAGGTAGTAGATGAGTTCCGTCAGCACGACGGCGAGGTGACGGTGATGGTGATGTGATCCACGCAGGGCTTCGCCTAAGCACCGTGAGAATATGACCGGGGGTGTAAACTGTGGAGAGGGGCTCCGCACATGGCTAACAATTGATGTTGTGTGTTCTAGGCGCCCCCTCCCCGCATATATATAGGTGGGAGGGGGGAGAGGCAGCCAGGGGGCGCCCCAAGTAGGATCCGAATCCTACTTGGGGTTTCCCCAAGTGGCGCCCCTCCTTTCCTTTTTTCACCAGAGAAGAAAGGGAAGGGGGAAGAGAGAAAGGAAGGGGGGCCGAACCCCCCTTTTTCCTTCTCCAATTCGGCCTCCTGCCATAGGGGGGGCGCGCCACCCCTTGTGGGCTGGTGTGCTCCCCTCTCATGGCCCATATGGCCCATATCTTTCCCCCGGGGGTTCCGGTAACCCCTCTCGTAGTCCGATAAATACCCGATACACTCCGGAACACTTCCGGTGTCCGAATACTATCGCCCTATATATCAATCTTTACCTCTCGACCATTTCGAGACTCCTCGTCATGTCCGTGATCTCATCCGGGACTCCGAACAATATTTGGTCACCAAATCACATAACTCATATAATACAATATCGTCATCGAACGTTAAGCGTGCGGACCCTACGGGTTCGAGAACTATGTAGACATGACCGAGACACCTCTCTGGTCAATAACCAACAGCGGAACCTGGATGCTCATATTGGCTCCTACATATTCTACGAAGATCTTTATCGGTCGAACCGTTATGACAACATACATTATTCCCTTTGTTCATCTGTATGTTACTTGCCCGAGATTCGATCGTCGGTATCTTCATACCTAGTTCAATCTCGTTACCGGCAAGTCTCTTTACTCGTTCCGTAATACATCATCCTGCAACTAACTCATTAGTCACTTTGCTTGCAAGGCTTCTTATGATGTGTATTACCGAGAGGGCCCAGAGATATCTCTCCAATACTCGGAGTGACAAATCCTAATCTCGAGCTATGCCAACTCAACAAACACCTTCGGAGATACCTGTAGAGCATCTTTATAATCACCCAGTTACGTTGTGACGTTTGATAGCACACAAGGCATTTCTCCGGTATCCGGGAGTTGCATAATCTCATAGTCGAAGGAATATGCATTTGACATGAAGAAAGCAATAGCAATAAAACTGAACGATCATAATGCTAAGCTAACGGATGGGTCTTGTCCATCACATCATTCTCCTAATGATATGATCCCGTTATCAAATGACAACTCATGTCTATGGTTAGGAAACCTTAACCATCTTTGATCAACGAGCTAGTCAAGTAGGGGCTCACTAGGGACACAGTGTTTGTCTATGTATTCACACATGAATTTAGGTTTCCGATCAATACAATTCTAGCATGAATAATAAACATTTATTATGAATAAGGAAATATAAAATAACAACTTTATTATTGCCTCTAGGGCATATTTTCTTCAGGACGGTAGCTGGCCAGGGCGCTATGGCCTCGGACCAGCGCGATGCGAGGCGACGGCGATATGGCCTCCGAGGAAACATGCGACCCAATGAAAGCAATGGTTTGGACTACCATTCAGAGGAGAAGTAAAAAAAAAATTAAACCGACAAGTCATTTCTCAAAAAAAAAAAGACAAGACATACTATATGCCAATGAAAGCGATGAAAAAAACTAATGAAAAAAAAAGACTGAGGACGGCGGCGAGTTACTCCTGCCCGGCCACGGCGAGCCCGGAAGTTGCTAAAATCTTAGCCCGGCGATCAGGTCTTCAGTTGGCTCAGGAGCTAAACACAAAAAGTTGACGTGGAGAAAGACTGCAAGGGTGTAGCGTCGATGTTGAATAGCCATGCAAAGGATCTATCAGCGTCAATGCTTCAGACCTTTCAGGAATCAAAGGTGGACTGGGTAAACCGTTCAGCAAATGACGCTGCACATTTGCTAGCTAGAGAGGGACTTCGTTTAGATGACCGTATGATTTGGGACAATGGGTCCCCGTATTTTGTGTTGGCACAATAAGCCACGGCGGGCGGGTCAGTGCGTGTGTGCGCGCGCCCACGGGGCGCGTCGGGCGCGGTCGGAGCCACGCCGGGTCCGTGGCGGGTGTGTGTGTGTTGTGTTGGGTGCGCGTGTGTGTGCATGCGACGCCCCGCTGTAGGGATAGGCCGTTGGCGACCTGGTCCGGGTGCGCGTAGAGATCGTGGAGGGCTCGGTGCGACTCGTGGGCGTGCGTGCGCGGCGAGATCGCGGCCTGAGCGGGCCGATCGGGCGTGCAGATGGGTAGGAGGCGAGGGGATCGTGCCCCAGCGCCGGCCTGGTATAAAGCCCGAGTGGAGGTTGTTGTAATGGCCGTGGTTATCGAGTCTGAGCTCGTGAAAAGTTGCCGTCGTTGCGGCGGGCGTTGTTGCGCCGGTAAAACTCCACCGTGTCCACTATCGTCTCCTTCCTCCCTCTCTTCTTCCTTGGTTTGTGCCGGAGAGATAGAGAGAGTGAGTTGCGTGAGCGAGGGCAGAGAGAGGAGCTTTCATTTGGTATCAGAGCCTCGTTGCGAAGGTGATTGTGACGCCCCCGGTTCAATCGTACACTAGTCATACACGCAAACGTGTACGATCAAGCCCAGGGACTCACGGGAAGATATCACAACACAACTCTAAACACAAATAAACGGAGGTCCACAATATTACAGACCAGGGATCCGAAGATCCGAATACATAAGTCAGTCATACAAATAATATCTGAGTACAGACATAGTTAGACAAGTTCTGCCTTAAGAAGGCTAGCACAAACAGCGACACTAGATCGAAAGGCGTTGGCCTCTTGCCTGGGAGCCTCCGATCCTACTCCTGGTCAGATGGCTCGATCCAGTAGTACGTGCCCTCTGGACCCGCCTGGTAGTAGGCTCCGGTGGTGGCGTCTGGCTCCTGGACTCCATCGTCTGGTGTATCATCAAGGTGGGGTATATGGGGGAAAAGAGAAAATAAAGCAACCGTGAGTACTCATCCGAAGTACTCAGCAAGCAAGGATCTATACTACATATGCAACATTATCAATGGAGAAAAGGCTGTATATGTGGACTGGGCTGCAGAAATGCCAGAATAGAGAGAAAGGCCTAGTCCTATCGAAGACTAGCATCTTTAAACATCTTCACAAAGCCATCATCTTGCAGCAGTAGAAGAGAGTAGAATAGCATTTTATTTAGCAAACATGTTGAAGTACAGCTCAAAGATCCTTCCTCGACTCCCAGCGAGAAAGTAATCCCGAAGCTTCAATTAAGTAACAAGTATCCAGTTTAAGTAGTAGATCGGGATACACAAACTGAGCGTCCTTTACCGTAGGACCGGCTATCGATAGAAGATTCATCCCTGCAGGGGTGCACATGCATCACAAACAGTATATCACGAAATCCTTTTGGGAATCGGGGTGCTAGTACTGGGGCAGATGTCAATTTTCTTTTAGTGTCTGAAAGCTTTCTTTGACATTTTTCTGCCACTCAATTTTAACACCTTTGTGAAGCAGATTTGTCAATGGTTTTGCAATCTTGAAAAGTTCTCAACGAATCGACGGCAATAAACTACGAGTCGAGAAACTTTTGCTTGCTTAACATTCTTGGGGGAGTCCAGAAGAATAGCCTGAACTCGTTCGGGTTAACAGCAATTCCCTCCTGGAAATCACATGTCCAGGTAAGTTACTTCCGGACCAAATTCGCATTTGGATACTTGGCAATACAACTGGTGTTTCTCGGAGCCTTTCTAGAACAAGGCAGAGATGTTCAGCATGTTCCTCTTTATTTCTTAGAATAGACCGAATATCACTCTAGATATACCACGACGAATTTGTCGAGGTAATCCATGAATATATAATTCATCAGACGGAGAACGTAGCTGGGGCATTCGTTAGGCCAATGACATGACGGTGTATTCATAGGAGCCATAACGAGTGACGAATGCAGTCTTGGATGTCCTCTTCACGGCACGGATCTGGTGATAACCCAACCTCAAGTCGAGTTTAGAGAACACCGATGATCCAGCGATGTTGATCATAAAGATCATTGATCCGGGGCAGTGGTATTTATTCTGGATTGTGGCTTGGTTAATGGCGGTAATTCCTGAACCAATCGTTAGTTCCATCCTTCTTCTAACGAAGAGTGAAGGTGGCTCCCCAAAGCAGAGAACTGGGGCGGATGAAACCACTCTTAAGTGACTTGTCGATTTCTTCCTTAAGCTCAGAGGTGATGCGGGGCATCTTATAAGGTCGCTTGGCATAGGAACGGTGCCAGGCTTCAAGTCGATGGCGAACTCGACAGCTCTAGCCGGGGGTATGCCTGAAGTTCTTCTGAAAGGACGTCTGGAAAATCTCAACGACAGGAACGTTCTCGATCCCTTCCAGAGGTGAGGCGTTCAAAGCATTCATAACATATATCTCAAGCTTCAGCGTCTCGAGTAATGCGGCGGTATAGTTCACTATCTCATCGTGGGGTGAAGAAGTTGGATGACTTTAGTGGCACAATGATCGAAGCAATGTAGCTTTCAACCAATCCATTCTGAGTATAGGTCTATGGTGGAAGACTTCAGGATATAGGGAAGCTAGGAATTCAAATTCCTCGATTTCAACAGGGACTTATGTGCCATCATAGTGGTTTGACATGCCTCCAGGGGTACGGACAACTATTGGCAGGTTCATCTTTTCGAATGTTATGTCATGAGATAATGCAAATCTTTCAGACATAATGAATGCGATGCTCCTGAATCAAATAATACAGAAGCAGGTACTGAGTTAACAAGAAGGGTACCCATCACGTAAGCAGGTTGATCCTGGACTTCTTCAATGTCAATGTGTAAGCCTGACCACGACCACGGTGAAGCAGCCCAGTATTAAGTTGCGGGTCTGATTGTTGCCACGGCCATTCCACAGCCACATAGGAAAATCTAACTGATTCTGAGTCTGGCGGACAGTCTTTAGCCTGTGGCCTGTTTTTGCGCACTTGAAACACAAACATCTTCAGGACGAAGAGGGGCATTGTTTCTGAATAGCTTGAGCCTTTGACGGTCTCGGTGTGGAGGAGCAACGTGGTGCAGCTTGTTCTTTGGCGCAGAGGTATTGGGACGAACGCGTTGTTGGGAATCAACTCTACGCTTCGGTGCCGAGCCCGAAGATGAGCCAGCATCACGATAGCGCTTCTGCGAGTCTCTGTGTTCCATCTGAGCGGTCTCAACGAGAATAGCCTTGTTCACTAAGTTGAGAGTCATTGATGTCTTGAGCAGCTAGTGCAGCTTGAGGTCAGGGTGTAGTCCATTACGGAACTTTCTCTGTCTGCGAGCATCTGTGGCGATGTCTTCTTCAGCATAGCGGGAGATCAAGCAAATTCCCGCTGATAAGCTTCGACGGTTTTATTGCCCTGGGTGAGGTTCTCGGAACTGGTCTCATGCGTTCCATAATTGCTTGAGGGATGTAACGTGTACGGAAAGCAGCCTGAACTCATCCCAGGTGATACTGTTCCAAACAGGCAGAGTACGCTGGTTTGTGGTCCCACCATTGAGCAGCGGGGCCCTTTAAGAAAAAGGCCGCGAAGGTGACAAAGTGGTCGGGGGGGCGACATTACTGACTCCATCTCGTGAGTGATGTCGCGGAGCAGTCATCCATCCAGGGGCTTGTCAGAGTTGCGAAACTGGCGTTGGGTTGAGTCCGTAAACTCTGTCAAAGTTTGACAGCGGTTTCTGTTCTGGTTGTTCTGATGCGGAAACTGAGCCATGATTCCAACCATGAACTGGCGGTTAGCGCTCGAACTGTTGCACATAGCTGCCATATAGTCTGGCGGTGGTGGATGTTCAGGGTACGACCACGACCACGACCACCTGGTCAACCATCCTGCTACTTATCAACAGGGGGTAGTTTAGTAAAGCAATTGCGAGTGTTTAGCGACAAGTATGAGTAGCACGACAATACCTTAAGCAGTGTAATAGATACATAACATGTTCGATTAAGACTACAGATCCATACACAAAGTCGGGTACATGACAGCATAACGGCGCAAATTAAAGCTAACATACTAGGCCGGCGCGCAGGCACGCGGTAAGGAAGTACACAACGAGACATAGCAAAGGCTACATCAACGTCGGAGAAAAACACTGTAACGGGGTAACTCGAGTGCGGACGACGAATATTCGTCCGGAAGGATCCTGTGCTCCATGTGCACTCTGATGCAGAACCCGCCTCGAACTGTAAGAAGAGGTCCACTTGTAGGTGTGTGACCTCCAACAGCAGGCCAGTCAATACAGCACATACTCGTAGTCCTGCGCGGGTAAAGGATGTGCTCCGGATGTATCCCTGCACGAACAGCGGGCATCAACTGCGTCATACATCTGTAAAGACGTGCTCGAGTGGCAACCAACTCGACGGCGAGAGACCGAACAGTGCGATCCAGAGCCTGAGTGCACTGAATCAGAACGGCGTGGTCATATCGGCGAGGCTCGTACGGGCACAGATAGCTGTGTAGTATCCGGTAGCATCTCCAGTAGGGGCATTGAATGTACGGAACTCAGAGTCATCCAAGATATCACCGAACTGTCCTCGAAGACGTGCGACAGCAGAGTAGGCGGCATCATGTATGCCATCTCAATCGTCACGCCAATCCGTGAAAAAGGTGTAACTCGGTGTCTGAGTCATTCTGCCGATCATAAATCCGAACTTCAGCATAGTACTGTTCCTGATTAAACTCGCGGTAATCCTCGTAAACCATGAACTCAGGGTACCAGCGGTAGCCAGTCTGGTCATGAGAGCGATCAGGACAGCTGGAAACCCAGGGGTATTACGAGCCCAAGTGCGAAGCACAAGCTGTGTCGTAGGACCGGTGGAAACAAACGGTCCATCTGAACAAGAGGAAATTCAACTTGTCAAATGACAATGAGAAGTATAACCGATCTCGGAGAGAAGGTTAACAAAACAATGGAAAGAAAATGATTATCGAGACTAATCAGATCAACGACAGGGCAATCGCACAGAATCCAGCTCTCCGGGTAGACGGGAATTACGAATCCTAAGTGTCGGCTGAGTAAACTTTATTTAACCCGAATAGAAGAGATGTTGAGGTCCCAGAGTTAAACGAGGAATAAAAGATCCTAATACCACCCAGTTGGCGACGTGGCCCGTAAGCCACACACCAAGTTAGTAAATTGTTTCTCGGTTTCTAGACCAACTTCGGCCAAGGAATTTGGAGGGGGGGCTTCCTACAGGCAGTCGGCTCTGATACCACGGGTGACGCTAGGGTTCGGGCGTCCCTGGGGGTATAGGCTAGGGGGCGCGGGTGGGCCGGCCGGCTGGGCTTCGGCCCAGTTGGGCCAGAGAGAGGGGGGGGTTTCCTTTTCTGTTTCTTTTTCTTTTATCTTTTTCTTTATTCTCCTTTCTCAGTTTAGTAAATAGTTAGGCCTCAAAATGGTTTTTGTAAAACATGAGACCTAGTTCATAAATACTAGTGCATTATTCCCTAACACCTAAAACTAGTTTGGACAAAACATAATTCCATATTTATTTCAGATTTAATAAATGGTTATTAAATACTATCTTTATCCACTGTTTGAGGTTGTTCGTGTCACTTATCCAATTCCAATGATGTTGGTTTCAATTTTAGAATAGCCTCTGGAATATTTGTTATTTATCTGACATTTTAGCTCCTATTTTGGACAACTTTCATATTCCACTTTCATTTAAATTTTGAATTTGACTTAGGAGTTGAAATGCAATGTGATGCTAATGATGATTATGCACTGTTGATCATGCTAACATGTCATTATCAAAAGTGATTACTGTTGCTAATCACCGGGGGTGTTACAACTCTCCTCATCTATTAAGAATTCTCGTCCCGAGAATTAAGAGGAAGACTGAAAGAAAGAGGGGTATTCTTCGCGAAGACGATCCTCGCGTTCCCAAGTGGCTTCATCTTCAGAATGATTTGACCACTGAACCTTGAGGAACTTGATTGACTTTTGACGTGTTCGACGCTCAGCTTGATCAAGAATACGGATGGGATGTTCTGGATAAGACAGATCTTCCCGTAATTCAAGCACTTCATGATCCACAGCTCGAATAGGATCCTTGAAGCAGCGGCGGAGTTGGGATACATGAAAGACGTCATGTACTTGAGAAAGGTTTGGCGGCAATTGCAACTGATATGCCACTTCTCCTCGACGGGCAAGAATACGGAACGGGCCAATGTAGCGAGGGGCTAACTTGCCTTTGATTCCGAACCGATGAGTGCCTCTCAACGGAGTGACGCGGAGGTAAGCTTGCTCGCCAGGTTGATAGACTATTTCCTGGTGCTTTCGGTCATAGTTGCTCTTCTGACGAGACTGAGCAGATTTCAAATGTTCACGAACAATGCGGACTTGTTCTTCAGCTTGCCGAATAATGTCCGGTCCGACGAGTGAGCGTTCCCCAGTTTCTGACCAATTCAGAGGGGTTCGACACTTACGACCGTATAGAACTTCAAACGGTGCCATCTTCAGACTAGCTTGATAGCTATTGTTGTAAGAGAATTCGGCATACGGGAGAGATTCCTCCCATTTCTTACCGAAGGAGATGACGCAAGCTCGAAGCATATCTTCGAGCACTTGATTCACTCGTTCCACTTGACCCTGTGACTGAGGGTGAAAAGCGGTGCTGAAAGACAGATGAGTTCCCATAGCTTCTTGGAAACTATTCCAGAATCTGGAGGTGAAGAGGCTGCCACGATCAGAACTGATCTCCAACGGAACACCGTGGAGTGACACAATCCGGGAAACATACAAGTCTGCTAACTGGCTAGCAGTGATTGTCTCCTTAACAGGCAGAAAGTGGGCAACCTTAGAGAATCGGTCAATGACAACAAAAATAGCATCATGACCCTTCTGGGATTTGGGAAAACCAGTAATGAAATCCATTTGGACCTTGTCCCATTTCCATTCAGGAATTTCCAGGGGTTGCAGAGTTCCTGCGGGCCTTTGATGTTGAGCTTTAACGCGGCGGCAAACGTCACACTCAGAAACATAACGAGCAATGTCTCGCTTCATATTAGGCCACCAGAATCTTTGAAAAATGTCACGGTACATCTTTGTGCTACCAGGGTGAATGGACAAGGGAGTGTCATGAGCTTCCTTCATAACGTTTTCCCTCTCATTCTTGAACTTGGGTACGAAGAGACGGTGTTGGAAAAATAGGATCCCATCTGCATCAAGATGGAATTCCGACGGCTTTCCTTTCTCGAGGTATCGCTTGATCTTTTCAACTTCAGGGTCATACCTTTGCATAACCTTAATGCCGTGTTCTAAATCTGGTTCAACAACCAGGGTATTGAGATAACCCTGTGGGACAATATGGAGGTTCAACTTGCAAAGCTCTTCATGGAGAAGAGGTTGTGTTTCTTGAACCATAAGATTGTTGCTATAGGACTTGCGACTCAAAGCATCGGCCATTACATTAGCCTTGCCGGGGGTATATGAAATATTCATATCATAATCGGCAATTGTTTCGAGCCATCTTTGTTGACGAAGGTTCAGATCTGGTTGAGTATATAAATACTTCAAGCTTTGGTGATCCGTGTATATCTCGCAACGGTTACCGAGAAGGTAATGTCGCCATAGCTTCAAGGCATAGATAACCGCAGAAAGTTCAAGATCATGCACGGAATAATTTTCTTCATGTGGACGCAATTGTCGGGAGGCATAAGCAATCACTTTGCGCTCTTGCATTAGGACACAGCCTAATCCTTGACGAGATGCATCACAGTATATCACGAAATCCTTTTGGGAATCCGGGGGTGCTAGTACTGGGGCAGATGTCAATTTATCTTTTAGTGTCTGAAAGCTTTCTTGACATTTTTCTGTCCACTCAAATTTAACACCTTTGTGAAGCAGATTTGTCAATGGTTTTGCAATCTTGGAAAAGTTCTCAACGAATCGACGGCAATAACTAGCGAGTCCGAGAAAACTTTTGACTTGCTTAACATTCTTTGGGGGAGTCCAGTCAAGAATAGCCTGAACTCGTTCGGGGTTAACAGCAATTCCATCCTTGGAAATCACATGTCCAAGGTAAGTTACTTCCGGAAGCCAAAATTCGCATTTGGAATACTTGGCATACAACTGGTGTTCTCGGAGCCTTTCTAGAACAAGGCAGAGATGTTCAGCATGTTCCTCTTTATTCTTAGAATAGACCAGAATATCATCTAGATATACCACGACGAATTTGTCGAGGTAATCCATGAATATATAATTCATCAGACGGGAGAACGTAGCTGGGGCATTCGTTAGGCCAAATGACATGACGGTGTATTCATAGGAGCCATAACGAGTGACGAATGCAGTCTTGGGAATGTCCTCTTCACGGACACGGATCTGGTGATAACCCAACCTCAAGTCGAGTTTAGAGAACACCGATGATCCAGCGAGTTGATCATAAAGATCATTGATCCGGGGCAGTGGGTATTTATTCTGGATTGTGGCTTGGTTAATGGGCCGGTAATCCTGAACCAATCGGTTAGTTCCATCCTTCTTCTTAACGAAGAGTGAAGGTGCTCCCCAAGCAGAGGAACTGGGGCGGATGAAACCACTCTTAAGTGACTTGTCGATTTCTTCCTTAAGCTCAAGAAGGTGATGCGGAGGCATCTTATAAGGTCGCTTGGCAATAGGAACGGTGCCAGGCTTCAAGTCGATGGCGAACTCGACAGCTCTAGCCGGGGGTATGCCTGGAAGTTCTTCTGGAAAGACGTCTGGAAAATCTCGAACGACAGGAACGTTCTCGATCCCTTCCAGAGGTGAGGCGTTCAAAGCATTCATAACATATATCTCAGCTTCAGCGTCTCGAGTAATGCGGGCGGTATAGTTCACTATCTCATCGGTGGGGTGAAGAAGTTGGATGACTTTAGTGGCACAATTGATCGAAGCAATGTGAGCTTTCAACCAATCCATTCTGAGTATGAGGTCTATGGTGGAAGACTTCAGGATAATAGGGGAAGCTAGGAATTCAAATTCCTCGATTTCAACAGGGACTTTATGTGCCATCATAGTGGTTTGACATTGGCCTCCAGGGGTACGGACAACTATTGGCAGGTTCATCTTTTCGAATGTTATGTCATGAGATAATGCAAATGCTTCAGACATGAATGAATGCGATGCTCCTGAATCAAATAATACAGAAGCAGGTACTGAGTTAACAAGAAGGGTACCCATCACAGTAGCAGGTTGATCCTGGACTTCTTCAATGTCAATGTTGTAAGCCTGACCACGACCACGTGAAGCAGACCCAGTATTATAGTTGCGGGTCTGATTGTTGCCACGGCCATATCCACGGCCAGCACGAGGAAAATCTAACTGATTCTGAGTCTGGCGGCAGTCTTTAGCCTGGTGGCCTGGTTTGCGGCACTTGAAACACAAACCATCTTCAGGACGAAGAGGGGCATGGTTCTGGATAGCTTGAGCCTTTGACGGCCTCGGTGGTGGAGGAGGCAGACGTAGTGCAGCATTGTTCTTTGGCACAGAGGCATTGGGACGGAACGCGTTGTTGGGAATCCAAACTCTACGCTTCGGTGCTGAGCCCGAAGATGAGCCAGCATCACGATAGCGCTTCTGCGAGTCCTTGTGTTCCATCTGAGCGGTCTCAACGAGAATAGCCTTGTTCACTAGAGTTGAGAAGTCATTGATGTCTTGAGCAGCTAGTGCAAGCTTGAGGTCAGGGTGTAGTCCATTACGGAACTTCTCCTGTCTGCGAGCATCTGTGGCGATGTCTTCTTCAGCATAGCGGGAGAGATCAAGAAATTCCCGCTGATAAGCTTCGACGGTTTTATTGCCCTGAGTGAGGTTGCGGAACTGGGTCTTCATGCGTTCCATAATTGCTTGAGGGATGTAACGTGTACGGAAAGCAGCCTGGAACTCATACCAAGTGATGACTGTTCCAACAGGCAGAGTACGCTTGTGTGTGTCCCACCATTGAGCAGTGGGGCCCTTTAAGAAAAAGGCCGCGAAGGTGACAAAGTTGGCGGGGGCGACATTAGCAGACTCCATCTCGTGAGTGATGTCGCGGAGCCAGTCATCGGCATCCAGGGGCTTGTCAGAGTTGCGAAACTGCGTTGGGTTGAGTCGCGTAAACTCTGTCAAAGTTACTGAAGCTGGGTTCTGGTTCTGGTTGTTCTGATGCGGAAACTGAGCCATGATTCCAACCATGAACTGGCGGTTGAGCTCGAACTGTTGCATCATAGCTGCCATATAGTCTGGCGGTGGTGGATGTTCAGGGGTACGACCACGACCACGACCACCTGGTCTAACCATCCTGCTACGTATCAACAGGGGGTAGTTTAGTAAAAGCAATTGCGAGTGTTTAGCGACAAGTATGATGTAGCACGACAATACCTTAAGCAGTGTAATAGATACATAACAGTAGTCGATTAAGACATACAGATCCATACACAAAGTCGGGTACATGCGGACAGCATAACGGCGCAAATTATAAGCTAGACATACTAGGCGGCGCGCAGGCACGCGGTAAGGAAGTACACAACGAGACATAGCAAAGGCTACATCAACGTCGGAGAAAACCACTGTAACGGGGTAACTGCGAGTGCGGACGACGAATATTCGTCGCGGAAGGATCCTGTGCTCCATGTGCACTCTGATGCAGAACCCGGCCTCGAACTGTAAGAAGAGGTCCACGTGTAGGTGTGTGACCTCCAACAGCAGGCCAGTCAATACCAGCATACATCTGAGTCCTGCGCGGGTAAAGGATGTGCTCCGGATGTATCCCTGCACGAACAGCGGGCATCAACTGCGTCATAGCATCGTAAAGACGTGCTCGAGTGGCAACCAACTCGACGGCGAGAGCCCGAACAGTGCGATCCAGAGCCTGAGTGCACTGAATCAGAACGCGGTGGTCATATCGGCGAGGCTCGTACGGGGCACAGATAGCTGTGTAGTATCCGGTAGCATCTCCAGTAGGGGCATATGGAATGTATCGGAACTCAGAGTCATCCAAGATATCACCGAACTGTCCTCGAAGACGTGCGACAGCAGAGTAGGCGGCATCATGTACTGCCATCTCAATCGTCACGCCTAATCCGTGAAAAAGGTGTAACTCGGTGTCTGAGTCATTCTGCCGATCATAGATACGAACATCAGCATGGTACTGCTCCTGATTAAACTCGCGGTAATCCTCGTAAACCATGTACTCAGGGTACCAGCGGTAGCCAAGTCTGGTCATGAGAGCGATCAGGACAGCTGGAAACCCAGGGGTATCACGAGCCCAAGTGCGAAGCACAAGCTGTATCGTAGGACGCGGTGGAAACAAACGGTCCATCTGAAACAGAGGAAATTCAAACTTGTCAAATGACAATGAGAAGTATAACCGATCTCGGAGAGAAAGGTTAAACAAAACAATGGAAAGGAAAATGATTATCAGACTAATCAGATCAACGACAGGGCAATCGCACAGATATCCAGCTCTCCGGGTAGACGGGAATTACGAGATCCTAAGTGTCGGCGTTAGTAAACTTTATTTAACCCGAATAGAAGAGATGTTAGAGTCCCAGAGTATAGACGAGGAATAAAAGATCCTAATACCACCCAGTTGGCGACGTGGGCCCGTAAGCCACACAGCCAAGTTAGTAAACTAGTTTCTCGGTTTCTAGACTCAACTTCGGCCAAGGAATTTGGAGGGGGCTTCCTACAGGCAGTCGGCTCTGATACCAACTTGTGACGCCCCCGGTTCAATCTTACACTAATCATACACGCAAACGTGTACGATCAAACCCAGGGACTCACGGGAAGATATCACAACACAACTCTAAACACAAATAAACGGAGGTCCACAATATTACAGACCAGGGATCCGAAGATCCGAATACATGAGTCAGTCATACAAATAATATCTGGGTACAGACATAGTTAGACAAGTTCTGCCTTAAGAAGGCTAGCACAAACAGCGACACTAGATCGAAAGGCGTTGGCCTCCTGCCTGGGAGCCTCCGATCCTACTCCTGGTCAGATGGCTCGATCCAGTAGTACGTGCCCTCTGGACCCGCCTGGTAGTAGGCTCCGGTGGTGGCGTCTGGCTCCTGGACTCCATCGTCTGGTGTATCATCAAGGTGGGGTATATGGGGGAAAAGAGAAAATAAAGCAACCGTGAGTACTCATCCGAAGTACTCAGCAAGCAAGGATCTATACTACATATGCAACATTATCAATGGAGAAAAGGCTGTATATGTGGACTGGGCTGCAGAAATGCCAGAATAGAGAGAAAGGCCTAGTCCTATCGAAGACTAGCATCTTTAAACATCTTCACAAAGCCATCATCTTGCAGCAGTAGAAGATAGTAGAATAGCATTTTATTTAGCAAACATGTTGAAGTACAGCTCAAAGATCCTTCCTCGACTCCCAGCGAGAAAGTAATCCCGAAGCTTCAATTAAGTAACAAGTATCCAGTTTAAGTAGTAGATCGGGATACACAAACTGAGCGTCCTTTACCGTAGGACCGGCTATCGATAGAAGATTCATCCCTGCAGGGGTGCACTACTGTTACCCAACACGCTCGATCAACTCTGGCCGGACATACTTGATGGGTAATGCCCGTCCTCGGAAGATCAACACGAAGCAGCGCTCTACCTAGGCTCAGCAGAGAGGTCAGCACGCCGGACTAACCTATGCACCCAGGGGTCTCGGGCCATCGCCCTGGGCACCCTGCGCGTTGCGTGGCTGGCCGGGGTGCAGGCGCGACACTGAACTCGCCAGTGAAGTATCCAGCCCAATCCCGACGATCAGCCCGCACGGTGAATCGTGACGTCTGATAAGCTTTCGGCGAAACGTACATCGCAGAGGGCCCCATAACCATCATCCCGCGTGGTGGCAGTGCGTATAGGGCACGTCGACCCACTCAGATCACACACCCAAATCCAATAGGCTCAATTAGTATCAAGCGGAGACAATCAGAGTCTCTGATGCTCCGCCACAATGTCACACTCGAGTGCCCTTCCGGCACACCCGAAATCATAGATCCCCAGCGGGTACCCACCAGGGTGGACCCGCCTGTGAAAAAGGTCAAGTAACCGTGTGGTCATAATCATCAGGGTGAACGTAAGAGGTATCACCCTCGAGGTTCACACTGAGGGGTTGCACGACAGAGTCGTATCGGACATGGAGAAGGAGGAATCACCCTCGATGACCACGACCGTACAGCTATGCTGCAGAGTATTCATCAGGAGTGCGTTACGAGGTATCACCCTCGGCACTCGATAGTTACTACGCAGAGTCGTACAACTAAGGGGGTGTGAAGTGAGGCGTCTGTCTCTGATCGAAGATCACGTTGATCGAGTCGTCGATGAACAAGCAGGGGCGACAAAGTAAGGTGGTGGGGTCACAGATGGTTCATACCAACCTATACTAAACAGTTTATCATAGGCAGGTAAGGTAGCAATGAACAGGTTACAACAGCAGGCTATGCATCAGAATAGGAGCATACATTAACAGTAGCGAAATCTAATGCAAGCAGGAGAATAGAATGGGCGATATCTGGAATGCTCAAGGGGGGGGCTTGCCTGGTTGCTCTGGCAAGAGAGGGAGGTCGTCAACGGGCTGCTCGTCGGTAGAGTAGTCGTAACCTGGTGCAGCGTCGTCGGTCTCGGCGTCTATCGAGAGAGAAGGAGGGGGAGAGAAACAATAAATTCACGGCAATAATGCAAACAATATGTATGACATGCCTAAATGATATGCCGGGGTGTTCTACTGCCTAACTAAACGATTTAGTTAATTTAGGAATTTATTTGGATTTATTTAATTAAAGTTGGGCACTATTCATTTATTGAAATCGGTCTAATTGTTCAACGTTCTTATAGTTGCGGGCATCTGACGGAGATACCGAGGGCGTATCCGGGTTCGTATCGTCGTTCTGAGCAAGTTTCATGTATAAAATATTTTCATCGGAGTTACGGTTTAAAAGATATGATTTTCTAAAGTTTTTATTAATTTCTGAAATTTAATTAATTATTTAATTCAACATTATCCGAAACAGTGATTGATGACGTCAGCATGACATCATGCTGACGTCAGCAGCCACCTGACAGGGTGGGTCCCACCTGTCATAGGCTGTTAGATTAATCAGGTTTAATTAATTTAATTACTGATTAATTAACTAATTAATTAATATTAAATTAATCTAATCAGGGTTAATTAGCCTAATTAATTAATTAATTAATTAATTATTTTTATTTTATTTTTCTTTTTATTATTATTTTTTTTTTAAACGTTTTGGGCGGGGCCCATACGTCATAGGCCCATAGGGGCCAAACGGGCGCTGGGCACCAGCCCAATACGGCGCAGCGGGCGCGGGCGTGGGAGGCCACGGCAGCGCGCGCGGGGCCGGAGCGGCAGGGGGTGGTGGCGCGCGGCGCGGGCGGCGGGGCCGGAGGCGAGCGGGGCGGCGCGGTGGCCGGAGCGGCAGCGGGCGACGGCGCGCAGTGCGGGGCGGGGGCCGGAGCGGGTCGGCGCGGGGCGAGCGCGCGCGCACGCGACGCACGGCGAGCGCGAGCCGGCAGGGAGCGGGCCGGGCGCGGCGCGGGCGCGGCCGGGGCGCATCCGGCGCGCGGCGGGGCGGGGGCGAGCGAGGCGAGAGAGAGAGGAAAGCCCGGGGCCGGGCCTCACCGAGCGATGTAGGGGGGAGGCAATGGGCGCGGGGAGGCGAGCGGCGACGGTGGTCGGCGACGAGGCGGTGACGGGGCGCGGTCGGGGACGAGCGGCGTGGCGTCGGGCGCGCGGCGGTGGTGACGAGCGCGAGCGCCCGAGGGAGAGGGAGGGAGCGAGGAGGGGCGTGGCTCACGGGGAGGATGCAGGGAACGGGGCAGTGGGCGCGGGGAGGAGTCGGAGACGTCGGCGACGCGGTGACGGCGGGTTCGGGGCGACGGCAGCGGAGTGCGGCGGCGATGCGCGGACGCGCGCCAGATCCAGAGAGAGGGGGGGAGAGTGGGGAGTGGGTGACGCTAGGGTTCGGGCGTCCCTGGGGGTATAGGCTAGGGGGCGCGGGTGGGCCGGCCGGCTGGGCTTCGGCCCAGTTGGGCCAGAGAGAGGGGGGGTTTCCTTTTCTGTTTCTTTTTCTTTTATCTTTTTCTTTATTCTCCTTTCTCAGTTTAGTAAATAGTCAGGCCTCAAAATGGTTTTTGTAAAACATGAGACCTAGTTCATAAATACTAGTGCATTATTCCCTAACACCTAAAACTAGTTTGGACAAAACATAATTCCATATTTATTTCAGATTTAATAAATGGTTATTAAATACTATCTTTATCCACTGTTTGAGGTTGTTCGAGTCACTTATCCAATTCCAATGATGTTGGTTTCAATTTTAGAATAGCCTCTGGAATATTTGTTATTTATCTGACATTTTAGCTCCTATTTTGGACAACTTTCATATTCCACTTTCATTTAAATTTTGAATTTGACTTAGGAGTTGAAATGCAATGTGATGCTAATGATGATTATGCACTGTTGATCATGCTAACATGTCATTATCAAAAGTGATTACTGTTGCTAATCACCGGGGGTGTTACAGTGATCGCCGGCGATGTCGCTTGTGCCTTATGCCGGCGGAGCGGGCAGCTCGCTGCCGCAGCCGGTGCCGATGCTCACCGGTGAGAATTACACCGCGTGGGCGATCAAGGTCGAGGCCAACCTCGACACAGCTGGGCTATGGGAGGCGTGCGTTCCGGCGGAGGACGCGGCCGCGGCGGTCATCGCCAAGAAGGACAAGCCGGCGCGGGCTTATCTGCTCGGGGCGCTCGCGGAGGACCTCCTGCTGCAGGTGACGTCCAAGAAGACGGCGGCTGAGGTTTGGGCCAGCCTGAAGGCGCGGTTCGTCGGCGCGGATCGAGTCCGGGCGGCGCGGCTGGGCACGTTCCGCGGTGAGTTCAAGCTGCTGCGCATGGCGGACGGCGACACACAGGATGGGTTCGCCGGCAAGCTCGGCGGCATGGCGGCGCGCTTCGCGGGGCTCGGCTCGACACTGAAGGACGCCGCGCTCGTGAAGAAGCTGCTCGACTCCGTGCCGGATCGCCTGTACGCGGCGGTGGCCGGGATCGAGCAGTTCTGCGACGTCACGACGATGCCGTTCGAGGAAGCGCTCGGGCGGCTGAAGGCGTTCGACGAGCGGCTACGGCGACGTGGACAAGCGGGCGGCGAGCGGGCGGACGGCCAGCTCATGTTCACGGCGGCGCAGTGGCGGGCGCGGGAGCGGCAGCAAGGCGGCGCACGGGATGACGACGACGGGCGGAGTGTGGCGTCGGGCAATGGTGACAAGAGACGCGGGCGCTGCTACAAGTGCGGCGAGTGCGGCCACTTCAAGCGGGAGTGCCCCCAGCTGCGGAAGGCGCCTGCAGCGGAGCGAGCGCTGTTGGCGGATGCCGGCGTCGAGGACGACGGCCTCCTCTAGGCCGTGGCTTAGGGGGGGTGAATGTTGGCACAATAAGCCACGGCGGGCGGGTCAGTGCGTTTGTGCGCGCGCGCACGGGGCGCGTCGGGCACGGTCGGAGCCGCGCCGGGTCCGTGGCGGGTGTGTGTGTGTTGTGTTGGGTGCGCGCGTGTGTGTGCATGCGACGCCCCGCTGTAGGGATAGGCCGTTGGCGACCTGGTCCAGGTGCGCGCAGAGATCGTGGAGGGCTCGGTGCGACTCGTGGGCGTGCGTGCGCGGCGAGATTGCGGCCTGAGCGGGCCTATCGGGCGTGCGGATGGGTAGGAGGCGAGGGGATCGTGCCCCAGTGCCGGCCTGGTATAAAGCCCGAGTGGAGGTTGTTGTAATGGCCGTGGTTATCGAGTCTGAGCTCGTGAAAAGTTGCCGTCGTTGCGGTGGGCGTTGTTGCGCCGGTAAAACTCCACCGTGTCCACTATCGTCTCCTTCCTCCCTCTCTTCTTCCTTGGTTTGTGCCGGAGAGACATAGAGAGTGAGTTGCGTGAGCGAGGGCAGAGAGAGGAGCTTTCATTTTGCGTATTATTGCCTCAGAGATTTCCGAGAACATTATTTTAATAAAACACTATTTTCTCTAAAAAAAACGAGGACAAGTCATATATACCCATGAGAAAAGCCAATGAAAAAAGAAACTGATGGTTTGGACTAGCATTGAATGGACAAGTCAATGGTACATTATTTAAACTGCCGTCACAGTTGGCGAGGAATGGAAGGAGTATAAGCGCTGACCCTGACATATATGAATGTATGATATTTTTTCCCCTCCCGTTGCACAGACCATTATAAATGACGGTACGTATCTTTGGTCTTTTGTTCATTTGTCGTTTTTTTGTCCATCCATCGTCTTTTCATCCTTCAGTCGAGGATTATTAAAGGTAGACGCTGCACTACCATTAAATGGAGAAGTCTCACGAAAAGGGACCTGTCAGCTTGGAGGAGCAGAATAAATTCGGCCTCAACTCCGATCGCTACTGCATGTGCCGAGTCAGAAAAGTCTTGACAGAAAAAATGTGCGAGGTGATGATGAGTGGATCCACATATGAGCAAGAAGGATTTAAAATTAAATTCCACGCTGAAACGGGATTGTGTGTGGAAAATACAGTGGTCAAGTGGACCCTTGACATGATTATGTATGAGCATATGAGTTGGACGACCTGCACGGAAAATAGGCAGACGCCACGCGATGTGGAATAAGGACATGGCTAAGTGAAACCCGACATGCGCGGGAAATACAGACGTGGCTAAGTGAACCCAAACAGAGCCAGACGATGAAGCACAATTGTACTTCATTTTCATTAAATTCGAGTGTTCTTTAATTTTCACCCCCGTTGCATGCATGGGCATATGTGCTAGTTCATGAAAAATGTGAAGAGCAGGCCAGATTTGTGTTACTCCCGTAATGGTCTACGATCTAATCTACTCCAGACCAGAACAATGATAATTGCTGTGTTGTTTAGTTACATAACTGTAAGGGCAGGCCTCTCTTTGGTTCAAAGGATTTCCATAGGATTTTGGATTATTCGTTTCTTAGGAATTTTTTCTAGTGCCTGTTCGGTTTGTAGAACCATGAACCATAATAATTAAATATACTTCTCTCAATATGTAACCGTGCCACCTTTAATATGCACAATGCATGTGAAAATGCCTAGTACTTCAAAATGCAACCATGCATGCTACTTATATTCAATAAATATTTACAACTATGTAGTGCTTATATTAGTAATCCAATGAGATATTCATTTTCCATATGACCAAATCTCACTGAAATATATTATATGCCTACCTTCCTTACTAAATCATGTCGTCACGATGTGAAGATCCACAGCTTTTCCGCAGTAAGCATGTTCGTTGGTTCAGTCTTGATCCGCCTGCATATGCATGTTGTCATCGTGGCAACAGGATGAGTATGTGACGGCTGTCAATCAGCATAATTAGCAAACGGCATGGCAGGGAACGAACATGTACCAGGATACTTGCGGATTAGGTAAGTTATAGCTAGCCAGCCTATCTGTGATCGCTATGCGGAGGGCCGACCTCTTTTCCCCATGGGGTGTCTCCGCCTGACGTCCGTCTCCAGCCCCGGCGCCGCAGGCCTCCCCGGCAGGCGGACACACCATTTGTCGGCAAAATAAAGGGATTTCATCATGAGTAACAGTGAGTTGTGTAAAAATCTCGATGACGCAATAAATAGCATTATCAATCGTGCAAAGCCTCATATCAATCGCTCTTCTCGGTTATAAGCCCACGTCCAATGTTCATCATATAATCAAGGACAGCAGCAGTTCTTTTAGAGGAAAGCAACCACCTCTAATCCAATCATCTTTCTGTCACCGAAATTAATCAATTTCGAGTCTTTGCTCTTGAGAGGATGTATTATGCAGTGTTTTGCAGACTTGCACGGAGCGAAAGATATCGGTGGTATATATATATGTTATTTCCTGTTCTCTATCTCATTTATTTTTCTTATGATTCTCCATTATGCAAAAGAGATATATTCCGCCGCATTTTATTGATACTAATAAGCTATCTTTATGTGAGCAGCATGATAGCTATTATATATCGCAAAGTCCACTGCTCCTACCTCTCTCTTGGTCAGTCACTGATGCCAGGGGATCATGTCAATAACTTTATGAATCCTGTTTTCTGAATGAAATTCTTTGATGATTGCCATCCATCAGTTTCAGAAATTCTTTGAGTATGAAATTATTCTTACAATTTTTTTTCTGCTGCAGCCTTTTTTCCTATATGCCGTTGTAAGCAGTAGTTTTTATTTGTTACCGAAAAAGGCTTTCGCCCCGCTTTATAAATAAAGCAAACCACCGAGCACAAAGTCAACATGGTACCATCCGAACAACACACACACACAACGCCACCGTAGACAAGATCCAACACACACACATCCAAACACTACACGAGGTTCAGCTGTGGGCACAGCACAACAAGCCCAACACAGAAATGAAGCACGCACAACACATAAACGACGGTGACAGCAAAGAGGAGAAAGTCTAGTCCGGCTCTGGTGGTGGTGGGGGAAGCGGTGGAGCCATCCGGAGAGCCATCGCGCGAAGCTGGGTGATGATGGAGGTGATGGCGTCTCTCTCCCTGGGGCAGCTAAGCGGCCGCCAAAGCTACAGGTAACCAGACCATTTGAACAAAGCATCAGTAGCACGACGAAGAGGGACACGCTGAATCACAAGCTTATTCCTAATAGTCCACAGCGTCCAGGCTAGCACCATTTATTTGTTGTCGACCTAAGAAACCATTTATTTCCATTTATGGATTCCTTGTTCCATAAGAAGTCTTGTTACCAAGTTGTGGTCAGCGACTTGCTTGTAAGTAATTATATTTGCAAATCATCCTCTTTGTTCGTCCTGTAGTTTTTTCATTGGAGTATGTTCACCTTCAATGTTTAGTCATGTGCATGCTGATGTGTTGTAATTTAGGTTGGTAAGTTCAAGCATTTGTGGAAAGAGTTAGTTGATCGAGACTCGAGAGTATAGTTTCGATAATTTCAGAATTGTCTATCTTGCTATGCCAAGACAAGGAAATGGGTAGTGCTATCTAGAATTAGGTTTATTTAATGTTCATTGCCTGTCATTTGTTAAATATATTTTCTTGTATCGATGTTATTCAGTTATGCCTTATTTTCTTTTTAGGAATGATTGTGGTGTCTTTGTCATGAAATGCATGGAAATTTGGAATCCTAGATTGTTCTTCATGATTATTTCTCAAGAGTCAACATTCCAAACATAAGAATTCAATACGCGAATCAGCTGTTCTTTGGTTCAAAGAATACTGCTGATAAATTTGTTTGTAACAAATTTCTTACGAGAGATAGTCCTCTTGATCTTCATCTTTTTTTCTCTACTTCCTTTTTTCCTGCTAAGTACCTATGGGCTAATGTTTACTAGTGTTTTGTTAATTTCTGTAGGGCAAATTTCATCATGTCAGAAAGAGTATAACTGCAGATTGAACGAGTCTCGTATAACCAGGACAGAGGAGAAATAGGTACTGTACTAGGGCAATGCCCGCTCATTACGCGGGGAATTGTGATTATATTTTCAGTGAGGGTTTTAGTCAAATTAGTTTTATGCCATCTACTATGGTACATTAACTATTGATGAGAAACAAAAAAGGGTATGCTTTAGATCAAAGATCTAAGACAACAAAGTAGTGCCGCAATGTACATTCCCAATCACCGAATGAAGTACCTTCGAGGGGAGCATACATATCCATTACTGCGAAAATAAACTAGATGCACGTATCCGAGTGTGCTTGCTGAACTCTTTTCATTTGAACATTAGAGCGTCACAGTCTTATGCTCACTATGTGTGCCAGTGTCTGATGATGTAACTACATGATCCGATGATGCCCAAGTGATTTCATCAGGAGCGGGAAAACACCAGTTCATGGGAGAAGACGCTGCTTAATTTTTGCTCAAATCAACTGCCTTTAAGTTTTACAACTTGAATATAACTATACATGCAGTGAATTCAACTATTGAAATCAATGTGATGATCACCAATATGCCTTGTCTTTCTTAAGAGCTTCGGGAAGGTATGCACAAATGTTTGGATACTACCGGTCCAGATATTTTTGAAAGAGTGACGATCTGAAACAAAATTATGTATATACTTGGCATATTATACGTAAAAAAGGAAGGTTACCTTTCATAATCATGATAGAAACCCAATCCCCGGCGACCATTCGCCAGGAGGAATGGCAAACGCGAACCCCCAGGAAGGCAGTTTATGTGGCTGGGGGTGGCTTTTTTTTAAAACTGGCATGGCAGTTTGTTTAAAATGCGGGGAGTTTTGGGCGTAAACTGCCACCATCAGATTTAGATCTGACGGTTCTGGGGTGTTCACCGGGATTTGGTTCCTGACGAATGTTCGCCAGGTAGCTTTACCGTCATGATAAATTATATTGGTGATTTTTTTAGTAGAATCCATCTAATTGGTGGGTTCTTTGTTGTAAATGGTTACTTAGTGAGTCCTTTGGCCATTTAGGGATCATATAGTTTTCAGTTTCTACATTTTTCAGTCACAGCTCATAAGATGCTGTAAAATGCAATCATGCCAAAGTTCTTGATTTAAAGAGAACCGGAATCCTCCTACCAACCATGTCCTTCATTTAATAATAGGCATGACATGGACCTATATATATATTTGCAGTGTCTCAAGATACTACTACTAGGTAGTAAGGTCGGTCGGCCCCTAGAGAGTGATTTCGGCTACTTTGTCCCACAGTCCCAGCACTTTGCTCAGTGCAAGCCATAGCTGCCCTCCTTAAAAGTTGGAGGAGAGAAGCTAGGGTACGTATTTCTTCATAACACAACTAATACACAACTCACTTGTGAGTAGGAAGTGAAGGAAGATGTGTATGGACGATACTTATCTTGGTGTGTTTCCATTGGCACCGAGCTAATATATTCACACAATGCGGCGGTGCAAGCTGCAAGATTAGAAGTAGGAGACATCAGGGATTGCAAGGCTACAGTACAGCTCAGATGGTCCATTCCAGCTTTAGCGCCTCCCAAGGTAATTGCTCCGTATACAAGTCAGCCTCCAAAGGATCCACAGCAACACGCTGCGCTTTGCGACGTTCTCCGACGAGGTCAAGATGGAGCACCTCGTCGCGTCAAGCCACTGAGTGAACACATCCAGCTCTGATGACATATCGTGCAGTAGTACCCCCTATCATGGAAACGAACACAAATTGTATGAAACAAACACATGGATTAACAAGGTTTTGTATGACTAACTTATTGTATGAATGGACTACTGGGTTGACTATTAGTGACATGGCAACTTCATATAGCCGTTTGTTAGCTATAATATCAACCTTGCTCTAATGCATACATCCGAGAATTAGTGCAAGAACAAATGATAGAGCCAACAGCTGGCTATATAAATTGCCATGTCATCAAGAGTCAACCTTATTAATTACTCATAAAATAGAGTTGGCTATCAGGTTAGTCTTTTTTCTTACTTTTTCTCTATCTCTTTCCTCTCATTAGCTATAGAATGTGCTTGCTGATGTTGACTTTCATCTAAAGTTCACATATGTGTTAGTTGGCTGGGAAGGACCAGCTGATGATGCTAACATTCTCGCTGGCAGCATCGCAAGGCCTGATGGCATCAATATCCCCGATGACAAGTCCACTGCTCCTACTTCTCTCTTCGTCAGTCATAGATGCCAAGGGGTCAGGTCAATAACTTTTTGATTTCTGTTTTTGCCGGAAATTGTTCGATGATTGCCATCCATCAGTTTCTAAAAGGCATTACTTCTCTTATATTGGCGTAATTATTCTCTTTATTTCAAGCACCATCTATTTTCATTTACATACATGCCAATAACTGTTTTGCAATGGTTTGTTTGCCGATTCTTATAGATTTTATAGGAAAACATTCTAAAATACAGTAATATAGATCAGCTTAAACTCATACGAAATGCTTTTAAAGGGGCAAGTCAAGCAAAGAAAATTGATGAATGTGAATGTATGATATTTTCTTCTTGCTCTTTGTTCTTGTTCTCACCACTTATGTTTGTGTAATATATAACTTGTTCTTACAAATATTTTTCTATTGCAGCTATTCTTTCCTATATGCCATTGTAAGCATGCACTTGTTTCTACTTGTTGTCGACAAAACCGTCTATTTGCATTTATGGTTTCCATGTTCCGTATGAAGTCTCGTTACAAAGTTGTGGTCAGCGAGATGCTTGTAAGTAGAGTGAATTGCAAAAAACATCGCTATTGAAAACTAGGGTTGCAGAAACCACAATTCTACAGTTTTGTGCCAAAAACTACTAATTCTGAGCTTTTTTTTTTTGCAAATAACACTAGTTGGCGACTTAGTCCATTTTGACCATGATTATGACAGGTGGGTCCTACTTTTGCTGACGTGGCAGAACTGTTCACGTGAGATGACGTTAGTTCTAAATTTACAAAACAGTCCCTAACATTTTGCATAGAGACCCTTCAATCAAAAATAGAAAAAGCAATCAACCCCATCAGCAGGGGAGGCGTGGTGAGCTGCTGCTGCTCCTGCCCCCGCCGGCACAGGGAGGCGTGGAGAGCTGCTGCTGCTCGTGCCCCGGCCGCTGCAGGGAGGTGCGGTGGAGCTGCTGCTGCTCGTGCCCCGGCCGGCGCGGTGAGTCGCGGTGAAGCTGCTGTTGGCGCGCACACCGGCGCGCTCGAGATCCACCAAGACGGGAGCGCCTGATGAGTTCGGGCTGTGGTATGGCCAGAGCAAGGCGTACGAGCCGCGAACGCCGCTCATGATGGCTGCCACGTACGGCAGCACGCGAGTCGTCTCGCTGCTGCCCACGTGCACCGGCTGGGTCGATGTTTTTTTTTTTAACGAAGACGCTGGAAGCGTCCAGCTTTAAATCAATAAAGCCATAAGACAACATCCACATAGGTTCCGACCCTTCCAAACACATCCACATAGGTTCCGACCCTTCCAAACAAATCGAACGACACAAGACAGCATAGGCGCGATTCAAGCTCATTCCAAAATACAGGAAGCAAGGAAACTCAAGATAACTCTCCATTTGGAACAACATGTCCTTCCTCCCGGCGCAAACTTAAGACTCCAGAAGGGATGACCAACTACGTAGGTTGACGAGCAAGCGTTAAAGTGTTGCTGATCTTCTCCATGATTTCCCTCATATGCTCAGCATCGCGTTGCTTCCCCAACGGTGTCCACATCTGTAGGAAGAGATGACATTTGAAAATAACGTCAGCGGGGTGAGCAGGGTATTTCTTTTCGATCGTAATTTTGTTTCGTGTCGTCCAAATAGACCACAGAAGGGCCCCTATGCAACGCCACACGATCCATGCACTAGACCCCCTCCGGATATGCAATATAGCTAACAGATCCGAACCCGACGCTGGGTTCCAGTTCTGGTGGAATGCGACCCTAATCGTGCTCCACGCAAACCTAGCTAAAGCGCATTGAAAGAAGACGTGGTTCGCGTCCTCCTGTAAACCACACACGACGCAGGAACCATTAGATGGACCATCACGCTTGGCCACATTATCCGCCGTCGGGAGACGATTTTCAAACATTTGCCACAAAAAGATCTTAATCTTGAGTGGTATACCAGCCTTTGGAAGAGCATAGGGTAGGATTGCCATAGCGGCCGCGTATCAATCTAGTTATTGAGCCAAAACCGCGTGGACATGCTGTTATTAATATCAAAACGGGCCCCTACCAAAAATGCCGATCGGACCGCTTGGATCCCGTTCCATAACGCCGAGCCCGAAGGTTTCGCCTTAAATAGATTTCCATCAAGGAAATATTTTGCCCGCAGGAGATCCGCCTAGAGCCCCGACTCATTTTGGGCCAGGCTCCACCACCACTTGGTGAGAAGGGCCACATTCATAAGCTTGGAATTGGTAATCCCCAAGCCTCTGTTTTCTTGGCCTACATACCGCTCACTTAACCAAGTGATATTTCTGTTTGATTCCAGTTCCTTCCCAAAAGAACCTGGAGCGAGGGGTGTCTAACTTCGAGTGGACCCCATCCGCCAGAAGAAACATTCCCATGGTGAAAAGTGGTAGGGAGGAGAGGCTAGAATTAGTAAGAATTAGCCTAGCCGCCGAAGACATAAACCTCCCTCGCCACGGGCTAACCCTATTAGCCACCTTGCCATATAGTGGCTCCCACTCGGAGATCGAAAGTTTCCGGTGGGAGATCGGAAGGCCGAGATACTTAATCAGAAATCCCCCAAGCTTGCAATTAAGTAGGTTAGCAACTCGCCTACTTTCTTGTTGTCCCATCCCTATGGTGATAACCTAACTTTTTAGAAAGTTTATTTTCAGTCCGGAAAGGAGCTCAAAGGCAATCAACAGCAACTATATCGATGCGATGCTATGGTTATCAGGCTCGAAGAGAAGCATCGTGTCGTCTGAGTATTGCAGGTGGGTCACTCCTCCTAGAATGAGGTGGGCCACCAACCCGTTAATGTGCCCAACTGCTCTGCCCTTGGCGAGCGTAGCCGGCAAGGCATCCGCAACGAAATTGAAGATGAGCGGCGAACAAGGGTCACCTTGGCGAAGGCCCCTTTTGTTGCGGAAGAACTTTCCCACCTCACCGTTAATCGTGACCGCCGTCTGTCCACAACTGACGAGGTGCATGATACGGTGGACAAACTCCCAATTCACTCGGTCATAGGCTTTTTCGAAGTCGAGCTTAATCATAACACCCTTCCCCTTGGTGCGCTTTAGCTCATGAACTATCTCAAGGAGCGCGATCGGTTCCTCCAAAATATTGCGGCCCTCAAGAAAGGCGGTTTGGCTTTTTAGGATCACTCATTGTGCTATTGGTGACAGCCGCATGGCGTACGCCTTCGCACATAGCTTGAACGGAACGTTAATAAGGGTGATAGGACTAAACAGCTTAATATTGTCCGCGCCCTTAACCTTAGGGATAAGACTGAAAGCACCATAGTTAAGACGGGACAGGTCCACCGTTCCTAGCGCGAAGCCATTAACTAACACGTAGAAGATATGCTTAAGGCTGTGCCAAAACTTTTTAAAGAACTCCACGGGCTAGCTATCGGGGCCCGGCGCCGTGTCCGTCTTCATGTCTGCCAATGCCTTGTCAATCTCCTCCGGGAGGGAGGACAGGGCTAACCCGTCATTTTCCGTCTGCGACACCCTATCAGACGGATCCCACAAATCCTCCCGTAGGCACAAAACTTTTTCCTCGGCCGTTCCCAACAGGCCAATGAAAAAGTCATATATGTGACTAGCAATTTCGTTTTGGGTTACTATTAGTCCATTATCCGAATTAAGACGCAAAATAGCGCATTTACAATTCCGAGCATTCGCATATGCGTGAAAATAGCTAGTGTTCGCATCTCCCTTAGTCACCCATTTCACACCGCCCCTACGACGCCAATATTCTTCTTCTGCCCTCAGAATAGTGAGAACTTGGTTTTCAAGGGCGTATCTCAGTGCCCACTCGCTTTCGGAGAAGGGTCTGGCATCGGCTTGCAAATCCATCGCCGCAATCTCCTTTACGAGTCTAGCCCGCTCCTTCTTGGATTCACTTCCGTGATTAGATCCCCATCCACGCAAATAAGCGCGCAGCATGGCAGCCGCAGCAGTCCAGAACTCCGCCGAGCCACGTTGGTACCCTAGCTGCGACACAATGAGTGTCCACCACTCCTTGACCATGTGATCGAAGCCCTCTGCCTCGAACCATGCTGTTTTGAAGTAGAACCTACTGCTACGACGAACGGATTCCTCTCCAGATGAGAGGATGAGGGGGAGATGATCGGATCCTATCCGTGTCTCCGCTGCCAAGGAAAAGAGGGGGAAGAGAGCTTCCCACTCTGGTGTGAAGAAGACCCGGTCTAGAACGCTGCGAACAGGCCGCAATTGCTTGTTAGTCCAGGTATATCTAGCTCCTGTACACCCAGCTTCTTGGAGCGTCGCTGCCGCTATCGTGTTGTTGAACATGGACACCCTAGCCCAGTCAACATTGTCGTTGTTCTTGTCCGCTCTCGAGCGGATCAAGTTAAAATCCCCACCCACGATCAAAGGGAGGTTGGCCGCTCATTTGGCTGTAACACCCTGGATTTTGCCCATTTTCTTTTTCTTTTGATTTTGGTCCAGATTCGCTTTTCTGTGGCTTAGTAGTCTTGCAACCTGGAGGGATCATCCTTGATTCCTCTTCCCTGGTGGCTTGCCAACCTCTAAACCATCCCAAGACCTTGCCATTTTCATCTTGGACCAATCCCAATATTCTTTTTCTTGGGAAAATTCATTTTTCTATTAAAGGAATAACCCTGTTTGCCCTGAGTTGTGAAGCAACCCACATTTCCATCATTCCCAAAATTCTCAAATAATTCTCATAAATTTTTTGGGTCAGATATTCCACAAATATGTCAAACCCTTCCTTGCCATGTTCAAAAATATTTCACAAATATTCCTTTTCTGATTCTGCCCAAGCTGCCAAGTTGAGAAGCAAGTATCCTTTATATTTTCTTGCTTGGTCTCAAACTTTTTGGGCATTCTTTCCTATCCATATCATTGTCACATGACAAAATTCAACTTCATTTGGATATTAAATCTCCCTTGGCTAATTTCCAAAGTTTCTGGTTAACTGTAACTTTGTGAAGAAAGTGCTAGATAGGAGTATCCAAATGAGTTGAAATTTTTCAAGCATCTTCATATGCTCAAATAATGACTCTCCACCAAGTTTCAACCCTATCCAATCATCTATGTGAGCATAACATCAAATCTTGGTTTCTGGTCAGATTTTCACATTGTGAAGCAACTATATTTTATATTGCTCCATAATTGCTGAAAATTTACCAGAGAATTCTCCTACCCATATAACCTATCTCCACAAAATTTGGGCTCATTTAAAATTCACAATAATCCCCTAGGATTTTTTTAAGATTCTGGTCAGAGAGGCTCATTATGAAGGAAGTACCATTTTGGCTTGTCCAAATGGCATGAAATTTTTATGGCACTCTCATATGACCAAATTATCATGTTCTACCAAATTTCAGCCCAATTGGCTGCTCCATGTGAGTGGCACATCAAGATTGAGTTTCTGGACCAGATTGGTCAGTTGCAAAGCAACTATAATAAATATTGGTCCATTTCTTTCCAAAATTCACAGGATTGTAGTCCTTTCTACCCTAAACCTCCCAGACATCACACTTGACTCTTATCCCTTTCCTGTTGATCACAGTTTCAGGCAACAGTTGGATGCAGTAAATTTCAGATGATCACTCCCATCTAACCACAATGACTTTCACCGAGCCATCACCTCCCTGAGACTGTTCCTTGGAAGGACAACACTCTGGACATGACTTGGCATGCCAGGATGCAAAGCGTGCGCCAGTGCACGCGGTGACCACGCATTTGGCATGCCGATACTCGCGCTCTGTGCATTGGTGCCCTCGGCCTCGTCTGTTTTCTCGCGCCCTCGACACCACACCGTGTCCAGCAGCTTCCCCTTGGACTCGCCCTCGCGCTGGACCCCTCTTCCCCCTCTCACGTCCCCTCCTACGTAGTGCAGCAGCCATGCCGTGTCGTGCAAGTCTCTGCCGCCGCCGCGTTTGCTTGACCGCGTCGCTCCCGAACCCTCCCGAGCACGCCCGAGCTTCCTCTGCTCCTCCTTGACCTCTCTGGATGTCTCTCCCCTCTTCACCGCGTGCTCCCGAAGCTCCGGGGCGCCGGTGCACGCGTCACCGCGGCCGTGCACGCCCACCCGCGTCGCCATGGCTATTTAAGCCATCCCCGCGCCTCTCCGAGCTCACCTACGGCCTCCTCTCCTTCCCAACAACCCCCCGAGCCTCTTCCCCGAGCCCCGGAGCTCCTCCGCGCCTCTAGTGGCCGCCATGGCCGCCGGCCTCCTCCTCCGTAATTCGGGCCGTGTGGAGCCCCTTCCCTCTTCCTTTCCACTCCAGGGCTCCTCATAGACCTTTGCCAGACCGCCCCGACCCTCAGCCCCTTCGTTCCACCACCGCAGCCCCGAGCCCAACTCCGGCCAAAGCTGTCCTCCACCGCGGGCGCGGTCGCCTCCGTTCCGAAACTCCCCGGTGGTGGAGGCCCTCACCCACCGATGCGGCTAGTCCCGCTGATCATTTTGGTAGGTCGCACGCCACGGGAGACGGTCGGAATCACCGGCAGTCACCGTCGGGGTGAACCTCTGTCTTCGGTCGGGCGCGCGAGCGGAGGAGGAAGAGGACCTGCTCGCGGGCCCGACTCGCCAGCGACCCAGTCCCTCCCCTCGCTTTCTTTTAGAGAAAAAGAGCGACAACGGTTTGGCTGGCCCAAGTGGGCAGTCGACCGCGCGGCTCGGTCCGTGCCCAGGCGCTAGATGCTTTCGGCCCAGGACGGCCCAGGTGCACAGTGCGCCTTCTTTTTATCCAGTGGATTAACTGTCTGGGACCCATATGTGAATAAAATATTTACAGATAGGTCCCTGGCAGAAATACCATGACATCTTTTTGCTCGGGACTCCGATCGAGGTGATTCCAAAGCCCACGTCTTCGTCTCTTCGAGCCCGTCATGTTGGTATCAGTTTCGTACTGTTTTGACACTGTGAAAATGACCATTTTGCCCTTGCCCGTAAACAACCCCTCCGAGAGAGAACTGTTTCCGCCAATCACTTCCGCGGACTCTCCGCACTCCTTCCCGATGATTCCTTCATCCCCAGGCAAGCCACAACTCTCATCTGCATAATCGCATTGCAATGTCATAGTTTAACTATTTACTTTAACAGCAAGTATGAGTATCTGTGAAATGAATTGTATTATGCACTGCTGGAGTTAATTCTTGGATAAGTGACTACCATGCTGAGTCCCGGATTACTAGTGACTAGTAGTTTACCCACTTGTTGATAATATGATGTCGAGATCACTGTCTATGATTATTTTGGATTTCATCCGGCAGTTCGTGGAGATGAATTAGTAGCAGTGGTTTAAGCATATCGGTTATTGGATTACTATGATGTCGGAGTGTCAGCCATGACAGAGATTGTTCGGAGATTAGGTACTTCATGGTTGATCCAGAGTCACCTGTCCGGACTTATCCGTGCAGCCACATTTGCCGGTATGGGATGGCCTTGACTTGGTCTGATCGCGTGCTCTTTCACCGGTACCACCCGACAGGGAAGGTTATGCGTGCGCGCTACCCTGGCCCGGTAGGCGGCGATAACCTTGTGAGCCCAGTTGAGTTATATGGTACCAGGTCCCTGTTTGGGACAGTTTGTTAGCCACGACGGTGGCAGGTGTCACGCGGTGACACAGGGGCCACCCAGGGCAGGACTCCGGGGGAGGATGATTGCCGTTGGTACGATGGAAGAGTCACGGGTCAGGCGGGTTTCGTTGGAGCAACGCTGGTCCACCCGAATGGGATCACGAGGTCAGGTGCTCCATGGTGTGGGTAAAGTGCGCAACCTCTGCAGAGTGTAAAATCTATTCGAATAGCCGTGTCCACGGTATTAGACAGTCCGTCCAGACCTCTTTAGGTGATCAACCATAGTAGTGTTAATGATGGAAGAACTCGTCGTAAGATCAGAAGTACTCGGTGGATCGTGAGTATTCTGAGGGTTGTGAGACAACCCGGAAGAGAGTAAGTTGGTCAGAATTGTGGTGCAGATGGTACCAGGAATATGATATGTTAGCCATGGGATGGCTATGAGATGAGTGGTCGAATGACCACATGATTTGGATTGGATTTGGAACAGATTCAGATTGAATCCTGAGATTATTCGGAGTAGGGATTAAATATGCTTTACCTTACTGCATCTACTTTGCTATGATGTTGTCTTGCCTTAATGCTGATGTTTTTTGTGAGCTTGCGAGTACATTCCAAGTACTCACCTGGCGTGTCATGCCATGATTGCTTGCTTGTCGAGGATCTCGAGTTTGCGACCTAGGATACGCGTTCTAGCCAGAGTCCCTGCGGAGTGGAGTCCATCACCGCCGTCGCTGTTCCGCTGCCGAGAGAGTTACTCTGCTGTTAGCATAGAGCTACCCCGGGCAGGCGTAGTGTCACCGTGCCGATGTAATCCTTATACCCTTTGTAACCATATCCATTGTAATAAAGAGCTGATTTGTTCTATGCCAACAGTGTCGTATTCCAGAGGACTTGTCCCTGGGCTGGAATACGGGGCGTCTCGGTCTTCTCTGAGCCGGGGTGCCACATTGGCCCCTACCAAATCTGTGAGCTCGGATAGAAATTCGGCTGATCTCGCATGGTCTGCCGGGCCGTACACACATACAATCACCCATGACAGCCCAGAAACACGGTGTCGAATGGTAGCAGCAATAAAGAACACACCACACTCCCACACAATTACATCACATGCATCACGATTACAACCCATCAGGAGGCCACCCGAGTGATCGGTGGAGGGCACCCATTGCCAATCAAAACGTTCAAGTGGGTCGAGCGCAATTAGATCTCTGAAAGTAAAGTTTGTTTTAATCGTCTCTTGCAACGCCACTACATCGATACGCTCTTTAGCCATGTACTCTCTAAGCTACGTGCGGCGCCCTATATGCCCGCAACCCCGGATATTCCAGAACAAATAACGCATTAAATAATACGGTTTCAAAGGCGAACTCCTCTGGAGCTCACCGCTTTTGCCACGCGCTTCCTAGCCGGAGGACGGCTAGAAGAAGGAATAGCAGAGGCCTCCCTCTCCTCTGCTTCCTCATCGGGCACGGGTCCAGCAACAACCCCAACTGTTGCCATGGATCCATCAGATGCTACCACACACCTAGCAGTAGCCTCGGCAAGCGCGGCCTGGGCATCTTCGCGCGCACGGACAAGGGAAATGATATCGCCGTTACTAACCATCACCGCAACACCACTATCGCTTAAAATCGAAGCTAGGTGCTCATCCGAAAAGGCGTTTAAAATCCTGAAAGAGGGCAGCGGGTTACCTGAAGCTTCCATGTTCTTGTCAGCAAGGCGGAGCTTGGCGCTTTCCATGGACGTCATGTCACCCAGCTTGGCCTTGGCCCGGGCGCTGGGCACCCGCTGCACCACTGGAGTCGCCTTGGAGCACTTGGCCTTGGCACCTGTCCCCGCCGGCACCAACGCCGCCCCGAGCTCGCCCCGCATGGTCGTCGCAGGTTCAGGGGGCAGAGATGCCACCTCCATGAACACAGGCTTCCTCCCCGCCGTCTTCTTGGGCTGCCTGCCCGACCCACTCGAGCTGCGCCGTCCAGAAGCAGGTGTCATGTCGGACCCCTCGTTCAGAATGCAGCCGAAGCCCACACCCACCACCACAGGGGAAGAGGGCATGAGGGCTCCCCCTCCTTACCCCTTGGTGATTCCACCACCATTGGATCAGAAACCAGCTCCGGGACCGGCAGCGACAGGTTGGAGCCATACTCATCAAAAGCTCTAGCCAGTGTGCGGGCCAGCGGTGGAACACTCACCGTCGTATCTTGGGTTGCCACCACCAGAGCCCCGCCTCCCGGAGCACCCAGCTTGTCCCAAGTCTCAGTGTCAATGGACGTGTCCCGGATGTTGTCCTCAAGATCGTCCTCCTTCACCCCCATGTCCACATCAGTATTCTCAGCGGCGCCTGGTTCCCACCAGCAGCATGTTTATCCTTACCGAGATCGCCACCGCTGTGCTTGTTGTTGCCGCCCGAGGGAAGGGAACGGCCTGACTTGTCAGCATTGCTTGGGGGGTGTTTGTCCGAGGGGCCGGGCCCCTGAGCATCGCCGTCACCCCCGCGCTTGGGCAGGTGCTCGAGCTCCACCTTAATCTGATAACCCTCATGGTTAAACCAAAATTCAACGCCGTTGAGCTTCTCCGGCGTTTTACACGCAAGCTTCATTCTCACATGCCCCAACCTAATGAGAGAGAGCTTGTCGACCACAATCGGACGACCAAACATTTTAAGCCCCTCCATGATGCGCTCCACCCTGCGGTGTTTCTTGGGAATGTCGTGCAGCTTGACCCAGGCCTCGGGCATCACCATAGGCTGAATCTCTTCGTGCAGCATATCACACACCCTTGCCGTAATAGCATTGATCTGAAGGAACAACTTACCACTTGATTTGGCCATGTGCAGCAGATCAGCAGACGGGGAAACTGCCAAGAAATCATTCTCGCCCACCTGAGAGACATGCCAATCCCACTCCCCTGCCACAATGTGTTTGAGTTCTTGTTGAAGAATGCGCAGATTTAGCTTGCCGGGCTACGCCGACAGAATGGCAGGATTCTCGATCCGCATGTCCACTGGTCCGTCCGCTTCTGCATCTTCATCAAACTGTAGGCAGAAGAAGCCCTCACCCGAGATGGCGCTACCCATGATCTGGAGGTTGAGTGGACGCCCATGGGTTGGGCAGTTTGCAGAGACGTGCCCTTCCTCTTTGCACAGCACACACAGCGGTTTGAAAGTGCACTTGGACTGAAAATGGCCCCAACACCCGCACTTGAAATACTCCACCTCTAGAGCATCTTCCACTGGGATGGGCTCGCCCGCCGTACCTTTGGAAGAAGATGGAAGCGCCATCGCCAGCGGTTCGGCGAACGCCCTTGGTTTCTTGGCTAGCGGATCCCCATGGCCAGCACCACAGTTTGGGTGATCCACCGGCTCGTACTCAAGCTCGCGGCGATGCTGGCCCGCCTTCTTCTTGCTCTTCTTTTCTTGCTGTTGGATCCACCAGGGGGAGGAGGACCCAAATCCCCCTCGCGCCCCATCTACTCCTTAGCGAAGCCACGCGGTTCCCTCTATTCTCTGTTGCCGTGACGAGCACGCATCAAGCGCTTGGCCTTGTCGCGCATCTCCCGCTCCCGTCGGCGCTCCGCCTCCTGGTCCGACGACTCCATGGGCCTCTTGTCCGCACGCCGGTCCCCCATCACCGCCATCGCGTAGGAGATCAGAAGGGAGGGGGGAGGAGGGGGAGAGATCTGGAGAGAGCGGGCAGAGTGTGCTCGTCGCCGCACCTCCCGAATGGCTGCGGGAAACCCTAAACTAGGGTCTCGATAGCCCCGTCTCAACCATATAGAGGCAGGCCGAAGCGGCAACTTAGATGGGCCAGGCCCGTCACCCCCAGCCGACGACAGACCCGAGCCCCCCTCTTGGACTCCCAGTACGCGTAGCCCACACACCACAACGGGCCCAACAACACCACCCTCAGCCCGCGGCCCGCAGCCAGCAGCCTCGGCCCGCTCCCTAGCCGCGCCAACCCTAGGCACCTTCTCGGGCACCACGGCCGGCCCGATCCGCCCGCCAGCCGGCGCCGGCGCCGGCAACCGAGGGGACGGCGGAGGTAGGCACGACCACTCCTCAGCCAACCCCGCACCCTCGCCAGGGAGCACTAGATCCGCCGCCGCCCGCGCGCGAATCGAGCACGCTGTGGCCGCCGCCGAGTCCCTACTCGCTGGCGTCGAAGGGCACCAGACACGGGACGCCACCGCCCTTGGGCCCCTGCCTCGTGGCGCAAAGCGGCGCCCATTGCCAGCAGCACCGCGCCCCGACTCCCTCGCGAAGGCGACGAAGTCGCATACCATCGGCCCCGCGGGCGCCATCCTCAACGCCCCAGCTCCTTCGTCCTCATCTTCCGACTCCCGTCGGCGAGCGCCCAAAACCGACTGCCGCCTGGCACCGGCACTGGCCCAGGTGAAGGGGAAGAGCGGCCCCGCACCGGCAAGCAGCCCGCACCCCGACGGACCAGGGTCCAGCCCGACGGCGACGCCGACCGTGGCGCCGCGAGCGCGTCGCCACCGCAGTCGCCTAGCCGCCCCTCCAGCGTATCGCTCATTTCAAAATCCCACCGCCGAGTCTTCACTCGGCTGGGTCGATGTAGGTCGTCGGCTTGGCGATGATGGCTTCACCCCACGCAGTTGCAAAAGAAAGAGGCGGGAGCTTCTGCGGGGATCAGGTGCACAAGGCCCGCTGCCACGGGATATCGACTGCTACTCCGACCTCACCATGCACCTCGGGTAACCATGGAAGGGATCCGCGGCAGCCGCGGGAGGGCTGATCTACGTCACCGGCGGCCACGTAGCGGAGGTTGTCCATCCCGACGCGCGCGACGGCTACAGGGTAGACGGCCATGAGGGCGCCCGATAGGAAGGGACGGCAAGTACCTTGGGCCAGGCCACAACCGCGGTACTATTGGGCCCGCGGGTACACCGCCGGCGGATCACCGGCGACGATGTTAGAAGACGCGAGGCCGATGGTGTGCGGGGAACGATCGATCCCGACCCATGGCAGGGGAGGGAGATATTGCTAGGAAGGGAGGAGTTTTTTAGAAAAATAACCAGTCTAATGTCATCTATCGCGAATTGGTACGCCACGTCCGTAAAATGTGGGTCCCACCTATCATAATTTTCATCAAAACGGGCAAAGATGCCAACTAGTGTTATTTGCAAAAAATTAGGCTAAGAATTAGTGGTTTTTGACACAAAACTGTAGAATTGTGGTTTCTGCAACCCTAACCTCAATGTCGATGTTTTTTGCAATTCACTCCTTGCAAGTAATTCAATTTGCAAATCTCCCTCTTTTTTTTCTCACGTAGTTTTTATTATTATTATTATTATTATTATCACATTAAGTGTTGTAATCTAGGTTAGTAATTTCAAACACTTGTGGAAGGAATTAGTTGGTCCCTCGTCCAGAGTATAGCTTCGATAATTTCAGAATTGTCTATTCAGCTATACTAAGACAAGGAAACGGGTAATGCTATCTACAACCAGGTGTTTGTCGATGTTCATTGCCAGAGATTTGTGAAGTAAATTTTCTTGTATTTATGTTTATGCTTTAAGATTTTTAGGAATCTTGTGGTGTATTTGTCATGAAATGTATGAAAATCTGGATTCCTAGAGTTGTTCTTCATGATTATATTTCAAGAGTCAACATAAATATAAGGATACAATACGTGAATCAGCTATTCTTCAAAGAACATCGCTGATAAGTCTCTGGTAATAACACATTTCTTTCGAGAGGTAATCCTCTTGTTCTTTTTTTTGCCACTTCCGTTTTTCCTGCTAAGTACGTCTGGCCTGATGTTTAGTGGTGCTCTGTTCTGTTCTGTACGGCAAATTTCATTGTGTTAGAAAGAGTGTAACATGGGAGTCTGTGAGAAACAACGAATGGCCTGTCGAGAGGAACATACAGATGCATTACTGTTGAACTCACGTCGCCTCATCGATGTAAAAAAATAAACTGGATGCATGCATCCGAGTGTGCTTTCCCAGCTCCTTCATACTCCAATATTCATATTCAATCTTGAGGACCACCAGCATACAGTGTGCTTTTGCACCTAGAATTTTTTTGTGATAGTTAAGTGTGTTGGATTTTATTTGGGTTTTCTGAGTCTTTTTGTTGCATATTGTTTTGGCTCTATGAATGATTGTATATGCGCATTTATTTAATTTTGTGATAGATTGTCCGGAGTGCGAAGCCGAGTATTATCATTCTCTAGAGTTCGACCACCAACATCAAGGCAAGTCTACATCTTGATCATACTTTTTATACCTATGTTTTTATATGCACTTAGTCCTTTGTGGTAGGATTGCATGATTATGATTTATGCCGGATGACTATGCTTTACACCCAGTGGTTCATTGAGGTAGGTCCGAGCCTTACAACATTGTCTCCACTGTGTAAGATTATATTGTTTCGCTAAAGTAGACGACAGGACCAAGATACTTAATGAATTACCTGGGCGAAACTGGCTTGAAAGGTGGCGAAGTATAGTGTTAACATTCATGGGGAATCCATGGGAATGCACACTAGTGGTCGGTTCGCTTAGGCTCAAAGGGATCAAACATATTTTCATGACTAGAAGGATATGTGTGCAGCCACAAGCCATTATGCGCTCTAGCTTAGTTGAATAGGTTGTATGCCCCTTTTCGGGGTAGGCTAGCAGCTGGCGGGTGAGCCTACCGCGTGTCGCCTCTAGGGGGTGGCTTAGGCGAAACCTAGCCGCCGCCCCCGCCCCCCTCCCCCTGCTCCCGCCGCCACCGGAGGAGGCCGGTGAGCAACGCTCGTCCGTTAACTACGAGCTCTCCTCCTCCCCTCGCGTGGGAGCCTCTAGTCAGGGCGCGGCGATTCCCCTGGCACCCGGCGTGGCGGCGGAGATAGAATGCTTGATTCTCCATGACCGGAGACACCTTGCCATTGCTTAAAAAGTCAACCGATTTGCGATTAGATTTCGGCACCAAAATGACCCTTCCAGCTAGTGACCTTCAATTGAACCATTCCTACAGTACGTGTTTCCGAATCCATCATGTAAAAAACCAATGTATGTGCAGGTTGTTATAGAATTTTGCAGCTCTTTGAATCGCAATGATTTATTCTACAAGCCAATGTTGCAGAAACATACCCCCCCCCCCCCCCCCCCCCCCCCAAAATTGATTTTTCGACCTGCGGACTTTAGCCTAGACAACTGAATTACTCCCTCAATTCCTATGAACAAGCCGAGAATTTATTTTCACAAAGACCAAGGTAGTTCCGTGCATAGAAGTTTTTAACTATTTTGCCCTGATAAACATTGAGCCGTTATTAGCACACCACTAGCATGCACTATTATATTTTTCCTGAATTGGATGAGAGAGAAAAGAACGGGCTGTAGATTTACAGTCGGCTGTAGCACGGGCTCCAAGAAGATATGTGAGAGTGTATGGTGCGCCATGTGGTTAAAAAAATAGTACTTCCTTATAGCCCACTACTATACATGTTGGCTATTACACTGGTTATAGATGACATGACAACATGTTATAGCCATCAATCGGCTATATTATTAACCATGCTCGGACTAGCATTTCTTAGGCTAGTCACAGTGAGGAGCAACTTAGACTAGTGTCATGCATATGACACAAACCTATGTTAATAACTTCATAATGCAACATAGTAACATAGAATTGGTATCATAGATGGTTGCATTTATTAGGTAATAGACTCATTTTGTACGGTAACATATATTATGTTACCACAAACACCTCTTTCCTCATTAACTACTTGCCACATAAGCGAACTTGCCTTAGGGTGTGTTATGTTATTACCTAAGTTACTCCCACTATAACCAGCCTTATGAGGTTTGGGGTGCGGTGCTGAGGGACATACGACATACAGAGGTGTAAATATGAGTGTGTGCCTTGTTCTACAAGAAAATGAATAAATAGATATGCCTTAAGCATTGGAACGTAGGGAATTGGTCCCTTATCTTGGATGTATGACCCAATACAAAGTGGTTGCTTCATGTATTTTATTATTTGGTACATGCACAGTTTCATGTATGTAAATCCTACATATAGATTTTTCTTGGCATTGAAGATAGCACGAATTTGACCACTTGCAGTTTGACTTCGTAAGATAAGAATTAAGTAGTCAAGCTAAGGCAAACCCAAATAAGTGAAGGTGAAGTTTCATTTCTTACAATTTAGGGTGTTAAGCGAGAATATCAATTTTCTCATCATCTACATTGATTGGCACAATGACAGATTTATGATAATTCACTTCCATTCCAGTGGAATGTGCAAATGTATGCAAAAAGACTTTGCGGAAAATTAGTTGCCTAGATTCTTCCTGACCAACCGTGTCCTTGATTTAATGATAGTCCTCGCATGGAGCTACATATACTTGCTAGTTTAGTTCGCTTGCTACTATATCCCAGCGCCGATGTCAGGGTAAATTTAGTTGGTGTGTGATGGGTACAAGGCATAGCTAGCCTACTTAAAATTTGGGGGAGAGAAGTTAGGGTACCTTCGTGTTTATTCATAACACTACTCACACTTGTTAGTAAGGATGATGATTATCATCGTGGGTTCCCATTTCATGCCAAGTTAATATATTCAGTTTCTTTGCTGGTGTTGGCTCTCTGGCTTGCACACATTACCGTAGTAGAAGTTGCAAGATTAGGAGTAGGAGGCATCAAGAATCGCAAGAATACTTTGAAGCAATCCACGACATCCTCTTCACCATGTTGGTTCTCCGATGATGCTCCAGTGCCTCCAAGGAGACCATCTATCTATACAGATTGGCTTGCTGACAGTCCACTAGTATACTTTGTTCATCAATGTGATGTTCGTGGAACGGTCGTAGCACATTGTACGGCTAGTCGAAGGTGTCAATTATGTACACTTCATCGGCAGACCGTATTACTAGAGTATTGAACACATTGAGTTTTGATGACATTGGGCATATTGCAGCGCTGACAAACTTCATATATCTAAAATATTGCCTTAAGTGTCAAAATACTTGTACGAGAATTGGCAATTGTTACACTTCATCGGCAGACGGTACTACTTAGAGTATAACTAGATCAATGATGGCGCGCGTTGCCGCACCCATCCATTTATTCGATAGAATAATAGGGATTTTTTCATGTATACATAATTGCATGAAGTATCTGAGTTGTTAAGAAATTAAGTAAAGAAACAAACTTAACTTTTTAGATAAACAAAACAAAGCAGCCATATTTGTTCTTCACAGGATAATATCATGAAACATAACTCCGTGGTTGTAAGATCAACAAATTCACATGTTTCCATGCTCATCCATGATGTGAAAACAATGATATTTGAGAAAATCTGTAGGGTACAAGTATTTGAGAAATTTTGGATAGTATAGTGTGCAAAAAGGGTCTATAGATATATGTATAAACTGAAAACAGAATTATGATAGAAGCAAATTTGTTGAACGTTGTGCTTCATGGCCGTTTGACAGGCGCGTATATTCAGGTGCGGACGCTATCGTCTTCCAGCTAGTGACGATCAAGCTCACTGGATCGTACTAAACGAACCCCAAACAAACAGTATACAATCTGTAGGGTACAAGTATTTGAGAAAATTCGGATAGTAGAGTGTGCAAACTGGTCCATCATATATAAACTGAGAGCATGCAACTGGTAATGACATGAAGCAACAAAAAAATGATGTACACCAAGGCAAGTACTTTGCTCATTTTCTTCAGAGTGCATAGCATAGCTAAGAAATTAAAACATAAATAGGCGATGAGGCACCCTAGCTGCAGAGCGACATTGCCAAGCAAGACAGTTGGGATCCAAATGGTTTAGTACCTCTAATGGCATCAACTATCATCCTGTACAACACAACTAAGTTGTCAGTATAATTTTTTTTTGAGGACCATGGTTACAAGATTAAGCCATGGTGGAAACACTCTTCGCTCTCATTACATGTTTAGCGTCCGCTGGGACGTCAGCGATCATAAAAAAATCGCCCGAACCTCTTGCAAGAGCCGCAAGCTCATGAGCCAGTTTGTTCTTGCTCCGGTTGATGATGTTGATCTCCGCTCGTGCAAAGGCACCAAGCATCTTTCCTGCATCCGCTAGTGTGGTGTGGCATGCTGACTTGCCATTCGACCCAGTCTGTAGCTCCCGTCCAACAAACGTGCAGTCGGTCTCCAGGATCAGTTGCCCAGTATATAATTTCGCGAATTCTGTTAGTCCCATAAGCGCAGCAGCACCCTCCGCTTCTTCCACAGAACTACATCGGTCCAGGCTCCGACCAATGGACATGAACACTCTCCCCTTGTGATCCCTTGCTACTGCGCCGGCCCATGTTTCACCTGTTTCTCCTAGGAAAGCTGCATCAGTATTTAGCTTGGCCTTGCCCAGAGGGGGGGTAACCCAGTGCCTTGGCGATGGATGGAGTGGCACTGTAGGTTTGACTGGGGCTAGCGACAGTTTCCCTTTTTCTGCATCCTCCTCCGGGTCACATGCAGCAGCCAGCAGATCATTATGCAACCTAATGAGGTAGTGCACAGATCCCGCTACTGTATCTTTCCCATCGCCATGTACCATGTTATTCATTATGCAACCTAATGAGGTACTGCACAGATCCCGCTACTGTGTCAGTATAATATTGAAGGCAAACATAATGGAAGTACAATTATATCTTGACCGAGCAAGGTTGAAAATCACCTAAGTCAAGACAAAATGCAGATGAGTAGACCCGTCTGACATGCAACGTGGCCCACTAATGAGTGATGTCGATGACAGCCCAAATATAAGCCTCATAGCAACAAACATCATTATTCAAATTATCAAAATGCTCTACATGCCATTGAAATTCGAAGTTATATGGTAATATGATGAAACAAGATGGTCAGATGTAGCTTCTCCATGAATTATCTATAATTCTTAAAGTAGTCTACATGTATAATCCAAATATGAATAAGGACTTCTTAAATTACAGAAACTCCTAGAGATGTGTCATCAGTTCATCCCCCCGATAGGTGCAGACTTCAATCCTATTTGCATGTCGCATTCAGTGTCAATGAAGAGCAAACTAATGGAGTACAATTCTACATTTCTACATGCAAAGTAGGCTTGCATAGTAAGTAACCTGCAATCTGAATAAGAATTTCTACTACATATCTCATAGCAGTAGCTTCTTTCAATTAGAGGATCTATAGAAACACTGAGCAAGTTACATGCGATTTACCAGAAAACGATAATTTTGATAAGAGTCTCTCCAGTTCTCCATGTCATCAGCCAAATCGAGGTTGACGCTAGTTATTGAATTAAACCACTTAACTGATTTCTGGACCTTCTTGTACATTAGTGTTTAAGCTGGTTTAATTCCTTTTAATTTGCTTTTGGTTTTCGGTCATGGTACCTGTGAACCCTTGTATTCTGCTCTTTCTTCTTCTATTAATGATCTCTCCTAAATGGTTGACGAAAAGATAGTGGGGGACTTTGGACTCTAGCAATGAACTGGATCATCATGAGCCATCTTCGATCTCTTCTCCTTTGGACCTTCCTAGTGCCTTCCTGCTCAAAAACAATAAGAGGTGAAGACATGGAGTTAAGTTGTACTTCTTTATCCCTCAAGGTTCCTTAGTAGAAACATAAGAATGAAGTATAGTAGCAGGCATGATACATAGGCTGAACAACATGACAAATGACAAAAGAAACCTGGAAAACAAGCACTTCGACTTAAATTTGCTTTTCTTGAATGCACATATATAAGATCATTTTTGGAAGAAATCCTTCAGCGCAAGAGATTGTCAACATAATTACATAATAGCGATAGTAGTTATTGTAACCAATTATGTATGCTAGTAAGGTGGACTACTGGTGGAATACTGAATCGGTGAACGAAAAATTCTGGAAGTTATCAAGGACGTATTGTCTTGAGTAATACATAGATGAACTCTTCGTGAGATGAAAATGTGGAAACTATCAACTGATTTATCCCCCCTCGTCAAATCTAGTTTCTTACTCTTCACTTGCTTTCTGATTTTAAATCTAAGATAACACAACTCAGAGGATTATTTAAAGATATGCCATGGACAATCAGAGAAAGGTATCCTACTATACGGCTGATACTCTCTCAGCGTCTGGCAACAACTGCTGCTCCCGAAGGTCACTTGGCTGGTGCTACTGCTTCTCATAGCATCTTACTGTCTTGTACCCGCCTCAATGGACAACACCGAGGCATCAACTGAATCAACTCTAGCACAAAAATGAAAATAGCCTGCACTTCCAACATGAATGTGGTGCGAGATCTGCCAATCGTCCCTGCCACTTCCATTATTTTAGGTCATAAACAATAACGAGAACACGTTGCAGAAGAAATATTTCACATCCAACAAGGAGTCTCACCAGTCACGCAACAACCCACAAGTCAGTTCAGCATGCCGGCAAGGAAGAGGAGGCCTGATCACTACAGGAAACAGCTGATTTGCCGTCTGCCATGGCAGATGGCAAAGGACCAGAAAGCTGACAGCAAAGGTCTTTGCCGTCAGCCGCGGACGGCAAACATGCCCGGCAAAGTAAGTTAAAGTAAACAGCTGATTTGCCGTCTACTTTCTGCCAGCGGACGGCAAAGACCACGTTGCCGTCGGTGGCAGACGTCAAAGAAGGTGGACGGCAAAGAGGAGACGTTAGCCACGTTAGGTGGCTAATGGGAGGCTTTGCCGTCTGCCAGCTGACGGCAAACATGTCCTCCCCTTTGTCGTCTGCCATCTGACGTCAGCAGACGCGTCATGCCCTCCCCGCTCTTTGCCGTCTGCCACTGACGGCAAACCACCCAGCCTTTGCCGTCTGCCGGGGCGGGGCGGCGCGGCGCGGCCTGGGTCCGCTGGGCGGGGCAGGCGGGCAGGCCGGCGGCGGGGCGGGCTCCGGGGGGCGGGGCTGGCCGGCGGCGGCTCGGGCTCCGGCGGTGGCGCGGGCCGGCAGTGGCTCGGGCTACGGGGGTGGCGCGCGGGTGAGGTGAGGGGGGAGAGAGAGAGGGGGAGGGGTGCGGTGGGCCTGACCGTTAGCTAGGTTCCTCTTTGGCGTCTGCCTTTTGGCTCTTTGCCGTCCGCTGGCAGACGGCAAGGGGGGGGGGGGGAGGGGGGTGGGCCGTTACAGCGCTGGTCTAAAATAGACCCCACCCATCTCTTTGCCGTCCGCTAGCAGACGACAAAGAATTGGCTGATGGCAAATTGTATCTTTGCCATCAGCCAGTTCTTTGCCGCCTGCTTTGCCGTCTGTTTTTTGTAAGCAGACGGTAAAGACCTTCTTTGCCGTCAGGCGGCAAAGAACTGGCTGATGGTAAATTCCCTGATTTCAGTAGTGGATGGGCAGGGGCAGCCACCATGGATGGGAGAGCCCGTGGCTGCCGTAGTGCCCTGCAGGGCAGGGCTAGAGCAAGGGATGGTAGCAGTTATCTCCATTTGCACGGCAGCGTGTCCCAAAATGGGAGAGCCCCTCTCTCCCTCTTCTCTTCTTCCTCAACCTCCGACGCTCGCTCACGAGTTGGGATTCACAGTGGCAATGGATCTGGTAGAAGCGTGCACGGTAAAGGAGATTAGCAAGCACAGAAAGAATGAGGAGGGCTCAGGGAAAAAAGCAGAAGGAGGTGAGCCGGCACCCGGCAGTAACGGACCTCCACCACGATCGATGGGAAGGAAGAGCGTCAGGCGGCGCCGCCTCTTCGGATCACCCGGGTACTGGGGGGATAGCGACCTCGACCCATGGTTCAATCGAGCGGTGGAGAGCGTTAGATGGGCTAGCCCATGCAGAGGTGCCTGCGATTTTCTTTAGGCTCCTTGTAGCAGGCCCAATCAACGAGGTGCCTGCGTTTTTGCTACGGGAGTAGCAGCCTAGCCGAGTGTGCGGGGCTGTGCGGGATTAGAAACCTGCATCTGACGGCCAGCACAGTCCATAGGCAAGATCGAACGGCCAGAAATCATGAATGCGTGAGAGGCCTCCTAGAGTGCACGGTTATAATGTCTCTAAATATAATAGAGGTAAGTACACGAGGAGTCATAGAACTTGCACGCAACGGTTAGTTTAATACATAAACTTGTAAACTACATGTTTCTCGTCATCAAACTTGCGCGAGCGTGCAAATACGGTAGTTTCTACCGTAGCCGCAGTATCCCATGCACGCGTGGCTGAGGAGGTGGGTAATCCATTTTTTTTCATAAAGCACCCTTACATTTCATTTATTTACGCAGAACAATTCTGAAATAAAATGAAAAAAGGCTGGATAAGTGTGGGTGGAATTCGACCACACAACCCAGTTTTTTTTTTCATAAAGCACCCTTGCATTTCATTTATTTATGCAGAACAATTCTGAAATAAAATGAAAAAAAGCTGGATAAGTGTGGGTGGAATTCAACCACACAACCTGCTGCAATTCGCGTGCATATAGCTAGCCAGTCGGCGCATTGATGTTTCATGTCTAACGTGCACATTTACCTTTATATAAGAGGACCGTACGAATTAAAATAGAAATCAAAACCGGAAAAGGTTCCGCAAAAAGGTGGAAGCCCTGGTTCGAACCATCTGGCCACAATGACACATAAAGAGGTAAACACAATTTATCTTATGTATTCCTTTTTTTCTATGTAAGAAAACAACATTACCTCTGTTGGAGGGCTTTGGTATGAAGTTAAAAAAACTTGAGGGTGTTTCTGCAAAAAATATCATCTGCGCGATGCTTCAGCCGCTGACAATGGGCCCAAGCCACGATGGCATGCCATGTAGGCAGTGAATACACCCGCGTATGGGAAATGTGACTGTATTCGCACGTCCGCGCAAGTTTGATGACTAGAAACATGTATTTTGCAAGTTTATGCACCAGACCGACCGTCACGTGCAAGTTCTATGACTCCCGGTGTATTTATCTCAATATAATACTACATATTACATCACTAATTAGCCCATATTTAACAGAATTTGGACATGTGTAGAAGGCCTAGAAGCGTAACCGATAGATCAGACGACAACATATATCATAGCCCATATCCTAAAAGCACAATAGCCCGTCGGCCGTACATATACAGTCGATCAAAATAACAGATGCACTCACAACCGAATCATAGAAATCACTTGTTTAGGAGGCACCTTCTGCAAAGTTCACCCCCCATGTTTTCTGATTTGACAAACAACACACTGCATGTGCGTCACCTTGTCGCAACTAGTGAGTTTTTTTTTTCGTAGATTCTTTTTTCAAACGTCTTATCTCTTGAACCGTGTGTTCAAATACCAAATCATTTGCATCGTTAAATTTCTCGCGTCGAAATCTTCGAAACTACATCACATAATTAAGAGGTTTTGATGGACATTTTTTGATGAAAAAACCCGAAAAAAAGAATAAAAATACAAATACCCAAAAATCAGTTCGTGAAAAAAAACTAATTCCGAAAAAGGAAGAAAAAACTAGAGTCCGGAAGCACGGTTGCGGTTTTTTACTTTTGTTGCAAGCGCATGTTGTGTTTTTCCCTTTTTCGGAGAAGCCCTCGCGTTAGCAAATTTGTGCTTCAACGAGAAGCAAATTGTGCTTTTCGTGAAAGCACATATTTTTTTGTGTGCTTCTCGAATTTTTTTGTCCTCCCCGCGGAAGCATATTTGTGATTCCACGCGAAGCAAATCTATGATTCTCGTTGAAGCACCGATATTTCTAATTTCCATGCAAACATTATTTTTCCTCCAAAACCTAGGGAAAACAAGGTGAAAAGCAAAAGGTCGAAAAGCCTTGAAAAACCCCATCTAAAGCCCAAACACACGTACAAAAAAAATTTTAAAAACGAAATTCAGAGGAAACACGCAACACACTACATGTGGCGGTGGCTGGACTCACCACTTGGCACACTCCTTGGCCTCCCACAGTGACCCCTGGAGTTCCACCGCAAGGTGTAAGAGCATCTCTAGCAGATCCCACAACTGACGCGCCCGTGAAACTCGTTTGAGGGCTCCTGCAAAAAAAATTTACGGGACGGCGAGCCCTCCGGCGGAACAGTTCCCCTAAACCCATCCCGAAAATATTTCGCGGCACACGTTTGCGGGATCTGTTCCGCGCCGGAGGGCTCGCCGCCCCGCAAATGCAAATATTGTCAAGTTCATCATCACAAGTACATAAAACTAGTTCATCATCATATATAAACATCACTAGTTGATCATCATACTAGTTCATCACAACCAAAATCATGCGCAACATATGAGGTATCAAGTTTAGACTCATGAATGCGTGATCCAACAAGACAAAAGATGCTCAAATGACATACAACAATCAAGCAACATTCTCATTGGTGCGAAGAACTTCGCCACCAACACCGCCCCTAGCATCCCCATCGCCATCATCCACATTGACCGGAGAGCTCGCACCACCATCTTCACGAACTTGGACCGGAGATCGAGCATGGCCACCATCACCACCATTCACATGGCTTACGGAAGCACCATCACCCATGCCGAAGCCACCATGACCACCACCACCACCCATGGCGAAAACCACCCATGCTGAAGCCACCACCACCACCACCAACGCCGATGCCGGCAACACCACCACCAAGCATGCCGAAGCCACCACCACCACCCATGCCGAGTCCACCACCACTATTGTCGAAAGAAAAGCCCCCACCAAGCCCAACACCACCACCAGCCATAAGATTTTCAAGCTCCATCTTCCTCCGGAGCATGATCTCCATTGTTTTCATATCCCGAAATTCTCTTGCCATTGCATCCATGCCCTCCGGATTCATTAACATGAACCGGTCCTCCTCGGCGGCCCTCTCTCGTCCATCCTCTTTTGCTCCTCTAGGATGAGCTTGCGCTCCTCGAAAGGCACACCTCTTTTCCCATTTCTCCTCTTTGTGCTTCTCTTTATTCTCAGCCATGGGAACTTTTGCATCCCAATGCTTGGCTAGCATAGCCTCCTTCATCTTCGCCACACCAATTTGATCCCTCAAAGTAATTGCCTCGGATGTCCTCTTGACGCTAGCTTTCTCCTTCTTGTTTCCATCCGGTTTGCCCTTGTTTCTTCCTCCTATTGGGGCATCATCACTATCATCATCATACTCAACCTCCACTTTCACGCCTATCTTTGGAGGGGATTCGTTGTCCCACACCCTCCACTTCTCACTATCGCGGAGCCATTTCCAACAACGTTGAAGATTGAATGATTGGCCATTGGTGCCCGGGATTTGCTTGTAGTACTCGTTGGCGATGCGACCGTACACACAAACATTGAGACAAGTATGAGCTCATAATCTTTCTATGAAACGGCTTGGGACATGAAGATAAGATGAAGAAGAGCTCACATAATCATCAGTAGTGACGCCACTTGGTGGTGCATTTTGCACTTGCTCCAAGCATCCTGCCCAACAGCCGCAAGCTTTGTTGATGGTGTCCCAACGGCCTTGAAGTCCCTTCAAGCTCCGGCCGGATGGGAATGTCACCATTTGATGAAATTTATCCTCGATCCTTTGCCAATAGTTGCCATAACTTTGATCCATGCCGACAATGGAGTCAAGGGAGATGCTTTCCCATGCTTTAACTAACCACACATCCTCCGTCTTGGTGTACTTGCCGCTCCTCCCCATCCTACGATATAGTCGGCCTCCTTGATATCTTGCACTTCATCATCATCTTTATTCTCGTCGTGCAATTCTGCCTCGACCTCAACGTATGATGCATCGAAATCACCAAGGGGGGCACTCAAATTCACCGTGCTCTTGGCCAACATCTTCGTATATGTGTAGGGCACATTTTGGCTACAAAAATCAACGACCAAAGCTCAAACAAATATTCTGAATGGCCGAAACATAATTGACCGGAGCAAAGCAAGTAAAAGATTTTTTTTACCTCCCGGCGTTTCATCAAACACATTGTAGGCGTGGCCGGTGGCTTTGCCGTCAATGCAAATGCCGGGGTCGGCCGAAGGCGGAAGAGTAGCTCGAACCCTTGACGCGATCGCCTTCTTCCTCGGGGGCTTCGCCTGCACACCGGCGGGGCCGGTCGAGGCGGTCTTCTTCCTCTTGGCCGGGGCGTGTGGAACCGGAGCGGGGGGGGGGGGGGGGGAGAGGGGGGACACTCGGTGCTGCCCCGCCGGCTGAGCCAGCTTGAACGAGATGGCTCCCTTGCCGCTTCCTCTTGATGGTGGCGGCGGCAGGAGGAGGAATTGGAGCGGTGGCGGGAGGAGTAGGAGCCATGGGATGCCCAGGCGGATGGACCGGCAGTGGTGGAGGTGGCGGCGGGGCATGGTATGGCGCACCCAGGGGCGGCTGTGGCTCTATCCTGTTGAATTCCGGTGCAGCGAGGTCGGAGGCCGGATAGGTGGCGGCGGCGGGGCGGAAGGCAGGAACGAAAGCGGGCGGAAGTTGCTTCACGCCAACCGAAAGGGGATCCGGCAAAATCGGGTGGATTCCCGCAGATATGGAGGAAATGGGCTCGCGAATGCGGGATGCCAAAAAAAATCCGGGATAGCTGATCTGCTCGGGCCGGGGATACAGGATGGACCCCGCAAACTGACGGTTATTATAACGGACAACCCGGTTTGCGGGATTTGCTGGAGATGCTCTAATCATTGGTTAGTTATTCCCACAAACCAGGCATCTCTTCTTTTGGCGCTTTGACCGCTTACCATCCAAAGGCACCAGGAGAGCAGACCCTGTGGATACAACCATGGTGCTAGCCATTCTGCCCCTCCATCCGTTGTACGTCATCAATGCAAGTTTGTCATACTTAGGGCATCTCTAGCCGATCCTTAAAAAGCTATGGAGGAGTAAAATTTCACTTTTCCTTCTCTACACTTCACCTAACCGATCCCCTAAAAGCTTTACAGGAGTAAAAACTATGCTCCTCGACCGCCCCGACTCTTAAATATACTCGGCCGCCCACCCACAGAGTAAATTTTTTCCCTCCCGGTCCGCCGCACCCTCCCCACCCCGCGTTGCATCCACTCCGGGGCTGCCTACTTGCGTCCGTCGGCCACCATGCGGTACTGTCCCCCTAGCACCCGCCGAGCTTCTCCCCCACCTTGATCAGCCGGTTCTCGTGGCCAGCGGCGCCTAAATCGGCAGATCTACCGCTGTCACGGCCATTGCCAGTCAGATCCTACACACCCTATCACTAGCGCCGACACGTTTGGAGGGATTCGCCGGGGACCGAACCGTGTAGCCCCTCGACCGCTCTACATTGTCTCTTAGTATGTCTTTCTCCTCTCCACGCTTCAATCTCACATGTTGACCGGCCACCAACATATCCACGTCCGCCCGTCGTCGGGGTTAGCACTCGCCCAGTAGCTTGTCTGCTCACCGCTGTCGGTCGTCAAGTGTGACCACTACCTGTGGCTGGCGCTGGGCCTCATTTCGAGCACGCCTAAACATCCGAGATGGGTGTTCTACAAGTGTGGAAAGGAAGTCAGTGCCTATTTTACGATTGTTCTTCGGATTCGTCACATCTTGAAACTCATTATTTGCTCAAAATTGTATGTAGGAAGGATTTAAGTTTTGGTATTGGGAAGAAGAGTACATTGATTATGGATAGCGAGAAATTTGCTAAATGTCTGTGCACTAATTGCTAGTGATGAGACTAGAGAGGACGCGATGTCCAAGTTTGAGGAGGTGGAGAACAAAGAAGTGTGCAAGCTCGAGAAGCCAATAGGAAAAACAACAATGTAGGCAATGAAGATATTGAAAGCATTAATCGGACTAGTAGGACCAGTTAAGGAAGTGGTTTTTCTATTGAAGTATGTAATTTTCTTGTAGTTTTATTTGGGTCAGCTTTCTTAGCCAAGAACTAGTGAAGTATGTGACGAAGATGTCGTTTAATAAAATAATTTAGTAGTGAAGTTTATCTCAGCGATCCAAAATTAAATGGATTTGGCAAATCTTTTTAGTCCGTTAAGTTTATGGGATCGATTAGAAACCACACATTTTTAGAGGAACAAATCTGCTCTTCTAAAGGATACTCAGCGGTATGCTCCCCTAAATTATAGGGGATTAGTTAGAGATGCCCTTAGAGCAAGGTTAATAATACCGCCACAGCTGATATCTCATCAAGCGCCAGCATTATTAATTACTCATGTAATAGGCTAACTATAAGGTTGGCTCCAATGTTACTGTTTTGTACTCTTTCTCTTTTTCTCTTTCGTCTCATTTGTTGTTCTTATCTAGGAGAATGTGTAGAATCTGACTCTTGCATGAGAGTATACTCCTCCCCTTTTTCCTTGTTTGTCTTCTTCATATAGGTAAAAGGTGCTATGTAAGCAGACTTGTAACCCGCTATTGTATTTCTCCCTATGTCTTCTTCTTTGATGAGTTATAATCTATCATGCTTCTTAATTAGCACACTTACATATAAACTAGTGAATTGCTTTATTAATCGCATGTGCCTTATCTTCAATTTTGTTATACCCCCAAAAATTAAGAGTTCAACAACAATGATTCTTGACAAACCAATTGCTTCAAGATCAAACATTTCTAGTCTTGAGATTATCAACTTGTTCGACGAGTGGTGTCCATAGTGTTAAAGTTAAGCTAATAGTCTCCCGTGGAAAAAGTTAAAATTTATGTTACCTACTACACATACGCGATACCCCCCCCCCCCCCCCACCCCCTGAGCGCTGCCTTGCTCAGTACCTTCTCCTTCTCCCATGAGAGAGTGGATGAGCAGGGGAGGCGACGGGCGGCATGGCTGCTTTGGTTGGGCGGCGGTGTGATCTGGGTTGCTGGCGTCTTTGGCGAGCGACACGGATCTGGATTGTGGTGGTGGAGGACGTCCGGTTGTGCGCAGGTACGGGGGGTTGACTTGGTCCGCGTCGGATGCCTTCGCGTTGTCCCCTTCTTGCTTGGTGCATGTTTGTGGCGACGGTCCGAGATTTGTTCTCTGGGCGTTGCTGTGTCGTCGTACGGGTCGGCGCCAATAACCATGGACATGGCAGCTTTCAAGCGTGCTCAGCGTCGGCCGTTGGGAGTCACTGGGTTGTTTACCCCGGTCCCCGGTCCACCGTGACCGACTGGGGACACAAGCGTGGGCGCTTCCTACTGTGGAGGTGCCGACCCAAACCCGGTGGCTGATGTCGGGCTAGGAGTGACAGGTGGTCCCTTTCACTCCTACTACCATGGTTGGGTGGTTGTGACATGGATGGTCAGCGGTGCCTAGGGGCATGGATGCCGGGGCGGCCGCCCCGGTAGGCGGGCCTCGCGTTTGGCTTTCCGGTAGGCTGCGTAGTGGCGGTGGTGGCTCCATCTTTTGGTCGTGTGGGCGACTAGGGATGTAGTGGTGGGAGGCTCAGGCCTGCTCTGGTAGTTCCCAGATCTGGGGTGGGCAAGTTGGCCCTCGTTGAAGTGGTGGTCATGACTCCTCTTGGTGGTGTAGGCCAGTGTTGAAAGCTCCGCGCTTCTGGCGACGGCGACGTCTGTGGGTGCCGCTTGCTTCTTGAAGACGGTGTCATGGATCTCGTCCCTGTGCCAGGGCTCACAGTGAAAACCTTTGTCTGTTCTCAGACTGGCAGCTGCGACGCTTTGCACCGTCACCCTCTTGGGGGCGTTGTCTTCGAGCTCAGGGGTCTTTATTCGGGCCTCGACGAGGTGTTTGGCTTGTTCTAGACTCATGTTGTATCTTTTGATCTACTTTGTAAGGGGGTTCCCCACCATATTGTATTGTTCGTCCATGTACTTTGGTTCGTTGCTTTATTTATAAAGCGGGGCGAAAGCCTGTTTCGAGATGTGGGAGTAGAAGAGGAAATGCAAAAGGATGAACAATTTCTTGCGCTGGCATGGGTTCATACTACCAAAACCTGGTGAATATAACTGTACATATAGTAAATCTAAGCAAAATCGATTTGGTGATCACAAGTATATATGCCTTGTCTTTCTTCGTGTTTGGTATAGGATGAGCCAACATTTGGATTTTACTGGACAAGATATTACTGGATGAGTGACAACCCGAAACGTAATTATACACCTGTAATGTTGGGCATATAGCATATTATATGCAATCAGCAAGAAACATGGAAGGCTACCTTGCATAATTTTGGTAATTTTTTGGCGCAAAAAAATAATTATGATAAATTCGGTTGGGTCTTTATAGGAAAACTTATCTAAACGGTGAGTTTTCTAGTAAATGGTTACCTAGTGAATCCCCTATCTGTTTGGTTGAACGTGCAGTTTCTTGTTTCTACATTTTTGGGTCACAACTCACAACTCATGAGATGCTGCAATCATGCAAAAGTTCCTCCTCAGACCAACCATTTCCCTGATTTAATAATAGTCATGACATAGACCTATATAAGATGCTACTGGCTAGTTGGGTTTGCCTTGCTACTTTGCCCCATCACTGAATTCAGGTGGTATGTGTGCTCAGTGCAAGCCATAACTACGCTCCTTAAAAGTTGGAGGAGAAAAATACGGGCACGTATCTGTTTCTTCATACCAACTCATGCTTGGGAGTAACGATGATGCTTTGACATCCTCTTCGCCGTCTTTCCATTTCGTGCCCGGTTAATATATTCAGTTGCTTTGCTGATGCTGGCTCTGGCTATCACACAATGTGGTAGTAGAAGTTGCAAGATTAAGAGTAGGAGACATCAGGAATCGCAAGAATACTATGTGCCATTGTTTGACATCCTCATTGCTGTGTTGGTGCTCCGATGATGCTCCGTTGTGTCCCAAGAGATAAACTATCTATACGGAGGAGCCTCCTCTGTCTCCACTAATATACGCTGCTCATCGATTTGATATATGTGGAACAACAGAAGCACAGTGGCCGACAAGTCAAAGGTGCCCATCTCGCGTTGTGCGAAGTCACCGGGATGCCCTTCAAACACATCGAGTTCCGGCGATATTGGCCATCTTGTAGCACTGAAAAATTCCCTATATGTGAATGTTGGGCTGTTGGAGTACATGTCAACACTTCGACGATAGTTGGCCAACTGGCCACTAGTGCAGAATGGCACACAATGCAGGTTTGATATAATATTCCTGTTGCATATGCATTTTTGGACGAGCACATATCTTTCACGCTCCATAAGCTTCGTCCAAAAATTCTTCAGCGATACATTTGGCGGAGGACGAAACTTTTTTAAGGTGTGGCGGACTCTAAACCATAAAAAAAATCGGTGCAAAACCAAATTAGTCCGTACACATTAACAATTGCACACTAATGAAATTTAGTATACGAGGTTCCACACAATTTCTACATAACCGGCAATTCATCCATTGCTTCTGCTTGTTCGGGTTTCTACTTTATTAGAATTCATAATAAATTAGCATAGTACAAAATTGAGTAAAACTGATGTACAGTTTAATGACCGGCATCCTTTGTTGTCAGCAAAACATATTTCAGAACTCAAAATGTAGCTTCTGATTATTTCCACAACAATAAGACCCCCTCCTAAATGTAGATCCCTTTTTTTTAACCTAAATGTAGATTCGTGGCCCCAAGGGCCTCACGTGTTGCTGCGTTGGTTACACTAAGAAACGTTGTGAGGTGCCTTCTGGGCTGCATGGCTGGGCGCTGGCTTAGGCGCTAGGCCCACACTGAGAAACGAACGACTATGTTTGTTCGTTTAGCGATTTTTTCCTGCCTGTTTTCTTTCTAGCGATCGATCCTTTTTTTTTTTGCAGGTGGTCTAGCGATCGATGTGAGTACGGAAAATCGTAGGAAATCTAGGTAGGGCGAGCGCCTCACCTCGCCCTACTGAGAGCTCCGCCTGAATGTTGCTTCACATCAAAACCTCTATGCTTCATATCACTATGAATGTTGCTTCAGATAGAACCACTATGAATGTTGCTTCAGATCAAAACCTCTATCTGTCCTCTTTTCTTCAAGGATGCAGAGTTCAGCCTGGGAGTTGATTAGTTGAATTCCAACATGGTCCCTCTTAGCTCCCCTTTTCAAGGAGGTAAGAAGGCTATTAAGAGTTACTCAGCCCCACTATTTAATGAAATCAACGGCTCAGATCTATTATATAATCTTACCTTTCATGTCACAATGAAGCTAAGAGAGACCATTTTAAAATTGCTCTTTCGAAAAAATACAGAAAAAGAAGAAAGGAATGATGCCTTTATAGAGCTGGCTATATTATTGAGGTTGAGTAGTGGCAGCGGACCGGCGAGTACACACTAGAGAGCCTGGAGTAGGGGGGCAAACGAGCATGGGAGTGAACAAACATGGCATACTGCATTTGGAGCGATGATGACGGGCATGGTGGCAGCATAAAGAAGTGAGTGGAAGAGGAGGCACAGAGGGCAAGCATGGCGGAGGTATTCATAGGAGGGGAGATGGAGCACATATTCTTAGAAATTGGAATTAAATTTACCCGGATGATTACCCATTGGAATCATAAATGGAAATGAGCTTATTAACAAAGTTGTCTCGCAGTAATTCGCTATGGTGCCATACTAAATTATTCTACTTCTCATTACGGGTAAATGTACCTTAAATATAGTCCAAAACAAAAATTTATTCTACATAACTACTAAGAAATTATCTTTTAGGCAACACAAATGATCTGTATAACGAACCTACCAACTAAAAACTGTTAGAAAAATAAGACACGTCGGCGGTGGTGACCAGTGTGTGTGCGCGCACTGGGCATGCTGAGCCGTGCCAAGAGTGCGTGCGCGCAGCGCGTAGCTGTTGCCTAAAAAGCCGGCTGGTGAGCTTGGTTAGCCGGACCCAGCCTCCACCGCTAGTGGTCAGTCCAGGTTATTAGTTGGTTAGCTAGCTAGATGGACGGCCGGGTTGTTTGGGCATTTTGGTGAAGCTGGATGTGAGCCTGAGTATAGCTAGTGGGTTAGTGTGCATGAGAATAGGGCTAGTTAGTGGCGTGAGTGGTACACATGGTGGTTGTGGCTGCATGCACCGTGGAGTGTCAAGTCCTTGTATAAATGGTTCCCTTTGAGTTATGGAAAAATGGTTGTGAGGCCACAAGCACAATGTAGCGATGGTGGTCACCAAAGGAGTGTTCTAGGCAAAGGCTTTGTGTTCTTCTTCCTTGGTATATGGTTGCGTGTATCTGTGTCCAGGTCTAGTGTGTGTTCTTGAGAGTAACCATGTGAGAGATGTGTGAGTTGAGAGTTAGAAGAAGGCGGCTGTGAGGAGGCAGCGCCAACAAAAACAACCCCAATTTTACGGTAGTAAATAGCTTGGTCCTTCATATTTTATTTATCTAGTCCTTTCAATGGTTGACCCCTATTTATAGTCAGTTCGACTAGGCCTACGTTCCAAGACAAACACATTAACGATATTGTCGTTCTGAATCCAATACTACTTTTACAGACATCCTCCAGTATTGGGCATAGTTCACAAGAGCTGGATATACAATCATATTACGTACTAAGTAATCCATGTTAGTCTAAGTCGTGGCAAACTGACAGATAATTAAATTTTCATGTGAAGATGCTATATAGTCCCTCTGTTCCGAAATCTAAGGCCTTGAACTCAACAGGCTAGCGGCAGACCCCGGGTTTCTCTTCATCGTGCAAAAGAAAAGAAAAAGGACCGATGGCTTTCCAATGTTGGTCTGTTCTAGTTGGAGACAGGCTTTCCAATGTTATTGAATTGTAGAATACTCGAAGTAAAGCATCTCCTTGTCTATAAAAGCATGAGGAAGTAAGAGAGGCCGAGAGACTCAAACTTTCCAGAGGATACACAGAACTGAGAGGAGATAGTGTACACTAGCCATACCTTCTTGCTACTGTGCAAGCTCTAGTTCTTAGTTCTGTATGCAATGTGAGTGCGCCACGATGACCACTATTTAAGGATGCAAATTGTAGGATTAGAAATGTGAGGAATTGGGAAATTCAATGGCTATGATCACCGTCGTAATCCAACCATGTGGTTCTGTTGTGCATCAATTTTCCGAACAATAGTATCATAGCTAAATTTCATTATTTCCGTCTGAATATTATGCGATCACATATTCGCTAATTGGAGGGACCATACCTTTCAAGCATCGATGTTAAAAATAAATTTTTAGGTACTAGGACAGTCCTTTAAATCTCTCCATCATATTCTCAGGTGGCCTCTTTCACGCACACAAGTGAGGCAAGACGTATCGGTTCGCTGGCTCGCACTACTAGGAAAATGCTTATAGATAGAAGTTTACCAGTAACGTGGGTTAAAGACCCCATGCTACTGCTATTTAGCAGTAGCGCCGGGCAAAACCAGCTCTGCAAGCGCATGTTAGCAGTAGCGCGGGCCTTCCCGGCCAGCGCTGCTGTTAATGGGCCACGCCCTCGGCCCCCTGTTGCAGCTTTAGCTATAGCGCTGGCCCTCCTCCCCCGCGCTGCTGCTAAGCCCACCTCTGCTTCCTCCCCGCGCCAGCCCGCGCGACCCTCTCTCTCACTCACTCACACTCACACACTCACACTCACTCTCTCCCTCAATCCCCTGCTCCGGCCGCCGCCCCCGCGTCCTACTCCGGTCGCCCTCCCCCGCGCCGGCCCTCCTCCCCCGCCGGCCGCCCTCCCCCGCGCCGGCCCTCCTCCCCGCCGTCCGCCCCCGCGCTGCCCTCCTCCCCCACTCCCCCCCCCCCCCCCGCTCCGCCCTTCTCCACCGAGAGGTACTCCTCCCTCCTTCCTCCTCCTCCCTCCCTCCCTAGTTATTAGAGAGTAGTTATTTTGAACCCTAGCTAGTTGAAAAAATGTAGGTTCTTAGAATTATGTAGGTTATGATTGAACCCTAGCTAGGACACATTAGGTAGTATGAACCCTAGGTTTTTAAATTAGCTAGTTTTTAAAATCAGGACAGAAATTTAGCTAGGTTTTTAAATTAGAACAGAAATTTATCTAGGTTTTTAATTAGGTGTAGTTAATATAATTTAGGTGTTTTAGGTGTATTTAACAGAATTCTAGGTGTTTTAGGTGTAGTTAACAGAATTCTAGGTATTTTTTTTAGTTAAAGCAATTGTTGTTATTTTTTTAGTTAAAGCAATTTTTCCTGTTATATGCAAATTTGAAGTGGACATGTCATATTTTGAACATGTCACATTTTGGACATGTCATATTTTTCCGAGTGGCCTATGTTTTGCCAGAATGTTGATTCGTTTACGTTCCGGCAAATTTCAGGCGCTCGATATGTCCTGCTTTTAGCAAAGGTCATGCCGAATTTTGCTAAGTGTTTATTAATTTTGTTTTCATAATTAAGCATTTGTTCTCGACGTCAACGATGCCTGGCCCGCATCCTCGTCGTCGACTCGGCGGAGGAGGCCTGCTTGATTATAGGGGTCATGTACAGGACTGGGCTCCGCCGGGCTGGTACTGGGAGGTGCTACCTTCCGGGACACGCAGCTTGGTGAGGAGGCAGCCCGTCGTCGACCCGGACCTTCTTTGGTGGCGATCGCGTGGGCCAGTGACGGTGCGGAGGCTTCCGTCCCCCGCGGAGGTGGTACGTCACCGTGCCAGCGAGGAGGACGAGCACGTCCATCGCTATATGATTGCGTTGGAGGGCAGGTTCGACAATACCTGGCAGGTTCTTCAGGGATCTCACTAGAGCTATGATCCTGTGATGGTTCCTTCTCTTTGGGTGTCCACCGCCCGCGCTGATACCCGTCGTTCGTTAGGGTTCTAGCTGTATTAGTGATGTTATATGTATGATACTATTCGAGATGTATTAGTGATAATATTCGACGATGTACGGACGCAAGAGATGATTTAGTTTTGCTTATTGAATGCATGCTAATTTGAATACTAATTTGTTTTATGATTTAGTTTTGCTTATTGAATGCACGTCTGTTTCAACAATGAACATAGCAAATGTCTGACGACGTTAGCGAAAGGGAATTCTGTATGTGCGAATACTGCGAAGACGAGCGTGGTCTGTGCGACAAGTCTCACCTAGAAGATGGTAGGCGATTCAGCATCATGCTGGATGAGACCTTCGAAGTGGATACAGTAAGTCACAAGTCTTTTTTCGTAATTAAGCATGACTTCTGCTTCTTTTGCTTTAACTTATAATTTTAATTTTTTACAATTCTACTAGCGTATCCCCTGCCATGCAAGAATTTATGTCTTGGATAAGATCAGTTTCAGTACTATGGAAAGTATGAAGGTAAAGAGAGTTCACTTGAGGACCGAGCATGGTTATACTTTTGCCGTAAAATTATACAATGTAGACACCTACTCCTATTTTGAATACAAAAATTGGAGAGCACTATGCAAGGCTTATGCATTTGAGCCTAATATGCTTATCACCTTTGATATTCGTCCGGAAGATGAAATTGAAGGTAATATCGACATCTAGGTCGATGTGCAGACGCCTCCAGTTCTACCATTATGTGAGTTTCTCAACCATATTTATTAAGTAATTTATATTGTTTATTTAAAAATAGTTGACAACTAATTTCTATTGACAGCTTATTTCCATTCAAGCAAACATGTCCGGTGCTTGGTAGACAGCACCTACTACTGCCTCGGGGCTGAACTAAACTGCGAGGAGATAGGTCATTATGTTTCATGGCTTGAGGATCTTGATACTGTCAAGACAGGTTATTTTCCTGGACTTTGAAATATTAGTACTCAAAATGTGCGACCACTAGTGTGCGTATTGAACTACGGTCACATCTATTTAGAAAAGATGGTAAGATTTTTACTATTTTTCCTCAGTGCATCTTTTGCATACATTATTTTTAAGCTAAACTTCATTGCTAAGTATGTTACTACGATGTTCTTCAACAGGGACTCCCGATGAATGTTGTGCCTCGTTGGATCAAGCCTAAAGGTCGCATGACAATGGTTAGCTTACGGCCAAGACATCCTACATTGCACATGAGTGCATTCTTGATTTCTCGAAGCGACCAAGCCTTAATAGTCAAAGACTGGAGCAAAATTGTGAAGAATCGCAACAGAGAAGTACTAGGGGGCAGCAATCAGAAGCGCAGCCCACAATTAGGAGACAGGTTCATCTGCATTCTCCAATATGATGAAGCAGGAGTGCTACACATGTTTTATGCTATTTTACCTGAGAATGAACAGCAGGAGTGATTAGCTAGCTAGAATGAGTTTGAAGATGATGATGTGCTACACTATGACTGTGATGATTAGACAATGTTGGTGGTAATGACTATGATGATTTTTAGCTAGTGTTGGTAGTAATCTTCCCTTGCTTGCAACTCCAATGCTGAATTAGAGGGTATGTTGATGCTACTACTAATCATTGTTGGTGAAGCAAATGCATCTGAATTTCCATCCATGAATACTGCATTTGAATTTTATTTTTTAAAATTTCTAATTAGTTAGCTGTAGCGTGGGGTGAAAATGCAGCGCTACTACTACATACGATAGTAGTAGCGTAGGAGGAGAAAGCAGCGCTACTAGTACTTACGATAGCTGTAGCGCGGGGTAAAAAACGCGCTACTGCTAAAATTTAGCTGTAGCGCCGTAGCAGTAGCGCGGGCACCCACGCTACTGGTATGCAAAAAACCCACACTACTGGTAAGGTTTTTCCTAGTAGTGTCGACTGCTTTTTCCAACTGAAATGGAAACTGACGAAATTGCATTGTCCATCCAGAATAAACCTAAGAAAACATGATCACAGACAGATACTTGACATGTTCCCCCCTCGGCCAGGACCATCACAAGAATAAACCTAAAAAAACCTAGATTTGCTGACTCATGACCCCCATGAGTCGTTCCTCCCCTTCTACCCATTTCCTTGTTGGAATTCTGCCCTCAGAATCGACCACATGGAACTATCATTATGAACACGCTCAAAAAACTTTGACTAGAGGCACTTGTCGTGCCTCATAATTTTTCTTTATTTCTCTTCTTAATTTTGTATGGTTACAATCTGACATGACCTTACATGTGTATTTATACACAGCCAAGAAAAAAGCTAACCGACTCAAACTAGTAATCCCAGGTGTTGCTCGAGCACCTAGTCTCGAACTCCAGAGTGAAAACCCTATATCTGACCCTAGTTGGTTATACCTAGCAATGACGATGTTTCTCTATCGTTACATGTTGAAGAATTGCTTGGAGTTTGCTCAGACTAGATCTTCAGGGTGAAAACACACAATCCGGCAGTGGTTGGATACGGCGATGGCGGCGTTTGCACGTCATTCCCTTCCTGAAGGCATTATTTTCTGAAAAACTTTCTCTCAGTCCTTCTGTTGTCAAGGTATGCTTGATGCTGATGGTTGTTGTTGTATATCATCAGTCGTTGTTTTGATTGTTTCAGGTTTTTTTTAGTTTTTTCTCAATCCACCTCGCATAGCTTCAGTTTTCTATGACTTTGCTCTCTACTAGCATGTTTTTTTGCGTGAGTGCATTGGTGTTGGCTATATGCATCCTAATTATGCAGAGTCTGAGTGTGCTCATTATGTTTGTATTTCCTTGATTCTTCATTATAAATCAATAAAAAACACCCTTTATCGAAAAGTAATCCTAGCTCACATAAACAACCAATCCAATTCTAGCCTACGAAGACAGGACATGAAGTCCTGCTAATACACGTACTGGACTCTACATTAAATCTGAACATTGATTCATACATGACAAAACTCTAGTCGAATCAAGATCATCTCTGATAATCTCCTTTTAATCTTGTCTTGCGTCCTTATACACCTTCTGGTCGTGACTCGTTGAAGATTCATGCCCTGTCGACTAAGCAGTCATATCCGTACACTAAGTTTGACCTATCTGAAAACATGCAGCACATCTCCATGCTATGCTATGTTGTGTCATCACCATTGCTTGACCGTTACCTTGCACTAGGTTCACACTATACTCCTTTTGTACTTGCTTGCAGTAGATTTTCTTTCTTCCAGTCACACACCTCCTTGCTTTACGATGGCTTTGTCTATCATCCACATTGGCCTCAACCAGAAAGCTCCACAAGGACATGGAGATGACTCACGAAACACCATGCACACCATTTCAACCCCCAACGAATCATCACCAATACAAGCACTTGCACACGATGACGACTAACAGACATGACACAGACTGAACGCCCGAACAACGACTACTTGACTCGTCGTACTCCCCAGGATGGTGATCTTGATGAGCTCCTGCACCACACCTCGACACCAACAGCTTCCACGAACGATCTACTTCCATCCACTTGTCGCTCCACCGAACGATGACCGTCTGATCCTCCTCACCACTCACCATCCAGTGACTATATCGCCCGCCCCGGGGTGCTAGTCGGGTCCCCACCCTGGGGCAAGCGTGGTTTCAAATTTTTGACGTTGCTCTGATACCACTCGTTGTAATTCCGCCCTTAGGATCGATCACATTGAACTATCATGATGAGCATGCTTGAAATACTTTGGCCAGAGGCACTTGTCGTTCCTCGTAATTTTTCTTTATTTCTCTTCTTTTCCACGCTTAAAATCTGATGTGACTTTACATATGTATTTATACATAGCCTAGACAAAAGTTAATCGACTTAGACTACAAGACCGACTTAGACTAGTAATCCTAGCCTGCGTAGAAAACCAAGCCAATTCCTAGTCGGACTTCAAATCCTTTTTTATAAAGGGCGCTTTTATTAACTCAAAATGTAGTATCAAGTTGATACAATGTGTATTCCTGGCCAGACGACAAATCCTACAATGGACAGGGCATGAAGTCCTGCTAACACACATCTTGGACTCTACATGAAATCTAAACATTGATTCGTACATGACAAACTCTAGCCTAATCAAGAATATATCTGACAATATCCTCCCACATAACCCTAGCCGCCAGGGCGCCCGAGCCCAATCACCCGACTAGCCGGCCGTCGGCACCGCAATTCCTGACCGATCGCCGTACACCGTCGTCCCCTCCTATGTTTGAAGCCGCCACGGACCTGCAGGAGCAGCCGAGGCTGCGGGAACTCTCCGACCAGTGTGCCGCCTCTTCTACCACCCTAGCCTCTCCAACCACCCTGGTCTCTCCGACGTCCAGATACTCCTCTCCAAAACTTGCCACCTCTGCCACTCCCTGAAGGTGAGGATGTGACTTGAAATTTTATGGTGCAAACCTATGCAACATATGAGGCTTCTGTTGTATGACATATGTCCAATACTTGATGTTCATGATGCTCTACATTTGTCATGTTACTTTCCAAATTTACATATATTTTCCCATGCAAAACTACAAGTTTACAGTGATCAAAAGCTCTCTGAATGCTCTCTGTACATAGTATATGGAGTAAAGAAGAAAAGGACAAAACAAAATACTCGTGCCTCAAACATACCGGCCGTAGGACCCATACTCTTTCCTCTCCAGAGGTATATTAAGTACCAACCTATTTTTCCTCTCACAGCCCACTATACTTTGAAGGCCTCAAAGAGCAGGTAGCCGAATGGGCTTTTGGGAGTGAGCCTGCTAGTGCGACCAAGGGAAACGTTTCATTTCGGCCGACTTCTGCAGGCCTCGCGCCACGCTGCCTTGCACGCACACGCAAGCTGCCCCGTGCGAGACGCGTGTTTGTGGTGGGTCCCATACGACCGCTCCCTTTTTTCTTTTTTTTTTGAGAATTTTTTCATTTATATCACGAATCAGTACAAAGTAGTTGACCCTTACAAGCACACTGAAACGCAAACACAAAGGACCATGAACACCTAAAGTACCCTAAGACAACCATAACACAAGAAGATCTCCGGAGCCCTGTGTCATCATCCCTGAATCTTGAGAGAAGACCCCTGCAGCAGAAGGATCGGTGTTCTCTAAACTCGACTTGAGGTTGGGTTATCACCAGATCCGTGTCCGTGAAGAGGATATTCCGAAGACTGCATTCGTTACTCGTTATGGCTCCTATGAATACACCGTCATGTCATTTGGCTTGACGAATGCTCCAGCTACGTTCTCACGTCTGATGAATTATATATTCATGGATTACCTCGATAAATTCGTCGTGGTGTATCTGGATGATATCCTAGTATATTCAAAGAATAAGGAAGAACATGCCGAACATCTTCGCCTTGTTCTGGAGAGGCCTCGAGAGCACAAGTTATATGCCAAGTACTCCAAATGTGAATTCTGGCTTTCCGAAGTGACCTACCTTGGACATGTGATTTCCAAGGACGGTATTGCCGTTAACCCGGAGCGTGTTCAGGCTATTCTTGACTGGGCTCATCCGAAGAATGCCAAGCAAGTCCGAAGCTTCCTCGGTCTAGCCAGTTATTGCCGCCGATTTGTCGAGAACTTCTCCAAAATTGCCAAGCCCTTGACTAATCTGCTCCACAAAGGCGTTAAGTTCGAGTGGACAGACAAGTGTCAGGAAAGTTTCCAGACCCTCAAGGAAAAGCTTACTTCTACTCCAGTGCTTGCTCCTCCTGATTCTCGCAAGGACTTTGTCATATACTGCGACGCTTCTCGTCAGGGATTAGTCTGTGTCCTAATGCAAGAAGGAAGAGTGATTGCGTATGCTTCATGTCAATTGCGTCCGCATGAAGAAAATTATCCAGTGCATGATCTTGAACTTGCTGCAGTGATCTATGCATTAAAGTAATGGCGACATTACCTTCTTGGTAATCGGTGTGAGATTTATACCGATCATCAGAGTTTGAAATACTTGTTCACCCAACCGGATCTTAATCTCCGTCAGCAACGATGGTTGGAAACAATTACAGACTATGTCTGCGGTATTTCATATACCCCTGGCAAGGCTAACCTGATGGCTGATGCCTTAAGCCGCAAGTCATATTGCAACAACCTCATGGTTAGGCGAGCTCAACCTCGATTTTATACAGAACTGACTCAGCTGAATCTGCAAATTGTTCCCCAAGGTTCTCTTAATAACCTTGTGGTACAACCAGACCTTCAAAAGGCTGTTAAGGAAGCGCAAGCCAAAGATGCTGAAATTGACTTGATGAAGAAAGAGCTTCACCTTGAGAAGTACCGGGATTTCTCAGTTGCTGAAGATGGAACATTATATTTCAGAGACCGCATCGTAGTACCTCGCTTTGAGCTTATGACTGACAAGGTCATGAAGGAGGCTCATGATACATCGCTGTCTATCCATCCGGGTAGCACCAAGATGTATCGCGATCTTCGACAGAGGTACTGGTGGTCTAGAATGAAGCAGGACATTGCTCGATACGTTGCTGAATGTGACGTATGTCGTCGCGTGAAAGTAGAACATCAGAAGCCTACTGGAATTCTTCAACCACTCCCTATTCCTCTATGGAAATGGGATAAAGTGCAGATGGATTTCATTACTGGTCTTCCCAAGTCTCAGAAAGGTCACGACGCTATTCTTGTCGTCGTCGATCAACTTTCCAAGGTTGCTCATTTCCTACCTGTTAAGGAGACTATCACTGCTAGCCAGCTAGCAGAGCTGTATATCTCCAGAATCGTTTCACTCCACGGTATTTCGAAGGAGATCAGTTCGGACCGTGGCGGTCTTTTCACGTCCAAGTTCTGGGAAAGTTTCCAAGAAGCTATGGGCACTCACATTACATGGAGTTCAGCTTATCATCCTCAGTCCCAAGGCCAAGTCAAGCGAGTTAACCAAGTACTTGAAGATGTGCTTCGCGCTTGTGTTATATCATTCGGTAAGAAATGGGAGGAATCTCTCCCGTATGCCAAGTTCTCTTATAACAACAGCTATCAAGCCAGCTTGAAAATGGCCCCCTTCGAAGTGCTTTATGGACGTAAGTGTCGAACCCCTCTGAACTGGTCAGAAACTGGGGAACGACCTCTCGTGGGTCCAGACATTATTCAACATGCCGAAGAACAAGTCAGAATTGTCCGGGAAAATCTCAAGGCGGCTCAGGACCGCCAGAAGAGCAACTATGATCGCAAACGATGGGGTCTGACTTATCAACCAGGTGATCAAGCGTATCTCCGTGTCACTCCGATGAAAGGCACCCGTCGTTTCGGAATCAAGGGCAAGCTAGCTCCTCGCTATATCGGTCCTTTCCGCATCGTGGCTAGACGTGGACAGGTGGCTTATAAATTGGAGTTGCCACCGCAATTCTCTCATATCCATGATGTCTTCCACGTGTCACAACTTCGTAAATGCTTCAAGGAATCTCCGCACCGTACAGTGGATCACGAGATGCTTGAGTTGCAAGATGACTTATCTTATAAGGAGCATCCGATCCGCATCCTTGATGAAGCTGAACGTCGAACTCGTCAGAAGACGATCAAGTTCCTGAAAGTGCAGTGGTCGAATCACACTGAAGATGAAGCCACTTGGGAACGCGAGGATCATCTTCGGGAAGAATATCCCGACCTCTTTCCTTCTACCCCCTAAATTCTCGGGATGAGAATTTCTTTTAGAGGATGAGAACTTGTAACACCCCTGTGTAATAGCCACTGTGATCCGCTGCTAATAATGCCAAGTCATATCATTTGCAGTGCCTAAACATAGTGGTTAACCAAAGCAAATCAACTCCATTCTGAAGACCAATTCAAATTCATAAGTGAAATATGAAGTTGATCAAACACTGTTGGAAAAATGTTCATTAATTGGCAAATAATCCAGGAACATTTATAAATCCATGATCAATATAATTGGAGTAAGCTAAGTGACTCAAACAAATTGAAACAGCACCAAAACAGAATGATTAAATCCATTTAAAATCAAATTAAATTCAAATGGAATCCAAATCTGTCCAAGCAAGTTTTTGGTGAAGGGTAATATTGCATTGCATTATTTGGACCAAGTTCCACACTTTACAAAAATGTAAAAGTGCCCTGAATAATTCAGAACAGAAAAGAATAAAAGAAAATATAAAGCAGATTACAGAAAAATAAAAACGAGGCACTGTGCACTGGGCCTTAGTGCACAGTGCCCCGACAGCCGGCCAATCTGGCCCAACTCCGTCTCTCTCCCTCGCGTGTCGGCCTCCCCATGGCCGGACGCGCGCGCACCGGTGGGCGCGCGACACGCCGGCGCCACCGACGGAACAGGGACGAGGAGGGGATAAGGGCGAGGCCCATTCACTCCACTTGGACTCCCTCGACCACTGCTCCCCTCTCCCCTCGCTCTCCCCCTCTGGTTCTCGACGCGGCCGCCGTCGCGCCCTGCCCGCAGACGCGGCCACCGTTCCCCATTCGCTTCGCCGAGACGTCCTGCGGCTCCGCCTTGCTCCTCTGCTTTGACTACACCTCGACATCGAGCTCGGGGAGGACCGGACGGACGGGATCGACCTCGGCCTCTTCTTCTCTGTCGCCGGCGATTCCCGTCGACCCCGAGCCCCCTACTGCTACTAAGCCATCGAAGGCTTTTCATAGCCGCTAGGTGAGCTTCGTCCTTTCCCCTGTTTTCTTCCCCGCGTAATTGGACGCCTCCGACGAGCTGCCACCGTAGCCGTGCTCCGACCGCCGCCGCGTTAGCCATTGCCGTGCTCCCGAGCTCCAGCAGCACGAGCCAGGGGCGCCTACGCGCTCCTGGAGGTCTGCAGCTTCTCCCTAGCTAGTTAGCATGCGCGAGAGAGCCGCGCAGCCGCGGATCCGTTCGGTCCCGAACTCTGGCGACCGCCCCGTCGCTCGCCGTCGTCGTTCCAGACCATTTCCGGCAGCGCCGCCGCCCTAGACGGATGCGGCTCGGTGTGCCCGTTCGAACGAGCCCGGGCGCACATCAAATGGGCCACTAAGGAGCGATCCTGAGCCACTCCGGCGATCTTCCGCCGCGGATTCGGTCGCCGGCGCAGTTCCGGCGCCGGCCGCCGACGTGGCTCGGTGGCCCCCACCTCTGGGCCACTGACTGTGGGGCCCCGCGGACCCCTTTGACCACGTTGACCTGGGTCAACGCCGACGTGGCCACCCTGTGACTATGACAGACGGGCCCCACCGCAATTAGTTAATTAAAAACATTTTAGAATTAAAAGTTAATTAGTTATACTAATTGTCTCACTGACAGGCTGGGCCCACCTCCTGATTAACCCTGATAATTAAGTTAACACACTGTTAGTCTAAACAGTGGCTGACATGTGGGTCCCACTGGACCCACATGTCAGGTTTGACCAGGTCAGCGTCACTGTTGACCTGCTGATATCAGCAACACGTCATGCTGACGTCATAATTCAATTCTGTTAATAAAATTAATTCTAGAAAATCAAATAAACTTTAAAAATTCATAACTTTTAAACCGTAGCTCAGATCGAAAAAGTTAAAACACGAAAGTTGCTCAGAACAACGAGACGAGTCTGATCGTGCCGTTTGTTTCCATATCGGAACCCCCTACATAGGAGAACTCGTAACTCCGAACCCGTATCTGATAGATGAATAGTGCACACACACACCGGTTAATAAATCCCACGATAATCCTAAAATAACTACAATGACCTAGATGCATCTTTAGGCAACCCTGCATTGCATCATAGTCATAGCATACCCTGTATTGCATCGTTGCTGTGTATTTATTTGTTTCTTCCCCCTCTTCTCTCTCGGTAGACCTTACATTGACGTAGCTCCCGAGGCAGACGCAGCTCCAGAGTATGACTACGTCCCCGACGACACCCCTGAAGACCTTGCCCTTGTCGTCGAGCAGACAGGAAAGCACCCCCATTTTAAACATTCCGATATCACCTATTCTCTTCCCTCTTATGCTTGCATTAGATGTTACTGTTGGAAATATGCCCTAGAGGCAATAATAAAATGGTTATTATTATATTTCCTTGTTCATGATAATTGTCTGTTATTCATGCTATAATTGTGTTATCCGGAAATCGTAATACATGTGTGAATACATAGACCACAACATGTCCCTAGTAAGCCTCTAGTTGACTAGCTCGTTGATCAATAGATGGTTACGGTTTCCTGACCATGGACATTGGATGTCATTGATAATGGGATCACATCATTAGGAGAATGATGTGATGGACAAGACCCAATCCTAAGCCTAGCACTAGATCGTGTAGTTCGTTTGCTAAAGCTTTTCCAATGTCAAGTAACTTTTCCTTAGACCATGAGATTGTGCAACTCCCGGATACCGTAGGAGTGCTTTGGGTGCACCAAACGTCACAACGTAACTGGGTGGCTATAAAGGTGCACTACGGGTATCTCCGAAAGTATCTGTTGGGTTGGCACGAATCGAGACTGGGATTTGTCACTCGATGTAACGGAGAGGTACCTCTGGGCCCACTCGGTAGGACATCATCATAATGAGCTCAATGTGATCAAGGAGTTGTTCACGGGATGATGTGTTACGGAAACGAGTAAAGAGACTTGCCGGTAACGAGATTGAACAAGGTATCGAGATACCGACGATCGAATCTCGGGCAAGTATCGTACCGATAGACAAAGGGAATTGCGTACGGGATTGATTGAATCCTCGACATCGTGGTTCATCCGATGAGATCATCGAGGAGCATGTGGGAGCCAACATGGGTATCCAGATCCCGCTGTTGGTTATTGACCGGAGAGTCGTCTCGGTCATGTCTGCGTGTCTCCCGAACCCGTAGGGTCTACACACTTAAGGTTCGGTGACTCTAGGGTTATAGAGATATTAGTATGCGGTAACCCGAAGGTTGTTCGGAGTCTCGGATGAGATCCTGGACGTCACGAGGAGTTCCGGAATGGTCCGGAGGTAAAGATTTATATATGGGAAGTCCTATTTTGGCCACCGGAAAATGTTCGGGATTTTTCGGTATTGTACCGAGAAGGTTCTAGAAGGTTCCGGAGTGGGGCCCACCTGCATGGGGGGACCCACATGAACGTGGGTAGTGGGGGCAAGGCCCCACACCCCTAGTCAAGGCGCACCAAGATTCCCCCTTAGAAGGAATAAGATCATATCCCGAAGGGATAAGATCAAGATCCCTAAAAAAAAAGGGGATAACAATCGGTGGGGAAGGGAAAGGATGGGATTTCTTTCCTTCCACCTTTGCCAACGCCCCAATGGACTTGGAGGGCAAGAAACCAGCCCCCTCCACCCCTATATATAGTGGGGAGGTGCATGGGAGAAACAGCTCAGCCCCTGGCGCCTCCCTCTCCCTCCCGTGACACCTCTTCCTCCTCCAGTAGCGCTTGGCGAAGCCCTGCTGAAATCCCGCTGCTTCCACCACCACACCGTCGTGCTGCTGGATCTCCATCAACCTCTCCTCCCCCCTTGCTGGATCAAGAAGGAGGAGACGTCTCTGCTCCGTACGTGTGTTGAACGCGGAGGTGCCGTCCGTTCGGCGCTCGGTCATCGGTGATTTGGATCACGACGAGTACGACTTCATCAACCCCGTTCTCTTGAACGCTTCCGCTCGCGATCTACAAGGGTATGTAGATACACTCCCCTCTCACTCGTTGCTAGATGACTCCATAGATTGATCTTGGTGATGCGTAGAAAATTTTAAAATTCTGCTACGTTCCCCAACAGTTACTGATGCTGTTACTATCCTATATCTGTTGCATAGCCTGTTTACTTGTAACCTACTGTTGATACCTGCCTGTTATCCTAAACTGTATAGTATAGGATGGGTAGAGCCTTATCAGAGACCCACTTGACCCGACTGCCCCGCTGGATAATCAGAAGACCCGATTATCGGGATCGAAGATCAGACCCGGGCACCGCACGTCACTTCTCCCTATGTTGCTCGACACTACTGGGTTACTATCGAGTGTCGAGGGTGATACCTCGTCAGCACTTCAGATGATAACCTTGTAGGTTAGTTACTCGGTCGTGATAAGTGAGGGTGATTCCTCCTACACCACCCCCGATACCGACGCCGTCATGCAACATCTCAAGTGTGGACCTCGAGGGTGATTCCTCCTTCGTTCACCTTGATGATAACATCGAGCGGGAATTCCATCGAGGGTGATTCCTCAGGGTTCCCTTCGGTGTCAGACACACAGCTACTTTGGATACTATGACTTGACCGTGAACCATGATACTAAAGACGGGTCGGCCCTGAGGGGTACCCGCGCGAGCATGAATGCGAAGTGATGTGGAGTCGGGTTGACCTGAGAGGTGCCCGCGAGATAACTACGAGGCATGGCCGGGCATTCTTAGCCCTTGCCGCAAGTCCTCGAGACGGGGCGACGGGGTCACATCGATCGTGAGTCTCTGCTCGTTACCGCGCGCTCCTAATCCACTAACGGTTTGGATATTTGATCCGAGGGGCCTCTGGCCTGATAGCACTAACCATCACGTGGGCATAGTATGGGCGTTATGCGTCGTATACATCAGCCGAAGCTCTACTGACGTCAGTGAGGAGCGGCCCGTTTTGGATTGGACTGGGAACGCAACTGCGCTTGTATAAGGGGTTGCTAGGTCTGCTTCCGAAACGTCCTCGCAACGTGCAGGGTTCCCAGGGCGAAGGCCCAAGACCCCTGGGGGCATAGGTTAGTCCGGCGTGCTGACCTCTCTTTAGAGCCCAGGTCGGGTTGCGGCATGTTGCTTAGCCGAGGCCGGGCATACCCAGAAAAGTGTGTCCGGCCAGAGTTAAGCGAGCGTGGTGGGTAAGTTGGTGCACCCCTGCAGGGAAGAAACTTCTATCGATAGCCTGTCCTACGGTAACGGACACTCGGAGTTGTATCCCGATCGGTACAACTAGAACATGACTTGAGATGAGAACTGGATAGTGTTGGAAATATGCCCTAGAGGCAATAATAAAGTGGTTATTATTATATTTCCTTGTTCATGATAATTGTCTATTGTTCATGCTATAATTGTGTTATCCGGAAATCATAATACATGTGTGAATACATAGACTACAACATGTCCCTAGTGAGCCTCTAGTTGACTAGCTCGTTGATCAATAGATGGTTACGGTTTCCTGACCATGGACATTGGATGTCGTTGATAACGGGATCACATCATTAGGAGAATGATGTGATGGACAAGACCCAATCCTAAGCATAGCACTAGATCGTGTAGTTCGTCTGCTAAAGCTTTTCTAATGTCAAGTATCATTTCCTTAGACCATGAGATTGTGCAACTCCCGGATACCGTAGGAATGCTTTGGGTGTATCAAACGTCACAACGTAACTGGGTGACCATAAAGGTGCACTACAGGTATCTCCGAAAGTGTCTGTTGGGTTGGCACGAATCAAGACTGGGATTTGTCACTCCGTATGACGGAGAGGTATCTCTGGGCCCACTTGGTAATGCATCATCATAATGAGCTCAACGTGACTAAAGAGTTAGCCATGGGATCATGCGTTACGAAACGAGTAAAGAGACTTACCGGTAACGAGATTGAACAAGGTATAGGGATACCGACGATCGAATCTCGGGCAAGTATCATACCGGTAGACAAAGGGAATTGTATACGGGATTGATTGAATCCTCGACATCGTGGTTCATCCGATGAGATCATCGTGGAACATGTGGGAGCCAGCATGGGTATCCAGATCCCGCTGTTGGTTATTGGCCGGAGAGATGTCTCGGTCATGTCTGCATGGTTCCCGAACCCGTAGGGTCTACACACTTAAGGTTCGGTGACGCTAGGGTTGTTATGGGAAATAGTATGTGGTTACCGAACTGAAAGAACTCCTCAAATGGAACAGACAACAGATCAATTCCAACGAGGTCGTGCTCCTCTTTAACTCTCAGTGTCAAAATATCCTTCCCAGACTTGCAGGTGTCCATGTACCACTTATGGAATCTTCGCATCATCGTTGTTAGAGGAGGATCACCAGGTCTGACGAGAGGCTTCCCGTACTGGTATTTGTGTTCATCCACCTCCATTGTATCAAAATGTGCATCGTCGGGCAGGTAATCACCAGGATTGGTACCGGGCACCATCCCCGGCAGATTTGCAACGATATCGCTAGACACCTTGAGCGGGGGACACGATTGATTTGCCTGTTCGCCAAGCTGGGGAATTTTGTTCCCTCTTCTTCGTTCTTGTAACCTTTTGTCACTTGAAGTAGTTCCCGACCGGCGCGCTCCTTCCACTGCCTTTTTCAGAGCGCGGACATGGTTGTCATCCTGCGGAGGCGGTGGTGGTCGCTTCAGGTTCTTCAAAGTGCGCTTCAATTTCACCGGATCCATCTTCTCCTCCGGAGGTGGATTTTTCTTTGCAAAAAAGCCCTTCACTTGGGCTTGACAGATCTAAGCGTTTTCCTCCTCGGTCATCTCGTATGGTAACTTCTCTAGAGGCTTGAGAGATGGACCGAATTTGTATTGCCTCCCGCCTCTGGCTGTACTGCTAGACGCCGGAGCAGCCGGAGCGGCTGCGGCTGTCTTCCTTCGTTGCTTACGAGGCGGAGAAGGAGGCGGAGTGCTACGACGCGCCGGAGCAGCCGGAGCGGCGGCGGCTATCTTTCGCTGTTGTTGACGAGGAGGAGAAGGAGGCGGGCTGCTCGGACGCGCCGGCGCAGGCGGAGAAGGAGGCGGAGTGCCACCATGCGCCGGAGCAGCTGGAGAAGGAGGCGGAGTGCCGCCACGCGCCGGAGCAGCCGGAGAAGGAGGCGGAGTGCCCTGATCACTCGCCAGAGGAGGAGGCGGAGGAGGAGGCAGAGTGCCCTGACTCGTCGGAGGAGGAGGCGGAGGCATCCAGTTCAGAAGGTTGATGAGCTCCTTCCGCCATAGACATGGAGTCTTCAGAGCAAGACCCAGCTGAGTCTCCCCTTCATCGGTAGGGTGGTCAAGCTCGAGCTCCTCAAATCCCTCCGTTATTTCATCGACCATCACAACAGCATAGCCTTCTGGAATCGGAAGGCAGTGAAAAGTTGCGCCGGGTTGAGGAGGTGCAACAGAGCCGACAGCCGCCTTGACTTTGAGGTGCTGCCATTGCGCCATAAGGTGGCAATCTTGAGCCTCCGTGATAGCATCCACGGGGTAGCTGGGAGCCGTGAAGTGAGGCTGCTGAAGGAGCTCGGTGGAAGCCACGCTGCTTCTCCGCTGAGATGGCGGGGTAGCTTCGGCAGGTCGCTGCCTCTGAACTAGTGCTTGTTCCTCTAGCGCTCGTACCCTTGCATTCAGCTTCTGCAGTTCGGTCTGCTCCACTTTCCTCCTCCTCTCCCGGGTTTTGTAACCACCTGCGCTGGGAAACCCTTCCTTCCACGCAACGGTTGCTTAGGGCCTTGGATGAGTACTGGCATCATAATGAACTTCCGCTTCATGCACAGCCAAGGAGGAAGGTTATAGATACATAGAGTCACGGGCCAGGTGCTGTGATTGCTGCTCTGCTCCCCAAAAGGATTAATGTCATCCGCGCTTAAACCAAACCATACGTTCCTTGCGTCACCTGCAAACTCCTCCTAGTACTTTCTCTCGATTTTTCTCCACTGCGACCCGTGAGCGGGTGCTCTCAACTTCCCGTCTTTCTTACGGTCCTCTCGGTGCCATCGCATCAACTTGGCATGCTCTTTGTTTCTGAACAGATGTTTCAACCGTGGTTTTACAGGAGCATACCACATCATCTTGGCAGGAACCCTCTTCCTGGGGGGCTCGCTGTCAACATCACCAGGGTCATCTCGTCTGATCTTATACCGCAATGCACCGCATACCGTGCATGCGTTCAAATCCTCGTATGCACCGCGGTACAGGATGCAGTCATTAGGGCATGCATGTATCTTCTGCACCTCCAATCCTAGAGGGCATACGACCTTCTTTGCTGCGTACGTACTGTCGGGCAATTCGTTATCCTTTGGAAGCTTCTTCTTCAATATTTTCAGTAGCTTCTCAAATCCTTTGTCAGGCACAGCATTCTCTGCCTTCCACTGCAGCAATTCCAGTATGGTACCGAGCTTTGTGTTGCCATCTTCGCAATTGGGGTACAACCCTTTTTGGTGATCCTCTAACATGCGATCGAATTTCAGCTTCTCCTTTTCACTTTCGCACTGTCTCCTTGCATCAACAATGACCCAGCGGAGATCATCATCGGGCACATCGTCTGGTTCCTCTTGATCTTCAGCTTCCCCCGTTGCAGCGTCACCGTATTCAGGGGGCACATAGTTGTCATCGTCCTCTTCTTCTTCGCTGTCTTTCATCATAACCCCTATTTCTCCGTGCCTGGTCCAAACATTATAGTGTGGCATGAAAGCCTTCTCAAGCAGGTGGGTGTGAAGGATTTTCCGGTCAGAGTAAGACTTCGTATTCCCACATATAGGGCATGGACAACACATAAAACCATTCTGCTTGTTTGCCTCAGCCACTTCGAGAAAATTATGTACGCCCTTAATGTACTCGGAGGTGCGTCTGTCACCGTACATCTATTGCCGGTTCATCTATGTGCATTATATATAATTAAGTGTGTAAAAAACCATTACAGAACATCATGAATAGATAAGTGACCAAATTAATAGAAGTTCATCTTCATATTAAAACCAAAGTACATACATAGTTCTCATTGAACAACATATAGCTCTCCAGAGCATCTAATTAAACCATACATTGAAACTATGTAAAATATTTCAATGTAACAACAAATGCGATCATAATCGCAACCAAGGTAACAATTGATCCAACGGCATAATGATACCAAGCCTCGGTATGAATGACATATTTTCTATACTTTCTAATCTTGAAGCGCATTGCATCCATCTTGATCTTGTGATCATCGACGACATCCGCAACATGCAACTCCAATATCATCATCTCCTCCTCAATTTTTTTCAATTTTTCCTTCAAGTAATTGTTTTCTTCTTCAACTAAATTTAAACTCTCGACAATAGGGTCGGTTGGAATTTCCGGTTCACATACCTCCTAGATAAAAAAATCTATGTCACGTTGGTCGACATAATTGTCATAAATAATAAATGAACCAAATAGTTATAAAATATAATATATACCACATCCGAATCATAGACAGGACGAGTGCCGACGGGGGCGGATACCAAAACCATCGCACTATATAATAACAAACAATAATAAAAGTAAGAAAATTAGACAAGTATCTATCTAAATCATACAAGTAAGAATTTTTTTTTCTTTTAGAAAGAAGATAAGAACAAGAGGCTCACCACGGTTATGCCGGCGATGAGATCGGCGCGGGCGATCGACGGCGGTGAAGACGGGGACGGGACGTGATGGACCGCTAAACCTAGACAAATCTTGAGGAAAATAGAGTTTGGACAAGGAGTTTCGAGAGGAGAAAGGTTAAGTGTGGCTCGGGCATTTCATCAAACACCTCATGTGCATAGGAGGTGAGCTAGAGCACCACAAACCCCTCCCCTCGCCGGCCAGAAAAAAACAGAGCAGTGGAGTGCTCTGCTCGCGGGCGAGGGGTATATATATAGGCACAACATTGGTCCCAGTTCGTGGCTGAAACCGGGACCAAAGGGCCTTTGGTCCCGGTTCCAGCCACGAACCGGGACCAATGGATGCCGGCCAGGAGCGAGGCCCATTGGTCCCGGTTCGTGTCTGAAACCAGGACCAAAGGGTCCAGACGAACCGGGACCAGTGCCCCACGAGCCCCGGCCGGCTCCCTGGGCGCACGAACCGGGACGTATGCCCCAGGTGTCCCGGTTCCTGACTGAACCGGGACTAATGGGCTGGGCTGGCCCGGACCAAAGCCCTGTTTTCTACTAGTGGCCCGTGCCGATGGACCTCCAGCCCCCATAGCCCGCGACCTCGACGATATCCGGGGATCCTCAACCCCGCTGGCTCCTAGACGAAGGCACAAGCCTCGCCTGACCGCGAACGGAGCCCGGAGAAACTTATTCCGACGCGACACCACCGCAACGGCCTCGGCAGCGTCTCCCTCGACCCTAACCCTACCACACACCCACCTAGCGAACAGACCCGAGGTTCCCCCTCCCTCCCGCCGCCGGAGCGGCCGACGGAGAAAGAGGGAACCGGCGGCGTCACCGGCGGCGCGCAAGGGAACCCTCGTCGCCTCCCTTGATCGCCTCGTGCGATCCTACTTTTTTCTACCTTATCTCTTTCGTTCCTCTCGTTTTCCATCTCTATCCGTCCCTTCCTTCTACCTCCAGCCCGCGTCGCACACTATTCATGCCCACAATTTCTCCTCTCCCCACTCTCAGCGTCAGCACGCGCGCTACCGCGACTCACCAAAAGCACCGCTGCTGCGCGCGCACGGACGAGGTGTCTTCGCGTGGATGTTTGCTGCAAGGGGCGTGGTGTTGCAAGCAAGCAGCGACGAGCTGGAACCCGCAAACTGGTTAGCTGCAACCGGGGACATAACTACGATCGGCGACACGAGTGAGGCGGGAGGAAAGAGCTATGAGGTGCTGCATCCGGCTGAGGAGAACACCTCAACGAACGATTTCGAAAGCTGGAACCGGCGAATAAAAAAGCTGAAAACACGTGGCGGCAGGGATGCGACTGTGAAGATTTGCTGGAACAAGTAGTGGTCAGTGCTATAACCATGTGGCATGGAGGCTGGAATCGCATAGGGCGGCGGAGCTGCAACGGGACAATATTTTTTATGGAAGCAACCGACGCGAGCTTGAACCAGCAATTGGTTTTGCTCCAACCAGCGGAAGCCTGAGCTGGAACTAGCAGCTGGTTTTGATGCATCGACTGGATTGTTTTCTGCGACGATGGGCTAGAGTCGTGAATAGTTGCAACCGGCGGCCACAAAAGTTTCAACCGGCAAACTTTTTCTATAATGGAGCTCGTCGACGAGTATTAAGGCCATCGACTGTCTCCGTGGTGCACACTTTTGCATGCGTTGAGCCGGCGTGAAATGCAGGCGGAGGTGCTTCGAGATTGGTCACCTTTGCTCGTTGGATGTCATTTTTTTAGGGGACAAAATGATACGAGGGAGCCCGATCTGACAGCTACAGGCACCTGGATCCAGCGCCCATGCAGTGACCAGCCGAAAATTGGGTCGGTCGACCAGTGGCTAGCATTGGCCAAACGAGAAGCTGTTGCACCGAACGATTCCTGTGATTCCATTTTTGCGTGGGAGGCTGACTGTTCATTATGGAAGTTGGAGTTGCAGATTCATTAGATGGCTGTGGAGGGTTGCTGAACAGGCCCTAATCTAGTGTCTTTGTCTAGCCAATCAATTCCCAATCGCACAATAACAAATGGGAGGTTTAAGCAGATCAGTTTTCCGCTGTCATTGGAGAACTTTGGTGGACTCCTCTAGCCTAAAGTCGTAGCACTTAATTAATTTTTCATGCGAACATTCTATATTTAAAAATGTAAGGCCTTGAAAATAAGGGGCCAGCTGCAGAGTCATGGTTTATCTTCATCGCGAAAAACCGACTCAGGTTTTCTCGAGGTGAAAAAAAACTGCATACTAAGTTCAGTGTGAACCACGTGGTACACCATTCACTGCATGCTTCCCAATGTTAGTCCTTTTTCTGGGAGGGAGGCTTTTCAGTATTATTGTTAAATTATAGAATATTCGATTAATTAAATCAGTTGCGCTTGTCTATAAAAGCAGGAGGAGAGAAGACAGACCGAGGGACTCAACCTTGTAAGAGACCTAACCGCGAAGAAAAAAAGTTGTAAGATACCACATAACTTAGAGGAGACAATGTACACTATAAGCCATACCTTCTTGCAACCGTGCAAGTTATAGCTCTTAGTTCCGTATCTGATACTGGTGAGCCACCATGACTGCTGCCCAGTGGGCAGTGACCCTGATTGTATAGGATTAGAAATGTGAGGCATTGGGGAATTCATTCGCTAAGATTCCAACCATAAACCACATTCCAGTGGTCTCTTACAAGCAAAATTCTGAATCCTAGCTCAATTCATTCTTGCCATCTAACAGGCGACTTTCTGCAAGAATGTACTGTACACCCTTGAAGTTTCCACACATGATCTTTCTCGGCCCAAGGATGTCAGCCTGCTCAAGCATGCTGAAGCCCATGAGACCCTAGTCGAGGAAGGCAACCTAGGTGCTCTAGTGGCACATGTGGAGCGCATGGTTATACATTGCAGTTTTGCACATCATTATACACTAGTAGAAAACAGGGCTTTGGTTCGGGCCAGCCCAGCCTATTAGTCCCGGTTCAGTCACGAACCGGGACCCATGAGGGCATACGTCCCGGTTCATGCGCCCAGGGGGCCGGCCGGGGCCTCGTGGGCATTGGTCCCGGTTCGTCTGGACCCATTTGTCCCGGTTCCTGGCACGAACCGGGACCAATGGGCCTCGCTCCTGGCCCACATCCATTGGTCCCGGTTCGTGGCTTGAACCGGGACAGAAGAGGGGTCTTTAGTCCCGGTTCCACGCACGAACCGGTACCAATGAGGTGGCTATATATACCCCATCGCCGGCGAGTAGAGCACTCCACATTGCTCTGTTTTTTCTGGCCGGCGAGGGGAGAGCTTTGTGGTGCTCTAGCTCACCTCCTATGCATATGAGGTGTTTGATGAAATGCCCGAGCCACACTAGACAGCGAAGAAGAAGAGGACGATGACAACTATGTGCCCCCTGAATACGATGATGCTGCAACGGGGGAAGCTGAAGATCAAGAGGAACCAGACGATGTGCCCGATGATGATCTCCGCTGGGTCATTGTTGATGCAAGGAGACAGTGCGAAAGTGAAAAGGAGAAGCTGAAATTTGATCGCATGTTAGAGGATCACCAAAAAGGGTTGTACCCCAATTGCGAAGATGGCAACACAAAGCTCGGTACCGTACTGGAATTGCTGCAGTGGAAGGCAGAGAATGCTGTGCCTGACAAAGGATTTGAGAAGCTACTGAAAATATTGAAGATGAAGCTTCCAAAGGATAACGAATTGCCCGACAGTACGTACGCAGCAAAGAAGGTCGTATGCCCTCTAGGATTGGAGGTGCAGAAGATACATGCATGCCCTAATGACTGCATCCTGTACCGTGGTGCATACGAGGATTTGAACGCATGCCCGGTATGCGGTGCATTGCGGTATAAGATCAGACGAGATGACCCTGGTGATGTTGATGGAGAGCCCCCCAGGAAGAGGGTTCCTGCGAAGGTGATGTGGTATGCTCCTATAATACCACGGTTGAAGCGTCTGTTCAGAAACAAAGAGCATGCCAAGTTGATGCAATGGCACAGCGAGGACTGTAAGAAAGACGGGAAGTTGAGAGCACCCGCTGACGGGCCGCAGTGGAGAAAAATCGAGAGAAAGTACCGGGAGGAGTTTGCAGGTGACGCAAGGAACGTATGGTTTGGTTTAAGCGCGGATGGCATTAATCCTTTCGGGGAGCAGAGCAGCAATCACAGCACCTAGCCCGTGACTCTATGTATCTATAACCTTCCTCCTTGGCTGTGCATGAAGCGGAAGTTCATTATGATGCCAGTACTCATCCAAGGCCCTAAGCAACCCGGCAACGACATTGATGTGTACCTAAGGCCATTAGTTGAAGAACTTTTACAGCTGTGGAATGGAAATGGTGTACGTGTGTGGGATGAGCACAGACAGGAGGAATTTGACCTGCATGCGTTGTTGTTTGTAACCATCAATGATTGGCCTGCTCTCAGTAACCTTTCAGGACAGACAAACAAGGGATACCACGCATGCACGCACTGTTTAGCTGACACCGAAAGTATATACCTGGACAAATGCAGGAAGAATGTGTACCTGGGGCATCGTCGATTTGTTCCGACCAACCATCAATGTCGAAAGAAAGGCAAGCATTTCAAAGGCGAGGCAGATCACCGAAAGAAGCCCGCCATGCGTACCGGTGATCACGTACTAGCTATGGTCAATGATTTACACGTAATCTTTGGAAAGGGTCCCGGCGGACTATCTGTTCCGAATGACGCTGAGGGACGCGCTCCCATGTGGAAGAAGAAATCTATATTTTGGGACCTACCCTACTGGAAAGACCTAGAGGTCCGCTCTTCAATCGACGTGATGCAGGTGACAAAGAACCTTTGCGTGAACCTGCTAGGCTTCTTAGGTGTGTATGGAAAGACAAAAGATACACTGGAGGCACGGGAGGACCTGCAACGTTGGCACGAAAAAGACGGCATGCCTCCAAAGCAGTATGAAGGTCCTTCCAGCTACGCTCTTACCAAAGAAGAGAAGGAAATCTTCTTTGAATGCCTGCTCAGTATGAAGGTCCCGTCTAGCTTCTCATCGAATATAAAGGGAATAATAAATATCCCAGAGAAAAATTTCCAGAACCTAAAGTCTCATGACTGCCACGTGATTATGACGCAACTGCTTCCGGTTGCATTGAGGGGGCTTCTACCGGAAAACGTTCGATTAGCCGTTGTGAAGCTATGTGCATTCCTCAATGCAATCTCTCAGAAGGTGATCGATCCAAAAATCATACCAAGGCTAAGGAGTGATGTGGCGCAATGTCTTGTCAGTTTCGAGCTGGTGTTCCCACCATCCTTCTTCAATATCATGACGCACGTCCTAGTTCATCTAGTCGACGAGATTGTCGTTCTGGGCCCCGTATTTCTACACAATATGTTCCCCTTTGAGAGGTTCATGGGAGTCCTAAAGAAATATGTCCGTAACCGCGCTAGGCCAGAAGGAAGCATCTCCATGGGCCATCAAACAGAGGATGTCATTGGGTTTTGTGTTGACTTCATTCCTGACCTTAAGAAGATTGGTCTCCCTCAATCGCGGTATGAGGGGAGACTGACTGGAAAAGGCACGCTAGGAGGGGACTTAATAATATGCAGGGACGGGCATTCTTGGTCTCAAGCACACTACACAGTTCTACAGAACTCTACCTTGGTGACCCCGTATGTCGATGAACACAAGAACATTCTGCACTCCAAACACCCAGAGCAGTGTGACGACTGGATTACATGTGAACACGTCAGGACTTTCGGCAGTTGGTTGGAAATACGTCTCAGAGGTGACAACACTGTTTCTGATGAGCTGTACTCGTTGTCCAGGGGACCATCTTCGACTCTATTGACTTACAAAGGATACGAGATAAATGGGAATACATTTTACACGATCGCCCAAGATCAAAAGAGCACCAACCAAAACAGCGGTGTCCGCTTTGATGCAGCAACCAAGAGGGGAAAGGACACATATTATGGTTACATAGTGGACATATGGGAACTTGACTACGGACATGATTTTAAGGTCCCTTTGTTTAAGTGCAAATGAGTCAATCTGTCAGGAGGCGGGGTACAGGTAGAGCCACATTACGGAATGACAACAGTGGATCTAAACAATCTTGGGTACACAGACGAACCATTCGTCCTAGCCAATGATGTGGCGCAGGTTTTCTATGTGAAGGACATGTCTACCAAATCGAGAAAAAGAAAAGATAAGGAAGCGAATACATCATACGATGAGCCAAAGCTCCACATAGTTCTTTCAGGGAAAAGAGACATCTTGGGAGTGGAGAGTAAGACAGACATGTCTGAAGATTATGAAAAGTTTCATGAAATTCCTCCCTTCAAAGTCAGGGCTGACCCAAGCACCCTGTTAAGCGATGAAGAATATCCATGGTTACGGCGCAATAAGCATAGGACACAAGCGAAGAAAAAGTGAAGACAGATGAAGTCAGAAAGGGTTGAAAATTGATGATATGGTTTTGAATGGTTCATTTTGAGCACACAAAAAGTCTGGAGTTGAAATAAGTTCAAAAAAATGAAATCCCTTTGTACCAGATGAGTTTTTGTCCAAAACCCTGATACTTCGAAAGAGATTGTCCATTTTGTACACGAAGTGCATCCAGTTTTTGCCGTAACCCTCTCAACTTTTTAGCACATGCTATGTGGGTGAAATGATGATATCATGCCAATTTTCAACCTCTTCAGAGTACATGTGAAGTGCTTTTCAATTTCAGGGTCATTTAGCTCAAAAAAATCAGTAATTGCATGAAAAATAACAGATGAAGTCAGAAAGGGTTGAAAATTGATGATGTGGCTTTGAATGGTTCATTTTAAACACACAAAAGTCGGGAGTTCAATAAGTTTAAAAAATGAAATCTTTTGTAACACAGATGAGTTTTTGTCCGAAACCCTGATACTTCTAAGAGATTGTCCATTTTGTACACGAAGTGCATCCAGTTTTTGCCGTAACCCTCTCAACTTTTTAGCACATCGCTATGTGGGTGAAATGATGATATCATGCCAATTTTCAACCTCTTCAGAGTCATGTGAATGCTTTTCAATTTCAGGGTCATTTAGCTCAAAAAAATCAGTAATGCCTGAAAAATAACAGATGAATCAGAAAGGGTTGAAAATTGATGATGTGGCTTTGAATGGTTCATTTTGAACACACAAAAAGTCTGGAGTTCAAATAAGTTCAAAAAAATGAAATCCCTTTGTAACAGATGAGTTTTCGTCCGAAACCCTGATACTTCGAAAGAGATTGTCCATTTTGTACACGAAGTGCATCCAGTTTTTGCCGTAACCCTCTCAACTTTTTAGCACATGCTATGGGGTGAAATGATGATACCTCATGCCAATTTTCAACCTCTTCAGAGTTCATCTGAAGTGCTTTTCAATTTCAGGGTCATTTAGCTCAAAAAATCAGTAAATGCATAAAAATAACAGATTGAAGTTAGAAAGGGTTGAAAATTGATGATGTGCTTTGAATGGTTCATTGAACACACAAAAGTCTGGAGTTCAAAATTTAAAAAAATAGAAATCCCTTTGTAACAGATGAGTTTTCGTCCGAACCCTGATACTTCGAAAGAGATTGTCCATTTTGTACACGAAGTGCATCCAGTTTTTTGCCGTAACCCTCTCAACTTTTATGAAACTCTAATAGCAAAAATAATAAACTAAAAGAATAAACTAGAAAACTTTAATGAAACTCTAATAGAAAAAAGAATGAACTACAAACTTTAATGAACTCTATTAGCAAAAGGAATCAACTAAAATTTATGCAACTAAAATTATCAAAGTATTTTCTGTTCAAAACATTAAAAGCAAAAAGAATTTTCAGAAAACTTTTTTTGTTAGAAACTTTTATAGCAAAAGGATTATCATAAAGATTTTTTTTAAAAACAAAATAACAAAAACTGTTTTTGAATATAATGATAAAACACAGTAATATTAAATAGCAGGAAAAAGAATCACTCCAAAATCTATTTTGATAGTAAAGTTAATCACAAACTAGTGATTCACACAAATTTCAAAGAATTCAAATTTAAACTCTTCAAATTGGAAAACTAATGGCACTAACAGCAAGTTTATAATTTTTATTACCTAAAAGCAAAAAGAATCACTGAAAAACAGTTTGTATTTTGTTGTAAGTAGAAACAAAATAAAATAAATAAAGCAAAAAAGAAAACAAAAAAACTAGAAAAAAATAAATAAAATGCCACCTACTGGGCCACCACGGCCTGAATACGACTACAAACCCATCCATGGGCCAGGATTCAGGCCCACAGAGGCCCAGCAGGCCCACGGCAAAGAGTAGCAGAGAAGGCCCGAAAGCCTGCAGTTGAGAGGAGCTCGAGAGGGTCGGCGCGGCGGCGCTTATAAACCACTCTCGAGGTCTCTCAACTAGCGAGGTGGGACTAAACATCCCACCGCACCGCGCCAGCGCAAGGCCTTTGGTCCCGGTTGGTACCAGCAACCGGGACGAAAGGGGGGGCATTGGTCCCGGTTGGTGGAACAAACCGGGACCAATGCCCCCCCTTTGGTCCCGGTTCGTGCCACCAACCGGGACCAAAGTTCTTGTTCCCGCCCATTGGGCTGCTGAAAAGAGACCTTTGGTCCGGTTGGTGGCACGAACCGGGACCAAAGGGTGGCATTCGTCCCGGTTTGTGCCATGAACCGGGACCAATGCTCTGTGTATATAAGCAGGACTTACGATTTTTTCAGTTTTCATCGACCATTTGCCCCCCGACGACGCCGAGCTCATCGACGCCGCCAGGCTGCCCGTGCTCACTGTCGCCGCCCCGAGGTCGCCGTCGCCGCCCGCTCCTCGTCGCTATCGCCCCGCGCCCCTGCCCTGCCCCGACGCTGACGTCGTGCGCCCCTGCCTCTACCTCGACGCCAACGCCGCCGCGCCCCTGCCCTGCCCCGACGCCCCGCCACGCCCCTACCCTGCCGTCAACGCCGCCGCACCAGTGCCCGCCGGCCAGGCCGGTACTCCCTCCTCCCTCCCACCCCTCTCCTCTGTCCTTCCTCCATGTATGTGATGATGGTGAAGTTGGTTCAGTGCAAAAATTCAGCCATGTCCACAAGGTGTTTGATGAAATGCTAGGGCTTGCTAGGGAACTTTGTTTTATGTGAAACTTGGCAGGATGATGTCTCCTTGGATGTTAGTGAAGATGGTTAAGTTGGTTTGATAAAAGGAAAAACTTCTTAGTGCAAGTTTTATTAAAATTTAGTGCTGGACAGAAGCTATATGAATTTTTTTGGTGGACTTGCTAGATGAAATTGGGGCTGCCCTTCTGGACTTAAGGGTTTAGTTGGAAGGACTACAAGATGTAAAAAATTCAGAATTTTTTTAGCAAGGAAAAATTGGGTTGTAGTTCAATGCCAAGATTGAACCAAAATTGATGTTTTTGTTCATAGCATTTTTTTGTCCATGTATGTATGTATGTATGGATGGATATGGATGTATATACAAAATGTTCATATATGATGTTTTTTTTTCTTCATATCAATTTTTTTTCCATGTATGTATAATTTATGTATGTATGTTCATATATGCAAAAGTTACGTATAAGAAAAAATAAGAAAATGTATGTATGTTCATATGCAAAAGTTAGAATTTTTATGTTCATAGAATTTTTATGATTTTTTTTTGTTCATAGAATTTTCTTTGTCAATTTATGCATATGTATAGGAAAATTGTGCATGATCAAAGTCATTTATGTCAAAGTTTGCGATATACCCCCTCCACGATAACATTTTTTTTATATGATGAATTTTTTTAATAGCCATTTATATGTATGTGGCTATATGTATGTATGGATGTTCATAGAATTTTTTTATATGTATGTGGCTATATGTATGTCGTTGTCGATATAGCCCCTCCCCGATAACTTCGACATGAGGGGGGGGTCGATATACCCCCTCCCCGATAACATTTTTTTTCTAAGTTACTAAGGTAAAATGTTCACCCCCCCTCTCGATATACCGGGCGACCAACTCTCGAGGCCACCCAAACCCTGGAAAAAAAGGGTTGTCGATCTCCTACCCCCTCCCGCCCCTACCCGACAAACTCTCGAGGCCACCCAAACCACTAGAAGATAACTCCGGTAACTTCGACATGAGGGGGGACGTCGATCAACCTCCTCTCGCCCGAACAAGTCTATGTATTATTTTATATCGCGGTGGACATATATCAAAGTTTGATCATATGTCAAAGTTTGAATTTTGACATATGCAATATTTGATCATATATCAAAGTTTGATCATATGTCAAAGTTTGAATTTTGACATATGCAACATTTGATCATATGTCAAAGTTTGATCATATGTCAAAGTTTGAATTTTGACATATATAGATTTATCAAGAATGCCCCCATGTTTTTTTTTCTTTCTTTTCCTTTGTTCAAGTTGAATTATGTCATGGAGATTATTGGAGATTATGTAATGCTCTATATATGCTATGTATATGCTCTTTTTGAAATTTTAGGTATATGCTCTGTATATGCTCTTTTTTGCATTTTTAGAAAAATATTGGAGATTATGTAATGCTCACAAAAAAAGTCTATTTTTTGTTCATAAGAATTTTATGTATGTATGTTCATATGCAAAAGTTAGAATTTTTATGTTCATAGAATTTTTTTGGTGATATTGTAGAATATGAACCTTTTGAATATGGATGGATGGATGAGAACATTTTGTTAATAATTTTTTCTGTAGTTTATATATGAAAACTTGGTCAAATTTTTTTATAGTAAGAGATGGATGAATATGAAACTTGGTCAATTTTTTTTGTTCAGAGCATTTTTTTGTTCATGAAGGGGGCTGGGTGCGATGTACATTATAATTATGATGTAATTTTTTGTGTTCATATATATTATATACAATGTAATTTTTTTCAATGTATATATGTATGTGGTAGCTATATATGCATGATAGGGGGGTGGGGGTCGATATAACCCTCCCCGATAACTTCGACATGAGGGGGGGGTCGATATACCCCCTCCCCGATAACTTCGACATGAGGGGGGTTGGTCGATATAACCCTCCCCCGATAACTTCGACATGAGGAGGGGTCGATATACCCCCTCCCCGATAACTTCGACATGAGAGGGGTCGATATACCCCCTCCCCGATAACTTCGACATGAGGGGAAGGGTCGATATACCCCCTCCCCGATAACTTTGACATGAAGGGGGGTCGATATACCCCCTCCCCGATAACTTCGACATGAGGGGGGGGTCGATATACCCCCTCCCCGATAACTTCGCCGCGTGCTCCCCCGAGCTCGGCCTTGCTCTGCCACTGCTCCATGGTTGCCGCCCCCCGTCGCCCAAACCCTAGAAGTGTTGTCGAGGCCACCCCAAATCGTAGAAGTGTCGAGCTAGCTAGGTCTACGTTTGCACTAATATATCCATCTATCATGTTTGTATATTAATTGCCATGTTGTAATATTTGCAGAAATTATGGAGCACCGAGACATCGAAGCAGAACAGTTGTCGGGGGACATAATCCTCGGCGGAGGTGATGTCTTGTCGTTTCTCACGACACCGATGGTCTGGAAGGAGAGGGTGAAGCAGGCTCCGGTGATCGAACAATGGAGGTGGAAGGACATGATTATGATGGCTCCGGTGACGGAATGCCGGTGGAAGAAGGAGACCGTGATGACTGCTCCGGTGAGCGAACGGAGGAAGGAGATGTTGCAAAGTCCGGCGAGGTATATATATTAATCAAGCCTGTGCTGACTAGCTAATTGATGCATTAATTGTTTTGGTATGTACACATATTAACTCTCTTCTTTCTTCTTTTCTAGCCCTCCGGATCGAGCCAAACTTCGGTAACGAGACGAGGCCCGAAGAAAAGGTTGCGCCAGGATGAAAGGTTCACGATCACAGCAATCAAGGGCGATGGCCAACCGATTGAACCCAGCCGGACCAAGGAAGCATTTTCTGCTCAGTGTGGGGTTCTTGTTAGGGACATGATCCCGATCAGCATCCACCAATGGAATAAGCCTAAGAGCGAAGACCCTCAAGTGTCTTTTGTAAACGATAGACAGAAAGATGATCTTTGGACCGCGCTAAAGGCAAATTTCACCCTACCGCCAGAGGAGGATCCGGATAAGCCAGTTATAGAGCCATTGGTCAAGGCTCATGCTCTTAAGAAGATGGCAGATCTATTCAGGAGGTGGAAGAATGAGTTGAAATCAACGTTTGTCGACAAAGGGAAGACTCCAGAATTCACCGGCCGATTTGAGAAGATAAGAGATCACTGGCCCGCATTTGTGGCCCACAAGACATCGGAGAAGAGTAAGAAGATGTGAGCGACAAACAAGAAAAATGCTGCAAAGAAGGAGCATCACCATCGCACGGGGTCAGGTGGCTACCTCAAAGCCCGGCCGTTGTGGGACAAGGCTGAGAAGGACCTGCTTGATAAAGGGGTCGAACCAGAGACATTGAACTGGCCAGACCATTAAAGGACTTGGTTCTTCGGGGTTGGGGGAACCTTGGACCCTGAAACAGGGAAGTGCCGTTGGACAAAGGAGCAACTTGAAATAGCCGTCAAGAAGCTTCAGAAGTATATCGCCGCAGCGCAGCAAGGGACGTTCGTTCCCGACAGAGAGAACGACGAGCTCACAATGGCCCTCGGGAATCCTGAGCACCCAGGACGAACACGAGGCACGGCAGGCTCCGTTGCGTGGAAGGAAGGGTTTCCCAGCGCAGGCGGTTACAAAACCCGGGAGAGGAGGAGGAAAGTGGAGCAGACCGAACTGCAGAAGCTGAATGCAAGGGTACGAGCGCTAGAGGAACAAGTACTAGTTCAGAGGCAGCGACCTGCCGAAGCTACCCCAAAAGCTACCCCGCCACCTCAGTGGAGAAGCAGCGTGGCTTCCACCGAGCTCCTTCAGCAGCCTCACTTCACGGCTCCCAGCTACCCCGTGGATGCTATCACGGAGGCTCAAGATTGCCACCTTATGGCGCAATGGCAGCACCTCAAAGTCAAGGCGGCTGTCGGCTCTGTTGCACCTCCTCAACCCGGCGCAACTTTTCATTGCCTTCCGATTCCAGAAGGCTATGCTATTGTGATGGTCGATGAAATAACGAAGGGATTTGAGGAGCGCGAGTTTGACCACCCTACCGGTGAAGGGGAGACTCAGCTGGGTCTTGCTCTGAAGACTCCATGTCTATGGCGGAAGGAGCTCATCAACCTTCCGAACTGGACGCCTCCGCCTCCTCCTCCGGCGAGTCAGGGCACTCCGCATCCTCCTTCGCCTCCTCCTCTGGCGAGTCATCAGGGCACTCTCCCTCCTTCTCCGGCTGCTCCGGCGCGTGGCGGCACTCCGCCTCCTTCTCTAGCTGCTCCGGCGTGTGGCGGCACTCCGCCTCCTTCTCCGCCTGCGCCGGCGCGTTCGAGCAGCCCGCCTCCTTCTCCGCCTCGTCAACAACAGCGGAAGACAGCCGCCGCCGCACCGGCTGCTCCGGCGCGTCGTAGCACTCTGCCTCCTTCTCCGCCTCGTAAGCAACGAAGGAAGACAGCCGCAGCCGCTCCGGCTGCTCGGCCGGCGTCTAGCAGTACAGCCAGAGGCAGGAGGCAATACAAATTCGGTCCATCTATCAAGCCTCTAGATAGATTACCATACGAGATTACCGAGGAGGAAAACGAGGAGATCTGTCAAGCCCAAGTGAAGGACTTTTTTGCAAAGAAAAATCCAGCTCCGGAGGAGAAGATGGATCCGGTGAAATTGAAGCGCACTTTGAAGAACCTGAAGCGACCACCACCGCCTCCGCGGGATGACAACCATGTCCGCGCTCTGAAAAAGACAGTGGAAGGAGCGCGCCGGTCGGGAACTACTTCAAGTGACAAAAGGTTACAAGAACGAAGAAGAGGGAAAAAAATCCCCAGCTCGGCGAACAGGCAAACCAATCGTGCCCCCCACTCAAGGTGTCTAGCGATATCGTCGCAAATCTGCCGGGGATGCTGCCCGGTACCAATCCTGGTGATTACCTGCCCGACGATGCACATTTTGATACAATGAAGGTGGACGAACACAAATACCAGTACGGGAAGCCTCTCGTCATACCTGGTGATCCTCCTCTAACAACGATGATGCGAAGATTCCATAAGTGGTACATGGACACCTGCAAGTCTGGGAAGGATATTTTGACGCTGAGAGTTAAAGAGGAGCACGACCTCGTTGGAATTGATCTGTTGTCTGTTCCATTTGAGGAGTTCTTTCAGTTTTTCAATCAAAAGGACCTCGATAAAATAATCATCACTTGCTACTGTCTGTAAGTACTTTACTTCTGTAATTAAGTCTCTATATATAGCTCAGCTCTTTCATTGCATGTATATATAATTATCCTCACTATATTATGCAGATTGAAGATCGTCGAATGCAGAAATGCACAAATCTATGATATTGGGTTCATTAACACAAATCTCATAGATGAATGGACGGTTAAATATCATGCCAAAGAAACCGAGGCCAACTTGCTACAACCGTTGCTTCGAAATCAAAACAAAGATAAAATACTCTTTCCTTACAACTTCAAGTGAGTGTTACTGTCTTGTGCATATTCGGTTTCCCTTATTACTCGAGGTTATAGTAATGTAATTGATGAGTTATGCATGCGTGCGCAGCTTCCACTTTATTCTCCTAGAGATTAAGCTTGAGCAGGGACTAGTAACCGTCTTAGACTCAAGACGAAAAGATCTCAAGGAGTATGCGGCCATGACTGAAATGCTCCAGAAGTAAGTTCAATCGATCATTATCGCACCATATCGGCAACTTTGGTCATTTCCTAATATCAAGTAATTATTTTCTTTGTCTTGCAGGGTTTGGAAAGTGTTCACCACAGAAGCTCCGGGACTGCCGGGGGAGCTGCGATTTACACACCCGAAAGTAAGTACTACTAGCTAGTTCCACGCATCTCCCATTGATTTTAGCTAGTTTCATCAACACCATTTATAATGCTTGATTATCAGTTTGATTGACCTTTATTTCTCGTAAAGTGTTTGTGGCAGGAAGGCGGGAATAATTTTTGTGGATACTACATTTGCGAGTACATCTACAACGCGACGACCTCTAAGCGGGGCTACTCTGAAAAACAATATGAAGTGCGTAAGCAATAATATTCACAATTTTATTTTATTACCATCATTTGTGTTGAGTTTCATTCATATATATGTATTGACCCCCTTCTTCAAATTAGATTTGGCAGATGCGGGATGAACTCCTACCACAAGATCGCATAAAAGCAATTCAAGAGGAATTGGCGGGATTCTTTCTTGACCACGTCATCAATCCAGCCGGAGAATACCATGTGGAACTTGACATCAAATGTTAGGGATTGTAAGAGATCATATATTGTATATATGTAGCTAGTAGCGTCGGATAGATATACGAAAACTTGTTGTTCGACCAATCTCTCGGAGAAGGAGGAGGTCGATCACTTCTCTCTGTATATGTTCATGACGATCTTGTGTACTTAATGGTTTCCTTCATTTGCTTACTAGCTAGCGTGTCGAGTCCTCTCTATACGTATAGTACGTAGCGTCGACCAAGCACGGAGATAAGAGAGGACACTTCTCTCTAGCTATAGCTAGCTAAACAATATATGAAAGCCCAAATTAACCCTACAAAACCCCCAAAACCCCAACCCCCCCCCCCCCTTAAAAAAAACAAAAACCCCAGCTCCTGAGCTGCTGACACGTGGATGATTTGGTCCCGGTTGGTGTTACCAACCGGGACTAAAGGCCCTTACTCTCTGGGCTCGCCGCAGCGGCCACGTGGAGCCCCATCTGTCCCGGTTCGTATAAGAACCGGGACTAAAGGTGTTGGGCTTTAGTCCCGACCCTTTAGTCCCGGTTCCCGAACCGGGACAAATGGGCCTTATGAACCGGGACAAATGGGCCTTTTTCTACTAGTGATATGTTAAATGTTAAATAGTTCCATGTTCAGTGCGCAGATTTTCGTTCCGAACTGTTCTCCTACTTTCATTCGGCTACAAAATTTTGGAGCAATGCCAGATGTTAGAGAAGATAAAGTTTTTAACGGCCAAACAAGATAAAGTTTTTAGCTTTTCAGAACCGTAAGAACAATTTGAGCACTGAATTTTTTAACAGCCAAACAAGATAAAGTTTCTAGCTTTTCAGAAGTTAGGTGGCACAAACAGAAAATAGTCCCTTTAATGAAAAGAGCTGCAACTAAATTTTTTAAAAGAGTTGCAATGATATACGTGAAGGCCATTTCTTGCAGCAACAATGTATGGAAACTCCTGCAATGAGAAAAGGGGATTAAAATCATGATTTCATCAAATTAAACTTATTTGGCAAGTTTTTTTTTTAAAGGAAGATAGCACCAGCCTTTTATCAAATGATGCACACAGTTATATAATTCAAAAACCAAAATTTTCAGCAGCCGAACAAACACGACCCAAAATAGAAAATCCAAGGCCACGTGCTTCCAGGAGGAAACCACAGACCCTATGGTAAAAAGCAGAAACAAACGAAAAGTACACAGCTCCTAGGATAAGGCGTCAAGAAGGAAACAAAGCATGTTCGCTGAATGGTGATGAGTCCGAGTGTCCAACGATAGGTCGGTGTCGAGATTTTCATCGACAAGGCCGAGCTTTGATCCACCACCTTCAGCAAGGGTAGGCGTAGGCGAGGGTCGATATAGTCTGATCAAAGATTTTGTGTTTTCAGCAAAGTATGCATACTCGTCGTTGAAGCCGCCTCTACCATCATGCCTTGTCCGACTATCAACGCCTTGATAGCTGGATGCCTCTATAGGAAATACCAGAAGACAAAGACATCTCATACGGTCATACCGCCTCGTCTCCTGTCACTGCCGCACCATCTTCGATCCAATAGCAACATGCAATGACTTGGGGCCTCCGCCTGAGTTACCGTGCGTACCACATGCGGGCGACAACATGACTTGGCACATCCGCAAGAGTCGTCGTGCGTAGCATGTGCCGAGCCGGATCGAACCCGATCTGAAGTTGGAGGGTGCGTCCCATTGTGCCGCCAGCCTTGGAGAAGGTCATCACCATCTCCAGATCCAACTGCCATGTCTCCCACATGACCTCGGGGCCGTATTGGCAAGTGCCAGTAAAAACGAGGATATGCTTTTATCTGTTTTCTTATCTTATTTATCTGACTTGTTTTGCTTACGAAGTTCCTTTCTGCTCTAAACTTTTTTTAGAACGGAGACGCAAGAAGCGTTCGGCTTTAAATTAATAAAGCCCACCAAACAGGCAGCATCCAAGTTCGAAACACACATAACAAACCACGAGGCCGAGGCCCAAGTCATAGTACATGCAACCGGCCGAAGCCTGAAATAAGAGCTAGATAGACAGATAGACTAAACAACCGGCGAGAAGGAGTCCAACTCCCGCAAAACGACCATGGGGATCAATGTCGTGCAGCAATCTGAATGGCGCGGATCCTCTCCATGGCTTCTTCCATCCGCTCAGTGACCCGCCGTTTCCCCAACGGCATCCAGGTCTGGAGGAACAAATGGCATTTGAAGATAATGTCAACAGGATGGGAAGGAAACTTGTGTTCAATAGTAATCTTGTTACGGGTGGTCCAAAGAGACCACAACAGCGCCCCTACGCAACGCCAAAGAATCCTAGCGAAACCACCCCGATGGGCGCTGAGAATGGCGCGTTACTCCCCACCAGAGTGGGGGTTCCAGTTTTTCCCAAAGGCTTCCCGGACCACGCTCCAAGCAAAACAGGCGAGGTGGCAATTGAAGAAAATGTGGTTGGCATCCTCATGAGCCCCATAGAACGCACAGGAGCCGTCTGATGGCCCGTTTCTCTTGGCCATGTTATTAGAAGAAGGGAGCCGGTCGCGAAACATTTGCCACAAGAACACCTTGATTTTGAGGGGGATGGCCACTTTCACCAGCCCCCTAGCTATGTCAAGTGTAGGGCCCACCGTTAACTTGGCGTAAAGCGACTTAACCGAAAACTTTCTGGAGTTTGTGAGCGACCAAGACACTACATCATGCTCGGTGTTCAGCACTATACCGGACAGCGAGAGGCACAACCCTTCCCAGGACACGCGCTCTGGGTCGGTAAGTGGTCGCATGAAGGAGATAGCTGGCGGTGAGGATCTCAACGCGTCTGCTACTAAAATATTGGTGTTTGTAGCTAGGCGGTAAAGAGGCATGTGGCTTTGCCACAGCGGTTCGGACCCGCACCAGGAGTCAAGCCAAAAACGTGTTGAACTACCGTTGTTAACTCGAAACTGTGCTCCTAGCACAAAAGCCGGTTTGACCGCCTGGATCCCATTCCAGAAGGTCGAACCTTTGGCTTTGGAGGTGAGGAAGTTTCCGTCGGGGAAGTATTTCGCCCTAAGGATCTCTGCCCAGAGCCCCTGCTCATTTTGCGAGAGCTTCCACACCCATTTCGCCAAAAGGGCCATGTTCATCAGTTTGGAGTTAAGTATCCCCAACCCTCCAAAAAATTTGGGTCTGCAAACCGCAGCCCACTTGACTAGGTGGTACTTCTTTTTGGTCCCTGTTCCTTCCTAGAAGAACTTGGACCTACGAGTGTCAAGCTTGGCGTGGACTCCATCAGCAAGAAGGAACATACCCATGGTGAACATGGGAAGCGAGGAGAGACTAGGTGTTTGTCAGGATAAGCCTAGCGGCAGAGGACATGAACCTACCGCGCCAAGGGCTAACCCTGTTCGCCACCTTGCCATAAAGGGGCTCCCAATCATGGATGGAGATGTGTTTGTCAGAGATCGGGAGGCCCAGGTACCTAATTGGGAAGCTCCCTAGCTTGCAATTAAGTAAATTGGCGACTCGGTTCGCCTCAGGATCAGCCATCCCAATGGCGATTACCTCGCTCTTAAGGAAATTGATCTTTAGGCCCGAGATCACTTCGAAAGCTAAGAGGATGAGCTTGATGGAAGCAATGTTGTGATCGTCGGGCTCGAAGAGCAGCATCGTGACGTCCGCGTATTGGAGATGCATGACTCCACCAGGGATGAGGTAAGAGACCATGCCGCGGATGTGCCCGGCACCCTTCGCCTTATCGATCATGGCCGAGAGGGCGTCCACCACAAGGTTGAAGATCAAGGGGGAGATAGGGTCCCCTTGTCTTAGGCCACGCTTGTTGCAGAAGAAGTTCCCTACTTCTCCGTTAATTGACACAACAGTCTGGCCCCACGAGACCAGGTGCATGATGCAGTGCACAAAACCTGATTTGAAGCCCTTCCAAATCAGGACCTCACGAATGAACTCCCAGTTCACTCGATCGTAGGCTTTCTCGAAGTCTAGCTTGAGGAGCACTGCCTGTCGCTTAGTACGTTTAAGCCCATGGACAATTTCCTGAAGCACAACCGGGCTCTCAAGGATGTTGCGGCCTTTAAGAAAGGCCGACTGGCTTCTGTTGATCACACTCTGTGCGACAGGGGCAAGTCTCGTCGTATAAGCCTTTGCGCAGATTTTGAAAGGGGCGTTGATAAGGTTAATCGGTCGGTACTGCTTAATCGATCTGCTCTAAACTTTTCACCGCGACTCTGAGGTAAATCAGTGAGGTCCATTCACGTGGTTCACCATGTGATGTAGTGAATGTAAATGTACGCTACAATCATTCACTACGACCAAAGAAACATGTGGTTTTGATATAGCGTGTTCAAGTACAACATGATCAAACTCTGTATGAACGTTGCACCACATCATATCGAATCTGGTACAGTTATAAATGTCTTTTATTTTTTGGACATAGCAGTTGTACTGCCAACGCACTTACGAAGAAGAGTGTAGTACTGTGTACCTAGTAGTACGGTAAAAGAGAGAAGCCCAACACCGTGCTAAAACCAGGTCAAAGAAAAGGAACAAAGAGCTCCATGTTCCACTGCTCTTTATATAAGGAAGGAGAAGGGCTAGCTAGCTGCCTCGAAATTTCAGAGAAATGTGGCTGACTCGAAGTTCAATCGCGGTGCACGTAGTACGATTAGAATTTGGGAGACATCAGAGAATGTAGTGTTCCAAGTTCTCAGCTTGTTATGCGGGTGGATTTCTGCGAACGGAGGAACGGAAGCTGAATGAGGGCTAGGCGCTCTGGTGAAGGACAGCCAGCTTGGACTCGTCTCCGGCTGTGTACCGTGGCACCGAGAAAATCAAAGCCTTAGGCACCTTAGGGGCTTGTCTTGGTCTTTGTTCTTGAGCCTGGCAAGTAAAACTATGCTGAAAATTAGCAGCGTAACTCCTCGTTCTGCTTGGACACACTCACTTCTGACATCTGCCCCATCATTGGCTACTCTGTTTTCGACCTTAACTGGAACTCAACATTGTTATGGATCTTTCGCTTTCGTGTCTAGCTACCTGAAGCAAGTGCCATCATCCATAAATATAGTCGTTTAACTGACTTGTACTTGCAGTGCTGAGTTGCTCACACACATAAGTTACACTTGAGTCTTGGTCCGTTTTAATGTGTTTGTCCATCCCTATTGCTAAATTATAATGCACCAAGTAAATGTATTCCTCGTGGCTCCATTTTGCACAGAGAATTACTTAGTTTGCCAATCTAGAGATGTTGATATGCATGGCTTAGTGTGCCCTTAAGCCATGGTTACGGTGGGTCTCGGCGGTGTGGCGCAGCGGGGTCCCGATGACGGACGTGTGTTGATGGACACGCGTAGGGTGATGGCGTTGTCTAGCGTCATGGTGGCGTAGACTGCAATTGGGACTGACAAGGCCTACGCATTGAACTCTCCTGAAGATGGGACGGCAGAAGATGGCGGCGGCAGATTCTAGAGCGTGCGCATGCGGCGCACGCCGATGGTCTGCTAGACTGATTGGTGCTCTCGCCTCGCCATTGGGCAACCTGCGGAGGCCACCGGATTAAATGGTGTGCGTGGATGCAGCAGTGCGGTCCATCGGACTTGTAGGTGTAGCGGTTGAGGTTGCCAGGAAGGTCGCTTTTGGTAGATCCATGTATCTGCTCTGTTAGACTCTGTTCAATAATTTAATAAAGATGATTTTATGCATCGATTGATGCAGAGGTCAGTGGTAATCCTCCTATTCGAAAAAAAAAGAAAAAAAATGATTAGTGTGCCAAGACTACAGGATGACTCGCGCCGGCGTGGAATGGCAATGGCCAATTCTGTGGCAAGCCATGGACCACCACCTGATGGTCGTGAGGAGGTTGGAGGTGGGGAGGCGTCCCACCAATCAGCTAGTGCCTTTTGGACATAGCGTGGAGCACCGATGAGGCGACTATCAAACGAACCATTATCAAGATGCTGATTGAAACACCACTTTTATATCTAGGATGAAAACTCTTGCTTGACCTTAATTGGCCGGCCACAGCAGTGATGAACTTGTATTCTTATCTTATTGAAGGCATTGGCTTCTTGCTATTGAGCTAGCCTTTATTGTCTGGTCACGGCAAGCAGGATGAAAATCCTTGTCCATATCGTCTCCGATTGGACGTTGCGACAGCGACGTAAGAACGTGTATTCCTTCTTGAAGGCGTTGTTGTGGCTGTGGAAAAAGTTGACTTAGTCGCAGGTATCAATTCCATATCTTGTAATGGTTCAGTTGTGGTTGCTTATGTACTCTACCTGATAATAAATAAGAATGGTTGTCTGCATCGCATTGATGCCGACGCCGGGGTTTTCAACCTCCTTTTCGAGAAAAAAAGCCCGAGCTCAGATTCTTCTTCATATTCGTAGTTTTGATTTTTATAGTTTGTTTACATGCATTGACTACTACTGATCCTTCCCTATCTTTGCAAACAGAAGGAGAGTCGAGTATAGTATCTAGAAAAGAAAATTTGAGGACAAAGCTGCTACCGGTGAAATGTTGAAGGAATTTGCGTGTTCTAGCTAGCCATCTTGTGCCCAAACATCAGGTTGGAAATTTATATTACATTGTTAATGTTTTCCGGGAACTGGAAATCGTGTGAATTAATCAAATGCATGAGATGAGACTTGTTTTAGCAAGGCGCGACACGATCCTGAAACCTGTTCATGGTGGTCTGTTATTTCCTGGCTTCTCCTCTTGTATGCCGACAGTCTTCTTTGGTCTGTTTGCTAGCGTTTCACTTTCTTCTACGCAACTCGGTGTTGGGAAAGATTATTTTTGCTGGCTCTACCGAACAGGGTGCTAGCCTGTTTGGTTTGGGACTCAATTTGCCACGCCTAAGGTTAGGTGTCAGCCACACCTGTGGCGCGCCGCAGAAACTATGGCGGAGAAAACAAGCGCCACACCTTAGGCAAAAATTTCTGCTGGAGAATACCCTATACGTTATGGCGAGCCAAATCTTAGTACAGGACCAAACGCATGCCTAGGAAGCTGTGGCTCGCCATACCTTTGGCGTGGCATGCTGAGGCTGGCAACCAAACAGCCTCTCAGAATTTAACGTGGATTGAGTGGGGGGACCCAGTCCATGGATTGGTTCCCGGCTAGCGAACAAGCTCTCCAGAAGTTCATCGAGCATGTGGAGGTTGTACGATTCAGTACAATTCACAGTCAACAAGATCCGGTCGTTATACAGAGAGTACAGCGTGATTAAGCTCTGTGTGATTGGGAGACCAGATCAGATAGGTTACTGTTCAATGATCCACTTCCAGTTTTCATATAAAGAGGGAGAAGTGCAAAGAGAGCCTTGGCTCAGTGGATGGGCATGCGGTTGTGTAGCCTAACGACCCGAGTTTAATTCCTAGAATTGACAGGTGGTGCACAGGGGTTTTTCCCATTTATTGAGGATCAAGTTTGGTGTGTGGTGAAACCACTCATCAAAAAATATCTTGATACTCATTTAAAAAAATTATGAGGATCATGTTTTCTTGGTACTCATACTAAAATGGCCGTATGCATCCCTAATTGGTGCAGAGGCCGGGAAAGTGAAATTATCCCCCAATTTAAAGATGTAGGTCTATATTAGCGTTCGCGTCCCTCGCGTCGCTCTCGTGGGCAGCGTCGGGGGAACCCTAGCCACCACCCCTCGGCCGCCTCCTACACCCTCCCCTCCCCTCGCCGCCGCCAGAAGGCGCCGCCGGGCGAAGCCCGGTGCGCGTCGGCGGTGGCGCGGCCCTTCTCCTCCTCCCAGCGTATGGCTGCAGCGCGGAGATGCGGCTGGGCGTGGGGTTGGCTCCGGGGCGGCGGCGCGGGTACGGATCCGACGTGGATCTGGTCCTGCGGGCGCGGACTCGGGCTCCCCTGGTAGGCCGACGGGTCTCGGTGGGGACTTCTCCGTTGCTGTGACCTGGCAGCGGCGGCCTGGATCACCCAGATCCCGGCAGGGATGGCGGTGGCCCATGCACGAGAGTTGAGGTTCTTCGAGCAGATCTGGGTGAAAAGCCGCTTTCGATAATTGCCAAGGCCGACGGTGGTGGCACTGTCTGCGTCGTTCCCTTCCTGAAGGCATCGTCGTGGAGAAGTTCAAGGCCACTCTCTGCTACCTCTGGGGGAAACCCTAGATCAGTAGATCGGATGACGGCGGCTCTGTGGTGTCATTTCCCCCTTGGGGGCGTCATTCTTGGAGGTGCACACGGACTCGAGGGACCGGAGGACGGCTTCTTTGATGGAGCGGAGCTTCATCTTACACCTTGATGGCTGCGGATCTCGACGGCGTGGTGCCGTGGAGACTCGGCGTCGGATGCGCAGACATGGACTCGCGCAGGAGGAGGATGCTGTCTGGCGTCACGGTGGCGTCGATGGCAGAGAAGCCTGGCAAGGTCGGTGCGTTAGTTTGCTCCGAAGATGGATTGGTGGAAGATGGCGGCGACTGCACATGAGAGTGCGTCCGACCGGTTTGTGCCCCAAACCCAGTATGTGGCTTGGTTGGGGCCTCTGGCTTTAGAGGTTAGGCATTTGTGCGATGTCTGTTTGGTATTAGGCTCGGACTATCAGCACTCCTTCATCATGTGGATAGGAGTAGCAACAGATGTTACTAAGATGGCTGCTTCAGACTACCTGATGTACTACTTTATAAGATCTTGATGAATAATAAATAAAATGGCTGCATGCATCGCCCAGATGCAGAAGTCGGGGGTAATCCTTTTTTTCTAAAAAAAAAGAAGAGGGAGAAGTGAATCCTGACTTAACATTTTTGAGAAGCTCGCTGATTTGAAGTTTATTGCAGCACATTTACCTTCAATACCAGTAGTAGGACTAGGCATGCGAGGCGTCGGAGAATGCAAGTAGATACGGTAATGCCGTTTGACACTCGCGACAGGGAGCCCGATATCTCAGTTCTTTATCGGCCCAGTGGTCCCTAGTACTAGATCGCATCACACCATGCGAAAGGCAAGTTTGATGCAGAAGATGGGAACCTGTCTTTCCTTTTTTTGCAGTATATATCGGGGATAATCTTGTACCGGCGCTACTAGCAAAGAGCACGATCCCACACCCCCGCTCACTGTTTTCGTCTATCTTCTACTCAATGTAGCTTCTCTAAGTAGACGACATGTCACTAAATTTGGATCAGTTGGCCGTTTGCTGTCATGTCTAAATGCGACTTGAGTAAACGAATAAGGTGCTAATGCCTAATAGTCAATATAGTAATATGCAAATGCGACATTCATACATTTTTACCTACTAATAAATGAATATTAACTACAAAAGCATAAAATAAACAGTGATATTCTCTTAAGATAATAAACAAACAAGATCGCACCGATTAACTTGACCATTTCACCCGCTGGAACTTGGAACTCACATGTTCTAATCAAATATTTCGAGCTCTGTCAAATGAAACAGATATGTAATGATGCTATATACAGCAATATGGCAATCTTATTTATCTTTTTCAACTCGAAGGTAATATGCACTGCAGTACCATATATGAAAAGGGAAAAAGTTGTTATGTTATTTAAATTTGGTTCTAGTTATCAGTTATCATAGCATTCAAGCACAAGATATTGCTTACGAAGATTACTGCGCCCAGAAAATGTATCCTCGTGGCTCCATTCAGCTTGGTTACTTCTTTACTTTATTTTTATTTTTATTTGTTAGCGTACATTGATTGCTACTAAACTTTACACATCTTCTGTACCAAGAAGAAGGATAATTGAGGAGTATCTAGAAAAAAAAAGAGGACAAAGCTGCTACCGGTGAGATGTTGAACGAATTTTGCTTCTTCCAGCCTTCTTGTGGCCACAGATAAATAATTGTTGGAGTTTACATTAATTTTTTCATTTGTTTGTGGAATTAGCAATTGTTTGAATTAATAAATAGCATGAAACTCATCTTCGCAATGGTGTCATGCGATTCTAGAACATCTCTATGGTGCTATGTTATTTTCTTGCTTGTCCTGTTAGTTTTTTTTCCGCGAATACGCAAACCTTGCGTATCTTTTCATTGATAGAAGCTGTTGAAATGTGAACATAGGCAGAGGGGTACATCGCATGACACAACCAAACATGGCGTACACATGATGTCCGGAGCAGAGAGACATGGGTTGCTCGGTCCAAACAGAAGCTACAACACAGCGCTAAACTACCCTATCCAAGCGAAACAACCCTAACCAAGATGATGTCCCGAAACTCAGAATCCAGTGCCAAGCACGCCACGAGCAAGCAAGACGACGCCTTCATGAAGGGGAACGACGTCATGACATCGCCGTCGTCCGGTCGGAGGAAATGGACCTGGGGTTTCCCCCGGTGCTCGAGTAGGGGAACAGAGAAAAGGCCGTGGCAGCGCCTCCAGGAAAGTGACGGCACCCGCAGGTGTCGCCGTTGCCAGCATCAGCATGCCATGCAGAGATTTCGCCCTAACCAATGTCCCAACAATCCCATGGCCGTCAGGATAGAATCCAAAGATGAGAACATGTCATAAGCTGGGGCCGCCATCGCTGTTCTTTTTCTTCGTTATACATTTTAGTGTTCCATATACCGAACTGGGTGTTGGGGAGTCATTTTTCAGCTGGCTGTAGAGAACAGACTGCTGAGAGGAACTGACCCCAACAGGAATTTAGTGAGGGGACCCAATCCCTGTGTGGATTTGGTCCCACAACCGGGTAAGGCCTACGTCAAGCAGTGTCGGTGTTGTTCAGTTCAGTACAAGACTCAATCACCAAGAAGTTGTCTCCATAAGGTGAGTACAGCATGGTAAGGCATTCAAGCTCTGTGTGATCATGGCACCAGATCAAATCAGGTACCTTTTGATTGTCCATTACTCTTCCTATATATTGGGAGAAGGGATTCCAGACATATATTTGTGAGAAGCTGACTGACTTGAAGTTTATCTCGCCAACATTACGTTTCGATGTCCGGAGTAGGACTAGGACTAGGCATGGGACGTATCGAAGAATGCAGCGGATAGTGCTTTATTTTTGAATCTTATCCGATTGAGAACTGCAGTAGTCCATGATATCCCCTAAGCTTCTGGTGAAATCAGGCCAATTTTGGCAAATGTGTTACATACCTGTGAGATGGGATGACATGGACATTCGGGGCTGTCCCCGACTCAAAGAATCTTGGGAAAGGATCATTTTCAGCCTCTAATCGATAAGAGGTCTGCAAAGCTAAAACCGTGGAAATGAAAGATGTCAAGGTCGGGTCATTTGATTCTTAACAACTCCATGCTCAGTTCCACCCCCACACTCACCTTTTAGCAGAGCTTTGTGTCTTACATCGATTTGGTATATGTGAGATCCGAGGACTTGGTGTGAAAAGCCTCTGCTATCCCCTTGATACTATTATGTACAAGTCCCTGCTCATGGCATTCTCTCTCATTGTTTACTCGTCTAGCTTCAATCTCTGTACAACTTTCTCCACATCTCTACTGCAAAAGCAGAGCTCATGCTTATTCCCCGTCAGAAAAAAAGAACCTTGAAATTGCAGGCTACAACTTTTTTTTAGAAAAGGAGGATGACTCCGGCCTCTGCATCTGACAGATGCATACAACCACTTTATTAATTATTCACAAAGACCTTACAAAGTCATACATTAATATGTCTGAAGCCGCCATCTTGTTAACATCTGTCGCTACTCCTATTCATTGATGAAGAGATACAGAAAGTCTGAGCCGAATACCCAGATTTCTCACCTAGGCTAACATCTAAAGCCGGAGGCCTCGACCAAGACACATACCGGGTCTGGGCACTAATGGAAAAAGTGATAGGCACAACTTTCGTTGGTGACAGGCCACTTTTTATCAACACCAGCACTACATTTTTCAAATGGTGCTGGCGTTAGCATAATTGGTATGCCAGCTATATATGTGTAGTGCTGGTGTGGCTTTTTTTGTGCGACATCACTACTATATGGGCCCAACTGTGCTGATCAGTTGGAAGATAGTGCTGGTGTACGATTTATATACACGACATAGCTAAAGTATCTAGTCCTGTTGTGCCCTTTTTGGGAACATCAGCACTAAGTTTTGCCTATATATAAATGTGTTTTTTAGTGAACTTATATATATATATAGAAAATCCTACTCCACAAAATACATTCACTTCCACTCTCCACAAAATTCTACTCCCTCTTAGCGAACTGCTTTGGTAAAAATGGACCCACCGGAGCTTGTCGAATCGCCACGCGTGTGCCCCGCGTTCGACCCCCATGTCGAAGCTGCCGGGAATCGAGCGACAACCCTCTTGATAAGAATAATGACATATTAAAATAATAAACTTAACTTCTACAGCAAAATAAAACAATGTGTACAACAAATAAAGTAAAAAAGCTAATATTATGAAATAAAAAATAAACAATAGCAATGGCGTGAAACACTTGGGCCAACGCCAGGAATAGAATATGTTTCATCTCCCCCGCGGCCTGGCCCAGTGAATCCCATTTACCCATATAGTACTTTTTACTCCCCCCTATCCACCAGCACCACCGCCACCTCCGGACCTCGCACAGCCTCGCCGCTCGTCGCCACCGCCGCCCTCCGGACCTCGCCCAACGTCGCCGCTCATCGCCGCCGCTGCCACCACCTCCGGACCTCGCCCGGCGTCGCCGCTCGTCGTCACCGCCGCCACCTCCTCCTTAAGAGGTGAGATCCCCTCCACTCGCACCCCTTTTCTTCAATTTATGCATATACTATAGCAGTTTGCTGCAATATGCTATACTAGTTTGTATGGATGTTTTGTTCCATAAGAGAAATCGTCTTCCGGTTTGTATGGATGTATTGTTCGTTGCTGCAATGTCCTCGGTGCTGCAATATGCTATACTAGTTTGTATGGATGTATTGTTCGACGTATTGTTCCATTAGAGAAATCGCCTTCCGGTTTTTAAAAATTACCGAAGAAATGTTACGAAAAATTACAATATGAGCATAGGAATCTGAAAGGTCAAACAAACGTAGAATCCGGTTGTTGTAATGTGCAAATGGTACTAGTTACTAGTAGATAACAGGGCTTTGGTCCAGGCCTGGCCAGCCCATTAGTCCCGGTTCAGTGACGAACCGGGACCCATGGGGGCATACATCCCGGTTCGTGCGCCCAGGGGGCCGGCCGGGCCTCGTGGGGCATTGGTCCCGGTTCGTCTGGACCCTTTGGTCCCGGTTCCAGACACGAACCGGGACCAATGGGCCTCGCTCCTGGCCCACATCCATTGGTCCCGGTTCATGGCTGGAACCGGGACCAAAGGAGGTCCTTTAGTCCCGGTTCCAGCCACCAACAGGGACCAATGAGGTGCCTATATATACCCCCTCGCCCGCAAGCAGAGCACTCCACTGCTCTGTTTTTTCTGGCCGGCTAGGGGAGGGCTTTGTGGTGCTCTAGCTCACCTCCTATGCACATGAGGTGTTCGATGAAATGCCCGAGCCACACTACTTAAGCTTTCTTCTCTCCAAGCTCGACCTCCAAGCTCCATTTTCCTCAAGATTTGTCTAGGTTTAGCGATCCATCACGTCCCGTCCCCGTCTTCACCGCCGTCGATCGCCCGCGCCGATCTCGTCGCCGGCACCACCGTGGTGAGCCTCTTGTTCTTATCTTCTTTCTAAAAGAGAAAAAATCTTACTTGTATGATTTAGATAGATACTTGTATAATTTTCTTACTTTTATTATTGTTTGTTATTATATAGTGCGATGGTTTTGGTATCCGCCCCCGTCGGCCCTCGTCCTGTCTATGATTCGGATGTGGTATATATTATATGTTATAACTATTTGGTTCATTTATTGTTTATGACAATTATGCCGGCCAACGTGACATAGATTTTTTTATCTAGGAGGTATGTGAACCGGAAATTCCAACCGACCCTATTGTCGAGAGGTTAGATTTAGTTGAAGAAGAAAACAATTACTTGAAGGAAAAATTGAAAAAAAATTGAGGAGGAGAAGATGATATTGGAGTTGCATGTTGCGGATGTCATCGATGATCACAAGATCAAGATGGATGCAATGCGCTTCAAGATTAGAAAGTATAGAAAATATGCCATTCATACCGAGGCATGGTATCATTATGCCGTTGGATCAATTGTTACCTTGGTTGCGATTATGATCGCATTTGTTGTTGCATTGAAATGTTTTACATAGTTTCAATGTATGGTTTAATTAGATGCTCTGGAGAGCTATATGTTGTTCAATGAGAACTATATATGTACTTTGGTTTTAATGTGATGATGAACGTCTATTAATTTGGTCACTTATCTATTCATGATATTCTGTAATGGTTTTTGACACACTTAATTATATATAATGCACGCAGATGAACCGGCAATGGATGTACGATGACAGACGCACCTCTGAGTACATTAAGGGCGTGCATAATTTTCTCGAAGTGGCTGAGGCAAACAAGCATAATGGTTTTATGTGTTGTCCATGCCCTATATGTGGGAATACGAAGTCTTACTCTGACCGAAAAATCCTTCACACCCACCGGCTTTATAAGGGTTTCATGCCACACTATAATGTTTGGACCAAGCACGGAGAAAGAGGGGTTATGATGGAAGACAGCGAAGAAGAAGAGGATGATGACAACTATGTGCCCCCTGAATACGGTGATGCTGCAACGGGGGAAGCTGAAGATCAAAAGGAACCAGACGATGTGCCCGATGATGATCTTCGCCGGGTCATTGTTGATGCAAAGAGACAGTGCGAAAGTGAAAAGGAGAAGCTGAAGTTCGATCGCATGTTAGAGGATCACCAAAAAGGGTTGTACCCCAATTGCGAAGATGGCAATACAAAGCTCGGTACCGTACTGGAATTGCTGCAGTGGAAGGCTTCGAATGCTGTGCCTAACAAAGGATTTGAGAAGCTACTGAAAATATTGAAGAAGAAGCTTCCAAAGGATAACGAATTGCCCGACAGTACGTACGCAGCAAAGAAGGTCGTATGCCCTCTAGGATTGGAGGTGCAGAAGATACATGCATGCCCTAATGACTGCATCCTGTACCGCGGTGCGTACGAGGATTTGAACGCATGCCCGGTATGTGGTGCATTGCGGTATAAGATAAGACGAGATGACCCTGGTGATGTTGACGACGAGACCCCCAGGAAGAGGGTTCCTGCGAAGGTGATGTGGTATGCTCCTATAATATCACGGTTGAAACGTCTGTTCAGAAACAAAGAGCATGCCAAGTTGATGTGATGGCACAGAGAGGACCGTAAGAAAGACGGGAAGTTGAGAGCACCCGCTGATGGGTCGCAATGGAGAAAAATCGAGAGAAAGTACTGGGAGGAGTTTGCAGGTGACGCAAGGAACGTATGGTTTGGTTTAAGCGTGGATGGCATTAATCCTTTTGGGGAGCAGAGCAGCAATCACATCACCTGGCCTGTGCCTCTATGTATCTATAACCTTCCTCCTTGGCTGTGCATGAAGCGGAAGTTCATTATGATGCCAGTACTCATCCAAGGCCCTAACCAACCAGGCAACGACATTGATGTTTACCTAAGGCCATTAGTTGAAGAACTTTTACAGCTGTGGAATGGAAACGGTGTACGTGTGTGGGATAAGCACAGACAGGAGGAATTTGACCTGCATGCGTTGCCGTTTGTAACCATCAATGATTGGCCTGCTCTCAATAACCTTTCAGGACAGACAAACAAGGGATACCACGCATGCACGCACTGTTTAGCTAACACCGAAAGTATATACCTGGACAAATGCAGGAAGAATGTGTACCTGGGGCATCGTCGATTTCTTCCGACCTACCATCAATGTCAAAAGAAAGACAATCATTTCAAAGGCGAGGCAGATCACCGGAAGAAGCCCGCCATACGTACCGGTGATCACGTACTTGCTATGGTCAATGATTTACACGTAATCTTTGGAAAGGGTCCCGGCGGACTATCTGTTCCGAATGACGCTGAGGGATGCGCACCCATGTGGAAGAAGAAATCTATATTTTGGGACCTACCCTACTGGAAAGACCTAGAGGTCCGCTCTTCAATCGACGTGATGCACATGACAAAGAACCTTTGCGTGAACCTGCTAGGCTTATTGGGCGTGTATGGGAAGACAAAAGATACACCGGAGGCACGGGAGGACCTGCAACGTTTGCATGAAAAAGACGGCATGCCTCCAAAGCAGTATGAAGGTCCTGCCAGCTACGCTCTTACCAAAGAAGAGAAGGAAATCTTCTTTGAATGCCTTCTCAGTATGAAGGTCCCGTCTGGCTTCTCGTCGAATATAAAGGGAATAATAAATATGGCAGAGAAAAAGTTCCAGAACCTAAAGTCTCATGACTGCCACGTGATTATGACGCAACTGCTTCCGATAGCATTGAGGGGACTTCTACTGGAAAACGTTCGATTAGCCATTGTGAAGCTATGTGCATTCCTCAATGCAATCTCTCAGAAGGTGATCGATCCACAAATCCTACCAAGGCTAAGGAGTGATGTGGCGCAATGTCTTGTCAGTTTCGAGCTGGTGTTCCCACCATCCTTCTTCAATATCATGACGCACGTCCTAGTTCATCTAGTCGACGAGATTGTCATTCTGGGCCCTGTATTTCTACACAATATGTTCCCCTTTGAGAGGTTCATGGGAGTCCTAAAGAAATATGTCCGTAACCGCGCTAGGCCAGAAGGAAGCATCTCCATGGGCCATCAAACAGAGGATGTCATTGGGTTTTGCGTTGACTTCATTCCTGGCCTTAAGAAGATTGGCCTCCCTCAATCGCGGTATGAGGGGAGACTGACTGGAAAAGGCACGCTAGGAGGGGACTCAATAACATGTAGGGACGGGCATTCTTGGTCTCAAGCACACTACACAGTTCTACAGAACTCTACCTTGGTGACCCCGTATGTCGATGAACACAAGAACATTCTGCGCTCCAAACACCCGGAGCAGTGTGACGACTGGATTACATGTGAACACATCAGGACTTTCGGCAGTTGGTTGGAAACACGTCTCAGAGGTGACAACACTGTTTCTGATGAGCTGTACTCATTGTCCAGGGGAGCATCTTCGGCTGTATTGACTTACAAAGGATACGAGATAAATGGGAATACATTTTACATGTTCGCCCAAGATCAAAAGAGCACCAACCAAAACAGCGGTGTCCGCTTTGATGCAGCAACCAAGAGGGGAAAGGACACATATTATAGTTACATAGTGGACATATGGGAACTTGACTACGGACATGATTTTAAGGTGCCTTTGTTTAAGTGCAAATGGGTCAATATGTCAGGAGGCGGGGTACAGGTAGACCCACAGTACGGAATGACAACAGTGGATCTGAACAATCTTGGGTACACAGACGAACCATTCGTCCTAGCCAATGATGTGGCGCAGGTTTTCTATGTGAAGGACATGTCTATCAAACCGAGAAAAAGAAAAGATAAGGAAGCGAATACATCATACGATGAGCCAAAGCGCCACATAGTTCTTTCAGAAAAAAGAGACATCGTGGGATTGGAGGGCAAGACAGACATGTCTGAAGATTATGAAAAGTTTCATGAAATTCCTCCCTTCAAAGTCAAGGCTGACCCAAGCACCCTGTTAAGCGATGAAGAATATCCATGGTTACAGCGCAATAAGCAAAGGACACAAGCGAAGAAAAAGTGAAGACTTTCTCTCCATAACTATTATGATGATGCGTTTGATCTAGAATATCACTGCAGTTACATATGAAGTAATGAAATGCCTTTTGTAACAGACGAGTTTCCGGAAACCCTGATACTTCGAAACAGATTGTCTGTTTTGTACACGAAGTGCATCCAGTTTTAGCCGTAACCCTCTCAACTTTTTAGCACATGCTATGTGGGTGAAATGATGATACCATGCCAACTTTCAACCTTTTCAGAGTTTATTTGTAGTGCTTTTCAATTTCAGGGTCATTTAGCGCAAAAAGAATGAACTAATAGCAAAAAGAATGAACTTAAAATAATCAATTAAAATATTCTGTTATGATCAACTAAAACAAAACTATAATATTCTCCAATAGCAAAAAGAATCATCTAAAAAGCTTTTATAAAACTCTAATAGCAAAAGGAATCAACTAAAAAGCTTTTATAAACCTCTAGTATTTTTTAAACTAAAATTATATAAAATTTATGCAACTAAAATTATCAACGTATTTTCTGTTCAAAACATTAATGGCAAAAAGAATTTTCATAAAGAAATTTTTTGTTAGAAACTTTAATAGCAAACTAAAATAACAAAATTTGTTCTTGATTAAAACAGACATTTAAAATAACCTAAAAATTACCAAATTTAATGTAATGATAAAACACAATAATATTAAATAGCAGGAAAAAGAATCACTCAAAAATCTATTTTTATAGTAAAGTTATTCACAAACTAGTGATTCACACAAATTTAAAAGAATTCAAATTTAAACTATTCAAATTTGAAAATTAATGGCACTAACAGAAAGTCTATAATTTTTGTGACCTAACAGCAAAAAGAATCACTGGAAAACTGCAAAAAAAATAAATAAAGCAAAAAAAAGCAAAAAAGAAAACAGAAAAAAATGTCACCTACTGGGCCACCACGGCCTGAATAAGACTAGAAACCCAGCTAATTGGGCCAGGATTCAGGCCCGCAGAAGGCCCAGCAGGCCCACAGGCATAGCAGTGTTAGATTAGGCCCATAGGCCTGCAGTTCAGAGGAGTTCAATAGGGACGAGGCAGTCGAGCTTATAAACCGGTACGGGGCGCTCTCAACTAGCGAGGTGGGACTAAACTCCCACCACCACGCCGCTGTGCAAGCCCATTAGTCCCGGTTGGTGCCACGAACCGGGACCAATGCTCACCTTTGGTCCCAGTTCGTTGCACCAACCGGGACCAATGCCCCCATTTAGTCCCGGTTGGTGCCACCAACCGGGACCAAAGGTCCCTGTTTCCCGCCCTTTGGGCTGCTGAAAACAGACCTTTGGCCCCGGTTGGTGGCACCAACCGGGACTAAAGGGGGGTATTGGTCCCTGTTGGTGCCATGAACCGGGACCAATACTCTGGGTATATAAGTAGCACTTAGGAATTTTCAGAACCGCCCATCCTCACTTCGATCTCTCCTCCTCCTCTCCCGCCGACGGCGGCGAATCCATCCACGACGCCGGCAGGCTGCCCGAGCTAGCCGACGCCCTCGCCGCGCCCTGCCCCCGACGCCGCCGCTCCTCGCGCCCCTCTGCCCTGACCCGACGCGCCAACGCACTGCGCGCGCCCCTGCGCCCGACGCCGTCGCCGCGCCGCCCCTGCCCCGCGCCCCTGCCCTCGTCGCTGCGCCGCCCCTGCCCTGCGCCGTCACCGCCCCCGCGCCGTCACCGCCCCGGTCCGCTCCGCCCCGCGCTACGGTCCGGCCGGCCCCCTGTTCATATACATTTTTTTCATATGATTTTGTTAGATGATGTTGATGATAGATATGATGATGTTGATGATAGATGTTGTATGCTTTTTTTGTTCATATAATTTTTTTTGTTCATATAATTTTTTTGTTCATATGATAATTTTTTTTCATATATGTATTAATTTTTTTATTTAGGTTGTTAGTAGATAGCGATTTTAGGTTAGTTGATTTAGTGCATTTTAGGTTAGTTGTACTGTTAGTGCATTTTAGGTTAGTAGATTTTAGGTTAGCGGAGAGGAAAAAGGAAAATAAGGAAAAAGAAGAAAAGAGGAAGAAGGAAGAAGGAAGAAGAAGAAAAAGAAGGAGAGGAAAAAGGAAAATAAGAATAAGAAGAGGAAGAAGGAGAAGAAGAGGAGAGGAAGAAGAGGAGAAAAAATAAGAAGAGGAAGAAGAAGAAAAAAAAAGATCGCCGAGGGGTCGAGAGGGGGAGGGTCGAGGATCGCCGAGGGGTCAAGAGGGGGACGTCGATCAACCCCCTCCCTGATAACATTTTTTTTTCATGTATGTATGTCGTTATCGATATACCCCCTCCCCGATAACTTCGACATGATGGGGGGGGGTCGATATACCCCCTCCCCGATAACATTTTTTTTTCTAAGTTACTAAGGTAAAATGTTCACCCCCCTCTCGATATACCGGGCGACCAACTCTCGAGGCCACCCAAACCCTAGAAAAAAAAGCGTTGTCGATCTCCTACCCCCTCCCGCCCCTACCCGACAAACTCTCGAGGCCACCCAAACCACTAGAAGAAAACTCCGGTAACTTCGACATGAGGGGTGACGTCGATCAACCCTCTCTCGCCCGAACAAGTCTATGTATCATTTTATATCGTGGTGGACATATATCAAAGTTTGATCATATGTCAAAGTTTGAATTTTGACATATGCAACATTTGATCATATATCAAAGTTTGATCATATGTCAAAGTTTGATCATATGTCAAAGTTTGAATTTTGACATATGCAACATTTGATCATATGTCAAAGTTTGAATTTTGACATATGCAACATAGATTTATCAAGAATGCCCCCATTATGGATGTGCACAAGTTGATCCATTTTTTTTCTGATCTCATCTATATATATATTCTTCTATATGTCACGTTGTCTGTCAAAGTATTGAAGAAATCCATGGATTCATCATTAGCCGGAAGTAACAGGCGTATGATGCTACGAAGCTCTTCAAAGTTGTTTTGGAACGGAGTTCCGGATAGAATAATTCACTTTTTGGTACGAATTTCAGCAAAGGCCTTCCAAATAGCGATATTCGGAAGGCTCTTGCTGAACTTCGTACCAAAAAACTAATTATCCTATCCGGGACTCCGTTCCAAAACAATTTTGGAGAGCTTCGTACCATTATGCGCCTGTTACTTCCGGCTAATGATGAAGCCATGGTTTTCTTGAATCCTTCGACACTGACAACGTGACATATAGAAGGGTAGATGAGATCAGGAAAAATATGGACCATTTTCTGCACATCCAGAATGGCGCCATTTTGTTAAATCCCTTGTTTCACATTCATGACAGAGGCGGTCCGGACGTCGGACATTCATGAGAGAACTCCGGTAACTCTTCAACATGAGGGGGGACGTCGATCAACCCCCTCTCGCCCGACCAAACCCTAGAAGCGTCGAGGCCACCCCAAACCCTAGAAGCGTTGCCGAGGCCACCCCAAACCCTAGAAGCGTCGAGGCCACCCAAATTTACCAAGTTAAAAGAGCGTTGTCGAGGCCACCCTAAACCCTAGAAGCGTTGTCGAGGCCACCCCAAACCGTAGAAGCGTCGAGGCCACTAATTAATATTCCTTGTTGTGATTAGATAGCTAGGTCTATCTTTGCCACTAATATATCCATCTCTCATGTTTGTATATTAATTGCCATGTTGTAATATTTGCAGAAACTATGGATCAACAAAGAGACTTGGAAATAAAAGAGTTGTTGGGGGACATCATCCTCGACGGAGGTGATGTCTTGTCGTATCTCAACGACACCGATTGTCTGGAAGGAGAGGGTGAAGGCTCCGGTGATCGAACAATGGAGGAGGAAGGACATGATCATGATGGCTCCGGTGACCGAATGCCGGAGGAAGAAGGAGACCATGATGATGGCTCCGGTGATCGAACGGAGGAGGGAGCTGTTGCAAAGTCCGGCGAGGTATATATATTAATTAAGCCTGTGCTGACTAGCTAATTGATGCATTAATTGTTTTGGTATGTACATATATTAACTCTTCTTTCTTCTTTTAAAGCCCTCCGGATCGAGCCAAACTTTGGTAACGAGACGAGGCCCGAAGAAAAGGTTGCGTCAGGATGAAAGGTTCACGATCACAGCAATCGCGAATGATGGCCAACCGATTGAACCGAGGCGGACCAAGGATGCATTTTCTGCTCAGTGCGGAGCTATTGTTAGGGACAACATCCCGATCAGCATCCAGCTATGGAATGATCCTAAGAAGAACGAAGACCCTCAAGTTTCTTATGTTACCGATAGACAGAAAGATGATCTTTGGACCTCGCTGAAGGCAAATTTCACCCTACCGCCAGAGGAGGATCCGGATAAGCCAGTTATAGAGCCATTGGTCAAGGCGTGTGCTCTTAAGGAGATGGCAGATCTATTCAGGAGGTGGAAGAATGAGTTGAAATCAACGTTTGTCGACAAAGGGAAGACTCCAGAATTCACCGGCCGATTTGAGAAGATAAGAGATCACTGGCCCGCATTTGTGGCCTACAAGACATCGGACAAGAGTAAGAAGATGTCAGAGACAAATAAGATAAATGCTGCAAAGAAGAAGTTTCACCATCGCACGGGGTCAGGTGGTTACCTCAAAGCCCGGCCGCTATGGGACAAAGTTGAGAATGACCTGCTTGCTAAAGGGGTTGAACCAGAGACATTGAACTGGCCAGACCGTTCAAGGACTTGGTTCTTCGGGGTTGGGGGAACCTTGGACCCTGAAACAGGGAAGTGCGTTTGGACGGACGAGCAACTTGCAATACCAGTCAAGAAGCTTCAGAAGTGTATCGCCGCAGCGCAGCAAGGGACGTTCATTCCCGACAGAGAGAATGACGAGCTGACCGAGGCCCTCGGGAATCCTGAGCACCCTGGACGAACACGAGGCATGCCAGGCTTCGTTGCCTGGAAGGTTGGGTTTCCCAACGCAGGCGGTTACAAAACCCGGGAGAGGAAGAGGAAACTGGAGCAGAGCGAACTGCAGAAGCTGAATGCAAGGGTACAAAAGCTAGAGGAACAAGTTGAGAGCCAGCGAGGTGGCGGAGCTACCCCAGAAGCTACCCCACCATCTCAGCGGAGAAGCAGCGTGGCTTCCACCGAGCTTGTTCAGCAGCCTTACTTCACGGCTCATAGCTACCCCATGGATGCTATCACGGAGGCTCAGCATTGCCAGCTTATGACGCAATGGCAGCACCTCAAAGTCAAGACGGCTATCGGCTCTGTTGCACCTCCTGAACCCGACGCAACTTTTCACTGCCGTCCGATTCCACAAGGCTATGCTGTTGTGATGGTGGATGAAGTAACGGAGGGATTTGAGGAGCTCGAGCTTGACCACCCTATAGGTGAAGGGGATACTCAGCTGGGTCTTGCTCTGAAGACTCCATGTCTATGGCGGAAGGAGCACATCAAGCTTCCGAACTGGACGCCTCCGCCTCCGGCGAGTCAGGGCACTCGGCCATCCGCCTCCTTCCTACTACTAATCCTCTCCTCCTCCTCCTCCTCCTCCTCCGGTGAGTGATCAGGGCACTCCGCCTCCTTCTCCGGCTGCTCCGGTGCGTGAGGGCGGCACTCCGCCTCCTTCTCCGCCTGCTACGGCGCGTCCGAGCAACCCACCTCCTCCTCCGCCTCGTCAGCAACGGCGGAAGACAGAATCCGCCGCTCCGGCTGCTCCGGCGCGTCGGAGCACTCCGCCTCCTTCTACTACTCGGCAGCAGCAACGGAAGAGAGATGCCGCCGCTCTGGCGTCTAGCAGTACAACCAGAGGCGGGAGGCAATACAGATTCGGTCCATCTCTCAAGCCTCTAGAGAAGTTACCATACGAGATGACCGAGGAGGAAAACGCGAAGATCTGTAAAGCCCAACTGAGGGACTTTTTTGCAAAGAAACCTCCACCTCCGGAGGAGAAAATAGATCCGGTGAAAGTGAAGCGCACTCTCGATGCCCTGAAGCGACCACCACCGTCTCCGCCGCAAACCAACTATGAGCGCATTATTGAAAGGACATATCAGGAAGCGGAGCGGTCGGGAAGTACTTGCAGTGATCAAAGGTTAGCAGAACGAAGAAGTGGGAAAAAAATTCCCCAGCTCGGCGAACAAGCGAACCAATCGTGCCCCCCGCTCAAGGTGTCTAGCGATATCGTCGCTAATCATCCGAGGATGGTGCCCAGTACCAATCCTGCAGATTACCTGCCCGACTATGCACATTTTGATATAATGGAGGTGGACGAACACAAATACCAGCACGGGAAGCCTCTCGTCAAACCTGGTCATCCTCCTCTAACAACGATGATGCGAAGATTCCATGAGTGGTACATGGACACCTGCAGCGAGTCTGGGAAGGATACTTTGACGCTGTAGAGGAGCACGACCTCGTTGGAATTGATCTGTTGTCTGTTCCTTTTGAGGAGTTCTTCCAGTGTTTCAATCAAAAGGCCCTTGATAAAATAATCGTCACTTGCTACTGTCTGTAAGTACTACTTCTGTAATTAAGTATCTATATATAGCTCAGCTCTTTCATTGCATGTATATATAATTATCCTCACTATATTATGCAGATTGAAGATCGTCGAATGCAGAAAAGCACAAATCTATGATATTGGGTTCATTAACACAAATCTCATAGATGAATGGACGGTTAAATATAATGCCAAAGAAACCGAGGCCAACTTGCTACAATCGTTGCTTCGAAATCAAAACAAAGATAAAATACTCTTTCCTTACAACTTCAAGTGAGTGTTACTGTCTTGTGCATATTCGGTTTCCCTTATTACTGGAGGTTATAGTAATGTAATTGATGAGTTATGCATGCGTGCGCAGCTTCCACTTTATTCTCCTAGAGATTAAGCTTGAGTAAGGACTAGTAACCGTCTTAGACTCAAGACGAAAAGATCCCAAGGAGTATGCGGCCATGACTAAAATGCTCGAGAAGTAATTTCAATCGATCGTTATCGCACCATATCGGCAACTTTGTTCATTTCCTGATATCAAGTAATTGTTTTCTTTGTCTGGCAGGGTTTGGAAAGATTTCACCGCAGAAGCTCCGGGACTGCCGGGGAAGCTCCGATTTACACACCCGAAAGTAAGTACTACTAGCTAGTTCCGCGCATCTCCCATTGATTCTAGCTAGTTTCATCAATACCATTTAGCGTGCTTGCTTATCAGTTTGATTGACCTCTATTTCTTGTAAAGTGGTTGTGGCAGGAAGGCGGGAATGATTTTTGTGGATACTACGTTTGCGAGTTCATCCGCCACACGACCTGTGAGCGGGCTACTCTGAAAAACAATATGAAGTGCGTAAGCAATAATATTCACAATTTTATTTTATTACCATCATTTGTGTTGAGTTTCATTCATATATATGTATTGACCCCCTTTTTCAAATTAGATGTGGCAGATGCGGGATGAACTCCTACCACAAGATCGCATAAAAGCAATTCAAGAGGAATTGGCGGGATTCTTTCTTGACCACGTCATCAATAAAGCCGGAGAATACCATGTGGAACTTGACATCAGATGTTAGGGATTGTAAGAGATCTTATATTGTATATATGTAGCTAGTAGCGTCGAATAGATATACGAAAACTTGTTGTTCGACCAATCTCTCGGAGAAGGAGGAGGTCGATCACTTCTCTCTGTATATATATGTTCATGACGATCTTGTATACTTAATGGTTTCCTTCATTTCCTTATTAGCTAGCGTGTCGCGAGTTCTCTCTATACGTATAGTACGTAGCGTCGACCAAGCACGGAGATAAGAGACGTCACTTCTCTCTATTAGCTAGCTAACACAATATATGAAACCCCTAAACTAACCCTACAAAACCCCCAACCCCCCTCCCCCCTTCAAAAACAAAAAACAAAAACCCCAGCCCCTGAACTGCTGACGCGTGGATGCTTTTTGGTCCCGGTTGGTGCTACCAACCGGGACAAAAGGCCCTCCTGCCTGGGCAAGCCGCAGCGGCCACGTGGACCCCCATTTGTCCCGGTTCGTAGGCGAACCGGGACAAATGGGCCTCTGGAACCGGGACAAATGGGCCTTTTTCTACTAGTGAGTAGACCCGTTGCGCCAAATGGCGCAGAGACCTGTTGATTCCATGTTAGCGATGAAAAGAAATTCATGATTTCTTTGATTTAGTTATGGGTAAGCACATGTGGTAACAAATTTATTCTCTCTTAGTTAGGAAAAATGGAGGCTTGTTGTCTAGAATAACATGTATATACACATTTAAATTTGATAACATAGAGCTCTATTTGAAACAAAATGTATATAACAAATATAATCCCCTTTATTAGGAAAAGTATTTTGTTTTCTATAATGAGATGTATATATACACATTCTTATTTGGTAGCACAAAGTCCCATTCAAAATCATGCGGCTGAAAATATATATGGTCATGATTCTAATTTGGTAGCACAAAAATGAGATGCAACATGATTTTTGTGCATGATTCTAATTTGGTAGCACAAAGTCCTATTCAAAATCATGATTCAAAATGGGATGTATATATACACTTTCAAAATCATGGTGCTCAAAATGAGATGCATTTTTTTTCAATTCTACTCCTCACTTCACATAGTAAACATTTTCTTGAACACCGGAATATATATGATGAGCTTGCTTGACCAGGATCAGGATTTGTTCTCTTTCTGGAATGTTGGAGCCACCATCGATCGGGATGGCAAAGGGACCAGACTCCAAAACCAACGGTATGGTCTGCTTCAGTTATTATAAGATAGAAGAACCTTCAGAACTAATCTCTCTCGCGCGATCTTCCTCAAGCACGATCTGCTCCTCCTTCTCAGCCTGGGACATTTCTGCTGACATTATCCTCGTCAAATCCACAAACTGTGAAGGATGGGTACATAACTGAATGTTGCACCTGAGAATGAACAAAATGTGGGCATCTTTCACTTGGCATAACAAACGTTGACTAAAGATCTTCCATTTTTCTAAACTCATCGGTTACTAAATTGAAGACGTGTGGTTTTTTTCCTTGAGAAGAATGCTTTTCCTCAGACATATCTGGTGCAAACAGTTGTTTTTTTTTCCTTTTTGCGGGAAGCAAACAATTGTTAATTACCTTAGGTTGCTCAAGAGTTCAGCACCAAGGTTGCTCACAGTTCAGCATGAGAAATAATAACATATGTAATGACATTAATAGATGACCGGAACTTGATTTCGAAGTATTATCAAGAATTCTAGATCATGACCAATGAACAAAACTGCTCTCTGTTTATCAAAAAAAAAAAACTGCTCCCTGCCCTGCAAATTACAGATCTGATTCCGCGAGAGGAATGTTGCTTTAGTATTCATGGTACAGACTACAGAAAAAAAAGCCATGAAAAATAGAACACCCAGAAACTCATGATGTACAAATGTTACAAAAGGTACAAAACTGAAAACTCAAGCAGTAAGCCTCAATGTTAAAGCAGACAATGCGTAGTCTTTATAGAATTCAGCAACGGAGAGGGAATTAAGTAGCAGAAACGACACCGAAAAACATATATGGCACCGGTGATCAACAGGAAGAAGTGTTGGCACACATATAAAAGTAAACAGAACAATGCGAAGCAGAGACGAATTGGCGCATAGAGGAACATCATTGTAAGTCGGAAAATTTCTTCCCCAGTTGCATAGCTGCCCTTGTGATGCCATCGACAAATGTTGCTGGGCAGTGACGCCGCAATTTGACAGACCATCAGCTTGTTCTTTGTCAGTGGCATCGCTACTTGATGGACCAGCAGATTTTATCATACTGATGGTACATAATACAAAAGAGTTGCTGCTGCATGCATATGCAAAAAACAGAGCATTAATTCTAGAACTTTTGTGCTTCCATACACATCCTATGACGCACGCATCCTGAAAAAAATACGAAGGATGGCATAAATCCTAACTCGAACCGAGGACTCTTCCACCAATTCTAGAACTTCTTCATTTCTGAGCCAAGCATCAACCACATATAGCAGTGAAGCAACAATGCTCATTTGTCCAAAAATCCAATCATGGTTCCACTCACACAAAACATAGTGAACTCAAGTACTCCATGGAATTTTTATCAAAAACTCAAGGAGTATCATTATTTTCCTTTGAATGGTTATTTCTACAGAAAACCATCGTCCTCCATGGAATTTTTATCAAAAAATGATGTTAAGTTTAAAGCAGAACACACGTCAAACCTGAGAGAGAGAGAGAGAGAGAGAGAGAGAGAGGGAGAGAGAGAGAGAGCAGAGAGAGAGCAGAGGAGAGGGAAAGAAGGATTGGGGCAGGTCACCTAAGCATGGAAGATCAAGAGCGCCAGAATCCTGCATGAGGCAGCGTGGTGCAGACCAAGCTCATTGAGAAATTCGTGGACGCCAAACAATTTCGAAACGATGCCTGAAATGGAAAGGCTGCACAAGGCACCTAATAAGAATGACAACCATGTAAGCTGTGAGCATTATTCTTGATTAAGAGGCCAAAAGGATAAACAAATGGAATAAGTCTCACCGTCAGTACTCAATTTTTTATCCGAACAACCAAAATCAATATCCATTGCATCCACGCTTACCTCGAGGGGCGCACCCGCGCCCGTGGAGGCGGGTGTGGCTTTTCCGGTAGGGCTGATGGCAGGCGGCCATAGCCCGACTGGCTCGGTGGAGTTAGGTCCAGTTGGGGGTCGGGCAGGAGGCCTTACCCCGAGTGGGCCTACGCGGGACGAGATCGTCGCCTTCGGAGGGATCCCAGATCCCATGTCTGAAGGTCGACGGATGAGCAGCCGTCTCCAATATCAGCCTGACGTTGATGACCTGCAGCTGGGGCGCGCCATGCGGGCGGCCAAGCTTCATGACATTGAGGTCACTACAGGTATGTCAGTCAATACTTCCAATTCCATTTTGCATTTTTCCGAGGACGATATCATGAATAATGCAAATCAGTTGGGAGTTTCACTAGGTAGTAATGGAAAAGAAATTGCTAAATCTGTTAATGACCTACTTGATCTTGAGGCGGAGCGAGCTATAGAGATGATTCGAAACTTAGCGGCTGTTAAACCATTAAATGACTCGGAAATAGATGCATTGGGTGTTAGGGTTCTTGATAGTTCTTGTGAGGATCTTGCGCCCTCTCCCGCCGAGTCAGAGGAGGACGAGAGTTTTGTTTCTCAGAGGGGTTCAACTCACATCGATTCAAAGGCATGTAAGCTCACTAAGCTCGGTTGTATGGACCGAGTTGATGAGCAAAACAAGCCTAAGCGCAAGTGGAACCGAAAGATTTATCCAGACTCGGCTGTGCGCAGAAGTGCTAGGATCCGGACTGCTAAAAAATTCCATGATGAAAAATAAAAGGAATCTTTTGGAATAGCAGAGGTCTGATAGACTTGGCTAAAAGAAGGTTTCTGGCAGATGCATCTATAGAACACAAGTTAGATTTCATTGCCCTCTCTGAAACTGGTAGAGACAATTTTACCTCTTAGTTTCTTGGCACCTTATCGGGAGGAGTTGATTTTGATTGGCATTGCTTACCCCCAAGAGGAAGATCCGGTGGGATTTTACTTGGGGTGAAGTGCGAAACGTTGGAGGTTCGGAACGTTGTTATAGGAGAATTTGCGGTTAAGTTTCGAGTCAGATCGAAGGTTGATGGTTTCCAATGGGCACTGGTGGCAGTGTATGGAGCCGCGCAGCCTGAGCTAAAACCAGATTTTCTGGATGACCTAGTTCGTATTTGCGGAGATGAACGGCTCCCAATACTGGTTGGGGATGATTTTAACATTATAAGAAGACGGGATGAAAAGAACAATGATAACTTTGACGGCAGATGGTCGTTTATGTTTAACACAATCAGTGAAAGCTTGGATCTCAGGGAGATCGAGCTTTCTGGTAGAAAATTCACTTGGGCCAACACTTTGCCAAATCCAACGTATGAGAAGTTGGATCGTGTTCTCACCAGTGTGGAATGGGAGCAGAAGTTCCTTTGGTGACGGTCCAAGCGTTGTCGCGAGCGATCTCGGATCATACCCCACTGCTTGTTGACTCTGGGGAGGCAACTCATGTGGAAAATAAAAATATTTTCTCTTTTGAATTAGCATGGTTTGAGAGAGAAGGTTTCTTGGATCTGATAGCACGGGAGTGGGCAAAGGATTCAGGAGGGAGATCGAATGTAAAAAGATGGCACAATAAGATTAGACACTTAAGACAGTTCCTACGAGGTTGGGCCAAACATTTGAGTGGTGTTTATAAGGTTGAAAAGGAAAGGCTCCTTAACCTTATAAATGCCTTAGATTTAAAAGCCGAGTCCTCCATTTTAGATACCAGAGAGCTGGAGACTAAAGTGAAGGCGGAACTGAGACTGAAAGAATTGCTTCGAGAGGAAGAATTGAAGTGGGCGCTAAAAGCTAAAGTGCGAAAAGTCATCCAAGGGGACGATAACATGCAATTCTTTCATATGATTGCGAATGGCAAGCATCGAAGGAAGAAAAATTTCAGCTCGAGCAAGATGAGGGGACAATTTTGGGACAGGAGAACCTAAAATTATACATCACCAATTATTACAAGCAGCTGTTTGGGGCTCCTGAGGATAGTTTTGTATCCTTAGACGAGTCAAGGGTTGAGCATATCCCTCAACTTGCGACGGTTGAGAATGAAATCTTGACCGCCCCATTTTCGAAGAAAGAGGTGTTTGAGGCGATTTCACAGATGAAGAATAATAAAGCTCCTGGGCCGGATGGCTTTCCGGCTGAGTTTTATAAAAGGTGCTGGCATATTATTAAGGGTGATTTGCTTACAATGTTCCATGATTTGTTTTCTGGGCATTTGCATTTATTTCACTTAAATTTCGGAATGATAACTTTGCTCCCTAATAAGACAGAAGCGGTGCGGATTGAGCAGTTCCGACCGATATGTCTTCTTAATGTCAGCTTTAAAATCTTCACCAAGGTGGGGACTAACAGGCTGACGCAGATTGCACACAGTGTGGTGCAGCCATCTCAAACTGCCTTCATGCCGGACAGAAACATCCTGAAAGGGGTTGTGGTCCTACATGAAACGCTCCATGAAATCCACACGAAAAAACTAGATGGGGTGGTTTTTAAGGTGGATTTTGAGAAAGCGTACGATAAGGTTAAGTGGCCATTTCTTCAGCAGGCCTTGCGGATGAAAGGATTCGATCAGTCCTGGAGAAAGCAGGTAGATTCTTTCACGCAAAAAGGCTGTGTCGGAATCAAAGTGAATGATGACATAGGTCATTATTTCCAGACACACAAGGGTCTACGACAGGGAGACCCAATGTCACCTATCTTGTTCAACATAGTAGTGGACAGGTTGACAGTTCTGATAGGAAGAGCTAAAGAAAATGGCCAAGTAGGTGGTCTCGTCCCGCATCTAGTGGATGGTGGAGTGTCCATTCTACAGTACGCCGATGATACTATCATCTTCATGGAGCATGATCTGGCAAAAGCAAGAAATATGAAGCTTGTGTTATGCTTATTCGAGCAGTTGTCGGGGTTAAAGATTAACTTCCCTAAAAGTGAATTGTTCTGCTTTGGGAGAGCTAAAGACGAACAAGAAGCTTACAAACAACTGTTTGGATGTGGGTTGGGTTCGTTGCCTTTTACATATTTGGGCATACCGATTCACCATCGCAAGCTCTCTAACAAAGAATGGAAGTGCATTGAAGATCGATTTGAAAAGAAACTAGGTTGCTGGAAGGGCAAACTTATGTCATATGGAGGACGACTAATTCTCATCAATTCGGTGCTCACGAGTATGCCAATGTTTCTCTTGTCCTTCTTCGAGGTACCAGTAGGGGTACAGAAAAGACTGGACTTCTATCGATCGCATTTTTTCTGGCAGAGTGATGAGTTAAAACGAAAATACAGACTTGCTAAATGGAATATTATTTGTAGGCCAAAAGACCAAGGTGGTCTTGGCATTGAAAATTTAAAGGTGAAGAACAGATGCCTTCTCAGCAAGTGGTTGTACAAGCTGTCTGTAGAGACCGATGCCACATGGGCCCAGATTCTGCGCAATAAGTACCTTCATTCTAGAACCTTATCCCAGGTGATGGTCAGACCAACCGATTCGCCGTTTTGGAAAGGACTAATGAGAGTGAAATCAGCCTTCTTCCATAGGACAAAATTTATCGTTGGTAATGGTACTTCCACGAGATTCTGGGAGGATACGTGGCTAGGGGAAACGCCTCTAGCTATCCAATATCCTTCTCTCTATAATATTGTTCAGCGTAGAGATGCTTACGTTGCAACAGTATTACAGTCCAATCCCCTCAATCTTCAATTCAGGAGGACTTTAGCGGGAAACCGTTGGGAAGCTTGGCTCCATCTTGTGAGAAGATTGATGGATGTTCACCTTTCTCAACAGCCAGATCAGTTGCACTGGAAACTAACCAAGAATGGAGTGTTTTCGGTAAAATCCATGTATTTGGATATTATCAACTCTGGCTCTATTCTTCGATCTGTGCATTTTTGGAAAGTCAAAGTGCCCTTAAAAATTAAAGTGTTCATGTGGTTTGTCCACAAACAAGTCATTCTCACTAAGGACAATTTGGCAAAACGTAACTGGACAGGATCCCGAAGATGTAGCTTCTGTGATCATGATGAATCTATCAAACACCTCTTTCTTGATTGCCCAATGACTAAAATTTTATGGCGGTCTGTTCATATAGCGTTCAACATTACTCCTCCAAATAGCATCCACACGTTATTTGGGATGTGGCTAAATGGAGTTGAGACAGAAATAGCGAAACATATCCGTGTAGGAGTATGTGCTTTATTATGGGCTATGTGGAACTGCAGGAACGATCTGGTTTTTAACAGAACAACTCATATTCATTTCTTGCAGGTTATTTTCTGGGCCACTACATTGATCCGTATATGATCGCTACTCACTCTGACGGATGGCAGGGAGCGTATGGTTACTGGGTCTATCCGTTGGGAGACGGTAGCGCGGGCTATCTTCAACCGGTTTGGATGGCGGTCATGTAATAGGATAGGTGTTTAGTTTCCTATCTATCTTTATTCCGCCGGTTGTGGCTATCCCGTTTTCATGTTTTTAGCTCTTTGTGAGCCCTTTTGCTTTTTGAGACTTGGAGACTTTGTTGAACTATTTGCTTATTAATAAAATGGCCGCATGCATCATTCTGATGCAGAGGCCGGGGGATAACCTCCTTTTCAAAAAAAAATGCTTACCTCGAGGGAGAGTAGAACCCCACTTCAAAATTTGAAAGGGAAAACTGAGGATAAAATAAGAACACGAGTCAGTAGACCCAAAGAAAAAGGAGCTAAAAATCAATCCGGTAGAACCTAACACCAGCTCTTGATATGCCAAGTACAGCTAAAGCCAATATAGTGGCAAAGTAAATAAGATCCATGTATACATTTTCCATACATCAACAGATATCTGTTGAAAAACAGAGAATTGCTTCTACGCGTCCACATATACTCAATAAAGAAATAGAGAATATCAATAGCTCCTCAACTATCTGTATGCATCCACATCTATCTGCCAGTTTTAATTCACACAAAACAATTGACAATTCAGTCAACAAATAGCTTCAAGTTCTCATGATCATAGTTGATTTCATAATCTAGTCCACCATGTTGATGATCTGAAGATCAATTAAGAAGGTTCATTTGAAAGGGTTATTTTAGACTACATAACTTGAAATGGTGTAGCAATTGAGTACTACAGCAAACAGAATAGTAACAGACCAATTATAAACAAAGAAGTGCAATGCCCTTTTCCTTATGGTGGTGTTCCTTAGTGTAACCTACAAACCAAATCAAACATGAAAACAACCATGTTACCTATTTTTGTGCTACATATAGATTGAAACCAAGTAAGATAATGTAACCTGACAAGAAGTACAGTATAGTTGATAACAGAATAGAAATTGAGAACTGACCATTCCAAACAAAAACAGCATTGCTAATGCTGCAAAAATGGATAATCCAACGTCAAATAATAATGCCTCCGTCAATCAAATCCCTGGGAATTTTCCTGCAGAAAGCAACACACATAAAAAAATCTCAAAACATTGTACCACTCAGTAGAAATCCAAAAACTGCACTGGACAATGCCAGCAAAAAAGTCACACCCCACCGACCATCATTAGACCATACTGTAAATTTTGCATTTTCATCTATAGTGCAGTTCTCCAGAAATAGACCGAGTTAATCATTCTGTTCTACAAAAAGACCGAAATCACTACTGCCGAGTATCCATGCTCAAACTAAAAACATCAATTCATAGCTAATCCCCAAATACATATAGTAATCCGGCGAAGCTCACCTTGCGTCTCATATGTCCAATCAACCAAGAGTTGCCCACAATGTTCCAGATCTCATCTAATACTTCTGTCACTCGTTGCTCCGCAATGTTCCTGACCTCAATATATTATCACTAAAAAAATGTTCATGAGAATATTTCGATCAGATTGGAGAATCAACTAATAACTATCAACTACCTTTTCAATGTTGTATTTTATACGCATCTTAACAAGGCCGATTCAACTATAGGCTTGGCCCATGCGGTTGTGGACTATCTTGCATCTCCGAATTTCATCCAAGAATCTAGTGATGGGAATCCACTTCCTCAAGCCAGAGAAGAACATAAAGATAAAAAGATGCGGGGTTGAGAAAATCTCGCCGGAGAATAAGAACAGAGCATGTGCTGGGACTTACCAGGGTGATGCGCCGGTAGCTGGCCGGCGGGCGCGGAGGACTGCGCGAAGGGGACGAGGGCGAAGCGGGATCCTACACCGGCAGCGTGTGGGGATGGGAGGAGGAAGAGCCGGCTATGGAGCATGTATAGGCGGTGGAGCACCATCCCCTGCTCCTGCCGAGCTCCCCCCTCTACCTGCCGCTACTGTCACTACCTCCCTGTGAGAGGATGCAGTGTATCAAGCAGGTGAGGGCGAGGATCAGATGCGGTAGCGGGCTAGCGGCTGGAGCAGTCATGGAGAGGGGGCAAGAGTGAGCAGCGGCTGCCGGCCAAGAAGGAAGAGTGGGAGGGGGCTAGGGTTCGTGGCCTCTGCTGTGACGGCTGACGAGGGAGAGATTGAGGGAGGGAGGGGTGCGGCGTGCGGGCGAGGGGATTGGGCTGGAGGCCCACGCTCCCGCAAACGGCGCACGCGGCGCACAGAGAGAGGGCGTCAATCCCTTCTCACGTCTCGACACCTCACCCAGCCAATCGTCGTGAGCGACGAGCCCACCAGTCATTGGGCAAGAAAAAGAACCACCAGATGAATCCAGATCTACCTCGAGGTGAATATCGGACGAAGGAGATGAAGCGTTGACTAAGATCCAACGAGCAGGAATGCATTTCACGAGGGATCGCTGGGGAGCCAAGTTGGCTAGCAACCTTATAGGTTTAAATGTTTCTTGCAGCCACCACCATGTGAAATATGCAAGTCAAAGTGCGCCCTCTACCTTGCAACTAGCGATCTATTCGGCTTCTACTTCCAGCAGTGCTATGTTTCTTCGGAGGTAACAACAAACCTTCTACATATGACATGATATATTTCTATTTTTTTCTATAACCATTAATGTTGTGCATGTTTCTGTTTTTTTGTACATAGATCGTCCCATGCAATGTGAGGTTGGAATCCAATGAGCTGATCAAAGCCACTATGGTCATCGAGGCCCCCATGGGCCCCTACACTTTGGAGGTCAAAAAAGGACCAACGATGATCCAGCTGGGAGGAGATGAATGGGATTGTTTCCTCGCCCACAATCATCTCAATAGGGGTGAATTGATCACCTTCTCCTTAAGAGGATAAAGACCCAGGATGACCGTTGTCTATGATGCCGTCTTTGACCAAAGAATGCAGTTGAACGATGATGAGACCAGCAACCTGTTGGACAAACTTCCATCTCGTGATCACCAATTTGAAAAAAGTTCGCAAAATTAGAAAAAGTTCATCAATTTGAAAAAAGCTTAAGGAAATTGATAAAAGTTTACCAAATGAAAATATTCATTCATTTGAAAAAAGTTTACGGATTCAAAAAATAAGTTCATTGATTTGAAAAGGTTCCTGAATTTAAGAAAATGTTCACGAATTTAAGCAAATGAAAAAGAAATGAGTGTACGTTGTATTTTCTTTGGATTATTATTAAAAGAAAAGAGTGCAGGTTGCTAGTCATTGAAACCACGCATGGACCAGTCGGCGTACGTTTTGTTCGTTCGTTGAAACGCGACTCATTTTTTCTTTTGCGTTTCATTTAAAAAAAGTTTGAGGACCGACATGGCGACTCATGCGACGAGCACCTATACATCATGCATACAGACAACGCGGAATGAATCCTCCATCCATCTTGTGCATGAGGACGTTTCCTTCATTCATTTACTGAAACACGCTAACATTTGTATTTAATAGTTTTTTTGTTTGCGTTAACTGTATATGTTTAACGCCACATGCGCGTCTTGTTTTGTTAACACAGGGATGACAATGTGTTTTATGAAGAAAAATAAAAAGAGAATAAAACCGAAGAATAAAAGGGCTAAACAAAACAAAATAAAAACAGACTAAGAAGATGCACAACATGAAGAATAAAAGAAGTAACTAGGCATGGCAAGTTTGTTGTCCTAGTTGGTTACGGAGTGTGAAAGTAAACTAAGAGGTTGGAGGTTTGAATCCTTCATCATGCACCTATTTTTTGAAAGTAAAAAATAAAAAGCGGGCCAGCCCAAAACGGAGGGGCTGTGCGCTGGTTTGTGTGACGGGCTGACGGATCGTTTGTGTTGTGGGTATACATTATGGTTGACCATATTAATCTTATACGGTTTGTGAGAAGGTGTTAGGAAGTAAGGCTGGGGATAATTTATGAGAGTGAGAGTCAGATGCCATCGACGTGGATAGCGACATGTGCTATGTCTCAGACTTCTCACTCTGACACTATAGGGTCAATTGCACTTGGGAGCGTGGTAGTTCTATCAGAGCAAGTACAATAGAATGATGTAGATGGGCTGTCAGCCTTTAAATATTATATTTTGGATGAGTTGGAGGAGAGAGAGGAGAAGAGAGAAGGGAATCGAGCTACTGATTAACAGCCGGCTGCAGCACGTGCTTCTATGCATGTTGTGAGAGAGGGAGGTTGGCCATGTATCAAAAAAGTAGTACACATTTACATGAAACTATTGTACTTGCCGGCTATAAGCTTGGCTATAGATGATGTGGCAAGACCATATAGTCAGCAGCTGGCTATACTATTAACCATGCTCTCAGTACGATAGTTGTGTCGCCTACAGTGTGCTGCATCGCCTCGCTTCCCCCAATGCATCACTTGCTTGCCTACGTGTAAAAAAATTTGGTTGAAAAATAATATTTAGGTTATTGCATATATTTACCCCTAAAACAAGGTCATTGCATATATTTGTATGCCCAACCCCAAGAAATATCCTAATTATTTATTTCTGATAGGTTGCAAATAGCAATTTTAATTAGGGTCCGACTATGTCATATCTAGATGTGAGATAATACCTCACATCTAACTATGATATCATCCCACATCAGCAGATAAATAAAGCCTCACCATTGTATTGTTTGTTTCTTTTGTTTCGTTTTCTTACTGTTTTTTTGTTTGTCGCCCATGAAAAAGTCACGCACCCACTCTGTCACAACTCGGACAAAAAAGGTCGGACCCCAATTACGAGTTGAGGGTGGACTTGTAATTGGGACAAAAAAGTCGGTCCTAGGTTGCGAGTTGAGGACGGACTTGCAACTGGGACAAAAAGAAGGTCGGGCCTCAGTTGCGAGTGCAGGGTGGGATTGCAACTTAGACAAAAAAAGTTCGGGCCCCAGTTGCGAGTCGAGTGTGGACATGGAACTGGAAAAAAAGATCGGATCTCAGTTGCGAGTCGAGGGTGGACTTGCAATTTGGACAAAAAAAAAGAACGGGCCCCAGTTACGAGTCAAGGGTGGACTTGCAACCCGGACAAAAAAAAGGTCGCGCTCCAGTTACGAGTCGAGGATGGATTTGCAACTAGGACAAAAAAATGTTAGACCCAGTGACGAGTCGAGGGTGGACTTACAACTGGGACAAAAAAAGATCGGGCCCCCAGTTGCGAGTCAAGGGTGGACTTGCAACTGGGACAGAAAAGGTTGGGCCCAATTGCGAGTCGACGGTAGACTCGCAACTGGGAGAAAATATTGACCCAGATGTGAGTCAAGGTTGGACTATCAACTGGGGAAAAAAAGGTCGACTCAAGTTGTGAGTCGATGGTGGACTTGTAACCGGAACAAAAGAAAGCCGGGGCCAGTTGCGAGTCGAGGGTGGACTTGCAACTGGGACTAAAAAAGATGAGGCTCCAGTTGCGAGTTGAGGGTGAACATGCAATTCGGACAAAAAAAAGTTGGGCCTCAGTTGCAAGTCAAGGGTGGACCTAAAAAACTGGGACAGGACCCAGTTGCGATTCGAGGATGGACTTGCAGCTGAGACAAAAATAATATCAAAGTCCGATTGCGAGTCAAGGGTGGGATTGCAAATATGACAAAAGAAGGTCGAACATGAATTGCAAGCTGAGGGTAGACTTGCAACTCGAAAAAAAAAGACAACCCATGTTTGATGGTGGACAACCAACTAACAACGATGAAAAAAATCATGAATTTAAAAAATTTAAAAGAAAAAAAAAACAAATCATGAATTTTAAAAGCTTATGAATTTGAAACAAAAAAATAAAAAAAGAAGAAAAAGGAAAAAAGAAACAAAAAAATTGAAAAAAGTTCACTTGTGGCCACAACAGCCAACGAGGCAACGCATGAGAAACAAAATCAATGGATAAAACAGCGGCCTACTGCCATGACGGATGCCCCGCTAGTGACGCGTACAGGAACAAGATCAATTAATTAAAAAAAAGCAAAGAATACTAATCTTCATGTCTAAATCATATGGTTAGAAAGTTAGATGTGAGATTTCACATCTAGATGTGAAATAGCAAATCTGTTTTAATTATCCCATAACAAACATCTATTATTTTTCACCTGTTTTCATTATATAAAAAATAATACAATATGTCCCTAAATAAAAGAATATTAACTTTTAAAACCTTATTTTTAGTAGACGACAAACCTTTTAAAATCAAGATAAATAATTTTTCAAAACATGATAAACATTTTTGAGAATGCACGATGAAAGTTTTTAATTTGCAGTTGGACAATTTTTAAATACATGCTCAACATTTATTTGAAATATGCTATGAACATTTTGCAAATACACGACAAAAAAATCAAATACACGATGACCCTTTTTTATGTAGGATGAATACACGATGAACATTTTATAATAACATGATTAAAAAATTCACAATAAACAAACATATAAGAACCAAAAAAGGAAAAAAGGAAAATGAAGAAAACCGAAGAAAACTTAACGATAAAAAAACAAACGAACTTTATCTCTACTCTCTATCTCTATCGTCTCTACTGCTTGAAAAGAATGTTGACGAGGGCACGGCCTCGGACGTGCCGATAATTTGTCCCGATCTTTTACGATGCAACGAACTCCTCTAAGATCCACGATAAAATCTCCCAATTATACGAACCAGTACACGTAACCTGAAGATGGGGTGACGACGACAAACGGAAAATCCCTCGACACACGAGGAACCTCCCGTCGTAGTAGACGTAACCAGCGCGCAACCCGTCGGTGGCGACGAACCTCGAGCCAAGTGCAACTTTCACGCAGAAAATTAACACAAAATAAATAACGACGACACTCAAAGAGAGCCGCTTAATAGTTGATACACATGTTGTCCAAACCGTGGAAAATAACCTAGTTTTACAATGGACTCAATTGGCTTTATATAATAGTCGCACCTCCTAACTGACTTGGAAAACAAGCACTTGATATACGTAAGGCCAACGCTAGGCGCCGGCGCGCCGGGCCAAGTTTCGGCCGGTCGGCTGCCGAGCGTTGGATCCGTGCGTATAGCAGCGACTGAGTCGTCTTCTTCCTTCCGTGCTCGTCACCAGCGCTCGCGCCTGTGCTTGCCGGCCACCCCCGCCCCGCCTAGCGCTTGCCCCCGTGCTCGCCGGCACCCGGCGCCGCCCACGCTCGCTCGCGCCCGTGCTCGCCGGCCATCCCGCGCCGCCCGCGCTCGCTCGCGCCCCTGCTCGCCGGCCACCCCCGCGCCGCCCAGCGCTCGCGCCCGTGCTCGCCGGCCACCCCGCGCTCGCTCGCACCCGTGCTCGTCGGCCACCCTCGCGCCGCCCGCACTTGCTGGCCACCCCCGCCCGCACCTAATCGTCGTCGAGCCTGCAGGTCCACCATGAAAAAGGGCGTAGCAAAAATCCTCGACGGATGTAGCAAAAACTACAACGGTTGCAGCAAAAATGGATCGCTGCCGTCGAGCCTACAGGTCCACCATGAAAAAAGGATGTAGCAAAAATCGTTGACGGACCTAGCAAAGACTACAACTGTTGTAGCAAAAAAATGGTCGCTGCCGTCACGGGATGCAGCTTGGCCATGAATGAATGTAGCAAAATCTGTAGCGGGTTCCAGCAAAATCGCCGCCGGTACCAGCAAGAAAGTAAAAGGGTTGTAGCACTAGTGTTCTAGAAAAAAAGTAACCTCCTTCCTCAGGCGATATGTTCAAGCGCGAAGCACCTCACCTAGTCGCCTCTCATGACGGTTCCAGCAAAAACTACAACGGTTGCAACTTGGTGCGTACCCGCTTCCAGCAAAAATCCAATCCGCTTCCTGCAGTTCTCCATGACGGTTCCAGCAAAACTCCATAGCGGTTGCAGCCAAAAACCTCGCCGTCGTAGCAATTTGAATTGCCGGTTCCAACATTCTATCACCACCGGCTCCAGTAAACTCGATGGGTCGGCTGCAGCAAAACTCGAGTCTCCGGTGACAACAACTTGTTTTGGGATCACCACCGGCTGCCACTCTCGCTGGCTGCCGTTGTAGCGTGGTCGCCGCCGGTTGTAGCACCCCACTCCGTGCCGCAAGCTGGGTTGCCGCACGGCTGCGCTGGTGGATGGGCGGATGCTTACCGGAGCAGCGCGGGGCGGGTCGATGGCGGCACGACATCGACGGCGGTCATCACCGACGAGAATTTATTTGGGAGCCACATGGGAAGAAGACGGTCAAGGGGATAAGGAAAGATAATGAATGGTGGAGCGGTTCGTGGGGATAAGGGAGACAGACTTTAATCGGTGGTGGGTGGGCCTGTTGCCACCGTGGACGTAACCGGCTGTAAACATTTACCTTTGTGTCGGCTTGTGCGGCTGCAGCGGCTGGGATAGTGGAGGACTTGAGCCAGTGCACTGTATGGACTTGAGCCGGTGCTTCCCGTCACTGCAGGGCTAACCTAGATCGGTTGGTTTTGTCGGTGGGATGGCGGGTGCGCGATGAACCTCGTAGTGCGTGCCCCAGTGCCCACCTCTTTATATAGCCCCCGTGACAGGGGCCCGTCAACCATAGGTGGTTTGAGCGCCCCCGATCAGGGCGCGGATCTAAGGGTCCGGTGGGCCGTTGGGCCCACACGGTAGGAGATCAACCTAACATTCTCCCCCTTGATCTCAACTTTACTTTTAACCATATACTTTTTACTTTACTCATTTCATCACAGATCAATACATAGAACATGTTTCATCGTCATAGCTCAATTGCCGATAGAATCAGACAGCTACAACATACCTCTCTGTTTTGAAACAAATTATGTTCCTTTTCAGCCTCTCATGATCCAGGAATCATAGGCTTTCCCTTAAACCCATACTGGCTAATTGTTCCTTGAACACATTGGGTGGTAAGCCTTTCGTAAGCGGATCCGAAAGCATATCCTTTGTCCTTATATGCTCGAGACTTATAGTGTGATCTTGAATTTTATCTTTCACAACATAGTTTCTTATCTCTATTGTTTTGGCAGCATTACTCGACTTGTTATTGTGAACATAGAATACTGCGGGCTGGTTGTCACAGTACATCTTTAGTGGTTTGTCAATACAATCTACCACTCTCAAGTCGGGTATAAATTTCTTTAACCATATCGCCTGCCCTATGGCCTCATAACATGCTATAAATTCTGCATACATCATGGACGATGCAACTATTGACTGTTTGGAGCTTCTCCACGAAATAGCCCCTTCAGTGAGAGTGAACACGTATCCAGACATGGATTTTCTATCATCTCTGTCCCCCGCAAAATCTGCGTCTGAATACCCTCTTATCTCTAGGGAATCAGATCTTCTGTATGTTAGCATGAGGTCCTTCGTGCCTTGCGCATAATGCAAAGCTTTCTTTACCATCTTCCAGTGCTCTATGCCTGGATTGTCTTGATATCTACCGAGTATCCCGGTGATAAAAGCTAAGTCAGGGCGAGTGCACACTTGTGCATACTATAAGCTTCCAACAGCCGAAGCATATGGTACTTCTTTCATTTGATTGATCTCGTACTGGTTCTTGGAACATTGAAATTTCCCAAAACTGTCGCTCTTGATTATAGGAGCAGGTGTGGCTTTACTCGGATGCATATTATACCTTTTAAGAACCTTTTCTAAATATGCCTTCTGCGATAGTCCTAAAACTGCATTTTTCCTATCTCGGTGAATTTCTATGCCCAAAACATATGATGGTTCACCAAGATCTGTTATATCAAAATTTGAGGACAAGAACTTCTTTGTTTCTTGTAGCAGACTAACATCACTGCTAGCAAGCAAGATATCATCCACATACAAGATTAGGAAAATATATTTCCTATTTTTAAACTTTGCATAAATGCAGTTGTCCTCAATATTCTCTTTAAATCCAAAACTTTTAATTGTTTCATTAAATTTTAGATACCACTATCTAGAGGCTTGCCTTAATCCATAAATGGATTTCTTCAGGCGGCATCCCATATCTTCCTTGCCTTCCATGATAAAACCCTTGGGTTGTTTCATGTAAACTTTTTCTTTTAAATTCCCGTTCAGAAATGCCGTCTTTACATCCATTTGATGTAACTCTAAATCAAAATGTGCAACTAATGCCATTATGATTCTGAAGGAATCCTTACATGAGACTGGGGAAAATGTCTCATTGTAATCTATCCCTTCTCTTTGTGCCAATCCTTTTGCCACAAGTCGTGCTTTATACTTTTCTACATTCCCTTTAGAGTCATACTTAGTTTTGTAGACCCATTTACAGCCTACTGTTTTGGCTCCTTTAGGAATATTCTCTAAATCCCAAACATCTTTGGAACTCATCGATTTCATCTCGTCTTCCATTGCCTTCAGCAACTTTCATGAGTGAGGGCTTCTCATGGCTTCTTCATATGAGGTGGGATCTTTTTCCGTATCAACTATTTCCGTGTTATAAACTTTATAATCAGTAGAAATAGCTGACTTTTTGTGTCTTGTAGACCTTCTAAGGGCCTCAACTTCCGGCACATCTTCTAAAAGTGGCTGCTGCTCCCTCCTTTCATGCTCAACAACGGGTTCAGTCTGCTCCTGACGGACAGGTTCCGGATCTTCTCCCATAGTTGTCATGGGTGGAGTTACAACAGGTGCTTGCACCGCAACCTCAGGGATTGTCAGTGCAGGTACAACAGGTAGTGAGAAAAATGGCTCCTGAATAATCGGATTAGGTGCATGCACCCTCTTCTCCTCAAGATCAATTTTCTGAGCTACCATGCTCCCCCTCATCATAGCGTCCTCTAAGAAGACTGCATGTCTTGTTTCTACAAACTTTGTGTATCTCTCCGGACATTAGAAACGAAAACCTTTTGATCTATCAGGATAGCCAATGAAGTGGCAACTAACTGTTTTGGGATCTAACTTTGCAATATTTTGATTAAACACTTTTGCCTCAGCTGGACTCGCCCAAACTCTTAAGTGATGTAGAGAGGGTACTCTTCCTGTCCATAGCTCGTACGATGTTTTGGGCACCGACTTGCTTGGTACTCTATTCAGAATGTGAATGGCGGTTTTAAGCGCCTCCATCCATAATCCCAATGGTAAGATGTAGTAACTCATCATGCTGCGCACCATATCCATAAGTGTACGGTTACGCCTTTCAGCTACTTCATATTTTGCTGAGGCTTGCCCAGCATTGAATACTGGGCAACTATGCCAGTCTCCTGTAGGAACTTTGCAAAAGGTCCAGGGACTTGGCCATATGGAGTGTGCCGACCATAGTACTCCCCCCCCCCCCACGGTCAGATCTTACTATCTTTATTCTTTTATCATGCTGATTTTCAACTTTAGCTTTGAATATTTTAAATTTATCCAACGCTTCAGATCGTTCTTTGATTGGATAAATATAACCATATCGGGAGTAATCGTCTGTGAATGTTATGAACGAGTCATAGCCATCCACACTTTTCACCGGAAATGGTCCACAAATGTCAGTGTGAATTATTTCTAGTGTTCCTGTGCTACGATTTGCACCCTTTTTTTGTTTTACATACTTTCCTTTAACACAATCTATGCATTGCTCTATCACTACAAGAAATACGTCAACTTGCGACCATCACTATTGGTCACTGAATGGTCATTGTTTTCCATTTGTGACCCTTTTGTGACCAAAAACAGATGGTCAAAAGCTGGCCGTCGTAAACTGAAATTAACGACCTTCTTTGTGATAAGGTCGTTGAAAGCAACGACCAAAACAAAAGGTCGTTGATCCTACGACCTTCTGTTTTGGTCGCTAGCTGTTTGCTCAGGCCACATCGGATCCGACGTGGCAAAATTGCGACCAAATAAAAAGGTCGTTGATAAAAATCAGCCCGGTCCAGTTCGGTTTTTTACATGGTCCGAGCCCAATAATTCAGCCAATTTAATATTTTTTTCCTGTCAGTTACATGGGCCAAGACCATTTCAGCCTTTTATTTATTTCTGGGCCGGGGCCTTTTAACATTGTTTGGGCCATTATATTTTGGAGCTGGTCCCACTTGTCATCTTCTCACACATTAGGCCCACTTGACAGAAAATTCAAAATTGCTTAGATTATTTTCATAAGTGGGTCCCACAAGTCAGGTTTCCATTCCACACGTTTTCAAATCACATACATAATCAATATTTCAAACGAAACAGTACAAATGTAGTTCATCAAATAACACTAACTAAGTCTACTACAATCTGTACATAGTTATTACAACCCAGATATGCCTACTATTACAATATTACAATATTTACATTCTATTACAATCAAACAGAAGAGATGACTCTTTGCTGAGTAGAGCTATATGGCTTCGAACTTCAAATTTTGTAGACCTGGAGCTCCTGTAAAAGAGTGAACACATAGGCTACCAGCATTAGAGTCGCTATTATTCCTGGACAATCGAAAAATTATATATTGAAAGAGATCTCATAGAAATGTAGATTTATTGACCAAATATATGATAAAGCAACAGATTCAGCCAACTTCAAAGACCTAGATGTTTGTGATGCATCTTCACAGAACCACAAGAACACTAGATATAGTATAATATGATTCCAGGAGACCACAAGAGCATCAATCAGTAGCAGGTATATAGCTAGCAAACTACTACTAGACATCATCGAAACTTGAACCATAACATGTCCAGCAAGGAAACAAAAAATGGAACAAGTACTAATTCTGGATAACATGTCCAGGAAGGCCATCCAATGGTTTCAGTCACATCCTAATAAACTAGCGGCACTCTAATACTACTAATTAGCAGCAGCAAATCAAATAGCCAGATGAAGCACTAGCACTTGATCATCGACACAACAGTCGGCAAGGACTCAACCACGGCGCAAAAAGCATCGAAATCCTAACTGACCCATGAAATAGAGCATGGTTGTAGCATAGCAAAGGGAGGACCTCACAGTGGTGGTTTGTGTAGCCGATGTCGAATAGCCTTTGTTCGTCGCTTGCGAGCACACCTTGGTTGGCCATGAAGCCCTTGTCCTCTACTGCACGGATGAAATCCAAAGCATCGCTGTTGCACATGGATAGGAGGAGTCAGAAATTTTGAGGTCAAATTGAGAAGGAAATAGCATATAATTTCCAGGTGCGTGAGGAAGGAAAGCTATGCAAAAGCATCACTTCGAGGAGTAGAATCCTAACACAAGAACATGAATCAGCAGCGGGTATATATATAGCTAACAATAATACCATGTACTCCCTCTGTAAAGAAATATAAGAGAATTTAGATCACTAAAGTAGTAATCTAAATGCTCTTATATTTCTTTACGGCGAGGGTAGTAAACAGCAGCAGCAGCACTTGTACCATGACATGTCCAGCAAGGAAACAAAAAATGGGAAAATAATCTATTCTAAACTAGATACCAACTGAACTAGCCAGATTAAACTTGTGCATCGTCGTACCAGTCGCCGTCTGCTATAGCAAGCATTTTTCCAGGTTAAACTTGTGCCTACGACCCCTCAAAAAACATAAAACTTATGCCTACGCAGACACGCTATCACCAGTTCGCCAGACTTGTGCCAACGAGCATTACAACCAGCAATACAGGCAACCACCATTCACGGTGGTAGATGCGTGCAGTAGATAGATGCATGAAGAAAACTGAATTACTATAACAGAATACTTCATGGAGAAGTTGGATATGATGCATCGTGCAAGCAACTAATTTAGTAAGCAGTGCTCCAAAGTATTCCACATGTCAGGTGCAGCTTGCAAGCTAGCACGGAGAAAAATACGCATCTTCTCAGTGTCAGCTACGACGAAGGGTGCAAACAGGAAACACGCTGAAACTTGACTGTTATGAAAACCATTGATCAAGTGGTCAAATCAATTCTCTAGTTCAACAAGTAGTTATATGAGGCATCAAGATTGCTAAATATCAAGAAGACCACTTAATGAATAGAATGAAGCAGAGATCATGAGGCGGATCAGCTGGCAAATATTTCAGAAACAGAGCAAAACGGCTTGCTAATTTTGGCATCAACGAATTTGGGACAGGGAGGACAAGCTAGCAGAATGCATTTAATAAAATGGATTGCTTTTGGCTGCTGTAGTAGTACATATATACATGCTAACGACATGAAGGTTCCATCAGGCCATGATCAACTACTCCAAACCATTGCATGCTTTGCAAAAAAAATACTAGATGAATCTCACTAACAGGAGCACTAGGTGATTAATGGAAGAAGTAATCTACAGATTACACAGTGAACAAGTGAAGGATTTAGATCTCTCCCTGTGGAAGAACTAAGTTGGTGAAGACATGCAGCAGCAGGAGAAGCCTTGCATCATTGGTTTGGTCGGGTCGACGCCGGAAAAAGCGCCGCTGTACATGATCAGCACCCGAGCGGCTCAACCTTCCTATCCCCTACCTCAACTCGACCCGGCATCAAGGAACCAGCAGCACCACTGTACCTGGGTCATATTTAGGTACACAATTAGCTAATATGTCAACATTTAGTTACCATGAAAATAAAACAACGAACTCGGATAGGCATTAGCAGTGTAGTACAGAATGTATCACTCTAACTTTGGGAAATAGTTAGTCTGGTGGGTATCCAGTTTACTTGCATATGACCAACACTAACCAGTATGAGTTCGTTCAATAACTAAAAGGTACTCAGTAAATTATATAGAATTTAAAGGATTATTTGTTTTTTGGGGGGCCTTTGATGCTAGAGTAAGAAGATGCAAATGGGTGAATAATACGCAGTGGAAGCACCAACAATAAATACTCAATCACAGTAGACAGTACTGGTAAGTATATACCATGGGTCTCGCACACACCGAATAATTACACACGACGAGGTGCATGAATGTCGCACCAAACACGGATACATGAATCGACATCTCACACTGGTACTGATCATGCATGCATCACCTTAGGAGTATATACTGTAAGTGCGGACTAGCATCATGAAACAACCAGAGATTCAGAACAAGTCATGGCTCTGAAATCCTTATAACCAGAGATTCATGTACCCAACTGAAGCAAAAACAAGCAGCAAAAAAAAGCCCCTCCTACTGACTGATTGCTCCAGAAAAAAGCCCCTCCCACTACTAGGAAAAGGGCTATAGCTGATATGGACATTAATGGCGCACCATGTATGTGGTGCGCCACTGCTATACAGGTGCGCCATTAGTGTCCTCATTACTAATGGCGCACCAGACACACGGTGCGCCATTACTAGCAAATTTTATTTTTTTTATTTTTCCAAAACTATTAATGGCGCACCAGGGCACAGTGCGCCATTACTAGTTTTAACTATTAATGACGCACCACACGCTCCGTGCGCCACTACTAACAATTTTTTTTTCAAAACTAGTAATGGCGCACCTGTGTGAAGTGCGCCATTACTAGTTCAAACTAGTAATGGTGCACCACAACCACGGTGCGCCACTACTAACAATTATATATATATTTTTTTGCAAAACTAGTAATGGCGCACCCCTAACTGGTGCGCCATTAGTAACTAGGGTTACTAATGGCGCATTTTTAGGTGGTGCGCCATTACTAACCTGAGACCAGCTAGCTATTTTGGACAGCCATCTACCACACTCACTTTCCCCACTTCATTCTCTCCACCTCCTCCTCCAAGCTTGTCTCGGCTGCCTCCTCCTCCTCACCTCATTTGCACCATAGATTCACCCAAATTAAGTGGTTAAATTACCTTTTTTTGATAGGTAAGTAAGGGGAAAGCTTTCTTTAATTATGTTGTAGATCTACTTTTTTCTCCCTCCAACAACGTGCACATGCACTTTTTATGGCCTAGATCTACGTATGTTTGTGGTGTTGCATATGTTTGTGTTTGCAGGTACCGGTATTTGAAATGCGATAGTTGCCAATATTTTGCCGGAATGTTGATTCATTTCCGTTTCGGCGAGAATTTGGCACTATGCATTCTTTTTGGTCCTATTTTTAGGCAAAGTCATGCCAAATTTTTTCTTGGTTCTAAAATATCGTTTTGCTCTACCCCGCAGGCGATCATGGTCCGCACGATGACCGAAGGCATCGTGAATAGGTTTTTGAGCTTCGCGAAGGCCGAGATGCTTCAAAAGAACGAGACGGAGATAAGATGTCCGTGTCGAAGATGCAAGCTGAAGAGCCTTATTACGGACCCGGATTCCGGATAGGTGCGGGACCACATGCTCTTGCGTGGTTTCATGGATGGCTATCGGTGGCAAGGTGATGAAGATGACTATGAAGTCGTCCATGGGGGCCGGGCAAGAAATGAGGAAGGGCAGCAAGACAACCGCGACGGCGAGGGCGGGCGAGAAGACGAAGAATCTCCAGGACATGATCACGACGGTGATGCAGTACACAGTCATCATGTAGAAGATGCCGGACATGATGATGAGGAAGGTCAAGACGAAGGGCATGATCATGAAGATGAAGATGCCGGAGCAGACGACGATGGACCATCGATGGGCTGGGTGCAGGACCCTCATATTCAAGAGCTGCTTCTCAAGCAGACGGATAACGCAAGAGCTGCCGCCCGAGAGAAAGCCAAGCTGGATCAACTGGAGATAGACGCGGTTACTCCATTGTATGAAAGATGCAGGCCCGAGGATACCCGCCTGAAAGTAACGCTCATGGCTCTGGAGATGAAGGTAAAACACAAAATGACCGACGCATGCTTCGACGAGAACATGTCATTCTGGCACGAACGTCTTCCCAAGGGGAACAAGTGCCCGACCAGTTTCGAGGAGGCGAAGAAAATCGTGTGTCCTCTGGACCGCACGTGAAATACCATGTGTGCATGAACGATTGCATCATTTATCGGGACGAGCACGCGGAGTCTACCATATGTCCGGTGTGCGGCGTCACTCGATACAAGAAGAGGAAGAAAGCTCCTCGAAAAGTGGTGTGGTACTTTCCGATCACTCCTCGTCTGCAGCGGTATTTCGCGGACCCTAAGGCAGCAAAGCTCCTGCGTTGGCACGCGGATAGGGAGGAGAAGAAGTGAGAAGATGACAGAAATGATCCGGAGATAAATAAAAAAGACAAGATGCTGAGTCACCCTAAGGATGCGAGCCAGTGGCAAGCGTTGAACTTCGAATACCCAGATTTTGGGGACGATCCAAGGAACATCGTGCTGGGCGCGAGCACCGATGGAGTCAATCCGTTTGGCAGCCAGAGAAGCACACATAGCACCTGGCCTGTGTTTGTGTGGATGTACAACCTTCCCCCCTGGAAGTGCATGAAGAGGAAGTACATTCATATGAGTATGCTAATTGAAGGGCCAAAACAACCAGGGAATGACATCAATCTGTATCTGGGGCTGCTGAAAGAGGAGCTAGACACGCTGTGGAAAACGCCAGCCAATACGTGGGACGCCGCAGAGAAAGAATATTTCCCTATGAGAGCCGCACTGCTCACGACGGTGCAAGACTATATCGGTTACGGATATGTCGCGGGGCAGGTGGTCCACGGATTTCGTGCATGCATCAGGTGCATGGATGACACAACGTATCGCCAGCTAGATAGAGATCCCGGGTCTTCGAAAACCGTGTTCATGGGACATCGAAGGTGGCTTCGCGATGATGACTCATGGAGAAAACGCAAGGATCTGTTCGATGGTGAAACCGAACCCCGAAGACGCCCGCGTACGAGGAGCGGCGAGGAAATAGACGAGCTGTTGAAAAATTGGAAAGAGTGCCCACCGCCGGGAAAGAAGCGAAAGGCGCCAGAGCCGCTGCTGAAGGTATGGAAAACGAGGTCGGTTTTCTGGGACTTGCCGTACTGGAAGATCCTCCGTGTGCCTCACAGCCTTGATGTCATGCATATCACGAAGAACGTGTGCGAGAGTCTGCTTGGTACCCTGCTCAACATGCCAGAGAGGACCAAAGATGAGCCGAAAGCAAGGGAAGACTTGAAATCAATGGGCATCAGGGAGGAGCTCCACGCTAATGATGATGAGGCGACGGACACGGAAAGTCGTCGCAAAGGCAAAAAGGCCAAGAAGATCGGAAATGACTGCCCTCCCGCGTGCTTCACTCTAAGTCAGGAGGAGATCGAGCAGTTTTTCACCTGCCTCGTAGGAGTAAAACTTCCTTACGGTTACGCGGGGAAGATAAGCAGATACCTAGACTCAGTGAAGCAGAAGTTTAGCGGGATGAAGGATATCATCCAACTCGGGCCGACGTTCCTGCACAGCATGATGCCGTTCGAAAGGATGAATGGTGTCATCAAAGGATACGTTCGCAACATGTCACGTCCAGAGGGAAGCATAGCCAGGGGCTTTCTGACCGAAGAGTGCATCTCCTACTGCATGAATTATCTAGGCATCGAGAACCCCGTTGGTCTGCCCGTCAACAGGCACCTCGGCAGGCTCACTGGATGGGGTCACCGCGATGGTCGCCGCGAAATGCATGTCGACTTCGAGGGTCAACTCACCGACTTTGAAAGAGCAAACCTAGTCGCGCTACAACACATAGGCGTGGTCGATCCTTGGGTGGTAGAGCACAAAACCTTTATTGAGAAGACGTACAATGACCGAGGCCAACAGAGGACGGACGGAGATATAATCAAAGAGCACAACTCATGTTTCACGCGTTGGTTCAAGGAGAAGCTTCTGTCGTACCCTTTACATGAGGATTCTTCCGCGGAAGAAAAACTCATATTCGCCTTGTCACAGGGCGCCGAGCACAACCTGATAACCTATGAGGCGTACGATATCAACGGCTACACATTCTACACCGAGGACAAGGACATGAAGAGCGATGGTTATCAGAACTCCGGGGTAACGATGGAATCCTACACTGGTAACGACAAGGACAGATACTACGGAAGGATCGAGGAGATCTGGGAGCTGAGCTACGCTGGAGAGAAGGTCCTGATGTTCCGTGTCAGATGGGCCAAGAGCGTCCTAAAAGAAGACCGGTATTTCACCACCATGGTTATACCCGAAGCCAAATCCAAGACCGCAGGCGCAAACGTCACCGCGAAAAATGAGCCATGGGTACTGGCTTCCCAAGTGGACCAATGCTTCTTCATTACCGACCCGTCAAAGCCCAGTCATGTCGTCGTGAGGAGAGGCAAAAGGAAGATCATCGGAATGGATGGAGTCGCCAATAAGCAAGACTTCGACAAGTACGGCGACCCGAAGATGGAACATGACGACGACGATGAAGTGCCATACACCACAAGAAGAAGCAGGACCACCCTACCTAAAGGACGTCTGTTCAACAGAAGAACTCCATTTGCGAAAAAGAAGGGCAAGAAGATTGTGAAAAGATAGCTAGCTAAGATCGATTGTATTTAAATCGTAGTCTTCATTTCTCGATTGTATTTCGACATATGGAAATGGGCGGCACTTTTTGAATTCATGAATATTTTGAAATCTGATGATATTTTTTCATATTCATAAATGTTTTCTAAAAAATTATTAGATGCAACTAAAAATCCAAAAAAAAATCAAATAACAAATTTGATGATATTTTTTCATAAATGTTTTGAAATCTGATGATATTTTTCCACATTCATAAATATTTTCAAATTTGATCATCATTTTCTAAAAAATTATTAGATGCAACTAAAAATCCAAAAAAAAAAAGTTAGTAATGGCGCACCAGGGGAGGGTGCGCCATTGCTATGAAGGTATTTATGGCGCACCCGAATGAGGTGCGCCATTGATATACAAATTTTTATTTATATTTATTCTTGTATTTTTATTTTTCAGTGTTCCTTTTCCTGCTTAAATTTCATGGGCACTTTTTGAATTCATGAATATTTTTTCAAATTTGATGATATTTTTTCATATTCATAACTGTTTTACCAATTCACAAATGAATGCAACTAAAAACCCAAAAAAAAAAATTACTAATGGCGCACCGCTAGGTGGTGCGCCATTGCTATCCAAAAAAAAAGTTACTTATGGCGCACCGCTAGGTGGTGCGCCATTGCTATCCCTCCCCCACTAAAATCCCCAATCCCTGATCCCCAATCTCACATCTCTCTCAGACCCCCCACTGCGCACCGCTGCCCCGACCCACTGCGCCGCCGCCCCTACGTGCGCCGCCGCCCCCGCGCCCCCGCCGCCCCCCTCTCCCCATCCTCCCCTTCCTCCCCCTCCGACCCACTGCGCCGCCGCCCCTACGTGCGCCGCCGCAACCCGCCCCCCCGCCGCCCCCTCCCTCTCCCTCCCCATCCCCTCCCCTTCCTCCCCCTCCGACCCCACCCCGACACGTCTCCGTCTCCACGCCGTCGAGCACCGAAGCAGGCTGGAGAAGTCCAGCATGAGCGTCTACGTTGTCTCCGTCGGATACGTCGACGAACCGGACCGGAGCCGAGCCGAGGAGCACCGCGAACCCGCCACCGAGCCCTTCTTCCACCTCGGATTCCGCCGCCTCTCCTTCAAGTCCGGCCGGCCTGCTGCTCCTAATCCACCGCCGGGCCTTTGTGTGCCTCCGCGGTGAGCTCCCCTCGCTTGAAGTCTTGTACTTTCAGACAACTGAAAATTCAGTGAAGTGTCACTAGGAGCAGTAGGAATTGTCAAAATTCAATTACCTGTCACTAGGAGCTTTCAAAATTCTGTTTGCTGTACCATGTGCTGAAGGCCTGATTGAACCTTTTGTTGGTCTAGAAAACCTGACACAAGGTAGGGTGCTGACCCATGGACAGACACAATCACTATTCAGACAGACCATGTCCTCATGGAAAACATTTGCCTGAACTTACTGTGATCGTTCGATCTGCAAGGCCACTGAAGACGGTGCATAAGTGCATGATGATCGTGTGCGTATGTTACGTGGCGCTGCCGGTGGTTGGGATCAGCCTAGTGGATGAAACACAATTAGATTTTGTCAATGTAGACTCTGTTTGTAGAAAGTTTGTGCTCTGTTAAGCAGAGCAGTGTGTGAGTAGGACACACATCATTCTTTTAGTATGCCTACTAGCTAGCACAATTGTTCAGAGACTACTGTTTTTGCAAGAGATTGCACTAGTCACTTGTCTAAGCCAATAACCCTAGACTTTGCCAAACACAGCTTTATCTTCTTGAGTCACTAGATTGTCGGGTTAGTCTAGTCATTCAGCTAAAATTACACTAACTACGTTAACTGACAAAACAGTCTTAACTGGAAAAAATCAGTAGATATCAGTAGAGCAATTATGATCTGAACAATTTTCAGTAGTAGAACAATTATGATCTGAACAATTTTCAGCAGAACAATTTTCAGTAGTAGAACAATTATGATCTGTTGATAATGTACTCCAGAACTGTGAATACTAAATGAAACTTTGAGGAGGTCATCTTTAATCTGAATAATAATCTTTACAGGGAAGCTGTAGTACCATATGAATGCACAAGATGGATGTCATACTCAGCATGGATGTTTTACTGCCATTATCTTTGTTTGCAAATGTTTCCGTAAACATGATACTCCTCAAATTCAGTTAAACTACTGCCCAGAAAATGATTTTGCCTTGTCCACCTGGGATAATGATTTTGCCTTGTCCACCCGAGAGGCCCTTGAGTTTGCCGGAATGTCGATTAACTTCCGTTCCGGCAAATTCGGGTACTCCATATGTCCTATTTTCAGCAAAGGTCATGCTGAAATTTTCCGTGAATTTTAGCATGACTTTGCTAAAAATAGGACATATGGGGTACTTGCGACTAATGCATGGGCCGGGGTATCTTAGTACTTAATTAAGTAGGATCAACTGCCTCTTGTGTTATACATATAGAAGTGTGATATCAACTCATAGTTATTACTAATGTCAGTTGCTCGTCATCGATAAACCCTAATCTGGTAGGATGACCTACTAAAAAAGCCCATACCACATATTCTTTTAGGGTGCCTCGTCATCGATAAACCCTAAATGATGAAAACTTAGGCTTTTAGGGCGCCTCGGTGTCGATAAAAACCTAAATGATGAAAGCTTAGACTTTTAGGGTGCCTCGGCGTCGACAAACCCTAAATGATAAAAGCTTAGCTTTTAGGATGCCTCGGTGTCGACAAACCCTAAATGAGGAGACAAGAAGAAGGGGGTTAGGAAGGGACTTGGACCTTAGGAACAACACACTAACAGGTTCCATCCCAAAACACCTAGGCAATATCACAAACATCTCTCAATTGTTCCTTGACAATAACCAACTTTTTGGCGACATTCCTCGAGAATTAGGTTATTTGGTCAACTTAGAGATCTTGTTCCTTGACAATAACCAACTTTTTGACCAAACTTTTTTCCTATTTAGAGCGAAACATGGCCCACAACGATGAGGCCGGCGGTTCGGGCGGCAAGGCATTCTGGGAGCTGTCCCAGGAGATGGAGGAAGAACCTCAGCGCTATGAGGACGCCGCGGAAGACACCGATCCTGACTACACAACCCCTAGTGGTGTCGGGGATGACACCACTGATGGTGCCGCCGAGGATGCCACCACTGATGATGGCAGCGCACGCACAGATGGCAGCCAACCGAAGAGGCAACAGAAGGACCGGCGCTCGAACGTGCTCGGCACCGTCAAGGAGGAATTTACTGAAGTGTCCTCCGAGGGGCATCCAACGGCGCCCAAAGAATTAGTCAAGGGGTACGCGGGACAGCTCGGCTGCATTCTCCGGAGCACCGTCTCGATCAACACCGAGAACCTAAGGCATCGTGACCGAGGGAATTTGCGCAACCTCCTCTTCACGAAGCTGCACGAACGATACAAGTTCCCTGGTGACTTCGCAAACACACGCCTCTCAGGGAATAAAGTGAACAGTGCCGCCCTCACGAAGATGAGCACGGCCCTGGCTACTTGGAGAGGCGCGGTGAAGAGAATGATTGACAAAGGTGATAGTTATGAGAAGATCAAGGAGAAAAATCCTTCGATCAGCGAAGCTGACTACCTGGAGTTCAAGATCAAGTGCGAGAGCACCGCATCCGAGGAATCAAGTCGGTGGGGGAAAGATATGCGGGACTTGAACTTAGGACAACACACACTCGATCCCGGCGGTTACAGAGTGGCGGAACCTATATGGGACAAGGAGGACGCGGAGCGTGCCGAGCAAGGCCTACCGCCACGCTTCGATAAATACCGTGACAAGCAGACCAGGAACTATGTCAGGGCCTGGTACAAGATTGACCCGGTAACCAAGGAGCTTACCACGAATCCGAAGACCAAGGCGCTTGAGCATGTTCTGGTAAGGAATACACCCCCGCGTAATTAGCTCCATATGGTTGCATTCTAATTAATGAAGCCAAATTTCTAAATGGTTCACGTTCCTTCCGCAGGAAACTGAAAGCAGTAGCGCGGGGTCGTCTCAGAGCTCCCCTTTCGACACCCCTTTAAATAGGGCGTTGAACGTAATGAAAAACAAGGATAAGCTCAGTAAGCCGTCGTCAGCTGGTCGTGTGGCCGGCAAAGGCTTGTCCACAAAATGGTCGGAATACTATACCGCTGGGTGAAAGGAGAGAAAGACGGCCATCTCGGAAAGCCAGGAGCGCGAGGTTCAACAACTCAAGGCACAAGTGGCGCGGATTCCGGAGATGGTCGAAGAGCAAGTGCGAGACCAACTGGGAGCGACGATCACCGCCATTATGCCTACCTTGGTTTCTGGGCTGCAGGCGTGGATTGCGGGCGGCCAACAGGGGCCGCCCCCGATTCCCAGCTTCGCGGGCAGCAACTCGCGCAACGCGGCGGCGGCGCCATTGGTGTCTCCGGCGGAGGCGGCATTGGTGTCTCCCGCGGCGGCGCCGGCATTGCAGCTTAATGCACCCGGGTGTGGGAAGAATACGCCGGCCGGCACCTCGGCAGCAAGCGGCCCCTCCGTCAATTGCACGCCCGCTGTTGGCGGTGCCTCGACATTAGCCGAGCTCGACGCCATCACGGTAACTAATTAAGCCTCTCGGCCGATGACTTCATCTCCTTGCCTTTGACTGGGCATCCCTAACGCCCTACATGTTTTCGCAGGGCGCCGCCGACGTTCCATGCACTCTCCTGCACTTCGTGGACGGCGAGTTGATCGATGTCGCCAAGGCCAGAATCGTTCAACCGGGCAACCGCCTGTTCCACGGTAATCCGATGCCACCCAACGTGTATAGGGTTCAACTGGTTCGGGTGCTGCGGGGCTGCGACGACTTGTTACCTCTGTTTCGACCCCCTGGAGCCGACGAAGATGATGTGATGACCCTCAGCGCCTGCTTAAGCTGGCCCCTGCTTTGGCCGAAGAGCCAGATTCGTTTGGGGGCGGGGGACACCACTCCACAGACAACACCGCCAGTCGTGCCGGCGCCAAGCCATGGCAAGACCGCCGCAACGCTGCCGGACATGCCGGACATGCATATGGCACAGGATCCGGACGACGACGACGACGACGACGATACATTTACCAACGTCGATAAGTACTTCAATGAACATGGGTACGGTGACGAATTCTTGGGACCTCCTTCTCAAGAACCCAACCCTACAAAAGACGATCTAGCTGGTACCGCGGAGAAACCCAATTGCAACAGGCATCGTCTGGCGTTCAGTTCTCAGGAGACGCCTCCAGCTGCCGCCTTCACCGAGCCTCAGATAGCCGAGGTGCAAAATATTATCAGCCCCAACACACTCAAGAAGGCGGTCTCTGAGCAGAACTCGATCCCATTACAGCAGAAGAAGAAGGGACGGAAAAGAAAGAGTAACAAGGGTGCGAGCCAGCCGGCACCGAGTACGATCCGTGCTCAGGACGGGCCACCTTCACCTAAGGATATCTCGAGGAGGGTGCATGTGGCGGGTAGGCCGATGCTACCGACTAATCTGCTCAATGCTGCAACCGGTGCTATGCGGAGTCTACATGACAGTGTTCTTTCTTTGGAGAAGCGGCGTCTCCGAGAGAATGATGTGGCATACCCGATTTTCGTGGCCAAGGTGCCAGAGGGCAAGGGCTTTGTGGATAGCGCCATCGGGGGTATGATCGTCCTGCGGTTTGATGACATCTTCGCTATGTTTAACCTTCATCCGCTGCACTACACCTTCGTTCGGCTATTTTCACTGAGTATGGAGATGCGGATCATTAGAGACAAGACCCTGGACATCGTGATAGTCGACCCCTTCTACATGTGTGCCAAGATCTTGGGCAGTGCTGGGGACCGGCAAGTCGCGAGTTCATACCTCGAAGGCGTCATTCTGGCAAACCCAGATAAGGATAACTTCCTCGTGCCTTACTTTCCCGAGTAAGTCATCCCCTCACCGCCCCGTAACATATGATTTCTTAGATTTGGATCATTCTTTTTTTTTTCTAACATTCCGTGTTTTGTGCAGTGACACACATTGCACACTCATCCTCTTAAGCCCAAAATATTCCATGGCCACGTATTTCGACTCGGACCGTCAGTCGAAGAAAGACTACACAAATATCAAGAAAGTTCTTGATGATGTTCTCCCCGGCTACGCCAGATCTGGAGGCACCTTCAGCAGGCCAATTCATAGGTACGGCAAGCATGTGTTCACCCACAATACGACGTTCCCCTGCGTCAAGCAGCCGCCTGGCGGTCAGAAGGATGCCTACTACGCCCTCCATCACATGCGGGCGATCGTACGGGACCATAATCACCTTCTGCTACCAAATAATCTCAAAGATTGGGCCGCACGCTTGTCGGCAATCCAGGACGCGGACATCAGACAAGAATTCTTTCGCATCCAGTCGGAGTTTGCGGAAATCATCCATCAAGATGTCCTTCGTACCTCGGGGCAGTTCTACCTCAGATATCAACCGTCCAACAGTGAGATAGAAACAACGCTACAAATGTAGGCTGACAACGCCCGCGATTTCATGAGCATCATGACAGACGGCGGCTTCATCCACGCTCCGGTCCCTGAGTCGAGTCGAAAGTAGTGATGCTATGTAGTTCTAAAATATCGATTAGCTCATGTTGTAATTAAACTTTAATGAACTTGTATGTCTCTTTGGTTTGGATAGTCGTTCAACTTATATGTAATCGATGCTATTTATTAGTAGGACCATGAATCGTGCTATTAATATCTTGCTTTTCTCTTCCGATCCTTTTGTTGCATACTTATATATTGCTTACGTATTGTCTGTGAATTGCTACTAATGTTTTGTTTGGCTAGTGCATAGAGATGCCGTCGTATGTCGTGTACAAGGGTAAGGTTCCCGGAGTCTACGACGACTGGGAGGAGTGTTGGAGACAAGTTCACCGTTTCAGCAGTAACAGTTACAAAGGGTACACCACTAGGGCGGAGGCGGAAGCTAGATACGTGCGCTATCTAGCGGGAGAGAGGAGGGAGCGGAGGAGGAACCGGATGAAGGCCAGTTTCATCGCGATGATGCTCATCGTGATGACCGCAGCTCTCTTCTATGTGATTGTAGTTTAGATGATCGATATCGACTTGTAATGTGAAGACAAACTCGCTACTCGCTGTCTCGAGACTTGTAATGTTCTAACTTTGTTCGGTCTTTTGAATTCGGAGACTAGCTAATATGATGAATTGTATTCGGAGACTAATCTTCTATTGTATTCGATGAATCTGCTGTTTATATGTTTTGCTGCCTGTATTCTGTGCAGTAATATATTTTGTAATCTGTGCAAATATCAGAAAAGAAAAAGAAAAATATTCCTAATATTCATACTAGTGGCGCACCATACAGCACATTAGTGGCGCACTGCTATAAAAAATACTAGTGGCGCATTATCTGTTAGTGCGCCATTAATAACCCAGAGCACAAGGTAAATATGGCCCCCTGGGAGGCATACTAATGGCGCACCGTGTGACTTACTAATGGCGCACTGCCTGGTGCGCCACTATAGTCTGGTATACTAATGGCGCACCAGGGGTGCGCCATTAGTATATGTTACTAGTGGCGTGATGATAGTGGCGCACCTGTAGTGCGCCATTAATGGCCAAAACAGGTGCGCCACTAATAAGCCTTTTCCTAGTAGTGTCCACAGCCAGCAGTAATCATATTTGATTTATTTCATCTTAGCTATTAGAGGGTACAAAACTAAGTGCAGTTTTTAGATTGCTGCTAAAATTCCCTTCCATCATCTATCCATAATTAGCACTATTATCCTTCTTTTCTTTTCATTTGCTAGGAATAATTAGCACTATTTGATATGACAGCATACTACACAAGTGGAGGTGGAGCCAGGAACAAACCTGCCTGACATGAACCGACAAGTCAAACCTACACTCCACTAGTATAGTATTTCTCCGTCTAAAAAACTAGGCACCCAAAATTAAGATCAGAAACACCAATTAGCTACTCCATCTATCGTACTAAAAAAATACCACTGTATCAAATTTCCCATATCAGAAAACTTGTGCAGCTTTTTCAATCCAGTTTTTCTGCCAACAAATTAAGTTACTGCAGAATTCCATCAGAAGGAAAAAGAAATTCAGACGTTCAGACATTGTTGTGGCTGGCTTGCATTGTCTATTAATTACCTTGAGGCTGCCGCGGCAGGCGCAGGGGGCTTCCATGCCGGAGTCCCAGTCCTCCTCCTGGCAGATCCTGCACTCCACCATCTTGCTCGGCGGCGGTGGTCCGCGGTTACCGGCGGCGGCGGCGACGTTGCAGCAGTAGTCGATGGCCAGCGCCGCCTCCGTGTCAGGCTGCTTCCTGGTCCCGATGGCTGCCTCCAGCGTGGACTCCGTGAGCAGCCGGTCCACCAGCAGCGCGAGGTCTTCACCCATGGGCCCTGCAAGCACGCACGCAAAGCATCATCAGCAGCATCGAGATGGGGATGCGTCTAGTGGAGGCAGCCGCGGGGGGAACAACCACAAACAGCGCAGCAAACACCGCGGATGTGGAAGCCGCGACGTATGTTGAGCTCGAGGAGAAGCGAATCGCACGGGTGGAGCTGCTGCTGGTGGTCTTTCACCACACTACCCATCGCCAGGAGCAATCTGCAAGGTCGGTCAAAGATCAAATCCGACGCCGTGGCAGGGAACCAAGAGGATAGGAGAAGATGGGCACCTTGAATGGAAGATGTGCACCTCCATGGACGGGAAGAAGCAGGTCGCCGTCGGTGGTGGGGAGCTCCACGGCGTGGGAGCAGCGGACGGCGGGCTGGAGAGAGAAGAGGTTGTGCAGGTCCACGACGCCGGCTACTGGTCACGGGAGCCGCGCCTGCCCAAACCCCGCCCGTGAGAGAGGGGGGAGGAATCGAGGTCCAGATCGGCGTGGGCGGCGGCGGATCTGGGGCCGAACTAGGTGAGGGTCGTCGACGGTGGGGGTGGGGATGGGGATCGAGATCGGAGCGGCGGCGGATCGAAGTCAGAGAGAGAGGTTGGGGCCGGGCGGCGGCTCCACCTCTCGGAGGAGTTCTCCAGATCGGAGCGAGGGAGAGCAGAGGGGCTTGCTGGTGGAGGGAGAGAGCAGCCATGAGGGCGTGGGGAGGAATGAGAGGAAAGAAAGGAGGCGAGGGGGGGGTGGGTGGATGGGAAAATGTCCATGGGACAAACCTAGGGTTTCGGCTCAGGTGGGTTTGGGCCGTTGGATCCGCGAGCATCCTACGGTGCTGATGCACGATCCGCGTGAGATGCCCACAGACCAATCAGAATGCAGTACATGTGTACGATGTTATGAGCATCTAAATTAGTCGTAGTTGGCTGAAAAAATGTGTTAAATCATGTCAGCTATTTTATGACCTGAGAAATTCAAACAAAAAATGGAAGACATTTTCATTCTGTCACCAAATGGAAAACCTTCGCATTCTGTCTTTATATGTGACCTAGTTACCAGGAAAAATAACAAACATGGAATACGGCAATTAATTTGAAAAGTTGTTCTCAGAAATGAGCTATCATGTATGAAGATTCATGGCTTTCAAGCCAAAGGATCAATCTTATGGCTACATTCATGGCATAGTTTGTTCAAACGATCTCATGTTGTGCACAAGGGTGCATATTGGAATGGCAAACAATGTTGGCTAAGGAAGTTTTCACTTTCTAAAATACTAGGACATATTTAATGCACAATTGATCAAATGGTTGGGTGTCAAAAGCTTTTATCCACCTCTCGTGAAAAAGATAAATTTCCGCTGATTCAGTTGGAAGTGGGTCAAATTTGAACTGTAGCTACCTCATAGTTTGCTCTTTATTTTTTTTAAAATCATTTCTAGGTGCATAAGTATCTATTTAATCAGAGAAACACCAAAAGTTTTCCAAGATTCAACATCTAGCTAAGAACGGTCATGCCCGCCGTTTCGACCGCATTTTGAAACGGGCATGAAAAATTAAAAAAAAATCAAAAAATAGAAAAACCTTCGCATTGTGTCATTATATGTGACCAAGTTACCAGGAAAAATAATAAACTTGTAATACGGCAATTCTTTTTAAAAAGTGTTCCCAGAAATGAGCTATCATGTGTGAAGATGCATGGCTTTCAACCAAAATGCTTAATCTTATGGCCACATTCATGGCATAGTTTTTTTAAATGATCTAATATTGTGCACAAGGGTGCATATTGGAATGACAAACAATGTTGCCTAAGGAAGTTTTCATTTTTTCGGACGGAAATTTCATTTTCCATTTTTCGAGTGCCCAAAATGAGTTTTTTTGTGAATGACCTACCATATATTTGTTGCAAAATTGTACCAAGTCAATTTTCTAAAATACTAGGACATATTTAATGCACAATTGATCAAATGGTTGGGTGTCAAAAGCTTTTATCCACCTCTCGTGAAAAAGATAAATTTCCGCCGATTTAGTTGGAAGTGGGTCAAATTTGAACTGTAGCTACCTCGTAGTTTGCTCTTTATTTTTTTAAAAATCATTTCTAGGTACATAAGTATCTATTTAATCAAAGAAACATCAAAAGTTTTCCAAGATTCAACATCTAGCTAGGAACGGTCATGCCCGCTGTTTTGACCGCATTTTAAAACGGGCATGAAAAATTCAAAAAAAATCAAAAAAATGGAAAACCTTCGCATTGTATCATTATATGTGACCAAGTTATCAGGAAAAATAATAAACTTGTAATACGACAATTCTTTTAAAAAAAGTGTTCCCAGAAATGAGGTATCATGTATGAAGATGCATGGCTTTCAACCCAAATGCTCAATCTTATGGCCACATTCATGGCATAGTTTGTTTAAATGATCTAATATTGTGCACAAGGGTGCATATTGAAATGACAAACAATGTTGCCTAAGGAAGTTTTCATTTTCTTCGGACGGAAATTTCATTTTCCATTTTTCGAGTGCCCGAAATGAGTTTTTTTTGTGAAGGAACTATCATATATTTCTTGCAAAATTGGACCAAATCAATTTTATAATATATTAGGCCATATTTAATTTACAATTGATAAAATGGTTGGTCGTCAAAAGTATTTATACACCTCTGGTGAAAAAGACAAATTTCCGCCGATTCAGGAGGAAGCGGGTCAAATTTGAACTGTAGCTGCCTCATAGTTTGCTCTTTATTGTTTCAAAAAATCATTTCTAGGTACATAAGAATCTATTTAATCAGAGAAATATCAAAAAGTTTCCAAGATTCAACCACTAGCTAGGAACGGTCAAGCCCGCCGTTTTGACCGCATTTTGAAACGGGCATAAAAAATTCAAAAAAATTCAAAAAATTGGAAAACCTTCGCATTGTGTCATTATATGTGACCAAGTTGCTAGGAAAAATAATAAACTTGTAATATGGCAATTATTTTAAAAAAATGTTTTCAGAAATGAGCTATCATGCATGAAGATTCAAGCTTTCAAGCCAAATGATCAATCTTATAGCCACATTCATGGCATAGTTTGTTCAAATGATCTCATATTGTGCACAAGGGTGCATATTGGAATTCCAAACAATGTTGACTAAGGGAGTTTTCATTTTCTTTGCACGGAAAATTCATTTTCCATTTTCCGAGTGCCCGAAATGAGTTTTTTTGTGAAGGAACTACCATATATTTCTTGCAAAATTGGACCAAATCAATTTTATAATATATTAGGCCATATTTAATGTACAATTGACAAAATGTTTGGTCGTCAAAAGTATTTATACACCTCTGGTGAAAAAGACAAATTTCCGCCGATTTAGGAGGAAGCAGGTCAAATTTGAACTGCAGCTGCCTCATAGTTTGCTCTTTATTTTTTCCAAAAATCATTTATAGGTACATAAGTATCTATTTAATCAGAAATACATGGTTTGGTGGCGATACATTGAGGTTTGGATGGTGGCCGAGGGCCGCAACTCGAGAGCGCGTAAACTCGCATGCCCGCCGCATGGTCACCGCATGACCGTGGTGTTGCCACGTGTTTCGGGCGGCCTAGGCATGTCTAGTGTGTTGGGCACTCCCCCGATAGGTTTCAGGAAGAAGAAGGCAATAGAAGAATCTCACGAGGAGAATGAACTGAGCTCAAACATGAATTAGCACCCAATTGTTTGATTAGTGGTGGGGAAAATGCACATGGCCAATGGGCCTGAGTTTTGGCTGAGGATGATCATCTACTAAGGACACTATCTTGGAAAATTTGCAGCTCAAATGGAGGAGCCTAGGTGTCACTTGCTTTGCAACGTACCACACTGGACAGAAATATGAATGTTGAAGCTCGACTCAAATGAATGAATGGATTGATCTAAAATTTGGAGGAGGATGATAATTTGGGCATATGAAGGTACTTTAAAATTTTCATACCATTTGGATAAATAAAAAGGTACTTCCTTCACAGTGCTCTCCACTGAACAGAAAATTGGTTAAAATGCTGAGGGAAATTGGCTAGAATAAATGAGCTAAAATTTGGGGGAGGGAGGTTCTATGGGTAGGGTCATGTCGTGGTAAATTTTCAGCAATTATAAATTAACATAAAATATAGTTGCTTCACAAACTGAAAATATCACCAGAAACAAAGATTGGATGATGAGCTCACATGTATTGTTAGATGGGGCTCAAATTTTGTGGAGAGCTATGATTTGGGAATATAGAAGATTTGGCAAAAATTTAGCTCATTAGGATATGCCTAGCTAGTACTTCCTTCACAACAGTTCGAGCTGAACAAAAACTTTGGAAATTTGCCGAGGAAGATTTACCAGGCAAATGGAGTTGAATATTGTCATGAGGTAATGATTTGGATAGTAAAGAATGCCCAATTTTTTTGGGAATTTTGGGAATGACAGAAATATAGGTTGCTTCACAACCTAGGGCAAAAATTGACACATGGACATGACACTTAGGCAAAACTGATGAGGTGGCGCCTAGTCATCGCAACCCCCCACAATTTACAAGGCTATGACCATCTATATTGGTCGTTATCAGCTAGAAATAAGGCAGCGGACCAACGCTGTTTGCTTTATGACCATTTCGTGTAAGGAAATTACGACCTTTCTGACCAAAATGGTCGCTATGGTTTAGGGTTTGGAGCCCCTCGAACAGCTTTTGACCAATTGGTCTCAAATGGTCGTAGATTTATGACCAATTCTTCCAGGGTCACTGACAGAAGGTCACAAGTTGACATATTTCTTGTAGTGTATGTCTGAGAACTCTAATGGAGGAAGAATTTCATTTTTAACTAGTATTTCTATTCTCCCCCTCGAAATATGGCCCAAGCGACAGTGCCATAATTTCGATGAGTCATGAGTTCTCTTTCTTTTCTTTTGTACTTTATTCGACGCAGAAACATGCTCATTCACATTACACACAGAATACACTTTTTCATACAGTGATAATAAATAAAGCTCATTCTGAAGTAAAGCATCACCCACATAAGCATTATTAAACCATATGGCACACTTGCCATGTCCAAAATAACATTCATAATGATCTTTGTCCAAACACGAAACACTAATCAAGTTTCTATGACATGAAGGAACATATAAAACATCTCTAAGCAGAATTTTGAATCCATCAGCTAACTCCAGAGAGATGTCGCCGACAGCTTCAATTTCTGCTTGAACTCCATTTGCAACTTCAATGCATCTTTCGCTTCTTTGCATCGTCCGCGTCGAATAGAATCCTGTAATGAATTTGCAACATGAACGGTTGCACCTGAGTCAATCCACCAAGTAGATTTTGAAAACTGTGTATACAAGGATTCATTTACAAAGAAAACAATGTTGTTACCTCTCTTTGCCATTATTGACTTCAGCCAAACATGACAATCTTTCTTGTAGTGCCCAGTCTGCTTACAATGGAGACATGTGTCTTTGTCCACTGGAAAAGACTTTTGCTGATGTTGATGGTGCGTGGAAGCTTTTCCATGTGGCTTTGAAGGAGAACCTGTACCACTTTGATTGTAGGTTCTTTTTCTTATTATCCCTCACATAGTTCAGAGAACCACCATATGAGGTTTTAAGTCTTTCCTCTTCTTGCACACACATGGCTATGGTCTTTTCAATGTCCCATTTTCCAGGCGACATGTTCTAGTTGACAACAAAAGTGTCAAACTCTTTTGGCAGTGAAGCCATGACCAGGTGAACAAGGAGTGCTGGCTTGAGCTCCAAATCCTCATCCATGGGTTTAAGCTTAGCTGCCATGTTGCTCATCCTGAGGATGTGCTCTCTTATGCCATGTCCACGGCCTGTGTACTTTTCTGTCACCAGCTGCTTTAGCAACTAGGTAGCATATATCTTTGAAGAACCAGTGAACTGGCTCTTTATCTTTTCAAGAAACTCCCCTACGGAAGTACACTCTGCAATTGAGCCCACAATAGCGTTCTCAATTGTGTTCTTTATCAAAGCCATGCACTTTTTATTGGCGTTGACCCACTTTTGGTTTTCGAGGTAATATGACATCTCCACTGGAGCATGATCATCTGTTGCACCTCTGACTGGCTCTGCTGGTTTGACCGGCTGTGGAGTGTCCACAACCCAGTCCACCTCAGCACAGACAAAAGCCAAGTCAACTTTCTTTCTCCACTCAGTGTAGTTATCACCTCTGAGGGTTGGAACATCCTTGCGGCAACTCATCAAGTGGTACCCTCCTGAAACGACAATGAGGTGAGATCATGACAACAATTTCATGCTTTAATCCAACGTTGGTCAAAATTAAACATACAACTGTTTATGCAATTAAAACTATATCACTGTTGGGCAAAAGTAGAAATAAATGCACCTTTTATGACAATCAATAAATCATGATTATGTTATTAACAACATTGGTCATAAAAATAATAGAATTGTAATTATTTCAATAATCACTTTAACATGCTTTTTTTAAAATTTAATTCTCACTTTATTTGCCTTTAAAAGAGAGCACTTTTATTTTTATGTGCAGCGGAAAACATGATTAAAAAATTTATGAACTTTATACTTTTCAGAAACATTTCTGTCACTTTTCTATTTTCTAAACAATTTTTTGTTGGATTAATTTGAATAGAAAAAACTATATATAAAATCTGCCCAAAAAACTGGACAAAAAAACAAAATAAAAAAACTGCAGCTGGCCTGGCGCGCGGCTGCGGCCTCGGCCCAGCGCCCCGCGCGTGCGTCGCCGCTGCCGGCCTTTCGGCCTAGAAGCGGGTTTTGATCCGGGGCATTGATTTTGATCGGACGGTGACCCGCGGTTGTCGCGAGAACAAAACTCCAGCGCCGCGCGGCTCGGGGCAAACCCTAGACCATTTCGCCCCCTTCATCTGTCTCTCGCCCGCACGGCGTTCTCGCTGGCCGCTCGGCCACCGCGCCATGCCTGTCGCCGGCGACGGCGACGAAAACGATGCGCCGTGCTAGCCTCCTGTTCTTCCCCTTCGTTTCCTTTTCTTCATCCCCAAACGATAGAGAGAGGGGTTCCTTTCCCCCATCCTTAGACGACAGAGAGAGAGAGAGAGAGAGAGAGAGAGAGAGGGGCTTCGCGCCGGCCACCGGTGACGGCAGGGAATTGTCGGGGCACGACACCTATGGGATCCCGAGAGATCCCTTTACGATTCAGCGGGGGGAGAGGTACACGCAAAGAGCAGAACCGGTGATCGACGCGTGAGGTTTTTACCCAGGTTCGGGCCGCTGATCAGCGTAAAACCCTACTCCTGCTTTGTGTTCTTATTGATGTTCTTGAGCCCAGCCTTCAGGAGCGCTCGCAATGAACAGTACGTTCAAAGAGCAGCTACGCATGCAGAATGGGCCAGAAGCTCCCCTCCCCCCCGTAGCAGTTGCCTTGGGCCTCCTTTTATATGCTCAAAGGGGTCTCCACAGTGGCAAAATGTATATACATTGAGGTGTAAAGTGGCTACAGGGATTAGGACAAGCGCATTTAATGCACTGTGAGGTGTCCATTTAGGTGTCCTCACTTTCTTGGGGATGGAAAAAGGGGCCATCCCATCAGCACTGCTTAAGCTCCCCTCCACTGGCGCGCCGCCATGCATCCATGGAAGGAGCCAGAATGTCAGACTCGTCACTGTGCCGAAGCGGTGGCACAGTGGCAGAACCTCGCCAGGCGCTGAAACTTGCTGGGCGCCAAGCCTTGCCGGGCACCGAACCTTGCCGGGTGCCAAGCCTTGCCGGGCGCCGATCCTTGCCGGGTTCCTCAGGCCACCCCGGCAAGAATCTTGCCGGGGAGGCTGGTCTTCGATTTCCAGCTTTACTCATTTGCTGATCCTCAGATTTCTGACTTGATGATTCCCTCGATAACTTAAATCGACATCGAGCTGATCCCGGCAAGCCTTGCCGCGAGGACGGCTACAACTGCCCGTGCACAAGTAAGGGGTACTAAGGGCCCAATACTTAGTACACCGACAGGAATGCCACCGTGCCGCCCCCGGCCGCCTTCTTTTTCTTCTCTCCCCTCCTTTTCTGCCTCTTTTTTCTCCCCCATCCACCGCATCCTTTTAGAGAGAGAGATGCGAGCAGAGCCCTCATCTGCTCCCTTGCGCCGGCGTGGATGTGAAGGCGGCGCCCCTACTGGCCCCTTTGCCAGCGTGCGCGAGCACCTCTAGGGTGAATGCGCCGCCGTCAAACGGCTCGGTGGTGGTGCCCTTTGCCCCTGTGGGGTGTGTTTGTAGGAGATATGCCCTAGAGGCAATAATAAATGTTATTGATTATCTCCCTGTTCATAATTAGGTTTATGTTCCATGCTATAACTGCTATGGTTCTCGAGTCTGCAAATAAAACGAGGCTCGGAGGAAGACTCATATGCACGTGTGGAATAATAAACGGTAATATGTATTCCTAGTCTGGCCTCTAAGACTAGCTCAAGTATTGCATGATGGTTCTGTTTTCCTGATCATGGGCATGTCTATGCCAGCAATTTTGAGGGCACAGTGTTAGAAGAACATTTGTGTTGAATCGACCCAAATTGATGTTATGCTATGAGTTACATTCGTCACATATTAATGGTTAATAACACAGAGATGGTTAATGTTTGCAAAATTCCTTAGACCATGAGAGTGTCGAGTTTCTTCATACTTGCTTCATGAACTTTGCGGTTTGTTAAACGTCATCCGTAAATGGGTGGCTATTACGGCGGCTTACGGGTTCATGGAAAAGTGTGTCAAGTAACTTGATAGCTCGAGATTGGGATTTGCTCCTCCGACGATGGAGAGATATCTCTGGGCCCTCTCGGTGTTACGGTATCCATCATCGTCTGGCCAGACACTTTGTGATTTGATCACAGGGATGCCGGAACACGGTAACGAGAAAAGAGAACAATACCGGTAACGAGGTAACTGGCATAGTGGACAAGTTGTTGATCCACGGAAATGCCTACATGTCTAACCTAGGGTATTTGTAACATATCGTGAAGCAACAGGAATAGCACACGGCAACTGGAGGTTCACTCGAATATTCATTCGTGTGGGTATAGGGGTCAATATGGGTGTCCACGGCTCCGATGTTGATCATTGATCGGAAGGTGTTCCGTGTCATGTCTATACTTCACCGAACCTATAGGGTCACACGCTTAAGGGTCATCTATCTGCTGAATACTAGACAGGGAGTCTGAGAGAAAATCACCGAAAAGTTTCGGAGACAACGGAAGAGTTCCGGAGAGAGAACACTGAAAAAGTTTCGGTAAAACCGAAAAGTTGTTTCGGATAAAACCATTGATCCAAAAAGGTTTCGGCAAGCACCGGGAATGTTTTGGAGGTTGCCAGATTGGTCTGGTAATTTCTGGAATTTTTCTGGAGAAAAAACCAAAAAAAAAGTTTCGGAGCTGCCGGAGTTGTTTACCGGGTAAACAAAGATGGTTTTAAATTAAACCACCATACTGAAAATGTTCCAGAGCACGTCCAGATAATTTTAGAGGGTGCCGGAAATGTTCTGGGACCTTCTGGAATTTTTCAGAAATAATAGTCGCGGAAAACATCTTGTCCCAGCGTGAGGGGACAAGATCCCACGGATCGTGGGGGCTGTTTTTGGGCTGTTTTTGGGGGGGCCCCCTTTGGGAGCAGCCCCCTTGTGGCTGGACAAAATGTTGGGGGGGGCCCCCATGGTGGGGGGCAGCCCCCACAAATGGTGGAGAGTGTTGGGAGGAAGGTGGGGCCCCATGGGGGAACACCATGGACAAGGGAACATGTTTTTCCCTTGTTTGGTGGGAACATGTTCTCCTTGTTTTGTGGGAACATGTTTTCCCCATGTTTAGTGGGCTGAATTTTCAGCCCCCTCCACCCCTTCCACCACTATATAAGGAGGAAGAGAGGTGCTCTCCAACTCCACTCCAACTCTCTCACACAAGCCATGCATGATCTGGCATTCTCTCTCCCTCCCACGAAATAGTTTCGTAGTGCCGAAAGGCTGTCTGGGTTCCGGTGGGAACTAGTTCTGGACGGCGAAGCCCTGCCGGATAGATGGCACCGTATGTGTGCAACCCCGTAGAGAGGTCGTAGTTTCGTCCTTTTGCCCGAGGGGCTGTTCGAGTGTCCTCCCGAAGGGCTGTCCGAGTGACGGTCCGAGTTCTGTGAGTCCTCCCGGAGGGCTGTTCGAGTGGCGGATGAGGGAGTACATCCTCGCGGTTGGGAGGTTGTAAATCCTAGCTGCGGGGATCTGCACCGACGATCGTCATCGACTCTACTTCCGCTGCGCTACGAGTCGGTAACGAAAATGATCAAACCTTGTATGCAGTCTCCATAGTGGTCCTGGGCTGGTGCGTAGGTCGGAAAATTTTTGTTTTCTACTGCGTTCCCCAACAGTGTTCTTCTTCCGAATGGCTCGGCTTGCCGATGCCCATCCAGATCGAGAGGAACGGTGCGGCCTTGCGGCGGCGCTACTTTTTCCGGTGAGGATTTGTTCTTTGCCCTGTCGATTAGGTTTCTAGGGGAGGGGGATTCTTTTGCGGGATTAGAACTCCCGTTTCCTTTTCCTACCGAAAATCCTAAACCAATCTGGTTGATACCATTGATAGATTCTTTAGATCGCGTAGGCTTAGGGATTTGCAGTAGTTCTACATTCTCCTTGGCTCGAGGAGCTCGAGTCGGTGGCCATGGTGGATGGTATGACGGTGGTGAGAGAGCAGCGGCGGTGGCGGTGCTTCCCGTCACTGCAGGGCTAACCTAGATCGGTAGGTTTTGTCGTTGGGGTGGCGGCTGCGCGACGCACCTCGTAGTGTGTGCCCCGGCCCCCACCTCTTTATATAGCCCGCGTGACAGGAGCCCATCAACCATAGGTTGGTTGAGCGCCCCTGATCAGGGCGCGGACCTAAGGGTCCGGTGGGCCGTTGGGCCCACACGGTAGGAGATGAACCTAACAATTGTGATTCCGCGCACCAGGAACAAAATTAGATCTCAAGTGGAATGGAAAATGAGACTGACCAACCTAGCTTCTAAATAAACTGGAGGCAAACATTCGGACTCATCGGCATCACAGAACTGGAAGAATAGAGTGGAGATAATTTTTAATACCAAGACCTAGATTACCTAGTATAAGTGAACAACCTTACAGAAGTCGCATGCATCAACTTTTTTTTTTGAAATGGTCATCGGGGGGGGGGGGGGGGGGGGGGGGGGGGGGGGGGGGGGGGGGAAGGCTCCCCACCTGAATATATTTCAAAGTGGCCAAAATGCCAAGTGATTGATCCAGTTTATAAGGAAAACCGGATCAAAAACCTAAACAAGTTGACCCCATTTATAAGGGAAACCGGGCCAAAAAACCGTACAACAAGGGAAAAGAAGATGAGAAACCAAAATCCATGGATGCCCAAGACAAGGCATGCCTAGCTAGCAAACCGAAGGACATCACCATGAGGCACAAGTAGATTAGGGGAGTCGTCAAGGGATCACAATACCAAGACTTGACAAGAAGCCTAACGCACCACACCGGCGTGCGTACCGAGCACCACGGCGCAACAGAGGAGCATCCACATCAACGAGTGACTAGCACGAACCTTGACAGGGCACTCCGCCATGAAAATCGGGAACGATTAGCAAGTTGGGGAGGCATCTTGCGGCATCATTGAGCAAAGATGAACCGAGAAAATGCCAAGAGCACGAAGCACGCCGCACCACAATGGCAGCCATGGTGGTCTTGGGTATGCACAGCAACAGAGGCGACACCGAACACCACCTCCACAGAGGAACACATACCACCGTCGACCCATCCGGCTGCACCACCACCACGAACATCCCCGCCGCAACACCCACACGTCAACCAAGCAGACCCCAAGATGATTCCTTCAAGAAGGGCCGCGACGTCGGATGCGCCGCCATCATCCGCACCAGGAGGACCTAGGCTAGGGGTTTCCCCCGGGGTCTCAACTTCCATCTTCGTCTGACCAAGCAAGGTGAGCCTTGAACGTTGGCCATCTGGTCACCACCCAACAACACCCCGTAGAGGGGAGAGGTGTCATACAGGAACGAGGTGGTCCAAAGAGGATCACACCCCGCTAACCCGGCTTCGGATGGAAGAATCGAACCCACTCCAAGGAATGGCCGATCCATGATGACGCTGGCAGAGGCAGAACACCACCGTCGACCCCAAGCTGGCCGTGTTACCACCACCTAACACACCACCATCAACCACACGCAATAACAAAAGTCGTTGTTTGGGTCTCCACGATGACGCCTCCAAGGAGGAAGTGGTGTCGAGGACACACCACCGTCATCTAAACCGGCAAGGCCGATTATAGGTTTTCACCCGGATACCACGAAACAAGGAAGCGAGGGGGCCACAAGCTCCACGGCGGCACCTCCACGAGGAAAACGACGTCCATAGACACCGTTGCCACCGGCATCGACAAAACCGATGCAGGGTTCTCACCCAGAGCTAGTGCACATCCTCACCACCAGGACAGCAACCGTACCTTCACGTGTAGCCCAGTTCCGTCAGGCCCCTGCTAAAGCATGCGAGCAACCATAACAAGAACCAGATCCAGCGCCGGCTGAAACCAAGCACCAGAACCGCAGCCGTGCACCACCAAGCTCTCAGCAGCGAGCTGTCACCACGCTGTTGAACAGCAGCCAGCACCGAGCATTGCAGCCGCGACCGCCACTCCCCAAGCAGCGAGGAAAGGGCGAAGTTGCGTCCGACGGCAAGGACGCCAGATCGGACAGCGCTGCGCCAGGCTCCCTGTCGCGAAGAACCGTGACCAACCACACCAAACTGCAGCGCCAGGCCCGGGCCAAATTGACGCGAGAGCTGGGCGGAGCTGGCCAGAAGACCCGACACCTCCGGGCCGCGAGCGCCATGCCCGCGGGACGCGCACGGGACCGCGGAGCACCAGGGCTCGCCACATCGGGGACCCCCAAGGGCGGCGGCCACACGAAGGACGGCCGGACGAGGAAGCAACCAGCGCGCCGGCCGACGAGCAGGGTCGTCGGGATGAGTAGGGGAGTTGCCGATTGGATCTGAGGGAGAGGCGAAGCATCGCTCACAGCCATGCCCGAGAACCACAGCGCGCCTAGAGAGGGGTCCCCGCCGCCGCCATCAGCCGCGCAACTTTCTTTCTTTGCTAGACTTGCACCCTTAAAAGCATTTTGTATGAGTTTAAACTGATATTTATTATTGTATTTTAGAAAGTTTTCCTGCAAAATATATAAGAATCAGCAACCAAACCATAGCAAAACAGATTTTGGCATGTGTATATGTGAAAACTGATGAAGCTTGAAATGAATAGAATAATTACCCCAATATAATAGAATAAGCAATATTTTATAGAAACTGGTGGATGGCAATCATCAAACAATTTCCGGCAGAAAGCAGAAATCAGAAAGTTATGGACATGACCCCCTGGCATCAATGACTGACCAAGAGAGAGGTAGGAGCAGCGGACTTTGCGATATATAATGGCAATCATGCTGCTTACATAAAGATATCATATAAGTATCAATAAAATGTGGCAGAATATTTCTTTTGCATAACGGAGAATCATAAGAAAGATAAATGAGGTAGAGAACAGGAAAGAACATATATACCTCTGATATCTTTTGCTCCGTGCAAGTCTGCAAAACACTGCATAATACATCCTCTCAAGAGCAGCGACTGGAAATCGATTTGTTTCAGTGACATAAAGATGATTGGTTGGGAGAACTCTATTATGAGGTGGGTGCTTTCCTCTAAAAGAACTGCTGCTGCCCTTGATTACATACTAAACATTGGACATGAGCTTTGCTAGAATTCGCCCACGGATCGATCACATCAAATCACGATAAACACACACACACAAAAATTGATAGCCAAGGGTCCTTGTTGATGACGACATGTACCTAGGGTAGGGTCATAGGCCTGACCTAGATGCCCTACCCAAGGACGTTGCCCTAGAGTCGAAGACATTCAAAATGCAACAGAAGAAACCGACTGAGTTCACCTTGGAGTGCAATCCACTCGACCAGTTATGTCACTCAGAAACCCCAATTCCACTCGACCAAGATGAAGTCACTCGACCATACAAGAAACCACTCGGAGTACAGAAGACCTAGAGTCACTCAGGATGGCAACGGTCAGGCATTACTCTGGAGTGTTTAAGGTCATTTATAGCTGGTGTTACCAGTAACGCCCTGTATTAATGAACATTGAACTCTGTGTAATGTGGGACGGCTGGGGTCCTGGCGCACTCTATATAAGCCACCCCCCTCCACTGGCACAAGGGTTCGCACCCCCTATAACTCTCACGCATAATCCAGTCGACCAAGCCTCCGGGCACCGAGACGTAGGGCTGTTACTTCCTCTGACAAGGGCCTGAACTCGTACATCTTGCGTGCACAACCTCACCGTAGCTAGGATCCTGCCTCCTCCAACGTACCCCCTATTCTTACTGTCAGACTTACACCCACGACAGTTGGCGCCCACCGTGGGGCGGCGTCTTAGCGACTTCCGGCGAGGTTGCATTTTTTCGGATCTCCATCAACATGGTTTCTGGCGGAGGTTTGGCCGAGGGCCGCGAGATCCGTCTCGGCGCGCTCGTTTTCGTCGCCGACGACTCCGCCTGGCTCCAGGAGGCCCCCTCGATGTCGAGGCGCTCCCCGTCCGCGGGGAGACGCACTTTCGCGCATGTGTTCGCGGCGTCCTTCTGCGGCAGCCATCGACCCAGTATCGGTCGGCTCCCGCGACATCCTCACTCCCCGCTGTTCGCCGTCGCAAGCGATCTGGTCGACCGCGGCCTCAGCGGTGGGTGAAGCATGCGGTGGCCCGCCAGTCGGCCACCCCACAAATCGCGGCAATTGAGCCCGACGAATCTCCCTACGGACTATTCGACCTGTCGACTGGTTCCGCCGAGACTCTGTCCGAGTGCGGAAGCAGTGACCCTGCGGTGGAGGTCCTGATGGTCGATTCGCTGCGTGGCCCGCCTGGTTTCCGTCGCGGTGGCGGCGGCTCGTCGCATGGTCACGAAGAATATCGTCCCGAAGCCCTCACTTCGGAGCAGAGGGACGAGCTACATCATCGCAATATGGAGGCCCTCCACACCGCCATCATGGGGGAGACCTCCGAGGCTCGGGCCTTGGAAGCTGCGAGTCTTGCCACCTTGGCTGAGCGCGCGCGACTGGAAAATCTCCAACATTCGCTCGACGAGCGAGCCCGTCGGCAGATCCCCGAATCCAGTCGACGGCAACGACAGTTGTTTCCTCCTGAGCCCTAGGTATACCGCACTCCGATCCAAAATCTGACAGCTGCAGCCCGTATAGCAGAGTCGATTCAGCCGTCCCAATCAGAGGCTGGGAGAGGTTTGATGCAGATCCGAGCGCTGCTCCGAGCAGCAGGTGAGCAAAACACAGCCGTATCTCAGTCGCGCAACAGGATCCACAACAGGTCCGTGGTGGCGGACACGGTCCAGTCGGCTCACAGCCCGAGGTCGCCTCTGCGGCGTGAGGGTCGTGGGCACCGCCAGGAGCAGTATCTGGGTTGGAACTACGAGCAGTATGATCATTGACTCGGCCGTAATGACCGCCGTCGAGTGCCTACGCCCCCTCCGAGGGGCGGATCGTATGTGCCCCGGCGGTACGATGACAGGCGCCCGTATGGCGATGAGCGAAGAATCCCAGTCGACCCAAGAGAGCCCGGGTTTGATGCAAGATTAATTCTTGTGCAAGGTCTGGTTGACAGGAACCGGGCACACAGAGAAGGACAAGACAGATATCGTCTGATTGGCGGTAGAGTGCATGTTTCTGGGCCTGAATGTTTCAGCAGAGCCATCAGGGCCGCTGACATTCCACCCAACTTCAGGTTGGCGACAGGAGTAAGCAAGTTCACCAGTGAGTCGAAGCCAGACACTTGGCTAGAGGATTACCGGGTGGCTGTACAGATTGGTGGCGGTAATGATGATGTAGCCATGAAGCACCTCCCCCTGATTCTGGAGGGCTCAGCTAGAGCTTGGTTGAATCAGTTGGCCCCTGGTAGTATTTTCTGTTGGGAAGATTTGGCCTGAGTGTTTGTCAGGACATTTGAGGGCACTTGCAAACGACCTGCAGGGTTGACTGAGCTATAGCATTGTGTCCAAAAACCGAGTGAAACATTGAGAGATTATATCCAGAGATGGACCACTCTTCATCATACCGTGGAGAATGTGTCAGAGCATCAGGCAGTTTGCGCCTTCAAGGAGGGCGTTCGGTACTGAGAACTTAACCTAAAATTCGGTCGGACAGGAGACATGTCCCTGGCTCGGATGATGGAAATAGCCACTCGGTATGCTAACGGCGAGGAAGAAGACTGACTCCGCAGTGGCAAGAATAAACCAGTCGCCCAGGACGCCGGAGGAGGAAATTCCAGTCGGAAGCAGAAGCGCAAAGCCGAACCCGCAGGTCCTAGTGAAGCTGCAGTTTTGAACCAAGGGAAGTTCAAAGGAAAGCCTAAGGGGCCTTGGACCCCCAAGAAAGTGAAAGATCAAGCGGGAAATGATGTGCTTGATTTACCGTGTCACATACACACCAAGAAAGATGAAGAGGGAAACCTGATTTAACCCAAGCATACCACTCGACAGTGTTGACTCCTGATTCAGAGCTTCCGGGAGGGTCAGCCCAACGAAAAAGAAAAGGAATCTGATAAGGATGAAGACAAGGAAGGGGATGATGGTTACCACAAGGTCAATGCCACTTTAGTGATTTTTGCTGACATTGAGAGCAAAAGTCGACTGAAGGTTATCAATCGCGAAGTGAATATGGTTGCTCCGGCAACTACGACATATTTAAAGTGGTCGCAGACTCTCATTACATTCGACCAGTTCGATCACCCAGCGCACGTCGCTACCCCTGGGCAGCAAGCGTTGGTGGTCGACCCAGTCGTTGGGGGCACCTGACTGACCAAGGTTCTGATGGATGGTGGCAGTGGTTTGAACATTTTGTACGCTGAGATCCTCCGGGGGATGGGCATTCCGATGTCCAAGCTCAGCGAGAGCAACATGAGATTCCACGGAGTGATCCTAGGAAAGAAAGCCGATTCACTCGGTCAGATCACTCTTGATGTGGTTTTCGGTGATTCAAAGAATTACCATAAGGAAAAGTTAACGTTCGAGGTGGTGGATTTCCACAGTGCTTATCATGCGATTCTGGGTCGGCCCGCATATGCTCGTTTCATGGCTCGACCATGTTACGTGTACCTCAAGTTGAAGATGCCTGGCCCTAGGGGTGTGATCACAATCCCTGGAAATCGACAGAGAGCAAAAGAGTGCCTCCAGAAGGGCTCAAAGATTGCTGATGAGCAAATGGCAGCAGTAGAAATGGAAGAATACAAAAGGAATGCAGATCCGAGTGATTTGCTGCGAGCAAAGAAGCCCGCTTCAGAGTCCGCATTTCAGTCGGCCGATGCAACAAAGCCTGTCCATATCCATCCGACCGATCCCGATGCTGCTCCGACTCTCATCTCAACAACACTCGACAGCAAATAGGAAGAAGCGCTCATCCAGTTCCTCCGTGAGAACTGGGACATCTTCGCATGGAAACCATCTGACATGCCGGGTGTACACAGGGGACTGGCTGAGCACCGTTTGCGAGTCGACCCAAAAGCAAAGCCCGTCAAAGAGCATCTCCGTCGTCCGCTGTGGAGAAGAGGAAGGCAATTGGCGAGGAGGTGGCTCGGCTTCTGGCAGCTGAGTTCATCTGCGAGATATACCACTCCGAGTGGCTTGCCAATGTCGTCATGGTCCCCAAGAAAGACAAATCACTTCGTATGTGTATCGATTTCAAACATGTCAATCGGGCCTGCCCGAAAGATCACTTCCCTCTGCCCCGCATCGACCAGATAGTCGACTCAACTGCGGGGTGTGAGCGATTGTCCTTCTTGGATGCATATTCTGGGTACCATCAGATTCGACTGTATGGGCCCGATGAAATAAAGACAGCTTTCATCACCCCATTCGGGTGTTTTTGCTATATTACCATGCCCTTTGGCCTCAAGAATGCTGGTGCCACGTTCATGCGTATGATTCAGAAGTGCCTGCTCACTCAAATCAGTCGGAACGTGGAAGCTTACATGGATGACATCGTGGTCAAGTCACGCAAAGGTTCCGACCTACTGACTGACCTCGCTGAAACCTTTGCCAACTTAAGAAGATATGATATCAAGCTCAATCCGTCAAAGTGCACATTCGGAGTTCCAGGTAGAAAGTTACTCGGTTTCCTTGTTTCCGAACGAGGGATCAACACAAATCCAGAAAAGGTTGGCACAATCCTCTGAATGAACCACCCCGTGCGTGTGCACGATGTTCAGAAGCTCACTGGTTGTTTGGTTGCATTAAGTCGATTCATCTCACATCTCGGTGAAAAGGCATTACCTCTTTACCGACTGATGAAGAAGTCTGACAAGTTCGAGTGGAATCCTGAAGCTGAAGCAGCGTTTGAAGAGCTCAAAGCCCTGCTTTCCACCCAACCGGTGCTTGCTGCTCCAGTCAGCAAAGAGCCTCTGTTGCTATATATTGCAGCCACTGGACAGGTTGTCAGCACAGTGCTCACGGTCGAGCGGGAAGAAGAAGGCAAAGCCTACAAAGTTCAACGCCCAGTATACTATATTTCTGAAGTTTTAACTCCATCCAAGCAAAGATACCCGCATTATCAGAAGCTTGTCTATGGGATTTACTTGACCACGCAGAAAGTTGCACATTACTTTGCAGACCACTCGGTTTCAGTCGTGAGCGATGCCCCATTATCTGAAATTCTAAACAATTGGGACGCAACTGGTCGAGTGGCCAAGTGGGCGATTGAACTCCTTCCTTTGGATATCAAGTTTGAGGCAAAGAAAGCAATCAAGTCTCAGGCAATAGTAGATTTCCTCGCCGAGTGGATTGAGCAGGAGCAACCGACTCAGGTTCACTCGAAACATTGGACTATGTTCTTTGATGGGTCCAAAATGTTGAATGGTTCTGGCACTGGAGTGGTTTTAGTATCCCCAAGGGGTGACAAGCTCAGCTATGTCCTCCAGATTCGCTTTGATTCTTCAAACAATGAAGCTGAGTATGAGGCACTTTTGTATGGGTTACGTATGGCCATTTCACTCAGCGTCCGACGCCTGATGGTTTACGGCGACTCAGATTTAGTGGTCTATCAAGTGATGAAGGAGTGGGATATCAGAAGCCCAGCTATGACTGGTTATTGCAATGCAGTAAGAAAGTTGGAGAAGAAGTTTGAGGGGTTAGAGCTCCACCACATACCCCGAATCAAGAATCAAGCTGCTGATGATCTGGCGAAGATAGGTTCCACTCGGAAACCAATTCCCAGTAATGTGTTCTTGGAGCATCTCCACACCCCGTCAGTTCAAGAAGATCCTTTTACAGAGGAGCCCCCACAACCGATAAGCTCAACCGATCCGATTGAGATTGAAGTCCCGGCAGTGGTCGACCTGATCATGGAAGTTTTGGTGATTATCCCCGATTGGACAGTGCCATATATTGCGTGCCTGCTTAGACAAGAGCTCCCAGAAGATGAGGATGAGGCCCGCCAGATTGTTCGCCGATCCAAAGCCTTCACAGTTATTGGAGGGCGACTTTTCAGAGAAAGTGTCACAGGAGTTGCTCAGCGTTGCATCTCTCCGGAAGAAGGTCGAATGATTCTGAATGAGATCCACTCGGGAACCTGTGGCCACCATGCGTCCTCTCGGACCATTGTGGCCAAAGCATACCAAGCAGGATTCTTCTGGCCAAGGGCAAATGAGATGGCAAAAGATATAGTCAACAAGTGCGAAGGCTGCCAGTTTTACTCAAACATGTCTCACAAACCTGCATCTGCTTTGAAGACCATTCCACTCGTCTGGCCGTTTGCAGTCTGGGGGTTGGATATGGTGGGACCTTTCAAGACCGGCAGAAGTGGTTTCACTCATTTGCTTGTGGCAGTCGACAAATTCACCAAATGGATTGAGGCCAAGCCTATCAAGAATCTTGATTCAAGCACTGCCATCAGTTTCATCAAGGAGTTGATATTCAGATATGGCGTCCCTCACAGTATTATCACAGATAACGGCTCCAATTTTGATTCTGACGAGTTCAGAGCGTTTTGTGCTTCCCAAGGCACTCGGGTCGATTACGCATCTGTTGCGCACCCGCAGTCGAATGGACAGGCAGAAAGGGCGAATGGCTTGATCTTACAAGGACTGAAACCCCGACTGATGCGCGATCTCAAGCATGCCGCTGGAGCTTGGGTGACTAAATTGCCATCCGTCCTATGGGGACTGAGAACAACTCCCAACCGGTCGACTGACCGAACTCCCTTCTTCATGGTGTATGGTGCTGAAGCTGTGCTTCCGAGTGACTTACTGCACAATGCCCCCCGAGTGGAACTCTTCTCAGAAGCTGAAGCGGAACAAGCACGCCAAGACGCAGTTGATCTCCTAGAGGAGGAACGAGAGATGGCTCTGATCCAGTCGACCATCTATCAACAAGATCTGCGTCGATTCCATGCCCGAAATGTCAGAGGCCGATTATTTCAGGAAGGAGACCTTGTACTCCGAGTACACCAGAAGCGGCCTCACAAGCTTGCTCCGGCCTGGGAAGGACCATTCATCATCACCAAGGTGCTTCACAATGGGGCGTATCACCTCTACAACGTAGCCAAGAAAGAAGATGAGCCACACTCGTGGAATGCAGACCTGCTCCGCCGTTTTTATACTTGAGCACTTGGATCGACGAGTTGTAATAAGAATCCTTCAGTTTGCTTATCAAAGACAAGACTTTTGCAGTATCTTAGTGATTGTGCTCCCTTAAGCATATGTGTTCAAATCCCCCAGTGGGTGGCTTTGCCGCGAACCCGATTCGCCTAAGTTTAAAAAACACTCCGAGTGGAGAGCAACCCTCTCACTCGAGGACTTAGCCGCAAACCCGATTCGCCTAAGTTTCAAAAACACTCTGAGTGGAGAGCAACCCTCTCACTCGGGGACTTAGCCGCGAACCAGATTCACCTAAGTTTCAAAAACACTCCGAGTGGAGAGCAACCCTCTCACTCGGGGGCTTAGCTGCGACCCTGTACTCGCCTAAGTTAAAACATACTCCGAGTGGAGAGCAACCCTCTCGCTCGGGGACTTAGCCGCGAACCCGATTCACCTAAGTTTCAAAAACACTCCGAGTGGAGAGCAACCCTCTCACTCGGGGACTTAGCCGCGAACCCGATTCGCCTAAGTTTCAAAAACACTCCGAGTGGAGAGCAACCCTCTCACTCGGGGACTTAGCCACGAACCCGATTCGCCTAAGTTTCAAAAACACTCCGAGTGGAGAGCAACCCTCTCACTCGGGGACTTAGCCGCGAACCCGATTCGCCTAAGTTTCAAAAACACTCCGAGTGGAGAGCAACCCTCTCACTCGGGGGCTTAGCTACGACCCCATACTTGCCTAAGTTAAAACATACTCCGAGTGGAGAGCAATCCTCCCACTCGGGGGCTTAGCTGTGAACCCGATTCGCCTAAGTTCAAAAAAACGCTCCGAGTGAAGAGCAACCCTCTCACTCGGGGGCTTAGGTGCGACCCCGTACTCGCCTAAGTTTCAAAAACACTCCGAGTGGAGAGCAACCCTCTCACTCAGGGACTTAGCCGCGAACCCGATTCGCCTAAGTTCAAAAAACGCTCCGAGTGAAGAGCAACCCTCTCACTCGGGGGCTTAGCTGTGACCCCGTACTCGCCTAAGTTATAACACTCCGAGTGGAGAGCAATCCTCCCACTCGGGGACTTAGCCGTGAACCCGATTCGCCTAAGTTTCAAAAAACACTCCGAGTGGAGAGCAACCCTCTCACTCGGGGGCTTAGCTGCGACCCCGTACTCGCCTAAGTTAAAGCATACTTCGAGTGGAGAGCAATCCTCCTCACTCGGAAACTTGGTCGCACCCTCCGAGCTGCACCACAAATACAATGCACAGCCCTCTCGTCGGAGCTGCACCACAAGTACAACATCTATTCCGAGTGAAGAGTCAAGTTTCACTCGGAGCCAAGAGACCTGAAAGTGGTAAAGACAAAGCAACCATATTCAAAGAAAAGCCATGTTCGGATAAATCCAGCAAGGTTCAGAACCGCGAACGGAAGTGCTCGGGCCTCAGGCCCGAAAGAGTTTAACGGTTACAAAATCACTCGGCATTCCGAGGCAAATAAAGTCAAGGCACAAAGTTTGTTCACTCTGTAGGAGGAGGGCTCGATGGCTCGATGAACTCGTCCAGGTCGATTCCATCAGCAATACGAGTAGCAGCGTCAATGAAAGTCTCCATGAAGGACTGGAATTGAAGCTTCTTGGTATTGGCGACCTTGAGAGCTGCCAGCTTCTCTTCTTTGACTTCCTTGCAATGAATGCGGACAAGAGACAGAGCCACGTCAGCGCCGCACCGAGCAGATGACTTCTTCCATGCCTGTACTCGACCGGGGATTTCATTAAGTCGAGTCGTCAGAGACCCGAGGTCATTCTGGAATGTCGCACCTGGCCAGAGCTCCGTGTCAATCCGTGACGCCGCCACCTTCAGTCGTGCAAGATAGTCCATAACGCCGGCGAGGCGAGATTCCAGTCGCAGCATGTTCATCGCAGCTTCGTCCTTGACAGGGGAGTTAATGGGATCCAGATTCGTCTCAATCCGCCCAGTCTCTTCCTCGAAGTTTTGACAGAACTCTGCGCACACAGAGAAATGATGAGTCGACAGTTGCATGATGAGTCGACAGTTGCAAATCAGTCGGAAAAGGGAAAGTACCTTCAAGCATAAGGAACATCTTCTTGGCAAGTCCTCCCAGATAGGTCTCCAATTCGTCCCTCCACCGAGTGAGATCTCCAACTTTGTCGGTCAAGACCACCTTGTCCTTCTTCAGCTGCACGACTTCTTTGTTGGCTTCGTCAATGGCAGTCTCCAGTTTGGTGTTTTCTTCTTCTAACTTGCCGACTGAAGCCAGCTTCTTGTCGGCAAGTTCAGTTTTCTCCCGCGCAGTCTTCTGTGCTGCTGCAAGGTCGAGGTCCTTCCGCTCCAGAGCCTGCTTCATTTTGTCTAAAGAAATAGCATTCTTCAGACGCTTGGAGTTGTCTGTTTTCACTACGCACATCTGTTCGAGTGGAGTCACTCGGTTCAAAAGGCGAAAAGAAAAGATGGCAAGGCAAACAGTCGGCAAGTTATTACCTCCCATGGCAGCCACTTCATCCTTAGCCTTTTGCAAGTTCTCCTTGGCCAGCTCCAGGTCGAGATTGAGCTGGTCCTGTTTCTTCTTCAATTCAGCAAACTGGGCCACGAACTCACAAGATTTCTGCAATCAACGAATAAGACACGTCAGTCGACAGGAACAAAGATTTATTTCTTCCGAGCGATAAGATACAAGTTCAAGTCATCATGGCAAAAAAAGTTCTAAGACCACTGCCGAATCTAACATTCGATAGTAGTCTCGGGGACTACACCCAGTGGGTGCACTTGGCGTGCCCCCATTGGTTCGACTTTCCACTCGACATGGTCCGTCCAGTCGAAAAAAAAAGCGGCAACATTTGTTCTCAGACCATCGCCGACTACCCGCAGTCGACCGCGGTCTCGGGGACTACACCCAGTGGGTGCACTTGGCGTGCCCCCACTGGTCCGGATCCCACTCGGCACAGCCTGTCTGGACCGAGTCATTCGACAAAAGACCCCCGCCGAATCAAACATTCGACGGCGGTCTCGGGGACTACACCCAGCGGGTGCATTCTGCGTGCCCCCACTGATTCAAGGATACACTCGACGCGACCTGGTCGACTCAAGTGGAAGAACTATACAGCAAAAGTTAAAACACCCAGTGGGTGAACGGATGCAAGGTGCAGACTCATGATAGATGCACTTTAAAGGTTTCAAAACGCTCATCCACGGACATCTTACGAATAATAAAGCAGCAGTTTTCAAGTGCCATATCCTAACAGAGCAAAGATCAAGCTGAAAAATCAGTCGGAAATCAACTCACCTGGACATTGGTTTGAAGAGCAGAGCTGGCATCGTAGGCAGCCTTGCTAGCTTCGTGCACCACCTTCATTTGCTCCATCATAAGGCCCGCTTGGCGTATAGCTTCCTTAGCAGCGCTCACTTGGTCCTTTGGGACATGGTGGGTAACAAAGAGTGGAGTCGGCGGAACAGTCGAAGCAACCAAAGGATTCGAGGCATGAAGTTGCACATACAGAGCAGGGGCTTGGGCGGTCGACGCCGAAGGACGGTCAGTCGACACAGGATCGGCAAAAGAAATAGAAGCCCGAATTGGATCTCCGGACTGCTGGATTACTAGTTCTGGCGCTGATGTCGACTGAGGTGCCTTGCTGGCAGGCACCCTCCTGCTCGAAGTCCTGCCTGTTCTTCCCGTGGTCTTCTAAGGCACATCTTCATGATTGTCGTCATCTGGAAGTTCAATGACATTTGGTGGTGCTGCAAAAGACTCGACCGTAAGAGTTCAGTCGACCGACAATACAATTGACAAAACGAGGACAAGATGGTAGAGTGGTACCCGCTTTGGAAGTGGCCGCGTCTTCAGTCTCCTCGTCATCTTGATCCTTGTAAATGTCCGTGGAGGTCCTAGAAGTAGCAGCGCTGAAAGTTTCAGAATTCACTCGGTCAAGAAAGAGAACGAGTCGACAATAATGTAGAAGTTCCCAAGCAAAGCGAAGAGGGAAAGAAAAACACTTACGCAGAAGCGACGGGAACATCCACCTTGATCTTGGGCAAAGCCTTCCGAGGCTTTGAAGGGATGACCTTGGGCTGCTTGGCGGCCTTTTCAGACGGCTCTGGAGTCGAAGTCCGAGTGCGTTTTTGCGTTTGTGTGCTTGGGGGAGCCGCTTTGCCACGACCGATTGCAGGATCTTGGGACTGTTTGGATCGGCGTTCCAAGCGAGGTGGCGAGTCGACTTCCTCACTGTCGTCCGAGTCGTCACTGTCGTGTTCATTGTCGTCGGGGGATTGCCAGTCACCACTCTCGCCTCCGCTCTCCGTTCCCTCCAGGACTTGCTCTCCATTTGGCATCGAGTACATCTCAGTAAAAATTTGCAAGACAAGGAATTAAACGAGCGTCAGTCAGATCCAAGGGCAGTTACAAATCGGAATAAAAAGGCACTCGGTAACAAGGGACAGACCTTGTCTGGCTTTCTGTCATTGTCGAATGGTGCAACTCTTCTAGACCCCCTGGGGTTGTCTTTGTTTCCCGTGATGCTCCGCAGCCACTGTGCCACCGTCTCCTCGGTGACCTCCTCTGGGTGGACCCGAGCGGTGTCATCACTGCCCGAGTACATCCACATTGGATGATCACGGGCTTGGAGAGGCTGGATGCGTCGACTGAGAAACACCTCCAACAAATCCATGCCGGTCACACCATCACGGACTAATTGAACTACCCGGTCGACTAGCATGGACACCTCTACTTTCTCTGCTGGAGTCACGGACAATGAAGAGGGTTGGCAGACTCGCTCCATGGTGAAGGTCGGAAGGCCAGTCGACTGACCAGGGGTCGGAATATCTCGGCAATAAAACCAGGTCGATTGCCACCCCCTGACTGACTCAGGAAGAGTCATAGAAGGAAAAGTACTCCTACCCCTCATCTGAATCCCTAAACCCCCGCACATTTGGATCACGTGCGTCTTTTCATCAGTCGGATTCGCCTTCTACACTGTTTGAGAGCGGCAGGTAAAGATGTGCTTGAACAGACCCCAATGCGGTCGACAGCCCAAGAAGTTTTCACACAGAGAGACATATGCAGCAAGATATGTGATGGTGTTGGGAGAGAAATGATGAAGTTGGGCACCAAAAAAGTTCAGGAAACCTCGGAAAAAAGGATGCGGAGGCAGAGTGAAACCGCGGTCGACATGAGTTGCAAGGAGGACGCACTCACCCTCCTGCGGCTGAGGCTTGGTCTCGTTCCCCGGCAACCTCCAAGATCCGTGGGCAATCAAACCCACGTCGGCCATGTCTTCCAGATCTTCCTTCTGGATCGTAGATCGAATCCAGTCTCCCTGGATCCAACCAGGAGGCAGACCAGACCTCGACGACGACCCCCGACTCGTCTTCTTGCCCTTTGCCGTCGCCGTCGCCTTCTTCGCGCGCTCCAGGGCCGCCGTCTTGTCCTTTCCCATTGCGGCGGACGGCGTTCGGGCAGGGCGGCGGCGTCGAGAGCAGAGGGAGATGTGGTGGAGAAGCAGAGGAAGAAGAAGGGGAATGAGGCGCACTGTGCAAACACATCGGCCTCGACGCCTTTTATGGGCCCGCTTCCGAGTGGCTGACTCGTGGGCCCAAACGATCCTGTCAAATCCCACAACAGTCGCGCGACCGATACGTGGCGAAAAAGGCGGCGCGAAAATCGAGGCGTCCATATCTGACCACTCCAATTACTGCGGCACGCTCCGTCCCGCGCGCTTTCCCGAAATTTCGAATCCCGTGAGGACCAGGGACTGCAGGGCAACCAGTCGCACCGAAGATTTCTTTCCGTGTCGACACTCGAAGATTGTCAGTTTAGTTCACTCGACGACGGCCTCTGAATGGACCAAGGCGGCTGAAACCAGATTGAAGCTTCAACATGAGTCGCAGACTCTGATGAAATACCTCCGAAGTATGGAATCGAATCGGAGTCAACTTCAACTCTTTCTCCACTCGGACCTCAATCCATCCGGGGGCTAATGATGACAACATGTACCTAGGGTAGGGTCATAGGCCTGACCTAGATACCCTACCCAAGGACGCTGCCCTAGAGTCGAAGACATTCAAAATGCAACAGAAGAAACCGACTGAGTTCACCTTGGAGTGCAATCCACTCGACCAGTTATGTCACTCGGAAACCCCAATTCCACTCGACCAAGATGAAGTCACTCGACCATACAAGAAACCACTCGGAGTACAGAAGACCTAGAGTCACTCAGGATGGCAACGGTCAGGCATTACTCTGTAGTGTTTAAGGTCATTTATAGCTCTTTATAGCTGGCGTTACCAGTAACACCCTGTCTTAATGAACATTGAACTCTGTGTAACGTGGGACGGCTGGGGTCCTGGCGCACTCTATATAAGCCACCCCCCTCCACTGGCACAAGGGTTCGCACCCCCTGTAACTCTCACGCATAATCCAGTCGACCAAGCCTCCGGGCACCGAGACGTAGGGCTGTTACTTCCTCCGAGAAGGGACTGAACTCGTACATCTTGCGTGCACAACCTCACCGTAGTTAGGATCCTGCCTCCTCCAACGTACCCCCTATTCTTACTGTCAGACTTACACCCATGACACTTGTCGCTCCGCTTTTCATTTTTCTCCATGATACGATGTTACAAAACTCACGGGACCCTGCTACGTATATATAGGTAGCAGCCGACCAACCTTTTTCAAACCTACTCATACACGTAGAATTCCTACAGGACTCATGCTAGTGCACAGAAGTTGACTCCAATACGTACTACTACACGGCAGCCGGCAAAGTAGCATCTAACTAGCACTTGCCTGATCCTAATTAGACTTAAACTCAACCAGCAAGATAGCCTAGCACTAGTAGAAAACGGGCCTTTAATCCCGATTCGTAAGGGCCTTTAGTTTTGGTTTTCTAATCGGGACAAAACGATCAGGACTAATGCCCACCACTTTTAGTCCCGATTGTGTTTCACAATTTAATCTCTAATCACTCCTCCTCACTGCTCCAGCGTGGAGCAGTCATTCTAAATCGTCTAACCTCCCAGCCAGTCACCCATCCTCTCACTACTCCATCCTAAGCACGCTTAGTACCGGTTGGTGGGGACTAAAGAATTTTTTTTAATTTTTTTGATTTTTTTAGTTTTTTTTTTATTTTCAAATTTCTGAATTATTTGACAATTTAATCTCTAATCACCCCTCCTCACTGCTCCAGCGTGGAGCACTTATTTTAAATCATCTAACTTCCCGACCGGTCACCCATCCTCTCACTACTTCATCCTAAGCACGCTTAACTTCCCAGTTCTATTTCCCCTAGTTTCCAAGTCTGCACGTTTTGTTTTCCTGACAATAGTAACCTATCAATCCTATTAACCCTTAGGTCTTGATGTCACATGATTTAATTTTTTGAATTTCAAATAATTATTAAAATAAAATAAGTAATAATAATATTGAATTTCAATGAAATTAAAATAAGTAATAATATATATTTTTCATTTTTTTGCCATTTATTCATTTAATATGGCATAATTTATATCTTTAAATCTGTAAATCAACATTCGACAAATAATATATCCATTATTATCAGAAAATGTGAGGAATCCAAATATGACATCATTAATTTTTAAAATTATTTCTCATATGCTGGAATCAATTGCTTCTTCGTGATGTGATTAGGATGAGAACTAATGAGCTTTCTATGTTTGGCTAAACACAAGTGCCTGATCTGGATTCATTGATAAAATAGTTATAATTTGTTGATCCGGTACTAGCTCAGGTATAAAATGGTGAACCCCTGAATCACTATATACAATGTCTGTCCAGTTGCAGCAACTGCTGTTATTTGATTTTAGGAGTTGAACTTGAGCATTAAGTCACACTTTCACCGTTTGAGGTTGAAATTATTATTCTAAAAAATAATAATTATTTAGTAACACTAATATTTATTGAATAACTTTTTCTTTCTTTCATAATTTGAGAATTCTAAAAATTTGCAAAACGGCCTACGGCCGTCGAAATTGAAACCGGCTTCTCGTGCTGAACATTTTGATATATTCTACGTTTTTTTATATCGTATGCAAAAGTTACAGCCGTTTTACTTTTTCATAACACCTTTTTGCAAAACATGTCAAAATTTATGTTTTTTAATTTTCCTAACTAGTAGATGTAGTAACATAACTACATCTCGAAGGATTTTAATTTTTGAAGTTTTTATCCTTTTCTTTTGTTTTTTTCAAAACTGAAATGGCGATAGGGGGGGGGGGGGGGGGGTGGTAGAGTTTGAAAATTGCAGAACCCCTTTAGTCCGGGTTGGTGTCCAGCCAATCCTACCGTCAACTACATCTGCTAGCACCGTCCCAGCTAGAGTCACAACTAAGGTTACTACAACATGTTAAAATCTACAGAAAGAACTAACTAGAAATAATTAAAAAACAATTAAATGACTAAAACAACTATATAAGCAAAATAGTACTGTTTTAATTAAAACAACAATTGAATGACTAAAACAACTATATAAGCAAAAATAATTAAATTAAAAACTAATTTTAAACTCAAGTTATTCACAATCTAGGGTTTGAAACAAATTTGAACAAATTTAAATTTAAACCATTCAAATTTAAATACTAATGGCACAAACAGAAACTAGACAAAATTTTGAATGTAATGCAAAAAGAATCACTCAAAAACATCAAATATCCTAAAAGATATAAGCAATTTAAAGAAGAAACTAAAAACAGAAAACAAATGGAAAAACAGAAAAGAAACTTTCAAAAACCTTTAGTCCCGGTTGGAGACATCAACCGGTTGATGTCTCCAACCGGGACTAAATGTTGCGTTTGACCTGGGACTAAAGCTAGCCGAGCAACGTACGGCGTCCTAGCCGCTCGAACCAGGACTAATGCTCACATTAGTCCCGGTTCGTAACGCGACTGGGACTAATGCTTTGATCTGCCTAGGACCAAGCCCCTGTTTTCTACTAGTGTAGCATGGACACTACTAAACTACTCAAGATTATACCTAACAATCTCCCCTAATCTTGACATGTCATCTTCCTCATGCTTTTTCTGATCTTGGCTCGTTGTAGATCATTCCTTGTCGACTCATCTGCTCGCACCACGACAAGATTACCTAGTATAAGTGGCAACTGATAAGTGCAGAACCTTGCAGAAGTCGCGTATACTATTAAGCAATAAATTAATTAGGACTACATATACAGAACAGACGGAAAATAAAGCATCCGGAAATAAACACATTTAATACAGGAGATGCACAAACAAAGCTTCTTAACACAAAAGGGATAGATAGGTTCATAAAATTGAACCTGCTTGCTGGCTAATAAATTATACAATATAGACTAACCTTTTCAGTAATACTCTGGCTGGGCATCACGTAACAAACTGGATAGTAATCATCCATTTCATGGTGAAGATCAGAAAGAGGTCTATGGACATTGACCATTTTCTCAGCAGGTTCTTTCAAATTGGCATTGGGAAGGAAGAAGTGAGCTTCAGCAGCATCATCATCTGGTTGCGGAATGTCAGTGTTGTCCAATACCTTAATTAAGTTGAGGATGTATACATACCAATTATTAGTGAGTAGAGTGATACAAGGAATTAACAGTAAAGGCCAAATGTGTCTCTGTATAAGTTTTACCAGGTTTCTGCCATGCTGGAGTAGGCGGGCAAGGAGCTCGTCGGAGTTGGCCGCCATCCTGAGCGCGACGGCCATTGCCTCCTGCAGCCTGTTGCATTCGTCGCCCGGACGGCTGGAGACGGGCGTCAGCCGGAGACACTCCATGGTGGAAAGAGGTCGGCCAACCGTATAGCTTAACTAATCCGCAAGCATCCTGTACATGTTCGTTCCCTGCCGTGTTGTTCGCTAATTAAGGTTGACGTGCTGCTTGACAGCCATCACATCCTGTTGCTACCATGACAACATGCATATGCAGGCGGATCAAGACTGAACCAACGAACATGCTTACTGCGGACAAGCTGTGGATCTTCACATAGTGATGAACTGATCGACATGATGCAGTAAGGATGATAGGCATGTAATATATCTCAAGGATCGGCAGCGGTAGTAAGACCGGCTCCAGTCAGGAATCGGCGATTCGGCGTCCAGAACATCTGTCCACAGAGAGAGGAGGGAAGGAGAGAAAGAGAGGGCATTTTTCTTTTTATTTCATGGGTGCCCAGTCAGCAGTCAATGTGGTCAAAACCACTTGATTTAGTCAAAACCGAGACTAGGGTAGATTTTTGAACCACATGGTTAGTTCGAGGTGTATGTCGACTGGTTTTGAAGTTCAGGGTTAAATTTTAAACCATGTAGTTAGTTTGGGGTTGAAATGTAGACTTTTCTCATATAAGAACTACATAGTTGTATTTATTGAATATATGTAGCATGCATGGTTGCATTTTGTAGTAGGCATTTTCGCATGCATTGTGGATATTAAAGGTTCATGGTTCTACAAACCAAACAAGCAATAGAAAAAATTCCTAAGAAACGGAGGAATTATCCAAGATTCCTATGGAAATAATTTGAACCAAAGAGAGGCCGGCCCTTATAGTTATGCAACTCAACAATACGGCAATTATAGTTGTTCTGGTCTGGAAGTTAAACACCACAACCATCTAGATTAGATCGTAGACCATTACGTCGGGTCCGCGGCGTGTGTGGGAGTGTGTGCGTGCGTGTGTTGCACGGGGTTGCCTGTGCAAGTGTACACCGTAGGCGTGAGTGTGTGTGCGCTCTGTTGGTGAGGTGAGGGAGCTGGTCGATGGCGATGGCGATCGTGCCGCACGGCGGAGGTGGGGGCTCGGTGTCGATGGCGATGCCGATGCTCACGCAGGACAACTACACGGTGTGGGCGATCAAGGCGCAGGCGATCCTCGATGCTCACACCGTGTGGGAGGCGGTGGCGCCGGTGGGCGACGCGGCGGTGAACGCGAAGAAGTGCAAGACGGCGCGCGCGATGATCCTCGGTGGGCTGCCGGAGGATGTGCTGCTGCAGGTGGCGACGAAGCTCGCCGCCAGAGAGGTATGGGACTCTCTGAAGGTGAGGTTCGTCGGCGCCGATTGGGTGCGGGCTGATTTCGTGCTCAGGGAAAACAGAAAACGCCGTTTGTGGCGGCGGTGGCGTTCGTGCGGTGGCAAACCTCGCTGTGCTCCGTGTCTCCTTCTTCTTTCTGTCGTTCGAGCGCAGCAAGCAGAGAGCGAGAGAGAGGTAGCAGCTAGGGCAAGCTAGGGTTAGGGTTTGGTTCCAACAACCATTACGGCAGTAACACAAATCTGGCCTGTTCTCACATTTTTCATGAACTATTTATGATTAAATGGAACGGCACTGTATACGCACGCCACGAGTATTAGGTAGTAAGTACAACAGACGAAAAAGGGTTTCCCCTCGCTTTATATTATAAAACAAAGCACCAACAACCAACATCCAGAAGACAAGATCGAAGTTCAACAAAAAGAGAAAATAAGTCTGGCTGGGGGCACAGCACAACAAACCCCAATGTCAAATAGCACTAGCTAATCCGGCTCCGGAGGCGGAGGGGGGAGTGGTGGCGCGAGGGCGGAAGCGGTGGAGCGGAGAGCAGCGATGGAGGTGGTGATGTCGTCCCGATGGCGCCGCTTGTTAAGCGGCCGCCAGAGCTGCAAGAAACCGCAAAATTTGTAGATGGCGTCAGTCGTCCGAAGCGGAATCACATGTTCGATCACAAGTTTGTTTCGCACGTTCCAAAGCGTCCATGCTAACGCACTAATCGCAACCCATAGGGCCGGTATCGTCCTACATGGGCAGTCGAGGACCTCCCGGAATAGGTCCGGGAGATTGTCATGGCACCAATTGCCACCAACGGAGTCCCGGAAGAAACTCCACAAGAAGATAGCAGCCGGGCATCGGAGGAATATGTGGTTCGTGTCCTCAGGAACCTCATAAAGAGGACACGTCCCATCACCAGGGCCCATTGCGCTTGCGAACCTCCGTTCCGGAAGGCAAGCGGCCACGCACCCATTGCCATAAGAAGATACGAATCTTCAGAGGCACTCTAATATCCCAAATGAGAGTCAACTCCTGAGGCCCAGGAGTGGGAACCAGGGCCTGGTATAAGGACCTTGTGGAGAAACGCCCATTGGACTCTAAATGCCATGACATGGCATCGGGCTCTAGGGACGGAGTATGTAGGGCGATGCACTCCAGCAACTCCTCCCATTGGCCCTGCTCCTGAGGGCCAAAGGTACGCCTAAAGGCCACACGAGCTAAGTCGTGTAGGGCCGCCCCAACCATGAGTTGGGGGGTGGCACAAATCGAGAAAAGCATCTGGAAGCGCTCCGCGAAAGGCCTCGAGCCCGACCAACGGTCTAGCCAGAAAAGCGTGTTCGAGCCCGAGCCAACACTAATCGAAGATCCAATCCGCAGGACCGGTAGGAGTTGGATGATTGACTGCCAGAATTGTGAGCCACCCACCCTGGGAGCAAAGGTAAGAGAGGTTGGCCCCGCAAGTATTTGTTGCTGATGATGTGGAGCCAAAGACCACCGTCACCGGTCTCGATACGCCATAACCACTTGGAGAGCAAGGCAATATTCATCCGCTTCGAGGATATGACCCCTAGCCCTCCCTGGTCTTTAGGTTTGCATATTTCTGACCACTTAACCATGTGGTATTTCTGCTTATTCCACTTTCCCGCCCAAAAAAACTGGGACTGGTACTTGGCGATCTCCTGATGCAGGGATTCGTGGAGACTTTAGAATCCCATTAGGAACATCAAGAGGCTAATCATAGAGGAGTTGATAAGCACAACCCTCGCGGCCTTCGAAAGCCATCGGCCCTGCCAAGTTTCCACACGGTGCTGAACCTTGGAAACCGTCGGCCGAAGATTCTTCTCCTGGATCCGGGAATCACTAATCGGTAAGCCTAGGTAGGTAGCCGGGAAAGAACCCAATCGGCAATTGAACTTATTTGCAATGCCGAGGGCCTCCTCCGCTGAGTATCCTAAAGTCATGACCTCACTCTTGGCAAAGTTAATAGTGAGGCTAGACATCTCCTGGAAACAAAGCAAGAGGAATTTCAGGCTGGTGATGTCTGCATCCGATCCTTCTATCATCAGGATCGTGTCATCAGCATACTGCAGTTGGGTCAAGCCACCCCCAGGGACAAGATGGGGACAGATACCCCTAATATGCCCTGCCATCCTCGCACGACCAAGGATGGTAGCAAGGGCATCAACCACGAGGTTGAAATGGAAAGCGGAGAAAGGGTCTCCCTGTCGGACACCCTATTTCGTGGGGAAGTAGGGGCCGACGGCCCCATTAATGTTGACCGCCGTGCGACCACTAAAGACTAGTTGCATGACGCAGGCAATCCAATGGGGATCAAAACCGCGATGAATTGATACGTCTCCGTCGTATCTATAATTTTTGATTGTTTCATGCCAATATTCTACAACTTTCATATACTTTTGACAACTTTTTATATTATTTTTTGGACTAACATATTGATTCAGTGCCCAGTGCCAGTTTCTGTTTGTTGCATGTTTTTTGTTTCGCAGAATATCCATACCAAACGAAGTCCAAACGCGATAAAAACTTACGGAGATTTTTTTTTTGGAATATATGTGAGTTTTGGGAATTGGAATCAACGCGAGACGATGCCCGAGGCGGTGGCAAGGGTGGAGGGTGCACCCCAGGGGGTAGGGCATGCCTGGGACCCTTGTGGCCACCCCGTAAGGCGGTTGGTACCCTTCTTTCGCCGCAAAAAAGCTAATATCCGGATAAAAATCGTGTTAAAATTTCAGCCGAAACGGAGTTACGGATCTCCGGGAATTTAAGAAACGGTGAAAGGCCAGAATCTGAGAACGCGGAAACAGAGAGAGAGATCCAATCTCGGAGGGGCTCCCGCCCCTCCGCCGCCATGGAGGCCATGGACCAGAGGGGAAACCCTTCTCCCATCTAGGGGGAAGGTCAAGGAATAAGAAGAAGGAGGGGGGCTCTTCCCCCTCTCTCAGGGTGGCGCCGGAACGCCGCCGGGGCCATCATCGTGACGGCGATCTACACCAACAACTTCGCCGCCGTCATCACCAACTCTCTCCCCCCTCTATGCAGCGGTGTAATCTATACTTAAACATGGTGTTCAATGCTATATATTATTTCCCAATGATGTATGGCTATCCTATGATGTTTGAGTAGATACGTTTTGTCCTATGGGTTGATTGATGATCATGATTGGTTTGAGTTGCATGTTTTGTTATTGGTGCTGTCCTATGGTGCTCTTCGTGTCGCGCAAGCATGAGGGATCCCCGCTGTAGGGTTTGCAATATGTTTATGATTCGCTTATGGTGGGTGGCGTGAGTGATAGAAGCACAGACCCGAGTAAGTTGGTTGTTTGCGTATGGGAGTAAAGAGGACTTGATACCTTATAATGCTATGGTTGGGTTTTACCTTAATGATCTTTATTAGTTACGGATGTTTGCTAGAGTTCCAATCATAAGTGCATATGATACAAGTAGAGAAAGTATGTTAGCTTATGCCTCTCCCTCATATAAAATTGCAATAGTGATTACCGGTCTAGTTATCGATTGCCTAGGGACAAATAACTTTCTTGCGACAAAAAGCTCTCTACTAAAACTAACTTAATTTTCTCTTTATCTAAACAGCCCCTAGATTTTATTTACATGCTCTTTATTATCTTGCAAACCTATCCTATCACACCTACAAAGTACTTCTAGTTTCATACTTGTTCTAGGTAAAGTGAACGTTAAGCGTGCGTAGAGTTGTATCGGTGGTCGATAGAACTTGAGGGAATATTTGTTCTACCTTTAGCTCCTCGTTGGGTTCGAAACTCTTACTTATCGAGAAAAGCTACAATTGATCCCCTATACTTGTGGGTTATCACGAATCATAACTTCCCAAAGGAAGGACCAATGAACCGTATCATAAGCCTTGTGAAGGTCAATCTTGAAGAACACCGCACGAAGGTGTCTTCTTTTGACCTCGTGAAGGATCTCATGAAGCACAAGAACCCCGTCTAGAATGTACCACCCCTTCATGGATTGATTGGGGTGGTGCAGCCTAGGCGCTATGAGGGCTGCCCTAGTGGCGTACCCTTTGGCCAGGATACGGAAAATCACATTGATCACCGTGATAGGATGGAATTGTCGAATGTCTGAGGCCCCTTGGACCTTCGGGATAAGCGAAATAATCCCGTAGTTCAGCCGGGAGATATCAAGAGTACCTCTCGAGAACTCGAGGAACAGAGCAAGGACCTCACGCTTGATGGATTGCCAGAACACTTGGAAGAAGCGAACAGGCAAACCATCCGGTCCAGGGGCGGAGGATGGGTTCATGGATTTAACAACGGACTCGATCTTAGAGTCCTCAAACGGGGCCAACAGGTTATCATTCTCCTGGAGAGAAACCAACTGATCCCCTATCCACAGATCCTCGGCTAAGGCGATGCCCCCTCTGGGGTGCTTTGCAAATAGTGCCTTATAAAAGCCATCAACATGACGACGGAGTTCATCCGGGTCCTGTATCAAGTGATCCCCATCCCATAAGAGGGGGATGGTACAATGCCTACGGCGGCCATTCGTGATGGCCTGGAAATATGCCGTATTGGCATCACCAAAGAGGATCCAGTTCATGGATCCTTGCTTCCTCTAGTATTCCTCCTCATTGGAATAAATATTCATCAGTGAGTCCTCCAAACTATAACGGAGAGCCCACTCCTCAGGGTTGAGACCGGCGCTATCTGTGCGAAGATCTAGGGCCTGGATCTTAGCCAAGATGGCGGCCTTTCGGACCCGAAGATCCCTGCCAACGTTCGTGCCCCAACCTTTCATGAACTGCCGAGAACGCTTAGCGAGATAGTGCCAATCGTCTAGGACAGACATCGCTCTGTGCGGCTCGGCTCTCGCCGCCTCCCAACGCTGCTTGACCGCGGGGATGAAGCCTTCCTGCCGGAGCCAGAAGGATTCAAACCGAAACCGAGGAGGGGGTCGGGGGCGCTCGTCAACCGACGATAGCATCAGAGGGACATGGTCAGAGCCAATGCGTGTGATCGCCTTGAGAGTAGCTAAAGGGAACCTAAGTTCCCAATCCGGGGATATAAATACCCAGTCAAGAACGCTCTGGGTGGGGGCCACCTGTCGATTAGTCCAGGTGAATCTAGCGCCCACCCTATCAAGTTCATGTAGCCCAAGATCAGCCACCCACTCATTGAACCTCTAGATGCTGGATAGGTCAATTCTAGCATTACTCTTATCCTCCGCCGAGCGGAGGAGGTTCAAGTCCCCTCCCACAACAACGGGAAGGGAGGCCGAACCTATCTTGAGGTGAAGCTCCTCAAGAAAGGCCGGAGAGCGACGATGGTCAGCAGGGCCGTAAACCACTATCACCTCCCATTTGAAGTTAACGGCCCGCTCCCAGATCTCCATGCTGACAAAGAATTCACCACGGTCCATAGACCCAACGTCAAAGGTGGTATCCTTAACACCAAGAAGGATACCACCGGAGTGGCCAGCCACTCCACCAGATGGCAGCCAGTGCCATGCAAACAAATGCCTACTAAGGCCCTCAAGTTCAGCCAAGGAGAATTCAGTACGCATCGTCTCCTGGATCACCACAATATCAATGGCTTCCTCACGCATGTATTCAATTAGCTGCCGACAATGGCCATTATGGCCAAAGCCGTGTAGGTTCCAGAATAACGCACACATCTACTCGGATCTCCCTAGCCTGGAGGGACACAATCAGTTCTAGGGCAGGACCCTTTTCCCCCACTTAAAACTATCGCCGAATCAATCGCAATCTTAGCGAGGTATCCCAAAGGTACACCCGCTAGCGCCGAGAAGGAATCATCACAGGTATCATCATCAATAGAAGGGTGTGTAGTACTAGAAGACGGACCTGCATCGAGGTTACGGGCATCGGCCCGACGAAGGGCCTTCTCCACCACGTTGGGAGTCGCCCCGCCTGTCTGCGCAGAACCCAAGCAAGAGCTCTTCTGCGTGGAAGACGGTGGAGAGGAAGCCAACCGAGGGTGCCCCTTGGCGCGAGGAGGTCGAGTTGACGATGCGGCCGTCTCGGCGTCCGGGTCAGCCAACCCCAAGGACGACACCACCACCGAAGTCGGAGCAGCTGGAGTCGGGGCGTCCGGAGCCGAGGCAGGGAGGTGAATAGGAGATGCAACCCTAGGGGAGGAGGGAGGGCACACGGCCAGGCTCACGTCACTGCCGTCCTCGTCACCGAAGGAAATCACCGGGGAGGAGAGGGGCAGGGCAAGTGATGAGTCCGGCGGGATAGTCGACTCGGCCTCCAGAATGGCCGCGATGGCCTCCAAGTCTTCCCCCTCCTGAAGGATCTCCGCCTCAGAGGCCGACCCCAACGGTCTCGCCGTAGAGGGGTGGGTTGGGGAGGCGCCGTGGGCTGGACAGTCCTCGTCCCTCTCTCAGAGAGCTAGGGGAGCGGCTGCGGCTGCGGCTCCGAGCCCGACGACGATGGTGGTCTGTTTCACCACCACCCCCATAGCGGCCAGGATCAGAACCCCCACCATCCGTCGGGCCTAGAGGGGCAGCAGCCGGAGCCTCCTCCACAGAGATGCAAAGATCGTAGCCGGTGTCGTTGAAGAAGAGACGGTGAAAGGATCGAGGAGAGGTGTCTAGAGGGGGGGTGATTAGACCCTCAACAAGCAAAAGTAGCAGTTTTTAGGTTCTTCAAGTTGAGGTGGAGTTTTAGCACAAGTTTAAGCATTCGCAATACATTTCATGCAAGCATGACAAGAGTTTGAGCAGTGGAAAGAGTAAAGCATGCTATTTCCAACAAAGCAAAGGGATGGGATTGGAGTGTGCAAACACAATGAAGACACGGAGATTTTTGGCATGGTTACGATAGGTGGTGCTATCTTACATCCACGTTGGTGGAGACTTCAACCCATGAAGGGTAACGGCTGCGCGAGCCCACGGAGGGCTCCACCCACGAAGGGTCCACGAAGAAGCAACCTTGTCTATCCCACCATGGCCATCGCCCACGAAGGACTTGCCTCACTCGGGTAGATCTTCACGAAGTAGGCGATCTCCTTGCCCTTACAAACTCCTTGGTTCAACTCCACAATCTTGTCGGAGGCTCTCAAGTGACACCTAACCAATCTAGGAGACACCACTCTCCAAAAGGTAATAGATGGTGTGATGATGATGAACTCCTTGCTCTTGTGCTTCAAATGATAGTCTCCCCAACACTCAACTCTCTCTCACAGATTTGGTTATGGTGGAAAGATGGTTTGAGTGGAAAGCAACTTGGGGAAGGCCTTAAGATGACACTCTTTAGGGGCCACTTGATATTGTGCACACATGCACACACTTAGCATAATATCGGGACGGGAGGCACATAGATATAACAATGAACCAATCATAGAGCGGTAAACCTTTTGGTCAACCGGTTTGCCATCCTTAGTCAAGTCAAGATGTCCACTAGTAGGCATGGGTGTTTTCATACCTTTGCTCTCTTGCATATTGAACTTCTTGAATAAGTCCTTGGTATACTTTGTTTGGGAAACAAAGGTACCCTCCTTAGTTTGCTTGATTTGCAAACCAAGAAAGAATTTGAGTTCACTCAACATAGACATCTCAAACTTCTCCGACATTAGCCTTCCAAACTTTTCACTAAAATGAGGGTTAGTCGAACCAAATATGATATCATCCACATAAATTTGGCACACAAATAATTCACCATTAACCCTTTTAGTAAAAAGTGTAGAATCAATTTTTCCAATCTCGAAGCCTTTTTCAATAAGAAACTTAGTCAAGCATTTATACCATGCTCTAGGAGCTTGTTTGAGACCATAAAGTGCTTTGTGAAGTTTGTAAACATGATTAGATTTCTTGGGATTAACAAAGCCGGGAGGTTGTTTAACATAGACTTCCTCCTCAATTTCTCCATTTAGAAAGGCACTTTTAATGTCCATTTGGTATAGAGTGATATCATGGTGATTGGCATAAGCAAGTAAGATGCGTATGGACTCAAGTCTAGCAACGGGGGCATATGTCTCACCATAGTCCATACCTTCGACTTGAGTGTAACCTTGGGCGACGAGACGGGCCTTGTTGCGTACAACTTGTCCATCTTAATCTTGCTTATTCCGAAACACCCATTTGGTTCCAATGACATTGTGCTTTTCATCGGGCTTTTCAACAAGCGTCCATACTTGATTCCTCTCGAAATTGTGTAGCTCTTTATGCATAGCGTTCACCCAATCCGGATCATCAAGAGCTTCTTCAACCTTCATAGGTTCAATGTTAGAAATGAATGAGTAATATTCACAAAAGTTAGCTAAGCGAGACTTAGAGTGAGTAATTCTCCCGGTTTGAATATCATCGAAGATTTGTTCGACGGGATGATCTCTTGAGACTCTTGCTCTAACTCGTGAGATCTTTTGTTTGGGTCGGGGTGGAACATCCTCTTCATTGTCTTGTTCTTCCTCTTGTCTATCTTCATTGTTGTTGGCGTTGATGTTCTCTTGTGGAGGTGGAGAAGTAGGTCGACGAGGTTCATCTTGTTGTACTTCTGCGTCTCCTTCATCTTGATGTGTTCCACTTGTGGATGCCTCCAAGTCAACTTGTGGTTCACCTTGGTGTGAAGTTGAGGCTTCCACTTGAACGGACGAGGTACTCTCCTTCACCTCCGTTGGGCGAATCTTGCCAATAGATAAGTCTTGAATCTCTTCCGAAGGGTCTTTGTCTCCTACATCAATTGGCAATTGCTCTACTTGCGAGCTGTTAGATTCATCAAACTTCACATCTACCGTCTCTTTAACCTTTCGGGTGAAATTGTTGTAGACACGGTAAGTGTGAGAGTTTGAGCCATAACCGAGTAGGAAACCTTCATGAGATTTAGGGGCAAATTTCGAACGACGATGTTTATCAAGAATGTACCACTTTGAGCCAAATACTCGAAAGTATCCAACTTGGGGTTTGTTACCGGTGAGAAGCTCGTATGCCGTCTTGCCAAGAAGCTTGTGAAGATATAGTCGATTTGTTGCATGACAAGCTGTCTCAACAGTTCCGCCCAAAAGTGTTTTGGCGTCTTGTATTCATCAAGCATCGTTCTTGCCATCTCAATGAGTGTCCAGTTCTTCCTCTCAACAATTCCATTTTGTTGAGGTGTGTACGTAGCCGAGAACTCATGTGGAATCCCTTCTTCGTCAAGAAAGGTATCCACATTGGCGTTCTTGAACTCCGTTCCATTGTTGCTGCGAACCTTCTTGATTTTTACTTCAAATTGATTTTGGGCCTTCCTAGCGAAGTTCTTGAAGATCTTTTGGACCTGCGATTTATCATCAAGAAAGAACACCCACGTAAATCTTGAAAAATCATCAACAATGACTAAACCAAACGAGTTACCACCGAGACTCTTGTAGGCGTTGGGACCAAAATGATCCATGTGGAGTAGCTCAAGCGGTCTTCTCGTGGTCATAATGTTCTTTACGGGATGACTTCCTCCAAGTTGTTTTCCTGCTTGACAAGCACTGTAAAGTCTATCCTTGTCAAATATAACATCTTTAACACCAAGGATATGATCACATTTAATAAGCTTATCAAGATTTCGCATGCCCACGTGACCTAACCTTCTATGCCACAACCAACCTTTGGAAGATTTAGCAATTAAGCAAGTTCTAGGTCGAGCTCTTTTAGTGAAGTCAACAATGTATAGATCACCTCTACGTATACCGGTAAAGACCATACTATGATTATCTCTTCGAAACACTTGGCAGTCTACTTCAGTGAATAGAACATTGATACCAAAATCGGCTAGTCTAGATACAGAAAGTAGATTGTAGCCAAGAGATTCAACGAGCATAACATTTTGGATGGAGCTGTCATGTGAGATGGCCACCTTACCAAGGCCAACCACCTTACCCTTTGAGTTATCACCAAAAGTGACATACTTTCGAGGGCCGTCGTTTTCAGCAAGCTCACGAAACATATCCTTGTCTCCGGTCATGTGATCGGTACATCCACTATCAAGAACCCATTCCTTTCCTCCAGCCGTGTAACCACGAAGGTTAGCCATAAGACCAAAGTGTCTCATAGACTCATCAAGATCAAGGTCACTATCATCATCCTCGTCATAATATCTATGTTCAACATCATCATCATATGAATGATCATTACCTAGAGAAGGTAATTCATTAGATTTATAACCAAGACAATGTTCATCTTTATGAATTCTAATGACTTGAGAGATCATGTTACTAATGATTCCAACATCTCCTTTGGCATGCATGAGGTCACGAAGCTCAAATAGACAATCACCAAACTTAAGATCACTAGAATTCATCTTATTTAAAGCAATGGACTTTTGAAGAATCTCATCTAGATTTTTCAAGGAATAGTTTGGAAAGCGTTTCTCGAGGTATCTTCATATATTGTAAGCACATTCAAGTGTAGGCAAGCATACAATCAAGTTTCTAGGCAATTCTCTAATGATAAGATTAACAGTTCTAAGATTGCGGATCATGTCAAGAGACTCATCGGGGGTAGGATGCAAAGGATCAATAGGAGGTGCACAAGGACAAGTAATATACTTGTCCAAATTATATTCATTGAAAATCTCAAGCATCTCATTTTTCCAAGCATGATAGAACTCTCCATCAAGTATAGGTACTCTACGTCTAATACTCCCAATCGTAGAATCATCCATCTTCCTCCAATGGTGATTAAACCAAAGCAATGGAGACCAATGCTCTGATACCAATTGAAAAGATCGAGAAGAGGTGTCTAGAGGGGGGTGATTAGACCCTTAACAAGAAAAAGTAGCAGTTTTTAGGTTCTTCAAGTTGAGGTGGAGTTTTAGCACAAGTTTAAGCATTCACAATACATTTCATGCAAGCATGACAAGAGTATGAGCAGCGAAAAGAGTAAAGTATGCTATTTGCAAGAAAGCAAAGGGATGGGATTGGAGTGTGCAAACGCAATGAAGACACATAGATTTTTGGCGTGGTTCCGATATGTGGTGCTATCGTACATCCACATTGGTGGAGACTTCAACCCACGAAGGGTAACGGCTGCGCGAGTCTACGGAGGGCTCCACCCACGAAGGGTCCACGAAGAAGCAACCTTGTCTATCCCACCATGGCCATCGCCCACGAAGGACTTGCCTCACTCGGGTAGATCTTCACGAAGTAGGCGATCTCCTTGCCCTTACCAACTCTTTGGTTCAACTCCACAATCTTGTCGGAGGCTCCCAAGTGACACCTAACCAATCTAGGAGACACCACTCTCCAAAAGGTAATAGATGGTGTGATGATGATGAACTCCTTGCTCTTGTGCTTCAAATGATAGTCTCCCCAACACTCAACTCTCTCTCACAGATTTGGCTATGCTGGAAAGATGGTTTGAGTGAAAAGCAACTTGGGGAAGGGTAGAGATCAAGATTCTTGTGGTTGGATTGTAATGTCTTGATCTCAACACATGAGTAGGTGGTTCTCTCTCAGAAAATGAGTAGTGGAAGTGTAGGCACGTTCTGATGGCTCTCTCTTTTGAATAGAGAAGGGGGTGGAGGGGTATATATAGCCTCCACACAAAATCCAACCGTTACACACATTTGACCCAACTCGGTCAGACCGAATAGAAGAACTCGGTGAGACCGATTTAGTTCAAAATGTGAACGTTAGGATTCTCGTTGGGACCGACATGATCAACTCGGTGGGACCGATGTGCAAGGGTTAGGGCAAAACCTCATCTCGGTGTAACCGATTGCATGAACTCGATGGGACCGATTTCAGCAATGAGTTAAACAGAGAGTTGGTCAGGCAAACTCGGTGGGACCGATTGCATATTTTTGTGAGACCGAAATAATTACAAGAGGCAACAGAGAGTTTGCAGGGCCATCTCGGTGAGACCGAGATCCTGATCGGTGAGACCGAATTGATTAGGGTTTCTGGTAGTGGCTATGTCAAAGAAACTCGGTGGCGCCGGATAGATCAAATCGGTAGGGCCGAGTTTGACTTTAGGTTTTGGACATATTTGGAAATGAGAAAGTGGTTGAGGGTTTTGGAGCATATCACTAAGCATTTTGAGCAAGTAGACCATTAAGCAACACCTCATCCCCTTTTAATAGTATTGGCTTTTCCTATGGACTCAATGTGATCTTGGATCACTAAAATAGAAATGAAGAGTCTTGAGATTTTGCCAATCTTTGTCCTTAGTATCTTGAAGGGGTTCCACATCCTCTTGTTCATGTCACGCCATTATTGAACTTTCTGAAATATACTAGATGAAGATATTAGTCCAACAAGAGATATGTTGACATTAATTACCAAAATCACCCAGGGAGCACTTGTGCTTTCAAGCGGACAGTCGTCTGAAGCTTAGTCGGATCGGGATGCTTGACCTTGGCACGGACAGCAGGGCCACGGAGGAGAGAGGCCGCGTCCACCTCAATGACCTTGCCAAGAAGGCGGGACATGTTGCGAATGGCCCGCTCCATCCCCCCGAGATCGAGATGAGGGCCATCAAGGACGGAGGGGCCTCCTCCATGGCCAGATCCATCTGGAAGAAGCCCAGGTCGTCGAGGGCGTAGCCGTAGAGCATAAGCTCCCCATCACCTGCAGAGTCCGGGCACAGCAGCGCCGGGCGGTCAGACCGCCTGCATTTGAAGCAGGCGTGTGGCTGTGAGCAGCCCACCTGGCAGTGCCCGGCCACCCCACAGTTGAAGCACACGACGTCCCCAGAGGTCGGAGGTGCCGTGGCCGCAACAGGAGGCGTCGGGGGGAGGTGGGTCACTGAGGAGGACTGCCCACTAGCAGGCCCATTGCGCTGGCCACCCATCTTCTTCTTCTTCTTGGCGAATGTGCCACGGTTAGTCCGGTTGTTGGAGTCGGCCGGAGGAAGCTGGGCTTGGCGGCGGGGAGGGTTGTAGCGGCGCGTCGGGGAGGCATCATGGCGCACCGGACGGGCAGGAGACCGGGAGCGGCGAGGCGACATCCGCCGGTCCGGCTCACGGCCCCGGTCACGCCACTGCTCCGGGGAGCGCTCCCGAGGGCGAGCGTCTCGGCGGCTGCCACCTTCCTCGGAAGCCGCCCCTTTGCCAGCATGCGGTTTCGAAGGTGCCAGTTTTGGAAAATAAGTAGGCAAACTTTCATAGATAGATAATATATATTTTTCAGAGAGACAACGCTGCTCCATTACTTATACTGGAATGAAACCAAAGCATCTTACACATCAGCTCAGAGAACAGTCCAGCAAAGTCAAACTAGCTACCAAAATGTAAATAAGTGGTGCCAGAGGCCTAATGAGATGATACCACTTGGTCATCTATCTATTATATTATTAAAGCGATAGAAAACGTGCGGCTTAGATGTAACAACAGAAAAATAGGTAAAAAGAACTGCTATGTTTTAAATCGTAGAAGTACGTATAAGCATGTCTCCTTATCCAGTACGTTTATAGCTAGCCTAAAAGGGATGAGTCTGACTGGAAAAAAAAACCGCCAGGCGAATCTGACGGACTAGCCAAACACGATGGATTCATATGCATCAGGCAAGCTGGAGAGTCCAGACCCAATACACACATAATAAAATCAAGCAAGCTGGAGAGTGCGGACGCAATACATATAGGCAATGTGATATTTTTTTACCTGAACTCATCATTAAGCGCTAATGAAAGATATTGCCGCCAGCGGAATTTTATATTTGTGGGCCAAGCAGAGGTTGAAGCCCAGCGAAAAAACATACATGTGTTTTTTTATGCTCCACTACGTTATTACATACTAATCAAAGGAACTAGCATCCAACTCTATTTTTCCGATGCCAGCACTTGCTAATCTGCAAGAAAGAACCAACACGATTCGTATGCTAATTACAGTTGATGGTGCATGAAACATCAGCAAGAAAGCAAAGACCAACCTTTTTTTTATGTAGCACATCTTAATTTGTACGCGTGAGCGAAACAGATTCAAGCATGCTAATTACATCATGGTGAATTGGTGATGTTAGAAACAGTAGCAAGCATACGCTTTTTTTGTTCATTAGCCACATGCATGGTCTTTAATTAGCACATAATTTAGTGATTACGAGCATGTAGTGGAAGGAGAGATAAGAAATATGTGACTGTGCAATTGAAATATTAATAAACATTATAAAAGCCCAAAAATAAGCGACTTTTTCTTTTGCGGCAACACACATAGACGTTCAACATACAATAATTTAAAACTATACAGCGTGAAAATTTAGTGAACAAAAAAAATACAAGAACAAATGCATCATGTTTTTTCTTAGGAGGTCTGTTTGACACATAATTTGTTATTGCTTCGATTGATTAGGAAAATGCAGTAGGACGATAACTAAGACAAATATGGTTGGGCAATCGGAGATACGTAAATTAAAAATAACAGTGCGGAAAAAGGTATAGCTAGGTGTTCACTATAAATAAAATAATATAAACTATGTAGCATTATATAAATTATGTAGCGGAAGACAAGGCCCAATGGTTAGTAGGAAGACAAATATTTTTGCATAAGGCATATATGCCCAATAATTTTAAATGTGGTATATAGGGATTTCGGCAAGGTGAACCGGTAATTAGGAGATAATGAAACAACAACAAACTGTCTACCGAATGGAGAAACTAGACCCTTAACGAAACCTGGTGAAACATCCCATGCATGCAGGTGACGTTGTTAGAGAAGCACATGCCAAGATAGTCAAACAATCATGAACTTCAAAAGGCCAAAAATATGTTGATTTAAGATAAAACTGATGTGTTCTCAGTTGATCACGGCTAATTGTGATTGTTATTTTTTTAACACATAGTAGATAAATTTTTATGATGTTGATAAAGAAAGGCCCGGCGTGATGGTCCAAAACTGCCACGAAAACATTTTTGGTTGAAAGATGGTTTTACAAGACAGAAGTGATCTGTCACAAGCAATTTCTTATTTTATAGTGTTCCCAAGTGTCAAAAAGTACCAGCGGGATGAGTTAATAGCCATGATTTCGCTTTGGCGATTAGTGTCGGGCTAAAAAGCTTTAATTTCATCTCATCCCAAGTGAAAGCATTTGATTTAAATATCACGCGTATTTCATCCAATAGCTTTTATTGTTGGTATGGATCCTCCATACTGTCATATGTAAGGTTCGAGTATTGAATAAAAAGAGTTTAAAAAACAGTATTTGCCAACAATAGTGCACTTCGTATAAATATTTGTATTATTTTTCTTCTACAATTTGTGATATACCATTGCTACTTTGATAAAAAAAAAAATTAAATTGGAACATCTGGCGGCTAGGGGAGATAATGGAAGAGAAAGCAATATTGTGGGCACAATAAAATAAGGTAGCAAGTTATGATGACTGGATTTTTTTTTAGAGAATTGGAGTAAGATGAGAAGACATCCATGCATGTGGATCATGTACGATATAGCACTGATAGGAAAACATAATTGCAATGTGGCAAGTGATAAGGCAGGGGATTGAATGGATACTAAAGTTCATATAAAGCCATGAATATTACATATTTCTTAAATAACATAAAAAATTGTGACAAAGTATTAAGAAATGAGATAAAAGAGTATTTGGTCTTTCAATGTCACACGTCCAGATGTTTGACACCAACTTAGTACAAAATTGGAAACTACATAACAATAGATAGAAAATCTAGCCGCGCAAATGCGCGGGTCCCCCGGCTAGTTAATGCTGAAAGCGCCATGTCATCAGAGCTGGATGTGTTCATCTGGTGGCTTGACACGACAAGGTGGGGCGTCTTGAACTCGTCGGACACAGTCCTGACGTTCCGCACTTCCACAAACGGCCAAGAGCAGCGTGTCCCCGCGGATCCACAGGTGTTCGACTTGTAAGGGGAACAGTTTGCCTGGGAGGCGCTGAAGCTGCACCGGAGCATCTACTGGGTAACAAGGACGGCACAAAGATCTCTGCTGTAGCCTTGCAATCCCTGATGCCTCCTACTTCTAATCTTGCAACTTCTACCGTCGCATTGTGTGAATATATTAGATCGGCACCGATGGGAACACACCAAGAAAAGCATCGTCAAAACACATCTTCCTTCACTTCCTACTCACTAGTGAGTTGTGTTATGAAGAAATAAGTACCCTAGCTTCTCTCCTCCAAATTTTAAGGAGGGTAGCTATGGCTTGCACTGAGCAAAGTGCTGGGACTGTGGGAAAAAGTAGCCGAAATCACTCTTTAGTGGTCGACCGACCTTACTAGCTAGTAGTAGTATATTGAGACACTGCAGATGTATATATAGGTCCATGTCATGCCTATTATTAAATGCAGGACATGGTTGGTTGGAGGATTTGGATTCTCTTTAAATCAAGGACTTTGGCATGATTGCATTTTGCAGCATCTTATGAGTTGTGACTGAAAAATGTACAAACTGGAAACTATACGATCCCTAAATGGCCAAAGGACTCACTAGGTAACCATTTAAACAAAACCCACCATTTAGATGGATTTTCCTATAAACGCCCAATCTAACTTATCTATGATTATGCAAGGTAGACTTACTTTTTTGCATATAATATGCCCAACTTTACATGTATATAATTTATGAGTTAATTACACTTTTGGTACGTGGCTTACTGTGCGTGTCTCTGTCATCAACTTTTTTTGCCGCTCCACCGGTTATTAAAAAATTTGTTGAACCCCAAATATTATTTTACATCATTCAGAAATATTTGTTCAAGTGATATTCGAGCTAACCATCGCCTTGACATCCCAGGGTCGACTTTCCCCGTTTGCAGAAACGCTAACTTTTTGGCGTTGAATAACCTTTTTTTAAGAAAGAATGGACGATGTGGGTTAGCCATGCCTCGAACACGCACTCTTCTGATTAAATAACATGGCGAGCTGACCGCTTGAGCGGGAGAAAGTTTACAGTCTATGTATTAAACATTATATATTTATACGGTAAAACATTCTGAATTCAAATTTCATTTAAAAAATTTGAACGAAAAAATATCGGAAGATTCAAGATTTTCCGGAAACTGTTTTGTTCGGTCCCTCCCAAAAAAAAAGAAAATTGAGAAAAAAATCTTGTTCAAACCCCTGAACAGCGTTTATTTTGACTTCAAATCAGTTGATCGGCTAAATAGTATAAATGATGTCTATCTATATTTTAATTGATAATTAGGTGGTGGTGTAGTGGATGGTGCCATACCTATGCTAGCCCACGTTCTGAGCTTCGAATCCTATTGTGGGCACTATTTTACAATATGTTTCTATTTCTTTCATTGCCACTGACAAGTGGGACCCACATGCAGGCATGGGAGAGCTAACATGTGCAGAGCAGAAATGTACTCGAACGTACCTAAAAAACAAGTTGTAGGCCCTTGTTATTTTTCAAGTTTATGCATGAATTTGTACATCCAATGCTAGTTTATGTGCCAAAAGTGTAATTAACTCATAGTTTATCATGTTTATGTGCCAAAAGTGTAATTAACTCATAGTTTATCGTCACTCTATCAGAAAAATCTGGACCAGTAAATATCCAAACGCTTGTGCATGCCTCCACGAAATTCCGTGCATACTGGTCACAAATTGATTTTGTAAAGAAACTGTGCGAATGAACAGTAATCAATCGCTGTTGATGGATGTCGATGATGTACATATTTATATCCTGGAAGGGACGGGTCGCACAGGCGCGACCTTAACAAGCGATGGATCGAAAGAATGCGTCCGTTACAATAGGGCGTGACCCATCGGGAGAGAAACCACACATCGGTTTTGCTAAGTAGGGATTTCCTTTAATTAAACTAATTAATTAATCCTAACACTTCCCCTAATCTCTGCTTCAATTATTCTTGTAAACATCATCAACATCTTGATCATCATCATCATCATGATCAGTCTCCTCCAAAAACCCTGTAGGAAAAATATGAGGAGATATGTACAATATGCCATCAAAAACTCCTTCCAAAAACCCAGTGGGAAAATAAGGAGAAACCGACATATCACAATGCCTGCATTACTATTGCCTCATTAAAAACCTTCCATAAAAAACCATTTAGGAAAAACTTATAAAGGAAAAGAGTGCAATATCAAAGATCAGAGGGTCACAAACAGATTATCATTCAGGGAGACACTCCCCCTGAACTTTGCAAGTCCCGAAGTCGTTTCATACCAATTCCATTGATGTACTTCTCAAATAAAGAACTTGGTAATGACTTTGTAAACAAATCAGCAAGATTATCACATGACTTCGTTTGCAAAATATTTATCTCCCCGGTCTGCTGTAACTCATGGGGATAAAATAACTTAGGAGAAATATGCTTTGTAATATTACTCTTTATATAACCTGTTTGCATTTGTGTAATACATGCAACATTATCTTCATAGATAATAGTGGGTGATTGCAATGATCCAATCCCACTTGAACTTTCAATAAAGTTAATCATTCTTCAAAGCCATGCACATTCACGTGATGCTTCAAACAAAGCAATAATTTCAGAATGATTCGTGGACGTAGCCACCAGAGTTTGTTTTGTCGACTTCCAAGAAAAGGCCGTACCTCCACTCAAGAAGACAAAACCAGTCTGTGATCTGGCATTATGGGGATCCGATAGGTATCCAGCATCACAATATCCCACCATGGTCTTATCTTGATGTTTCTGATAGAACAAACCAAGATCTTTGGTGGCTTGAAGATATCTGAAAATGTTCTTCACACCAACCCAATGCCTCTTTGTTGGTGATGCACTGAATCTAGCCAATAAATTTACTGCAAATGATATATCAGGCCTGGTGCAGTATGCTAGATACATTAGTGCTCCAATAGCACTGAGGTAAGGAAACTCGGGTCCTAATACCTCTTCATCATCACCCTTAGGTCTAAATGGGTCTTTATCTCTATCAAGAGATCTAACAACCATTGGTGTTTTTGATGGATATGCTTTATCCATATTAAATTTCTCAAGAATCTTTTGGATATAAGCAGACTGATGAACAAGTATTCCTGAAGGAAGATGTTCAAGTTGTAAGCCCAAACAAAATTTAGTCTTACCCAGATCTTTCATCTCAAACTCCGTCTTAAGATGATTACTTGCCTCATGTATTTCTTGTGTAGTCCCAATGATATTCAGATCATCCACATACACAGAAATAATGCAAAATCCATTCTTAGATTTCTTAATAAACACACATGGGCAATCATTATTATTTGAGTAACCCTTTTGAAGAAGGAATATACTCAGTCGGTTATATCACATTCTTCCCGACTGCTTCAAGCCATACAATGACTTCTGAAGCTTTATGCAATACATGTTGCGATTAGCCTTTGGATTCAGAAGCTTCATTCCCTCAGGAACTTTCATATAAATATCGGAATCCAGTGACCCATATAAATATGCAGTCACAACATCCATCAGTTGGATAGACAAATTCATTTTCACTGCCAGTGATATTAAATATCGGAACGTTGTTCCACTCATAACAGGAGAATATGTTTCATCATAATCGATGCCGGGTCTCTGCGTGAACCCCTGTGCTACAAGCCTCGCCTTATATCTCACCACCTCATTGTTCTCATTCCGCTTACGAACGAAAACCCATCTTGCTCCCACAGGGAACACATGCTGAGGAGTGGGTATTACTGCAGTAAATACCCCTCTTTTTATGAGCGAGCGCAATTCATCCTCAATTGCTGCCTTCCATTTGGACCAGTCTGAGCGTTTCATGCACTCTGCCATGGACTTAGGTTCTCGATCCAAATCAAGGCCTTCTACAATTCTAGAGGCGAAATAAATGTCGACAACTGTAGTCTTTCTATTGTATGATTCTCCTGAATCAATATAATTAATGGATATCTCATCAATACCTTTTGATCCTTCGTGATTTCCCTCAACAATTGGATCAAGGTCTTCCGATGTCCCAACACCAAAATTTGTGTGCACACTCGTGCTGGGTTCTGGATGTCCAACATCCTTCAGGTGTCCTTCAACCCTAGGTTGAATATCAACATTTTGTTGACTTGCATTTACTATTTGAGGATTCCTCATTCCCCTTGGACGCTTCTACAAAACCTTGTCCTTTGTGTCCAGATTCCTCCCCCTCTTGGGTGGCTGAGTAGATCTATGGGTCACATCTACTCTCTCTGGCACATTCATAGCGGGAACATTTGATTTTGTGACACCTTTATAATCAGTAAATGCATCTGGCAGATTATTTGCAATATTTTGCAAATTTATAATCTTCTGAACCTCCAGTTCAGACTCATTCGTACGTGGATCTAAGGACTGGATGCCTTTCACATCCCAATCTATTTCTCGGCATTCTTTGTGGTTATTCTCTCCCCCTAATGCCGGGAAATTGTCCTCATCAAAAAGGCAATCAGCGTACCGGGCTGTAAACAAATCCCCTGTCAGGGGTTCCAAGTACTTAATAATTGACGGAGAATTGTACCCCACATAGATCCCCATTTGTCTATGAGGGCCCATTGATGTACGCTGCGGTGGTGAGATCGGTACATATACCGCGCAACCAAATTGCCGCAGATGGGAAATACTTGGCTGGTTTCCACGTACTAACTGCAACGGGGAGACCATATGATATGCAGTTGGTCGAATTTGTATCAATTCTGCAGCATGTAAAACTGCATGACCCCAACATGAAGCTGGAAGATTACTATTCTGCAGGAGCGGTCTTGCTATCAACTTTATCCTCTTGATAAGTGATTCCGCAAGACCATTCTGGGTATGTACATAAGGTACTGAGTGCTCCACAGAAATACCCAAAGCTAGGTAGTAATCATTAAATGCTCGTGAACTAAATTCCGCAGCATTATCCATTCTGATGGCTTTTATCCTATGCTCAGGATGATTTGCTCTCAATTTAATGATCTGAGCAATTAGCTTTGGAAAAGCATGGTTCCTTGTTGACAGTAGACACACATTTGACCATCTTGTTGATGCATCAATTAGGACCATAAAATATCTAAATGGTCCAGATAACGGTTGTATTGGACCACAAATATCTCCTTGAATGCGTTCAAGGAAATCAAGTGGCTCATCCTTTAATTTCACATAAGATGGCCTTGTGATCAATTTCCCAGTTGCACATGATGTGCATACAAAATCCGATGATTTTGGGAACTTTCTATCCGTTATGTTGTGTCCAACAGAACCATCAATAATTTTTCTCATCATCCCAATACCAGGATGACCCAGGCGACCATGCCAAATCTTGAACTTATCAAGATTCTGAAAAACTATCTTGTACGCCATATGCGTCTCTGGTTTAATATATGTATAATACAACCCAGAAGATAGAGAAGGCAAATTCTCAAGGACTTCCTTTCGAAATCCCTTTTGCTGAGTTATGAGTAGGCATTCAGCCCCACTCTCTTCATTAGTTTCCACATGGAAACCATTTTTGTGGATATCCTTAAAACTCAGCAAGGTACGAGTAGAATCTGGATACAGTAGAGCATCCTGGATTACCAATTTAGTACCCATAGGGAGTGTAATTGTAGCTTGACCAGAACCAACAATACCGTGTCTCGACCAGCAATTGTCATGACACTTCCATTACTCTTCTTGAGTGTCTGGAAATACTTCATCTCCCTAAGTATCGTGTTAGTAGATGCACTATCCACTAAACACATTTCCTCCTCCATTGTATTATTCCTTGAAGTTCTATAGAGTAAAAGAACAAAGTTCAGTATATAATCGAACTCTTATAGAATCAATACATACATTACAAACTATATATGTCTTGTACTTATTACAAGCCCTATGTCACACTACATAGCTAACACATTATGTCTAAGGACATAACTTATTTTACAACACATGTAATATGTCTAATAACATCATTACAATACTTAGACAAATGAGACTAAATCTGGTCTCCATATATGTCAGTAGAACCAAATTCCGCTAGCATGTCATCGACATCTAGTATTGGATCTTCCACTTGCTGATTCTGCTCCTGGTTGTCCATGTTCGGAGAATCATCTCGAGAACCATCAACCGTAGGGGTACCATCTTCATTGCCAGTGAAGTGTGCTTCATACTGGTTCCCCTGAGCCTTCTTGCCCTTTCCAAGTGACTGTTGGTACAATTCCACCAAATGCTTCGAAGTGTCACACTTCTTTGCAATATGTTCCTTACAACCACACCTGAAGCAACCAGTGTTGCTAGCCCTTTCATTCTTCTTGAAAGAACCTTTGCCCTTTTGGACTCCATACTTATTCTGCTTCTCATTACGCTTCCACTTTCCATTGAATGTCCTACGGTTCTTTTTGGAATGTCCTACGGTTCTTTTTGGAACCATTGAACTTTTGAGTATTCTTAGAGTTGAAGTGTGATTCAGGCAGAGGCATCGTTCCTGTTGGATGAGCCAAATTGTTCTTCTCAAGAAGCTCATTGTGCTTCTCTGCCTGAAGCAGTGAGTAAATCAACTCAGAATACTTCTTATACTTTTGCTGACGATACTGTTCAACAAGTATCCTCATAGAAGGATGGAAAGTAGAAAGCGTCTTTTCAATAAGATCAGCATCAGAAACTGCACTATTGCAGAATCTCAGCTTGGAGTTGATCTTATGAACAGCAGAATTGTATGCAGCTACACACTTAAAGTCTTGGAATCGGACTAGCGCCCATTCCCGTTGCGCTTCAGGCAACATCACCGCCCTTTGTTGATCATACCTCTCCTTTAATGAGTTCCAGAGTGTCAGAGGGCTCTCCTCCATCAGATACTTTGTCTTTAAGTCAGGGTGAAGATGATGTCGAATGAAGTGCAACGCTGAATACCTTATTATGTCTGTTATGGATACAGTCCCTTGGGTAGGTGTGGTTATAGCGGAATTGAGTCCCTTGGCCGTCAAATTGATTTTGACATCCATTGCCCATGTCAAATAGTTGGAACCATCGACGGCAAGTTCAGCAAATTCTTTTTTAGATATGTCAGCCATATCCTGGATGCAATCATCATGCTTATTAATTTACTCTCATAGCAAATTAATTGTGTTGTAAATAAAACAATGCATGTATATTGATCAACATATAGCAATTGCCAAATTGCCGGAACATATATGTTGACATACATTGTACTTGTACAATACAGTAATATACACTAATTACTGAACAATACAATATAGTAATTTACACAAATTACTAAATAACTAACACAACTTCAAACTGCTAGTTAAAGAGCTAAACAGAAAAGGAAACGAAAAAAAATGGTCCTGGGTCGCATACAGGGCCCAAACCAGTAGCACAGCCCATTGCTACAGTAATTTTAATTTTTCTTCTTTTTCCCGGCTCAGAACGAGGCATGGGTCGAAGCCCATCTGGCCTTTCGGCCCAACTGGCCCGCCGCCGCTTTATTCACTGAGAACAAAAGGGGATCAACACGTAGGGTTTCCCTACCGCCCCCAATCCTCATTCCAGGCGGCGCCACCCACACCAGTTCCTGTTACCGCGCCGGACACGAGCTCACCGGTGAGCCGCCGGTGGTGAAGGGATGAAGTCCTCCTCCTCGTCCGACGAGGGGGTGTAGTCAGGGGTGGCAACTCCATTCGGGAGTCCATTGGCGAGGCCGAGCGACGCTGGGTTCCATGCTCTCGGACGGCGTCCAGGACGACGGTCGACGGTGACGACGGAGCGCCCGAAGAGGAGACGGCGGCTCGCGCCGGTGTCGGGCGGACCCGCGCTGCTACTCGTGCCAGCGACGTCCGCGGCGGGCGCCCCTCCAGTCCTGAAGAGGAAGAGGCTCTGTTCGCCTGGAGGAGCAGAGGAACGGCCGAACGCCCATGGGGCGCTGCTTGTCCCCGCGACGTCCACTTCAGGCCCTGGACCGGCGCTGCCACTTGCTCCGGCAGTGGTGACCGCGCCCGCGGTGGCCATGGCGCATCCTGGAGTCGGGATGAAGACGAGGCCGTCGCCCCTGGCGCTGGTGACGCGCGTTGGAGCCGGGCTGTAGCCGCGTGCAGGTACGTCGTCGACGATCTCCCGCTCCTCCTCCTCTGCAGGCATTGGTGATGGCAGGCGTGTGCCGGCGGAGCGAGCAGGGCATGGGCCATATCCGTGCACACGGCACCACCGTGGTGCGGATGGAGCTGCAACTCCGGGCTCTGGCACGCCCATCACGGCATTCTGCGGCGGTGGAGCACTTGGTCCGGCGACTAGCCCTGGGTCCAGAACCTGGCGGTTGTCCACCGGCGTGGCCAGGCGTCTGTTCGCTGGCGTGGCGTGACGGCGTCGTCCAGCGGCCGCGTGATGGCGGCGTCCTCCAGCGAAGTTCTGGCGGCGGTTAATGCCGAGGCCAGAAACTGCTGGTGGTTCCCCCCATCGTTGGCGGACGAACCGGCGGCGCTGCTCGGCAAGGAAGTGGCGGCGACCTTCTTCCCAGAGAACACCAAGGAGAAGGGAGGCGAGGGACGGCATCCTCACCGTTCCAAGTCCTTCTCCGGCGAGTTCCTGCGTGGCCTGTCGCTCTCGCTGGAGAGAGAAGTGCATGATAACGTGTAAAGAAACTGTGCGAATGAACAGTAATCAATCACTGTTGATGGATGTCGATGATGTACATATTTATATCCTGGAAGGGACGGGTCGCAGAGGCGCGACCTTTACAAGCGATGGATTGAAAGAACGCGTCCGGGTTTCCTTTAATTAAACTAATTAATTAATCCTAACAGATTTCATGTACAGTTACATTCGCTAGATGTAAATCACTCAGAGCACGTCATTGGTGGGACCGGTTTAGTGCCCACAAAACAAAACACCCAATGTAAATGCATTTTAATCGCAGGAGAATAAATAATACATGCGCAGGTAACACGTCTGAAATCCGTACAGCCTCTTCTCCAAGAACTGCCGTTTTCTACTCTAGTTCCCAGTCAAATAACTTGGGCATCATCAGATCATGCAGTTGCATCACCAGACATTGGCCCACAAAGTAAAAGAATGTGGTGCGCAAATGATCGGATGAATATGAGTACTGTATGAAGGAGTTTATTTTTTTACATCATCAGGTAATGCGCTGGGAAAGCACACTCAGATGCATGCATCCAATTTATTTATTTTACATCGGTGGCGACGTGAGTTCAACAGTAATGCATATGTATGTTCCTCTCGACAGGCACTTCATACAGTGATTAGGAATGTACTGTTCTGCACTACTTTGTTGTCTTTGATCTTCTATCTAAATGCATGCCATTCGTTGTTTCTCACCAATGCTTACTGCACCATAACAAAAACAACATAGATGGCATACAACTAATTTGGCTAAAACCCTCAATGAAGACCTAATCAGAATTTCCCGCGTCAACCAGCGGGCACGGCCCTAGAAGTGTATCTATCTCTCCTCTGTCCTGGTTTTCGACTCTGAAACAATGTCTATTTCTCCTCTGTCCTGGTTACTGAGACACGTTCGAATCCGAAGATACACCCCTTCTGACATGACGAAATTTGCCCTACAGAACCGAACAGGGCACCACTAAACATCAGTCCAGACATACTTAGCAGGAAAAATGGAAGTGGCCAAAAAAAAGAAAAGAACAAGAGGATTACCTCTCGAAGGAAATGCGTTACCAGAGACTTATCAGCGGTATTCTTTGAACTGAAGAACAGCTGATTTGTGTATTGTATCCTTATATTTGGAATGTTGACTCTTGAGAAGTAATCATGAAGAACAACTCTAGGACTCCAGATCTCCATACATTTCATGACAAAGACACCGCAATCATTCCTAAAATCAAATAAAGCAGAAACATCAACACAAGAAAATATATTTCATAAATGTCTGGCAACGAACATCAAGAAACACCTGGTTGTAGATAGCATTACCCGTTTCCTTGTATTGGCATAGCAGGATAGACAATTCTGAAATTATCGAAGCTATACTCTGGATCAACTATCTCCTTCCACAAATGTTTGAAATTACAAACCTAAATTACAACACATCAGCATTCACATGAATAAACATTGAAGGTTAATATACTAAAAAAACTATGTGAAAAACAAAGAGGAAAATTTGCAAATAGAATTACTTACAAGCATCTCGCTGACCACAACTTGATAACGAGACTTCTTACGGAACAAAGAATCCATAAATACAAATTGACGGTTTTGTAGGTCGACAACAAATAAAAACCAGTGCTTGCAATGGCATACAGGAAAGAATAGCTGCAACAGAAAATAATATTTGTAAGAACAAGTTCATATATTACACAAATATAAGAGACGAGAACTAGGAAAAAGCAATGAGAAAATATCATACCAGTTCACATGCATCAATTTTCTTTGCTAGGCTTGCACCTTTATAAGTATTTTGTATGAGTTTAAACTGATCTTTATTATTGTATTTTGGAATGTTTTCCTGCAAAATATATAAGAATCAGCAGCCAAACCATAACAAACAGATTTTGACATGTATATATGTGGAAACAGATGGAGCTTCAAATGATGAGAATAATTACCCCAATATAAGAAAAGAAGTAGTGTTTTTTAGAAACTGATGGATGGCAATCATCAAACAATTTCCGGCAGAAAACAGAAATCAGAAAGTTATTGACATGACCCCCTGGCATCAATGACTGACCAAGAGAGAGGTAGGAGCAGCGGACTTTGCGATATATAATGGAAGTCATGCTGCTCACATAAAGATAGAACATAAATGTCAATACGATGCAGCGAAGTATTCTTTTGCATAATGCAGAATCAGAAGAAAAATAATTGAGCTACAGAAAAGAAACAGGACAGAGCATATATACCACTGATATCTTTCACTCCGTGCAAGTCTGCAAAACACCGCATAATATCTCCTCTCAAGAGCAGAGACTGGAAATCGATTTGTTTCAGGGACAGAAGAAGGATTGGACGGGAGAAGAACTCTCCTCGGATCATGAGGTGTTTTCTTTCTTCTAGAAGAACTAGAGTTAACCTTGATTACATACTGAACTTTGGATGTGGGGGTATAATCGGAAGAGCGATTGTCACAAAGCTTTCCAGAACTGATAATGCTATTAGAAGCATCATCGACATTTTTACACAATTGACTGCAACTCACGTTGAACTTCCTTTCATCAGTAAGCTGCACATCTGGAGAACCATTGGACTGCAACAGAAAAATATTAATATGGTTAATAGTGTCATGTCATGATCAGCAGAGGGATAGCAACACAGCTCAGAGATTTTTTAAGCAAATAAAATGACTTACAAGTTGAGCTACTGCAGTTGTGTCAGCAGCCGAAACAGGAGAAGTGAAACATCTGCTCGTATTAACCACACATCTTTTACCAGAGGGATTAGCATTGTATTTTAGAATGTTTTCCTGCAAAATATATAAGAATCAGCAACCAAACCAGAGGGATTAGCATTGTATTTTAGAATGTTTTCCTGCAAAATGTTTCCCTGGGCTTCCTCTGGCGGCGCGGTGGCTGCAGGTCTCTGGTGGTGCCCCTCTCGTTGGATCCGGCCAGATCTGGTGCCGGCGGCCCGGCGGGTGGCGGGGGCTGCGTGCGGCCTGGACCAAGGGCGGCCTTCCCTGCCGTGGCCGGAGGATGGCAGGGCAGGTGGCTTGGTGGCGGGGCCTCCAGTTTTGGTGGCGCATGTGCGGTGGGGGCGGCCTCCTCCGGCGAGGGCGCCCTTCCCTGACGACGGGGGGAGGTGGTGCTGATGGTTCCGGGCACTAGACTTGGCCGTGCGGGCGGCGAGTCGGCGGTGAGCACGGATCTCAATTTGAAGACGACCACCTCCGCGTTCTATGGCTGCCCACGCCGACTCGGTTGACCGGCAACCTCGTGTGGCTGGTCTGGTGTTTGGCTGGGGTGGGCTACGGATGGGGGAAACCCTTGGCGGGCTGCGGCAGCCACGATGTCGGCGGCACTCCGTTGCCTCTCTACTTCTTGGAGTCGGCATCGAGTCCTAGCCCATGCCTCCCTCACCTTGTCCCGGGTGAAAACCCAAATCCCCTCGGATTGGGCGGCGACGACGCCTTGGCGTCGCTTTCTTCCTGAAGACACCGCCTTTGGGACGAGGGAGTGGTGGTCGCGGCTTTGGCGTGGTCGGTTTGCCGGCATTCTTCAGTTGTTCCTGCTCGACAAAGTTCAGTTTTCTTCGTGGTGTGACCCGAGGCGGTGGCGTTGATCGGAGTGGCCTTGCCGGCGTGGTGGTGTGCTGCCATCCTCTCCCAGTCCATCCGGGCTCACGGCGAGCTCTCGGATGGCCGGGCAACGGTATGGGAGTTGACGGCTGTGCTCTTCCTCCGGCGGCAGGTTGTTCCTTTAGCGTGAGCGTATCGTGGGCATGTCCTGGAGTTGCTGGGGTCCTCGATGTCCTAGCTTCTAGGGTTGTCAGGACTGTTGTTGTTCGGTTGCATCTTGTATCTTCTGTCGCCTTCTCTTCTTCTTCTTCTTCTTCTTTCTTTTTTGTGGTATCGGTGGTTGTATGATGTTGCTTTATAATCTAAAGCGGGGGAAAACTCTTTATCGGTATCAACGATCATCTTCCATCGCCTTCCCGACGACAACCTGCCGTCTCGCTCCATGTCGCTCCGCCGAACGACAATCACACGGTCCTCCCTGGTCGCTTCACCACCCAGCGGCTTCATTGCCCGCCCCGAGGCGCTAGTCAAGTCGCAACACCGGGGCAAGCGTGGCTTCAAATTAATCTAGCTCAGATACCAATTGTTGGAATTCGCCCACGGATCAATCACATCAAATCATAATGAATACGCGCACTCAAAAACTAATAGCCAAGGGCGCGATAGCCGCTTTTCGTTTTTCTCCGTGATACGATGTTACAAAACTCACGGGACCCTGGTACGTTTATATAGGTAGCAGCCGACCGACCTTGTTCAAACCTACTCACACACGAACTACAACCTAAACACGTGGATAAGTAGAATTCCTACAGGACTCATGCTAGTGCACAGAAGTTGACTCCAATACGTACTACTACACGGCAGCCCGCAAAGTAGCGTCTAACTAGCACTTGCCTGATCCTAATTAGACTTGAACTCAACCAGCGAGCTAACCTAGAGGATCCGTTGCAGTTGAAGCGTGTCACGTCGAATTGCTGTCCGGTGCTAGGTGCGACCGAGGGTTTCGGCGAGAGGATCAAGCTCAAGCGTGTAGTGGAACGAGGACCAATGTAGGGGAGCCTTTTCAATGAGGCCATGTCTCTACATGAGGCTGGAGTGGGCGGTGTAGTCCACAGGGTGGTGTGATCCACAAGGAGTCGGCATGTATTTCGCAAGGGTGGATGGTGTAGTCCACCGGGTGGTGTATTCTACAGGTTACTGGCGAGGATGTGTAGTCCAAGGCATATTTGAGGTGGCCCATAAATTCGCCAAGTCACGTGGCGAGGCTGGGTAGTCCAAGGCATATTTGAAGTGACCCATAAATTCGCCAAGTCAAAATTGGGAAGATAATGTTGGCAACAATCTAGCCGGCAATTTGACTTGTCGTGGTGCGAGCGAATGATTCGACAATGGTGATTTACAACGACCAAGATTAGAAGAAGCACGGAAGACAAAGCGTCAAGATTAGGGAGAGATTGTTAGAAATAATCTTAAATTAATTGAGTTACGTCGGAGTAGTAGGCAGGTTCATGCAAGTTGGATTCCTACTAGGGTCTACGTGAGGAGAGTTTAGTAGTGGTAGTTCTGTTTACCTACGTCTACGTGGATGTTTGATTCCGGTTGATACTAGACTTGGTCATGCACGTGGCTTAGCAGCTGCACGTGCCCGTGTAGGTTTATGAGTCTTGTAGGAATAGGTTTAGCTCTTTGTGTTGCTTGGGTCGGTTGCTTATACGTGTATATAAGCACAACCTAGGCGTATGTTTATTTTTTTACGAGAAACTTTCAATCTTTTCATCTTTAATCATGGCAGTACAAAGAACAACAAAGATAATAAAAATTACAACCATATCCGTGGACCACCTAGCGACGACTACAAGCACTGGAGCGAGCCGAAGGCGCGCCGCCGTCATCGCCCCTCCCTCACCGGAGCCGGGCAAACCTTATTGTTGTAGACAGTCGGGAAGTCGTCGTGCTAAGGCCTCATAGGACCAGCGCACCAGAGTAGCAACCATCGTCAATAAAGAAAGTCGTAGATCAAAAGGGTCAAACCTGTAAACACCCAAACAAAGACGAACGAAGTCAGGATCCAAACAGATCCATCGAAGAGCAGCACCAACCGAATCCCGCGAGATCCGACGGAGACAAACCTTCACACGCCCTCCGACGATGCTAGATACACCATCGGGACGGTGATAGAACGTGGGAGACATTATTCCTACTACTAAGGGACATCGCCGCTGCCACACAGCCCTAACCAAGACACTGAACCTAATAAGAACGAGAACGGGAGCCGAGATTCTCCACACCTCCATAGCCTAGAGGCCATCGGAGATGGGGCGGACCGACGACGGCGCCGACGGGAGGAGAAAAGCTTTTCTTGTGGAGGAGGAAAGAGATGGAGATCAGGCGTATGTTTATTGTAACACCTTTGGAGAAAACCAGAAAATAAATAAAGAAGAAAACAAAGGGCACGACAAGGGCCCTTGACTATCAGTTTTTTGTGTGAACGTGTTCATCGTGATTTGATGTGATCGATCCAGTGGGCGAATTCCAACAAGCTTATAACCGAAGGAGCGAGTGATACGGGGCTTTGCACGAATAATAATGCTATTAGAAGCGTCATCATGTTTTTTACACAACTGACTGCTACTCTTGTTGAAATTCCCTTAATCAGTAATCTGCACATCTGGTTAATATGATGTTGTCATGATCAGCAGCCGGAAAGCAACACATCTCAGGGATTTTTTAAGCAAATAAAATGACTTACAAGTTGAGCCTCTGCAGTTGTGTCAGCAGCAGAAACGGGAGAAGTCAAACATTCACTCACATTAATCACACTTTTTTAACTAGAGGAATTAGTATTTGACTAGAAGGATTGGGCGCGCTTTGCTGCGCCGTTAATGTTGTTAGGATTCTTAAATTTCTTTATTCACTCTATTTCAAAATATATGGTGTATTATTTTTTTGAGAGGTCAAACTTTTTTAAATTTGATCAAATTTGTAGAGAAATATATCTAATTCATAGTATCAAATCGGTGTTATTACATTCATCATGATTTCATATATTTTGTTTAATATTCTGGATGTCGATATTTTTGTCTCTGAACTTGTTCAAAGTTAAGGAAATTTGACTTTCCATAAAATAATACCCCTTATATTTTGACACCGAGGGAATATTTAGTTTGGCCGTTGGGGGAGATGATGAAGTGTGTTTTATGTTTATTTATAATATGGTTATTTGGTGGGCCTTTTGCGGTGTGATTCTACGTTATCCGCTAATTAACACATATTTATGCCGGGAAAATTTAGCATCGATGGTTGAATATACTATATTCGTGCTATAGTATCACACGGTGGCGCTTTTTTTCAGGTGATGGGAGTCTGTGAGGGGTTGATATGTTTTTATAGGCCTCGTTGCTGCTGATTAATTTGAAAAATCATTGGCCCGATCAAAATCATAAACAAATCCAAATTGAATACCTCAATCGAATGACTTTAAAATTAGGGAACATAGAGAATTAAAATAATTAAATAGAAGAGCTCCTTGAGAAATTGTTGAGCCGGTCAAAATCGAGTGACCCAGTTCTAAATTGAAGCATCATTTAATTGTGAAGTTTTAAAAATTAGGAAGCATAGCGTATTGTATAAAAAATTGAAGGAGAGAGTTTTGAGAAATTGTTGACCCGGTCAAAATTGGGTGACCAAATTCTAATTGGAGACCTCAATTGATTGTGAGGCCTCCAATCCTAGGGAGCTTAGTGATAGCATTTGATTGCTGAGAATGATCCAGGATAACCACGACATTGCAATTCTGGTCACCGGGAAAGAAAATTATATCTCAATTGGAAAGGAAAATGAAACTGACAAGCCTAGCCTAGCTTCTAGAACTGGAGATGCAAAATCAGATTCTTCCGCATAACAGAACTGGAAAAATAGAATGGAGATAATTTTTAATGCCTAGACCTAGATTACCAAGTACTAGTGTGCAACTTTAGAGAAGAATATACCGAAGTTGCATATACTGTAAAGCAGTAAATTAATTAAGAGTACTTATATTTATCAGATAGAAAATAAATTATCCAGAAATAAACTCATTTAATACATGCGATAAACAAAAAAAACTTCAGAACATAACTAAAAGAGATAGATAACTTCACAAAATAAATGAAATAGATAGCTTCACATTATATAATATACACTAACCTTGCCGGCCATACACCGCCTGATTTTTTTTGAGCCTGGGATTGTTCTACAGTATTTTCATTAATAAATTAAAAGTACAAAAGTACAAATACAGAGAAATTACAGTTAACCAATGCCAGTTCTGGGTATCATGAAATACATAAAAGAAGAAACTTAAGCCGGTTCCAAAACCTGTGCTACCCAGTCCCTGATCTTCTCAGCTTTGCTTGGCTTTGCTCTTAATTCTGAGGCCCATAGTCCTTCTTTGAGATAGAATTTCCATGTATTGAAATGTGAGGCTGCTGATCTGAAGATCTTGTCGTTTCTGACTGACCATATACTCCAACAACTCATGATGATGATGTCCATAGATATCTCTGATGGCAATGTGGGGATGGATAATGTGGTTTCATCGTGAAATGAAATGCCTCTTTTCCTGTCTTGAATGAGATAGTTCGAGCAGCTGATTGCAAAAGGGCAGTCCCAGAAGAGGTGAAGAGATGTTTCTTCAGTTTTGTCAGCGCAGAGCACACAATTATAATCATCCAAGTGCATATGCTTGCGATGGAGCATGTTTCTGGTATTGAGCCTGTCATGATATAGCATCCAGAAGAAAATTTTGTGTCTAAGCCTGCAAGAAGTGTTCCATAGGAGCTTGAAGATGTTATGTGAAATAGAAGACTTTTTGAGGGCTCTGTACATCATCATCGGAGAATAATTGCTACTGCTCCAGGAATAGTACCATATGTCTTGTTCATCATTAATCGTTCTACCTTCAAGCAGTAATTGGAGTGAATTATATTGCTGATAGGCTTGTAAAGTGAGTGGTCTGTGGAAGTGTTGACTAGTGTCAGGCTGTTCCATAATCTTGGCCACTGTGATGTTCCCGTTGATGGCAAAAGAGTGAAGTTCTGGGAATTTAACAGCCAGAGGAGTGCTAGTCCAATTATCAGTCCAGAACATAGTTGTGTCCCCTACTCCTGGCTTGCATAAAGCGTGTTGTTTGAAGCAAGGAAGCAATTTAACAACAGATCTCCACCAGAAGGAACCCACAATTCTGTCACCTGGAAGATTGTTCTGATAGTAGTTTTCAAATGATGTTGACCCAAGGAATGTCTTCTTTATTAAGGAATTTATGAAGAAATTTCATCAGAAGAGCCTAGTTGTGGGTAGAAATATCCAGTACTCCTAAACCACCATCTTCCTTAGGGTTGCAGACTTTTTCCCATGATATAAGAGCAGGTCCTTGTCAACTGATCCATACTTTCTCCAGAAACAATGCTTAAGATACATGTTGATTTGTTTCACCACAGTTTTGGGCAGAGATAATGTGCACATGAAGAATGTGGGCATGCTGGTGAATACAGACTTGATCAATGTGAGCTTATCCCCAGTAGAAAGCAAAGTGGAGCAACTCAGGAGTCTATTCTCAATCCTTTTCATCATAGGCATATAATCCACAACATTTGGCTTTGATGTACTGAGTGGGAGGCCACGATATGTATGTGGCAAGGATCCAATCTTGCACCCCAGGAGATCAGATAGCATAAGCATTTTATCTGTGGGTGTGTTGATAGATATAATGGTGGATTTGGAATAATTGACATTGAGCCCTGTGTAGGATGCAAAATGGAGCAACAAATTTTTGATGTGGGTGAGCTGTTGAGCATCTGCATTGGCCACTAGAATGGTGTCATCAGCATACTGGATGATTGGATAGTCAGGACAAGAGTGGTGGATCAATGGGGAGTCTATCAGATTGTTGTGCATGGCTTCAATCATCATGGTTTGGAGCATATCTGCAGCTAGAACAAAAATCGGGGGGGGGGGGGGGGGGGGGGGGGGGGGGGGGGGTGGGGGGGGGGGGGGGGGAGAGGGGATCACCTTGTCTAACACCTTTCTTACATTGGAATTGTTTCCCAGGAATTCCATTAAGAAGAATTGATGAGAACCAAGTGCCATAAATCATGTTGATCCATTCAATCCATTTATCTCCAAAACCCTTTGCTCTCAAAATTTCATTAATTGTGTCATGATTGAGCATGTCAAAAGCTTTCTCAAAATCAAGTTTCAAAAGCACAATTTCCTTCCTAGATTGTTGACATTGATGGATGAACTCATAAGCCCATGCTAGGCAATCCTGAATGCATCTATTGTTTAGGAACCCATACTGATTTCTATGAATCAATTCAAGAATCACCTTCTGTAGCCTGTTAGCTAGCAGTTTAGTAATGATCTCCAGTGTGCAGTTAAGCAGAGAGATGGGCCTAAATTCTGCTGGTGTGGAGGCTGAGTCTGATTTTGGAATCAATGTAATGAAGGAGTAGTTGATGCTTTGCAGATTGACTGTGCCTTTGTGAAAATTTCAATCAGGTTATAAAAATATGGAGCAATGATATCCCAACATTGTTTAATGAAATCTGCATTGAAACCATCTGGCCCTGGTGCTTTATCAACTGGCATTTCTCTAACAACCTTATCAATCTCAGCTTTTGTAAATGGGGCTTCCAGAGTAGATAGATCACTATGTGCAGTTAGGAGCAGGTGAAGCTGCAGAGGATTTTGTGTGGCAGATGCAGTGCCCATCCTGTTTTTGAAATATCTGAATAATATGGCAGCTTCAGCATGGTGTGCCTGATGTTCATGGCCATCTTCGTCCTTAAGAAGGGCAATGTCGTTCTGTCTGAATTTAATAGTAGCCTTTGCCTGGAAATATTTAGTATTGGCCTCTCTCACTTTAATCTGTCTTATGGTAGCTCTTTGTTTCCAATACAATCTTTGGTGGTCCAGAAGTCTCTCCAGCTACTTTTTGATGATGTTTCTACCATTAAATTCCCTTGTGCTCAAAGGCCTGAATTCTTCCAAGTTGTCATAGCAAAGGATCATGAAGTTAATGTGCTCAATATGTTTCTTTAGGTCAGATTTGTCTCTGGCCCATTGCTTAATCCCTTTTCTTAGTCTCTTAAATTTTGTGGCAATGACTTTGGCACTATCAAGCATGTGCACATCTTGTGTCCATATCCTGGCTACTAACTCTTTGAAATCACTGTGTTGTAACCAATGGTTTTCAAATCTGAAAATCTGTGATTTAGGGATAGTTGTTCCAATTTTGATCATGATGGGCACATGGTCAGATGCAGTCCTAGCCAATGGATATGTAAAAGTGGCAGGATAACTAAGTGCCCAAGTTTCTGAAGTGAAACACCAGTCAAGCTTTTCAAGAAGTGGGGCATCTTGCATGTTGCTCCAAGTAAACTGTCTTCCTTTCAGTGGGATCTCAATACGGGCTTGTTGGCTAATAGCTTCATTGAAAGTCAACATATCAGTAATAGAACCTCCCTGTCTGTTTCTGTCATGGGGATATCTAATATAATTAAAATCTCCAATCACCATCCAGTTTGTGTTCTCTGCCAGTTGGAAGTTTTTGAACCAGTTGATGAAACTTGTCCTTTCTGGATGATTACATGGCCCATAAACATTTGACAGAATCCATTTCTCACCTGTGTGAGCTGAGGTAAATTGCATGGAGAGAGCATAATCATTGTGGTGAAAAAACTGTCCTGTGAGAATCTGTTCATTCCAGGCAATGAGGAGTCCCCCAGCTGGCAAAAATTCAAATTTATTTAATCTCCTGGGACAAATGTTTCTGATATATGAGCTGTGATACACCGCCTGATCGTCAAAGGCAAAACTGGATAGAAATCATCCATTTCATGGTGAATATCAGAATGAGGTTTGTGGACATTGACCACTTTCTCAGCAGCTTCTTTCAAATTAGCGCCAGGAAGGAAGAAGTGAGCTTCAGCGGCAGCATCATCTGGTTCCTGAATGCCAGTGTTGTCCAGTACCTAAGTTAATCAAAAGATGTATATATACCAATTATTAGTGAGTAGAGTGAATAAGTACAAGGAAAGAATTAAACGTAAAAATAAAAAATATATCTCCATATGTTCTACCAGGTCTCTACCATGATGGAGTAGGCAGAAGACACTACTGGAATCGCCTCCTTAACGAGTGCCCAAGACACACAGCGAAGGCCCGAAAACACTCGGCAAATCATTTACCTAGCACAGTTCAGGGCAAAGGGCCTTGAGCGTGCCCCCTCAGGCAAACAAAACTTTGTCGAGAACTGTTCGACGGATACTAGGCGTACTCTTTGCCGAGAGCTAAAGGCAGGTTGTCCGCAAAATAAAGTGACTTGACGGCCATCGTCCTGAGAGCGATGGCCGCTGCCACCGGCATAGTACTGCATGCGTTGCCGGGGCTGGAGACGGATGTCAAGCGGATACACTCCATTGGGAAAAGAGGTCGGCCCTCTGTATAGCGATCACAGATAGGCTGGCTAGCTATAGCTTAGCTAATCCGCAAGTATCCTGGTGTGAAATAACGTGTTATAGTCTTGTAGTCCGGTACATGGACTTGTACTCGATAGAGGATAGTTAGAGATATTTCTAAGGGCATTTCTAATCGACCCCCTGAAAAATAGAGGAGTAAACGTCGGAGGAAATCTTACTGGAGTATATTTACTCCACTAAATTTTAGCTGGACCTAGCGGATCCCGTATATAACCACTACCGGAATTACCCCTAATCCCGACGGCATATATTATGCCGACGGCTCCCGTCAGCATATATGGAGGTATGCCGATGGCCTAGGGCAAGCCGTCGGTGAAGAAAAGCCGTCGACATATCTCCACGTATGCCGATGGTGGCCGTCGGCATAGTAACACTATTGGCATAGCGGGACATATGCCTACAGTGGCCATCGGCATAGGTGGGCCGTCGGCATAGAAGTGGGCCCAGAGACCCGGTGGTTGACGAGCGCTTGACACCGTCATATCTATGCCGACGGTCCTAACGGCAGCCGTCGGCATAGTCTTGGTCCACGTCATCGATCCGAGACGTGTCGGTTGGGCACACCTCATTGATCCGGGGTGAAAGTGCATCTAGCCCCTAAGTGTGGTTTTGGTAATTGAATGACAATCTCCATGGACTAATGTTTTCAGTGAGATATATTTGAAGGATTGTCCATAGATGGTGCCAGAAGGATATTGGACTAAATCAAGGACGAAGTCCATATATATGAAGATAGTGTCTCAAGGATATTGGATGGAATCAAGGATGAAGTCCATATAGATGAAGTTATATGTGCTCTAAGCTTTGGTATTAAATGACAATTCCTATGGAGCATCAAGTGCATTGGATCTTATATGAAGATATGTTCCATAGTGATGCTTGAAGTTATTTGGGTTGTTATGTGAAGATTGCCATCAAAGCATCCGAAGAAGTCCTCATGGTATCCCTCTCTGGATACCCCTTGCACACGGGCTTGTACCGTGTGCACGGGGTCGAGTGTCAACTCTCTGGATACCCCGTGCTCACGGGGCCTAGGTGTTGGCTCTCGAGATCCCATATCCAGTGAGGTTTCAGTTCTTTGGAGGATCTCAGAGATTGACATATTTGGGCTTCTGAGGATCAAGGCTTGAGAGAATAATCAAAGATAAGAATTTGAGTTATGGTTTCAAGACAAGATCATGGTGAGCTCATGTGTTGGGTTTTTGTTGATCAAGTCTTGAAGCAAGCAACTAGAGTGAAGAATTCATGGTGCCTCTCAAGAGCTTGTGATGGAGTTCTTAGAAGGGCAAGTGGTGACCAAGATGATATTCATAGTGGAACTTGATATGGTCATGAAAGAGTCTTTGGTGATATAGTCTTGAAGCAATGAAGGGAAATGAAGAGTTCATTGTGGCTTTCAAGAAACCAAGATGGAGCTTGAAGTAAAGATGTTGGTTGACCAAGATGAAGCTCAAAGATTATATCTAAGTGGTCAACCCACAAAGCACAAACATTGTACCACATGAGATCAAGTGATCTAGTGGTATGGTAAGTAACTGTGAATTGTGCTTTGTTACCTAACCCATGCTATGTGTTTGTTATGTCTATGTGGGTTAGGTGTTTCTCATGGGCTTGCAACAAAAGGAAAGATTTCAAATAGCCTATGTGTGGATGACATCAAGAGGTGATGGTCATCGGGTTCGAGGAGTCCAAGTGCAAGATGAGAAGCCGGAGGTTATATACTTTGAAGCTTGCGGTCCACATCATGATAATGCACATGTGAAGGTGGGCTTAAGTTAAGGCTTCCCTCATTACAATATGAGGAAGCAATTCGAGTATCTTCACCAAGTGGTTGTGGACAAGAAAGGGATTCCTACTTGAGGCAAGCATTAAAGTCATCATCAAGCTCAAGTTGAATATGCAATGCAAAGGTATAACTTAGCTAGGTTTTCCTAGTTTTGCCGGTCTCATAGTGCTTGGTGGCAGACCGGATTATAGGTTCGATAGCCGTACTATCAAGGAGGACTCTCTCGCAAGTAGCTTGATCGCGTCGCATGTGGAGAGCTCAAACCTTTGCATTACTTGCATCATTCTTTCTTGTTGATGTTGGGTGGTTCTCTATGTGAGGACCTTGGGCTTTTCCATAGCTTCAAAACGAGCCCAAGATCATCGAATTCGGAGTCCGTATGCCAAAGTTATCATCGTTTGAGTGGGCTGCTGCTGGCTGTCCTGGGGTACCCCGTGGACACGGACTTGTACCGTGCACACGGGACCTCGTGTGCACGGTGTCTAACCCCCCGTGTGCACGGGGTGCCCAGGAAATGCCCGTTGAGCCCCAACGGCTAGTTTCTGTGTTTGGCTAATTAAGGGCCGCGCCCCCATCCGGTTTGGGGGCTGTTCACACACCTTCTAAACACCATTTTGAGCCTCTCTCCACCTCTCCCAAACCCCTATCTCCCCTCTATGTGAAGGGGGATTTGTGAGCCATTTGTTGATCCTATCCATTGCATCCCCTCTCTTCAATCTCCTACTTTCTTGAGTTGCATCTTGTGAGATTGAGAGAGTGGGTTGAGCATTTGTTGCTTAACCTTGCATTGCATTTGTTGCATTGGTTTGAGCTCCCCGCATCGATTAGTTCGAGTGAGAGCTTGTGAGTTTATTACTCTTGGAGGCTTCCGCCTCCTAGACGGTTTGGTGACATATTGTGAAGATTGTGAAGTGGCCTAGGTGGTCAAGGTTCCCCCGGAAGCTTCCTCTTGTGGTGTGCTCCGGGGAAGGGTGTTGAAGTGGCCTAAGTGGTCAAGGTTCCTCCGGAAGCTTCCTTGCTTGTGGTGTGCTCCGGAGAAGTTTGTAAAGGTGTGGTGGTCACCTTCAAGACCACCCCCGAGTGAATCGAGGCTCATCCGTTGGGGGTGACTCGAAAGGGAGAATACGGTGAGCCACTTGGTGGCGCCCCGAAGCTTTGGCTTCGGCACCGCTCTAACGGAGATTAGCACTCTCACGAGTGTGAACTTCGGGATAAATCCGCGTCTCCGACTGACTTGTGGTTATCTCATACCCTCACCCTTTACTTACCGCAATTCATACTTGCTCATATTGATATATCTTGTGGTAGTTGAATTGCTTAGTTGTTCCTACATTTCCATATCTTGTGATATAGTTTGTGCTTGCTAGTTTCCTTAAGTTCCTATCTTGTTTTGCATAGATTGTTGGTGCACTTAGTTGAGCCTAGCATATTTAGGTTTTGTGCTTGAAAGGTATCCGTTTAGTTTAATTCCACATTAGGATAAAGCCAAATCCGTAACAGTTTGAAAACGCCTATTCACCCTCCCCTCTAGTCGTCATCTAGATCCTTTCAATTGGTATCAGAGCTTTGGTCTCTCCTTGCTAGGCTTCACCGCCTAGAGAGTAAAGATGTCGACTAGTGGTTTAGTGCACGATGACACTTTTTGTTTTAGTGGCACAAACTATCACTTGTGGAAAATTCGCATGCTTTGTCATTTCCGGGCCATGGGTCCAAATTTTGTGCGAATTGTTCTTGTAGGGGCTCCTCCGTGGAAGGATGAACTTTTTCCCACTATTGAAGAAAATGATAATATGCTTTGTGGGTATGGTGCTAAGAATGTCTTAATCCGATCTATATCCCTCGAAGTGTTTGAGTCAATCATGACTTGTGTGTCGGCTCATGAGATGTGGACCAAACTTGGAGTAATATATGGTGGGTCCAATCTTGATGAGGTTCATCATCTTTCGGAGGAGTCAATTGAGGAGTTCTCCACATCTTCATATCATGAAGAACTCCATATTGCTTCTTCCTCCGTGTGCTTGGACATTTCAAATACTTCCACCTCACCATCATATGACATGTCCCAAGGTAATAACATGGTGAGTGGAAATATCATTTGTGATGATGATGTTGTGCTCAACATTGATGATCTTTCATGCATAAATGCTAATGTTGTAGCTTCTTTGGACTTGAACACATCTAGCAAAAATGACATACATTCTTGTGTTAATAGTCCATGCATATCATACAGAGATTCCTGGAATACTTCATGTGATGATATGCTTGATACTCCTTGTTTCCATGATATATATATGCTTCTATTTCCTCTAGTTGTTGTTTGACTAACAATGTAGAGGAAATAAGGAAAAATAGTGCACACATCATTAATGAAGAAATTGCTAGAAGAGCAAAGAAGGACATCACCACATTGGAGAGGAAATGCTATGAGTGTCAAGAGGATGGACATGGATATCCTACTCTTGATGATGAAGAATCTCCCTCTCCAAAAGAATCATGATCAACCTACGATGTTCACATGTGCCTCATGGCAAGAGGTATTACCGAGGTATCATCTACTCTTTGTAGTGATAATGATGAGTGTGATGATGAAACTAATATTGATTTGAGTCAAAAAAATTATGAAATTGGTAAAGCTCTTCATGGGGTTAATAAGAACACTTATGTGATGTTTAAAGATCTTATTGCCCATTTTGGGAAGTGTAATGATTTACTTCATGAAGAGCAAGAACTTAATGAAAAACTTGACTGTAACCTTCTTGATGCTCTAGAAACTCTTAGAGACTTAGAATCTTCTAAAGAAGAGATTGAAGTTGCTCATGATCAACTTAGAGAGGATTTTGAGCACCTTGACCTTGGCTACAAGAATGTCAAAGGCGAGCTCACCAAACTCTCTAAGTCCTATGAGGAACTTCAAGCTACTCAAGTGAAGTATCTAGTTTCTTCTAGCTCCTCTCATATTGTTAATAATGCTTGTGCTACTAACTCTACTTCTTGTGAAGCATCTATCTTGAAGGAGAATGTTGAGCTAAGGGCTCAACTTGGTTTGCTAACTAGCAATTATGGGGAATTAGAAGAAAGTCATGAAAAGCTCTCGGGCTCTCATGATGATCTTATCTCCCATGAAAGGCTAAAGTTAGCTCATGAGGCTATTGTGACTAAGGTAACATCTTGTGAGCCTCATGTGGACATTAGCACTATTTCTACTCAAAATTCTTTATTGACATGTGCTAGTCCTAGTGATTCATCTAGACATATTATTGCCAATTCTTGTAATGAATTGCTCTCCTTGCGTTGTTGCTCTAACCATGAAGCTTCTACTTCCTCTAGTACTTTTGTTGATACTAACCTTGTAGAGGAAAACAAAGAGCTCAAGGCCCAAGTCACTAATTTGAAGAAAGACTTGGAAATGTGTCATGAAGGAAATTCCACTCTCAACACTATCTTGAGTGTTCAAAAATCCCCTCATGACAAGGGTGGACTTGGTTTTATCTCCAACAACAAGAAGTCCAAGAAAAAGAAGAAGGGACAAGACCAAGTCAAGAATGAGGCCAACATTACATGCTTCAAGTGCAAGAATGTTGGACACCATGTGAGATCTTGTCCATTGAAGAAGAAGGCTTCAAATGTGAAGCAACAAGGGAAGCGGCCTCAAGTTCAATCTCAAGGTCAACCTCAAGCTGAAGAAAGGCCACTATCAATAATGAACCAAGGAAATGCTCCCCAAGTTGAGAAAGTAAAGAAGAAGAGAAGGAGGAGCACATGTTGCTATATTTGTCGTGAGAAGGGACACATATCTTCATCTTGTCCCAATGGTAACATCTCTAAGCCTCCTCTAGTCAATGATCATTATTCACTTAGGAAGGATGTTGTTGGCAATTTGTTTGCCAAGTTTGTTGGCGCCCAAAGTGGGTTGGAAATGGAAAAGGCCATTTGGGTTGCCAAGCCTATTGTGACTAACTTCTTAGGACCCAACTTGGTTGGGGACCATCAAGCTCAACCTTGATCAATAGGTGTGTGGAGGACATTGGAGATTTGGCTAGTTCATGAAGAAAAGAATATTCATCATTTATTTGTTCGAGCCAAGTCATGTGGATTATCTTCATATTATCTATCCAATGTTCCTCCTTGCGGTAACTTGTATTTTTATTGCTTACATTGAAAGTTACTAGCCCCTTGCATGCTTAGGTTTTGTATCTAGCATGTGCATTTATTTGTTGTGCTTCCTAGTATGCTTGATTTGTGTTATCTAGCATGTGTAGGTTGCATTGCACATCATATAGTGGTGTTTGTTGTCTTGAACCTTTATTGTATCTTGTTTGGCTCTTGCGAGATATTAGTGGATCATCACATTATGGGGGAGTGTTATGTTTTGTGCACATCACAAACCCAAAATGTGAATATGAGAAATGCCACATAGTATTGATATTCAATATTATCTAGTCACTATGTGGTATGTCAAGCTCATTTGAAATTCAATTTCTCAAAGTATCCACTAATTATCTCTTGTTGGTTGATTATTTGCCTCTGTTGCGTGCTTCATCGCGGTGTCCTGTGAGGTTCTTCAGTAAGTTTCTGGACACCCCGTGTACACGGGGTCTCTGACCTCCGTGCGCACGGGGTACCACGAAACTTACTGGACACCCCGTGCGCACGGGGTCCTGGACCCCCGTGCGCACGGGGTGGTGGTTTCTCCTCTGGACACACCGTGCGCACGGGGCTGACCTAGCCCGTGCGCATGGGGTCCAATGGGCAGAAATGCCCACCCGGCCAAGTACGCTATAAAGCTCTCTTATGCTTTGGATTGATTTTGATCTTGTGCTTCTTCGGAATCTACCACCTAGTGTTAATTCCAAATACCATTTGTATTCTCTTACAATTGGTATTTCTTCATGTGGTAGAACTTTGTGATCATCTTCTTCTCGGCTTGTTCTTCAACTTGCCGTATCTCACTGCTCGTACTTTCTATTATCTACTTGAGTGAGATAAGCCTTTGAGCATGTGTGTAATGTATATCCTATGTGCTCATTGGTTTTTGCTTAGTTCATATCTTGTACTTTGTGTGCGGTCCTGTGTGGATTCGTCACTTGATATAATTTGGACAACTTGAATGCTTTATGTTATTATTGGAGTATTCTTCGTCTTTGTGTTCTTTCGTCCAAATTGTATCTCTTTGGATCTTGGTAGGCATGTGCATGCATATTTATTTATATTCTTCTCCATGCCTTGCTTGCTCTACTTGATCCTCTCTATAGGGTAAACTCCATAATATCCTTAATGGTTAAAGATGTGCATGAATTTTGAGTTCATATACATTTGCACATATTTATTGTGGAGTTTGCCCTTTGTATTGTGGTTGTGCTAACTACTTCGGACCCAATATGTTTGGGGATCAAATTGTACCTTAATGTGTTTTAGGTACTTTGGATAAGCATTGGATGCTTGGCTTATTCACGAGGAAGATGGAGACACCGTGGGAAATTGTTAGAGCCAAGCTTGATTGATTCTTCGATTTGAGGGAGAAGATAAATGAAAACCCGGTTCTATTGTAAGTGTTTCATTCTCATCATGAAAACCCGGTTAACTATATTTGGGTCTTTTTATTGGATATGCATCAAGCTCCCACACTTACTTATTCTCAATAAATCCACTGGATGTATTGAGGAAATGGCGAATGAGAAGTTTGATGAGGATAACGGCTTCCATGTAGAGCAAATTGTTTCAAGTGTTGTAGGTGATGAGTCTCCTTCCCAAGCTACAAGTACAACGGGGATTGGTCATATTCTTCCACAAGAAACACCCCATGTCCATGTAGAAGAAGAAGGAGTAAGAGCCCCTCTTGTGGATCCACCACAAGGGAAGTCATCACCCCCAACACAAGAGCAAGATGCTATGGGAGATCATGTACCTATCCAAGAACAAGATCAAGTCCCTCATGTTCACGTGCTAGATCAAGGGCCCCTTGAACCAATGCTCTCTCGGTAACAAGTTCTTACTTCATGCATTTATTTAAATTAGAGTCAACATTATGTATGTTGCATCATGGCATGATTAGTACTTGTTGAGTTTGTGTTTATTGCAAAAGCTTAAACCTCCTTATTGCATCTATGAGACTTTTGAGAAGAGCATATCATGGGGATCTATAAGACCATGCTCATGGTTCACTTATCCGAAATATGCCAATTAAGCAACTTATTGCATACCAATTCCTCAAAGTGCTCTTATGTGCAATATTGATATAATTGCAAGAAACAGTCTTTTTGGTTGTGGAATTTGCTCTCATGCTGAGTAATTCATTTTTATGCAAATGAGATCAATTTGCGCCATGTGCCTTGTGTCATGTGCCATGTGACAAAGCTCTTATGCTAAGATCAAGTTTGTATAATAATGGATTCATTCTTGGATATCATGTTCTTATCTTTATTGTATCTTTTTGTGTGTGCAAGTTTCTCTGTGGATGCTCATCTCGATGATTATTGTCCACGTAAGAAACTTATACACATGAGAAAGTGCATATCCCTCTTTGATATCCTTTATTCCTTGCCAGTCACTTGGATTGTCTCTTTTTATTCTCTGGTGAATCTGGTAAGAGGTTGAGTAGTGAGTGCTTGTATGTATTGCATATATCTTTGCACCCATGAGTTGTTGGATATATTTTGGACCCATGCTTAGTCAAGTGATGATCCTATTTTGTGCATGTTGTATCCAAATACAAAACTAAATAATGCACAAATAATGGGGAGCTTCTCTATATTCTTTAGAACACTCCTATGATCATATCATAATATCTTTTTGGTGCATTCTATGGATCCTCAATATAGTGTGAATTTCTTCGTTTGTTCGTAACTGGATATGTGCATTTGATTCCACTCACAATATGAGAAATGCACAAACTAAGGAGGAACTCATACTATATTGGTCTTCTAGATTTTTCCTCCATTTTGGCACTTGTTGCCAAAGGGGGAGAAGTTTAGAGGGTTTAGGAAAAGTGGGTTGGTTCTTGTCATTCATGCATATCTACCATTTGTTGTGTTTGCTTGTTGCATGGATGTGTATATAGAGAAAACTCCACCAAGTTCTTTCCCGTGCATATATTGTGGGGGAGTTTGCTCTATATAGTGTGGTTATACTAGCATCAAATTCTTGTGTAGTATTTCGATGCTAGTACAACCGGTTTTGATAACATCAACTATCTTTGGGATATTTGAGGCTATCAAAACCACGTCAAGTATTCAATTTATTCTCGGATAGATTGCATACTTGTTTTAAATTCATTATATAAACCCTCTTGTTGAGATTATCATCAATTACCAAAATGGGGGAGATTGAAAGTGCATCTAGCCCCTAAGTGTGGTTTTGGTAATTGAATGACAATCTCCATGGACTAATGTTTTTAGTGAGATATATTTGAAGGGTTGTCCATAGATGGTGCCACAAGGATATTGGACTAAATCAAGGATGAAGTCCATATATATGAAGATAGTGTCTCAAGGATATTGGATGGAATCAAGGATGAAGTCCATATAGATGAAGTTATATGTGCTCTAAGCTTTGGTATTAAATGACAATTCCTATGGAGCATCAAGTGCATTGGATCTTATATGAAGATATGTTCCATAGTGATGCTTGAAGTTATTTGGGTTGTTATGTGAAGATTGCCATCAAAGCATCCGAAGAAGTCCTCATGGTATCCCTCTCTGGATACCCCTTGCACACGGGCTTGTACCGTGTGCACGGGGTCGAGTGTCAACTCTCTGGATACCCCGTGCTCACGGGGCCTAGGTGTTGGCTCTCGAGATCCCATATCCAGTGAGGTTTCAGTTCTTTGGAGGATCTCAAAGATTGACATATTTGGGCTTCTGAGGATCAAGGCTTGAGAGAATAATCAAAGAGAAGAATTTGAGTTATGGTTTCAAGACAAGATCATGGTGAGCTCATGTGTTGGGTTTCGGTTGATCAAGTCTTGAAGCAAGCAACTAGAGTGAAGAATTCATGGTGCCTCTCAAGAGCTTGTGATGGAGTTCTTAGAAGGGCAAGTGGTTACCAAGATGATATTCATAGTGGAACTTGATATGGTCATGAAAGAGTCTTTGGTGATATAGTCTTGAAGCAATGAAGGGAAATGAAGAGTTCATTGTGGCTTTCAAGAAACCAAGATGGAGCTTGAATTAAAGATGTTGGTTGACCAAGATGAAGCTCAAAGATTATATCTAAGTGGTCAACCCACAAAGCACAAACATTGTACCACATGAGATCATGTGATCTAGTGGTATGGTAAGTAACTGTGAATTGTGCTTTGTTACCTAACACATGCTATGTGTTTTTTATGTCTATGTGGGTTAGGTGTTTCTCATGGGCTTGCAACAAAAGGAAAGATTTCAAATAGCCTATGTGTGGATGACATCAAGAGGTGATGGTCATCGGGTTCGAGGAGTCCAAGTGCAAGATGAGAAGCCGGAGGTTATATACTTTGAAGCTTGCGGTCCACATCATGATAATGCACATGTGAAGGTGGGCTTAAGTTAAGGCTTCCCTCATTACAATATGAGGAAGCAATTCGAGTATCTTCACCAAGTGGTTGTGGACAAGAAAGGGATTCCAACTTGAGGCAAGCATTAAAGTCATCATCAAGCTCAAGTTGAATATGCAAGGCAAAGGTATAACTTAGCTAGGTTTTCCTAGTTTTTCCGGTCTCATAGTGCTTGGTGGCAGACCGGATTATAGGTTCAATAGTCGTACTATCAAGGAGGACTCTCGGGCAAGTAGCTTGATCGCGTCGGATGTAGAGAGCTCAAACCTTTGCATTACTTGCATCATTCTTTTTTGTTGATCTTGGGTGGTTCTCTATGTGAGGACCTTGGGCTTTTCCATAGCTTCAAAACGAGCCCAAGATCATCGAATTCGGAGTCCGTATGCCAAAGTTATCATCGTTTGAGTGGGCTGCTGCTGGCTGTCCTGGGGTACCCCGTGGACACGGACTTGTACCGTGCACACGGGACCCCGTGTGCACGGTGTCTAACCCCCCGTGTGCACGGGGTGCCCAGGAAATGCCCGTTGAGCCCCAAAGGCTAGTTTCTGTGTTTGGCTATTTAAGGGCTGCGTCCCCCCTCCGGTTTGGGGGCTGTTCACACACCTTCTAAACACCATTTTGAGCCTCTCTCCACCTCTCCCAAACCCCTATCTCCCCTCTATGTGAAGGGGGATTTGTGGATGGATTTGTGAGCCATTTGTTGATCCTATCCATTGCATCCCCTCTCTTCAATCTCCTACTTTCTTGAGTTGCATCTTATGAGATTGAGAGTGTGGGTTGAGCATTTGTTGCTTAACCTTGCATTGCATTTGTTGCATTGGTTTGAGCTCCCCGCATCGATTAGTTCGAGTGAGAGCTTGTGAGTTTATTACTCTTGGAGGCTTCCGCCTCCTAGACGGTTTGGTGACATATTGTGAAGATTGAAGTGGCCTAGGTGGTCAAGGTTCCCCCGGAAGCTTCCTCTTGTGGTGTGCTCCGGGGAAGGGTGTTGAAGTGGCCTAAGTGGTCAAGGTTCCTCCGGAAGCTTCCTTGCTTGTGGTGTGCTCCGGAGAAGTTTGTAAAGGTGTGGTGGTCGCCTTCAAGACCAACCCCGAGTGAATCGAGGCTCATCCGTTGGGGGTGACTCGAAAGGGAGAATACGGTGAGCCACTTGGTGGCGCCCCGAAGCTTTGGCTTCGGCACCGCTCTAACGGAGATTAGCACTCTCACGAGTGTGAACTTCGGGATAAATCCGCGTCTCCGACTGACTTGTGGTTATCTCATACCCTCACCCTTTACTTACCGCAATTCATACTTGCTCATATTGATATATCTTGTGGTAGTTGAATTGCTTAGTTGTTCCTACATTTCCATATCTTGTGATATAGTTTGTGCTTGCTAGTTTCCTTAAGTGCCTATCTTGTTTTGCATAGATTGTTGGTGCACTTAGTTGAGCCTAGCATATTTAGGTTTTGTGCTTGAAAGGTATCCGTTTAGTTTAATTCCGCATTAGGATAAAGCCAAATCCGTAACAGTTTTAAAACGCCTATTCACCCCCCCTCTAGTCGTCAACTAGATCCTTTCACGGGGGCATAGCTATGTCGACGGCTTTGTCGTCAGCATATCTGTGTATATCTTTTTTAAAAAAATTTAAATTTTTATCATTTTTTTCTAAAGTAAAACTTATTTTTTGTTTATACGTTGCATCGAACACTTGTCAAGCACAATCACCATAAAAAACATTATCCATAAAGCAATCGAAATCGAACCCTGTCTCTCTGGAAATTGACCAAGGAAATCTGAAGCTCACCAGTTCTTGGACTCCGCCACGACGGCTAACACGCCATGGGAGTGACCGACGTGCATGTGATGAGCCGGGGTGGCCCCCACATCGTCGGCCCCGACGACGGCTGTGACCTTGGCGTGCGTGGCGTGCTGGAGTACCCCGTGGTGATGGTGTCAACGAAGATCGTGGCGATGGCCGCGAGGATGGCGATGAGGCCGACGAACGGGAACTTCTGCCTAGGCTCATCGACCCCCGCCGCAAAGGCCTTGACGACGAAGAACAAGTCCGCATCCAGGCTCAGCACTGGGAACCTCCGCCCCAGCGACGCGATGGCATGGGCCGATGCACTACCCATGAGGATGCAGAAGACGGCGATGGACTGTCGGTCGCGACCCTGTTGAGCTTGGGCGCGAGCTCCTTGCCTTGGATGTGACGCGGCAAAACTACAGCGGGCGGGGGTGCCAGGGAGGAGGGGCAGACATGGGCGTGGGCGAGGGGGGGCGGAGAGGCGGCCGCCGATAGGCGGGGGTGCCGGGGAGGAGGTCGGCGTGGGCAAGGCAACGCCAGAAATTGTACTCCAGCAGCAGAAATTGAACTTCACCACATCTGAGCCTCTCTCCCGATCAAACTACATCCTATGGCGAGCCCAAACTCGTTCCTACATCATGGGGCGGGTCTATATGGGTATATCGATCAAACCACGGCCGAGCCGTCCAAAACCATTGTCACAAAAACCTCAGAAGGGAATGATCAGATTGTTCCTAATCCCGCCTACAACCCATGGCTGATTCAAGATCAGCAGATTATTGCGTACCTGCTCCATAATCTTTCCAAGGAAGTATTGGTTCAGGTAGCCTCTCTAGAGAAATCCCATGACATATGGACAGCCCTAGCCAACATGTTTGCTTCCCAATCTCACTTCGGCGCACAAAACTGCCGCATAGCTCTCTCCAATGCGCAGAAGGGCTCCTAGACTGCTGCTGCATATTTTGGCCAGATGAGATTGCTCTTGGATGAACTCGCGGCGGCTAGCAAACCCATCACCGAGGAAGAGCTCGTCTCGTTCATCATCGCCGGGCTTGACATGGACTATCAGCCCCTCATCTCTGCCCTTGATGTCCGAACTGAAACTCTTTCCGCTGATGATCTCTTTGGCATGGTCTCGAGCTTTGATCAGCGTGTCAAGAGTTCCATGCATGGGCTTCAAATCCTCCACAACCCTCGCTTCTAGAGGCCGCAGCGCCCCTCTCCTAAAGGCTACCGAAACTCTAAAAGGAGTGGTGGTGGAGGGGGGTCTCGCGGCAATGGTGACGGCAGCTACTACAGCGGTGAAGGTGGTCGTGGTGGCCACTACAACAGAGGAGGTGGTAGCGGCGGCCAGTACAGTGGCGGAGGTGGTGGTGGCGGCCACTACCACACCGGTGGAGACAACAACCATGACAATAGCAACAATTCTAGGTGCCTCTCCTATAACAACAACATGGGGTGCTTTCAAGGGTATGAGGAATATGAGAGTAAGTGCCATATATGTAAGGAAAATAATCATATAGCCAAAGATTGTCATTTGCATTATGCCGACAGCAATTCTTCTCAAGGAAACAAAGTTGTGGCTGCCACGAACACTTCATATGGTGTTGATACGAATTGGTAAACTGATACCGCAACTAATCACATCACCAAGGAGCTCGAGAAGGTGAAACTGCACGAGAAGTACCATGGCCACTACCAAGTTCACAACAACAATCGTGAAGGTATGGATAAAGCCCACGTTGGTTATTCAATTATTGATACCCCTCATAGGAAAATTCATCTTAGAAATATATTGCATGTTCTTGACATGTCTAAAAATCTCCTTTCCATTCATCGCATTGCTTTAGACAATGAGGCTTTTCTAGAGTTTCACCCTTATTTCTTTTTGATTAAGGATCAGGCCACAAGGAAAATTCTCTACCGAGGTAGATGTGTGCATGGGCTCTATCTGTTGATTCCCGAGTTTAGAAGCTTCAATAAACAAGCGTGTGGTGTCATCAAACTCTCATCGGAACGGTGGCATGCCTGATTTGGACATCCATCTTTTTTATTGTTTAATAAGTGCTTAGAAATAAGCAGCTCCCATGTGCTGGTGAGCATTATCTTGAAACTATTTGTGATTCATGTCAAAAAGCAAAGTCTCATCAATTGCCATATATCCACTAGTATTTCAATCAACCCACTTGCAACTTATATTCTCTTATGTATCGGGTCCAACACTGATACTTCTCCAACGTATCTATAATTTTTGATTATTTCATGCTATTATATTATCCATCTTGGATGTTTTATATGCATTTATATGCTATTTTATATTATTTTTGGGACTAACCTATTAACCTAGAGCCCAGTGCCAGTTTCTGTTTTTTCCTTGTTTTTGAGTTTTACAGAAAAGGAATATCAAACGGAGTCCAAATGACCTGAAAATTTACGGTGATTTTTTATGGACCAGAAGAAGCCCCCGAAGCAAAAGAGTTGGGCCAGAAGAGTCCCGAGTCAACGATAAGGGTGGAGGGCACCCCCACCCCCCTAGGGCGCGCCCCCCTGCCTTGTCGCTGACTCGTGGACCCCCCTGACGTGAAACCGACGCCAAAAATTCCTATAAATCCAGAAACCCCCCAGAAAGAAACCTAGATTGGGAGTTCCGCCGCCACAAGCCTCTGTAGCCACGAAAAACGAATCGGGACCCTGTTCCGGCACCCTGCCGGAGGGGGAAATCATCACCGTTGGCCATCTTCATCATCCTGGCGCTCTCCATGATGAGGACGGAGTAGTTCACCCTCGGGGCTGAGGGTATGTACCAGTAGCTATGTGTTTGATCTCTCTCTCTCTGTCTCTCTTGTGTTCTTGATTTGGCACGATCTTGATGTACCGTGAGCTTTGCTATTATAGTTGGATCATATGGTGTTTCTCCCCCTCTACCTTCTTGTGATGAATTGAGTTTTACCTTTGAGGTTTCACTATTATCGGATTGAATACTATTATGGATTTGAGAACACAAGATGTATGTCTTGCGTGGGATACCCGTGGTGACAATGGGGTATTCTATTGATTCACTTAATGTATGTTTTGGCACTCAACTCGCGGATGCCCGAGGTGACATTGGGGTAATCTATGCATAGGGGTTGATGCACATTTTCGTCCTTGTTTCTCCGGTAGGAATCTTGGGGCACTCTTTGAGGTTCTTTGTGTTGGATTGAATATTATGAATCTGGAGTTGTTTGATGAATATTGTATAATTGACCCACGGATACTTGTGGTGAAATTGGAGTATCTAGGTGACATTAGGGTTGATTGATGTGTGTCATATGGTGTTATTTTACTACGAACTGTAGGGCCGTTTGTGACACTTATAGGAATAGCTCAATGGATTGATCAGAAAGAATAACTTTGAGGTGGTTTCGTACCCTACAAGCAATTTCATCTTATGTTCTCTGCGATAGGAACTTTGGAGTGACTTTTGTCGCACGTTGAGGGATTGCCATATGATCTAATTATGTTATCATTGTTGAGAGAACTTGCGCTAGTGAAAGTATGAACCCTAGGCCTTGTTTCCGAGCATTGCAATACCGTTCTTGCTCACTTTTGTTAAAAGTTACCTTGCTGTTTTTATATTTTCAGATTACAAAAACCTATATCTACTATCCATATTACACTTGTATCACCATCTCTTCGCCGAACTAGTGCACCTATACAATTTGCCATTGTATTGGGTGTGTTGGGGACACAAGAGACTCTTTGTTATTTGGTTGCAGGGTTGTTTGAGAGAGACCATCATCATACTACGCCTCCCATGGATTGATAAACCTTAGGTCGTCCACTTGAGGGAAATTTGCTACTGTCCTACAAAACTCTGCGCTTGGAGGCCCAACACGAGTCTACAAGAAGAAGGTTGCGTAGTAGACATCAAGCTCTTTTCTGGCGCCGTTGCTGGGGAGGTGAGTGCTTGAAGGTATATCTTTAGATCTTGCAATCGAATCTTTTAGTTTCTTGTTTTATCACTAGTTTAGTCTATAAAAGAAAACTACAAAAAAATGGAATTGAGGTTGCCTCATATTACTCATCTTTATAATGTCTTTCGTGAAAATGATGGAAAAGAAAATTGTGCTCAAGTGTTATAAGAACAAGTCTATAAAATGTTTGGCACTAAATCTTTGAATGATGAGCATGATTGCAATGTTGCTAGTATGAATTCTTTGAATATCCATGATGCTAATGATATGCAAAGCTACAAGCTTGGGGATGCTATGTTTGATGAAGTTGATATTTTTAGTTCCCCAACTTTTGATGAGAATATTAATTATGATGATAGCATGCCTCCTATTTATGATGAATATATTGATGAAAGTGGGTTTGGAAGAGTGTCAACTCTAGGTAGTAATGATCCCACTATTTTGGAGGGTGTTGAATCTTTTTACAATATTGATGAAAGTGGATTTGGAGAGGTCATGACTTTATTTAGTGATGAATCCACTATTTTGGAAAAGGTTCCAGTTGATTATGAGAACGAAGTTGCTATCTATGATGATTATTGTGATGACATGTATGCGATAAAGAATAATGATAACCATGAAACTTGTCATCATAATTTTAATTTTCAATTGGATTATGCCTCACATGATAGTTATTTTGTTGAGTTTGCTCCCACTACTATTCATGAGAATAAATTTGCTTATGTGGAGAGTAATAAAATTTCTATGCTTGTGGTGAAGGAAATATGCCCTAGAGGCAATAATAAAAATTTTATTTTATATTTCCTTATATCATGATAAATGTTTATTATTCATGCTAGAATTGTATTAACCGGAAACTTGATACATGTGTGGATACATAGACAAAACACGGTGTCCCTAGTAAGCCTCTACTAGACTAGCTCGTTAATCAAAGATGGTTAAGTTTCCTAACCATAGACATGTGTTTTCATTTGATGAACGGGATCACAACATTAGGAGAATGATGTGATGAACAAGAACCATCCGTTAGCTTAGCATAATGATCGTTCAGTTTTATTGCTACCGCTTTCTTCATGTCAAATACATATTCCTTTGACTATGAGATTATGCAACTCCCGGATACCAGAGGAATGCCTTGTGTGCTATCAAACATCACAACGTAACTGGGTGATTATAAAGATGCTCTATAGGTATCTCCGAAGGTGTCTGTTGGGTTGGCATAGATCGAGATTAGGATTTGTCACTCCGAGTATCGGAGAGGTATCTCTGGGCCCTCTCGGTAATGCACATCATAAGAAGCCTTGCAAGCAATGTAACTAATGAGTTAGTTGCGGGATGATGTATTACAAAATGAGTAAAGAGACTTGCCGGTAACGAGATTTAACTAGGTATGAAGATACCGACGATCGAATCTCGGGCAAGTAACATACCGATGACAAAGGGAATAACGTATATTGTCATAACGGTTCGACCGATAAAGATCTTCGTAGAATATGTAGGAGCCAATATGAGCATCCAGGTTCCGCTATTGGTTATTGACCGGAGAGGTGTCTCGGTCATGTCTACATAGTTCTCGAACCCGTAGGGTCCGCACACTTAACGTTCGATGACGATTTTGTATTATATGAGTTACGTGATTGGTGACCAAATGTTGTTCGGAGTCCCGGAGGAGATCATGGACATGACGAGGAGTCTTGAAATGTTCGAGAGGTAAATATTCATATATAGGACGATAGTATTCGGACACCGGAAGTGTTCCGGGGATACCGGGTACATATCGGGTCACCGGAAGGGGTTCCGGGCACGCCCCGGCAAAGATATGGGCCTAATGGGCCAAGAGGGGAAACGCAGCAGCCAGCATGGGCTGCTGCGCCCCCCATGTAGGCCGAATAGGAAGGGGAAGGAAAGAGGGGAAGAGAGAAAGGAAGGGGAGGGATTCGGCCTCCCCCTTCCTTCTCTCCTCCCTCCTCCTTCCTTTCCCCTCCGAAAAATATGGTAGGGGGGGGCGAATTGGAATAGGGCCCCCAAGTAGGATTCCTCCTACTTGGGACGCCCAAGGCAGCTCCCCTCCCCCTCCCACCTATATATACATGGGGAGGGGCGCCTAGAACAGACACCAACAATTGTTAGCCGTGTGCGGCGCCCCCCTCCACAGTTTACGCCTCCGGTCATATTCTCGTAGTGCTTAGGCAAAGCCCTGCGCGGATCCCTTCACCATCACCGTCACCACGCCGTCGTGCTGAGGGAACTCATCTCCCTCGACACTTTGCTGGATCAAGAGTTCGAGGGACGTCATCGAGCTGAACGTGTGCAGAACTCGGAGATGTTGTACGTTCGGTGCTTGATCGGTCGGAACAAGAAGAAGTTCGACTACATCAACCGCTTTAACAAACGCTTCCGCTTTTGGTCTACGAGGGTACGTGGACACACTCTCCCCCTCTCGTTGCTATGCATCTCCTAGATAGATCTTGCGTGAGCGTAGGAAATTTTTTGAAATTGCATGCTACGTTCCCCAACAATGGCATCAGAGCCAGGTCTATGCGTAGATGATATGCACGAGTAGAACACAAAGAGTTGTGGGCGGTGATAGTCATACTGCTTACCACCAACGTCTTATTTTGATTCGGCGGTATTGTTAGATGAAGCGGCCCGGACCAACCTTACATGACCACGTTCATGAGACCGGTTCCACCGACAGGCATGCAACTAGTTTTGCATAAAGGTGGCTGGCGGGTGTCTGTTTCTCCAACTTTAGTTGAATCGAATTTGACTATGGCGGGTCCTTGTTGGAGGTTAAAACAGCAAACTTGACGAAACACCATTGTGGTTTTGATGCGTAGGTAAGAACGGTTCTTGCTAGAAGCCCATAGCAGCCACGTAAAACTTGCAACAACAAAGTAGAGGACGTCTAACTTGTTTTTGCAGGGCATGTTATGATGTGATATGGTCAAGACATGATGTGATATACGTTGTTGTATGAGATGATCATGTTTTGTAAAAGTTATCGGCAACTGGCAGGAGCCTTATGGTTGTCGCTTTATTGTATGAAATGAAAACACCATGTAATTGCTTTACTTTATCACTATGCGTTAGCGATAGTTGTAGAAGCAATAGTTGGCGAGACGACCACGACGCTACGATGGAGATCAAGGTGTCGAGCCGGTAACGATGGAGATCATGACGGTGCTTTGGAGATGGAGATCAAAGGCACAAGATGATGATGGCCATATCATGTCACATATTTTGATTGCATGTGATGTTTATCTTGTATGCATCTTATTTTGCTTAGTACGGCGGTAGTTTTATAAGATGATCCCTTACTAAAATTTCAAGGTATAAGTGTTCTCCTTGAGTATGCACCGTTGCGACAGTTCGTCGCGTTGAGACACCACGTGATGATCGGGTGTGATAGACTCTACGTTCAAATACAACGGGTGCAAGACAGTTTTGCACATGCGGAATACTCGGGTTAAACTTGACGAGCCTAGCATGTACAGACATGGCCTCGGAACACTGGAGACCGAAAGGTTGAACGTGAATCATATAGTAGATATGATCAACATAGAGATGTTCACCATTGAAAACTACTCCATCTCACGTGATGATCGGACATGGTTTAGTTGATTTGGATCATGTGATCATTTAGATGACTCTAGGGATGTCTATCTAAGTGGGAGTTCTTAAGTAATTTGATTAATTGAACTTAATTTATCATGAACTTAGTCCTGATAGTATTTGCAAATTATGTCGTAGATCAATAGCTCGCGATGTAGCTCCACGTTTATTTTTTATATGTTCCTAGAGAAAAATAAGTTGAAAGACGATAGTAGCAATGATGCGGACTGAGTCCGTGATCTCAGGATTATCCTCATTGCTGCACAGAAGAATTATGTCCTTGATGCACCGCTAGGTGACAGACCTCAGGAGCAGATGCAGACGTTATGAACGTTTGGGAAGCTCGATATGATGACTACTTGATAGTTTAGTGCGCCATGCTTTACGGCTTAGAACCGGGACTTCAAAAACGTTTTGAACGCCACGGAGCATATGAGATGTTCCAAAGAGATGAAATTCGTATTTCAGACTCATGTCCGTGTCGAGAGGTATGAGACCTCTGACAAGTACTTTGCCTACAAGATGGAGGAGAATAGCTCAGCTAGTGAGCATGAGCTCAGAATGTGTGGGTACTATAATCGCTTGAATCAAGTGGGAGTTAATCTTCCAGATAAGATAGTGATTGACAGAGTTATCTAGTCACTATCACCAAGTTACTACTTCGTGATGAACTATAATATGCAAGGGATGACGAAAACGATTCCCAAGCTCTTCGCGATGCTGAAATCGGTGAATTTAGAAATCAAGAAATATCATCAAGTGTTAATGGTTTACAAGACCACTAGTTTCAAGAAAAAGGGCGAGGGAAAGAAAGGGAACTTCAAGAAGAATGGCAAGCAAGTTGTCACTCCCATGAAGAAGCCAAAAGATGGACCTAAGCCTGAAACTGAGTGCTTCTACTGCAAAGGAAATGGTCACTGAAAGCGGAACTGCCCCAAATACTTGGCGGATAAGAAGGATGGCAAAGTGAACAAAGGTATATTTGATATACATGTTATTGATGTGTATTTTACTAGTGTTCATAGTAGCCCCTGGGTATTTGATACCGGTTCAGTTGCTAACATTAGTAACTCGAAACAGGAGTTGCAAAATGAACAGAGACTAGTTAATGACGAGGTGATGATGTGTGTTGGAAGTGATTCCAAGGTTGATAAGATCACCATCGCACACTCCCTCTACCTTCGGGATTAGTGTTAGACCTAAATAAATAAATGTTATTTGGTGTTTGCATTGAGCATGAATATGATTGGATCATGTTTATTGCGATATGGTTATTCATTTAAGTCAAAGAATAATTGTTGTTCTGTTTACATGAATAAAACCTTCTATGGTCATACACTCAATGTAAATGGTTTATTGAATCTCGATCGAAGTGATACACATATTCATAATATTGATGCCAAAAGATGCAAAGTTGATAATGATAGTGCGACATATTTGTGGCACTGCCGTTTAGGTCATATTGATGTAAAGCGCATGAAGAAACTCCATGCAGATGGGCTTTTGGAATCACTTGATTATGAATCATCTGATACTTGCGAACCATGCCTCATGGGCAAGATGACTAAAACTCCGTTCTCCGGAACAACGGAGCGAGCTAATGACTTATTGGAAATAATACAATCCGATGTATGCGGTCCGATGAGTGTTGAAGCACGCGGTGGGTATCGTTATTTTCTAACCTTCACAGATGATTTGAGTAGATATGGGTATATCCACTTGATGAAATACAAGTCTAAAACATTTGAAAAGTTCAAAGAATTTCAGAGTGAAGTAGAGAATCATCGTAACAAGAAAATAAAGTTTCTACGATCTGATCGCGGAGGAGAATATTTGAGTTACGAGTTTGGCCTTCATTTAAAACAATGTGGAATAGTTTCGCAACTCACACCACTTGGAACACCACAGCGTAATGGTGTGTCCGAACGTCGTAACCGTATTTTATTAGATATGGTGCGATCTATGATGTCTCTTACCGATTTACCACTATCGTTTTGGGGTTATGCATTAGAGACAGCTGCATTCACGTTAAATAGGGCACCATCTAAATCCGTTGAGACGACACCGTATGAACTGTGGTTTGGCAAGAAACCTAAGCTATCGTTTCTTAAAGTTTGGGGTTGCGATGCTTATGTGAAAAAACTTCAGCCTGATAAGCTCGAACCCAAATCGGAGAAGTGCGTCTTCATAGGATACCCAAAAAAAACTGTTGGGTACACCTTCTATCACAGATCCAAAGGCAAGATCTTTGTTGCTAAGAATGGATCCTTTCTAGAGAAGGAGTTTCTCTCGAAAGAAATGAGTGGGAGGAAAGTAGAACTTGATGAGGTAATTGTACCTTCTCTCGAATTGGAAAGTAGTTCATCAGAGAAAACCGTTCCCGTGATGCCTACACCAACTAGAGAGGAAGCTAATGATGATGATCATGAAACTTCGGATCAAGTTACTACAGAACTTTGTAGGTCAACCAGAACACGATCCGCACGAGAGTGGTACGGGAATCCTGTACTGGAAGTCATGTTACTAGACCAAGGCGAACCTACAAACTATGAAGAAGCTGTGATGAGCCCAGATTTCGACAGATGGCTTGAGGCCATGAAATCTGAGAGAGGATCCATGTATGAGAACAAAGTGTGGACTTTGGTGGATTTGCCCGATGATCAGCAAGCCATAGAAAATAAATGGATCTTCAAGAGGAAGACGGATGCTGATGGTAGTTTTACTATCTACAAAGCTCGACTTGTCGCAAAAAGTTTTTCGACAAGTTCAAGGAGTTGACTATGATGAGACCTTCTCACCTGTAGCGATGCTTAAATTCTGTCCGAATCATGTTAGCAATTGCCGCATTTTATGAAATCTGGCAAATGGACGTCAAAACTGCATTCCATAATGGATTTCTTAAAGAAGAGTTGTATATGATGCAACCAAAAGGTTTTCTCAATCCTAAAGGTGCTAACAAAGTGTGAAAACTCTAGCGATCCATCTATGGACTGGTGCAAGCATCTCATAGTTGGAATATACGCTTTGATGAGGTGATCAAAGCATATGGTTTTATATAGACTTACCGTGAAGCCTGTATTTACAAGAAAGTGAGTGGGAACTCTATAGCATTTCTGCTATTATATGTGGATGACATATTATTGATTGGAAATAATATAGAATTTCTGGATAGCATAAAAGGATACTAAAATAAGAATTTTTCAATGAAAGACCTCGGTGAAGCTCCTTACATATTGAGCATCAAGATCTATAGGGATAGATCAAGACGCTTAATAGAACTTTCACAAAACACATACCTTGATAAGATTTGAAGAAGTTCAAAATGGTTCAATCCAAGAAGGGGTTCTTGCCTGTATTACAAGGTATGAAGTTGAGTAAGACTCAAACCCGACCACGGCAGAAGATAGAGAGAGAATGAAAGTCATTCCCTATGCCTCAACCATAGGTTCTATAAAGTATGCCATGCTGTGTACCAGACCTATTGTGTACCTTGCCATAAGTTTGGCAAGGGGGTACAATAGTGATCCAGGAGTAGATCACTGGACAGCGGTCAAAATTATACTTAGTTACCTAAGAGGACTAAAGAAATGTTTCTCGGTTATGGAGGTGATAAAGAGTTCGTCGTAAAGGGTTACGTCAATGCAAGCTTTAACACTGATCCAGATGACTCTGAATCTCAATCTGGATACATATTGAAAGTGGGAGCAATTAGCTAGAGTAGCTCCATGCAGAGCATTGTAGACATAGAAATTTGCAAAATACATACGGATCTGAATGTGGCAGACCCGTTGACTAAACTTCTCTCACAAGCAAAACATGATCACACCTTAGTACTCTTTGGGTGTTAATCACATAGCGATGTGAACTAGATTATTGAATCTAGTAAACCCTTTGGGTGTTGGTCACATGGCGATGTGAACTATGGGTGTTAATCACATACAGATGTGAACTATTGGTGTAAATCACATGGCGATGTGAACTAGATTATTGACTCTAGTGCAAGTGGGAGACTGAAGGAAATATGCCTTAGAGGCAATAATAAAATTGTTATTTTATATTTCCTTATATCATGATAAATGTTTATTATTCATGCTAGAATTGTATTAACCGGAAACTTGATACATGTGTGGATACATAGACAAAACACTGTGTCCCTAGTAAGGCTCTACTAGACTAGCTCGTTAATCAAAGATGGTTAATTTTCCTAACCATAGACATGTGTTGTCATTTGATGAACGGGATCACATCATTGATGTGATGGAAAAGACCCATCCGTTAGCTTAGCATAATGATCGTTCAGTTTTATTGATACTGGTTTCTTCATGTCAAATACATATTCCTTCGACTATGAGATTATGCAACTCCCGGATACCGGAGGAATGCCTTGTGTGCTATCAAACGTCACAATGTAACTGGGTGATTATAAAGAAGCTCTACAGGTATCTCCGAAGGTGTCTGTTGGGTTGGCATAGATCGAGATTAGGATTTGTCACTCCAAATATCGGAGAGGTATCTCTGGGCCCTCTCAGTAATGCACTTCATAAGAAGCCTTGCAAGCAATGTAACTAATGAGTTAGTTGCGGGATGATGTATTACGGAATGAGTAAAGAGACTTGCCGGTAACGAGATTGAACTAGGTATGAAGATACCGACGATCGAATCTCGGGCAAGTAACATACCGATGACAAAGGGAATAACGTATATTGTCATAACGGTTCGACCGATAAAGATCTTCGTAGAATATGTAGGAGCCAATATGAGCATCCATGTTACGCTATTGGTTATTGACCGGAGAGGTGTCTCGGTCATGTTTACATAGTTCTCGAACCCGTAGAGTCCGCACGCTTAATGTTCGATGACGATTTTGTATTATATGAGTTATGTGATTGCTGACCGAATGTTGTTCGGAGTCCCGGATGAGATCACGGACATGATGAGGAGTCTCGAAATGTTCGAGTGGTAAAGATTCATATATAGTACGATAGTATTTGGACACCGGAAGTGTTCCAAGGATACCGGGTACATATCGGGTCACCGGAAGGGGTTCCGGGCACACCCCAGCAAAGATATGGGCCTAATGGGCCAAGAGGGGAAACGCAGCAGCCAGCATGGGCTGCTGCGCCCCCCATGTAGGCCGAATAGGAAGGGGAAGGAAAGAGGGGAAGAGAGAAAGGAAGGGGAGGGATTCGGCCTCCCCCTTCCTTCTCTCCGCCCTCCTCCTTCCTTTCCCCTCCGAAAAATATGGTAGGGCGGGGGGGGGGGGGGGGGGCGAATGGAATGGGGGAATTGGAAGGGGGGGGCGAATTGGAATAGGGCCCCCAAGTAGGATTCCTCCTACTTGGGGCGCCCAAGGCAGCTCCCCTCCCCCTCCCACCTATATATACATGGGGAGGGGGCGCCTAGAACACACACCAATAATTGTTAGCCGTGTGCGGCGCCCCCCTCCACAGTTTACGCCTCCGGTCATATTCTTGTAGTGCTTAGGCAAAGCCCTGCGCGGATCACTTCACCATCACGGTCACCACGCCGTCGTGCTGACGGAACTCATCTCCCTCGACACTTTGCTGGATCAAGAGTTTGAGGAACGTCATCGAGCTGAACGTGTGCAGAACTCGGAGATGTCGTACGTTCGGTGCTTGATCGGTCAGAACAAGAAGAAGTTCGACTACATCAACCGTGTTAACAAATGCTTCCTCTTTCGATCTACGAGGGTACGTGGACACACTCTCCCCCTCTCGTTGCTATGCATCTCCTAGATATATCTTGCGTGAGCGTAGGAATTTTTTTGAAATTGCATGCTACGTTCCCCAACATGTGGATCATGAAAAGAATGCTTTATGTGAAAGTTTTATTGTTGAATTCATTCATGATGCTACTGAAAATTATTATGAGGGAGGAATATATGCTTGTAGGAATTGCAATAATATCAAGTTTCCTCTCTATGTGTTGAAATTTTTGAAGTTGCACTTGTTTTGCCTTCCTATGCAAGTTGATTCTTGTTCCCATAAGTTGTTTTCTCACAAAATCCCTATGCATAGTAAGTGGGTTAGGCTTAAATGTGCTAGTCATATTCTTCATGATGCTCTCTTTGTGTTTCAGTCATCATGCCTAGCTAAAAAGGCATTAAAGAAAAGCGCTTGTTGGGAGACAACCAAATATTTACCCCTACTATTTTTGTGTGTTCACATGATTAAGCTACTGTAGTAATCATGTTGAATAGCTTTTTTTTTGAATAAAGTGCCAAGTAAAGCCTTTGGGATAGTGTGGTTGATAGTTGACTTGATTCTGTGCAAAAACAGAAACTTTTGCGTCCAGTACAGAAATTCCTATATTTTACTGGAACGTGGAAAACTTCTGTAATTTTTACAGTTGATTGGTATACAAATTTTCTACGTTGTCCTAATTTTTCAGAATTTTTGGAGTAACATAAGTATGAGATTAATTCAGATCTTTATAGACTGTTCTGTTTTTGACAGATTCTATTTTCGAAGCATAGTTTGCTTGTTTCCTAGTTTCTATGGCTTATATTGCTCAATATAAATTGTAGAAATGATAGGGTACAGTAGGTATCAGGTGATAAAAATTTTGAATCTTGTCTTGACAGTACCAAAGTGAATGATTTGTTTTATCATACTAACCCATCTCACGAAGTTACGTTAAGTTTTGTGTGATTGAAGTTTTCAAGTTTTGGGTGAGATATCGATATTAGAAGAATAAGGAGTGACAAGACCCTAAGCTTGGGGATGCCCAAGGCACCCCAAGGTAATATTCAAGGAAGATCCAAGCAACTAAGCTTGGGGATGCCCCGGATGGCATCCCCCTTTCGTCTTCAACAATATTGGTAACCTCACTTGGAGCTAAATTTTTATTCGTCACATGATATGTGTTTTGCTTGGAGTGTCATTTTATTTTATTAGTATTTTCTTGATGTTATTTATATTAATGTTTTTCATCTTTAATTTCAATAAAAGTGTCAAGTTTAGCCCTTACCATGCTTATTTTGCAAGTCTATATGTTGCTGTTTTGAAAACAGAAAACTCTCTATCGTTGTCTGAATTCTTATGGAAAGTCAGGACATGGTAAAATCTTGAAATTTTTACAAAATTAGTAAAAACAAATTTTCTACAGTTTGGTAATTTTTCAGAAATTTTGGAGGTAGGGAAGTATGAGTACAATTGCACTCTTTACAGACTGTCCTGTTAAGACAGATTGCTGTTATGTATGCATTGTTTGCATATGTTTGCCTGTTTAATGATTCTATTTGAGGATAGGAGTATTAAATATGCAGAGGCATTTAGTATGCAATTTCAAATAATAATTTTAGTGATTTTCTACAGTAGAGAATGATAAGGTTTTGCATTTGATTTATACTAACTTATCTCACGAGTTCTTGTTGAGTTTTGTGTGGATGAAGTTTTTAAGATTTAGGGAAACCGTGATATAAAAGGAATTAAGGAGACACAAAAGCTCAAGCTTGGGGATGCCCAAGGCATCCCTAGTTAATATTTCAAGAAGTCTCAAGCATCTAAGCTTGGGGATGCCTCGGTTGGCATCCCACCTTTCTTCATCAACAATTGTCGGTTAGTATCGGTTGAGCCTAAGTTTTTGCTTCTTCACACGATGTGTGCTAGTTTTAGAATGTCATTTTATTCTGTTTTGCTTGTTGTTTAAATAAAGTACTTAAGATCTGAAATTCTTTTATGAGAGAGAGTCTTCACATAGCAACATAATTATTTGACCACTCATTGATCTTCACTTATATCTTTTTGGAGTAGTTTGTCAGTTGCTCTAGTGCTTCACTTATATCTTTTTAGAGCACGGCGGTGGTTTTATTTTGTAGAAATTGATGAACTCTCATGCTTCAGTTATATTATTTTGAGAGTATTTAAACAGCATGGTAATTTGCTTAGGTTATGAATTTAGTCCTAATATGATAGGTATCCAAGAGGGATATACACTAGTAGAAAACAGGGAACTAGTCCCGGTTCCAGAGGGCCTTTAGACCCGGTTCTGGAACAGGGACTAAAGGTTCAGGACTAAAGCCCAAAACCTTTGTTCCCAGTTCGCTTACGAATCGGGACAGAAGGGGCTCCATGTGGCCGCTGCGGGGCACCCAGGCAGGAGGACCTTTAGTCCCGGTTGGTAACACCAACCGACACCAAAAGGCTGCCACGCGTCAGCAGCTCGCAGGCGCTGGGGTTTTTCTTTGTTTTTTTTAAGGGGGAGGGGGGGTGAGGGGTTTTGGAGGGTTAATTTAGGTGTTTCATATTGTGTTAGCTAGCTAATAGAGAGAAGTGACCTCTCTTTCTCCGTGCTTGGTCGACGCTAGCTACTTTACATATAGAGAGAGCTCGACACGCTAGCTAGTAAGCAAATGAAGGAACCATTAATTACACAAGATCTTCATGAACATATACAGAGAGAAGTGACCTCTCTTTCTCCGAGAGATTGGTCGAACAACAAGTTTTCGTATATCTATCCGATGCTACTACATATATACAATATAACATGTCTTACAATCCCTCATCTAAAATCCATTTCAATTTCCAGATGGTATTCTCCCTTCTCATTTATGACGTGATCAAGAAAGAATCCCGCCAATTCCTCTTGAATTGCTCGGATGCGATCATGTGTTAGGAGTTCATCCCGCATCTGCCACATATAATTTAAAGAAGGGGGTCAATACATATATATGAATGAAACTCAACACAAATGATGGTAATAAAATAAAATTGTGAATATTGTTTACGTACTTCATATTGTTTGTCAGAGTAGCCCCGCGGAGAGGTCGAGTTGTAGATGAACTCACAAACGTAGTATCCACATAAATTATTCCCGCCTTCCTGCCACAAGCACTTTACAAAAATAGAGTTCAATCAAACTGATAATCAAGCATGATGAATGGTATTGATGAAACTAGAATCAGTGGGAGATGCGCGGAACTAGCTAGTACTACTTACTTTCGGGTGTGTAAATCGTAGCTCCCTCGGCAGTCCCGGAACCATTCCGGTGAACTCTTTCCAAACCCTGGCAGACAAAGAAAATAATTATATGATATCCGGAAATAAACATAGTTGCCGATATGATATGGTACGATAATGATCGATTGAACTTACTTATGGAGCATTGCAGTAATGTCCGCATAAAGCTGGGGATCTTTTCGTCTCGAGTCTAAGACAGTTACTACTCCCCGGTCAAGCTTAATCTCTAGCAGAATAAAGTGGAAGTTGCGCCCGCATGCATAACTCATCAATTACATTACTATAACCTCGAGTAAGCGAAACCGAATATGCACAAGATAGTAACACTCACTTGAAGTTGTAAGGAAAGAGTATTTTCCCTTTGTTTTGATTTCGAAGTAACGATTCTAGCAAGTTGTCCTCAGTTTCTTTGTCTCTGTTTTGAAGCGACCATTCATTTATGGTATTTGGGTTAATGAACCCAATTTCATAGATTTGTGCTTTTTTGCATTCGACGATCTTCAGTCTGCATAATATGGTGAGGATAATTATATATACATGCAATGAAAGAGCTGAGCTATAGAGACTTAATTACAGAGGTAATACTTACAGACAGTAGCAAGTCATGAGTTGTTTGTCGAGGGCGTCTTGATTGAATAACTGGAATAACTCCACAAATTCAATAGGCATCACCTCAGTTCCAACAAGGTCGTGCTCCTCTTTAATTCCCAGCATCAAAGTATCCTTCCCAGACTTCCTGCAGGTATCCATGTACCATTCATGCAATCTTCGCATCATCGTTGTTAGAGGAGGATGATCAGGTTTGACGAGAGGCTTCCCATACTCGTAAGTGAAGATATCTACTACCTCTAACATTTCAAACTATACATCATCGGCCAGGTAATCAGCAGGATTTGTACCAGGCACTAGCCCCGGATGATTAGCGACGATACCGCTAGACACCTTGAGCGGGGGGCATGATTGCTTCGCCTGTTTGCCGAGCTGGGGAATTATTTTCCCACTTCTTCGTTTTGCTTCTCTTGCAGCACTGCAAGTACTTCCCGACTGCTCCGCTTCCTTATATGTCCTTTCCATAATGCGCTCATAGTTGGATTGCGGCGGAGACGGTGGTGGTCGCTTAAGGGCACGCATAGTGCGCTTCACTTTCACCTGATCTATTGTTTCCTTCGGAGGTGGAGGTTTCCGTGCAAAATGGGCCTCCACTTCGGCAGCACTGATTTCTGCATTTTCCTAGTCGGTCCTCTGATATGGTAACTTTTCCAGAGGCTTGAGGCTTGGACCGTATTTGAATCTCTTCCCGCCTCTTGTCCTGCTAGCCGCCGGAGCGGCGTCGTCTCTCTTCCGCCATTGCTGACGCGGCGGAGTCCGCTGACATGCCGGAGGAGGCAGAGGAGGAGGCGGAGTGCTCCGACGCGTCAGAGGAGGCAGAGGAGGAGGCGGAGTGCCCTCACACGGCAGAGGAGGCGGAGTGCCCTGATGACTCGCCGGAGGAGGAGGCAGAGTGCCCTGACTCGCTGGAGGAGGAGGAGGAGGTGTCCAGATTGGAAGCTTGATGTACTACTTCCTCCATAGACAGGTACTCCTCAAAGCATAAACCAGATGATCTCCCCTTCACCTGTAGGGTGGTCAAGCTCCAGCTCCTGAAATCCCTCCATTATTTCATCCACCGTCACAACATCATAGCCATGTGGAATCGGACCGCAGTGAAAAGTTCCGTCAGCTTGAGGAGGTGCAACAGAGCCGACAGCCGCCTTCAAAGTGAGGTTCTGGCATTTCGTCATTCGCTCACAATGTTGAGCCTCCGTGATAGTATCCACGGGATGGCGAGGAGCCGTGAAATCAGGCTGAACGAGCTCCGTGGAAGCCACGCTGCTTCTCCGCTGAGATGGTGGGGTAGCTTCTAGGGCAGCTTCGAAGCAAGGATCTTCTTGCCGCTGAGATGGTTGGCCAGCAGCTGCAAGTTCCTCTAGCTTTGCTATTCTTGCATTGAGCTTCTGCATTTCGCTCACTTCCTCTTTCCTCTTTCTCTCTCGGCTTCTGTAACCACCGCTGCCGGGAAACCCAACCACCCACAGAACGGTGCCTGGTGTGCCTCGTGTTCGTCCAAGGTGCTCAGGATTCCCGAGGGCCTCAGTCAGCTCGTCCTTCTCTCTGTCGGGAATGAACGTCCCTTCCTGCTCTGCACTGATATATTGCTGAAGCTTCTTGAAGGGTATTGCAAGCTGCTCGTCCGTCCAACGACACTCCCCTGTTTTTGGGTCCAAAGTTCCCCCAACCCCGAAGAACCAGGTCCTACACCGATCTGGCCAGTTCAATGTCGCTGGTTGGACCCCTTTAGCAAGCAGGTCTTGCTCAGCTTTGTCCCACAACGGTCGGGCTTTGTAGTAGCCACCTAACCCCGTGTGATGGTGATACTTCTTCTTTGCAGCATTTTTCTTGTTTGTCTCTGACCTTTTCTTACCCTTATCCGATTTCTTGTAGGCCACAAATGCGGGCCAGTGATCTCTTATCTTCTCATATCGGGCGGTGAATTCAGGAGTCTTCCCTTTGTCGACAAACTTTGTGTTCAACTCTTTCTTCCAGTTCCTGAATAGATCTGCCATCTTATTAAGAGCAAACGCCTTGACCTTTGGCTCTATAACTGGGTTATTCGGATCCTCCTATGGCGGTAGGCTTTTGCCATCAGCGAGGTCCAAAGATCACCTTTCTGTCTATCCTGGACATAAGAAACTTCAGGGTCGTCCTTACTCTTATTCCATTGCTGGACGCTGATAGGGACGCTGTCCCTAACAATAGCTCCACACTGATGTACAAATGCGTCCTTGGTCCGCTTGCGTTTAATCAGTTGGCCATCATTCGCGATTGCTATGATCGTGAACCTTTCATCCTGGCGCAACCTTTTCTTCGGGCCTCGTCTCCTTACAGAAGTTTGGCTCGATCCGGAGGGCTATAAAAGAAGAAAGAAGCGTTAATATATGTACATACCAAAACAATTAATGCATCAAGTCAGCACAGGCTTAATTAATATATATACCTCGCCGGACTATGCAACAGCTCCCTCCTCCGTTCGGTCACCAGAGCCGTCATCATGGTCTTCTTCCTCCGCCATTCGGTCACCGGAGCCGTCATGATCTCCTTCCTCCTCCATTGTTGGATTACCGGAGCCGTCATCCTCTCCTTCCTGACCATCGGTGTCATTGAGAAACGACAAGGGATCACCTCCGTCGCGGATTATATCCCCCAACAACTCTTCTTGTTCCAAGTCTCTGTCCATAGTTTCTGCAAATATTACAACATGGCAATATACAAACATGAGAGATGGATATATTAGTGGCAAACATAGACCTAGCTAATATCACAACAAGGAATCATATGCATATATGAGCAATGGATTAGTTGCGGACCGCCTCTCTCATGCATGTCCGACGTCCCCCCTCATGTCGAAGTTATCGGGTAGGGGCGGGAGGGGGTAGGAGATCGACAACGCTCTTTCTTCTAGGAGAGGACACTTTGCAAAAAATAATCGCTATGCAGGAGATCAAACTATCCATGCATTCTCCCCCATTGACCTATGCCGGCAATGATAGATCGACAACGACGCTCTTTCTTCTAGGGTTTGGGGTGGCCTCAACAACGCTTCTAGGGTTTGGGGTGGCCTCGACAACGCTCTTTTAACTTGGTAAATTTGGGTGGCCTCGACAACTCTTCTAGGGTGTGGGGTGGCCTAGACAACGCTCTTTTAACTTGGTAAAATTGGGTGGCCTCGACAACTCTTCTAGGGTTTGGGGTGGCCTCGACAACGCTTTTTCAGTCCCAGTTTGGGTGGACTCGAGAGTTGGCCGGGCGAGAGGTGGTTGATCGACGTCCCCCCTCATGTCGAAGTTACTTGAGCACAAGAGCTCCGATCGAGACGATTCCGGATCCGTTGGAAAGCTCTCGGGGAGCCGATGCCAACGTGATGATAGGGGGCCGGGGTGCTCCCGTTGCCTTGTTGATAGATAGAACCGATGCCAACGTTATGATAGAGCCGATGCCAACATTTTCATTTAACAAAAAACTACCTTCAAAAAAGACTTGCTTCGCCGCGGGTGCTCGGTGCGACGTGGACTTGGTGGAAAAACTTTATGAAAATGCGGTGGTGGCCGGGCCGGGCGGTTTTCTTTTCCTTCTTCATTTTTTTCCTTTGTTTTTTCTTATATGTTTGTTTTCGTTTTCACTCTACATTTTCGTACATATGAAAAACAACGAAGTTTGTATACAAAAGTGAACATATACATCTCATACATGAACATATACACATGAAAATTTATCTATCTATCTATCTATCTCATCTCATACATGAACATATACACACATATACACATATACATGAAAAAAAACATATACATGAACATATACACATATACATGAAAAAACAGAGCACGGTGCTGCCGGCCGGCGACCATGGAGCAGCGGCGACGGGGAGCAGGGGACATGGGAAGGGGGGCTCACTGTGGGGAGGGCGCGGCGATGGCGAGGGCGTCGACGAGGACGGCGGGCTTGGGAGGGGGGCACGCACGCACGCGGCGAGGACAAGGCCGGCGACGAGGACGACGGGCTCAGGGGAACACGCGCGCGGCGAGGACGAGGCCGGCGACGAGGACGGCGGGCTTGGGGGGGACATGCGCGCGGCGTCGGGGGGAAGATGAACTGAGGGCGTCGGCGAGGGCGAGGGCGAGGGCGCGTCGGCGAGGGCATCGGCGAGGGATCGGGGAGGGGAGCGCGTCGGGGAGGGCGAGGGCGCGGTCCGGCAGCCTGGCGGCGTCGTGCTGTTCAGCGCGGCGTCGGGGGGAAGATGAACTGGGACTGGAAAACGCTAAGTGTTGGCTTATATAGCAGTGCATTTGGTCCTGGTTCGGGGCACAAACCGGGACCAATGCCCCCCTTTAGTCCCAGTTCGTGCCACCAACCGGGACCAAAGGTCACTTTTCGTCAGCCCAAAGGGCGAGAAGCAGAGACCTTTGGCCCCGGTTGGTGACACGAACCGAGACTAAAAGGGGGCATTGGTCCCGGTTAATGCCACGAACCGGGACCAAAGGGGGTCATTGGTCCCGGTTCGTGCCACCAACCGGGACCAATTGCCTTGCACAGCGGCGTGGTGGGAGTTTAGTCCCACCTCGCTAGTTGAGAGAGAGCTGCACCTGTTTATAAGGCGCGCTGCGCCTGAGCTTTCGAGCTCCTCTCTAAAGCAGGCTTACGGGCCTAAGCACTCTGTATCTGCCTGTGGGCCTACTGGGCCTTCTGCGGGCCTGAATCCTGGTCCAACTAGTTGGTTGGGTTTCTAGTCGTATTCAGGCCGTGGTGGCCCAGTAGGCGGCATTTTTTAAAAAAAAATTCCATTTTTTTGTTTTGTTTTTATTATTATTTATTTTCTTGTGTTTCTACTTACAGCTAAATACTTACAGTTTTTCAGTGATTCTTTTTGCTTTTAGGTCACAAAAATTATAAACTTTCTGTTAGTAACATTAGTTTTCAAATTTGAATAGTTTAAATTTGAATTCTTTGAAATTTGTGTGAATCACTAGTTTGTGAATAACTTTACTTTAAAAATAGATTTTTGAGTGATTCTTTTTTCTGCTATTTAATATGAGTGTGTTTTATCATTATATTCAATTTGGTCATTTTTTGGTTATTTTAAATGGGTGTTTTAATCAAAAACAGATTTTGTTATTTTAGTTTGCTATTAAAGTTTCTAACAAAAAAATACTTTATGAAAATTCTTTTTGCTATTAATGATTTGAAAAAAAGAATATTTTAATTGATTCTTTCTAGTTCATTCTTTTTTGCTATTAGAGTTTTGTAAAAGTTTTCTAGTTCATTCTTTTTGCTATTAGTTCATTCTTTGAGTTAAATGACCCTGAAATTGAAAAGCACTACAAATGAACTCTGAACAGGTTGAAAGTTGGCATGGTATCATCATTTCACCCACGTAGCATGTGCTAAAAATTTGAGAGGGTTACGGCAAAAACTGGATGCACTTCGTGTACAAAATGGACAGTCTCTTTCGAAGTATCAGGGTTTCATACGAAAACTCATCTGTTACAAAAGGCATTTCATTTCTTCACATGTAACTACAGTGATATTCTAGATCAAAGGCATCATCATAATAGTTGTGGAGAGAAAGTCTTCACTTTTTCTTCGCTTGTGTCCTTTTCTTATTGCACCGTAACCATGGATAATCTTCATCGTTTAACAGGGTGCTTGGGTCAGCCTTGACTTTGAAGGGAGGAATTTCATGAAACTTTTCATAATCTTCAGACATGTCTGTCTTGCCCTCCACTCCCACGATGTCTCTTTTTCCTGAAAGAACTATGTGGCGCTTTGGCTCATCGTATGATGTATTCACTTCCTTATCTTTTCTTTTTCCCTATTTGGTAGACATGTCCTTCACATAGAAAACCTGCGCCACATCATTGGGTAGGACGAATGGTTCGTCTGTGTACCCAAGGTTGTTCAGATCCACTGTTGTCATTCCGTACTATGGGTCTACCTGTACCCCGCCTCCTGACAGATTAAACCATTTGCACTGAAACAAAGGGACCTTAAAATCAAGTCCATAGTCAAGTTCCCATATGTCCACTATGTAACCATAATATGTAACCATAATATGTGTTCTTTCCCCTCTTGGTTGCTGCATCAAAGCGGACACCACTGTTTTCGTTGGTGCTCTTTTGATCTTGGGCGATCGTGTAAAATGTATTCCCATTTATCTCGTACCCTTTGTAAGTTAATACAGTCGAAGATGGTCCCCTGGCTAACGAGTACAGCTCATCAGAAATAGTGTTGTCACCCATGAGACGTGTTTGCAACCAACTGCCGAAAGTCCTGATGTGTTCACATGTAATCCAGTCGTCACACTGCTCCGGGTGTTTGGAGCGCAGAATATTCTTGTGTTCATTGACATACGGGGTCACCAAGGTAGAATTCTGTAGAACTGTGTAGTGTGCTTGAGATCAAGAATGCCCGTCCCTACATATTATTGAGTCCGCTCCTAGCGTGCCTTTTCCAGTCAGTCTCCCCTCATACCGCGATTGAGGGAGACCAATCTTCTTAAGGTCAGGAATGAAGTCAACACAAAACCCAATGACCTCCTCTGTTTGATGGCCCGTGGAGATGCTTCCTTCTGGCCTAGCACGGTTACGAACATATTTCTTTAAGACTACCATGAACCTCTCAAAGGGGAACATATTGTGCAGAAATACAGGGCCCAGAATGCCAATCTCATCGACTAGATGAACTAGGACGTGCGTCATGATATTGAAGAAGGATGGTGGGAACACCAGCTCGAAACTGACAAGACATTGCACCAAATCACTCCTTAACCTTGGTAGGATTTCTGAATTGATCACCTTCTGAGAGATTGCATCGAGGAATGCACATAGCTTCACAATGGCTAATCGAACGTTTTCCGGTAGAAGCCCCCTCAATGCAACCGGAAGCAGTTGCGTCATAATCACGTGGCAGTCATGAGACTTTAGGTTGTGGAATATTTTCTCTGCCATATTTATTATTCTCTTTATATTCGACGAGAAGCCAGACGGGCCCTTCATACTGAGTAGGCATTCAAAGAAGATTTCCTTCTCTTCTTTGGTAAGAGCGTAGCTGGCAGGCCCTTCATACTGCTTTGGATGCATGTCGTCTTTTTCGTGCACACGTTGCCGGTCCTCCCATGCCTCCGGTGTATCTTTTGTCTTCCCATACACGCCCAAGAAGCCTAGCAGGTTCACGCAAAGATTCTTCGTCACGTGCATCATGTCGATTGCTGAGCGGACCTCTAGGTCTTTCCAATAGGGTAGGTCCCAAAATATAGATTTCTTCTTCCACATGGGTGCGCGTCCCTCAGCGTCATTCGGAACAGATAGTCCGCCGGGACCCTTTCCAAAGATTACTTGTAAATCATTGACCATAGCAAGTATGTGATCACCAGTACGGATGGCGGGCTTCTTCCGGTGATCTGCCTCGCCTTTGAAATGCTTGCCTTTCTTTCGACATTGATGGTTGGTCGGAAGAAATCAACGATGCCACAGGTACGCATTCTTCCTGCATTTGTCCAAATATATACTTTCGGTGTCATCTAAACAGTGCGTGCATGCGTGTTATCCCTTGTTTGTCTGTCCTGAAAGGTTACTGAGAGCAGGCCAATCATTGATGGTTACAAACATCAACGCATGTAGGTCAAATTCCTGCTGGTCGTGCTCATCTCGCACACGTACACCTTTTACATTCCACAGCTGTAAAAGTTCTTCAACTAATGGCCTTAGGTACACATCAATGACGTTGCCTTGGATGAGAACTTGCATCATAATGAACTTCCGCTTCATGCACAGCCAAGGAGGAACGTTATAGATACATAGAGTCACGGGCCAGGTGCTATGATTGTTGCTCTGCTCCCCAAAAGGATTAATGCCATCCGCGCTTAAACCAAACCATACGTTCCTTGCGTCACCTGCAAAGTCCCCCCACTTTCTCTCGATTTTTCTCCACTGTGACCCGTCAGCGGGTGCTCTCAACTTCCCGTCTTTCTTACGGTCCTCTTTGTGCCATCGCATCAGCTTGGCATGCTCTTTGTTTCTGAACAGACGTTTCAACCGTGGTATTATAGGAGCATACCACATCACCTTGGCAGGAACCCTCTTCCTGGGGCACTCGCCGTCAACATCACCAGGGTCATCTCGTCTGATCTTATACCGCAATGCACCACATATCGGGCATGCGTTCAAATCCTCATATGCACCGCGGTAGAGGATGCAGTCATTAGGGCTTGCATGTATCATCTGCACCTCCAATCCTAGAGGGCATAGCACCTTCTTTGCTCCGTACGTACTGTCGGGCAATTCGTTATCCTTTGGAAGCTTCTTCTTCAATATTTTCAGTAGCTTCTCAAATCCGTCATTAGATACACCATTGTCTGCCTTCCATTGCAGCAATTCTAGTGTGGTACCGAGCTTTGCGTTGCCATCTTCGCAATTGGGGTACAACCCTTTTTTGTGATCCTCTAACATGCGATCGAACTTCAACTTATCCTTTTCACTTTCGCATTGTCTCTTTGCATCAACAATGACCCGGCGAAGATCATCATTGAGCACATCGTCTGGTTCCTCTTGATCTTTAGCTTCCCCCGTTGCAGCATCACCGTATTCAGGGGGCACATAATTGTCATCATCCTCTTCTTCTTCGTTGTCTTCCATCATAACCCCTCTTTCTCCGTGCTTGGTCCAAACATTATAGTGTGGCATGAAACCCTTCTCAAGCAGGTGTATGTGAAGGGTTTTCGAGTCAGAGTAAGCCTTCGTATTCCCACAGATAGGGCATGGACAACAGATAAAACCATTCTGCTTGTTTGCCTCAACCACTTCGAGAAAATTATGCAGGCCCTTAATGTACTCGGAGGTGCGTCTGTCACCGTACATCCATTGCCGGTTCATCTGCGTGCATTATATATAATTAAGTGTGTCAAAAACCATTACAGAACCTCATGAATTGAGAAGTGACCAAATTAATAGAAGTTCATCATCACATTAAAACCAAAGTACAGTAGTGATCAAATGTTATTACTGAAAAAATAAATACATAAAGTTCATACATAGTTCTCATTGAACAACATATAGCTCTCTAGAGCATCTAATTAAAACATACATTGAAACTATGTAAACCATTTCAATGCAACAACAAATGCGATCATAATCGCAACTAAGGTAACCATTGATCCAACGGCATAATGATACCAAGCCTCAGTATGAATGGCATATTTTTTAATCTTTCTATTCTTCAAGCGCATTTTATCCATCTTGATCTTGTGATCATCGACGATATCCGCAACATGCAACTCCAATTCCATCTTGTCGTCCTCAATTCTTTTCAATTTTTTCTTCAAGTAATTGTTTTCTTTTTCAACTAAATTTAACCTCTCGACATGAGGGTCGGTTGGAATTTCCGGTTCACATACCTCCTAGATAAAAACATCTATGTCACGTTGGTCGGCATAATTGTCATAAACACTAAATGAAACAAATACTTATAAAAGATAATATATACCACATCCGAATAATAGACAGGACGAGGGCCGACGAGGGCGGATACCAAAACCATCACACTATATAATAACAAACAATAATAAAAGTAAGAAAATTATACAAGTATCTACCTAAATCATACAAGTAAGATTTTTTTTCCTTTAGAAAGAAGATAAGAACAAGAGGCTCACCACGGTGGTGCCGGCGACGAGATCAGCGTGGGCGATCGACGGCGGTGAGGACGGGGACGGGCCAGGACGGACCGCCAAACCTAGACAAATCTTGAGGAAAATGGAGCTTGGACAAGGAGCTTCGAGAGGAGAAAGCTTAAGTGTGGCTCGGGCATTTCATCGAACACCTCATGTGCATAGGAGGTGAGCTAGAGCACCACAAAGCTCTCCCACGGCCGGCCAAAAAAACCGAGCAGTGGCTCTGCTCGCGGGCAGGGGCGGGGGTATATATAGGCCTCTCTTTAGTCCCGGTTGGTGGCTGAAACCGGGACTAAAGGTCTACATTTGGTCTCGGTTCCAGCCACCAACCGGGACTAAAGGTTGTGGGCCAAGAGCGAGGCCCATTGGTCCCAGTTTGTGTCTGGAAACGGGACCAAAGGGGTCAGACGAACTGGGACCAATGGCCCCCAAGGCCCGGCCGGCGCCCTGGCCTCACGAACCGGGACTGATGCCCCCTTGGGTCCCGGTTCGTGAGTGAACCGGGATTAATGCCCTTATCCTAGCCTCAACCAAAGCCCTGTTTTCTACTAGTGATAATAAAAACTTTCATATAAAGAGCATTGAATATATGAGAAGTTTGATTCCTTGCATTTGTTTTCAGATATAAAGATGGTGATATTAGAGTCATGCTAGTGAGTAATTGTTGATTGGTAGAAATACTTGTGTTAATGTTTGTGATTCCCGTAGCATGCACGTATGGTGAACCGTTATGTGATGAAATCGGAGCATGATTTATTTATTGATTGTCTTGCTTATGAGTGGCGGTCGGGGATGAGCGATGGTCTTTTCCTACCAATCTATCCCCCTAGGAGCATGCGCGTAGTACTTCGTTTCGATAACTAATAGATTTTTGCAATAAGTATGTGAGTTCTTTATGACTAATGTTGAGTCCATGGATTATACGCACTCTCACCCTTCCACCATTGCTAGCCTCTCTAGTACCCCGCAACTTTCGCCGGTACCATACACCCATCATATACCTTCCTCAAAACAGCCACCATACCTACCTATTATGGCATTTCCATAGCCATTCCGAGATATATTGCCATATAACTTTCCACCGTTCCGTTTATTATGAACATGTAGTTGACATCGTATTTGTGGCAAAGCCACCGTTCATAATTCTTTCATACATGTCACTCTTGATTCATTGCACATCCCGGTACACCGCCGGAGGCATTCATATAGTCATATTTTGTTTTAAGTATCGAGTTGTAATTCTTGAGTTGTAAGTAAATAAAAGTGTGATGATGTTCATTATTAGAGCATTGTCCCGTGTGAGGAAAGGATGATGGAGACTATGATTCCCCCACAAGTCGGGATGAGACTCCGGACGAAAAAAAGAGGCCAAAAAAAAAGAGAAGGCCCAAAAAAAAGAGAAAAGAGAGAAGGGGCAATGTTACTATCCTTTTACCACACTTGTGCTTCAAAGTAGCACCATGATCTTCATGATAGAGAGTCTCCTATGTTGTCACTTTCATATACTAGTGGGAATTTTTCATTATAGAACTTGGCTTGTATATTCCAACGATGGGCTTCCTCAAATTGCCCTAGGTCTTCGTGAGCAAGCAAGTTGGATGCACACCCACTTAGTTTCTTTTTGAGCTTTCATAAACTTATAGCTCTAGTGCATCCATTGCATGGCAATCCCTACTCACTCACATTGATATCTATTGATGGGCATCTCCATAGCCCGTTGATACGCCTAGTTGATGTGAGACTATCTCCTTCTTTTTGTCTTCTCCACAACCACCATATTCTATTCCACCTATAGTGCTATGTCCATGGCTCACGCTCATGTATTGCGTGAAAGTTGAAAAGGTTTGAGAACATCAAAAGTATGAAACAATTGCTTGGCTTTTCATCGGGGTTGTGCATGATTTGAATATTTTGTGTGATGAAGATGGAGCATAGCCAGACTATATGATTTTGTAGGGATAGCTTTCTTTGGCCATGTTATTCTGAGATGACATGATTGCCTTATTAGTATGCTTGAAGTATTTTTTTATGCCAATATTAAACTTTTTTTGAATCTTATGGATCTGAATATTCTTGCTACAATAGAGAAGATTTGATTGATAAATATGTTAGGTAGCATTCCACATCAAAAATCCTGTTTTCATCATTTACCTACTCGAGGACGAGCAGGAATTAAGCTTGGGGATGCTTGATACGTCTCCAACGTATCTATAATTTTAGATTGTTCCATGCTTTTATATTATCCATCTTGGATGTTTTATATGCATTTATATGCTATTTTATATTATTTTTGGGCCTAACCTATTAACCTAGAGCCCACCTCTGTTTTTTCCTTGTTTTTGAGTTTTACAGAAAAGGAATATCAAACGGAGTCCAAATGACCTGAAAATTTACGGTGATTTTTTATGGACCAGAAGAAGCCCCCGAAGCAAAAGAGTTGGGCTAGAAGAGTCCCGAGTCAACGACCAGGCTGGAGGACGCCCCCACCCCCTAGGGCGCGCCCCCTGCCTTGTCGCTAACTCGTGGACCCCCCTGACGTGAAACCGACGCCAAAAATTCCTATAAATCCAGAAACCCCCAGAAAGAAACCTAGATCGGGAGTTCCGCCACCGCAAGCCTTTGTAGCCACGAAAAACCAATCGGGACCCTGTTCCGGCACCCTGCCGGAGGGGGAAATCATCACCGGTGGCCATCTACATCATCCCGGCGCTCTCCATGACGAGGAGGGAGTAGTTCACCCTTGGGGCTGAGGGTATGTACCAGTAGCTATTTGTTTGATCTCTCTCTCTCGTGTTCTTGATTTGGCACGATCTTGATGTACCGTGAGCTTTGCTATTACAGTTGGATCATATGGTGTTTCTCCCCATCTACCTTCTTGTGATGAATTGAGTTTTACATTTGAGGTTTCACTATTATCGGATTGAATACTATTATGGATTTGAGAACACTTGATGTATGTCTTGCGTGGGATACCCGTGGTGACAATGGGGTATTCTATTGATTCACTTGATGTATGTTTTGGCACTCAACTCGCGGATGCCCGAGGTGACATTGGGGTAATCTATGCATAGGGGTTGATGCACGTTTTCGTCCTTGTTTCTCCGGTGGGAATCTTGGGGCACTCTTTGAGGTTCTTTGTGTTGGATTGAATAATATGAATCTGAAGTTGGTTGATGCATATCGTATAATTGACCCACGGATACTTGTGGTGACATTGGAGTATCTAGGTGACATTAGGGTTGATTGATGTGTGTCATATGGAGTTATTTTACTACGAACTGTAGGGCTGTTTGTGACACTTATAGGAATAGTTCAATGGATTGATCGGAAAGAATAACTTTGAGGTGGTTTCATACCCTACAAGCAATTTCTTCTTATGTTCTCCGCGATAGGAACTTTGGAGTGAATTTTGTCGCACGTTGAGGGATTGCCTTATGATCTAATTATTTTATCATTGTTGAGAGAACTTGCGCTAGTGAAAGTATGAACCCTAGGCCTTGTTTCCAAGTATTGCAATACCGTTTTGCTCACTTTTGTTACTAGTTACCTTGCTGTTTTTATATTTTCAGATTACAAAAACCTATATCTACTATCCATATTACACTTGTATCACCATCTCTTCGCCGAAATAGTGCACCTATACAATTTGCCATTGTATTGGGTGTGTTGGGGACACAAGAGACTCTTTGTTATTTGGTTGCAGGGTTGTTTGAGAGAGACCATCTTCATCCTACGCCTCCCACGGATTGATAAACCTTAGGTCATCCACTTGAGGGAAATTTGCTACTGTCCTACAAAACTCTGTGCTTGGAGGCCCAACACGAGTCTACAAGAAGAAGGTTGCGTAGTAGACATCAAACACCCACCTCTGTTGGTAGACATACTTACTATGTTAGCTTCATCGATGACTATAGTAAATTCACTTGGATCTACCTTCTTAAAAAATGTTCTGACATTTTTCAAAACTATCAATCACTTGTTAAATGTAAATTTGATAGCAAAATCATCGCCGCTCCATCTGATTGAGATGGTGAATATGAGAAGTTGAACTCAGTTCTTCAAACCACTAGTAGAAAATAGGGTACTAGTCCCGGTTCCAGAGGGCCTTTAGCCCCGGTTCTGTAACCGGGACAAAACAAACGAACGGGGACCAAAGGGGCTCCACGTGGCCGCTGTGGGGTGCCCAGGCAGGAGGACCTTTAGTCCCGATTGGTAACACCAACCGGTACCAAAAGGCAGCCACGCGTCAGCAGCTCGCAGGCGTTGGGGTTTTTGTTTTTTTAAGGGGGGGGATTAGGGGTTTTGGAGGGTTAATTTAGGGGTTTCATATTGTGTTAGCTAGCTAATAGAGAGAAGTGACCTCTCTTTCTTCGTGCTTGGTCGACGGTAGCTACTACATAAAGAGAGAACTCGACGCTAGCTAGTAAGCAAATGAAGGAACCATTAATTACACAACATCGTGATCATGAACATATATAGAGAGAGAAGTGACCTCTCTTTCTTCGTGCTTGGTCGAACAACAAGTTTTCGTATATCTATCCGACGCTACTACATATATAAAATATAACATCTCTTACGGTCCCTGACATCATCTACCGAAAATTAGCTTCAATTTCCACATGGTATTCTCTGTCTTTATGTATGACATGGTCAAGAAAGAATCCCGCCAATTCCTCTTGAATTGCTCGTAAGCGATCATGTGGTAGGAGTTCATTCCGCATCTGCCACATCTAATTTAAAGAAGGGGGTCAATACATATATATGAATGAAACTCAACACCATTGATGGTAATAAAATAAAATTGTGAATATTGTTAACGTACTTCAAATTGTTTGTCAGAGTAGCCCCGCTCAAAGGTCGAGCTGCGCATGAACTCGCAAACGTAGTATCCACATAAATGATTCCCTCCTTCCTGCCAGTAGCACTTTACGAGAATAGAGTTCAATCAAACTGATAATCAAGCATGATAAATGGTATTGATGAAAAGAGAATCAATGAGAGATGCGTGGAACTAGCTAGTACTACTTACTTTGGGGTGTGTAAATCGCAGCTCCTTCGGCAGACCCGGAACCATTCCGGTGAACTTTTTCCAAACCCTGCCAGGCAAAGAAAATGATTACTTGAGATGAAGAAATGAGCAAAAGTTGCCGATATGGTGCAATAATGATTGAACTTACTTCTGGAGCATTGCAGTCATGTCCGCATACTCCTGGGGATCTTTACGTCTCGAGTCTAAGACAGTTACTACTCCCCCCGTCAAGCTTAATGGATAGCAGAATAAAGTGGAAGCTGCGCACGCATAACTCATCAATTACATTACTTAACCTCGAGTAAGCGAAACCGAATATGCACAAGACAATAACACTCACTTGAAGTTGTAAGGAAAGAGTATTTTCCCTTTGTTTTGATGTCGAAGGAACGATTGTAGCAAGTTTTCCTCAGTTTCTTCGGCTCTCTTTTTTACCGACCATTCATTTATGGTATTTGGGCTAATGAACCCAATGTCATAGATTTGTCTTTCCTTGCATTCGACGATCTTCAATCTGCATAATATAGTGAGGATAATTATATATACATGCAATGAACAAGCTGAGCTAGTGACTTAATTACAGAAGTAATACTTACAGACAGTAGCAAGTCATGAGTTGTTTGTCGAGGGCCTCTTGATTGAATAACTGAAATAACTCCACAACTTCAACAAGCATCACCTCAACTCCAATGAGGTCGTGCTCTTCTTTAATTCTCAGCATCAAACTATCAGTCCCATTCTTCCTGCAGCTTTCCAAGTACCAGTCATGCAATCTTCGCATCATCATTGTTAGAGGAGAATGATCAGGTTTGACGAGAGGCTTCCCGTGCTCGTATCTAAAGATCTCTACTGTCTCTAACATTTCAAACTGTACATCATCGCCCACGTAATCACGCCCCAGATGATTAGCGACGATATCGCTAGACACCTTGAGCGGTGGGCACGATTGCTTCTCCTGTTCACCGAGCTGGGGAATTGTTTTCCCACTTCTTCGTTTTGCTTCTAATCTTGCATCACTGGTAGTACTTCCCGGCCATCGCACTTCATCACATGTCCTTTCAATACAGCGTTCATAGTTGGATTGCGGCGGGGGCGGTGGTGGTCGCTTAAGGGCATCCAGAGTGCGCTTTAGTTTCACCAGATTTGCTGTTTCCTTCAGAGGTGGAGGTTTCCGTTCAAAATGGGCCTGCACTTCGGCTTCCACGATTTCATCAGTTTCCTTGTCAGTCCTCTCATATGGTAACTTTGGAAGAGGCTTCAAGCTTGGACCAAATCTGTATTTCTTCCCGCCTCTTGTACTGCTAGCCGCCGGAGCAGCGGCGTCTCTCTTCCGCCGTTGCTGACGCGGCTGAGTCCGCTGACACGCCAGAGGAGGCGGAGTCCGCTGATATGCCGGAGGAGGCGGAGGAGGAGGCGTAGTGCCCTGATGAGGTGGAGGAGGAGGCGGAGTGCCCTGACGCGGCGGAGGAGGAGGCGGAGTGCCCTGACGCGGCGGAGGAGGAGGCGGAGTGCCCTGACTCGCCGGAGGAGGAGGAGGAGGAGGCGTCCAGTTTGGAAGCTTGATGTACTCCTTTCTCCATAGACAGGTACTCTTTAAAGCATTTTTCAGATGAATCTCCTCTTGACCTGTAGGGTAGTCAAGCTCCAGCTGCTCAAATCCCTCCATTATTTCATCCACCATCACAATAGCATAGCCATGTGGAATCGGACGGCAATGAAAAGTTCCCTCAGCTTGAGAAGGTACAACAGAGCCGACCGCCGCGTTCAAGGTCAGGTTCTGGCATTTCGTCATTAGCTCGCAATGTTCAGCCTCCGTGATACTATCCACGGGGTAGCGAGGAGCCGTGAAATCAGGCTGAACGAGCTCCGTGGAAGCCATGCTCCTTCTCCGTTGAGATGGTGGGGTAGCTTCTAGGGCAGCGTCGAAGCAAGGATCTTCGTGCCGCTGAGATGGTTGGCCGGTTGCTCGCTGGCTCTCAAGTTCCTCTAGCTTTGCTAATCTTGCACTGAGCTTCTGCATTTTGCTTGCTTCCAGTTTCCTCTTTCTCTCTCGGCTTCTATAACCACTGCTGTCGGCAAACCCATGCACCCACGGAACGAAGCCTGGTGTGCCTCGTGTTCGTCCAGGGTGTTCAGGATTCCCGAGGGCCTCTGTCAGCTCGTCCTTCTCTCTGTCGGGAATGAACGTCCCTTCCTGTGCTGCCTTGATTGCTGCCTAAAGCTTCTTGATGGGTATTGCAAGTTGCTCGTCCGTCCAAACACACTCCCCTATTTCTGGGTCCAAAGTTCCCCCAACGCCGAGGAACCAAGTCCTTGAACGATCTGGCCAGTGCAATGTCGCTGGTTGGACCCCTTTAGCAAGCACGTCTTGCTCAGCTTTGTCCCACAATGGCAGGGCTTTGTAGTAGCCACCTGACCCCGTGTGATGGTGATACTTTTTCTTTGCAGCATTTTGCTTGTTTGTCAGTGACCTTTTCTTACCCTTCTCCGATTTCTTGTAGGCCACAAATGCGGGCCGGTGATCTCTTATCTTCTCATATCGACCGATGAATTCTGGAGTCTTCTATTTGTCGACAAACTTTGTGTTCAACTCTTTCTTCTAGTTCCTGAATAGTTCTGCCATCTTCTTAAGAGCAAACGCCTTGACCTTTTGCTTTATAACTGGGTTATTCGTCTCCTCCTCTGGCGGTAGGCTGAAATTTGTCATCAGCGAGGTCCAAAGATCATCTTTCTGTCTATCCTGGACATTAGAAACTTCAGGGTCATCCTTATTCTTATTCCATTGCACGATGCTGATCGGGACACTGTCCCTAACAACAACACCGCATTGATGTACAAATGCGTCCTTGGTCCGCTTGGGAGCAATCGGTTGGCCATCTTTCGCCACTTCTGTGATCGTGAACCTTTCATCCTGGTGCAACCTTTTCTTTGGGCCTCGTCTCCTTACGGAAGTTTGGCTCGATCCGGAGGGCTAAAATAAGAAAGAAGCATTAATATATATGTACATACCAAAACAATTAATGCATCAAGTCAGCACATGCTTAATTAATATATATATACCTCGCCGGACTTTGCAACGGTTAAGGCTCCCTCCTCCGTTCGGTCACCGGAGCCGTCATCATGATCTGCTTCCTTCGCCATTCAGTCACCGGAGCCGTCATGATCTCCTTCCTTCTCCATTGTTGGATCACCGGAGTTGTCATCCTCTCCTTCCTGACCATCGGTGTCATTGAGAAACGACAAGGGAACACCTCCGGCGAGGATTATATCCCCCAACAACTGTTCTTGTTCTAAGTCTCTTTCCATAGTTTCTGCAAATATTACAACATGGCAATATACAAACATGAGAGATGGATTAGTGGCAAACATAGACCTAGCTAATCACAAAGAGGAATCATATGCATATATGAGCAATGGATTAGTTGCGGACCGCCTCTCTCATGCATGTCCGACGTCCCCCCTCATGACAAAGTTATCGGGGTTATACTTACAGGAGAGGACACTATGCAAAAAATAATCACTATGCAGGAGATCAAACTATCCATTCTACCCCATTGACCTATGCCAGCAACGATAGATCGACAACGACGCTCTTTCTTCTAGGGTTTGGGTGGCCTCGATAGTTGGTCGGGCGAGCGGACCGCCTCTCTCTCATGCAAGTCCGACGTCCCCCCTCATGTCGAAGTTATCGGGGAGGGGGTAGATCAACAACGACGCTCTTTGTTCTAGGGTTTGGCTGGCCTCGATAGTTGGTCGGGCGAGCGGACCGCCTCTCTCTCATGCATGTCCGACGTCCCCCCTCATGTCGAAGTTGTCGGGGAGGGGGTAAATTTTAACTTAGAGTGAGTCTTTTAATTAACTCATTTTGAATATATGAACATTTTAACTTATTAACTTAGTAACTTGGTAAATTTTAACTAATTTCTATGAACAAAAAAAACATCATATGATCATTTTCTATATATATACATCCATCCATCCATCCATACATACACATACATATATACATGGACCAAAAAATGCTATGAACAAAAAAAATCATCATATGAACAAAAAAAATTATATCAACAAAAAAAAGCATACATCATCTATCATCAACATCATCATCTAACATCAACATCATCATCTAACAATCATCTATCAACAACATCATCATCTATCAACAAAATCATCAAAAAAATAGGGGAGGAGGACAGGGAGCAAAGGGGGCCGGCCGGACCGAACGGGGAGGAGGGGCGGCATCGTCGGGGCAGAGCGGGGGCGCGGGGCGGCGTCGGGGCAGGGGCACGGGGCGGCGTCGGGACAAGGGCACAGGGCGGCGTGTCGGGGCAGGGCAGGGGCACGGGGCGGCGCGTCGACGGCGAGCTCGGGGCAGGGCAGGGGCGCGGGGTGGCGCGTCGACGGTGAGCTCGGGGCAAGGCAGGGCGAGGGCGTCGACAGCACGGGGCGGCGCGTCAGTGCAGGGCAGGGCAGGACGAGGGCGTCGACGGTGAGCTCGGGCAGCCTGGCGGCGTCGATGTGCTCGGCGTCGTCGGGGGCAACTGGTAGATGAAAACTGAAAAATTCCTAAGTGTTGCTTATATACACAAAGCATTGGTCCCAGTTGGTGGCACCAACCGGGACCAATGCCCACCTTTCGTCCCGGTTTGTGCCACCAACCGGGACTAAAGGTCTATTTTCAGCAGCCCAAAGGGCGGGAAGCAGAGACCTTTAGTCCCGGTTGGTGCCACTAACCGGGACGAAATGTCTGCGGCTAGCACGGCGTCGGGCGGGTGGATGTTTAGTCCCACCTCGCTAGCTGAGAGGCGTCGAGAGTGGTTTATAAGCGCTGCTGCGCCAACCCTTTCGAGCTCTTCTCTTATGCAGGCCTACGTGCCTAAACGCACTCTCTCTGCCTATGGGCCTACTGGGCCTGCATCCTGGCCCAACTAGCGGGTTGTGTTTCTAGTCGTATGCACGCAGTGGTGACCCAGTAGGCGGCATTTTTTTTAATTTTTTTTCCAGTATTTTTGTTTTGTTTTTTTGCTTTATTTATTTTCTTTTGTTTCTACTTACAGGTAAATACTTAGAGTTTTTGAGTGATTCTTTTTGCTTTAGGTCACAAAAATTATAAACTTTCTGTTAGTGCCAATAGTTTTCAAATTTGAATAGTTTAAATTTGAATTCTTTGAAATTTGTGTGAATCACTAGTTTGTGAATACCTTTACTTTAATAATATTTTTTTGAGTGATTCTTTTTCTTGCTATTTAATATTAGTGTGTTTTATCATTATATTCAATTTGGTAATTTTTAGGTTATTTTAAATGGGTGTTTTAATCAAAAACAGATTTTGTTATTTTAGTTTGCTATTAAAGTTTCTAACAAGAAAAATACTTTGAAAATTCTTTTTGCTATTAATGTTTTGAACAAAAAATTCTTCGATAATTTTAGTTGCATAAATTTTATATAATTTTAGTTTCAAAAATACTAGAGGTTTATAAAAGATTTTTAGTTGATTCTTTTTGCTGTTGAAGAATATTATAGTTTTTTTTAGTTGATCATAACAAAAAAAATTGATTCTTTTTAGTTCATTCTTTTTGCTATTAGAGTTTTGTAAAAGCTTTTTAGTTCATTCTTTTTGCTATTAGTTCATTCTTTGAGCTAAATGACCCTTAAATTGAAAAGCACTACAAATGAACTCTGAACAGGTTGAAACTTGGCATGGTATCATCATTTCACCCACATAGCATGTGCTAGAAAGTTGAGAGGGTTACGGAAAAAACTGGATGCACTTCATGTACAAACTGGACAATCTCTTTCGAAGTATCAGGGTTTCGGACGAAAACTCATGTGTTACGAAGGCATTTCATATTTTTTAAACTTATTTGAACTCCAGACTTTTTGTGCGTTCAATATGCACCATTCAAAGCCACATCATCAATTTTCAACCCTTTAAGACTTCATTTGCTATTTTTCATGCATTTAATCTTTTCTTTGAGCTAAATGAACCTGAAATTGAAAAGCAGTACAAATGAACTCTGAAAAGGTTGAAAGTTGGCATGGTATCATCATTTCACCCTCATAGTATGTGCTAAAAAGTTGAGAGGGTTACGGCAAAAACTGGATGCACTTCGTGTACAAACTAGACAATCTCTTTCGAAGTATCAGGGTTTCAGACGAAAACTCATGTGTTACGAAGGCATTTCATATTTTTTAAACTTATTTGAACTCCAGACTTTTTGTGCGTTCAATATGCACCATTCAAAGCCACATCATCAATTTTCAACCCTTTATGACTTCATTTGCTATTTTTCATGCATTTAATCTTTTCTTTGAGCTAAATGAACCTGAAATTGAAAAGCAGTACAAATGAACTCTGAAAAGGTTGAAAGTTGGCATGGTATCATCATTTCACCCTCATAGTATGTGCTAAAAAGTTGAGAGGGTTACGGCAAAAACTGGATGCACTTCGTGTACAAACTGACAAATCTCTTTCGAAGTATCAGGGTTTCAGACGAAAACTCATGTGTTACGAAGGCATTTCATATTTTTAAACTTATTGAAACTCAGAACTTTTTGTGCGTTCAATATGCACCATTCAAAGCCACATCATCAATTTTCAACCCTTTATGACTTCATTTGCTATTTTTATGCATTTAATCTTTTCTTTGAGCTAAATGAACCTGAAATTGAAAAGTAGTACAAATGAACTCTGAAAAGGTTGAAAGTTGGCATGGTATCATCATTTCACCCACATAGCATGTGCTAAAAAGTTGAGAGGGTTACGGCAAAAACTGGATGCACTTCGTGTACAAACTGGACAATATCTTTCGAAGTATCAGGGTTTCGGACGAAAACTCATGTGTTACGAAGGCATTTCATATTTTTTTAAATTATTTGAACTCCAGACTTTTTGTGCGTTCAATATGCACCATTCAAAGGCACATCATCAATTTTCAACCATTTTTGACTTCATTTGTTATTTTTCATGCATTTAATCTTTTCTTTGAGCTAAATGAACCTGAAATTGAGAAGCAGTACAAATGAACTCTGAAAAGGTTGAAAGTTGGCATGGTATCATCATTTCACCCACATAGCATGTGCTAAAAAGTTGAGAGGGTTACGACAAAAACTAGATGCACTTCTTGTACAAAATGAACAATCTCTTTCGAAGTATCTGGGTTTCAGATGAAAACTCATATGTTACAAAGGCATTTCATTTCTTCACATGTAACTGCAGTGATATTCTAGATCAAAGGCATCATCAGAATAGTTGTGGAGAGAAAGTCTTCACTTTTTCTTCACATGTGTCCCTTGCTTATTGCGCCGTAACCATGGATAATCTTCATCGTTTAACAGTGTGCTTGGGTCAGCCTTGGCTTTGAAGGGAGGAATTTCATGAAACTTTTCATAATCTTCAGACATGTCTGTCTTGCCCTCCACTCACACGGTGTCTCTTTTCCCTGAAAGAACTATGTGGCACTTTGGCTCATCGTATGATGTATTCGCTTCCCTATCTTTTCTTTTTCTCGGTTTGGTAGACATGTCCTTCACATAGAAAACCTGCGCCACATCATTGGCTAGGACGAATGGTTCGTCTGTGTTCCCAAGATTGTTCAGATCCACTATTGTCATTCCATACTGCGGGTCTACCTGTACCCCGCCTCCTGATAGATTGACCCATTTGCACCGAAACAAAGGGACCTTAAAATCATGTCCATAGTCAAGTTCCCATATGTCCACTATGTAACCATAATATGTGTCCTTTCCCCTGTTGGTTGCTGCATCAAAGTGGACACCACTGTTTTGGTTGGTGCTCTTTTGATCTTGGGAAATCATGTAAAATGTATTCCCATTTATCTCGTACCCTTTGTAAGTCAATACAGTCGAAGATGGTCCCCTGGCCAGCGAGTACAGCTCATCTGCAATAGTGTTGTCACCCATGAGATGTGTTTGCAACCAATTGCCAAAAGTCCTGATGTGTTCACATGTAATCCAGTTGTCACACTGCTCCGGGTGTTTGGAGCGTAGAATATTCTTGTATTCGTTGACATACGGGGTCACCAAGGTAGAATTCTGTAGAACCGTGTAGTGTGCTTAAGACCAAGAATGCCCGTCCCTACATATTATTGAGTCCGCTCCTAGCGTGCCTTTTCTAGTCAGTCTCCTCTCATACCGTGATTGAGGGAGACCAATCTTCTTAAGGTCAGGAATTAAGTCAACACAAAACCCAATGACCTCCTCTGTTTGATGGCCCGTGGAGATGCTTCCTTTTGGCCTAGCACGGTTACGAACATATTTCTTTAAGACTCCCATGAACCTCTCAAAGGGGAACATATTGTGTAGAAATACAGGGACCAGAATGGCAATCTCGTCGACTGGATGAACTAGGACATGCGTCATGATATTGAAGAAGAATGGTGGGAACACCAGCTCGAAACTGACAAGACATTGCACCAAATAACTCCTTAACCCTGGTAGGATTTTGATACGTCTGCAACGTATCTATAATTTTTGATTGTTACATGTTGTTATATTATCATTCTTGGATGTTTTACAATCATTTTATAATCATTTTATATCATTTTTTGGTACTAACCTACTGACATAGTGCCTAGTGCCAGTTGCTATTTTCTGCCTGTTTTTTACATCGCAGGAAATCAATACCAAATGGAGTCCAAACGCAGCGAAACTTTTTGTTGTTTTTTTGGGACCAGAAGACATCCAGTGGGCCGGAGAAGCACCAGGGGGGGTGCTCCGAGGGGAGCACAACCCACCAGGGCGCGCCTGGAGGCCCAGGCGCGCCCAGGTGGGTTGTGCCCACCTCGGGGGCCTCCCGCACCACCTCTTTGCTCTATAAATACCCCAATATTCCAGAAATCCTAGGTGAGTCGACGAAAATCAGTTCTAGCCGCCGCAAGTTCCAGAACCACCAGATCCAATCTAGACACGATCACGGAGGGGTTCATCATCCTCATTGGTGCCTCTCCGATGATGCGTGAGTAGTTCATTGTAGACCTTCGGGTCTGTAGTTGGTAGCTAGATGGCTTTCTCCCTCTCTCTCTCTCGTTTGATTCTCAATACAATGGTCTCTTGGAGATCCATATGATGTAACTCTTTTTTTGCGGTGTGTTTGTTGGGATCCGATGAACTTTGAGTTTATGATCAGATCTATCTTTTTATCCATGAAAGTTATTTGAGTCTTCTTTGATCTCTTATATGCATGATTGCTTATAGCCTCGTATTTCTTCTCCGATATTTGGGTTTTGTTTGGCCAACTTGATCTATTTATCTTGCAATGGGAAGAGGTGCTTTGTGATGGGTTCGATCTTACGGTGCTTGATCCCAGTGACAGAAAGAAAAACGACACGTATGTATCGTTGCCATTAAGGATAACAAGATGGGGTCTATTTCTACATAAATAGATCTTGTCTACATCATGCCATCGTTCTTATTGCATTACTCCATTTCTCCATGAACTTAATACACTAGATGCATGCTGGATAGCGGTCGATGTGTGGAGTAATAGTAGTAGATGCAGGCAGGAGTCGGTCTACTAATCTTGGACGTGATGCCTATATAATGATCATTGCCTGGATATCGTCATGAGTATTTGAAGTTCTATCAATTGCCCCACAGTAATTTGTTTCCACCGTTTGCTATTTTTCTTGAGAGAAGCCACTAGTGAAAACTACGGCCCCCGGGTCTCTTCTTTAATATATTTGCCTTCAAGATCTATTTTGCTATTCGCTCTTTTATTTATTTGCAACTTTTATTTTCAGATCTATTAATCCAAAAACCCAAAAATACCTCGCTGAATTTTATTTGCATCTTTCAATCTACTACAATTTTATCTATCTCGTTACCCGAAAGGAATTGACAACCCCTTTAACACGTTGGGTTGCAAGTATTTGTTCTTTGTGTGCAGGAGCTGTTTACGTGGTGTTGCGTGGTTCTCCTACTGGTTCGATAACCTTGGTCTCATCACTGAGGGAAATACCTACCGTCACTGGGCTGCATCATCCCTCCCTCTCTGGGGAAAAACCGACGTAGTTCTAGCAGACATCAGATTTCTGGATCAATTACCTTCTGGGAGATTGCATTGAGGAATGCACATAGCTTCACAATGGCTAATCGAATGTTTTCCGGTAGAAGCCCCCTCAATGCAACCGGAAGCAGTTGTGTCATAATCACGTGGCAGTCATGAGACTTTAGGTTCTGGAATTTTTTCTCTGCCATATTTATTATTCCCTTTATATTCGACGAGAAGCCAGACGGGACCTTCATACTGAGCAGGCATTCAAAGAAGATTTCCTTCCCTTCTTTAGTAAGAGCGTAGCTGGCAGGACCTTCTTACTGCTTTGGATGCATGCCGTCTTTTTCGTGCACACATTGCTGGTCCTCCCGTGCCTCCGGTGTATCTTTTGTCTTCCCATACACGCCCAAGAAGCCTAGCAGGTTCACACAAAGATTCTTCGTCACGTGCATCACGTCGATTGCAGAGCGGACCTCTAGGTCTTTCCAACAGGGTAGGTCCCAAAATATAGATTTCTTCTTCCACATGGGTGCTTGTCCCTTAGCGTCATTCGGAACAGATAGTCCACAAGGACCCTTTCCAAAGATTACTTGTAAATCATTGACCATATCAAGTATGTGATCACCAGTACGGATCATAGGCAGGACGAGGGCCGACGGGGGCGGATACCAAAACCATCGCACTATATAATAACAAACAATAGTAAAATTAAGAAAATTATACAAGTATCTATCTAAATCATACAAGTAAGATTTTTTTTCTTTTAGAAAGAAGATAAGAAGAAGAGGCTCACCACGGTGGTGCCGGCGACGAGATCGGCGTGGGTGATCGACGGCGGTGAGGACGGGGACGGGACAGGACGGACCGGCAACCTAGACAAATCTTTACAAAAATGGAGCTTGGACAAGGAGCTTGGAGAGGAGAAAGCTTAAGTGTGGCTCGGGCATTTCATCGAACACCTCATGTGCATAGGAGGTGAGAGCTAGAGCAACACACCTCTCCCACACGGCCGGCCAAAAAATAGAGCAATGAGCGGCAGGGGCGAGGGTATATATATAGTCTTCTCTTTAGTCCCGGTTTGTGGCTAAAACCGGGACTAAAGGACAACCTTTGGTCTCGGTTCTAGCCACCAACCGGGACTAAAGGTGCTGGGCCAGGAGCGAGGCCCATTGGTCCCGGTTCGTGTCTGGAATCGGGACCAAAGGGGTTAGACGAACCAGGACCAATGGCCCCCGAGGCCCGGCTGGTGCCCTGGCCTCGGGAACCGGGACTGATGCACCCTTTGGTCCCGGTTCGTGAGTGAACCGGGATTAATGCCCTTATCCAGGCCTCAACCAAAGCCCTGTTTTCTACTAGTGAATGCTTGGCATTCCTCACCATGTTTCATGCACCCATGCACACTAACAAATTGGTTCTGCTGCACGTCAACATAGGCACATTGTTGAGGAAGGACTAGTTCTTCTCGTTGGTGCCTCCATGCCTCATATCAGCTCAGAGACTAGTCCAGGAAGTAAAACTAGATATCAAAATGTAACTAAATGGTGCCAGAGGCCTAAGGAGAGGATACCAGTTGGTGATTAATGCTACAAAGCGCCATGTCGTCAGAGTTTGATGTGTTCATCCGGTGGCTTGACGCGACAAGGTGGGGCGTCTTGAACTCGTCGGACACCGTCCCTACACACCCAAAGGCGTCCAACTTGTACGGGGAGCAGTTTGCTTCGGAGGCGCTGAATCTGCACCGGCTCTTCTACTGAGTAACGAGGACGCCACAAAGATCTTATTTGTAGCCTTGCAATCGCAGATGCCTCCTACTTCTAATCTTGCAACTTCTACCGCCGCATTGTGTGAATATATTAGATTGGCACCAATGGAAGCACACCAAGATAAGCATCATCCATCCATACATCCTCGTTCACTTCATACGCATGAGTGAGTTGTGTATTTGTTGTGTTATGAGGAAACACATATCCTAAGCTTCTATCCCCCAACTTGAAGTTGGGTAGCTATGGCTTGCACTGAGCAAAGTGCTGGGACTGTGGGACAAAGTAGCCGAAATCAATCTCTAGTGGTCGACCAACCTTACTACTAGCATTTGTTTAGGGTACCTTACTACTAGCTAGTAGTAGTAGGTTCTTGAGATATTGCAGATATATATAGGTTCATGTCATGGCTATTGTTAAATAAAGGACATGGTTGGTCAGAGGATTCCGATTCTCTTCTAAATCAAGAACTTTTGCATGATTGCATCAGGTTATGAGTGTGACCGGAAAAATGTAGAAACTGGAGACTGTAAGATAAGCCAAATGGAGGAAGGACTCACAAATTAACCATTTAAAAAAGAAAAATCATTATTTAGATGGATTCTCCTAAAAACGTCCAATCTAATCTATCGGTGATTGTGTAAGGTAAACTTCCTTGTTTGCATATAATTTTCCCAACTTTACAAGTATATAATTTATCGTCATTCTTTCGGAAAAATCTGGACCGGTAAATATCCAAATGTTTGTGCATACCTCCCCAAAATTCGGGGAAAGACAAAGCATACTGGTCAAAAATTGATTTCAATGGTTGGATTTAGTATTTGTACAATTATATTCGCTAGATGTAAATCACTAAGAGCATGAGATTCATGGCACCAGTTTAGAATTAGAGCCCACAAAACAGAACACCCAATTTAATGCATTTTAATGGCAGGAGAAAAGATAATACATGTGCCGGTAACACGTCTAAAATTCTTACAACCTCTTCTCCATGAACTACTGTTTTCTAGTTCCCAGTCAAATAACTTGGGCATCATTGAATCATGCAGTTGCATCACCAGACATTAGAGCACAGAGTAAGCAAAAGAATGTGATGCGCAAATGATTGAATGAATATGAATACTATATAAAGGAGCTAGGAAAGCACACTCAAATGCATGCATCCATTTTTTCTTTTACATCGGTGAGGCGACGGGAGTTCAACACTAATGCATATGTATGTTCCTCTCGACACACTTCATACGGTGATTAGGAATAGTCTACATTGCTGCACTACTTCGTTGTCTTTGATCTTCGATCTAAATGCCTGCCATTCGTTTGTTTCTCATTGATGCTTGCTGTACCATAACAAAAATAACATAGATGGCATACAACTAATATGGCTAAAACCCTCAATGAAAACCTAATCACAATTTCCTGCGGCAACCAGCGGGCATGGCCCTAGTAGAGTATCTATTTCTCCCCCGTCCTGGTTTTCAACTCAGAAACAATGTCTATTTCTCCGGAGTTACACCCCTTCTGACATGATGAAATTTGCCCTACAGAACAGAAAAGGGTACCACTTAACATCAGTCCAAACATACTTAGAAGGAAAAACGGAAGTGGCCAGAAAAAAATAGAGGATTACCTCTCGAAGGAAATGCGTTACCAGGGACTTATCAGCGGTATTCTTTGAACTGAAGAACAGCTGATTTGCATATTGTATCCGTATATTTGGAATGTTGACTCTTGAGAAAAAATCATGAAGAACAACTCTAGGAGTCCAGATTTCCATACATGTCATGACAAAGACACCGCAATCATTCCTAAAATCAAATAAAGCAGAAAATATATTTCACAAATGTTTGGCAATGAACACCAAGAAACACCTGCTTGTAGATAGCATTACCCGTTTCCTTTTCAAGGCATAGCAGGATAGACAATTCTGAAATTATCGAAGTTATACTCTGGATCAATTATCTCCTTCCACAAATGTTTGAAATTATCAACCTAAATTACAACACATCAACATTCACATGACTAAACATTGAAGGTGAACATACTAAAAAAACTACATGAAAAACAAAGAGCAAGATTTGCAAATAGAATTACTTGATAACGAGACTTCTTACGGAACAAGGAATCCATAAATACAAATTGACGGTTTTGTAGGTCGACAACAAATAAAAACCAGTGCTTGAAATGGCATATAGGAAAGAATAGCTGCAACAGAAAAGAATATTTGTAAGAATAAGTTCATATATTACACAAATATAAGAGACAACACTAGTAGACAACAGGGAACTAGTCCCGGTTCCAGAGGGCCTTTAGACCCAGTTCTGGAACCGGGACAAAAGGGTCGGGACTAAAGCCCAAAACCTTTGGTCCCGGTTCGCTTATGAACCGGGACAGAAGGGGCTCCACGTGACCGCTGCGGGGCGCCCAGGCAGGAGGACCTTTAGTCCCGGTTGGTAACATCAACCGGGGACCAAAAGGCTGCCACGCATCAGCAGCTCGCAGGCGATAGGGTTTTTGTTTTTGTTTTTGAAAGGGGGGGGGGGGGGTTGGGGTTTCGGAGGCTTAATTTGGGGGTTTCATATTGTGTTAGCTAGCTAATAGAGAGAAGTGACCTCTTTTTCTCCGTGCTTGGTCGACGCTAGGTACTATACATATAGAGAGAACTCAACACGCTAGTTAGTAAGAAAATGAAGGAACCATTAATTACACAAGATCGTCATGAACATATACAGAGAGAAGTGACTTCTCTTTCTCCGAGAGATTGGTCCAACAACAAGTTTTTGTATATCTATCCGACGCTACTACATATATTCAATATAACATCTCTTACAATCCCTATCAACTAAAATCCATTTCAATTTCCAGATGGTATTCTCCCTTCTCATTTATGACGTGGTCAAGAAAGAATCCCGCCAATTCCTCTTGAATTGCTCGTATGCGATCATGTGGTAGGAGTTCATCCTGCATCTGCCACATCTAATTTAAAGAAGGGAGTCAATACATATATATGAATGAAACTCAACACAAATGATGGTAATAAAATAAAATTGTGAATATTATTGTTTACTTACTTCATATTGTCGGTCAGAGTAGCCCCGCTCAGAGGTCGATTGGTGGATGAACTCGCAAACGTAGTATCCACATAAATTATTCCCGCCTTCGTGCCACAAGCACTTTACGAGAATAGAGTTCAATCAATCTGATAATCAAGCATGATAAATGGTATTGATGAAACTAGAATCAATGGGAGATACGCGGAACTAGCTAGTACTACTTACTTTCGAGTGTGTAAATCGCAGCTCCCTCGGCAGTCCCGGAACCATTCCGGTGAACTCTTTCCAAACCCTGCCAGACAAAGAAAATAATTATTTGATATCCGGAAATAAACAAAGTTGCCGATATGATATGGTGCGATAATGATCGATTGAACTTACTTCTGGAGCATTGCAGTCATGTCCGCATAAAGCTGGGGATCCTTTCGTCTCGAGTCTAAGACAGTTACTACTCCCCGGTCAAGCTTAATCTCTAGCAGAACAAAGTGGAAGCTGCGCACGCATGCATAACTCATCAATTACATTACTTAACCTCGAGTAAGCGAAACCAAATATGCACAAGACAGTAACACTCACTTGAAGTTGTAAGGAAAGAGTATTTTCCCTTTGTTTTGATTTCGACGTAATGATTTTAGCAAGTTGTCCTCAATATCTTTGTCTCTGTTTTGAACCGACCATTCATTTATGATATTTGGGTTAATGAACCCAATGTCATAGATTTGTGCTTTTTTGCATTCGACGATCTTCAGTCTGCATAATATAGTGAGCATAATTATATATACATGCAATGAAATAGCAGAGCTATAGAGACTTAATTACAGAGGTAATACTTACAGATAGTAGCAAGTCATGAGTTGTTTGTCGAGGGCTTCTTGATTGAATAACTGGAATAACTCCACAAATTCAACATGCATCACCTCAGTTCGAACGAGGTCGTGCTCCTCTTTAATTCCCAGCGTCAAAGTATCCTTCCCAGACTTCCTGCAGGTATCCATGTACCATTCATGCAATCTTCGCGTCATCGTTGTTAGAGGAGGATGATCAGGTTTGACGAGAGGCTGCCCGTACTCGTATCTGAAGATATCTACTACCTCAAACATTTCAAACTGTACATCATCAGCCAGGTAATCAGTAGGATTGGTACCGGGCACTAGCCCGGATGATTAGCGACAATATCGCTAGACACCTTGAGCGGGGGGCACGATTGCTTCACCTGTTCGCCGAGCTGGGGAATTGTTTTCCCACATCTTCGTTTTGCTTCTCTTGCAGCACTGCAAGTACTTCCTGACCGCTGCACTTCCTTATATGTCCTTTCAATAATGCGCTCATAGTTGGATTCCGGCGGAGACGGTGGTGGTCGCTTAAGGGCATGCACAGTGTGCTTCACTTTCACCTGATCTATTGTTTCCTTCGGAGGTGGAGGTTTCCGTGCAAAATGGGCCTCCACTTCGGCAGCACAGATTTCCGTGTTTTCCTCGTCGGTCCTCTCATATGGTAACTTTTCCAGAGGTTTGAGGCTTGGACCGTATTTGAAAATTTTCCCACCTCTTGTACTGCTAGCCACCGGAGCGGCGCCGTCTCTCTTCTGCCATTGCTGACATGGCGGAGTCCGCTGACATGCCGGAGGAGGCGGAGGAGGAGGCAGAGTGCTCCGACGTGCCGGAGGAGGCGGAGTGACCTCACGCACCAGAGGAGGCGGAGGAGGAGGCAGAGTGCCCTGATCACTCGCCGGAGGAGGAGGAAGAGGAGGAGGCGGAGTGCCCTGACTCACCGGAGGAGGAGGAGGAGGGGGAGGAGGCGTCCAGTTTGGTAGCTTGATGTACTCCTTTCTCCATAGATAGGTGCTCCTTAAAGCATTTTCCAGATGATTCTCCCCTTCACCTGTAGGGTAGTCAAGCTCCAGCTCCTCAAATCCCTCCATTATTTCATCCACCTTCACAACAGCATAGCCATGTGGAATCGGACGGCAATGGAAAGTTCCCTCAGCTTGAGGAGGTGCAACAGAGTCGACCGCCGCCTTCAAAGTCAGGTTCTGCCATTTCGTCATTAGCTCACAATGTTGAGCCTCCGTGATAGTATCCACGGGGTAGCGAGGAGCCGTGAAATCAGGCTGAATTAGCTCCGTGGAAGCCACGCTGCTTCTCCGCTGAGATGGTGGGGTAGCTTCTGTGGCAGCGTCGAAGCAAGGATCTTTGTGCCGCTGAGATGGTTAGCCGGTTGCTGCAAGTTCCTCTAGCTTTGCTATTCTTGCATTGAGCTTCTGCATTTCGCTCACTTCCGCTTTCCTCTTTCTCTCTCGGCTTCTGTAACCACCGCTGCCGGGAAACCCAACCACCCATGGAACGGAGCCTGGTGTGCCTCGTGTTCGTCCAGGGTGCTCAGGATTTCCGAGGGCCTTTGTCAGCTCGTCCTTCTCTCTATCGGGAATGAACGTCCCTTCCTGCGTTGCCCTGATATATTCCTTAAGCTTCTTCATGGGTATTGCAAGTTGCTCGTCCGTCCAACGACACTCCCCTATTTCTGGGTCCAAAATTCCCCCAACCCCGAAGAACCAAGTCCTTGAACGATCTGGCCAGTTCAATGTCGCTGGTTGGACCCCTTTAGCAAGCAGGTCTTGCTCAGCTTTGTCCCACAACAGCCGGGCTTTGTAGTAGCCACCTGACCCCATGTGATGGTGATACCTCTTCTTTGCAGCATTTTTCTTGTTTGTCTCTGACCTTTTCTTACCCTTATCCAATTTCTTGTAGGCCACAAATGCGGGCCAGTGATCTCTTATCTTCTCATATCGGCCGGTGAATTCTGGAGTCTTCCCTTTGTCGACAAACTTTGTGTTCAACTCTTTCTTCTAGTTCCTGAATAGATCTACCATCTTCTTAAGAGCAAACGCCTTGACCTTTGGCTTTATAACTGGCTTATTCGGATCCTCCTCTGGCGGTAGGCTGAATTTTGCCATCAGCGAGGTCCAAAGATCACCTTTCAGTCTATCCTGGACATAAGAAACTTTATGGTCGTCCCTAACAATAGCTCCGCAATGATGTACAAATGTGTCCTTGGTCCGCTTGGGAGCAATCGGTTGGCCATCGTCCGCGATTTCTGTGATCGTGAACCTTTCATCCTGGCGCAACCTTTTCTTCAGGCCTCGTCTCCTTACGGAAGTTTGGGTCAATCCGGAGGGCTATAAAAGAAGAAAGAAGTGTTAATATATGTACATACCAAAACAATTAATGCATCAAGTCAGCACAGGCGGGATTAATATATATACCTCGCCAGACTTTGCAACAGCTCCCTCCTCCGTTCGGTCACCGGAGCCGTCATCATGGTCTTCTTCCTCCGCCATTCGGCCACCAGAGCCGTCATGATCTCCTTCCTCCTCCATTGTTGGATTACCAGAGCCATCATCCTCTCATTCCTGACCATTGGTGTCATTGAGAAACGACAAGGGATCACCTCCGTCGTGGATTATATCCCCCAACAACTCTTCTTGTTCTAAGTCTCTATCCATAGTTTCTGCAAATATTACAACATGGCAATATACAAACATGAGAGATGGATATATTAGTGGCAAACATAGACCTAGCTAATATCACAACAAGGAATCATATGCATATATGAGCAATGGATTAGTTGCGGACCGCCTCTCTCATGCATGTCCGACGTCCCCCCTCATGTCGAAATTATCGGGCCGGGGTTATACTTTCAGGGTTTGGGTGGCCCCAATATATCTAGACTTGTTCCGGTTTGGGGTGGCCTCGACAACGCTTTTTTAGTCCCGATTTGGGTGGACTCGAGAGTTGGTCGGGCGAGAGGGGGTTAATCAACGTCCCCCCTCATGTCGAAGTTACCGGAGTTTTCTTCTAGGGGTTTGGGTGGCCTCGAGAGTTTGTCGGGTAGGGGCGGGAGGGTGTAGGAGATGGACAACACTTTTTTTCTAGGGTTTGGGTGTGGCCTCGAGAGTTGGTCGCCCGATATGTCCACCGTGATATAAAATGATACATAGATGACAACAATTCTTTATTAGAAAGCAAACCCGATATCCGACATATCTACATATCGTCCGATATATATAGACTTCTTTTTCCGATATATCTAGACTTGTTCCGGTTTGGGGTGGCCTCGACAACGCTTTTTCAGTCCCAGTTTGGGTGGACTCAAGAGTTGGTCGGGCGAGAGGGGGTTGATCGACGTCCCCCCTCATGTCGAAGTTACCGGAGTTTTCTATATGAACAAAAAAATTTCCACATGACATGTCCGACGAGCGGACCGCCTCTCTCTCATGCATGTCCGACGTCCCCCCTCATGTCGAAGTTATCAGGGAGGGGGTAGATCGACAATGACGCTCACCCCTCATTTTGAATATATGAACATTTTAACTTATTAACTTAGTAACTTGGTAAATTTTAACTAATTTCTATGAAAAAAAAATATTCTATGAACAAAAAAATGCTATCCATCCATACATACATAGCCACATACATACATGAAAAAAAATGCTATGAACAAAAAAAATACATATATGAACAAAAAAATGCTATGAACAAAAAAACATCATATATACATCCATCCATACATATATACAGCCACATACATACATTATATATGAACAAAAAAATTCATCATATAAAAAAATCAACATATAAAAAAAATGGTATGCAGCGAGCCGGGGCGGCAGCGGTCACAGCGGGGGCGGCCGGCGAGGGCAAGGGTGATGACGACGGCGGGGGCGGCGATGGCGACGGCGGGGGCGGGCCGGGGCAGGGGAGCGGCCGGGCGCGCTCGGGGGCGGGGCAGGGCAGCGGGCTCAGGGACGACGACGGCGACGACGGGGCAGGGGCACGGCGACGGCGGGGGCGGCGGACGGCGTCAGGGGCTGCCTTGCGGCGTCGATGAGCTCGGCGTCGTCGGGGGAACTGGCGGATGAAACTGTGAAAATCTCTAAGTGTGGGCTTATATACCCACACCATTAGTCCCGGTTCGTGCCACAAACCGGGAACAATGCCTACCTTTCGTCCCGGTTCATGCCACCAACCAGCCTTTGGTCCCGGTTCATGCCGCCAACCGGGACCAAAGGTCTCTTTTCGTCAGCGCAAAGGGCGGGAAGCAGAGACCTTTGGTCCCGGTTGGTGGCACGAACCAGGACCAAAGGTAGGCATTGGTCCCGGTTGGTGGCACGAACCGGGACCAAAGGTGGGCATTGGTCCCGGTTCGAGCCACCAACCAGGACCAATAGCCTGTGCCTGGCACAGCCGTGGTGCGGTGGATGTTTAGTCCCACCTCGCTAGCTGAGAGGCGTCGGGACTGGTTTATAAGCGCGCCTGCGCCTTCCCTGTCTGACTCCTCTCTAATGCAGGCTTACGGGCCTAAACACTCTGTATTTTCCTGTGGGCCTACTGGGCCTTCTGCGGGCCTGAATCCTGGCCCAACTAGCTGGTTGGGTTTCTAGTCGTATTCAGGCCATGGTGGCCCAGTAGGCGGCATTTTCTTATTTTTTTTCCAGTTTTTTTGTTTTGTTTTTTCTTTATTTGTTTTCTTTTGTTTCTACTTATAGCTAAATACTTATAGTTTTTCAGTGATTCTTTTTGCTTTGAGGTCACAAAAATTATAAACTTTCTGTCTGTGCCATTTGTTTTCAAATTTGAATAGTTTAAATTTGAATTCTTTGAAATTTGTGTGAATCACTATTTTGTGAATAACTTTACTATAAAAATAGATTTTTGAGTAATTCTTTTTCCTGCTGTTTAATATTTCTGTGTTTTATCATTATATTCAATTTGGTAAATTTTAGGTTATTTTAAATGTCTGTTTTAATCAAAAATAGATTTTGTTATTTTATTTTGCTATAGTTTCTAACAAAAAATTTCTTTGAAAATTTATTTTTGCTATTAATGTTTTGAACAAAAAATACTTTGATAATTTTAGTTGCATAAATTTTATATAATTTTAGTTTTAAAAATACTAAAGGTTTATAAAATCTTTTTAGTTGATTCCTTTTGCTATTAGAGTTTTATAAAAGCTTTTTAGTTGATTCTTTTTTATATTGAAGAATATTATAGTTTTGTTTTAGTTGATCATAATAGAATATTTTAATTGATTATTTTTAGTTCATTCTTTTTGCTATTAGAGTTTCATAAAAGTTTTCTAGTTTATTATTTTTTCTATTATAGTTTCATAAAAGTTGGCATGGTATCATCATTTCACCCACATAGCATGTTCTAAAAAGTTGAGAGTGTTACGGCAAAAACTGGATGCACTTCGTGTACAAAATGGACAATCTCTTTCGAAGTATCAGGGTTTCGGACGAAAACCCATCTGTTACAAAGGGATTTCATTTTTTTGAACATATTTGAACTCCAGACTTTGTGTGTGTTCCAACTGCACCATTCAAAGCCACATCATCAATTTTCAACCCTTTCTCACTTCATTTGGTATTTTTCATGCATTAACTGATTTTTTGAGCTAAATGACCCTGAAATTGAAAAGCACTACAAATGAACTCTGAAAAGGTTGAAAGTTGGCATGGTATCATCATTTCACCCACATAGCATGTTTTAAAAAGTTGAGGGGGTTACGGCAAAAACTGGATGCACTTCGTGTACAAAATGGACAATCTCTTTCGAAGTATCAGGGTTTCGGACGAAAACTCATCTGTTACGAAGGGATTTCATTTTTTTGAACTTATTTGAACTCCAGACTTTTTGTGTGTTCAAAATGCACCATTCAAAGCCACATCATCAATTTTCAACCCTTTCTGGCTTCATTTGGTATTTTTCATGCATTTACTGATTTTTTTTGAGCTAAACGACCCTGAAATTGAAAAGCACTACAAATGAACTCTGAAAAGATTGAAAGTTGGCATGGTATCATTATTTCACACACATAGCATGTGCTAAAAAGTTGAGAGGGTTACGGCAAAAAATGGATGCACTTCGTGTACAAAATGGACAATCTCTTTCGAAGTATCAGGGTTTCGGACGAAAACTCATCTGTTACAAAGGGATTTCATTTTTTGAACTTATTTGAACTCCAGACTTTTTGTGTGTTTAAAATGCACCATTCAAAGCCACATCATCAATTTTCAACCCTTTCTGACTTCATTCGGTTTTTTTCATGCATTTACTGATTTTTTTTGAGCTAAATGACCCTGAAATTGAAAAGCACTACAAATGAACTCTGAAAAGGTTGAAAGTTGGCATGGTATCATCATTTTACCAACATAGCATGTGCTAAAAAGTTGAGAGGGTTACGGCAAAAGCTGGATGCACTTCGTGTACAAAATGGACAATCTCTTTCGAAGTATTAGGGTTTATACGAAAACTCATATGTTACAAAAGGCATTTCATTTCTTCACATGTAACTGCAGTGATATTCTAGATCAAAGGCATCATCATAATAGTTGTGGAGAGAAAGTCTTCACTTTTTCTTCGCTTGTGTCCTTTGCTTATTGCGCCGTAACCATGGATAATCTTCATCGTTTAACAGGGTGCTTGGGTCAGCCTTGACTTTGAAGGGAGGAATTTCATGAAACTTTTCATGATCTTCAGACATGTCTGTCTTGCCCTCCACTCCCACGATGTCACTTTTTCCTGAAAGAACTATGTGGCGCTTTGGCTCATCGTATGATATATTCGCTTCCTTATCTTTTCTTTTTCTCGGTTTGGTAGACATGTCCTTCACATAGAAAACCTGCGCCACATCATTGGCTAGGACGAATGGTTCGTTTTTGTATCCAAGATTGTTCAAATCCACTGTTCTAATTCCGTACTGTGGGTCTACCTGTACCCCGCCTCCTGACAGATTGACCCATTTGCACTGAAACAAAGGGACCTTAAAATCATGTCCATAGTCAAGTTCCCATATGTCCACTATGTAACCATAATATGTGTCCTTTCCCCTCTTGGTTGCTGCATCAAAGCGGACACCACTGTTTTCGTTGGTGCTCTTTTGATCTTGGGCGATCGTGTAAAATGTATTCCCATTTATCTCGTACCCTTTGTAAGTCAATACACTCGAAGATGGTCCCCTGGCCAACGAGTACAGCTCATCAGAAACAGTGTTGTCACCCATGAGACGTGTTTGCAACCAACTGCCAAAAGTCCTGATGTGTTCACATGTAATCCAGTCGTCACACTGCTCCGGGTGTTTGGAGCGCAGAATATTCTTGTGTTCATTGACATACGGGGTCACCAAGGTAGAATTATGTCGAACTATGTAGTGCGCTTGAGACCAACAATGCCCGTCCCTACACATTATTGAGTCTGCTCCTACCGTGCCTTTTCTAGTCAGTCTCCCCTCATACCTTGGTGACCAATCTTCTTAAGGTCAGGAATGAAGTCAACACAAAACCCAATGACCTCCTCTGTTTGATGGCCCATGGAGATGCTTCCTTCTGGCCTAGCACGGTTACGAACATATTTCTTTAAGACTCCCATGAACCTCTCAAAGGGGAAAATATTGTGTAGAAATATAGGGCCCAGAATGGCAATCTCGTCGACTAGATGAACTAGGATGTGCGTCATGATATTGAAGAAGGATGGTGGGAACACCAGCTCGAAACTGACAAGACATTGCGCCAAATCACTCCTTAACCTTGGTAGGATTTCTGGATCGATCATCTTCTGAGAGATTGCATTGAGGAATGCACGTAGCTTCACAATGGCTAATCGAACGTTTTCCGGAGAAGCCCCCTCAATGCAACCGGAAGCAGTTGCGTCATAATCACGTGGCAGTCATGAGACTTTAGGTTCTGAAACTTTTTATCTGGCATATTTATTATTCCCTTTATATTCGACGAGAAGCCAGACGGGACCTTCATACTGAGCAGGCATTCAAAGAAGATTTCCTCCTCTTTTCTAGTAAGAGCGTAGCTGGCAGGACCTTCATACTGCTTTGGAGGCATGCTGTCTTTTTCGTGCACACGTTGCTGGTCCTCCCGTGCCTCCGGTGTATCTTTTGTCTTCACATACATGCCCAAGAAGCCTAGCAGGTTCACGCAAAGATTCTTCGTCACGTGCATCACGTCGATTGCAGAGCGGACCTCTATGTCCTTCCAATAGGGTAGGTCCCAAAATATAGATTTCTTCTTCCATATGGGTGCGCGTCCCTCAGGGTCATACGGAACAGATAGTCCGCCGGGACCCTTTCCAAGGATTACATGTAAATCATTGACCATAGCAAGTATGTGATCACCAGTACGGACGGCGGGCTTCTTCCGGTGATCTGCCTCGCCTTTGAAATGCTTGCCTTTCTTTCGACATTGATGGTTGGTCGAAAGAAATTGACGAGGCCCCAGGTACACATTCTTCCTGCATTGGTCCAAATATATACTTTCGGTGTCATCTAAACAGTGCGTGCATGCGTGGTATCCCTTGTTTGTCTGTCTTGAAAGGTTACTGAGAGCATGCCAATCATTGATGGTTACAAACAGCAACGCATGTAGGTCAAATTCCTGCTGGTCGTGCTCATCCCACACAAGTACACCTTTTCCAGTCCACAGCTGTAAAAGTTCTTCAACTAATGGCCTTAGGTACACATCAATGTCGTTGCCGGGTTGCTTAGGGTCTTGGATGAGAACTGGCATCATAATGAACTTCCGCTTCTTGCACAGCCAAGGAGGAAGGTTATAGATACATAGAGTCACAGGCCAGGTGCAATGATTGCTGCTATGCTCCCCAAAAGGATTAATGCCATCCGTGCTTAAACCAAACCATATGTTCCTTGCGTCACCTGCAAAGTCCCCCCACTTTCCTCGATTTTTCTCCACTGCGACCCGTCAGCGGGTGCTCTCAACTTCCCGTCTTTCTTACGGTCCTCTTTATGCCATCGCATCAACTTGGCATGCTTTTTGTTTCTGAACAGACGTTTCAACCGTGGTATTATAGGAACATACCACATCACCTTGGCAGGAACCCTCTTCCTAGGGCACTTTCCATCAACATCACCAGGGTCATCTCATCTGATCTTATACCGCAATGCACCGCATACCGGGCATGCGTTCAAATCCTCGTACGCACCGCGGTAGAGGATGCAGTCATTAGGGCATGCATGTATCTTCTGCACCTCCAATCCTAGAGGGCATAGAACCTTCTTTGCTCCGTACGTACTGTCGGGCAATTCGTTATCATTTGGAAGCTTCTTCTTCAATATTTTCAGTAGCTTCTCAAATCCGTTGTTAGATACACCATTGTCTGCCTTCCATTGCAGCAATTCTAGTGTGGTACCGAGCTTTGTGTTGCCATCTTCGCAATTGGGGTACAACCCTTTTTTGTGATCCTCTAACATGCGATCGAACTTCAACTTCTCCTTTTCACTTTCGCATTGTCTCTTTGCATCAACAATGACCCGGCGAAGATCATCATCGGGCACATCGTCTGGTTTCTCTTGATCTTCAGCTTCCCCCGTTGCAGCATCACCGTATTCAGGGGGCACATAGTTGTCATCATCCTCTTCTTCTTTGTTGTCTTCCATCATAACCCCTCTTTCTCCGTGTTTGGTCCAAACATTATAGTGTGGCATGAAACCCTTCTCAAGCAGGTGTATGTGAAGGGTTTTTGAGTCAGAGTAAGACTTCATATTCTCGCATCTAGGGCATGGACAACACATAAAACCATTCTGTTTGTTTGCCTCAGCCACTTCGAGAAAATTATGCATGGCCTTAATGTACTCGGAGGTGCGTCTGTTACCGTACATCCATTGCCGGTTCATCTGCGTGCATTATACATAATTAAGTGTGTCAAAAACCATTACAGAACATCATGAATAGAGAAGTGACCAAATTAATAGAAGTTCATCATCACATTAAAACCAAAGTACAGTAGTGATCAAATGTTATTACTGAAAAAATAAATAAATAAAGTTCATACATAGTTCTCATTGAACAACATATAGCTCTCTAGAGCATCTAATTAAAACATACATTGAAACTATGTAAACCATTTCAATGCAACAATAAATGCGATCATAATTGCAACTAAGGTAACAATTGATCCAACAGCATAATGATACGAAGCCTCAGTATGAATGGCATATTTTTTAAACTTTCTATTCTTCAAGCGCATTTTATCCATCTTGATCTTGTGATCACCGACGATATCCGCAACATGCAACTCCAATTCCATCTTCTCGTCCTCATTTCTTTTCAATTTTTTCTTCAAGTAATTGTTTTCTTTTTCAACTAAATTTAACCTCTCGACAAGAGGGTCGGTTGGAATTTCCAGTTCACATACCTCCTAGATAAAAACATCTATGTCACGTTGGTCGGCATAATTGTCATAAACACTAAATGAAACAAATAGTTATAAAAGATAATATATACCACATCCGAATCATAGACAGGACGAGGGCCGACGGGGGGGATACCAAAACCATCGCACTATATAATAACAAACAATAATAAAAGTAAGAAAATTATACAAGTATCTACCTAAATCATACAAGTAAGAATTTTTTTTCTTTTAGAAAGAATATAAGAACCAGAGTCTCACCAAGGTGGTGCCGGCGACGAGATCGGCGCGGGTGATCGACGGCGGTGAGGACGGGGACAGGACAGGATGGACCACCAAACCAAGACAAATCTTGAGGAAAATGGAGCTTGGACAAGGAGCTTAGAGAGGAGAAAGCTTAAGTGTGGCTCGGGCATTTCATCGAACACCTCATGTGCATAGGAGGTGAGCTAGAGCAACACAAAGCTCTCCCACGGCCGGCCAAAAAAAAACAGAGCAGTGGCTCTGCTCGCAGGTAGGGGCGGGGGTATATATAGGCCTCTCTTTATTCCCGGTTGGTGGCTAAAACCGGGACTAAAGGACTACATTTGGTCCCGGTTCCAGCCACCAACCGGGACTAAAGGTTGTGGGCCAGGAGCGAGGCCCATTGGTCCCGGTTCGTGTCTGGAACCGGGACCAAAGGGTCAGACTAACCGGGACCAATGGCCCCCGAGGCCCGGCCGGTGCCCTGGCCGCACGAACTGGGACTGATGCCCCCTTTGGTCCCGGTTCGTGAGTGAACCGGGATTAATGCCCTTATCCTGGCCTCAACCAAAGCCCTGTTTTCTACTAGTGCAAGAACTAGGAAAAAAGTAATAAGAAAATATCATACCAGTTCACATGCATCAATTTTCTTTGCTAGACTTGCACCTTTAAAAGTATTTTGTATGAGTTTAAACTGATCTTTATTATTCTATTTTAGAAAGTTTTCCGGCAAAATATATAAGAATCAGCAGCAAAACCATAACAAACAGATTTTGACATGTATATATGTGGAAACTAATGGAACTTCAAATGAAGAGAATAATTACCCCAATATAAGAGAAGAAGTAATATTTCTTAGAAACTGATGGATGGCAATCATCAAACAATTTCCGGCAGAAAACAGAAATCAGAAAGTTATTGACATGACCCCCTGGCATCAATGACTGACCAAGAGAGAGGTAGTAGATGCTGACTTTGTGATATACAATGGCAGTCATGCTGCTCACATAAAGATAGAAAATAAATGTCAATACAATGCAGCTAAGTATTTCTTTTGCATAATGCAGAGTCAGAAGAATTTTTTTCTTTCTGAAAAGGAGGTTTTCCCCCGGCCTCTGCATCCGGTAGATGCATGCGGCCATCTTATTAAAGCAAGTTCAACGAAACACAATGTCTGGTATCCAAAGTACAGCTCACAAAGGGAGCAAAGATAAATAAAAGCTAAGAAAACAAATCATAGCCACAACCGGCTGGACAAAAGGACATTAAGGACCTATCCTATTATGCGACTGCCATCCAAACCGGTTGAAGATAGCCCATGCTACCATCTCCCATCGGTTGCACCCAGTAGCCAAATGCTCCCTGGAGCCCATAGGAGTGAGTAGCAACCACGTACGGATTGATGCCGTAGCTCTAAAAATAACCTGCGAGAAGTTTAAAACATATAATCTGTTAAAAATCATATCGTTCCTGCAGTTCCATATAGCCCAAAGAAGTGCGCATATTCCAATCCAAATACTTGACGCAATATCAGGTTGCACTCCATTTAGCCACGTCCCAAAAAACGCACCTATACTAACTGGAGGCACGATGTTAAAGGCTATGAATGGATCACCAAAGTAACGTCGCGAGAGGGCAATCTATGAATAAGTGTTGTATTGTTTCATCGTGAATACAAAAGCAACATCATGAACTGCCGACCCATCGTCGCTTAAGTAGATTATCTTTGGTAAGGATCACCTGCTTGTGTACAAACCACATGAAAATTTTGTTGGGGAACGTAGCATGCAATTTCAAAAAATTTCCTACACTCACGCAAGATCTATCTAGGAGATGCATAGCAACGAGAGGGGGAGAGTGTGTCCACGTACCCTCGCAGACCGAAAGCGGAAGCGTTAGCTTAACGCGGTTGATGTAGTCGAACGTATTCGCGATCCAACCGATCAAGCACCGAACGTACGGCACCTCCGAGTTCTGCACACGTTCAGCTCGATGACGTCCCTCGAACTCTTGATCCAGCAGAATAGGAGGGAGAGTTTCGTCAGCACGACGGCGTGGTGACGATGATGGTGAAGTGATCCGCGCAAGGCTTCGCCTAAGCACTACGACGCTATGACCGGAGGAGTAAACTGTGGAGGGGGGCACCGCACACGGCTAAGAGAATAACTGTTGTGCTCTAGGGTGCCCCCCTGCCCCCGTGTATAAAGGAGGGGAGGAGGAGGCCGGCCACCAAAGGGGGCGCGCCATGGGGGGGAGTCCTACTAGGACTCCACTCCTAGTAGGATTCGCCCCCCCCCCCCACTTTTCCTTTCTCCGGAGGTGGAAAGAGGGAAGGAGAGGGAGAGGGAGAAGGAAAGGGGGGCGCCACCCCCTTACCTAGTCTAATTCGGCCTCCTCCCTTGTGGGGGGTGCACCAGCCCCTTGTGGGCTGGTTAGCCTCCCTCCTATGGCCCATATGGCCCATATCTTCCACCGGGGGGTTCCGGTAACCCCTCCGGTACTCCGGTATGTACCCGATACACTCTGGAACCCTTCCGGTGTCCGAATACTTCCTTCCAATATATCAATCTTTACCTCTCGACCATTTCGAGACTCATCGTCATGTCCGTGATCTCATATGGGACTCCGAACAAACTTCGGTCACCAAAACACATAACTCATAATACCAATCGTCATCGAACGTTAAGCGTGCGGACCCTACGGGTTCGAGAACTATGTAGACATGACCGAGACACATCTCCGGTCAATAACCAATAGCGGAACCTGGATGCTCATATTGGCTCCTACGTATTCTACGAAGATCTTTATCGGTCAAACCGCATAACAACATACGTCATTCCCTTTGTCATTGGTATGTTACTTGCCCGAGATTCGATCGTCGGTATCATCATACCTAGTTCAATCTCATTATCGGCAAGTCTCTTTACTCGTTCCGTAATGCATCATCCTGCAACTAACTCATTAGTCACATTGCTTGCAAGGCTTCATATGATGTACATTACCGAGAGGGCCCAGAGATACCTCTCCGATACACGGAGTGACAAATCCTAATCTTGATCTATGCCAACCCAACAAACACCTTCGGAGACACCTGTAGAGCATCTTTATAATCACCCAGTTACGTTGTGACGTTTGATAGCACACAAGGTGTTCCTCCGGTATTCGGGAGTTGCATAATCTCATAGTCAGAGGAATATGTATAAGTCATGAAGAAAGCAATAGCAATAAAACTTAACGATCATTATGCTAAGCTAACGGATGGGTCTTGTCCATCACATCATTCTCCTAATGATGTGATCCCGTTCATCAAATGACAACACATGTCTATGGTTAGGAAACTTAACCATCTTTGATCAACGAGCTAGTCTAGTAGAGGCTTACCAGGGACTCGGTATTTTGTCTATGTATTCACACATGTATCAAGTTTCCGGTTAATACAATTCTAGCATGAATAATAAACATTTATCATGATATAAGGAAATATAAAATAACAACTTTATTATTGCCTCTAGGGCATATTTCCTTCAAATTTTGATTCTCAAGGGCACCTTTACTTTCCAAATATGTATCGATCTTGGTATTGGGCCAGAGTTAATGAGGTCTAAGTACATAGATTTAACCAAAAACAGTCCATTACCCGTTAACTTCCAGTGCAATGCGTCTCCTTGGTCTGAGAGGTGAACGTCCATCAACCTCCGCACCAAGTGTAGCCAGGAGTTCCATCGTTCCCCTACTAAAGCCCTCCTGAACTGGATATTCAAAGGTACGTCTGCAATATTGTTGCCACGTAATCCTCCTTACGTTGCACAATATGATAGAAGGTAGGGTACTGGAGAGCTAGCAGTGTGTCACCTGGCCATGTATCCTCCCAAAACCTTGTTGTCGTTTCGTCCCCAACAACGAATTTCACCCTATGGAAGAAAGTCTCTTTTGTTCTCATGAGCTCCTTCCAAAACGGCGAATCATTAGGTCTTACGGTAACCTGAGCCAGAGTTTTAGAGTGTAAATATTTATTCCTTAGAATTTGTGCCCACATACCATCCGATTCCTGAGATAACCTATACAGCCATTTGCTCAAAAGGCATTTATTTTTAATCTCGAGGTTCTCAATCCCAAGACCCCCCTGGTCTTTTGGTCGACAAATAATATCCTATCTTGCCAAGCTATATTTTGTCTTAACCTAGTCTGACTGACAGAAAAAACGAGATCGATAGAAATCTAGTCTCTTTCGTACCCCATTAGGTACTTCAAAGAAAGATAGAAGGAACATCCGCATACTCGTTAGTACTGATTTAATCAGTACTAGCCGACCTCCATATGACATAAGCTTACCCTTCCAGCAGCTTAGTTTTTTCTCAAATCGATCTTCGATACATTTCCACTCTTTATTAGTTAATTTCCTATGATGCATTGGAATGCCTAGATAGCTGAATGGTAATGATCCCAGTCCACAACCGAACAATTGTCGATAACTGTCTTGTTCCTCTTTGGCCCTACCAAAGCAAAACAATTCACTCTTGCGAAATTTGATCTTTAGACCTGAAAATTGTTCGAAAAGGCACAACGCTAGTTTCATATTCCTCACCTTTGCAAGGTCATGCTCCATGAATATAATAGTGTCGTCGGCATATTGTAGGATAGAAACGCCCCATCCACCAAATGTGGGACAAGACCACCTACCAGGCCTTTCTCCTTGGCCCGACCTATGAGCACGGTCAACATGTCTGCCACAATGTTGAAAAGAATAGGAGACATCGGGTCTCCTTGTCTTAGGCCTTCATGCGTCTCGAAATAATGACCAATATCATCATTCACCTTAATCCTGACACTACCTTTTTGGACAAAAGAATCCACCTGATTCCTCCATGCTCCATTAAAACCCTTCATGCACATGGCCTGCTGTAAGAATGGCCATTTGACCTTGTCATATGCCTTCTCAAAATCCACATTGAAGATCACCCCATCTAGTTTCTTTGAATGGATTTCATGTAATGTTTCGTGTAAGACAACAACCCCTTCTAGGATATGTCTTCCAGGCATGAACGCAGTCTGACTAGGTTGCACCACCGTATGGGCAATCCATGTCAATCTATTAGTGGCTACTTTCGTAAAAATCTTGAAGCTCACATTCAAAAGACAAATTGGCCTGAATTGCTCAATGCGAATTGCTTCCTCTTTCTTTGGCAACAACGTTATCATGCCAAAGTTGAGATGAAAGAGTTGCAGATGGCCATTAAAGAAACCATGAAACATAAGCATAAGGTCATCCTTCACAATATGCCAACATTTCTTATAGAATTCTGCCGGAAACCCATCTGGTCCCGGTGCTTTATTCGGCTTCATCTGAGAGATCGCCTCGAAAACCTCTTTCTCAGTAAATGGTGCAGATAAGATCTCATTCTCATCTGACCGCAGATGACGTATATCCCAAATTACAAGCTCATCTAGGGAATCCATGTTGTCTGCCGGAGGCCCAAAAAGTTGCTTGTAATAATTGGAAATATATAACTTGAGATTCCCGTGACCCACCACTGTTCCTTCATCTTGCTCAAGCTGGATGATTTCCTTTTTCCTATGTTTGCCATTCACAATCATATGAAAAAATTGAGTGTTATCATCCCCTTGGACGAACTTAAGAACCTTAGCACGTAAGGCCCATTTCATTTCTTCTTCTCTGAGCAGAGCACGCAGTTTCAACTATGCTCTCAAGTCCAGAGCCTGAATCCAATGGATAAGCTGTTCTTTTTCTTGTTTATATATACCGCTCTCATTTCCGGCCCAACCCCTCAAAAAATGTCGCAGATGGCGAATCTTGTTTTCCCAGCGCTCCATACTGGATGTTCCTGCGATAGGCCTAGCCCATTCTCTTGCCACAATCTCTAAAAAAATTTCTTTTTCAAACCAACTGAGTTCGAAAGAGAAAATATTTTTATTGCCTATATGTGTTGCTTCACCTGAGTCCACTAGCAAGGGCGTGTGGTCTGAGATTGCCCTCTGCATCACGTGCACCGATACGAGTGGGTATTTCTGTTTCCATTCCACACTTGCAAGCACTCTGTCTAGCTTCTCATATGTGGGGTTAGGTAGCATGTTTGCCCAAGTGAACTGCCTACCCGTGAGTTCTATCTCTGTGAGATTAAGACTCTCAATGATCATATTGAACATAAAGGACCACCGCCCATCAAAATGATCGTTATTCTTTTCTTCTTTCCTCCTAATGATGTTAAAATCCCCTCCCACTAAGATTGGTAACCTCTCATCCCCGCAGATCCTAACCAGATCATCCAAGAAATCAGGCTTAAATTCGGGTTGGGCTGCACCATACACAGCCACAAGGGCCCATCAGAAACCATCCAATTTGGACCTAACCAGGAACTTAACTGCATAATCCCCTCTTACTACATTTAACACTTCGAGTGTTTTGCACTTCAACCCCAAAAGAATCCCAATGGATCGTCCTCTAGGAGGCAAATAGTGCTAGTCAAAATCAATTCCTCCAGTCAAAGTTCCGAGGAATTGCGAGGTGAAGTTATCTCTACCTGTTTCAAGAAGTGCAATGAAATCAAGTTTATCCTCAATGGTTGTTTCAGCCAGGAACCTTTTCTTAGCCAAGTCTGCTAGACCTCTGCTATTCCAAAAAAGCCCTTTAATTATTCATCATGGAATTTTTTTCTTGAGCTTGACACTCGCACTTCTACGAGCAGCCGACGTTGGATATATCTTCCTCTTCCAGGAATGTTTTGGTTTATCCACTACCGTCTCCTCGTCCACAAGACTTGTGGCCGCTTGTGCATCCGACACAAGAATCGGAGGATCGGCATGTCCCTCGGACTCCATCCCCCCTGCCTCACCTTCGGCATCCGAAGTAGGCAATAATCCATCATAGAAACTCTCTAGCGCAGATATGCCCAAATTATTAATGTCAGCATCTGTCATAGGTCTAACAACCGCTAAATTCCGGATCAACTGAGACGCTCTCTCAGCCTCTAAGTCTAGAATATCATTGACCGATTTAGCAATTTCTTTCCCATTAGACCCAAGTGAAACTCCTAAATCATTTGCCTTACTAATGATCTCATGCTCAGAAAAATGCATAATAGAACACTGCTTATTAACTGTCATACCTGTAGCAGTCTCGACGTCCCGAAGCTTGGCGGCCCTCATAGCTCGCCCCATCAGGAAGTCATCAGCATCTGGTTGGTCCTGGATCCGGTTACTGACATGCCTGCCAGCCGACACCGGGTCCTGGTGCCCACCAAACACGATCACCTCATCAGTAGTCCAAACCCACGGGGACTGGGCCGTCGCCACGCGCCCATCCGTCCCGACGAGTCCAAGAGTAGGAGATGAGGCCGACAGGATGCCGTCTGAACCTCCTCCCAAAGACCCCTCTTCCGATACAACCACTCAAGTGGTTTCCGGTAGCGGTGAAGACAGCGCCAGCCGAGGCACCGGAATGCGAACGAGTGAATCAGGGGCCTCCTGCCCACAACTTACCCTCGCCGAGACCGCAGCCGTACGCCGGGAAGAACCCTCCGGTCGTTATGCAGTAAGATCTGTCGTGGATACCGGCGGTGAAGATCTACGACACTGGGCCTCCTGCCCAGCGTCTTCTTCACCCACCCCCTCCACCAAACTCAGCCACAGAGATGGCCTGGTGCGCCCCTGTCCAGAGACCACACCCAACTCCGCCGTCGGGCGAATAGCCCCAGAAGATGGTTCCATTACAAGCGGTGGCAACATGTGCTCTGAAAGATCATCGCTCTCGACGCGCTCACTCCAGAGGCGAGGAGGTGCGGAAGAATGCTCGAACGAACCAAATTTCAGTGTGTTCATGGGAGTAGAAGCCGGTGGTGCCGCCCCCTTCTCTGGCGCAGACGGAACGGGTTTTCCACCCGACACGTGAGAATCGTCCCGTGTACCGCTATCATCTCTCTTCTCTTTGTTTCCGGAGCCATCATCCTTATCAGTCATATCCACGTCGCCCCCTCCGTTCAGCTCCTGGAACATAACAGAATCCTCCAACTAAATGTCCAGGTTGTATATCATACCCGCATGCGTCCATCTGACGACATCAGGAATGTACTCAATGTCCACAACACTGATGTAACACCCCCAGTGGTTACCTACAGTAATCACCCTTTTGATTATGCCACGTCATCATGTTTAACAGTGCATGATCATTTTCTGCATCATAATGCATTTCAAACCCCTAAGTCAAACTTCAAATTAAATTAAAGTGGAAAATAAAAGTTATTCAAGTCATAAACTAAAATGTCAGATAAATAACAAACGTTCCAGAGGCACTTCTAAAATTGAAACCATCCTTATTGGAATTGGATAAGTGACTCAATCATCCTCGAACAGTGGATAAAAATAATATTTAATAACCATTTATTAAATCTAAATTAAATATGAAATTATGTTTTGACCAAACTAGTTTTTGGTGTTAGGATATATTGCCCTGTATTTTATGAGCTAGGTCACTAATTTTGTAAAAGTAATTTGGAGGCCTAACTATTTACTAAACTGAGACATAAGAATAAATAAAAATAAAAATTAAAAAATAGAGAAAGGACCCCCCTCTTTTCCCCACCGGGCCTCAACCCCGCCGGCCCAGTCGGCCACCCCCACAGGCCGGCCCACCCCGTTGCCTCCTTATCCCCTCCCACTCCAGAAACCCTAACCCGTCACCCCCACTCCCCCCTTGCTCCACTTCCCCCGATCTGGATCGGGGGCTGCGACCCCGTCGCCGCTCGCTATCACCGGCGCCGCCCCTCTCGGGCTCCTCCGCGCCTTCCTCTCCCTCGCGCGGCACCCGCCTGAAGCCTCGGCCTCGACTCGTCGCCGGCCCGACGCCATCGCCCGTCGTCGCCACCACCACATCGCCGGACCACCTCGGCAGACCGCCATCCCGTCGTCGACCCCGCGCCGTCGTCCCCGTCGTCCTCCCCACGCCCCGCTGCCTAAGACCCTACGGCCCCGCCGTGAGCTCCGACCTCTCCTCCTCTCTCCCCTGTTCCCCGCTCGCCCATCGACCGCGTCGTCCGCGCCTAGGGCCAGCCCCGCACGGCGCCTCCTCTCTGCTCCCGCTTCCCCTCGCTAGCGCAACGCGGTCACCGTGCTTGCACGCACGCCTCGACCGCGCCCTGCACCTCGAGCTGCTGCTCCGCCGCGCCCTGCCTCGCTCCGGGGCCGCGCTCGTCGCGCCCGCGACCTCCTGTGGCCGCGCCTGGAGTTCTGCTCCCCTGCGCCTGCTCCACTCCCTCTGCACCCTGGCCGCACCCACCTGTGCCCAGCCACGCGTGCCCGCTCTCGCCGCCGCAACCGCAGCTCGCCCCGCTGGCCGCACGTTGGCGCCCGCGTGCGTCCCCGCAGCCGCGCGCTGACCTCGCCCGCGCCACGCCCGGCTCGCTCGCCGGCCGCGCGGTTCTGCTGCGCCACCGCCCGGCCTCGCCCTGTCCGCTCGCCCGCGCCACCCACTGCTGTGCGAGCCGCCGCCCTTCCTCCGCCCCGCGGCAGGGCGCCTATGGCCGCCGGTGCCCCGTAGCTCCCCGCGCCCGGCGCTGCTTCCGCCGTCGCCGGCCATCGAGGCCTCGGGCGCGCTCGCCCTCGCCTCTCGTGGCCTCGGGTGCGAGCACCCGCACCTGTACGCCCGTTCGCCCGAACCCGCTATGGCCTATGGGCCAATGACATATGGGCCCCGCCCAGAAAACGTTTTAAAGTAAATGAAAATAAAATGTAAATAATAAAAATAATTAGTTAATTATTTAATTAATTAGTGGATTAATTAGTTTAATTAACTCTGATTAGGTTAATCTAATTAATTAACTAGTTTAACTAAGCAGTAATTAATTAACTTAACCCTAATGACTGCTGACATCAGCATGATGTCATGCTGATGTCATCAATTACTATTCTGGATAATTTGAAATTAAATAATAAAAATAAATTCCAGAAATTAATAAAAGCTTTAGAAAATCATATAAAATAAACCGTAACTCCGATGAAAATACTTTCTACATGAAAGTTGTTCAGAACGACAAGACGAATCCGAATACGCGATCCGTTCGTCCGCCACATGTCTCTAATTATCAAAACATGCAACCGTTCCCCTCCGGTCATCTGTCTGACAAATGTCCGGAACCGGGAAAACATTCCCGGATGGATCCCTCCTTCCTCAGTGACGTGCAACCGTACGTTAGGACACACCCGGCACTGCGTATTGTCGTGTCATACTTTGTGTAGCACTTGCTTGCTTAATATTTATACTGTTTCCTCCCCCTCTTCTCTCTCGATAGAGCCCGGTGCCGACGCAGCTCCGGTGATTGGTTCCAGTACTGACGACCTTGCCCTTGCCGCCGAGCAACCAGGCAAGCCCCCCCTTTGATCATCCCGATATCGCCCATTCTAATTTCCCATGCTTGCATTAGAATTGCTGCTACTACTGCTTTACCTATTCTGATGCATAGCCTGTTCATTGTAACCTACTGTTGATAGTTACCTACATATCCTAAACTGTTTAGTCTAGGCTGGGTAGAGACCTATCAGTGACCCCACTTATCCCGACTGCCGCGCTGGATCGTCAGAAGACCCGATCAACGGGATTGAAGACCAGGCCCCGACACCGCACATCACCCCCCCTTAGTTGTAACGACACTGCAGCGTTACTATCAAGTGCCGAGGGTGAAACCTCATGTAGCACTTCTGATGTTAACTCTGTAGAGTAGCTATTTGATCGTGGTCATCGAGGGTGATTCCTCCTTCTCCACTTCCGATACGACGCTGTCGTACAACACATCAAGTGTGAACTCATCGAGGGTGATTCCTCCTAAGTTCGACTTGACGGTTACATCGAGTGGGCATCCGTCGAGGGTGATACCTCGGATTTCCTTGATGTTATGGACACACGGTTACTGTGACTTTACTGCTGAACCTTGATAGAGACGGGTCGGCCCCGAAGGGGGACCCGAGGAAGCTACTTTTACTACAGGACTGAAGGGACAGGCGGTACCACCCAGTAGAGGTGGACCTGAGTTCCCGACAGTCTTTTACGAGACGGGTTGACCTGGATGGTGCCCGAGTGTTGAATACGAGGCGTGGCCGGGCATTCGTGGCCCTTGCCGCAAGTCCTCGAGACGGGGCGACGGGGTCACATCTTTCGTGAGTCTCTGCTAGTTACCGCAAGCCCCTAGTCCTAGCGATTTGGATATTTGATCCGAGCAGGCCTCTGGCCTGATAGCACTAATCATCACGTGGGCATAGTATGGGCGTTCTGCATCGTAGCATCAGCCGAAAGCTCTGTCAGACGTCCAGTTCAGCATGGCGGCACGGACGGACCGGCGCCCTCCTGGTGTCAGGCTTCTCCCTGCGCGCAACGACTCGGAGTGCACAGGGCGATGGCCCAAGACCTCTGAGCGCTTAGGATGTAGACCGACGGGGACCTCTCTGCTGAGCTGTAGGTCGGGTTGCGGTGTGTTGTTTGGCCGAGGCCGGGCATGACCCAGGAAAGTGTGTCCGGCCGGAGTTAAGCGAGCGTGATGGGTAAGTTGGTGCACCCCTGCAGGGAAGAACACTTCTATCGATAGCCGGTCCTACGGTAAAGGACACTCGGAGTTGTATCCTGATTGATACAATTTAGAACTGGATACCTGTGATGAGACCTGTATATATGGCTCTGGGATTGCTTCTCGCAGGGAGTCGAGAAGGGATCTCAGGACGAGGTTGATGACTGTATGGCTCTGGGATTGCTTTCTCGCAGGGAGTCGAGAAAGGATCTCTGGGTGAGGTTGATATTGTTACTGCTACATTATATGGTATTGTTCTACTCTCTTCTATTGCTGCAAGACCGCTGAAGATGCTAGTCTTCGATAGGACTAGGCCTTCCTCTCTATTCTGGCATTTCTGCAGTCCAGTCCACATATACAGCCTCCCTTTGATAATGTTGCATATGTAGTGTAGATCCTTGCTTGCTGAGTACTTCAGAGTACTCACGGTTGCTTTTCTTTCTTTTTCCCCCATATCAGTTCGTCGTGGCCAGATGACGGAGCCGCTGAGACAGCTACCCCCGCCGACGTTCGGCTACTACTACTACCCCGAGGATGGCTTCTGCTACGAGTTGGCTGTCAACCAGGAGTAGGTTCGGAGGGTCCCAGGCAGGAGGCCTGCGCCTTTCGATCGTAGTGTTTTATTTTGCCCCGCCTTCCTAAAGGCCTTTCTGTTTCTATTTCATATCTGTACTCAGATATCTGATGCTTCCGCTGACGCTTGTTCGCAAGCTTATGTATTCGAGCCCTCGAGGCCCCTGGCTTGTAATATAAAGCTTGTATGACTTTATTTATGTTTTTGAGTTGTGTTGTGATATCTTCCCGTGAGTCCTTAGGCTTGATCGTGTGCATTTGCGTGTATGATTAGTGCACGATCGAGCCGGGAGCGTCACAACTGACGAGCAGCCTGGCAACCCCATGTGCCCGATTAAACGGCATGTCCACACTCCGTGAATAATTGAGCTACAGAAATGAAACAGGAAAGAGCATATATACCACTGATATCTTTCACTCCATGCAAGTCCGCAGAACACCGCATAATATCTCCTCTCAAGAGCAGAGACTGGAAATCGATTTGTTTCAGCAACAGAAGGAGGATTGGACGGGAGAAGAACTCTCCTCGGATCATGAGGTGGTTTCTTTCTTCTAGAAGAACTAGTGCTAACCTTGATTTCATACTGAACTTTGGATGCGGGGGTTATAATCGGAAGAGCGATTGTCATGAGGATTTGCAGAACTAATATTGCTATTAGAAGCATTATCGAGTTTATTACACAATTGACTGCAACTCACGTTGGACTTCCTTTCATCAGTAATCTGTTCATCTGAAGAATCATTAGACTGCAACAGAAATTAATATGGTTAATATGATGGGGTCATGTCATGATCAGCAGAGGGAAAGCAACACAGCTCAGAGATTTTTTTTCTGACAATACGCAATTTTTTTCCGACAGAGCGCGTCTACGGATAGTGACGGGTCAATCCTGAAATCATAACGTCCGCAGCCGTGTACCTTATATCAGTTACTCTAAATCTACAGTATACATGCAACATGAAAGAAACTATGTAGATGATTAATGAAATAAACTAAAATAAGTGTAAATTGACGGGGTGCTAGCATTCAGAATGACAAATGCAGTGCTCTCATTTCCCTAGGTAAGTGTATTGTTCTTCCATCTCCCCCCTAGTACACTGTATTTTACTTTTATAAAATTAGTTTTTTAGTTATGACACGCTACTAAAATATGTGATGTGTCGTTTACTCTTTTTGGGTACTCCATGTCATGCACCGGATCATCAACTAAAAAACATAAGCCACACCCTCCCCCAATTAAGAGATGAATAAAACCATAAATCTGGTCATCTAATTTAGGGCTCTCAACAAAGTATTACCATCATATCTCCAATATGTTAAAATGCAATGGGGACAGGGAATTACCCTGAAAATGCATTTGCAAATTTGGGAAAACACCCATTGTCCTATTAAATTTCATACCAACACTCTCTCCCTTAAAAAAAAGAGATGGACGTTGGCTGGAAGTCTCAGCGCAAGTGGAGCCCGCCGGGGATTGGGACAAGGGAAAGATGGTCATCCAACTAGAGGGAGCGGAGCAGCCAATATCGCATGTGGACGTTGGCTGGAAGTCTCAGCGCAAGTGGAGCCCGCCTCCGGAAGGTTGGGCGAAGCTCAACGTGGATGGGTCATTCTCACACGAGGATGGAAGCGCCGGTGCCGGCATGCTCTTGCGCGGGCACGACAGCGCCATCATTTTCTCTGCATGCCGTTCGCTTCGGTCATGCCCGGACCCATTGCACGCTGAGTTGGCCGGGTGCACGGAGGGACTCGGCCTAGCTTTGCAGTGGACGGAGTTGCCGATTATCCTGGAGTGTGACAGTATGCAGGCCGTGCAGATGATCAAGGCAAAAGGACCGGATCATTCCCAGCACACGATGGTGGTCTCAGAAGTAAAGAGTCTTATGGGTACAAGGGAGTGTTGTGTTACTCACATCTCTAGAGAGCAAAATAATGTTAGTCATGTGTTAGCAAACTTCGGTCGAACGGAGAACCGTACTGTGGTCTGGCTCCGCTCTGGACCTGCTAATGTCCCTAGTCTGTGTAGGAATGAATTCGTGTGCTCTTGAGTAATACAATCCGTTTACCCCCGCAAAAAAAAAAGAGATCCATTTGCATCGTGTTGAGTAAATCCTTTACGGTGGGGCCCGATGGAGGATATTCAAATTTCATAGAGTTCTTCGAGGTCAATTTCAAAGTTAGTACTTCTTCTTAGGCAGGATTTATTGCTTGTGGGACATAGAGTGAAGAGTAAGAATGCAGATTGCATTCATGCATGACAAGCCACTTGATCCAAAATAAAGGGATCGCCCCTTTGTCCTGGTGTGAAAAGGGCACAACCATTCTGTTCCTAACGGTGGTGGTCATGAGGAAGCGCAGAGGCACCACGACGGCGGAGGGTGCTACATGGATCCAAACTGCGCGGCCCGGCATATCGTCCTTGGTCCGCCGCTGCTCCATGAGCGCCTCCGGCAATTTTTCGGTGGCCATCATGGACGAACGCGGTGCCAAGGATATGGCCTCCGTCCTCGCGTTCCAGCGGACGCTCATCTTCGTGGTGCTCCTCTTGGCGCGCCCCGACGAATACCAACACGAGAGGTGGCAGAGTTCAATCCAGGCATGGCCGCGACACTCAACCCTTCTCGATCTGGGAGGTGGCTGCCGTGCGGAGGCAAGGGCTCAACCTAGTGTGTTGTGGTGGCTGCACCGTGGCTGTGCATGCGTCCTACGCGCCATGGAGGGCGGTGGCCCCGGGCATGAGGGTGCGGAGCCAAGGTGCTCGCCGTTGACGTTTGATGACAGCTGCGAACGGCAGGTCGGGTGGCGAGAGATGTTGCGGCGCTAACCTACGGTTGGCCCTGCGCGCGATAGTACTAGAGCCCGAGTATTGGTCGCATGATAACATTAGGCGTCCCGAAGGCGGTGCTCCAGATGATAGATATGAGCGGAGAGCGACGACGACCTCTATTCATCCCAGCTGCACGTGCGATGATGGTCATATCATGTGACTATTCAATTTGGTGGTGGCGGCAGCCTCAGTTAGTCATTGCAGCGGGGGTGGTGGCCCTCGATTACTACAACTAGGAGATCAGTCAGCGCAGCGGTGCATTTGCGAGGGCATTAACATTTTTGTTGGCACCGCGACGATTGTGACTCGCGCCGGGGTGAAGTGACAGCGTCCAGTTCTGCATCGAGACATGGATAGCCCCCTGACGGCCGTGGCGGTGGTATTAGGTGGGAAAGCGTCTCACAAATCTGCCAAGCTTTTTTGGCCTGGCGTAGTGTACGGACGGATGCGACTATCGAAAGAGCCGTCCTCAAGATGCTGACTGGGACACAACTTCACGTCCGAGTGGAAACTCTTGTCCTATTCTTTATTAGATAGGCTCAGCAGTAAAGAAATTGTGTCATTACCTTGTTGAAGGCATTGTCTATTTGCTGGTCTCGGCAACTAGGATGAAAATCCTTGTCTAGGCCGTTCCGGTCGGATGTGTTGACAATGATGTGAGGACTTTTATCCTTTCTTGAAGGCGGCTTGGCCGTGGTTAATTTTGTTATGTATTCTATTTAATACTCCCTCCACTCACTATCATAAGTTGTTCTATTTTTTTTCTAAATCGAATGTATGTAGGCACTCTTTAGTGTGTTTATTCACTCATTTTAGTTCATATGTAGTCTATATTGAAATATCCAAAACATCTTATAATAATGGACAAAGAGGGTAATTCATAAGAATGGTTGTGTGCATCATGATGATGTAGAGACCGAGGGTTTAACCATCTTTTCGGAAGAAAACAAAATGTAATGCCGGTGTGCCTTAATTTAGCTCCTTTTACACTTTTCTTAATGTCGCAAAGATCAGGAATCGGATATAATTTGTATTTATTTTTCTTCCAGAATCAATTCTTTGCCTACAAAAAAGTTGGTAGCATCTTGCTTACTCTTGCATTTTGTGAATCATTTCATGTAAAATTACCACTCATTCCCCATTATATTTTGACCCGGCATAAATGTCGTCAGTGTCGCTTGAGAGCATGGTTAATAATATAGCCAAAAGCCGGCTATATAGAGTTGTCATGTCACTTATAGACAACCTAATAGCCCACCTATACAATAGTTAGCAATACTAGTATGTCATACAATTAATATATTGCCCATCTCTTTCTCTCACAAAGCTTGTTGGATCTCGTGCTACAGCCGGCTGTAAGCTTTTAGACCACTTCTCTTCTTTTCTCCAACTAGACACAAATCTGATGTCACATCTCACTCCATTTTACTTGCTCTAATACCATTAGGTTGGCGGCATCAATACACCTTAGCCAACCGATGCCAGGGAGTGAGTGACCATGATGTCATGACGTCACGGTACTTCCCTGCACGAAGCAGGCAATGAAACCATAACTCCTTCCTGAATTGTGTGCCTCGGAACATGATGTATTTTGGTGGTGTTATACAATTGGCACCATTCCAGCCTTTGTGTGCCATGGTGTGCTAGCTAGGACCTCCTCCGAGAATGCCACTCGGACCCATTGTCGAAGAGAGAGAAAAAAGTGGGCTAACATCTTAGCAATTCAGAGAGCACGGTCCACAAAAATTGCATTGGTGTGTTTCTTGATATCTCACAATCCTAGTAGCTTCTTCTACAACGCGCACCATTACATAGGGGTGTCCGGTTTGCCTACCAGACAAAGCTTGCTTGTGCACCACTAAGGGTTGATATCCTATATTTATCTGTATCGTCGCTTACTCAGTTGAATCTCTCGTTTCTCTCCATGTACTTATATACAGAGCCGAGAGCGAGTTACCTCTTCAATTCAGTGCTGGGTTGCAGCCATGTAGAGTCTGCCGCCACATGGTTTGCGTCTGGCATAACTGTATGCTGTTGTACTGAATCACTAGCTGCACTTTAAATTTGGTTGGTGCACGTCCTTACATCCTAGTAGAAATTTGTAGTCACGTGACTTGGTTGTACTGGACATTCTCCAGTGAATTAGTGAACATAATACATTCTAAACCAAGACTTCGACGTCAAACCATTGGACGTCAAACCATTTGTCATTGCTTTAGTACAACTTTAAGCAGCGACAAGTAATATCGATCGAAGGGAGTATTAGGATTCATAGAACAATGTATCAGTGGTAATGTTTCAGCAAACAATATGTAGCCTCAACCCCGCCGCAAGATAAACATAGTACAATTTGGGCGTAGGGGCCAGGCATTGCCATTGAACTGGTCAAACCTATACATGCAAGGTGGTAAAACAAGCACCTATGCGATAGGTAATTGGCTCGAATTGTTGGATTTCAATCCAACAGCTTACTCGCCTTTTTTTCCTCCCGACAAAAGAACCCCCATCCACACATGTTAAACCTTGTCCTCGCCTGCACTGGCAACGCGTCAGTATCTCGTCTCGAACAAGGTCAAGGCTCGGTCTCACGATTTTTTGTCAAAAGAGACCACATGTGGAGCAAAATTGTCAAAAAAGACCCCCTCTGAGATGAAGTGACAAAAAGGACCCCCTCGACCGTAGCGGCAGGCCCAGCAGGCGACACGTGGCACCTGCCGCCACGGCGCGAGGTGGCAGGCCCTGCCGCCATGGGGCCAGGCGGCATGCTGGGCAGAACGGGATTCTCGCGCTCGCGACGGAACGGCAGCGGCAGTGGGGCCCCGCCGCCTCGTGGCATGGCGGCAGGACTGTGCCGGCTGGGCCCTGCCGCCTCGCGGGCTGGCGGCAGCCCTGTTCCCTCGCGCTGCGCTGCCTTTCGTCGTTTCGTACGCGCTGATTACTCCAGTATTCCACAGTCTGTCGTTTAATTCTTTTGATGTTTGTCCGTTGTGCCGACACTCCAGTACTCCGCTTCTTTTTATACCCTTCTCTGCACCATGCGTAGACGCTCTGTCTCGAGCTCGAATCTCCGGTTGTCTCAGTGCCTGTCTACTCTCTAACAACGGACAGACATCAAAAGAATTAACCGACAGACTGCGGAGTGGGCTGCCGCCAGCCCGCGAGGCGGCAGGGCCCAGCCGGCACAGTCCTGCCACCATGCCACAAGGCGGCGGGGCCCCACTGCTGCTGCCGTTCCGTCGCGAGCGCGAGAATCCCGTTCTGCCCAGCATGCCGCCTGGCCCCGTGGCGGCAGGTGCCACGTGTCGCCTGCCGGGCCTGCCGCCACGGTCGAGGGGGTCCTTTTTGTCACTTCGTCTCAGAGGGGGTCTTTTTTGACAATTTCGTTCGACAGGTGGTCTCTTTTGACAAAAATTCCGGTCTCACTGGCACGCCGCTGGTCTATGCTGCTGCTCCTCTACGCGGAATCACTGACTTTAGCTAGTTTGCAGTGCACGGGTGAAGGATTTGCCTGGCCTTGTTGTTAGCCTTTTTAATCATGATTATGTATCTGCATATTTATTTTGAGTCCTGCATGTAATTTAGGCAGTCTAGGGAGTAGCGAGTCATGCCAGGTTTCAGCGAAGGTGTGCGAAGGAGGCAAGATGCCGTGCGGTGCGGCGAGTATGGCGAGATGCCAAGGCTGCGTGAAGCCGTGGTGCTGCGTGAAGCGGCAAGTCGCAAAAGAAGCTGGAGCGTTACAGGTTGATCTGGGTGATCCGGTAAGCTCTGGTCCGGTTGTTAGAGCGGCTATTGAGAAGAAGCTGCCGAAGTGGTGTACGTGGGCATGCATAGTAGGACTAATTAGTTAGTGCATGCATTAGTTGGTTAGTGGCCTTGTCATGTGGTAGTGGACAGTGTGGTTTGTGCGTGGGATGCGTGCATGGAGTAAGAGTGTGCATGAGTAAGTGGCCGAACGTGTTGCCGTCCGACCGTGTGTGGTACTGCCATTTAAGCCGTGTAAAGCATGTTGTTTTATATGTAGCCAAGTGAAATAAAAATAGAGAAGAGAAAAGGCCGGCGATGTGAGGCTGCGGCCACCAAAATTCTTTAGTCCGTTCATGTGTCTCCCGTGTGAGCTGTGAGAGGCAACACTGAGAGGAAGAAGAAGCGGTATTGCGAGAGGCAGCGCCAACATTTGTCAGTTTCTTCCGTGACAGAATACCAAGGCATACAGGCACATTTGGCATGAACTTTCGGTTCGGCTAGCTCCACCACTCGAGATATGAAACTAGATGGCGTCCGCTCAAAGCGAGAGAGTGCAATCGCCACACATGGCTATCTTAGGAGGAGAAACCACATTTCTTAGATCGCTACTACCTTTCCCAGTGCCTCCCAATCCTACTACTGCTTGGCTTCACACACTACCACAACTAGACTTGCTGCCCGGGCTTCGTTAGCTAAATTCCAGACTAACTTGCTTCTTCCCTGACTAGATGAAACATGCTCCTATATAATCATGCGAGGGCAACTAAACAAACTCAACTAACATTTTTTTTTTGCGAATATCAAACTCAACTAACATAGTACAAGAGAAATTTGCTTGGCCAGGGGCAAGACGGACACTAGCCGGCATCTTGTTTAGTTGGTGCCTGACCACTTTTTCAGTAGCCTGACCTGAGCTCAGCCTTCAAGTAATTAGCCGGAGCTGCCAGACCACCAAATTCAGAAGCCTGACTCAGGCAGGAGCAAATAGTACGTATTCCATGTTGTGTGATATTATTATTATATCTCGGGCTCATGGCATGAACCAAACAACATTTTGTCACGGCTGCCACAATAGGAAAAAGTGACCAAAACCTCCGGCACACAAGGCACCCTGCTCAGGTCACCAACCATATAACCTGTAACTCTGGGGCTGCATCTGAGATAGCATATATACATCTGCTAAGAAGTAGCCGAGGAAGACCTTACACAACTTCCCGCCAAGAAAGAACTTACAACTCTCAAAGATAACGACCAACACCAGGAAATTAATATTTGTCGAGTTACTAAGAAAATTCATATCACATCTAATTAAAAACCACGCCCTGAGTCAATTGCAACCAACGCTTCAAACTGAGTATTTTGTCGTCAAACATCACTACTGGAATTTTCCTCTTTGCCGAGTATTAGGCTCATTGCCGAGTGCATTATGTCGGGCACTCGGCAATAGTATCTTTGCCGAGTACCTAACTCGGCAAAAACGCGAAACTCAGCAAACATGCACTTTGTCGAGTGTCGTGGACAAAACGCTCGGTAAAACAATAAAACTCGGCAAACAGGGCTTTGTCGAATGCTACACTCGGCAAAAGGGAGTCTTTGCCGAGTGTCACACTCGGCAAAAGGGGGTCTTCTCTAAACGGCATGATTTTGGTTGTAGACGTTGCATACGACCTCATATGAAGATGGTCCAAAAATCAAAGTTGTTCATTTTGACGAGACAGACAATTTCCATGTTGAGAACTTTTTCATTTTAGGCCATATTAATTACCCTTTTTGCCATGTCAAATATTAATATAGTCTCAAATGACCAATGTGACCGCTATATTCATTGCATGGTTTATTATAATGTTCCCAAATTAGACACCACTAGTAGAAAACTGGGTATTAGTCCCGGTTCCAGAGGGCCTTTAGTCCCGGTTCTGGAACCGGGACTAATCAAACGGGACTAAAGCCCAAAATCTTTAGTCCCGGTTCGCTTATGAACCGGGACCGAAGGGGCTCCACGTGGCCGATGCGGGGCACCCAGGCAGGAGGACCTTTAGTTCCGGTTGGTAACACTAACCGGGACCAAAAGGAAGCCACGCGTCAGCAGCTCGCAGGCGCTGATTTTTTTTTTGAAAGGGTGGTGGGGTTTGGGTTTTGGAGGGTTAATTTAGGGGTTTCATATTGTGTTAGCTAGCTAATAGAGAGAAGTGACATCTCTTTCTCCGTGCTTGGTCAACGCTAGCTACTATACATATAGAGAGAACTCGACACGCTAGCTAGTAAGCAAATGAAGGAACCATTAATTACACAAGATCGTCATGAACATATACAGAGAGAAGTGACCTCTCTTTCTCCGAGAGATTGGTCAAACAACAAGTTTTCGTATATCTATCCGACGCTACTACATATATACAATATAACATCTCTTACAATCCCTAACATATAAAGAATCCCGCCAATTCCTCCTGAATTGCTCGTATGCGATCATGTGGTAAGAGTTCATCCCGCATCTGCCACATCTAATTTAAAGAAGGGGGTCAATACATATATATGAATGAAACTCAACACAAATGATGGTAATAAAATAAAATTATGAATATTATTGTTTACGTACTTCATATTGTCGGTCAGAGTAGCCCCGCTCAGAGGTCGATTGGCGGATGAACTCGCAAACGTAGTATCCACATAAATTATTCCCGCCTTCCTGCCACAAGCACTTTACAAGAATAGAGTTTAATCAAACTGATAATCAAGCATGATAAATGGTATTGATGAAACTAGAATCAATGGGAGATGCGCGGAACTAGCTAGTACTACTTACTTTCGGGTGTGTAAATCGCAGCTCCCTCGGCAGTCCCGGAACCATTCCGGTGAACTCTTTCCAAACCCTAGCAGACAAAGAAAATAATTACTTGATATCCGGAAATAAACAAAGTTGCCGATATGATATGGTGAGATAATGATCGATTGAACTTACTTCTGGAGCATTGCAGTCATGTCCGCATACTTATTGGGATCTTTTCGTCTCGAGTCTAAGACAGTTACTACTCCCCGGTCAAACTTAATCTCTAGCAGAATAAAGTGAAAGCTGCGCACGCATGCATAACTCATCAATTACATTACTATAACCTCGAGTAAGCGAAACCGAATATGCACAAGACAGTAACACTCACTTGAAGTTGTAAGGAAAGAGTATTTTCCCTTTGTTTTGATTTTGAAGTAACGATTTTAGCAAGTTGTCCTCAGTATTTTTGTCTCTGTTTTGAACCGACCATTCATTTATGGTATTTGGGTTAATGAACCCAATGTCATAGATTTGTGCTTTTTTGCATTCGATGATCTTCAGTCTGCATAATATATTGAGGATAATTATATATACATGCAATGAAAGAGCTGAGCTATAGAGACTTAATTATAGAGGTAATACTTACAGACAGTAGCAAGTCATGAGTTGTTTGTCGAGGGCGTCTTGATTGAATAACTGGAATAACTCCACAAATTCAACAGGCATCACCTCAGTTCTAACGAGGTCGTGCTCCTCTTTAATTCCCAGCATCAAACTATCCTTCCCAGACTTCCTGCAGGTATCCATGTACCATTCATGCAATCTGCACATCATCGTTGTTAGAGGAGGATGATCAGGTTTGACGAGATGCTTCCCGTACTCTTATCTGAAGATATCTACTACCTCTAACAATTCAAATTGTACATCATCGCCCAGGTAATCAGCAAGATTGGTACCGGGCACTAGCCCTGGATGATTAGCCACGATATCGCTAGACACCTTGAGCGGGGGGGGGGGGGCATGATTGCTTCGCCTGTTCGTCGAGCTGGGGATTTTTTTTCCCACTTTTTCGTTTTGCTAGCCTTGCATCACTGCAAGTACTTCCCGACCGCCGTGCTTCACCATATGTCCATTCAATACAGCGGTCATAGTTGGATTTCGGCGGAGGCGGTGGTGGTCGCTTCAGGGCATCCAGAGTGCGCTTCACTTTCACTGGATCTGCCTTTTCCTTCGAAGGTGGAGGTTTCCGTTCAAAATGGGCCTGCACTTCGACTGCCACGATTTCATCGGTTTCCTCGTCCGTCCTCTCATATGGTAACTTTGGAAGAGGCTTCAGGTTTGGACCAGCTTTGAATTTCTTCCCGCCTCTTGTACTGCTAGCCGCTGGAGCGGCGGCGTCTCTCTTCCGCCGTTGCTGACGCGGCGGAGTCCGCTGACACACCGGAGGAGGCGGAGTGTTTCGATGCGCTGGAGGAGGCGGAGGAGGAGGCGGAGTGCCCTCACGCGCCGGAGAAGGCAGAGGAGGAGGCGGAGTGCCCTGATCACTCGCTAGAGGAGGAGGAGGAGGCGGAGTGCCCTGACTCGCCGGAGAAGGAGGAGGAGGAGGCGTCCAGTTTGGAAGCTTGGTGTACTCCTTTCTCCATAGACAGGTACTCCTTAAAGCATTTTCCAGATGAATCTCCCCTTCACCTGTAGGGTAGTCAAGCTCCAGATCCTCAAATCCCTCCATTATTTCATCCACCGTCACAACAGCATAGCCATGTTGAATCGGACGGCAATAAAAAGTTCCCTCAGCTTGAGGAGGTGCAACAGAGCCGACCGCCGCCTTCAAGGTTAGGTTCTAGCATTTCGTCATTAGTTCGCAATGTTCAGCCTCCGTGATACTATCCACGGGGTAGCGAGGAGCCGTGAAATCAGGCTGAACGAGCTCCATGGAAGCCACGCTGCTTCTCCGCTGACATGGTGGGGTAGTTTCTGGGGCAGTGTCGAAGCAAGGATCTTCGTGCCGCTGAGATGGTTGGCCGGTAGCTCGCTGGCTCTCAAGTTCCTCTAGCTTTGGTATTCTTGCATTGAGCTTCTGCATTTCCCTCACTTCCACTTTCCTCTTTCTCTCTCGGCTTCTGTAACCACCGCTCTCGGGAAACCCATGCAACCACGGAACGGAGCCTGGTGTGCCTCGTGTTCGTCCAGGGTGCTCAGGATTCCCGAGGGCCTCTGTCGGCTCGTCCTTCTCTCTGCCGGGAATGAACGTCCCTTCCTGCGCTGCCTTGATTGCTGCCTGAAGCTTTTTGATGGGTATTGCAAGTTGCTCGTCCGTCCAACGACACTCCCCTGTTTCTGGGTCCAAAGTTCCCCCAACCCCGAAGAACCAAGTCCTTGAACGATCTGGCCAGTTCAATGTCGCTGGTTGGACCCCTTTAGCAAGCAGGTCTAGCTCAGCTTTGTCCCACAACGGCCGTGCTTTGTAGTAGCCACCTGACCCCGTGTGATGGTGATACTTCTTCTTTATAACATTTTTCTTGTTTGTCAGTGACCTTTTCTTACCCTTCTCCGATTGCTTGTAGGCCACAAATGCAGGCCAGTGATCTCTTATCTTCTCATATCGACCGGTGAATTCTAGAGTCTTCTCTTTCTCGACAAACTTTGTGTTCAACTCTTTCTTCCAGTTCCTAAATAGTTCTGCCATCTTCTCAAGAGCATACGCCTTGACCTTTCGCTCTATAACTGGGTTATTCGGCTCCTCCTCTGGCGGTAGGCTGAAATTTGTCATCAGCGTGGTCCAAAGATCATCTTTCTGTCTATCTCGGACATAAGATACTTTAGGGTCGTCCTTACTCTTATTCCATTGCAAGATGCTGATCGGGACGTTGTCCCTAACAACAACTCCGCACTGATGTACAAATGCGTCCTTGGTCCGCTTGGGAGCAATCGGTTGGGCATCTTTCGCGATTTCTGTGATCGTGAACCTTTCATCCTGGCGCAACCTTTTCTTCGTGCCTCATCTCCTTACGGAAGTTTGGCTCGATCCGGAGGGCTGAAAGAGGAAAGAAGCGTTAATATATGTACATACCAAAACAATGAATGCATCAAGTTAGCACAGGCTTAATTAATATATATACCTCACCGGACTTTGCAACAGCTCCCTCCTCCGTTCGGTCACCGGAGCCGTCATCATGATCTCCTTCCTCCACCATTCGGTCACCGGAGCCGTCATGATCTCCTTCCTCCTCCATTGTTGGATCACCGGAGCGGTCATCTCCTTCCTGACCATCGGTGTCGTTGAGAAACGACAAGGGATCACCTCCGGCGAGGATTATATCCCCCAACAACTGTTCTTGTTCTAAGTCTCTTTCCATAGTTTCTGCAAATATTACAACATGGCAATATACAAACATGAGAGATGGATTAGTGGCAAACATAGACATATAGCTAATCACAACAAGAATCATATGCATATATGAGCAATGGATTATATCCCCTCATGTCGAAGTTACCGGGGTTATACTTTCAGGAGAGGACACTTTGCAAAAAATAATCGCTATGCAGGGAGGGGGTAGATCGACAACACTCTTTCTTCTAGGGTTTGGGTGGCCTCGAGACTTGGTAAATTTGGGTGGCCTCGACAACTCTTCTAGGGTTTGGGTGGCCTCGAGACTTGGTAAATTTGGGTGGCCTCGACAACTCTTCTAGGGTTTGGGGTGGCCTCGACAACTTGTCTAGGGTTTGAGGTGGCCTCGACAACGCTTTTTCAGTCCCGGTTTGGGTGGACTCGAGTGTTGGTCGGGCGAGAGGGGGTTGATCGACGTCCCCCCTCATGTCGAAGTTACCGGAGTTTTCTATATGAACAAAAAAAATTTCCACATGACATGTCCGACGAGCGGACCGCCTCTCTCTCATGCATGTCCGATGTCCCCCCTCATGTCGAAGTTATCGGGGAGGGGGTAGATCGACAACGACGTCGCTCTTTCTTCTAGGGTTTGGGTGGCCTCGAGAGTTGGTCGGGCGAGTGTAGAGGGAGTAAGTTACATTTTAACTCATTTTGAATATATGAACATTTTAACTTAGTAACTTAGTAAGTTGGTAAATTTTAACTAATTTCTATGAACAAAAAAATATTCTATGAATAAAAAAAACATCATATGATCATTTTCTATATATATATACATCCATCCACAGCCATGCATACATATGAACAAAAAAACATCATATGATCATACTAGAACGAAAAAAAAATTATCTTATATATGAACAAAAAAAAACATACATCAATGGACAAAAAAAAGCATACATCAATGGATCATCCATATATCAACATACATCCATATATTTAGAAAAACAATATGCATACATATTCATTTACTACACATTTATATGAACAAAAAAATTGTATGAAAAAAAATGCAGAGGGCGTCGGTGACGGCGGCGGCAGCGAGGCAGGGCAGGGGCGCGGGGGAAGGCGGGGTGCTCACTGGGGGCGGCGTATGGGCTGAGGCAGAGGAGCGGGGCAGGGCAGGGGCGCGGGGAGGCGACGGCGAGGTCAGGGAGGCGTCGGGGACGGCGTACGGTGGCGGGAAGGCAGGGGGCGTGACGACGGCGACGAGGAGGCGCGGCGATAGGAGAGGGGGACGGCGTCGGGGCAGGGAGCAGCAGCCGGCGTCGGGGCAGGGACGGCGACGGCGACGAGGAGCGGGCGGCGACGGGGCAGGGCGCGGCGACGGCGACAGCGATGAGGAGCAGCAATGGCGGCGACGGGGCAGGAGAATGTGAGAACTTGGGGAAAATTCCTAAGTGTTGTCTTATATAGCAAAGCCTTTAGTCCCGGTTGGTGGCACCAACCGGGACCAATGCCCCCCTTTAGTCCTGGTTCGTGCCACCAACCGGGACCAAAGGTCAGTTTTCGTCAGCCCAAAGGGCGGAAAGCAGAGACCTTTGGTCCCGGTTGGTGGCACGAATCGGGACTAAAGGGGGGCATTGGTCCCGGTTGGTGCCACCAACCGGAACGAAAGGGTGGCATTGGTCCCTGTTCGAGCCACCAACCAGGACCAAAGGCCTGTGCCTGGCACAGCCGCAGTGCGGTTGGATGTTTAGTCCCACCTCGCTAGCTGAGAGGCTTCGACACTGGTTTATAAGCACGGCTGCGCCTACCACTTCGAGCTCCTCTTTAATGCAGGCCTACGGGCCTATACACACTCTCTCTGCCTGTGGGCCTACTGGGCCTTCTGCGGGCCTGCATCCTGGCCCAACTAGCGTGTTGGGTTTCTAGTCGTATGCAGGCCGTGGTGGCCCAGTAGGCGGCATTTTTTTAATTTTTTTCTAGTATTTTTGTATTGTTTTTTGCTTTATTTATTTTATTTTATTTCTACTTACAGCTAAATACTTAGAGTTTTTGAGTAGTTTTTTTTGCTTTAGGCCACAAAAATTATAAACTTTCTGTTAGTGCCATTAGTTTTCAAATTTGAATAGTTTAAATTTGAATTCTTTGAAATTTGTGCGAATCACTAGTTTGTGAATAACTTTACTTTAAAAATAGATTTTTGAGTGATTCTTTTTCCTGCTATTTAATATTAGTGTGTTTTATCATTATATGACAAGTTGGTAATTTTTAGGTTATTTTAAATGGATGTTTTAAATCAAAAACAGATTTTGTTATTTTAGTTTGCTATTGAAGTTTCTAACAAAAATACTTTATGAAAATTCTTTTTGCTATTAATGTTTTGAACAAAAAATACTTTGATAATTTTAGTTGCATAAATTTTATATAATTTTAGTTTCAAAAATACTAAAGGTTTATAAAAGCTTTTTAATTGATTCTTTTTGCTGTCGAAGAATATTATAGTTTTGTTTTAGTTGATCATAACAAAATATTTTAATTAATTCTTTTTAGTTCATTCTTTTTTCCTATTAGAGTTTTATAAAAGTTTTCTAGTTCATTCTTTTTGCTATTAATTCATTCTTTGAGCTAAATGACCCTGAAATTGAAAAGCACTACAAATGAACTCTAAAATGGTTGAAAGTTGGCATGGTATCATCATTTCACCCACATAGCATGTGCTAGAAAGTTGAGAGGGTTACGGTAAAAACTGGATGCACTTCATGTACAAAATGGACAACCTCTTTCGAAGTATCAGGGTTTCAGACGAAAACTCATCTGTTACAAAGGGATTTCATTTTTTTGAACTTATTTGAACTCTAGACTTTTTGTGTGTTCAAAATGCACCATTCGAAGCCACATCATCAATTTTCAACCCTTTCTGATCTCATTTGGTATTTTTCATGCATTTACTGATTTTTTTGAGCCAAATGACCCTGAAATTGAAAAGCACTACAAATGAACTCTGAAAAAGTTAAAAGTTGGCATGGTATCATCATTTCACCCACATAGCATTTGCTAAAAAGTGGAGAGGGTTACGGCAAAAACTGGATGCACTTCGTGTACAAAATGGACAATCTCTTTTGAAGTATCAGGGTTTCGGACGAAAACTCATCAGTTACAAAAAGGCATTTCATTTTTTTTGAACTAATTTGAACTCCAGACTTTTTATGTGTTCAAAATGCACTATTCAAAGCCACATCATAAATTTTTGACCCTTTCTTATTTTATTTGGTATTTTTCATGCATTTACTGATTTTTTGAGCTAAATGACCCTGAAATTGAAAAGCACTATAAATGAAGTCTGAAGAGGTTGAAAGTTGGCATGGTATCATCATTTCACCCACATAGTATGTTCTAAAAAGTTGAGAGGGTTACGGCAAAAACTGGATGCACTTCGTGTACAAAATGGACAATCTCTTTCGAAGTATCAGGGTTTCGGACGAAAACTCATCTGTTACAAAAGCATGTCATTTCTTCACATGTAACTGCAGTGATATTCTAGATCAAAGGAATCATCAGAATAGTTGTGGAGAAAAAGTCTTCACTTTTTCTTCGCTTGTGTCCTTTGCTTATTGCGCCGTAACCATGGATAATCTTCATCGTTTAACAGAGTGCTTGGGTCAGCCTTGACTTTGAAGGGAGGAATTTCATGAAACTTTTCATAATCTTCAGACATGTCTGTCTTGCCCTCCACTCCCACGATGTCTCTTTTCCCTGAAAGAACTATGTGGCATCTTGGCTCATCGTATGATGTATTCGCTTCCTTATCTTTTCTTTTTCTCGGTTTGGTAGACATGTCCTTCACATAGAAAACCTGCGCCACATCATTGGCTAGGACGAATGGTTCGTCTGTGTACCCAAGATTGTTCAGATCCACTGTTGTCATTCCGTACTGTGGGTCTACCTGTACCCCGCCTCCTGACAGATTGACCCATTTGCACTGGAACAAAGGGACCTTAAAATCATGTCCATAGTCAAGTTCTCATATGTCCACTATGTAACCATAATATGTGTCCTTTCCCCTCTTGGTTGCTGCATCAAAGCGGACACCACTGTTCTGGTTGGTGCTCTTTTGATCTTGGGCGATCGTGTAAAATGTATTCCCATTTATCTCATACCCTTTGTAAGTCAATACAGTCAAAGATGGTCCCCTGGCCAACGAGTACAGCTCATCAGAAACAGTGTTGTCACCCATAAGATGTGTTTGCAACCAACTGCCGAAACTCCTGATGTGTTCACATGTAATCCAGTCGTCACACTACTCCGGGTGTTTGGAGCGCAGAAAATTCTTGTGTACATTGACATACATGGTCACCAAGGTAGAATTCTGTAGAACTTTGTAGTGTGCTTGAGACCAAGAATGCCCGTCCCTACATATTATTGAGTCCGCTCCTAGCGTGCCTTTTCCATTCAGTCTCCCCTCATACTGCGATTGAGGGAGACCAATCTTCTTAAGGTCAGGAATGAAGTCAACACAAAACCCAATGAACTCCTCTGTTTGATGGCCTGTGGAGATGCTTCCTTCTGGCCTAGCACGGTTACAAACATATTTCTTTAAGACTCCCATGAACCTCTCAAAGGGGAACATATTGTGTAGAAATACATTGCCCAGAATAGCAATCTCGTCGACTAGATGAACTACGACACGCGTCATGATATTGAAGGAGGATGGTGGGAACACCAGCTCGAAACTGACAAGACATTGCGCCAAATCACTCCTTAACCTTGGTAGGATTTCTGAATCGATTACCTTCTGAGAGATTGCATTGAGAAATGCACATAGCTTCACAATGGCTAATCGAACGTTTTCCGGTAGAAGCCCCCTCAATGCAACCGGAAGCAGTTGCGGCATAATCACGTGGCAGTCATGAGACTTTAGGTTCTGGAACATTTTCTCTGCCATATTTATTATTCTCTTTATATTCGACGAGAAGCCAGACGAGACCTTCATACTAAGCAAGCATTCAAAAAAGATTTCCTTCTCTTCTTTGGTAAGAGCGTAGCTGGCAGGCCCTTCATACTGCTTTGGATGCATGCCGTCTTTTTCGTGCACACGTTGCCGGTCCTCCCGTGCCTCCGGTGTGTCTTTTGTCTTTCCATACAAGCCCAAGAAGCCTAGCAGGTTCACGCAAAGATTCTTCGTCATGTGCATGACATCGATTCCAGAGCGGACCTCTAGGTCTTTCCAATAGGGTAGGTCCCAAAATATAGATTTCTTCTTCCACATGGGTGCGCGTCCCTCAGCCTCATTCGGAACAGATAGTCCGCCGGGACCCTTTCTAAAGATTACCTGTAAATCATGGACCATATCAAGTATGTGATCACCAGTACAGACGGCGGGCTTCTTCCGGTGATCTGCCTCGCCTTTGAAATGCTTGCCTTTTCTTTCGACATTGATGGTTGGTCGGAAGAAATCGACGATGTCCCAGGTATACATTCTTCCTGCATTTGTCCAAATATATACTTTCGGTGTCATCTAAACAGTGCGTGCATGCGTGGTATCCCTTGTTTGTCTGTCCTGAAAGGTTACTGAGAGCAGGCCAATCATTGATGGTTACAAACAGCAACGCATGTAGTTCAAATTCCTGCTGGCCGTGCTCGTCCCACACACGTACACCTTTTCCATTCCACAGCTGTAAAAGTTCTTAAACTAATGGCCTTAAGTACACATCAATGTCGTTGCCAGGTTGCTTAGGGCCTTGGATGAGCACTGGCATCATAATGAACTTCCGCTTCATGCACAACCAAGGAGGAAGGTTATAGATACATAGAGTCACGGGGCAGGTGCTATGATTGCTGCTCTGCTCCCCAAAAGGATTAATACCATCCGCGCTTAAACCAAACCATACGTTTCTTGCGTCACCTGCAAAGTCCCCCCATGTTCTCTCAATTTTTCTCCACTGCGATCCGTCAGCGGGTGCTCTCAACTTCCCGTCTTTCTTACGGTCCTCTTTGTGCCATCGCATCAACTTGGCATGCTCTTTGTTTCTGAACAGACGTTTCAACTGTGGTATTATAGGAGCATACCACATCACCTTGGTAGGAACCCTCTTCCTGGGGCGCTCGCCCTCAACATCACCAAGGTCATCTCGTCTGATCTTATACCGCAATGCACCGCATACCGGGCATGCGTTCAAATCCTCGTACGCACCACGGTAGAGGATGCAGTCATTAGGGCATGCAAGTATCTTCTGCAGCTCCAATCCTAGAGGGCATAGAACCTTCTTTGCTCCGTACGTACTGTCGGGCAATTCGTTATCCTTTGGAAGCTTCTTCTTCAATATTTTCAGTAGCTTCTCAAATCCATTATCAGATACACCATTGTCTGCCTTCCATTGCAACAATTCCAGTGTGGTACCGTGCTTTGTGTTGCCATCTTCGCAATTTGGGTACAACCATTTTTTGTGATCCTCTAACATGCGATCGAACTTCAACTTCTCGCTTTCACTTTGGCATTGTCTCTTTGCATCAACAATGACCCGGCGAAGATCATCATGGGCACATCGTCTGGTTCCTCTTGATCTTCAGCTTCCCCTGTTGCAGCATCACCATATTCAGGGGGTAGATAGTTGTCATCATCCTCTTCTTCTTCGTTGTCTTCTATCATAACCCCTCTTTCTCCGTGTTTAGTCCAAACATTATAGTGTGGCATAAAACCCTTCTCAAGCAAGTAGATGTGAAGGGTTTTCGAGTCAGAGTAAGACTTCGTATTCTCACATCTAGGGCATGGACAACACATAAAACCATTCTGCTTGTTTGCCTCAGCCACTTCGAGAAAATTATGCACGCCCTTAATGTACTCAGAGGTGCGGCTGTCACCGTACATTCATTGCCGGTTCATCTGCGTGCATTATATATAATTAAGTGTGTCAAAAACCATTACAGAACATCATGAATACAGAAGTGACCAAATTAATAGAAGTTCATCATCACATTAAAACCAAAGTATAGTAGTGATCAAATGTTATTACTGAAAAAATAAATACATAAAGTTCATACATAGTTCTCATTGAACAACATATAGCTCTCTAGAGCATCTAATTAAAACATACATTGAAACTATGTAAATCTTTTCAATGCAACAACAAATGCGATCATAATCGCAACTAAGGTAACAATTGATCCAACGCATAATGATACCAAGCCTCAGTATGAATGGCATATTTTTTAATCTTTCTATTCTTCAAGCGCATTTTATTCATCTTGATCTTGTGATCATCGACGATATCCGCAACATGCAACTCCAATTCCATCTTCTCGTCCTCAATTCTTTTCAATTTTTTCTTCAAGTAATTGTTTTCTTTTTCAACTAAATTTAACCTCTCGACAAGAGGGTTGGTTGGAATTTTCGGTTCACATACCTCCTAGATAAAAACATCTATGTCACGTTGGTCGGCATAATTGTCATAAACACTAAATGAAATAAATGGTTATAAAAGATAATATATACCACATCCGAATCATAGACAGGACGAGGGCCAACGGGGGCGGATACCAAAACAATCGCTCTATATAATAACAAACAATAATAAAAGTAAGAAAATTATACAAGTATCTACCTAAATCATACAAGTAAGAATTTTTTTTCTTTTAGAAAGAAGATAAGAACAAGAGCCTCACCACGGTGGTGCCGACGACGAGATCGGCGCGGGCGATCGACGGCGGTGAGGACGGGGACGGGACAGGACGGACCGCCAAACCTAGACAAATCTTGAGGAAAATGGAGCTTCGACAAGGAGCTTCGAGAGGAGAAAGCTTAAGTGTGGCTCGGGCATTTCATCGAACACCTCATGTGCATAGGAGGTAAGCTAGAGCACCACACACCTCTTCTCACGGCCGGCCAAAAAAACAGAGCAGTGGCTCTATTCGCGGGGGTATATATAGGCTTCTCTTTAGTCCCGGTTTGTGGCTACAACCGGGACTAAAGGACAATATTTGGTCCCGGTTCCAGCCACCAACCGGGACTAAGGTGGTGGGCCAGGAGCGAGGACCATTGGTCCCGGTTCGTTTCTGGAACCCGGACCAAAAGTGTCAGACGAACCGGGACCAATGGCGCCCGAGGCCCGGCCGGCGCCCTGGCCTCACGAACCGGGACTGATGCCCCCTTTGGTCCCGGTTCGTGAGTGAACCGGGATTAATGCCCTTACCCAGGCGTCAACCAAAGCCCTGTTTTCTACTAGTGCACATAGGTGCATCTTGACATTACAAACAATGTTGCCAAATAGAGTTTCCTACTTTTTTATACAAAAAAATCAATTTTCATTTTCTAAGTGTCAAAAATGGGTGTTTTTTGTGAAGCAAGTACAAAAATCAGGGTGCAACATGGCACCACTCCAATTATCACAGTAAGTAGACCATATTTTATGGGCAATTCCCAAGTTTCATGGATTTTCTAGTTTTCTAGCTACTTTCGCACATTTAAATGACTTTATGTCAATTTTCCAAAAGTAATTCAAAATTGAACTGCAAGTGTGTGATAGCTCAGTCATAAAAATTAGCAAAAAATATTTTTAGGTACACAAGTAGTCATTGTATGGAAGAACCACTTAGAGTTTTAGAGATTCAACCCCTTGTGATGAATAGTTAGCCATGTCGACCATTTTGACCCCATATTGGAAAAAATGAAAGGAAAAGAATACATGTTTAAAAAATGCAATCCTTTCACATGGTGTCCTTTTATGTGTACTAGTTGCAAGGAAAAATACCAAACTTTCAATATAACAAATTTGAAAAAAAAAACTTCACAAAACGGGCTATCGTGTATGAACATTCATGACTTTCAAGTCAAAGGACCAAGGTGATGGTTATATTCATTGCATAGTTTATTATAATTAATGTTCCCAAATTAGACACATAGGTGTATCTTGAAATTACAAACAATGTTGCCAAATAGAGTTTCCTACTTTTTTACACAAAAAAATCAATTTTCATTTTCTAAGTGTCAAAAATGGGTGTTTTTTGTGAAGCAAGTACAAAAATCAGGGGGCAAAATGGCACCACTCCAATTATCGCAGTAAGTAGACCATATTTTATGCACAATTCACAAGTTTCATGGATTTTCTAGTTTTTCTAGCTACTTTCGCACATTTAAATGACTTTATGTCAATTTTTTGAAAGTAATTCAAATTTAAACTGCAAGTGTGTGATAGCTCAGTCATAAAAATTAGAAAAACATATTTTTTGATACACAAGTAGTCATTATATGGGAGAACCACTTAGAGTTTTGAGATTTTCAACCCCTTGTTATGAAGAGCCATGTCAACCATTTTGACCCCGTTTTGGAAAAAAATGAAAGAAAAAGAATACAAGTTTAAAAAATTCTATTGTTTCGCATGGAGTCTTTTCATGTGTACTAGTTGCGAGAAAAAAAATACCAATCTTTCAATATAACTAATTTGAAAAAAAATCCTTCACGAAACGGGCTATTGTGTATGAACATTCATGACTTTCTAGTCAAAGGACCAAGGTGATGGTCATATTCATTGCATAGTTTATTATAATGTTCCCAAATTAGATACAAAGGTGCATATTGACATTACAAACAATGTTGCCAAATAGAGTTTCCTTCTTTTTTGCATAAAAAATCAATTTTCATTTTATCAGTGTCAAAAATGGGTGTTTTTTGTGAGGCAAGTACAAAAACCAGGGTGCAAAATGGCACCACTCCAATTATCACCATAAGTAGACCATATTTTATGCACAATTCCCAAGTTTCATTGATTTTCTAGTTTTCTAGCTACTTTCGCACATTTAAATTACTTTACGTCAATTTTCCGGAAGTGATCAAATTTGAACTGCAAGTGTTTGATAGCTCTATCATAAAAATTAGCAAAAAATATTTTTAGGTACACAAATACTCATTATATGGGAGAAGCACTTAGAGTTTTGAGAGATTCAACCCCTTGTGATGAATAGCCACGCCGACCATTTTGACCCAGTTGTGGAAGAAATGAAAGAAAAAGAATACAAATTTAAAAAATGCAATCCTTTCGCATGGAGTCTTTTTATGTGTACTAGTTGCAAGGAAAAATACCAAACTTTCAATATAACTAATTTGAGAAAAAAATTCTTCACAAAACGGGCTATCGTGTATGCAGATTCATGGCTTTGAAAATAAATTCATTTTCTTTGAGTAAAAAATAGGTATTAAATGGCACCACTACTATTTTCACTTATAGTAGACCATATTTAATAGCAATTCCAAACTTTTTGATTCGTTTGCAATATTTCTAATATTTTTTGATATTTTCCGAGTGTTACACTCGTTAAAAGTCAGGTAAAAAGAAAGCACACTCTCAACAAATTTCATGAAATCATGTGGATCAATGACGTGGCAGCCTTGCTTTATCTCACCGGCGCCTTTCCCTCTCTCTCTCATTATCTCCTCCCTCTCAATCACAGCCACGAACACCTCCTCTCTTTTTCTTCTCTATCTTCTCACACCATGCACATCTCACTGTCCACCGCCGGCCGCCGGAGAAGATCGGAAGACCGGCGACTTGGGCGGCGCCCTGTGTGCAGGCGTGCTCTTCAGCCAGCCGCTCGCGATGCTGGACAAGTTCAACCTCAAGCATGGCAGTGGCCCGGACATCTACGGCATCTCGGAGATCGACGGCCTCAACTCCCTATGCAGCTCGCCGGCGTGATGCGTGTGCGTTGTCCGGCGTTGTACGTGCGTGTGTTTTGTTGGCATGTTGATGCATGCATGCTTGTGTATTGTGTATTGATGTATGCGTGTGGCTCGGCCGGCGGGATGCGCGTACATGCTTTGGATTAGAAGCTTGCCGGCTGATGTGTATTGTACTGATGAGATGAGCAGCTAGACAATGACAGGTAGACCCGTCCGTCGTCTTGAGCCCCGCCCCTACCGCAAGCGCGACGAGCTCCGGCCATCAGCGCCGCTGGCAGTGTCTTTTTTTCTGCAATTTTATTTTACCGAGTGCACCACTCAGACAAACATTTGTGAAACCCGGCAAAGTGATTGATTTTCTCCACTTTCGTTCTCCGTTAGTAGCTTTTTTACCGAATTTAAACGTTAGCCGAGCGCCATGAAAACACTCGGCAAACTTGTTGCCGAGTGTCCGACAAATGGTTCTCGGCAAATTTCTGTTTGCCGGAAAACTTCTGTTTGCCGGAAGGGAATACGTCGGGTGTCCTTTGCCGAGTTTTTCAGGCACTCGGTAAAGGCGTGGATTCCAATAGTGCATCTACTCAATGACTCGACAAATTTTAGTTCCCAGTCGTAATTTGGTACCATCATAATTAAAAAAATGATATGCCCCTCAAATACTCCTAAATCATATCATAGGCGAAACAAAAAACACCTAATTAAATCATACTCCTTCCGTTCACAAGTATAAGATGTTCTAACATTCTTTAGAATGGGGTGTATATAGACACGTTTTAGTGTGTTTGTTCATTCATTTCAGTTTGTATGTTAGTCCATATTGAAATATTCAAAACATCTTATATTTCTGAACGAAGGGAGTACAACTGTTAAGATGGTACATGCCTAAGATCACTTGACGGATTGCTGGATAATAAGCTATTGCAAATTCCGGATCAGCAGTACTAGCTATGAATGCAGTCATCGGGCAAGTGCTTCCATGACAAGATATATAATCCTACAAGCCCATGTCTGCACTCAAGTTCAGATAGCGTGTATTGTGAACCACAAGCCATATTGCCAACTTGCGAAGCGCATCCCGAGTTCTCTGTTGGAAAAGACATTGTCTAGGAGACACTTATGCACGTTTAGGCGCTAGGCGATGGTCAAACGCCTCGCCTAGGGCATAAATGTATATCTAGGCACAAAAGGCAAGAAATTGGCTACCCAAGTAAGAAATCATGCCATATTACACTTATATGTGAAACGGGTCATATTCCAATGATAGTAGCTGGTAGTTCATTTTTTTTTTTTTTTTTTAGAAAAGGAGGATGACCCCCGGCCTCTGCATCTGGGCGATGCATGCGGCCACTTTATTAATTATTCTCACAAGACCTTACAAAGTCATACAACAATAAGACTAAAGCCACCGTCTAAGCAACAACTGTCGCTACACCTATCCAATTGATGAAGGGGCGCTGATAGCCTGGGCCTAATACCAAACAGACATCGCAGCCAAACCTAAACATCTAAGACCTGAGGTCCCAACCAGGACGCCTGCCGGGTATGGGGCACCTACCAGTCCGGCGCACTCCTCAACCAGGACGCCTGCCGGGTATGAGGCCGCCGCAGCCACCTGCCACCAATCCATCTTCAGAGCTGTACTGTTGCATCTACCGTGCCAGGTCTCTCTGCCGTCGACGCCACCACGACGCCAGACAGCGTCGTCCTCCTGCGCGAGTCCATCCTCGCACATCGAACTCCGAATCTGCACTGCGCCACGCCGTCGAGATCCGTCGCCATCATTGTGTAGGATGAAGCACCGCTCCACCAAAGATGCCGTCCGCTGATCCCGCGAAGCCGAGTGCACCTCCAAGAATGCCGCCCCCAAGGGGGTAACGACACATGATTGCCGCCAACATCCGATCAGCTGATCTAGGGTTTCCCCCGGAGGTATTGAGTGGAGTTGGGAGCTTCACCTCGATGATGCCTTCATGAAGGAAACGATGATAAGGGCATCGTCATCACCGGCTCCGGCTATCGACCGAAGACCAGGTTTTCACCCGGATCCGTCCCAAGAAATCCACCCAACAACCTGTGCACCGTCTCGACCGCCTTTAAAGCCCCAGATTCAGCCGCCTAGATCCGACGACCAACCGGAACAACAGTGCCACCGTGGAAGTCCTGGCGCACCGGCCACTGCCTGAGTGTGCCACCACTGGAGCCTAGGAGGAGGGCTCCCACCCCGCCTCGCCAAGCCGTGAGAGCCGCCGAGAAGGATCCCGCGCACTCGTCACCGTCTCTGATCCGAACCAATCCATAGCAGATCGCCGTCACAGATCCGCCTTGGACAGGGACTGCACCACACCATGCCGCCGCGGGAAGCCCTAGCTTCACCAGCCGCCACCGTCCAGGGCCACCGCCCCGGGATCCAGACAGAACCTCGCCGCTGCCACCGGCCATGTTCCGCCACCGTCGACCGGCCAAACTACCGGCCACAGCGACCTCCGCCGCGATGACCAAGCACGCCCACCGAGCAGCCGGCACCACCAGATCTTCCACGAAGCCAGCAGCTCCGCCGCCTCCTCCCATCACCACGCCGCCACTGCGCCGTCGGCGGACTCAGATCGGCCGCGCCGCCGCGACGGCTCAGATAGGGGAGGAGGGCCCCTGCGCCCCGGGTGACCCGCCTCACCCAAAGGAACGTGGGAGGGAAGTGGGCCTCCGCCGCCGCCGTCAGCCGCTCGGGGCTTTGCCCGGCGACCTCCTCCAACGGCGGCGGAGGGGAGGGGAGGGAGGGGTTGGGAGCCCGGCGGCGGTGGGGGTAGGGTTCCGCCCGAGCCGCCCTAGCGGGGGGTGGCGCGGGGGACGGGGGACCCTGGTAGTTCACTTATTTATAAGACCTAAATTAATATCCATACACATATAATAACAACAGATACACCCTGATAGTGAAAGCTATATTACCGCATAGGCTACGCCTAGGGTGCTTCAGCACAGCCTAGGCACAAGGCGAAGGCCAACCGCCTCGCTTACGCTTACCGCTTTTTTCAACCTTAAAACGACGCGTAGCACCAAAGCAGATTGTTAACATATAGCCCATGACCACTAGCACATGATCTGCTTACTTTTGTTAATTCTTACTGCAGGTGAATGCGATGTTTGTGCAAGTTTTCATACAATTGATAGAAGGTCCACATCTACTTGATGGTGCGTGATAACATTGTTCAAAGATTCAGAAGTACAAACAAGAATGCCTACAAACGGACAGTGACTTGCTACATGCAGCCAATCACAGAAAATATTCAAAGGTGATGTAAGATACTTTTTTTGATTAAAAGGTTAAGACATGTAGTTCTTCATTGAGAAAGAGTTGAAACAGGGTAGGCACATGAAACTTGTCAGTTCTAGCACACAAATAGTGTGGATAAGTACACACCCATCAAGTGAAAGATTAAACGGCACAGTACAAATATGAATGGTGAAACCAACTGCAGAAGCTGGAGTAAGCCTTAAATCCAGCTTAAAAATTTCCTAGAGTTCTAAAATCTGAACGATGAAACTAACAATGAAAGCTCAAGTAATAATGCCTCCATGAAGCATCCTCTGCCGAAGCTGGAAAAGACTATGCTCTCTGTTGGAAGGTGAAGGCAAAGCAGAAAACTGCAGTAACACACAGCGGTCACTCGCTATCAGAATAGAACACACTTGGATACACCCAGAGGGCCTGTAGCTGGCGGTACCAGCTTTTCTGTACAGAAGGTCAGGATTGGTCGACGGATCCCACACAGCATCTGCCTCGTCACCAAACGCATGTATGCTCCAAGGTTCAGAGTAATGGGCATAGTACAAGCAGTTCCTCCTCCCTCCCCATAGTTCTGGGCTCGTGCAAGAAAACATCACCCGCCACAAAGAGTGCCCAATTTTCCACCTTCTTTACCTCCACCCATTTTGTCGGCTTAGTACACATATCGAGGCGGTAGGATTTATAGGTCACTGGTGCTCCTAATGATAAGTTGATGTAATGATCAACAATGAGAAGCATGTCGCCACACACAACTAGCCATGGTCTTAAATATGGGCATCCATCCATGCCATCCCACCACAAAGTCTTTATCTCCTGTAAACCAAGCTGAGGGGCTAGCTGGAAAGTGTAGATCCTATAATGATAATCCATCGTGATGAATTGGCATTGTATTCCACAATCTGTTCTATGCGTGCATCGTTAAGCTGGAGTTCAGACCAAGTGTCACTCCCAACTGGCCAATCAAACAGGGATGATTGAGTACTTATGAGGAGATGCGAGTTGGGTGAAGCAAGGGGAAAAGTGCATGCCTTGTTGATTGGGAAGGTGGAGGCAATGGCGAGTAGCTACGATGGCGCGGTGACTGCCGTCACCGACTTCTCCTGTGATGCCAGCGGGTGCTTCGCTCTTCCCCTTCCGCTTCCAGAACCGCCTGTGGTCCTCTGTTTATCTCGTTCACCCGTGTAGTGAAGGTTGAGAATTGGCTGGAGTGCAACCTGGGTCCAACTTCGGCAGCTGTAGTCCAGTTCAGCAGTTAGACTGGCCCATACAAACCTAGTTCAACTAAATGTTTTTTTTCCCTAAAGAAAATGTATTTTCACTATTATTTTTTGGTAATTGGTTCAACTAAACACTACTAGGGAAAAGCCTAGCAGTAGCGCTGGTTTTTGTCCTAACAGTAGCGCGGGGTACCGCGCTACTGATACGGCGCTACAGTTAAAGGTTAGCAGTAGCGTTGGTTTACCCGCGCTACTGCTATAGCTACTTAGTAGTAGTGATTCTTGCAGAAAGTGCTACTGGTAAGTACTAGCTAGTAGCGCTCCTCTCTGCCCGCGCTACTACTATTATTCCGTATTCTATTTCTTTTTTTATTTTATGTCGTACTCATACACCATTATACAAGTTTTCATACAGTAGCAATTTAGAGATTGTTTTTACATCATAATGAGTTATTAAATCACTGGGTGAAAGAACCGTGGATTAGTTTCAAGTGGATGGATGGTTCTATCCATCCACTTGAAACTAATCCACGGTTCTTTCACCCAAGGATATAATAACTCATCATCATCATCATCATATCATTAACAACTTATCATCATAATACATCATTGTCATATAACAACTCCTCATGAACATCATTTTCGTCCATGAGACATCATATAACAACTTGGTCACTAGTCATAATCACAACTCGTCCTCATCATCATCATCATCAACTCTAACACATTGTAGCACATAATAACACATTGTACCTAGGACCTACTCCTCTCTCATAGGACCTACTACCCTCTCTAAGGTAAAATGGCATAAAACAAGATAGGCCCTGACTCTTCATTATGAAGAATGAAGACTGTCCTGTCTCCAATTCTTGTGCTTCGCACAATGTTGGTTCCAAGTAGCTCCCTACGATTGCCCATACATTTTTTCCATTCTTTGATTGTCATGTCTTGATTGGTTTTAGAAATCCGGTATGAACAGTTGTGACCCCTAGGCAGATATGGCCGTAAGCTAATAACATCAAGCTGTCCTTTCGGAAACATCAGATCAGGCACACAATCCTTCGGGATTTTCTGTTGAAAAACATAATAATAACATCGTAGTTAGCAATGTATTTTAGCTTTAGAAGAATATATGCAAAAGATGCACGGATGTCGTAATAGTAAAAAATCTTACCATGCCATCTCCATGGATGTTACCGTAGGTCAGCACGTGCACTAGTGGCACGTATTGACCATAATGTGCAGGAGTTTGATAATTGATATTGTAATTCTCAACATCAATAATAAATGAGATAAGATGATCTTTCTCCTGATAAGTTAATTTTGCGCCATCGGTGTAGTAGGTTCTGTCTACCATCTTCCGTACATTCTTTAAAGAATGAAAATAAGCTATCAATGGAAATAGGTTGTCAACTATTTTGAAATAAACAATATAAATTACTTAATAACTATGTTTGAGAAACTCACATAGTGGTAGAATTGAAGCGAATCAACAAAGACCCAAATGTCCATATTATCTTTGTCAGGATCACCAAGATCCAAGGTGACAATCATACCCTCATGAAAATCATACATCTTACAAAGTGCTTCCCAATTCGGACAACCAAAATGGGATACACTCTCAGAATTGTATATATTTACAACAAAATCTATACCATGATGGGTCCTTAGGTGAACTATTTTTGTTTCCATACTTTCATGATCTTCAAAATTCATCCTCTCCAAGACATAACGTCTTGCATGGTATGGGATAAGCTAGTCGAATTGTAAAAGACGAAAATAACACGTTGAAGAAGCAGAAGTCGTGCTTAATTACGAAAAAACACTTGTCGTCGTTATGTACCGTTTCAACATCGAAGGTCTCCTGGAGTTTAATACTGAAGCGCCGACCTTGTACCAGGTGAGGCCTGTCGCACAGACCCCGGTCATCGCCGCGCCAGTCGCACTCGGGGAGCCTATCGTCGTCGGACGACATTTCCTATGTTCATAATTCAAAGATTAAAGTTCTAAAATTAAATACATGTACTACAAAAACTAATTTAGATCATTATTATTCATTACGGGTTGGCTATCGGTCTGTCGAGTATTTTCTTGAAAACTCTCAGCTCATGTGGTGTATATATTCGACTGTCGGTGATGGTAGCTCCTTCCTTCGTTCCCAAGTGCATTACATCAAATTGTCTAGCACACGGGAACGAAGGAGAAGCTACCCCCACGACAACAGTCGGAATTCTTCTTCTCTCACATATGATGGAGTCCCGACAGAGTTAAAATCAACCCGAAATGTCGTTTAATTATTTTTCTAGAAAATCCGGGCCACTCGATATTTCCTACATATTCTAGCATAAGTCATGCCAAAATTCACGGAAAAATCCGGCATGACCTTTGCTAAAAAAAGGACATATCAAGCGCCTGAAATTTGCCGGAGCGAAAATTAATCAACACTCCGGCAAAACATAGGCCACTCGGAGGTATTCCCTGCAAACATGGCCACTTGGGCAAGCACATATCCTATTTGAGTAACGCTAGATATACATGTTTATATCTACAGCATATGAGCATTCAAACTTGATGCTCATTGCATTTCAATGGTTGAAAATATGAACAAAAACATTTCAAAATATCTTATATATAATCCTAACATAACTAAATTTGCAAATATAGGTCTCTCTCTCTAAACTAGTTCTATTAAACACTTACTAAATAAACTAGTTCTATTAATCACTTACTAAATAAACTAGTTTTATTAAGCACTTACTATAAATAAACTAGTTCTATTAACCACTTACTAAATAAACTATTTGTATTAAACACTTACTAAAAAACAGTTAAAAAAAACTACATTATACAAGAACAGATCAGTGAGGAGAGATGGAGGGAGGCAGGAGGGAGGAGGGGGTGGGAGGCAGGAGGGAGAAGGGGGTGGGAGGCAGGAGGGAGAAGGGGGTGGGAGGAGGGTGGAGGAGGAGGGAGGAGGGCGCGGCTGGAGGAGGAGGGGGAGGGTGCATACCGAGGAAGGAGGAGCGAGGACGGCGACGGCAATGTGGCGGCGGGGGAGGGCCGAACGTCGGCGGCGACGGCGGCGGATGACGGGGTGCGTGGGAGAGTGAGAGTGGGAGTGGGAAAGAGTGAGGGACGGACGGTGTGGAGAAGGTAAGCTACTTAGCAGTAGCGCGTTTTAGGAGAAAGCGCTACTGCTAAACTACCTAGCAGTAGCGCGCTTCAAAGGAAAGCCCTACTACTATACTTAGCCTGGTGGCAACGGTGGGGCAATTTTAGTAGTAGCGCCCTTTGCCTCGGACGTAGCACTAGCGCCTTCTGTTGTAACGCACTACTGATAAGTAACAGTAGTGCCTCATTTTATTCAGCGCTACTACTAAAGTTCTGTGTATAAGGTTTTCCCTATTAGTGAAATGTTAGGAAGGAATATTACTATGACACTGCTCATTTACAGATTGTCCACCCAAGTTTCTTCTAAAAAACGGTACGTAGCACTCAAATTTTAGGTCCGACACAAAACTTGATTCATGACTTCGTGCATGGTGGTGTGTTTATTCCGCCATCCTTGTAGGTGACAAGTGTTGAGCTTTGTAATCCTTTGCCCGCTAGGATAGTTTGCTTTGCTTTTCAGTTAGCAAATAAACGGCTCTGTCACGTGTGCATGTACACGCAGAAGACCGATTTCATTTTCAGTTAGTAGCTAGCTAGATTAGTGCGGCCGTTGTGAGCTCATGGGATGGCATGCAGCGTAGGACTCGGCTCGCACTCATCTCGCGCAAGACGAGCGACGTGGGATGGCACGTCCGGTAGGCTCGGCAGCGTGGAGGATTTCCCGTTGAGTAGTTCGTATACTAATAAGCTGAAGACTAATGAGAAAAGCTGTAGAACTATGCGCAGCACAAAACTCTCGTGTCTTCGTCTACCTCTCCTCCTCCGTGTCATAGTTAGCTAGAGCTCGCCGGTGTTCTCGGTTCCAACAAGTGGCATCAGAGCCGCGTCGTTCCTTGGCGACCATGGCCGGTTTGACTTCTTCGGGAGGCACTCCGGTGACCGTTGACGCCGCGGCGGCGGCCCGTGCAGCAGCTGGCAAGAGCGGCAACGACGGCGCGCGCTCGCCGACCCCAGACCACGGTCGCAGCCGTGGTCGAAGTCGCAGCCGTAGGCACGGCAAGGAGATCGTCGTGCACGAGCGCACGATCCAGGAGCGCCTCGTCCCGAGCAGCACCACGGTGTGGCCGATGCTCACGCCGACGAACTACTTCGAGTGGTTCATGCTGATGCAGATCAACATGGAGGCCAACTTGATGTGGGATGCGGTGGAAGGAGACCAGTCGAGCGTCCCCAACGACAAGGCGGCGCGGGCGGCCATCCTGCGATCCATACCACCGGAGATGGTGGGTGCGATCGTGGTGAAGAAGACCGCAAAGGAGGGATGGGATACGATCAAGACCATGCGCATGGGAGTCGCGCGCGTGCGCGAGGCCACGGCACAACGGCTGCGCTCCGAGTTTGAGGCGATCACGTTCCGCGACGGCGAGACGCTCGACGCATTCGGCATGCGGATCACCTCGCTCGTCAACAGCCTGCGCTCGCTCGGCGACACCATGGATGAGGTGAGAGTGGTTCAGAAATTCCTCCGTATCGTCCCGCCTCGCTACATGCAGATCGCCCTCGCCATCGAGACGATGCTCGACCTCAACACGCTCTCAGTTGAGGAGCTCGTCGGCCGTCTGCGCTCCACGGAGGAGCGCTACCTCACCAACGATCAAGGTGGAGGCGGCAGGGCCTAGCTGCTGATGACGGAGGCGCAGTGGTACGCGCGCAAGAACCAGCGCGCCCAAGGCCAGGGCGGCGGCCAGAACGGCGGACAGGGTGGCTCCGGCGGGCCAGGCGGGTCCGGCGGACAAGGCGGCGGCTCGAATCGTCGCCGCGGCAAGCCACGTCGGGGCGGCGGCCAGGGCGGCGGCGGAAACGGCGGCCGCGACGGCGCGCCGAACGGGGAACGCGACATGTCTCAGGTGAAGTGCTACAATTGCAATAAACCTGGGCATTTTTCGAAGGACTGCACCGAGCCGCGCCGTGAACGCAAGGATCAGGCGAACCTTGCGGTGGCGGGCAACTAAGACGACGAGGCGACACTTCTACTCGCCACAGTCACCGCGCTCACTGTCACCACGGAGCGCCCGGTCGAGCGTGTTCTCCTCAACGAGGAACGCTCCCAGGCGCGCGCTGCCCAGGAGGGCGGCACCTGCGACACCACCTGGTACCTGGACACCGGGGCAAGCAACCACATGTCCGGTCGCCGTGATATCTTCTCCGAGCTCGACGTGGGAGCGCGGGGGACCGTGAAGCTCGGCGACGGGTCCAGTGTGCAGATCGAGGGGAGAGGAACGATCCTCTTCGAGTGCCGCAGCGGTGAACATCTGACGCTCTCTGAGGTATACTACATACCCCGTTTGTGCAGCAACATCTTGAGCATCGGTCAAATGGATGAGCTCGGCTGCGAGACGATGATCCACGACGGGGTCCTCCGCCTCCGAAATCCGGATGGGCGGCTAATCGCCCGTGTGGCGCGCAACGCCGGGCGCCTCTACGTCCTCCATCCGGCGCTGACCAATCCGGTGTGCCTGCTGGCGAGCGGCGACGACACGGCGTGGCTGTGGCATTCGCGCTACGGCCACCTGAACTTCACGGCGCTGCGCGATCTCGCGCGCTTGGAGATGGCGAACGGCGTGCCCCTCGTCGACCGCGTCGACCAGTACTGCGACGGATGCACCCTGGGCAAGCAGCACCGGCTCCCGTTCCCGCAGGCCTCGGCGTACCACGCGGAGCACGCGCTCGAGCTCATCCACACGGATCTCTGTGGTCCGATCAAGCCGGCGACGACCGGAAGTAATCGGTTTTTCCTGCTGGTTGTCGATGATCACTCATGTTACATGTGGCTGGAGGTGATCAAATCCAAAGATGAGGCCTTTCAATGCTTCAAGAAGATCAAGGCCCTTGCGGAGGCAGAGTCTGGACGCCGGCTCATGGCGTTCCGGTCCGATCGGGGCGGTGAGTTCAACTCCACCAAATTCCGCCTGTACTGCGAGGATGGAGGGATCAAGCACTGCACCACCGCGCCGTACACGCCCCAGCAAAATGGCGTGGTCGAGAGGCGAAACCAGACCGTGGTGGAGATGGCGCGGTGCCTGCTCAAGAGCATGGCCGTGCCTGCTACGTTCTGGGGCGACGCGGTCAAGACCGCGGTCTACCTGCTCAATCGATCCCCCACGCGCAGCGTCGACGGGCAGACGCCGTACGAAGCGTGGCACAAGAGGAAGCCGGCGGTTCACCACCTGCGCACTTTTGGGTGCGTCACTCACGTCAAGCGAGTCGGCCTCGGCATCGACAAACTGGCCGACCGCTCGACGCCGATGATCTTCCTCGGGTACGCGGAGGGAGCCAAGGCGTACAGAGTGTTTGATCAGGCCAAGAACAAGGTGCACGTCACGCGCGACGTCGTATTTGAAGAACGGAGGAAGTGGGACTGGACGCCGGCCCCAGGTGCTGCGGCGACCCCCACGGACGATCACTTTGTGGTTGTCTACAGCGACGAGCAGAGCGTCGACGTGCAGTCCTCTTCGTCGAGCTCAGACGGGTCACCCTCAGCATCCTCTAAACCGGCAGGCTCCCCCGTCACGCCGGAAACACCAGCGCGCTCTCCAGCCCCCGACGAGGACGGCTGGGCTACGCCGCCCAGCGACGACTGGGAGCGGCACGACCTCGACCATACGCCAACGCGCTACCGCAAGATGACACATGTTCTTGCAGAGGTGGAAGCGGCGAGGCAAGACCAAGCTGGTCTCTGTCTCATCGCTGGTGGCGATCCGCTGGCGTCGATGAAGCGCTAGAGGAGGCGTGCTGGATGCGCGCCATGGATGCCGAGCTGGTGGCGATCCGCGAGAACAAGACGTGGGAGCTCGCCGCGCTCCCGCCAGGGCACCGAGCAATAGGGCTCAAATGGGTCTTCAAGGTCAAGAGGGATCCTGCCGGCAAGATTGTGAAGCACAAGGCGCGCTTGGTGGCAAAGGGCTACTCGTAGCGGCAAGGTGTGGACTACGACGAGCTGTTCGCGCCAGTGGCTCGCATGGAAATAGTGCGGCTGCTGCTGGCCTTGGCGGCGCGGCAAGGGTGGCAAGTCCATCACATGGACGTCAAGTCGGCGTTCTTGAACGGCGATCTGATCGAGGAGGTCTACGTGCACCAGCCGCCGGGTTTCGTCATCACCGGCGAGGAAGGGAAGGTGCTGCGACTCCGGAAGGCCCTGTACGGCCTGAAACAGGCGCCTCGAGCGTGGTACGCCAAGCTCGACGCGTCGCTCGTGTCACTCGGGTTCGAGCGCAGCCCCCTCGAGCATGCGGTGTACAGGAGGAGCACCGGCGCGGGGACACTGCTCGTCGGTGTGTACGTGGACGATCTGATCATCACTGGCGGCAGCATCGACGACATCAAGGCGTTCATGGAGCAGATGCGCAGTGTGTTTGACATGAGCGATCTCGGCCTCCTGAGCTATTACCTTGGGATCGAGGTGCGGCAGAAGGATGGAGAGATCACTCTCTGTCAGAGCGCCTACGCCATGAAGATCCTCGATGCGGCCGGGATGAGGGGGTGCAACGCCAGTGACACCCCGATGCAGAATCGGCTCCAGCTGTCCAAGTCTGGCGTCGGTGACGCCGTGGATGCCACACGGTACAGAAGCGTCGTCGGCAGCCTGCGATACCTCTGCAACACTCGACCCGACATCACCTACGCCGTCGGCATCGTCAGCAGGTATCTGGAGGCGCCTGCAGAATCGCATTGGACTGCGGTGAAGCAAATCCTCCGCTATGTTAGCGGGACTTTGGAGTACGGTTGCTGCTACAAGCGGGGAGGAAATTCAGCTCCGGAGGTGATTGGCTACAGTGACAACGATCACGCCGGCAACGTTGATGATCGCCGGAGCACGACTGGTGTGGTGTTCTTCCTCGACTCCAGCGCGATCACATGGATATCTCAGAAGCAGAAGGTCGTCGCCATCTCGTCTTGCGAGGTTGAGTACATGGCGGCGGCATCCGCAGCATGCCAGGGCGTGTGGCTGTGCAGGCTCCTTGGTGAGCTCACCGGCGACGCGCCAACGACGGCGAAGCTGCGCGTCGATAACAAGTCGGCGATCAAGCTCAGCAAGAACCCGGTGCATCACGAAAGAAGTAAGCACATTGATATACGATATCATTTTATTCGTGAATGCATTGAAGACGGCAAGGTGGATGTCGACCATGTTGGCACTGACGGACAACTTGCCGATGTTCTCACCAAGGCGCTGGGCAGAATCAAGTTCATTGAGCTGCGACAGAAGCTCAGCATCGTGAAGGTGATCCCTGGGCACAAGGATTAGGGGGTGAATTGTTGAGCTTTGTAATCCTTTGCCCGCTAGGATAGTTTTCTTTGCTTTTCAGTTAGCAAATAAATGGCTCTGTCATGTGTGCATGTACACGCAGAGACCGATTTCATTTTCAGTTAGTAGCTAGCTAGATTAGTGCGGCCGTTGTGAGCTCATGGGATGGCATGCAGCGTAGGACTCGGCTCGCACTCACCTCGCGCAAGACGAGCGACGTGGGATGGCACGTCCGGTAGGCTCGGCAGCGTGGAGAATTTCACGTTGAGTAGTTGATGTACTAATAAGCTGAAGACTAATGAGAAAAGCTGTAGAACTGTGCGCAGCACAAAACTCTCGTGTCTTCGTCTACCTCTCCTCCGTGTCATAGTGAGCTAGAGCTCGCCGGTGTTCTCGGTTCCAACAAGAAGCCTCGGCCATCTGCTCTATTGGAGGGTGATACGTGGCGCTTAGTCAGCCTTCCGCCAGGGCAGATTTGGCGTTGACTTTAGGAAGGAGTAGCTCTGCAACTAGAGACAAGAAACCTTGCAGCATCCGATCCGCTCAAAGTGAGAGGGTGGCGCCATGATCTTAGGACGAGCTACCATATTTCTTAGATTGCTGCTACATTTCCCAACGCCTTCCAGTCCTACTACTACATGGCTACACGCACTACCACATCTAGACTTGCCGCCCGGGTTTCATTTGCTATGGACCAGGCTATGTCTCCTTTCTTCCTCACCAGACGGAACAAGTAACATGCTCTTAACTCCCTCTGTACAAAAATAAATGCCTTAACTTTAGTATAACTTGACGGAGGGAGTATAATCTTGGCAGGAGCAATTGATAAAACTCAGCTTAGTACAAGAGATGTAACTCGGGGGTGCATCTGAGGCAGTATATACGCATATGTTCACAACGAATAGCCGGGAAGACTTAGAAGACTTACACAAATCTCAGGAAATGGGAAACTATAATGTAAAGGATCTGTACATACAGACGACGTGCACATGACCAAAACATAGTTTGGCAATTTTGCGTGGCAAACACCTACATAGTTGTGGGCGTTTGCACTTGTCTGTACTACTTGCATTGATTCTCTAGGTAAAGATTAAAGATTACCCAAAAAAACCGCATTCGCCTTGGTCAGAGATCACCAAGAACGAATTTTTTGTTGAGTCACTAAGAGAATTCATATCACATCTAATTAAAAAGCTCACCCTGAGTCAATTGCAATCTGCTTGAAACAAAGTTCCACCTACAAGTCAACAATCTGGTACAGAACAATATCAGAGAACCAAACTATACGAAAATCGATCAGCATCTCTTTCAGTATGTGATAGCGGTCCTAGCTATGCACGCAGTACTCATAGGGTAACATTCTTGCATGACAAGATATACAAGTGTGTCTAATCATAAGGTAATATTCTTGCATGACAAGATATACAAGTGTGTCTAGTCATAGGGTAACATTCTTGCATGAATACTTGCAAAGAACACTTTGTCTTTAGTTCCTTCCATCTGGTGCTATAATCCTACAAGCACTACAAGCACTTGATTCGCATTTGGTGTAGTTTTGAGGCCCTAAACCATACAATAATAGTTCTATGGTATTTTTGTTATATAGTACTATAATAGTATGTTCCAATGGAGGGAAAAAGAGAAGTGAAAAGCAAAACTATCTAAAAAAGTAAAACAGAGGCATTCACCCTATGCCAATTCTGGGGATCATTTTTTTTCCGAAACGGAGGCATAAAATTTGCCTCATCTATGAAATAAGGAGCGGATAGAGTTTTACAAGTGAACCACATTCACGACGTGTCAACTACTCAAGCGATACAATAGCCCCTAGTTTCTTGGCGCCGGCGACGGCCGACAGCCCAAAGCTTAGCCTCATCTAAGACAATGTTGAGAGGTAGTAGCCTAGTGGCAAGGGTCGCAGTGGCGCACCCTGCGCCCATGGTTTGACTCCCTTCGGAAGCGGATGTCTGCCACTTCACTCAGGTGGGTTCCTTCTATAAAAATATGTCTTGGGTGCTAGTGCCCGCGTATCTCATTTTTTCAGTTCTGGGAATCATCATGAGTCATAAATTAGAACTTTGAATCTAGCCATTCTTGGAAACAACTGGCATGCTTCTGCCGAATTATGTGATTAAGCAAATTGAGATCTTCTTTGAAAGAGCTCTTCCAGGCTTGAAAGGATAGGTTAGTATTCCTGAAAAAAAACTTTCATTTCTCTACATCCAGATGTTCCAGTGTACCAACATAATGATGTGTGTGATTTAAAAATAATAATAATAATAATAATGATGTGTGTGGCAATGGGTCTGGGAGCTTGCTGAGGGCAAGGACAGACTCCTCATAAAATTTGGCATTTGGTGTTTGTAGTAAGATCTGCACTCATGTTTAGACAGTCTATATCGTCCTAAACGTGAAGCCAACTCGTCTATATCCTGACTTCCAATTGACGGTGGTGCTACAGGCAGTAACATATTGTTCAAAGATTCAAATACAAACAAGAATGCCTCCAAACGGACAGTCACTTACTACCCGCAACAGATCACAGAATATTCAGATGTAATGCAAGATACTTACCAGTTAAGAAGGTCAAGAGATCTAATTCTTCATTAAAAAAGAGTTGAAACAGAGAAGACACGCGAAACTTGTCGGTTCTAGCACACAGAGTACTAACTGGATGAGGGCATCTCTAACCGATCCTCAATAATTTAGAGGAGGATATGGCCAAGTATTCTTTAGTGGGGGGTATTTCCTCCTCTAAAAAAGTGTTATTTCTAACCAATCTCCTATACTTAACGAAGTAAAACTTACATTTGGCTCAAACATTTCGTCGAACACTTGTTATGCGCCTTGAAGACGAGCGGCGATGACGGTGACCACGCCGATGACACCGGAAAGCACGTTGGGAGTGCAGAACACGACCGGGTAATCCATGGGTGCCCTTGCCGCTAAATGCTTGCCTCCAAATGCTCAGCGCACCCCAAGAAGAGCTCCACGGGCATCAGGAGGCTGTCCACCGTGAGCACGCACACGGGCGTGTCGTCCAGGTCTGTCTCCGCCACAAGGAACATGGGAGGCCGGTGTCGAGCGACACGTCGTCGCCATGCACCACGACCCCGACATGTTGTACTTCCCCGCCGCAGTGGACGCCGGCGTATGGAGCGGGCGGGCCGATTCCTTTATCAGCATCAGCGATACCCTGGGGTTGTACCCCGCCAACGGAGTAAATAGCATAAAACTACTACTCCCTCCGTTCCAAAATAGATAACCCAACTTTATACTAACTTTGTATTAAAGTTAGTATAAAGTTGTGTCATCTATTTTGAATCGGAGGGAGTACTTTACAGGCTAGGGTTCTAAAAATCTACCGGTTTTTAATTTTCTCAGATAACTACCAAATGGATGGTCGGCTAATTCAAAAAACCCCAAATGACCGTTGTTTAAAAATTAAACATGTTTATGCCAGGTCGGGCTCGCACCTAAACAATCTGTCTGTTTGACCGTGTGTTTGACCGTTAACTAACATGTGGGGCCCACATGTAAGCTTCCTCTTCCTCTTCCCTTTCTTCTTCCTCTCTTCCTGAGCCCTCTGGCTCTTCTCTCCGCTCCTCTCCTCCGGTGATATCTCTCCCGAGCCGGCGACCCTCTCTCCTCCCTAGCAGGCGACCCTCCCATCCCCTCCCTAGCCGGGGAAGACCCTCCCCTCCCTTCCCCAGCCTCCCCATGGCCGTGGTACGAGCTTGCCGAAGCTCCAGGTGTTGGAGGTGGCGACGAGGAGGCATGACAGAGGCCGTACGAAGCTCGAGGGCCTTCCGGCGGCCGTGCCAGAGGCCAGCCTCGTCTGCGACAGCGGGAGGCGCGCGCTCCAGCAGCAACGTAGGACATCCGCGTCATCGTCAGCGGCGAGCTCGAGGAGGCCGGGAAAGGCATCGACGGCGGCCGCTGCATTCTGCTTGTGCGTGGTGGCGGACGCATAAACGACGGAAGGGGCAAGGCAGAGCGCCATGGCCAAGAGCAGCGGCAGCGGCCGGCAAGGAGTGGACCCAGCCCGTCGCCCGCACGAAGAAGCACCTCCTTCGCTCCGAGGAACGCGGCGGCGCCTCCTTCCACCTGGCCGTCGGGTGCATCTTCTCCTCTAGCCCTGATTGCTTTTTCTGAAAAAATTCAGGGACCCGATTGCTTTTTTTAGAAAACTTATAGGGACCTGATTGCTTTTTCATTTTTTACAGAATAATGGCCCCACATGTAAGTTAACGGTCAAACTAAACAGTCAAACAAACGGTTATCTTACATGTGGGCCCCAGCTGTCATAATCATGATCAATTGATAAGCACTCGGCGATTTGTATTTTTTGAAATAGACGACCCCTGACTTGGTAGTTATCTGAGAGAAAATAAAAATCGATAGTTTTTTAGAACCCTAGCCTGTAAAGTAGTAGTTTTATGCTATTTACTCGGCAACGCGTGGTATCCCAGCAGCGCGGCGAGGTTGGCGCGGGGCATCGCATCCGCGTCCTACGCGTCATTGGCGTGGAATGCAGCGTCGTTCGACGCGCACGGGGTGATCCCGACCTTGTCCACCATGGCCGCTTTGTAGTCCTTGAGCACGCTCGTCCCGGCGATGAGCGCCACGAAGCGCTTGCAGCCGACCTTCTCCAGCATTCGGGTAAGGTTGTTGGTGGACGGCCAGTCGAAGAGCCCGTCGAACTCGATGGGCGCTGAGATTTCCAGCACCGCGATTCCGCGAAGTCTTACTATGTCTGCTTGAGGGGCTTGGAGAAGGTGGCATCGTAGACATCATGGGGGCTGGCGCAGGACGCGCAGCTGCCCCGATCCAGCTTGGCCATCTTGACGCTGCCCGTGGCGCTGGTGGCCGCCCCGCCCGTGACCTGGTAGAACATGTTTGTGACCGTGGGCGAGTGGCCGCCCCGCCAGTATTCTTGATGGCGCCTAGGTCGGCCTCGGCGTCCGACACGAGTGCGGACATGGCGCCATCGCCGAGGACGAGCACTGTCACCCCGGCGCATGTGTTGATCTCGTCGCACACCTGTGTCTCCGTCAGGTACTTGTTGTACTTCGAGTGCTTTGGCCATAGCTGGGTCGGCACTGGCGGGGAACTCAGCACCTGACGGAGGAGGCTGCGCGCGTCCATGGCCATCATGGCGACCCCAGGTGGTGCGACAAGTCTGACCCGGCCAGTGCCCTGCCTCTCGGAACATGCTTTCTCCAAACAGCCTTTCGCTTACTTTATAAATAAAGCAACAACCTAACAGAATACATAGCCGAACGATACAAGATAGAGAGGTAGCCCTCTTACGAAGCCGATCACAGGATAAATGGATCACGTACACCGCACGCGACAATGCTACCGAAAAAGAACACAGGCGAACCCAAGTAAAACGCGACGCTACGCTCTACACACCTAAGCTCCATGACAACGCCCTCAGGAGGGATGCCGGCGCCATGCGTCGCCGCTGTCGAGTTCACAATGGACAAAGGTTTTCACCCGGAACTCAGACACCGAGAGGAACACCACGACGACGTCCTTAAGAGGAGAGCGGCGCCAGAGCGCAAAGCTTTCGCCCGGTAGTTCTCGCGTGTCACCACAAGGTCTTCAGAAGCAGCATGACGAGCTCAAATCCCTAGATCTGGAACGAGGCACCACCACGGAGACCGAGAGCGCGCCCGAGCTACCTTGCGCCATGCCTCTCGCCGCCCACACGACCAAGAGACAAAGCCACCACCGCCACCATGGTGCCCGCCGGAGAGCCAACCATGCGGACCACCTTCCAGGGCCGCCGCCCCAACATCCATGCCACAAGACAGAGCCGACCGCCTGCTTCCCCGTGCATAGACCGCGGTTGAAGAAGCCCGGCGTCAGCCCCCAGGCCAGGGTCGGCGCCACCACCATAGGGGCACCCACTCCCGAAGTCGCCTCCAATCCCAATGGACCGGGAGAGACATGGCCCAGTGGCTGCCGATGGCCATCGTGGAGCCATCAACTCATACGACGCCAAATCCGCGGCCAACAACACAGATTCGACTGTCGGCACAGCGCTGTCCTGACCACCACCGCCATAATGAGAGGACGCCCCCCAAACGGACCACAAGCTCCTACCATGGTCGGAACAGAGGTGGCCCAGAGCTGTGCACAGACTCCAGGGCGACCGAGAGCCGGACGTTGCCCGAGGAGCAACGAACCCCGGGCAGGAGGACCGCGTCAAACTCCTGCACCGACGGCCCGTCCGCGTTGTCGGCCCAACCAGCCAACGCACCCGAGAGGTCGGATGCCGCCCCATCAGATTTGGGCATCCCAGATCCAGATGGGAGGCCGCCTATGGCAGCCAGCAGCTCCAGCTGCCGAGCAACTGCAAACAAGGTGCCAGCCCCGCGCCCCCATCGACTCTTTGCGCATCGTCCCGCCACCACCGTCCGAGGCCAAGGCATCCACCGTACAACCACTGACCTGCCTCCAACCGCTCGTGGGAAGGGCCGCCGGCCACCTTGCTGTCAACCGCCGCCAGCCGACACCCAGGGAGCGCCAAGCCGCGCTGCCTCCAACACTCGTTGCAGAGGCCCCCCACGCGCCAGGTCCGCACCGCCAGAGCTCGCCCCGCGCGAACCCCCACCATTCACGTCGCCCGACACGCCGCACCTCGCCAGCAACCTCCAGCACGCTAGCGCGGTGTCGCGCCATGGCGCCCGACGCCAGCGCCGTGCCCTAGCTGAAGAGTAGGCCCGCGTCGCACCTCTGCACTCGGGGAACCAAGAAGACCCCGCCACCGCCGGCCCGTGCGAGCTTTGCCCGGCTAGGCCCTCTGGCGACGGCGGGAGAGGAGGAGGGAGGATGGGGAGCTTGGGGACAACCACCTAGGGTTCCCTCCCAGCCGCCGCATGGGGGCGGCGCTGGAGGGAGAGGGAGGGTGTGGCGGCGACGGGAGAGGAGGAGAGAGGATGGGGAGCTCGGGGACGGCCGCCTAGGGTTTCCTCTCGAAACATGCTTTCGCCCCACTTTATATATTAAGCACCAACCAAACAAAGTACACAGCCGAACGATACAACTGGATGGGGTAGCCCCCAACGAGTGTCGATCCCAGGCTAACCGGATCATGCACTAACGAAATAGAGTACTGGACGAACTGAGAACAACACCACACTAAGCCATATATCACCTAAGTTCCACGACAATGCTCCCATGATGGAGAACGGCGCTAAGTGTCGCGTTACCCTGCCTCCCCGCGCCTCTTCGGAGCGAAAAAGATTTATTCCCCCTCACAGCTGTGGAGGAGTATATTTAGGGACTGAGAGGTGTGAGGAGGATAAATTATCCTCCTGGAAAGCTATTGAGGGGTCGGTTAGGTGCGCTTTAGAGGAGGATAACCGAATTTATCCTTCTCTAAAGCTTTATTGGGGACAGTATGAGATGCCCTAAGCACGCACATTCATCCATTGAAGGATTAGACGGGCCACATCACAAATATGAACAACATAAGTTGGAGTAAACACTAAATCCACCATAAGCGTCTCTTACAAAGTTCAAAAACCTCGAAGAAACTAATTAACTATGAAATGTTGAGTATTCCTGCCTCCATGAAGCATTCCAGGACCAGGCTGGAAAGTCTTTGCTCTGTGTTGGAAGGTGAATGTAAAGCAGAAAGTGTAGTAACACACAACGGCCACTCTCTATTAGAATAGAACACGCTCGGATACACCCAAAGGGCCTTGAACCAGTCTTCGGCCATGGGAGATTTAGCAAGATATTTGTACAGGTCTAGCTCCGTCACTGGAAATAGGAAACTAGATGGCATCCTCTTAGTGCGAGAGAGTGGCATCGCCACACATAACTATCTCGGGATGAGAAATCACATTTCGTAGATCGTTCCTACATTTCCCAATGCCTCCCGGGCCTACTAGTGCTTTGACTCGTGCATTACCATAGTTAGACTTGGAACCAGTGTTTCATTTGCTAAACAATAGACCAAGTCCCGCTTCTTCAGTTCTTCCTCGACTAGATGAAGCATGCTCTTATATAATCCTGGAGAGAGCATTGAACAAACTCAGCTAACGTAGTACAAGCTATGTAACTGGGGGTGCATCTGAGGCAGCATATATACATCGATCTGTTCAGACGGAATAGCCGGGGGAAGACTTACACAAAACTAATAAAACGGCAAACTATAATGGAAAGGAACTGTATATACATGGCGAACGCCTACATAGTTGTGGGGCTTTGCACTCGTCTGATGCTACCTGCATTGGTTCCCTAGTATGTATTAAAGATTATTCAAAAAAAAAAAAATTAGCATTCCCCTCGCTTAGATATCACGACGGACACCGAGGACTAATTTTTTGTTGAGTCACTGAGATTTCATATCACATCTAATTAAAAACCTCACCCTGAGTCAATCACAATCGGCTTGAAACAGAATTCCTCCTACAGAAATAATCTGGCCTTTTCAGTTTAATCCGTTGACAGAATACCAAGGCATCTCTGTGAGGTTCTGTGAGTGGAAGTCCCTGTACTCTGCTATCTTGATATGTATTTTTCATCTTCTAATATAAGGATCTCGATCCTACTTAGAGAAAAGAAATCAAATGCTAATACAAGATTCAGTCTTCAGTTTGGGCACTCCTACGCCCTTGCTCTAGTCTCTTTCTATCCAATTTATGTTTGCTTCCCATTTTCTCTTCCACTATAGCTGCTCATCCTCATCAAATGTTTGTCGAAGCAGCCGACAGCAGCGGCGGGATGGACGATCGTAGATAGTGGACATGACGACTAGCTAGTTTCGACCCAAACTAAGGAGATTAACACAACACTAGCAGGATTACTTCGGCCCTAATGGCAACCTTGAAGAGTGGAATAAGCTAAATCATTATTTACATCGTGGTTGCATATCCCAGTGCCTCCTATCCTGATATTAGTCGTTTGGTACTCGTAGTTAATTATGCTTGCCGTCAGTTTTAGCCTTTTAGGTGCAGTACCAAACAAACTTCACTCCAGTTTGTTTGGCCTGTGGGTGATATGTATATTTCTCCCTTCATTTCCTTCATCCCCTCGAAGAAATATCTTCTTATATAAACCCCTTCTCTTAAAGTAGAGAAAGTAGCGTCCTTCTATTCGGCTGGTGCAACAAAGATACAATTGAAGGCCGCAACCACACCTTGAACTGAATTAGCTGCTATTCTTTATATATAGCTCCAACATTTTTTCTACTGATGATCTGGTAGATAGCTCCTGAATTTGTTCTCTTTCTGTGGCTTGAATTTGGATCCAAATTTGGGAGTCGTCAGTCGTCACAACACTGATCACACGATCATTGTTCTATAGCTGTCTAGAGACTGCCATCTTCATTGGACCCTTTAGTCACACTGATGAAATTATAACTTCAATTAATTGGCAATTGAGATACGTGTCTGAACACAAGGAAAATAGCTAGGCATAAGAAATGATTATCGAAGTAACAGACTGACTCAACGTATACAAAATATATCAGGTTTAGGGTAGGAGAAGAGATTGTCTCCCCTACCCTCTCTCTCTCTCTCTCTCTCTCTGTGTGTCTCTCTCTCTTTAAACAAAATTACATGACCAACTACAATGGATTTGTGTGATTTGTTTTTTGACGTACAAACCAGATGCTCTGCCTATGAGCTGTGGTGGTGTTCGCACACGAACATGTCACTGTGTACCCTTGACGCAAGGGGGTGATGCACCGCAGCTCACGTTAAAGGAGACCCGTCTGAAAACGCGGTACGCAAGCAATTTGGCGGGCACTTCTGTAGACCCGAAACACCACACGGCTGGGAGGGACCTCGTCAGGGCGCGTGGCGGCTATGGGCTGTCCTAGGTCGACCTGGCCACCCCTAGGGCCTTGAGGTTCGCCGCCCTGCAACAAGAAGAATGAAAGAAAAACGAGGAAGAAGAAGAACTAGGGTCAAGGAGAAAAGATAAAAGATAAAACGTGGTAGATGAATTTGTTCGATTGTGTGTTTTTCAATCTACCGTCACCTCTCATCTATTTATGAGGCGGCTGGACATCCCGTATCCCGTACAAGAAAAGGACTCCAAATCTCGTTCAAATCCTTCCAAAATTAGCCGAACTCGAATTAGGTATGTCTGAGACAGCAGTTCGGTTTTTGTGTTTCACAGGCCAAATACGACCTTCGATGAAGATGTGCCCTAAAGTAAATTTAACCGTTTCGACGAGGCTAACAACTTTCGTGTTGAACGTTTTTCGATTCGAGGCCATCTTGAGGGCCGAATCGCTCGTGCGACCCATCAGACATCGTGTCTGATGCCCCAGGCCAGTTTTTACTCATGATAGGTCCACAGTGCATTGGCTCCAACTTTTGCATACGACCTCGGGATGATACAATTTTTATATCAAAATCGATCTTTACGACGAGATGAAGACAACCCGTACATAAACTTTTCTCATATGAGGCTGTCTTGGAGGCCTAATTGGCCGAACAGTATTCTGCATACAAAATCTAGTACTTCGAGCACTACTTCGGCCTTCGAGATGAGATCGGATGGCGATGGCCCAAACTTCAAAGATGTTCACGTCAACAATACGAAACTTTTTTATGTAGATCACTCCTTCATTTGAGGTCATCTTAATTAAGTTCTTGACCGTGGGAAATCTGGTGTCAACACATGCCCCCCTGTTTTTCGGCAAAGCTTGTGTGACGAAAAATAACTTGCACGAAGTTTGTTCTAAGAGCAATGTCAATACTCCATTGGCCATTTTGTATGTGCTTAGGACGATAAGTATATATCGGCCATTTAGATTAGCAACAGAAGTGAAGCTAATCAAACATATGATGATTTGGTAATCCGCTTTCATGATGTAAGAAATTATATTGCATCCATGGATTAAAATAAGCCCATTGAGGGTAACCAATCATACCTGATGACGAATTCCATGGCATAGGCATCAACGGCATAGTTGAAGAATATGGATAATGTGTGGACCGAAGATGTTGAAACCTTCGGCTTGGTCCTTAATAGTTTTCACTCTTTTACTTCTTCACCTTTGCCGCACTTCTTGTAATGGAGGCTTGCACATAATTCTTATTTTGAGTACTTCCTTTGGGAACCCATGCCATGTTCCTTTCTTTAAGTTTTTGTGCATTAAGTTTTTGTAATTTCTTCTTTTGCCAATATGATAAGCCGAGTGAGCACCCTGGCTGTGATTTTGTTTGAAGCAATGGCAATTCTTGTTTTACCGTGTGCACTCTCAACTTCTTCTCTTCAGATTTGACACTTAGACTGACTTGCCTCATTTCCTTTAGTAGCCAATGTCAACACTTTAATTGACTGTTTTTCATTTGAGATCAAATCTAAAGTAACACTTTTACGACCATTTTTTTTAACACGGTAAACTTGCTTGACCATCTCTTTCTTGTTCCTTGAGATCCGGACCGATTCCTTATGGTTGAAACGGTCTTTGACATGCGATTGTTCAAATGTTGATCTTTTTGAAGCTGCATAATGTTTGTGAGATGGTCTAAAATAAGATAAAGAATGCGCCGTTGTATCATACCTGTCCCACGATGGATATGGATTTATATGATCATAGGAAGGTATCCATGGCATTGTCATTGGCAACACAAAATATGGATATGAATATACTGCATTAGAATTCTCATTTTGCCAATACCGATCCTTGGGTTCGCGCCTAGGGGGTGGTCTTGATGCTCTTGAATTACTTGGCCGATAAGCACTGTTCTCCTCACTTATCTTCTGTTATTTTTCCAATAATTATGCGAAAGTGACTTTTGGCTTTTTACCTTTGTGCTTAGCTCGGCCTTTGCTTTCTTTGGTTGTGCTTGCAACGATCTTTGGATTTTCTTGTTGCCCCCCAGTATTTGGCGTCTTTTGCGCAACCTTGATGGAATTCCCGCCTTCAAGAATATTTTCATTGTGCTCTTGAACAGCTTCTTTACTTGAAAACTCGGTCCCATCATCCACAGTTTTTACCTTCTCATGTTTAAATGGATCGGCTTGAAGCAGCCGATGCAAAAATCATTTACCATCAGGACCAATCGGAATAAACTAGTCATCTCTTGGTGTCTCAACAAATTTCAATCATCCTTTATGAATGGCTGATTTAACTATTTGACGAAACATATTGCAATCCTCAAAATTATGTTTGAACGAATGATGCAACCTACAATACATTCATTCTTGAGTTGATGGCTTGACATGATGATTAAGAATTCTTATGTAATTATTTTTTAGCAACAAATCAAATATTTGAATTGAAAGTAAACTTTTTATTCTCTAGCCGATCTTGCTATGAGAACGGCTTTGGAGTTAAGCAAACAAATGGTTTAGATTTTGCATTACCCCATTCGGCTATGCATTGTGTTTTGCACTCTATCTCCAATGTCTTTGAAAAGGAAATTATACTATCATCAATTTTCTCAACAGAGTATAACCTTGGCTTTAAATTTCTAAAATCAAAGTAGTTAGAATATACATATCTCAATTGAGAACATGCGTAAGCCAAGTATGAAGCAAGCAAAGCTACCCAATTAGATATGAACATTAAATAAAGCAATGGGAAAAACTTTGGCTGTAATAATAAGTCACTATCGGTCTTTATAAATGGCACAATAGGTTGACCGATATGTTCTATAACAATTTTATTGCTAAAGAGTAAATTACCCTTCTTCATTGGTCTTTCAAAATTATTTATGAGAATTTTTCTTATAGACGCATCAACAATAAATTTGCGACCAAATCAGAAGATAGGTAAATCACTTGCTAGACATACCTTTTCAAACACGTTAGGAAAGCATGATGGTTGCGTTACTTGAACGATATGTTGTTACTCTTTCGAATAGCTATAGTTGATTCGGTCTTTTCAAGGACAAATTTGGCATATGTAATATTTGATTCGGTCTTTTCAATAACCGAATTAACTTTGTTATCCAAACCACCACTTTTTTTGATAATTCTATCCACACCCAATGCTTTCTCTTTTTGACATAAGCTAGCTTGTATTGCAGCAGAATTAATAGGCTTTCCCTCTTTTATTAATTCATGTAGAACAACATTGCATTCGTCCCAAAAAGACGTAAGATTTTTCTTAATGACCGAATCTGGATAGAATTGCCCCTCGACACTTTTAGACTCTTTCGGTAATGAGATGTCGCCGAAATTCTGTAATTGTGCAGGGAAAACATTTTATGCTACGATACTAGGTGAAGACACATGTGATCCTATAGAATTTTCACTTATTCAGCTATTAGCGTGAAGGTGCGAAGCCGAATTATGAATACCTGTAGTTGCATATGGTGCCAAAAAATTAGTAGCATGAGGTGTAGCATATGATGATTGAGGGTAATGATACGTCTCCAACGTATCTATAATTTTTTACTGTTCCATGATATTATATTATTCGTTTTGGATGTTTTATATGCATTAATATGCTATTTTATATTATTTTTGGGACTAACCTATTAACCTAGAGCCCAGTGCCAGTTTCTGTTTTTTTTTCTTGTTTTTTAGCTTCGTGGAGAAGGAATACCAAACGGAGTCCAAACGAAATAAAATCTTCGCGATGATTTTTCTTGGACCAGAAGACACCCAAGAGACACTACTAGGGAAAAGCCTAGCAGTAGCGCGGGTAAAATGCTTAGCAGTAGCGCGGGTGGCCGTGCTACTGATACGGCACCACAGCTAACTCTTATCAGTAGCGCGGTTTGACCCGCGCTACTGCTATAGAGGGATAGCAGCAGCGTCGGTCTCCAACACGCGCTGCTGCTAATAGTTGTAGCGCCCATGAACAAAGAGCGTTGCTGCTAAGAACTCGCTGCTGCTAAAGCCATACCCCGCGCTACTGTTATTAGTTTCTGAAAAAAAATCTGCTCCATATTTTGTGCTGCTGAATTTTGTTTAGGGCTTTATACAATAATCTCTAGCATATCATACACATACAAATATAATCATAGCATATACATACAAATAGTCTCATCAAATCATGTCATCATCATAATCATCATCCAACACAAAGTGGTCTCTCGTCATCATCTCGAAAATAGCGATACAAGTCTCGATTACTTGCAACTACATCATCATCCATCTAAACAATGATATATGCGAGAAGAGCTATCACTATGAGTGAGAGCGGAACTATGCAGTACATGAGTTCGTATCCCTCTCTCGCATTAGCGTGAACCTAAACTAACTACTGGCTGTCGCTCGGAAACCGGAAACCGGTACACCTGGGCCTGACACTCCGGCCACTCGTCGTATACTCCTGGCGTAGCACTTCTTCGCCATCGATGATCTATGCACCTGCATCGTCACATGAGTCGATGATATGCAACATATATAGTTGAGCAACAGAAAAAGACAGACTTGGCAAAAATAGAAGCAACATATCATAAGCATAAATAACAAAGTTCATCGTACCCAAAATGCCCTAACTAGAGTGATCTTCGCTAGTTGAGGAGGACGGTTTAATTACATCACAAATAAAGTTTCGTCGTGCATAACTCATAGTTTCATCATACAGAAAGTATGGACTAAACAGACACATTGTCATATATCGTCAATCACTCCAACATGTCGTGCCATCCATCCAAGTCAGGGAGATAGTCCCCGAGCTTAGTGAAAGGCTTCAGGTCGAGACGCTGAGCGGCTACGCGTGTTCGGACGTCTTCCCGCGACATTTGCCCTTCCTCGTAGAACATCCCTATTTTTTTGAGGACCTCCTTCATGATGATTTGGGCAAGTTCTCGCTGGATGTGATAGAACTCAGCTCGAAGTCGATGATCCGGGATATCTCCTAGGTTCTTTGCCCATTGCAGAATATGGGCATCGCCGGATGTAGGTGACATGCGAAGGTTCTGCTGATCCCGTCTGTACTCCAGCATGTGGTGGAGGACATAGAATCCATCACTAAGAGTACCACTCGGTTGCTGGATGCAGCAGAAGTCGGTCTTATGGCCGAAGCAGGGCCTGCGGTCCCTTGTCTTCTTGGTCTTGATCTCTCCACCCCGTGCGCCGTAGATAAAGATAGCACTGTCGAGAAAAGACTTGATGTGGGTGTAATCCTTTTTCTTCATGTTCTTCGACGAGTCCAAGTAAAGAGCATGGGAGAATCGGGGGTAAAGGATGATGAGGACGGCGCACCCGTCACTGCACAAAATAAGTACACCTCAAATTAGCCTCTACCGTGCAAATGAATGATTGAAATCGAAGGAAGGATATCCGCGCGGATGACTTACATGGGATGATAAGGCACGAGAATCGTCTCCTTGTCCTTATTGGCGACCATGAAATTGGCGATGTAGTCCCTCGCGTATTCACGGTGCGCTGGGCAGACTGCCAAGAAGGAATCGTGCATGAAGTATGAGTCAGCGACACAGATATAAGGTATGTGTTCAATCCTGATGATGAAGTTCATGTGCAAGGCAAAAAGGCGGACAAACGTAAAATCCAGCTTTTTCAAGTGAAACATGTCGAAGATGTAATCGAATCGAAGGAAGAACTTCTCCGCGGGTAATGTGTCGACGTACAACCTTTGCCACGGCACTTTAACCACGTAGAGTGGGTATCCTAGATTTTCCGAGGAGATTAGGCTTTTCTCTCTCTGCAACACATCGTCATAAAGTCTCCTTAGATCGCCGCATATGGCCTCTAACGATGCCTTAGGTAGGATCGGATGACCGGGGATATGGTGTTTTGCCGCACCGGGGATAGGTATACGGTCTTGAACCCGAGACTGCGGAGGCGGCTGGATCATAGAAGCAGCTTTGTTGCCTTTCCTCGCTCTCTTCCTATGCTTCTTTGGTACTGGAGGGTCGTCTATAATACGTTCAGCCTCCGGAGGCGGCAATTCAGGCACCGACTCATGATGCTCAAACCCTGAGTACTCATACTGCTGAGCCATCAATCCTCCGTCGTCATAGGCGCCAGTATTGATAAACTGTAGAATGTCATCGGCATCCTCATCCTCATCCATGGCATCGATATCATGCATTGCTTCTTCGACGGCGGCGACGTCATCAGCGACTAATGGAGCCTCTTCCTCACCCCGTCCGCTATCACCCGGCACGACAGGCGACGCTAATTGGGTAGGTGGGGTGTTGATGTTCATACCTTGCTGAGGCTGCGTGATCGTGGGTGTGCTCCCGGCCGCCTCCAGACAAAGCAGACTCTTTGGCCACAACAGGACCCATCTCTTGCAATCGCTAAGCCGCCGCGGGGTCTCATCATCATCTCCCCATGGTACCGGAGGAGCCAAATTCTCGTGGTCCGGTTTGACACTGGCCACGGAAACCTTGTAGACGTCAGGGGGGATCGGCCGGCTGTGGAACAATGGTTCCTTCGGCTTCACTATCGTTGCCTTCCCCACATCCACCTTCTGGCTGCTGATAGTGTACAGTATGGTGCACGGGGTTTCGTCGGCCTACAAAGACATGTCTGCGATGTGAGACATCCGAAAGGCAACGGAAACGGGAGATTATACATTTAATGAAGAGGGCCGGTGTGACAGGTACCGTGAGGGCGTCGAGCTCAGCCAAAGACGAAGCACCGCCGAGCACGTCCGAGATGGAGGACGGGCTGCTATGAGTAGGTGCGGGAGCCGGTGCAGGAGCTGGTTCGGGAGCAGGTGCTAGTGCAATGCTAGTCGAACTGCTCCCGAAGAAGTTGGCAAGGGGAAAGTCCGCTGCATCTTTATTTGGATTTTCCCTGCTCCAAGCGACGATAGCCGGAAGCAACACACCATACGAAGCTGCCATTTCCTCTTTTGCGGCAGCTACCGCTGCTTTGACTGTCTCAGTTGATTTCTTATCAACAGCAATCGCAACCTTCTTGTCAATGTTTTCTTCAGTTAACCTCCGTCTTTCCTTTCTCTCCTCCATGGTCTCACGGTAGTACTTCTTCCACGTGGCTCCGTCCCCGACGCCGTGCACGCGTCCATACGACGGCCGAGTGTCCACCGGGAGTCCTTTCAATATGTTCAAGGCCCGGTTGAATGGGGTGTCCCACTTGGGCCTCGCCAACGCCTCAGACGGCGAGTCGCTTTCGGCCGCGATCCTGTGCTGCTCTCTCTGCAAAAGGAACAAGGATGTTTACAAATATGACTAAACGTGCAGTCGAATTGATCAGAAGCTAAAATTAGGGGTAATTAAAAATTACCAGCAGTCTCATGAACTCCGTCGTGACCGGATTCGTCTAGAAAACCTTCTTGACTGGGTCCCAATGGTACCGGGCCCTGAGGACGTCACGCTCCTGCGAGACGGTGAACTCCGCCAAGGGGTCTGGGATGCCCAGACTTTCGCGTTCCGCGTCCTCCTTGGCCCATATGGACCTCTTCCCCGCGTAACCACGGCTTCCGAGGTGGTGGCACCCCATGTTCCTCTCTTGAAGCCCCTTCATGTACTGCAACTTTTCTTTGGCACCTTCGGCAACGCAAGCCGCCTTGAATATTTCAAACTGCTCTTCCGTAATTGTCGGATTATCCTTTATAATCTCAGAGTAGGGCTCCTTTTTGTTGATGATCCTTGCTTTCACCCTTACTTTCCAGGTGGACAACGCGCCGCTAAACTTGCCCATGGCGCGTCTGTTTATCTTCTTCATTGCCGGGTCTTTATCTGGATTTTTATATTTGCTTTCATCCTGGCCCGGGAACAAGAACACCTGGTGTAGCTTCGTTTGGAGGGACTGCTTCATATCTGGTATCTTCTTTAGTTTCACATCGTTGATGGTGGCGCAAGATCGTTGTATGCAGCCTATTTGATTGCCGTAGCACGCGCGCGCTTCCGCGGGCTTTTTTGGCTCAAAATTGCCGTCGTCCACCTCCGTGACCACCACTCTAGTAGTGATGAGCTGGTTTGGGCGTCGTTGCCTCTTTGGTTTCGGTTCTATACCGGATCCGCCAGTCTCGGTGCCGGTCTCGGCGCCAGTCTCGACGCCGGTCTCAGTCTCAGCGCCGGTCTCGATGTCGGTCTCAGTCTCCGATGTGACAGGTGGGCCCTGCAACAACCGTTGCTCATCGAGAAGGTTCAAATAGGCATCTGCCGCCTCGTAGACGTTGAAATCACCAGAACCCTGTCCTTCATCGTTGCTAGCCATGTTTCCTACGATTAAATCTAGTCAATTAATTCTAGACCTAATAAAACGGATAATGACATAAAAAAAGGCCTATGTTTTGCTAGAACCTTGATTCATTCCCGGTGCGGCAAATCCCGGGCACTCGATATGTCCTAGTTTGTAGCACAAGTCATGCCGAAATTCACGGAAAATTTCGGCATGACCTTTGCTAAAAAGTGGACAAATCGAGAACCTGAAATTTGCCGGAACAGAAATGAATCAACATTCCGGCAAAACATAGGCCACTCGGAATCATTCCCAGCAAACAACAAAAGGCCACTTGGGCACAATCGAACCACTTCAATGTTGCATATAACAGGACCACTTAAGAACATGTACATGAGCAACTACAATAGTAGATAAACATGAGCAAACACAATTGAGGAATTTGCATATATCATGACCACTTCAATGTTTGACACTTCAAGAAAATCTACACAAATTTCAAATTATGAATCCTAGAACTCAATTCAAATTATGTCCTAAATTTCTGTCATAATAAAAAATCAGTAAAAATTAGGAACCTAGTACACTTGCAGCACTAATAGAAATTTAAATTTTTATACTGAATTTTTTCTCTAAAATAAACCCTACTGCCCTAATTAACATCTAGTTAAACCCTACTGCCCTAGTACTTAAGCATCTACAAGTACTAACTAATTAGATGAACCCTAGCTAGCTACTTAAGCATCTACAAGTACTTAAGCACCCATTGATGAACCCTAGGAATTATACAACTGCTTCAGCATACATTGGGTGCAGAACAACTATATAAGTACTTAAGCAACTATATATACAACCCTATAATATATTTAGTTAACTACTTAAGCATATACAAGTTTGTCCTAAAAATAATATTTAGTTAAGTACTTAAGGATATACAAATTTGTCCTAAAAATTCAGTTAACTACTAATTTCATTCATTTAGGTCATTCATTTAACTTCACCTAATTAACCTAGTAAAACCCTACTTCCCTAACTAAAAAACATCTAATTAACATCTACTAGTACCACTACTGCCCTAACCTAATTAACCTAAGTTAATTCCTAGGGTCCTGTTATATACTGCTGCTCTACTGCCCTAACCTAATTAACCTAAGTTAATCTAATTAACATCTACTAGTACCACTACTGCTAATTCCTAGGGTTCATAACTAAATTCACCTAAGTTAATTAACCTAGAGAGGAGGGGTGGGGCTTACAGAGAGGAGGGCGTTGAGGGTGGCTCGGGGGAACGGTTGCGGGGAGGCAGGGGCATCGAGGGAGGCAGGGGCGGCGAGGAGCGGACGAGCTGGCTCCGGTGGCGGCGATGGCGCGCGGCTCCGGTGACAGCGATGGAGGCAGGGGCGACGAGGGAGCAGGGGTGGCGAGGAGCGGACGAGGGTGTGGCTCCGGGGGCGCACGGCTCGGGCGTAGGGGCGATCGACGGCGGGCGAGGGTGGGGGGAGAAGGGGAGAGGGGGAAAAGGACTTAGCAAAATTTTGAGCCCGCGCGTGTGGTTAAGTCAAACTAGCAGTAGCGCTGTCAAAGAAAACGCGCTATAGCTAAGGTAGCTATAGCGCTTTCCACTAAAACACGCCTGCTACTGGAAGTAGCTATTTATTTTCCTTTTTCTTTTTTTTATCTAAGGAACTTAGCTATAGCGCGTGACCAGAAAAGCGCTACTGCTAAAGTAGCTATAGCGCTTTGTGAGAACAAGTGCTACTGCTATGCCTTTCTCCTCTATTTTTCTTTTTCTTTTTTTTATTTCTCCTTTTTCTATTTCTTTCATTTTTATTTATTTTTCTATTAATTTTTCTACTTATTTTCATTTTCTTAGCAGTAGCGCTCGACCATAGAAACGCGCTGCTACAACGCACTTAGCACTGGTGTGTTTCACATAGGCTCGCTACTACTATTCCTAGCCTACCGGCAACAGTGTGGGAATTATAGTAGTAGCGCATTTTTGCACAGAGGCGCTACTACTATAACTATAGTTGTAGCGTGCTTTTGTGACGAGCGCTACTACTAAGTAGCAGTAGCGCTTAGTTTTGACCAGCGCTGCTGCTATACCTCTGTGTATAAGGTTTTCCCTAGTAGTGAGACTTGGAGATGAAGTCGGAGAAGCCACGAGGCGGCCACAAGGGTGGAGGGCGTGCCCAGGGGGGTAGGGCGTGCCCCCCTGCCTTGTGGGCCCTCCGTGACCCTCCTGACCTAATTCTTTCGCCTATATATTAACATATATTCCCAAACCACTAGAAGCATCCACGAAAACACTTTTCCACCGCCGCAACCTTCTGTACCCGTGAGATCCCATCTAGGGACCTTTTTCGGCACCCTGCCGGAGGGGGATTCGATCACGGAGGGCTTCTACATCAACCCTATTGCCCTTCCGATGAAGCGTGAGTAGTTTATCTCAGACCTACGGTCCATAGCTAGTAGCTAGATGGCTTCTTCTCTCTCTTTGATTCTCAATACCATGTTCTCCTCGATGTTCTTGGAGATCTATTTGATGTAATACTTTCTTGCGGTGTGTTTGCCGAGATCCGATGAATTGTTGATTTATGGTCAGATTATCTATGAATATTATTTGAATCTTCTCTGAATTCTTTTATGCATGATTTGATATCTTTGTAATTCTCTTCGAACTATCGGTTTGGTTTGGCCAACTAGATTGGTTTTTCTTGCAATGGGAGAAGTGCTTAGCTTTGGGTTCAATCTTGCGGTGTCCTTTCCCAGTGATAGTAGGGGCAGCAAGGCACGTATTGTATTGTTGCCATCGAGGATAAAAAGATGGGGTTTACATCATATTGCTTGAGTTTATTCCTCTACATCATGTCGTCTTACTTAATGCGTTACTCTGTTCTTCATGAACTTAATACTCTAGATGCAGGCAAGAGTCGGTCGATGTGTGTAGTAATAGTAGTAGATGCAGAATCGTTTCGGTCTACTTGACACGGACGTGATGCCTATATTCATGATCATTGCCTTAGATATCGCCATAACTTTGCGCTTTTCTATCAATTGCTCGGCAGTAATTTGTTCACCCACCATATTATTTGCTATCTTGAGAGAAGCCTCTAGTGAAACCTATGGCCCCCGAGTCTATTTTCCATCCTATAAGTTTCCGATCTACTATATTAGTTTCCGGTCTACTATTTTGCAATCTTTTACTTTCCAATCTATAAACCAAAAATACCAAAAATATTTACTTTATCTTTTATTTAGTTTCATCTATATCTATCAGATCTCACTTTTGCAAGTAACCATGAAGGGATTGACAACTCCTTTATCGCGTTGGGTGCAAGTTGTTTGATTGTTTGTGCAGGTATTCGATGATTTGTGCGTTGTCTCCTACTGGATTTATACCTTGGTTCTCAAACTGAGGGAAATACTTATCTCTACTTTGCTGCATCACCCTTTCCTCTTCAAGGGGAAAACCAACGCAAGCTCAAGAAGTAGTAGGAAGAATTTCTGGCGCCGTTGCCGGGGAGATCTACGCCAACTCAAGACATACCAAGTACCCATCATAAACTCTCATCTCTTGCATTACATTATTCGCCATTTGTCTCTCATTTTTCTCTCCCCCACTTCTAAAACGATTTTTGAAAAGATTTGCCTTTTTATTCACCCTTCTTCTGTTCGTCTTCTTCGTTTGCCTTTTCTCTCGCTGCCCTCTTGTTTGCTTAAGTTCGCCTTTCTATCGTTATGGCCGAATAAAAAAGGGTTAAGAGTTTTCTCCCGAGTTTTAATTCTTTAGATAGCCCCTCTATTCTCTCTAAGCTCATAATTAATGATGCTACGGAAAGACCTACCGGGGTTGTTAATGAGAATTTTAACAATTTTGGTGAAGATGACCCTGGAATTTTTCGTTATCTGCTTGATGAATCTTTGAAAGATGCTTGGGATAGGCTGTTGAGGATCCGAGCTAGCTATGTGCCCCGATATCATATTGAGATATACTTGAAAAGCTTTTATGTTGGTTTACCCCCTTTTTTTAAGCAAGTTTTGGATTCTATATTTGAAAATGGTTTTCTTGAAGGGGATGCCATCGATACTTATGAAAAGATGAAACTATATTCGGGCACTCCAAAGGTGAAAATGTTGAATCAACTACTCTTATGTGCTTTTATCAAAATGAAATAATCAAAGAGATGAAGGCTAGTTTAGATGCAAATTTTCGAAGTGTGCTTAATCTTTATTCCACCATTAATGGCCACGTACTTACACAAAATAGAAAGATAAGCGCTCTGGACAAGAAATTCTCTCTTTACTACTAAAAGGGAGAAGATGACAATACCTAGATCTATTCATGTTTTTATGCCTAGCTAAGGGCGTTAAACAATAGCTCTTGTTGGGAGGCAACCCAATTTTATTTTTTGTTTTTGCTTTTTTGTTCCTGTTTTTCTTTGAATAATTCATCTAGCCTCTGGTTAGATGTGGTTTTGTGTTTTAATTAGTGTTTGTGCCAAGTAAGACTTTTGGGATGGCTTACGGTGATAGTTGATTTGATCTTGCTGAAAAACAGAAACTTTTGCGTCCAGCCACAGAATTTTAATAATTCATTGGAGCGTTGAAAAAACCTGAATTATTTATACAGGATTTATATACAAATTGCCTCTGTTGTCCTTATTGTTCATATTTTTTGGAGTTACAGAAGTATTAGAACAATTCGGATCTTCACAGAATGTTCTGTTTTTGACAGATTCTGTTTTCTTTGTGTTGTTTGCTTATTTTGATGAATCTATGGGTAGTATCGGGGGGTATGAACCATGGAAAAGTTGGAATACAGTAGATATTACACCAATATAAATAAAGAATGAGTTCACAACAGTACCAAAAGTGGTGATTTATTTTCTTATACTAACGGAGCTTATGAGATTTTCTGTTGAGTTTTGTGTTGTGAAGTTTTCAAGTTTTAGGTAAGGATTTGATGGACTATGGAATAAGGAGTGGCAAGAGCCTAAGCTTGGGTATTCCCAAGGCACCCCAAGGTAATATTCAAGGACAACCAAGAGCCTAAGCTTGGGGATGCCTCGGAAGGCATCCCCTCTTTCGTCTTCGTCTATCGGTAACTTTACTTGAGGCTATATTTTTTTTTCACTACATGATATGTGTTTTGCTTGGAGCGTCTTGTATGATTTGAGTCTTTACTTTTTAGTTTGCCACAATCATCCTTGCTGTACACACCTTTTAAGAGGGACACGCATGAATCATGATTTATTAGAATACTCTATGTGCTTCACTTATATCTTTTGAGCTAGGCAATTTTGCTCTAGTGCTTCACTTATATCTTTTGAGCTAGGCAATTTTGCTCTAGTGCTTCACTTATATCTTTTTAGAGCACGGCGGTGGTTTTATTTTATAGAAATTGTTGAACTCTCATGCTTCACTTATATTATTTTGAGAGTCTTTAAACAGCATGGTAATTTGCTTTGGTTATAAATTTAGTCCTAATATGATAGGCATCCAAGAGGGATATAATAAAAACTTTCATATAAAGTGCCACGAGATGAAGTCGGAGGAGATGAAGTCGGAGGAGCCACGAGATGTAAACTTGGAGATGAAGTCGGAGGAGCCACGAGGCGGCCACAAGGGTGGAGGGCGCGCCCAGGGGGGTAGGGCGCGCCCCCTGCCTTGTGGGCCCTCCGTGACCCTCCTGACCTAATTCTTTCACCTATATATTCACATATATTCCCAAACCACCAGAAGCATCCACGAAAACACTTTTCCACCGCCACAACCTTCTGTACCCGTGAGATCCCATCTAGGGACCTTTTTTGGCAACCTGCCAGAGGGGGATTCGATCACGGAGGGCTTCTACATCAACCCTATTGCCCTTCCGATGAAGCGTGAGTAGTTTATCTCAGACCTACGGGTCCATAGCTAGTAGCTAGATGGCTTCTTCTCTCTCTTTGATTCTCAATTCCATGTTCTCCTTGATGTTCTTAGAGATCTATTCGATGTAATACTTTCTTGCTGTGTGTTTGCCGAGATCCGATGAATTGTGGATTTATGATCAGATTATCTATGAATATTATTTGAATCTTCTCTGAATTCTTTTATGCATGATTTGATATCTTTGTAATTCTCTTCGAACTATCGGTTTGGTTTGGCCAACTAGATTGGTTTTTCTTGCAATGGGAGAAGTGCTTAGCTTTGGATTCAATCTTGCGGTGTCCTTTCCCAGTGATAGTAGGGGCAGCAAGGCACGTATTGTATTGTTGCCATCGAGGATAAAAAGATGGGGTTTACATCATATTGCTTGAGTTTATTCCTCTACATCATGTCATCTTTCTTAATGCGTTACTCTGTTCTTCGTGAACTTAATACTCTAGATGCAGGCCGGAGTCGGTCGATGTGTGGAGTAATAGTAGTAGATGCAGAATCGTTTCGGTCTACTTGACACGGACGTGATGCCTATATTCATGATCATTGCCTTAGATATCGTCATAACTTTGCGCTTTCTTATCAATTGCTCGACAGTAATTTGTTCACCCACCGTATTATTTGCTATCTTGAGAGAAGCCTCTAGTGAAACCTATGGCCTCCGGGTCTATTTTCCATCATATAAGTTTCCGATCTACTATATTAGTTTTCGATCTACTATTTTACAATCTTTTACTTTCCGATCTATAAACCAAAAATACCAAAAATATTCACTTTATCTTTTATTTAGTTTCATCTATATCTATCAGATCTCACTTTTGCAAGTAACCGTGAAGGGATTGACAACCCCTTTATCGCGTTTGGTGCAAGTTGTTTGATTGTTTGTGCAGGTATTCGGTGATTTGTGCATTGTCTCCGGATTGATACCTTGGTTCTCAAACTGAGGGAAATACTTATCTCTACTTTGCTGCATCACCCTTTCCTCTTCAAGGGAAAAACTAACGCAAGCTCAAGAAGTAGCAGGTAATTGGCAGGATAAGTAGTAGTAGCATGGCCAATTCCCCTATCCACCGGCATGTTTGGATTAACATATTGCAAGTTAGTTGCCGATGAATAAAAAGGTGAAACGCTTTGTTGTATACTATCGGAAGTTCCTATGTGAGGTGTTTCAACTTGATTAACCAAACTCATCATGTTGTTCATCGGCATATGGATTTGTGGGGTTGCCGATGCATGGGAGTTGGAATACATATGTTGCATGTTGCTAAAATTATATGAGGTAGAAGCATGAAGATTTTGTTGCATCGGCTCTTCCACCTAATTCGATGCATGATTGATAAAGCTAGGGCTAGCCGATACATTATGCTCATTAGATAATCTAGTAACAACATATGCATTATTTGCATCTACATATGTGAATTGGGTATTCATATTACCTTTGTAGATTCCAAACCCTAGATGAGGATCTCTTCATAGCAAGAACGGGTCGGAGACCGTTCAAAGCTGCGTTCCCCAGTGGAGTTGCCAAAAAGTGTGTTCGCACACGAACACGTCACCGTGTACCCTCGACGCCGGGGGTGATGCACCGCAGCTCACGTCGAAGGAGACCCGTCCGGAAGCGCGGTACGAAAGAAATCCGGCGTGCGCTTTTATAGACCCGAAACCCCACATGTCCGAGAGGGACCCCATCAGGGCACGCGGCAGCTATGGGCTGCCCTAGGTCCACCTGGCCGCCCCTAGGGCCTCGAGGTTCACCGCCTTGCAACAAGAAGAACGAACGAAAAGCGAGGAAGAAGAAGAACTAGGGTTAAGGAGAAAAGATAGAAGATAAAAAGTGGAAGATGAATTTGTTCGATCGTGTGTTGTTCAATCGGCCATCACTTCTCATCTATTTATGAGGCGGCTAGACTTCCCGTATGATAAAGGGACTCCAAATCTCGTTCAAATCCTTCCAAAATTATCTGAACTCGGATTAGGTATGTCTGAGGCAGGAGTTCAGTTTTTGTGTTTCACAGGCCAAATACTACCTCGGATGAAGATTCGCCCAAAAGCAAATTTAACCACTTCGACTAGACGAACAACTTTCGTGTTGAATGTTTTTGGATTACAGGCCATCTTGAGGGCCAAATCGCTCCGTGACCCATCAGACATCGTGTTTGATGCCCCAGGCCAGTTTTTACTCATGATAGATCCACAGTGCATTGGCTCCAACTTTTGCATACGACCTAGGAAAGAGACAATTTTTATATCGAAATCGATCGTTTCGACAAGATGAAGACAATCCATATATAGATTTTCTCATATGAGGCTGTCTTGGAGGCCTAATTGGCCGAACAGTACTCTGCATACAAAATCTAGTACTTCGAGCACAGCTTCGGCTATCGAGATAAGATCGGATGGCGATGGCCCAAACTTAAAAGATGTTCATGTTGACAATACGGATCTTTTTATGTAGATCACTCCTTGATTTGAGGCCATCTTAATTAAGTTCTTGACCATGCCAAAATCTGGTGTCAACAGGTGGGTGCACGAAGAAACTGACATACTTTGTTAACAGCAAAAAAAAAATATCAGGTCTTGTAAGAGTCAAGTACTGAAGTGCACCTACTAAGCTTCTATAGTTTATGCTATCCTCTTGATTCAAGGGATCTCCTTCTGTGAGAGACAGTTTTTCAGAGCGGGACAATGGAGTTGGTGATGATTTACATCCCTGCAAGCCAGCTCGCTTTACTAGATCAGTTGCATATTTTCCCCGAGTGAGATGAAGATCATCACCATTTTTCTTCACCTCAATACCTAGGAAGAAGTGTATATCTCCTAGATCTTTGAGAGCAAACTCACCACTCAGATATTTCAACAATCCTGCCACTGCCTCATTAGATGAACTAGTTACAATGATAACATCAACATAGATGAGTACGAATATGGATGTATTTAACTTGTTGTAAATAAATAATGAGGTGTCAGGGAGTAAAACCAAGTGCTTGCAGTTTGTGACTGAGACGTGAGTACCATGCTCTAGGAGCCTGTTTCAGCCCATATATGGCCTTATCAAGCTTGTAAACATGAGAGGGTAACCTTTCATCCTCAAACCCAGGAGGTTGCTTCATGTATATATCCTCTTCTAGAACACCATGAAGAAACGCATTCTGCACATCTAGCTATCTGAGATTCCATCCCTTGGACACAACAATAGACAAAACAAGATGAATGGTGGTAGCTTTTACTACTGGACTAAAGGTGTCCTCATAGTCTAAGCCATATCGTTGCTTAAAACCTTTGGTAACAAGTCTGGCATTGTAGCGATCTATAGTTCCATCAGATTTCCTTTTTACTCCGAAAACCCACTTGCAATCAATCAAATTTTTACCTTGCCATGAGGGAACTAGATACCATGTCTTGTTTTTCTGAAGAGCCATGAATTCTTCGTCCATGGCCTTTTTACATGTTGCATCACCAAGTGCCTCTTGAAGTGTAGTAGGTTCACCTGTGGAACAAGCCAGACTGAATTTGGTAATAGTTTTGTAATTGACAGGCTTGATTACCGCTTTTTGAAGTCGTGTTCATCGCGGCTTAGGAGGCACAGTAGCCACAGAAGATCCAGACTAGCCCCGTGCAGCGCCAGAACTCGAGGCAGATGCATTGGCAGGAGGTCGCGATGCGCTGGGATTCTCTATAGCTGGAGGCGAGCGTGTGGGTGAAGTAGCCAGCGTAGAAGAACCAGGACCGGATCCAGCCAGTCCGCCATCATGCCGCAATGATGGGCCTGGTCGAATCAGATCCGACGCGGGATGTGCGTCTCACCCCACAGCAGAGTCAGGGCCAGTCGACCGCCGTGCATGACTTCGAGTGTAGCACCGGCTCGTGTCGGTTAGCCACCGAGCCGGAGAAGCACCTGGGCCGGGTGACGACTCGCCCGATGCGGGACCGGACGCGGAGCAATTCGTGGGCGACTGCGTGTCCACGTCTGGGGGGCTGGAGCCGTCACTATCGCGGGCAGTCGGACCAGACGCTGGTCCCGACGCGCTGATACGTGCCTACAGCTCGAATCCCGCTGACGATTCGCTGCCAGGTAGCTGCAGCACCGATCCCAAGGGACATTTGCTCCCTGGTGGTGGACACATAAAATGTGCCCCATTTTCTGCACTGTTTTGCATGATTTCTTCAATATTTCCTTCTAGAATTTCACTTGCATCACCACAGAGCTCATGCACAATCACTGGTACAGTGAGGTGCTATACAAACGGTTTTTAACCCCTTTCTGCGACGGTGTTTGGAACCGTCGCCAAGTGAGTGACTGCGATAGGGGGGCCCTTTCCACACGACCCAGAAAACGTCGGGGATAGGGAGCCTTGATGCATACAGTTGTCCGTATAAAACCGTTTCTGATATCTCGAATATCCCAAATGCTTCATCCTTGCTACTCGTTGTGCTCGCATTGCCATCGCAGTCGGAGTTCTGTAGTTTTACCTAAAACCAGGCACATTCCAGGCACGTACCAAACTGGCTCTACGTTTACGATGCCTAGCACATCACAAACAGTTCATGATTCTAAACCATGTACGATAGGTAGACAATCACACACATTTAGTTTTCCCGCACCGTTTGTGATAGTGTCTGACATCACACACGCTTTACAAACGGCAACTGCGTGCATTGTTACACACATTTCCTCTCCGTGAACCGTGTCGGATTATGATGTATATCGCACATGCTATGCTTTATAGACCGTGTGCGCCTTAATGACCTGCAGACCGTAATTTCACCCTAATTTAATTGCTCCTATTTAAAATTGTACCAAATTTGTACTTGAAAGTAGGCTATAGCTTTATTCATATCCATCAGGTTCAAACAACCAATACATTATTTGATTCACAGGTACATATGTTCAAGAATTACATAAGCACCAAATAAAGAATGATGAACCAGGGTTCTATACTTGTACTATTACAGATGGTAAAGAAAGAGGCGACAGACATTCTGGTTGCTGAACAAGGTGAAGCGGAATGGCCCTATTGTGCTCTCCTAGATGCAGAAGGCACGCACGACTCTAGTCCAACCCCTTGTGATGGCCGGCTACCAATCATGTAGTTTGAGAGGTAATCTTGAGTAAACTGCTTCAGGATCCACTACAAAGGAAAAAAGATTCAGACATTGTCATCTAACACAACTCATTACGGGCAGTAAAAAGAAGGCTATATAGTTCTTACTTACCATCCTGCAGTTCACTGTTGTCTTGCATAAAGGGTAAACAAATAGTTCGATTGACATCTTTTGACTCATTTTAATAACAATCTTTATAAGTTTCCTCACTTGATGCTGGTTCATGAATATCTCATTGCCCCATACGCAGAAAGGGTCGAAGTGTGGATCTTTGGCAATGACATATATACCTAAAAGAACCAAGTTAATATTACAAGCTAAACAACAATTGCAAAATGATGTAGTACAACATTCCCTCCATCCCATTATATAAGATTTTATTACATGTATATCTAGACATCATCAGAACATTAAGGTAACACTCTTCCTTGTTGCTATGTAGCCTGGGATTGCATATTTAGTCATTCAGTACAATGCATGTTGCTATGTAGCCTTAGATATATTAAATATGGCCCTAGTTAACCTACTGATAAATGGGTTACAGATATATTCAGTGAAATGTCTGATTCAACAATTATTCCCTTATCAGCCCCCAGGCTATATGGTACCAGCTACCGATATCCTAAACAGTGAGTACATATAAGCAATGCGATGAAACTAATCTTGATGGAAAACAACACTGTTCTCAATATTATCCTATATGAGTACATATAAAGGCATGTTAAGCACAACAGGCTAAACATCAACCAAATATATCCATGGTAGACAACATAATCTACAAATGATAGCTTCAGTGTGCAGGTTTAAGCACGCTAGTTAAGCAAAACAAGAAGTGAAAAGATGTGTTAACTACATCAGGCATAACACTTAAAAACAAGCAAATAGTCATTCAAACTGGTATTGTGCAGGTCTAAAGTACACTAGTTCTTGTTAAAAAAATGAAAAGGCATGTTAACTGCAACATCCTTAACAGCAACCAAATATCGTAATTCATAGTGGTATTGTTGAAACTGTTATTGATGAAATTGAACTGCACGGCAAATAGTTGCACATATAGAGCATCACATTGTGAAGAACTGAAATAAACAAGGCATAAGGCCATCTCTAGCCAATCCTTTAAAAGTTAACGGACTAAAACCCTTAGTGGATATATATATATATACTCCAGCAATTTTTGGCCGTTTCTAGTCGATGCCCTAAACTTAACGTTGTAAACTTCAATTTGATCAAGTTCGAAGCAGGTTCAACCGAAAGTAGCATGCATTCAAACATAAACATAGATAGTTTCGCATAACCGAACATAAAACATAAATTTAAACTAAGCTAAACTACTTTCGGTCGAAGTGGAGGTCGAGCCAATCCTTCCTCGTCAGGTATGGTGTGCCGCGAGCCGGGTCAGGGCCGATGTCGTCGTCGGGGTCGTTGGGGAAGACACTCCTCCACTCGTTGACGTCGATCTCCTCATCCACGCCGCCCACCTCGACACCATCCGCGCCGCCGTCCTCGCCGCCTTCGACCTCGTCATCGAAGGAGAGCACGATAACCTCGCCGCCCCCCACACCGGCACAGATCACCGGCTCCGCCTCCACGAGCTCCGGGTGCTGCCGGCGGAGCTCTTGCATGTAGGCCTCGTCGGTGGCCTCGACCTCGAGGCGCTCCCACGCCTCATGGTCCTCCCGCGCCATAGCCGAGCTCATCACCCCTGGCTCCGGTGGAACGAGCTCGACCGGATGAGTGCCGAAGGGGAAATTGAGTCTAGCCGCCGCGCCGTGGTAGCGGACCTGCCAGCGGTCGTACTCCATGGCCGCGAGCTCAGCTGTGTGGAAGCTACTGAGCCGCCGGCGGGTGTGGATCTCCCGATCCGTAATCTCGGCGACCCACGTCCCCCACCGGCGCTACCGGACCCCGAGGTAGGACCTCGTCAGCGGCCAGGCCCGAGGGAGGATGGGGAAGTCCTCGAACCAACGTAGGGGCGCGGCGGCGGGCTGATCGGGCGACCGGCGACGGCGGATCGATAAATAGCTCGTGGAGGACGACGGGGACACCTCGGCGGCCACCTCGCCGGCGTCAGGCGAAGAGGCCATGATAAACCTCTTTTTGGCCATTGGCTCCTCGAGCTCCCTGGCACACAGGCAGAGGTTGAGGATGGAGGCAGCGGCGGCGGCGACCTACCAATGGTTTCGAGCGCAGGAGGGGTGGTGTGTGTCTGTGTGAGCGGAGGTTTTGGGGAGTGTGTGGTGTGTGTGGAGGGGGGGCAAGGTGGTGTTTGAGGAAATACCGCGACAACTGAAAATTTTACTAGGCGGGAGTAAAATGTCGGGCTAATGAAAATTTGGATCAAGGGCGAGCAGATATTTTTGAGATTGCGAGGGATGTAGAGGTGGGAGTAAAATGCTGGGGCAACTAAAAATTTGAATCAAGGGCGAGCTGATATTTTTGAGATTGCGAGGGATGCAGAGGCGGGAGTAACAAGGCGGGGCTACTGAAAATTTGAATCAAGGGCGAGCAGATATTTTCAGATTGCAAGGGATGCAGAGGCGGGAGTAAAATGTCGGGGCTACTGAAAATTTGAATCAAGGGATTGAAGCAGAGCGGGAGTAACAGATATCGCACACGGTCCGCACATACTAATCGTGTGCTATCAAACATTAAAACCTTTCAGGCGGTAGATATTTTCGAGATTACGAGGCAGTAGATATTTTCGAGACCGGGAGGCAAGCCTCGTGGAGCCCAATCTACTGTGCTGATGTGAGTGACTGCAGGGCACGGGCGTGGCACACGGGTAGTCTGACCGAGCCGTGTCTGTTGCATACCCAATCACAGACGGTTTCTACATCCAACTCGTGTGCTATTTATAAGTTTGGCAAAAATAATAATGTGGGAGAGGGTCAGAACATGAACACACTTGCATGTGGACCAAATATATTTATGAAAAGGGTGGTTTGATGTTCGAATACCCAATGCACAACTTTGATGTGGCACCTGTCGCACAAAAGCACAGTATTGCTAGTCAGCCACCCCCTAAGAACCCCACTTCGTGTCGGCGGTAAGGGAATCCTAGCTACGAATGCATGCCCCCAAATAGCTAGGTCTGAAATCTCACCCTACCGTAACACAAAACCTATAGGAGTCCATCATATATATATGGTCAAACTTCCCCTTTTGCTTCCCGACAAAGGTGGACCGTGTGCCGACCCACAAATGTGTGCTTGTGGCGCGAGATGGGTGAGACCACATACGAAACAAATGCGGGTGGCCCTACTATATGTATGAAAAGGGTGTGGTGTGATATTTAACTACCATTCACAACTTTGATGTGGCACGTGTGCCTTGCAAATTAACCGGACTTCCCCGACCCCACAGAGGTTGCAGGTAGTGCGAAGTAGCCCCCCCCCCCCCCACACACACACACATCGGGAGGAGGGCATCTCACCAAGATGTACTGTAACACGGACCAAGCAGAATCCAACTTGGTCGTACAACCTCTCCCGCTCGTTGTTAGTCAAAGTGATGGATGTCCACACGGCCCCGCAAAATGGGCTAGCTTGTCGCCGATAACCTCGCGAGGGAGTACTGTATGAAGACAAACCCACTCTGTGCATGTGGCCCAAGTATGTATATGGAAGTGGTGTGTGTGGTGTTTGAATACCCAATGAGCAAATTTGATGTGGCACCATGCTTTGGAACCGTAAAATCCCCACACTGAGCGAGGGTTCACGACGCGTAGCATGCGCTCAAACTTAATTAGGCTTGGAATGGTCGACCTACTATACGGTAACTCGAAGCAAAGAAGAAGAATCCACCCTGGTAACCTTTCTCGTCGTTGGTCGAAATAATGGACGTCCACGCGGGCCCACGAATATATATAGGCTTGCCGCCCATAACCAAGCGAGCGAGATTGTGTCCAAAGACAACCATTGCATGCGTGTGTCCCGAACATATTTATGGAGGTGTGTGATGCATGCATATGTGTTGAATACCCGACCCAATGCACAACATTGATGTGGTGCATGCATTGAAAATCACAGAGGTCCCCACACAGAGCAAGAGGTCGTTCATGACGTGTCGTGTGCTCGCCCCCCCCCCCCCCTTCGATCCAGCGGGGTGGATTCATGTGTACACATGCGCTATTATATATATGTAATCTCACATCATAATCTATATCATGAGATAAACAAAAAATTAATCCCCTCCTAAGTCAAATTAGTTAACCTCTCTCGCTGTCGGTGAAAGTGATGGACCAAGCGGGCCGACAGATGGAAGCATCGCGGATAACCGCGTGAGTGAGTGCCATATATAGGACAACAACCATCGCTCTTGCACGTGTGCCAGAACATATATATGGAGAGGTGTGTGGTTGTGATGTTTTGAATACCTAATGCACAACTTTGATGTGGCATTTACCTAAAAAACTGCAAAGTCCCCACACAGAGTGAGGTTCATGTGACACCTAGTATATATATGCTAGTCACCCCCCCCCCCCCCCCCTTCGACACGTACTATACACCTAGTAACACATCCCAAAAATAATTAATCCTCCTTGTTCGTCAAACGTACCTCTCTCTCGCTGGGTCAAAGTGATGGACGACGAACTTGCGGGCCCAGCACAGAAGCGAAGCGTACGTCGCACGCGAGTGATCATCCTATATAGGACTACGTACCACCGTCTGCATGTGGCCCAAAGAGGTGTTTGTGTGATGTTTGAATATGCAATGCACAATTTTGATGTGGCACCACATATATAGGAAACCAAAAAGCCCCCACAGAGAGAGCGAGGTTCATGATGCGGGGTATGTGCTATATGTACGCCCCCATTTGACACGTGGTATATATGTACTTCTACTGTATAGCACGAACCAAAAAAGAATCATTCCTTGATGGTCAAATTAACCTCTCTCTTGTTGGGTCAAAGTGATGGAGGACAACTTCGCTTGCCCACGGATGGAAGCGCCACACGCGAGTGAGTTCCTATAGGGCAACCACCGCCTGCATGGTATTGCTTGATGTTTGAATACCAATATAATGTACAACTTTGATGTGGCACCTGCCTCGGGAACCGGAAAGTCCCCACATGGAGCGAGGTTATGACACGCATATATATAGAGTATTCATGTTGCCCCCTCTTTGACATGTACATACTCCTACCGTGCATATACGTAACACAAACCAAAAAAGAATCATCCTTGTTGGTCAAATTAACCTCTCTCTCATTGTACGTTCAACTGATCGACGACGACCTCGTGGGCCCAAAGAGAGAGTCACACGCGAGTGAGTGTCATAGGACAAAACCACCGCGTGCATGTGCCCGTGTGTTATGTGATGTTTGAATACCCAATGCACAACTTCGACGTGGCACATGCTTCGCAAACTGGAAACGCACTACACCACGATGCGTAGCCCCCTCACTTCAAGCCGGTGGGAGGGTGTGTACGCACGTGCTCGAACTTTGATATGGAATCTCACCATGATCCACACCACACACATGCCAAGATGAATCCACCTTTTGGTCAAATGCCTCTCGTTGTCGGTGGAAACTGAAAACCTTTGCGGGCTAACGAATGGGCACATCGCTGATAACCGCACGAGGGAGAGTGTCCGAGAGGACCACCAATGCATGCATGTGGCCCGAACATGTATGTATGAAAGGGTTGTGTAATGCTTTAAATAACCAATTCACGACTTTGATGTGGCATATATGACTCACAAAATGATCAATAATCCCACATGAAGGTTCACGACTCGTAGTGTACTGCCGGACACCTCCGTCACCCCCCACACACATAGACACACACATCCCGCACCACCATAGCCACTATGAGGCATGTCAAACTTTTTCTGATGTGAACATGTGACCAAAGGAGTGTTGTGTTAAAAATTTAAAAAAAAAATAGACATCATTCGATCGTTTTTATACATTAATTGATTTTCTAGGGATTTAATGTGCAAAAATCAAATTTGAGCTACATGTGCACCAAAATGGATTGCAAAATCATATGTGTCCCTGGGTGCATGTTTCCCCATGCAAGAGATTTCAAAACATTGAGAATATAGATTTTTAAAATTCAGTAAATCCGAAACTTAGTTGAAATTCATGAAACTTATCGTGGTGTCATATATGGACACCAGTAGACTGTGATATTGTATTTTTTTCGTCAAATTTGAGACACATTTTGATATAATCTTCTTACAAACCGAAGATTGTTAATAACTGACAACCAATATCTCATACGGATTATTTATTCGGACTGTGTGCGTTAGACCGTGCCATGCTTCGGTTAAATAGTAAAGCGGCAGAATGAATCATCAATAAACCAAAATATATACGTGCTGCCACGCGCCCCGTGTGCCGTGCGAGCAGGCGTGAGTTGACGGGACGCATGCGAGCAGTCCGCCGCGCAGGCAGCCCGGGAGGTGTGCGTATTGACGGGAGGCGTTTTCGCTGCGCAGTGTCAGCGGGAGGTGTGCGAGTAGCTGTGTGAAATGATGGTAGGAATGGCAGAAGTCCGCCGCGCAGGCTGACCAGGAGGCGAGACAGCCTTTGACCGCCACCCGCCTCGCTCCCACTGGTCCGTATCGAGCCGCCGGCCATAATAGGAGGCCGCACCCCCAGTCCACAGTGGTCACCAATGTCTGGACTCTGCAGTGTATGAGGATTCCGCCGAAGCGCACTATCGGAGGGAGTGGCGACGCCGGGGCTAGTGAAGCACCCGCGCAACGCGTGAAGCTGGGCACAGATGTTGCCGTCACCGCCGACGACGTCTCGCGCGTGCAGTAGCATGATCTTGACTTCATCGGCGCCGTCGTGCCCCCCCCCCCAGCCGGAGCCGGAGGTCAACAACCCTTCCTCTCAGGCACGACTGCACTTCGACGGAAAAACGGTTAGTCATCTATAGACCCATTTGGCGGCAAACATATCATGTGTTTTCTCTGGTTACTCCCCCCCCCCCTCTCTAATTTTTTTGGAATACAAATCCTATGGTTATGTTCTCTCAGTCTATGAAATCAGAGTAATTAAGATCCGTTAGATGCACGTAGTGTATTGATTATTTGAATGTTATCCGTATAGAGTTAGTGATTAATTGTTTGTTCTGTACAAATGATTTTTGCTAATAATCCAACTAGGGTTGGCTTCCGTGCTAATAATTCGTGGCCAGATCTTGAGAATTGATTTTGAATATCCTACATATATTTTTGTGCATTTCTTCTTCCAGATCTTGAGAATTGATTTTGAATGTCCTACATGTATATTTCTGCATTTTTTTTCTTTCACATTGGTATGTACACAGATGAGGCTCCGGCCAGCGCCGCCGCCGGATGTAGATCTTGGACCCGGCTGCGCGGCCAGAAGCGGCCACGCCCTCCCTGGACCTGAGGAACCAGTAGAATCTCCGGCGGACCGCATCAGCGATCTCCCGGACGGCATCTTTGGGAAGATCATCTCCCTTCTCCCCACCAAGGATGGCTGCCGCACACAAGTCCTCGCATCTCGGTGGCGCACTTAGTGGCGCGCCGCGCCACTTAATCTCGACTGTCGTTAGCTATCTGTCGATGATGATTCGGAACTCCCCGGAGCCATCATCTTCTCCCACCAGCGCTCCGTTCAACGCATCTGCATCCCGGCATGCTACCTGCTGGACATACCCTGCACGGTGGCCGCCTGGCTGACATCCCGTCAATTCGATAAATTCCAGCAGCTTGAGTTCTACCATGGCTATATATGTAACATACCACGAACCAATGTATCTGTGCCCTCACCACTGATGTCCATCTCGTGGTTTTCCTCCTCTCTCCACACCGCCACCTTCGCCCGGTGCCATCTAGCAGACAATCTAGTACAAATGCTTCGACTCCCACTGTTAAAAAAACTTGCGCTTGTGGTGATTGATCTGTCGGAGACCGCACTGCGCAGCATCATCCACTCCAGCTGCCCTGCCCTGAAGCGCTTGCTGCTTGTTTTTGGAATAGAAATTCGTATCCGTTGTATCAAAATAAAGTCGCCCCACCTTGTAAGCATGGGAATTAGTTTTTTTGACATGATCTCATCATCAAAGATGCCCCTTCACTTCAAAGGTTGCTCCTTGATTCTACTATAGTACCTTCGCAAATAACTGTAGTCTCTGCGCCTAAACCGGAAACCTTGGGTGCAATTCGTGATCCTTTTAAATGGTTCAAGATGGTGTTTGGCTCCACACCTATTGAGGTACTGTATATTATTCACGTAAACTTTTGCAATCTGCTTTTTTCATTTGTGCGCATAAGTTAAGTATCATCTTGGAGTACACTTTTGGTACTAATATTATGTTCTATGCTCAATGAAGAGCTTGTCCATCCTATCAGTGGTGGTGAATTCTGTCAAGACCTTACATATCAGCATGTGGTGTTTTGATCTGAACACGATTATTGGCTTGTTGCAATGCTTTCCATGTCTGGAGAATTTGTATATAAAGGTGATGATTTCACGCACATATATCATATACTATAATTAATCATTCAGCTATCACTCTTTCAACATAATCTTTTTTAGACATTAAGTGTTTTCAATCTTAATGTCTATTTATACGCTAACACATGGAGAAAAAAGTATAACCAATCGATGGTTCAAGAAGCACCGGGATTTTCTCAGATCTCATGACATTCGTTTGAAGACAGTAACGCTGGAAGGATATGCATCCAACAATGCAAACACTAGCTTTGTCACATTCTTCATGTTGAATGCGAGGGCACTATTGTCCGTGAGGATTAAGTTTTTCGACAAGAAATTTCTTATGGCTGCAAGTGTTGAACAGCATAAAAAGAAGTTTCAGGTGGACCTAAGGGCTTCTGATCGTCCTCGGCTTCTATTTACAACAGCTTGTCATCATGGACCAATAGAATTTCTGGCCCGGGATCTTGATTTTATGGATCGGACCGATCCATTTGATTGTGACTGCCGAAAACTTTGGTTGAGTTGGATTTCATTGTCCTGTTCAATCTACATTTTCTCTAAACCTGGTGAGCAATTAATCCTCGTGCTTTTGTACTGTTTGTAAGATGGAGTTAGATATTGTTGCCTTTTCAACTCGGCTTTGACCCATATTTTCTTTCATACTGGGCCAATGGCTTGCCATTTCTTTAATTAAGACATAAATATTATAAGCATTCACAACATAGGGAAAGAACATCACCCTCGCGGGATCCTTGAGATCTTTCTTCATTACAGAACCGCAAGTTCTTAGCGCCCACCAGCACCCACAAACTTATTTTCAGCTAGCACATCAAATGGGCTGTAATTCTTAAAAAGAAAAGTTGGATGGTAGTGACAGATTTGGATTTGTCATTTGGGACCTACGAGGAAAAAGCCTATCCAGGGCGGTGCCGACTCGACAGTAAACATTGAGAAACCAGGTTTTAAAATTACTGTAAATGCAAAACTCGCCTCAAAATCATGAAACTTGGCATGAAGTTATGACATGGCACCAACATGCTGTGGCAAAAAATTAGTCCAATTTGGGACAAGTTTTGGTACAAACTTCTTACAAACCGGAGCTTCTCTCAAAAAGGCTCATGGTTCCGAGAGGGAACTTGTCACCTATGTGTGCGAAACGACATACGTTGTCTCTTCCCGCCTTGATTTATTTTGTAGGGGCAACATGCAACTATAGGAGCGTCGTCCTAAAAATATGAAATTATTCAGCGTTCGTTTTGCCTTTTTATAAATTATTTGAATTTTCTAGGCATTTTGGAACATACTTTGGTGTGTGCAAAGGTCATGTGTGTACTAGCCACCTATGTAATTGGATGTTCAATCTGTTTATGAAATCAAGTCCTTATAAGTTATAAGTACATATGCTGTTGTTCTGTGTGCAATGACATCGCACACGGACCATTCTAGGGAACCCGTCGGTGATGATTTCATCAATCGCTGACAATTGATACCACCAAGCGTTTGCCCACAACACAAACGGCTTATTAGCAGCAATCGTCTGTATTATTATCGCTCTTCGCACACATTTCTGATTACAGACCTGTTTACCATGTATCACACACATCTTGTTAAATTGAACCGTTTCTGTTCTCTTGGCTCAAAGCAAACGGTTCATCCGAGTGAACCGTATGCCGTATATCGCACACACCTTGATATGGCTGACCGTTTCTTTTGTGTTGCCTAATCACAAACTGTTCATCGGAGTGAACTGTATGCTGTATATCGCACACGCCTTCATCTGGCTGCCCATTTCTGTTGTTCTGCCTCATCGCAAACAGTTCATTGAACTCAACCGTATGCCTAGCATCGCACACGCAACTAAAATCTGAACCGTGTTTGATGTATCCGCCATCGCAAACGTTCTGCACCTTTTTTGACGGGTTTTTTACATCACCGTTTGCGATTAATGCATCACACACAGTTTTGTCGAAGGGTCTCTGATCATAGTGTCGCGTTTGCAGTATCCTGCAGTAGTGACTATTATGAGCATTAGTCAGCATTGGTTTATTACAATTATTTTCCCCGTGGTCATCATTGGTAAGATGGGAGGGTAAAAGGATAATTTCTTGACAAAGGAGTGCTTCGGCATTTGGATGAAGATCACGTAAAAGAAAATGAGTATCATCAAAAACTACATCACGATAGATGTAGACACGACCGGTGGAAACATCAAGGCATTTGACACCTTTGTGTTGAGCACTATATCCAATGAAGACACATTGTTTGGACCGAAACATGACCTTGTGGTTGTTGTATGGTCGAAGATTGGGCCAACAAGCGCAACCAAAGACACGAAGGGAGTTGTACTCCGGTTTAGTATGAAGGAGTTTTTCTGTGGGACTTTTATAGTTGATGACTCGACTAGGCAACACGTTTATGAGATGCACGGCAGTGAGGAAAGCCTCATCCCATAATTTAAGTGGCATGGATGCTCGTGCAAGAAGAGCAAGGCCAACCTCAACAATGTGTCTGTGCTTGTGTTCAGCAGACCCATTTTGTTTGTGAGCATGTGGGCAAGACACATGGTGAGACACACCAAGTTTTTGAAAGAAGGGGTTTAATTTTTCATACTCTCCTCCCCAATCTGATTCAACGGCAATTATTTTACTATCAAACTTGCGTTCAACTAGTGCTTGGAAATTTTTAAACACTTGGAACACATCGGATCATTTCTTAAGAAGATAGATCCAAGAATATTTGCTATAGTCATCAATAAAACTCACATAGTAAGTATGTCTACCAACGAATGAAGGGGTAGGGCCCCAAACATCGGAAAAAATAAGTTGCAACGGTTTGGTAGAAATACTTGTAGAAATTGGATAAGGTAATTGATGGCTCTTAGCCTTTTGACATGAATCACAAATTATTTCATTGTCACGCTCTCCAACATACGGGAGCTTATTTTTCCTAAGCAATAAAAAGATGCATGCCCTAAACGATCATGCCACCGAGATGATGAAATCTTGATAGCACCACAAGCTTGTTTATTGAGCCTCCTAAGTTCAGGAATCAACGGGTAAAGCCCTCGAACACATCTACCTCGATACAGGATTTTATTCGTGACCTGATCCTTGATGAAAAACAAGAACGTGTGCAATTCAATAAAGACATGATTGTCAAGGGCTATATGATGAACGGAGAGTAGATTCATGCAGGCTTTAGGGACATGCAAAAAATTTCTACAATGGATTTTTTGGTGAGGGGTTTTAATAATTGAATGACCAATGTGACGGATCCTCATACCTTCTCCATTTGCAGCATGGATTTGGTCGGATCTGCGGTACTTCTCGCTCATGGTCACCTTCTCTAGTTCACCCGTGATTTGGTTGGTAGCACCACTATCCATGTACCAATTTGTGTCGACGCCATAGTATCCCTCAGCACCGCTGACCACGTTCTTGTCTTGGGATGAATCTTCGTCTTCCTCAAAACGGTACCAGCAGTCCTTCGCCAAGTGTCCCGGCTTGCCACAGATTTGACACTTGATGGCATCGGGGCGCGACTTGGTGGAGGAGCCATTGTGGCGACCCTTGGAGTTGTTGTAGGAGGACCGCCCACCGTTGTTGCCACCGGTGTTACTGTCACCGCGAGGGTTGCTATTGGCGGCATTCTTCCCTTTGCGCGGTGGCCCGCGGTAGCGAGAGGATCCTCCACCACCGCGGACACGTCATGCACCGTTTGCCGATGACTTGACGTCGTTGCCGATGCCCTGGTAGAGCGCCACCCTTTGGTCAAAGTTGCTCATCTGAGAAAAAATCTCATTGAGTGTGGCAGGGATGGCGTGAGCATCGAGCGCCAAAACCAACGGCTGATACTCCATGTCGAGCCCGGCGAGGATGTGCGAGATCAACTGGTTGTCGTCCAACGACTTTCCTACCACCGCGAGTTCGGCCACCAGCGAACACGTCTGCACGAAGTACGTCGCCACAGATTGTTGCCCCTTCTGCGCATTAGCAAGAGCTATGTGTATGTTGTTGATGCGGGACATGGATGTCGACGAGAACATGCTGGCCAGCGCTGTCCAGAGATCATGCGCGTGGGTGATGGAGGTAACCTGCACAAGCACTTCCTTCGACAGATTAGCAGATAACCCAATACCTGCTGATCCTCCCTGACCCAGATTGGATGCAGGTGGTTCGGCGATGTTTCGTCCTTCCCGCCAGCTGCCTTGGTGGTGACAGTCTTTGCGGGCTCCTTCATGGCAGCGGCAGAGCCAGGAATTTGGTCCTGGGTATTCCTGTTAATTTTTTTTGGCAAAGCAATATAATAGCACAACAAATGTGTAGTAAGATAACAACATCAATGACTCAATGGCCATATATTGATAATAATAGCAAAATATCATTATGGCAATATCTCTAAGAATTAAAAAAGATTACAAAGCAGCAAAGAAAATTACAATATAACTATACCATCCCCTTGTTGGAAGAGATTGACGACATCCTCATCTTTCACTTGCTTGAAGGATTCTCTCTTAACAAGTGTATCCAAGCAATTGTTCAAATATTCATCACCCATTTTGTTCCTTAGGTGCTTCTTCACATATTTCATTAAGGAATATAGATGGATGGCTTCTATCAGTGGCAATTAACAAAAAAGCTTGAGATTTGTTTAAAATACAGAGGAGAAATTACATTGGTGGCTTGGTCTCTTGTAGATGCCTGGATAGATGGATGGCTTCTAGCGCCTCGCCGGCGAGGGGTGGGCCGGACAACCGGAATCAACCTGCCGGCTCCAAAATGCAAAACGGCAGATTGATCAAAACAGAACATGATTCATTTTGATTTTAGTTTTTAAGCTGGTTGATTGAGCATGGACAGGTTACAGGTATAGAAATACTAGCGCCAAAAAGCACGGCGCACGCCGCGCCCGTGGTAATGCCCGTCTAAATTTCGCTGCAACTTTTGCTGATTTCTGCTGCAATCAGACTATTCATGGTTTCATCCATATTTTCTTATGCAGAGTAACCCAGAACTATTTCTGAGGTAACATCTTTAATTTCACATTAATAGTGTGTGTAGCAGTGTGTCCAGTAAGAAGAAATTTTAAAAGTTAACAACAAGGGAAAATAAAAGTTATAACCTAGGATCAACATAGCTCAATTAATCTGACTATGTTTTTTTGTGTTGTGCATGTCAGTTATTGCACACAATCGTACTGAACATGTAGAGAAAAAGAGAAGAGCGTTGCATGGGAATATAATGTCATGCAGACGCCGTTCCATGGTTACAATTTAGGTACTGTTTCGGTTTATGATTTAGATGACTTAATGTTTTTGATTTATTCTGGTATTGTTCCGTTTCATTGGTTATACTGTTCCGGGTTGAGGGAGGAGGAGTCAGCTTTTTGGGGTTTTTTTATATTTCTTCTGGTTGCTGTTCATGTGAATGTATAGTACTGTTTTACCTTTTTTTGCTTCGGTTTATTCAGTTGTATTGTTCTGGTGGTAAATTTGGGTAGTGTTTCGGTTTTATGGTTTGTGTGGGTTAATGTTTTCGGTTTATTTAGGTGTTGTTGTTCCGTTTCGCTGGTTTTACTATTTCGGATTATTCGGTGTTATTGTTTTAGTTTATTTGAGCTATTGTTTCAGTTAGTAATCCTGAGTTTTTTCGGATAATTTTTGGTTTTTGTTCGGTACTTTTTAGTAGGTACTGTTTTGGTTTATGGTTCGAGTGGGTAAATGTTTTCGGTTTATTCTGGTGTTGGTCCGTTTTATTGGTTTTATTGTTCCGGGTCGAGGGAGGAGGAGTCCTAGTTTTTTTTAAATATTTCCTATGGATTTCTGTGTATGTGAATGCGTATTGCTATTTTTACTTTTTTTAGTTGTTTTGGTTTATTTGGGTGTATTGTTCTGGTTTAAAATTCGGTTAGTGTTTCGGTTTTATGGTTTGTGTGGGTTAATGTTTTCGGTTTATTCAGGTGTTGTTCCGTTTCGTTGGTTTTATTGCTCTGAGTTATTCGAGGTTGTTGTTTTTGTTTATTTGGTCTATTGTTTCGGTTAGTAGTCTTGAGTTCATTCGGATAATGTTCGGTTTTTGTTTCGGTTTATTCGGGTGGATTGTTTTGGTTTAAAATTCGGTTACTGTTTCAGTTTTATGATTCGTGTGGGTTAATGTTTTCGGTTTATTCAGGTGTTGTTCCGTTTCGCTTGTTTTATTGTTCCGGGTAATTCGGGGTTGTTGTTTCGGTTTAGTTAGGGTATTGTTACGGTTTGTAGTCTTGAGTTCATTCGGGTAATGTCCGGTTTTTGTTCGGGTATTTGTTAGTACATACTGTTTCGGTTTATGGTTCGGGTGGCCTAATGTTTTTGGTTTATTCCGGGTTTATTTGGGTTATTGTTTCGGTTAGTAGTTCTGAGTTTATTCGGATAATGTCTGGTTTTTGTTTCGGTTTATTCGGGTGTATTGTTTAGGTTTAAAATTCGGTTATTGTTTCGGTTTTATGATTCGTGTGTGTTAATGTTTTCGGTTTATTCAGTTGTTGTCCCGTTTAACTGGTTTTATTGCTTCGGGTTATTCGGGGTTGTTGTTTCGGTTTATTTGGGCTATTGTTACGGTTAGTAGTCTTGAGTTCATTCGGATAATGTCTGGTTTTTGTTCGGGTATTTGTTAGTAGATACTTTTTCGATTTATAGTTCGGGTGGGCTAATATTTTCGGTTTGTTCCAGTGTTGGTTCGTTTTACTGGTTTTATTGTTCCGGATTATTCGGGGCTGTTGTTTCGGTTTATTTGGGCTATTGTTTCGGTTAGTAGTCCTGAGTTCATACGGTTATTGTTCGGGTATTTGTTAGTGCACTTTTAATTGTTATTGCGTTGTAAAAATGGGCAGTAATCGGTCTAGAATTTATTTTCTCCACGGATTACTGTTCGTGCAAATATACATTTCCGGCCTACTGTTTTTGTGCTTTGTCAATACTATCATTGGAAAGAATCAAACGATTGAGATGGCTGTATATTGATACGTCGGTGTTGTGCATCGGTACGTCGGAACCGAGAAATGATATATTGAAAATTCTAAATCCTAACTCTTTATATAAAGATGTGAGGATGGAGGAAGGGGAGAGAAATGATGTCTAAAATATATTTTTTTAAACTTGCATATTTTTTCTTAGGGAAAACGAAAAGGGAGCACTGTTCATGAATGAGTACTGTTTTTCCCAGTGGCACTGTTCATGCACAAGTACTGTTCTTAGGGAAAAACACACATTATTAGTAAGCGAGTACTGTTCATTTGTCACTGCACGCACTGTTTATGATTTTGGTTACTGCACATACGTACGCACTGTTCACTGACGCATGGACAGTAGGTGACGGAGAACTAAAAAATCGACTGGGGGCTGTTCATGACGACACTGTTCACAAGCACTGTTCACGACCGGTTACTGTTTTATTCGTGCGCACTGTTCACTGACTCCGACATAGCCGCGTAAAATAAGAACAGTAGATGCCGAAAAAATTTCAAAAAAAACACAAAAAACAAAAAACAAAATGCTCCCGCGTAATACTGTTTTTGTGTTTTATCAATACTATCATTGGAAAGAATCAGACGATTGAGGTGGCTGTATATTGATACGTCGGTGTTGTGCATCGGTACGTCGGAACCGAGAAATGATATATAGAAAATTCTAAATCCTAACTCTTTATGTAAAGATGTGAGGGTGGAGGAAGAGGAGAGAAATGATGTCTAAAACATATATTTTTTTAAAAACTTGCATATTTTTCCTTAGGGAAAACGAGAAGGAAGCACTGTTCACGAGCGAGCACTGTTCATCCGTGAGTACTAAGGAAGCACATGCTTTTCATGAGTGGTACTGTTCATGATCACTGCGTGTGCTGTTCATGATTTAGGTACTGCACATGCGTACACACTGTTCACTAACACCGACACTGCCGCGTAAATACGGACAGTAGGTGACGGGAAGCTAAAAAATCGACCGGGTACTGTTCATGGCTCTGTTCATGACGACACTATTCACAAGCACTGTTCATGACTAGTTATTGTTTATTCGTACGCACTGTTCGCTGATGCCGACATAGCCGCGTAAATATGAACAGTAGATGCCAAAAAAAATTCAAAAATCAAAACGCTCCCGCGTAATACTGTTTTTATGCTTTGTCAATATTATCATTGGAAAGAATTAGACGATTGAGGTGGCTGTATATTGATAAGTTGGTGTTGTGCATCGGTATGTCGGAACCGAGAAATGATATATAGAAAATTCTAAATCCTAACTCTTTATATAAAGATGTGAGGGTGGAGGAAGGGGAGAGAAATGATGTCAAAAACAAAAAATTTTTAAAAAAACTTGCATATTTTTTCTTAGGGAAAACGAAAAGGGAGCACTGTTCATGAGCGAGCACTGTTCATGAGTGATACTGTTCATGCACGAGTACTGTTCTTAGGGGAGGACACATGTGTTTCATGAGCAGACTGTTCATGGTCCTGCGCACACATACTGTTCATGAATTTGGTACTGCACATATGTATGTACTGTTCACTAACGACGACGCGTAAATACGAACAGTAGGTGACGGGAAACTTAAAAATTGACACTGTTCATGAGCGGGCACTGTTCATGGTGACACTGTTCATGACTAGTTTATTGTTTATCCGTACGCACTGTTCGTTTATGCCGACGTAGCCGCGTAAATATGAACAGTAGATGCCGAAAAAATTCAAGAAAATCACAAAAATCAAAACGCTCCCGCTTTAGTTATAGTATATATATATATATATACACTTACTTATTCCTCAGTTTCATGTAGGCTGATGCCCGATGGCATAAACAACATTATTTTCTTCACGTAGATGTATATTCCTTGGAATAGGATTCTTCAGCTAGTGAAAACCAACACTACTATTTTTCTAAAAAAAAACATCACTACTAACTATCGTATGACTATATGAGGTGAACAGGATTCAGATTTCAGAAAGGGAAATTACCTTGGTGGTAGGTGGCTTGGTCTCTTGACTCTTGTAGATGCCTGGATGGATGGATTGCTTCTAGCGCCTAGCCGGTGTCTAGCGAGGCCGCGAGGGGCGAGCCGAACGATCCGGAGCAGCGGGGGAAACCGCGGAAGGCGGACTGTCGCGGTGGAGACAGTACTGCGCCCGACGGAGTCACCGAGGAGGGAGGCCGAAGGCGAAGCCGCAGAGTGGCGGACTGCCGGAGCCGCGGAGGGAGAGGGCTCCGGCGTGGCGTCGTTGGTTGTCGCCGCCGTCAGGCGTCAGCTAGGTTTGGGGGATAAGAGGGATCGGGGGAGGGGAGGGAGTGCGTGTCGTGTGTGGCGCCGACGGAAGACTGTCAGGATGGGCTGCTCTGCCGTGTTGCGCTTTGGGATTCAGTTTGTGTGTGGGCTCCTGCCTCCTGGCTGTGTATAATACGTATAGTCAAAAAAAATTTGGCCAGAATCTTTGGTATTCCACGGAATACCAAGGAAGACCCCTAGCGCCGCCACTGCTTCATGGTTCCATCGACATAGCCGAAGAACCCCGTACCTCGGAGCTGCGGCGTGATCTGTGTCTGCCAGATCACGTAGTTCGTGCGGGTGAGCTTCTCGCTGATTTGGCCATTGAGACTGGCCTGGAAGAAGCTTGAGGAGGAGGAGGGCATGGCGGCTTGGTGGTGGATGGAAGCTAGATGAGATGGAAAAGGATGGCTCTGTATACCATGTGGAAATCATGAGAACGTCGTACCCTACCGAGGGTGATGGGTCCATGTTAAATAGCCAGGAGCTTATCCCTGGGATATGCGTACAAGGAGGTTTAGATTACATGCTTGAGGTACAAGGAAGAGGGAAGAGATAAGTTCGGTTACAAGAATAAATATCAACGATGACAACCTATCTATCTCAACCATGAATGACTTCAACGCAACCTTGATCTCCAAGTATGCGCATAATATGTTTAACAGGCCGCGCAAGTGTTGTGTTAGTTCCTAAAACAATAGAAAATACGTATTTAAGAACTAATTCAACAGAAGAAATATTCTAGATGTTACATTGATCTATCTTTTCTTCAACTACTACTACTCGAGAAGCTGCCTCTAAATCCCTAAATCGAGCTCAAACCTGCTATCTGATGTTGTGGTTCAGCCATGTTCATGCTCCCCTGAAACGGGGAGAGAAAAGTAGGGCGTACCAAACCGAGGGAGAGAGAATGCCATGCTAGTGAGTGCCAGCGTGTAGATCTCACTCTCAGTAACCATCTTATTCTTTCTGTACCTATTTTTCTACTACAGAATGTGTTACAAGTTTGAAACTCTGCTTATATGTGTAAGAATGCCTTAAGTTAAATTAGCATGTTTTGTTTTATCTTTAAACGCTGATGGAAAGGTGAGTGGAGGAGGTTCAGTTCCAGGCTTCCAGCTTGCTGCAACAAGGCCAGCAACGATGGGATCCTAGTCCTCGTCACCACGTGGTTGGCAATTCTACTAGGTCTCCTTCCGCAATGTACTTCCTACGTACATAATCTTTGTTGCGTTACCCATAGTTTATACACTGACCAAGTCCAAGTACCAACGCTGCAGGCCGCACCAGCAATCGTGACACTGCTGCAGTCTAATTCCCGTAGGCCTTTCATTCCTAGTTATCCAAGCACTACCGTGCAATGCTTGTCGAGTTCTACATGGCATTGCCCACGGAAGATACAGAAAACGATGACCAGCCTAGAAGTTGTAGCACCACTTATTATAAGGAATAGCAAGCCTTTTATAGTGAGGTTTGCTTCAATGAGCTTCTTTAAAAATGCTACGCTACGTACGTATTATGGTACTTTCCTGACTATGAAAAGCTACATCTCTTCCTCACGTGCCGATGAAATCTTTCTCCAGGACCTAGCTAGCTGCCAGATTGATTCTGTTGGCCTAGCGGATTGACCTCAACTCATTGCCGCTTGATGCCATGAGCGTGATTTAGCCAGCACTTCAATGCTGCTTTGTAGATCCTCTGAGATTTGGAGAGTCAGTTTTCACCGGCTCGATAAAAAACTCTTGCTACCTGAATCTCCTTTATTTCTCTTTGTAAGTCACCTAGGCTTCGCTCTGAACATTCGGTTCATCTGGCGTTTGGGCGACCAGGTTGCGGCCATGATGGAGTAGGCGGAAGAGGAGCTCGTCAGAGTTGGTCGCGACGGCCGCCGCCTGCAGCCTGCTGCATGCGTCGCCAGGGGGGAGACACTCCATGGGGGAAAGAAAGGTCGACGCTCCATATACCGAACACAGATATGCTAGCTAGCTAGCTAGCTTAACTAATCTGCAAGCATCCTGGATTCCTGGTATTCGTTCCATGGCATGCTGTTTGCTAATTAAGCTTGACGTGCTGCTTGACAGCCATCACATCATGTTGCCACCACGACAACATGCATATGCCGGCTGATCAGGACTGAACGAACGAACACAAGCTGTGGATCTTCACATAGTGAGTTAGTGACGACTTGATGTAGTAAGGTAGGCAGGCACATGTTGCAGATCTCGTCATTTCCATGTAACACACGCATGATGACGACATGAAGCTGAGAGCTATTTCTCCTTCAGTCCATCTTCCATTTTCTAATATGCACAGTCCACCTTCTATCGCGTAGTTCAAATCGCCCTCCAAACCCACCGCATATGGACCATGGTGCGACTTTCGGCCTATACACCAACTGCCCCTTTCCTCCCGGCAACCCCGCGCAGGTCCACCATCGGAAGGCGCCGCGCGCCCGCGAACCGACCAGAGGCAGCCACCGGCCGTCGCTGCTCCTCTTCACCGCCTGGACCGCTCCAGATCCGGGTGGCGCCGCTGCCCAGATCCATCGCCATGGGCGAGAGGAGACGGATCCACGGGGCGGCGCCATTGGGGCGTTGTGGAGCTCCGTGGCTGTCAGTCAAGAGAGAAAGAGGAAGGGTGGAGCAGGGCGGTGCCATGGGGAGATGTTAGGGGGCTCGGTATCCGTCGGTAAGTGAGGAGGATTTGAGAGGAAAGTTCATCGAAGTGAGTGAGGGAGAGAAAAACTGACAGAGAGAGAATTTCAGATTGTTTGTACCGCTAAAGGCACAAGTACAATGGTTGATTGCACGGTTTTATTGTAAATCCAACATGTAATCTAGAGATGACAATATGTTACTATCTATCTATCTATCTATCTATTTATCTATCTATCTATCTATCTGTATCTATACTAATTAGGGACTCCCAAGAAATTCTCATGTTAATTAGAATTTATGAGCCGTTCATTTTGGTGGGATCGAATTATTACGGTCGGGATCTTTCGATGACTCCTTCAAAGTATCCACGTTGAAAAAAAAATACACTAGAAATTATGAGCCGTGCGATGTAGCAGATCTGAAGATCCTTAGTTTATAAAAAAAGAAGTGAAGATCGTTAGTTTATCAATAGAAAAAACTGAAGATCGTTATAATTAATAAAAAAAGCAGATCGAAGATGATCTTTGCATGTGTCCCAACCTCTCACGACTATCCTTCTTCTATCTTAGCCAAACAGAAAAAAAAAACTGAAGTTCCGAAGAACCATTCAGATATGATCTGGTAGCCACCCACAATTCGCCTCTCGCACGACTCTCCTTCCTCTTTGTTAACCCAACAGAACAAATCTCAAGTTCTCAAGAACGATATGCAGCGACGCCCCTCTTCTAATATCTCAGGACTCAACAAAAGAAAAGAAATTTAATAGCCAGATTTGATCTGGTAGACACAAATCACCTCTCTTCCCTTGGCCCCAGTATTTGAAGGAAATATGCCCTAGAGGCAATAATAAAGTTGTTATTTTATATTTCCTTATTCATGATAAATGTTTATTATTCATGCTAGAATTGTATTAACCGGAAACTTGATATATGTGTGGATACATAGACAAAACACTGTGTCCCTAGTAAGCCTATACTAGACTAGCTCGTTAATCAACCATAGACATGTGTTGTCATTTGATGAACGGGATCACATCATTAGAATGATGTGATGGACAAGACCCATCCGTTAGCTTAGCATAATGATCGTTCAGTTTTATAGCTACTGCTTTCTTCATGTCAAATACATATTCCTTCGACTATGAGATTATGCAACTCCCGGATACCGGAGGAATGCCTTGTGTGCTATCAAACGTCACAACGTAACTAGGTGATTATAAAGACGCTCTACAGGTATCTCTGAAGGTGTCTGTTGGGTTGGCATAGATCGAGATTAGGATTTGTCACTCCGAGTATCGGAGAGGTATCTCTGGGCCCTCTCGGTAATGCACATCATATGAAGCCTTGCAAGCAATGTGACTTAGTCATAGGATGATGTATTACGGAACGAGTAAAGAGACTTGCCGGTAACGAGATTGAACTAGGTATAAAGATACCGACGATCGAATCTCGGGCAAGTAACATACCGATGGACAAAGGGAATTACGTATGTTATCATAACGGTTCGACCGATAAAGATCTTCGTAGAATATGTGGGAGCCAAAATGAGCATCCAGGTTCCGCTATTGGTTATTACCCGGAGAGGTGTCTCGGTCATGTCTACATAGTTCTCGAACCCGTAGGGTCCGCACGCTTAATGTTTGATGACGATTTTTGTATTATATGAGTTATGTGATTTGGTGACCGAATATTGTTCGGAGTCCCGGATGAGATCACGGATAGGACGAGGAGTCTCGAAATGGTTGAGAGATAAAGATTGATATATAGGATGATAGTATTCGGACACCGGAAGTGTTCCAGAGTGTATCGGGTATTTATCGGACTACCGGGGGGGTTACCGGAACCCCCCGGGGGAATAATGGGCCTTATGGGCCATAGGAGGGGAGCACACCAGCCAAGGGGTGGCGCCCCCCCCCCCCCCCCAAGGAAGGAGACCGAGTGGGAGAAGGAAGAGGCACTAGTAGAAAACAGGGCTTTTGTCCCGGTTCCAGAGGGCCTTTAGTCCCGGTTCTGGAACCGGGACAAAAGGGTCGGGACTAAAGCCTCTAACCTTTAGTCCCGGTTCGCTTACGAACTGGGACTAAAGGGGCTCCACGTGGCCGCCTGCTGGAGCGGGGCTGGAGGACCTTTAGTCCCGGTTGGTGTTACCAACCGGGACTAAAGGAATTTTTTTGAAAAAAAAAATTTGATTTTTTTTTAATTTCAAATCTTTGAATTATTTGACAATTTAATCTCTAATCACCCCTCATTCCAAATCATCTAACTTCCCGGCCGGTCACCCATCCTCTCACTACTCCAGCCTGAGCACGCTTAACTTTCGAGTTCTATTCCACCTAGTTTCCAAGTCTGCACTTGTTGTTTTCCTAACAATACTAAGCTGTCAATCCTATTAACCCTTAGGAGTTGAACTTGAGCATTAAGCACCGCTTGAGTTTGAAACTATTATTCTAAAAAACAATAATTATTTAGTAACACTAATATTTCTTGAATAAATAGTTTGACCATAGTTTGACCACAGTTTGACCAAAATTCATAAAAACTAAAATAATTATTTAGTAACACTAATATTTCTTGAATAAGTAGTTTGACCATAGTTTGATCAGATTTAACCAAAATTCAAAAACACTAAAATTTGAGCATAACTTTTTTTCCTTTAAGAATTTGAGGATTCTAAAATTTGCAACATCGCCTATGGCGGTCGAAATCGGATGCGGATTTTCGTGCTGATTTTTTTGATATATTATACGGTTTTTTTTACATCGTATGCAAAAGATATGGCCGTTTTACTTTTTCATAACACTTTTTTGCAAAACATGTCCAAATTTAAGTTTTTTAATTTTCCTAACTAGTAGATGTAGTAACATAACTACATCTCGATGGATTTTAATTTTTGAAGTTTTTATCATTTTCTTTTGTTTTTTACAAAACTGAAATGGCGATACAAGGGGGGGTAGAGTTTGAACCTCTTTAGTCCGGGATGGTGTCCATCCAATCCTACCGTCAACTACATCTGCTAGCACCGTCCCAGCCAGAGTCACAACTAAGGATAAACAAGCCAGAGTCACGTTCTATTAAAGTGGCAAAAGGAATTACTTTTAATATAGCAAAACTAATTCTATCAACTATTATTAAAGGCTAAACAACTACTAATACAAAACTTTACTGAAATTAATATTAATTAATTATAAAAATTTATCTACTGTTGTCTAACAGAAGCATACTACAACATGTTAAAATCTATAGAAAGAACTAACTAAAAATAATTGAAAACAACAATTAAAGGACTAAAACAACTATATAAGCAAAACAGTATTGTTTTAATTAAAATCATAACATAAATTATTCTAAAAATAACCAAATAAATCTTATTGTGACAACAATCTAACATGTGACTAGGAGCAAAAAGAATTAAATTAAAAACTATTTTTAAACTCAAATTATTCATAATCTAGGATTTGAAGCAAATTTGAATAAATTCATATTGAAATCATTCAAATGTGAAAACTAATGGCACAAACAGAAACTAGACAAAATTCAATGACCGCCGCATTTTCATGGCACAAAATAAGTTAAAAAAAATGAAATGCCTTTGTAACAGATGAGTTTTCGTCCGAAACCCTAATACTTCGAAAGAGATTGTCCATTTTGTACACGAAGTGCATCCAGTTTTTGCCGTAACCCTCTCAACTTTTTTGCACATGCTATGTGGGTGAAATGATGATACCATGCCAACGTTTAACCTTTTCAGAGTTCATTTGTAGTGCTTTTCAATTTCAGAGTCATTTAGCTCAAAAAAATAGTAAATGCATGAAAAATAGCAAATGAAGTCAGAAAGGGTTGAAAATTGATGACGTGGTTTTGAATGGTGCATACTAAACGCACAAAAAGTCTGGAGTTGAAATAAGTTTAAAAAAATGAAATGTCTTTGTAACAGATGAGTTTTCGTCTGAAACCCTGATACTTCGAAAGAGATTGTCCATTTTGTACATGAAGTGCATCCAGTTTTTGCCGTAACCCTCTCAACTTTTTTGCACATGCTATGTGGGCGAAAAGAATCTAACATGTGACTAGGAGCAAAAAGAATTAAATTAAAAACTATTTTTAAACTCAAATTATTCACAATCTAGGGTTTGAAGCAAATTTGAATAAATTCATATTTAAATCATTCAAATTTGAAAACTAATGGCACAAATAGAAACTAGACAAAATTTTGAATCTAATGCAAAAAGAATCACTCAAAAACATCAAATATCCTAAAAGATATAGGCAATTTAAAACAGAAACTAAACACAAAGAACAAATAGAAAAACAAAAAACAAATTTCAAAACCCCTTTAGTCCCGGTTCGTGGCTCCAACCGGGAGTAAAGGTGTAACCTTTAGTCCCGGTTGGAGCCACCAACCGGGACTAAAGCCTCAACCCCTTTAGTCCCGGTTCGTGGCTCGAACCGGGACTAAAGGTCTAACCTTTAGTCCCAGTTTGAGCCACGAACCGGGACTAAAGGGCATTGCACCCTTTAGTCCCGGTTCGTGGCTCTAACCGGGACTAAAGGTCCCATTTGAACCGGGACTAATGCCTGCCCAGCGCCCTAGCCGCTCGAACCGGGACTAATGCTCCAACCCGGCTGTGACGAAAGCCCTGTTTTCTACTAGTGAGGGGGTTCGCCCCCCCCCCCCCCCCCTTTCCTTCCTCCCTCCATCTCTTCCCTTTTTCCCCCCTCCGGTAAAAGGAAAGGGGGCCAAATTGGAATAGGAACCCCAAGTAGGATTCCTCCTACTTGGGGCGCCCAAGGCTGCTCCCCTCCCCCACCCACCTATATATACATGGGGATGGGGCGCCTAGAACACACAACAATATATGTTAGCCGTGTGCGGTACCCCCCTCCACAGATTACACCCTCGGTCATATCTTCGTAGTGCTTAGGCAAAGCCCTGCGCGGATCACTTCACCATCACCGTCACCACGCCGTTGTGCTGACGGAACTCATCTACTTCCTCGACACTTTGCTGGATCAAGAGTTGGAGGGACGTCATCGAGCTGAACGTGTGCAGAACTCGGAGGTGTCGTACGTTCGGTTCTTGATTGGTCGGAACAAGAAGAAGTTCGACTACATCAACCGCTTTGTCAAACACTTCTGCTTTCGGTCTATGAGGGTACGTAGACACACTCTCCCCCTCTCGTTGCTATGCATCTCCTAGATAGATCTTGCGTGAGCGTAGAAGATTTTTTGAAATTGCATGCTACGTTTCCCAACAGTGGCATCCGAGCCAGGTCTATGCGTAGATGATATGCATGAGTAGAACACAAAGAGTTGTGGGCGATGATAGTCATACTGCTTGCCACCAACGTCTTATTTTGATCCGGCGGTATTGTTGGATGAAGCAGCCCGGACCAACCTTACATGACCACGTTCATGAGACCGGTTCCACCGACAGACATGCAACTAGTTTTGCATAAAGGTGGCTGGCGGGTGTCTGTTTCTTCTACTTTAGTTGAATCGAATTTGACTGCGGCCGGTCCTTGTTGAAGGTTAAAACAGCAAACTTGATAAATCACCGTTGTGGTTTTGATGCGTAGGTAAGAACGGTTCTTGCTAGAAGACCGTAGCAGCCACGTAAAACTTGCAACAACAAAGTAGAGGACGTCTAACTTGTTTTTGCAGGGCATGTTGTGATGTGCTATTGTCAAGACATGATGTGATATACGTTGTTGTATGAGATGATCATGTTTTGTAAAAAGTTATCGGCAACTGGCAGGAGCCTTATGGTTGTCGCTTTATTGTATGAAATGCAAACGCCATGTAATTGCTTTACTTTATCACTATGCGTTAGCGATAGTTGTAGAAGCAATAGTTGGCGAGACGACAACGACGCAACGATGGAGATCAAGGTGTCAAGCTGGTGACGATGGAGATCATGACGATGCTTTGCAGATGGAGATCAAAAGCACAAGATGATGATGGCCATATCATGTCACAAATTTTGATTGCATGTGATGTTTATCCTTTATGCATCTTATTTTGCTTAGAACGACGGTAGCATTATAAGATGATCCCTTCACTAAATTTCAAGATATAAGTGTTCTCCCTGAGTATGCACCATTGCGACAGTTTGTCGTGTTGAGACACCATGTGATGATCGGGTGTGATAGACTCTACGTTCAAATACAACGGGTGCAAGACAGTTTTGCACATGCGGAATACTCGGGTTAAACTTGACGAGCCTAGCATGTACAGACATGGCCTCGGAACACTGGAGACCGAAAGGTCGAACATGAATCATATAGTAGATATGATCAACATAGAGATGTTCACCATTGATGACTACTCCATCTCACGTGATGATCGGACATGGTTTAGTTGATTTGGATCACGTATCATTTAGATGACTTGAGGAATGTCTATCTAAGTGGGAGTTCTTAAGTAATTTGATTAATTGAACTTAATTTATCATGAACTTAGTCCTGATAGTTTTTGCATATCTATATTGTAGATCAATGGCCCGTGCTACCGTTCCCTTGAATTTTAATGCGTTTCTAGAGAAAGCTAAGTTGAAAGGTGATGGTAGCAACTACACGGACTGGGTCCGTAACTTGAGGACTATCCTCATTGCTGCAGAAAAGAATTATGTCCTTTATGCACCGCTAGGTGAAAGGCCTGCTGCAGGAGCAGATGCTGATGTTATGAACGTCTGGCAAGCTCGATCTGATGACTACTCGATAGTTTAGTGTGCCATGCTTTACGGCTTAGAATCGAGACTTCAAAGACGTTTTGAACGTCATGGAGCATATGAGATGTTCCAGGAGTTGAAGTTAATATTTCAAGCAAATGCCCGAGTTGAGAGATATGAAGTCTCCAACAAGTTCTATAGCTGCAAGATGGCGGAGAACAGTTTTGTCAGTGAACACATACTCAGAATGTCCGGATATCATAATCACTTGACTCAGCTGGGAGTTAATTAATCTTCCAGATGATAGTGCTATTGACAGAGTTCTTCAATCCCTGCCACCAAGTTACAAAGGCTTCGTGATGAACTATAATATGCAAGGGATGGAAAAGACAATTCCCGAGCTCTTCGCAATGCTCAAAGCTGCGGAGGTAGAAATCAAGAAGGAGCATCAAGTGTTGATGGTTAACGATACCACTAGTTTCAAGAAAAAGGGCAAGGGAAAGAAGGGGAACTTCAAGAAGAATGGCAAGCAAGTTGCCACTCCTGGGAAGAAGCCCAAAGCTGGACCCAAGCCTGAAACTGAGTGCTTCTACTGCAAAGGGACTGGTCACTGGAAGCAGAACTGCCCCAAGTATTTGGCGGATAAGAAGGATGGCAAAGTGAACAAAGGTATATTTGATATACATGTTATTGATGTGTACCTTACTAATGCTCGTAGTAGCATCTGGGTATTTGATACTGGTTCTGTTGCTCATATTTGTAACTCGAAACAGGAGCTACGGATTGAACGAAGATTGGCTAAGGACGAGGTGACGATGCGCGTCGGGAATGGTTCCAAGGTTGATGTGATCGCCGTCGGCACACTACCTCTACATCTACCTTCGGGATTAGTTTTAGACCTGAATAATTGTTATTTGGTGCCAGCGTTGAGCATGAACATTATATCTGGATCTTGTTTAGTGCGAGACGGTTATTCATTTAAATCAGAGAATAATGGTTGTTCTATTTATATGAATAATATCTTTTATGGTCATGCACCCTTGAAGAGTGGTCTATTTTTGTTGAATCTCGATCGTGGTGATACACATATTCATAATATTGATGCCAAAAGATGCAAAGTTGATAATGATAGTGCAACATATTTGTGGCACTGCCGTTTAGGTCATACTGGTGTAAAGCGCATGAAGAAACTCCATGCAGATGGGCTTTTGGAATCACTTGATTATGAATCATTTGATACTTGCAAACCATGCCTCATGGGAAAGATGACTAAAACCCTGTTCTCCGGAACAATGGAGCAAGCTAATGACTTATTGGAAATAATACATACCGATGTATGCGGTCCGATGAGTGTTGAAGAACGCGGCGGGTATCGTTATTTTCTGACCTTCACAGATGATTTGAGCAGATATGGGTATATCAACTTGATGAAACACAAGTCTGAAACATTTGAAAAGTTCAAAGAAATTCAAAGTGAAGTAGAGAATCATCGTAACAAGAAAATAAAGTTTCTACGATCTGATCGCGGAGGCGAATATTTGAGTTACGAGTTTGGCCTTCATTTAAAACAATATGGAATAGTTTCACAACTCACGCCACCTGGAACACCACAGCGTAATGGTGTGTCCGAACGTCCTAACCGTACTTTATTAGATATGGTGCGATCTATGATGTCTCTTACCGATTTACCACTATCGTTTTGGGGTTATGCATTAGAGACAGCTGCATTCACGTTAAATAGGGCACCATCTAAATCCGTTGAGATGACACCGTATGAACTGTGGTTTGGAAAGAAACCTAAGCTGTCGTTTCTTAAAATTTGGGGTTGCGACACTTATGTCAAAAGGCTTCAGCCTGATAAGCTCGAACCCAAATCGGAGAAGTGCGTCTTCATAGGATACCCAAAAGAAACAATTGGGTACACCTTCTACCACAGATCCGAAGGCAAGATCTTTGTTGCCAAGAATGGAACCTTTCTAGAGAAGGAGTTTCTCTCGAAAGAAGTGAGTGGGAGGAAAGTAGAACTTGATGAGGTAATCGTACCTTCTCTCGAATTGGAAAGTAGTTTATCAGAGAAAACCGTTCCCGTGATGCCTACACCAACTAGAGAGGAAGCTAATGATAATGATCTTGAAACTTTAGATCAAGTTACTACAGAACCTCGTAGGTCAACCAGAACACGATCCGCACCAGAGTGGTACGAGAATCCTGTACTTGAAGTCATGTTACTAGACCAAGGCGAACCCACGAACTATGAAGAAGCTATGATGAGCCCAGATTCCGACAGATGGCTTGAGGCCATGAAATCTGAGATAGGATCCATGTATGAGAACAAAGTGTGGACTTTGGTGAACTTGCCCGATGATCGGCGAGCCATAGAGAATAAATGGATCTTCAAGAAGAAGACTGACGCCGATGGTAATGTTACTATCTACAAAGCTCGACTTGTCGCAAAAGGTTTTCAACAAGTTCAAGGAGTTGACTACGATGAGATTTTCTCACCCATAGCGATGCTTAAGTCCGTCCGAATCATGTTAGCAATTGCCGCATTTTATGATTATGAAATCTGGCAAATGGACGTCAAAACTGCATTCCTTAATGGATTTCTTAAAGAAGAGTTGTATATGATGCAACCAAAAGGTTTTGTCGATCCTAAAGGTGCTAATAAAGTGTGCAAGCTCCAGCGATCCATCTATGGACTGGTGCAAGCATCTCGGAGTTGGAATATACGCTTTGATGAGGTGATCAAAGCATATGGTTTTATACAGACTTTCAGAGAAGCCTGTATTTACAAGAAAGTGAATGGGAGCTCTGTAGCATTTCTAATATTATATGTGGATGACATATTGTTGATTGGAAATGATGTAGAATTTCTGGATAGCATAAAAGGATACTTGAATAAGAGTTTTTCAATGAAAGACCTCGGTGAAGCTGCTTATATATTGGGCATCAAGATCTATAGGGATAGATCGAGACGCTTAATAGGACTTTCACAAAGCACATACCTTGATAAAGTTTTGAAGAAGTTCAAAATGGATCAGTCAAAGAAAGGGTTCTTGCCTGTGTTGCAAGGTGTGAAGTTGAGTAAGACTCAATGCCCGACCACTGCAAAAGATAGAGAGAAAATGAAAGTCATTCCCTATGCCTCAGCCATAGGTTCTATCATGTATGCTATGCTGTGTACCAGACCTGATGTGTGCCTTACTATAAGTTTAGCAGGGAGGTACCAAAGTAATCCATGAGTGGATCACTGGACAGCGGTCAAGAACATCCTGAAGTACCTGAAAAGGACCAAGGATATGTTTCTCGTTTATGGAGGTGACAAAGAGCTCGTCGTAAATGGTTACGTCGATGCTAGCTTTGACACTGATCCGGATGACTCTAAGTCACAAACCGGATACGTATTTATTTTGAATGGTGGAGCTGTCAGTTGGTGCAGTTCCAAGCAGAGCGTCATGGCGAGATCTACGTGTGAAGCGGAGTACATAGCTGCTTCGGAAACAGCAGATGAAGGAGTCTAGATGAAGGAGTTCATATCCGATCTAGGTGTAATACCTAGTGCATCGGGTCCAATGAAAATCTTTTGTGACAATACTGGAGCTATTGCCTTGGCAAAGGAATCCAGATTTCACAAAAGAACCAAACACATCAAGAGACGCTTCAACTCCATCCGTGATCAAGTCAAGGAGGGAGGCATAGAGATTTGCAAAATACATACAGATCTGAATGTGGCAGACCCGTTGACTAAGCCTCTTCCACGAGCAAAGCATGATCAGCAGCAAGACTCCGTGGGTGTTAGAATCATTACAATGTAATCTAGATTATTGACTCTAGTGCAAGTGGGAGACTGAAGGAAATATGCCCTAGAGGCAATAATAAAGTTGTTATTTTATATTTCCTTATTCATGGTAAATGTTTATTATTCATGCTAGAATTGTATTAACCGGAAACTTGATACATGTGTGGATACATAGAATAAACACTGTGTCCCTAGTAAGCCTCTACTAGACTAGCTCGTTAATCAAAGATAGTTAAGTTTCCTAACCATAGACATGTGTTGTCATTTGATGAACAGGATCATATCATTAGGAGAATGATGTGATGGACAAGACCCATCCGTTAGCTTAGCATAATGATCGTTCAGTTTTATTGCTACTGCTTTCTTCATGTCAAATACATATTCCTTCGACTATGAGATTATGCAACTCCTGGATACCGGAGGAATGCCTTGTGTGCTATCAAACATCACAACGTAACTGGGTGATTATAAAGATGCTCTACAGGTATCTCCGAAGGTGTCTGTTGGGTTGGCATAGATCGAGATTAGGATTTGTCACTCCGAGTATCGGAGAGGTATCTCTGGGCCCTCTCAGTAATGCACATCATAAGAAGCCTTGCAAGCAAAGTGACTTAGTCACAGGATGATGTATTACGGAACGAGTAAAGAGACTTGCCGGTAACGAGAACGAACTAGGTATAAAGATACCGACGATCGAATCTCGGGCAAGTAACATACCGATGGACCAAGGGAATTACGTATGTTGTCATAACGGTTCGACCGATAAAGGTCTTCATAGAATATATGGGAGCCAATATGAGCATCCAGGTTCCGCTATTGGTTATTGATCGGAGAGGTGTCTCGGTCATGTCTACATAGTTCTCGAACCCGTAGGGTCCGCACGCTTAATGTTTGATGACAATTTTTGTATTATATGAGTTATGCGCCTCCCCCCCACTAAGGAAGGAGGCCGAATGGGAGAAGGAAGAGGGGGTTCGCCCTCCCCCCTTTCCTTCCTCCCTCCCTCTCTTCCCTTCCCCCCCCCCCCCTCCGGTAAAAGGAAAGGGGGGGCGAATTGGAATAGGAACCCCAAGTAGGATTCCTCCTACTTGGGGCGCCCAAGGCTGCTCCCCTCCCCCTCCCACCTATATATACATGGGGAGGAGGCGCCTAGAACACACAACAATACCTGTTAGTGGTGTGCGGCGCCCCCCTCCACAGATTACACCCTCGGTCATATCTTCGTAGTGCTTAGGCGAAGCCCTGCGCGGATCACTTCACCATCACCGTCACCACGCCGTTGTGCTGACGGAACTCATCTACTTCCTCGACACTTTGCTAGATCAAGAGTTGGAGGGACGTCATCGAGCTGAACGTGTGCAGAACTCGGAGGTGTCGTACGTTCGACGCTTGATCGGTCGGAACAAGAAGAAGTTCGACTACATCAACCGCGTTGTCAAACGCTTCCGCTTTCGTTCTACGAGGGTACGTAGACACACTCTCCCCCTCTCGTTGCAATGCATCTCCTAAATAGATCTTGTGTGAGCGTAGGAAATTTTTTGAAATTGCATGCTACATTTCCCAACAATATTCTCTTCTGTCGGTTCCACCACTACAGTGTTCAATCAAAGCGTTACCTCTCACAATCGGCGGCGAATTGTGCCTCCCAGATCCTCCTCCGATCAATTCCTGTTATGGCAAGGCAAGGCTGAGCCCCCAGATCCTCCTGAAGTCAATTCATGTTATGACAAGGCAAGGCAGATTCTTGGCCTCCCCACGTGTTTTGGTTTTGAACTGGTGGTGGCGAGTTCAATAGGCGGTGAATCATGGCTCTCAGATCCTCCTTCGGTCGATCCCTGTTATGCCATGGAAAGGCTGTTCGTTGGCATCTGTGTGTTTTACGATTTTGTCCAGGAAAAGCCAGGTTGAAAAGAACACCATCGATTTAGTATCACATCTGCTGCCTCTAAGCGCTCTGCAACAGTCGACGACGAATTACAAGGGCGGACGGCCATGGCGCCATGCAATGCCATTCATTTATATTTTCCTTTTTACATGTCCCACGGGCCCTCCTGTTCACTCCCTTCTTCAATGATGTGCCCAGCCATGATCAGTGTCATGGGCATGATGCACTCGTGTCGGACACTGTTGTCGGCATATCAGATTGACGATGGAAGCACAGGCACGGAATTGCAACATTGGATGGCCATAAGGCACACACGGATGCATCAACAGTAAATTTTTGTACTAGTCCATGTTGCAGTTTCGGCCAGATGAAGAGTTAGGCCCCAAGGAAGCAATACAACAGGCTTCCAGCGGCAAGGCAGTCTCGACAGTCGACGCCATGGCCATGATGGAAATCTAGGATAGCTTCAGGCAGTGCTATAGTACATGATGTTTGGCACAACCTGCTTCCATCCAGTTCATTAGGAAATGCAAATCATGATCATTGTACATACATGTTGATGTATGAATCATCTGCACTGATGTGAAGGAATTTGATTGTACGTAGATTGATGTGCAGGATTCAATCTTAGCGTTTCCTCTCACGATCTAATCATGTTTCCTACTCCCTTCTTTCTCATATAAAATATTTGTATGTTTTTTCTGTCCATAAAAAGGCAGAACCGATTATAACTGATTTCAGAATTGGTCGTGGATTACATGGAGGTGTCGGCTGGTGCTGCTTTTATAAATACGGCCGGCATGCACCATGATCATCTGAGACCAGACTTACAGGTTCATTTGTACACATCTTAACAATAGCTGAATCTGTTTGTATCCAAAAACCGTGAGGGGTAGAGCTGTAGTCTGCCCATGCATGTTGCCAAGTACAAGTTTTAAAAGAAATTACTCCTTTCCATATGGCCTGGGCAGCCCGACTGGTATTTTGGTCAACGCTTTTGTTAGCCTATACATACTCTAATATGGACCTCAAAGCTGCTACAAAGCAAATAAAAGTGTCGCTGTAGTTTATAATAATTTCGTAATGCTACAATGTAATAATCACCTTAAAAGCATTTGTATCTTATGCTTTGGTTGTCATAGTTCAGAGCTACCATTCAGATTAGTGATCTTTAGATATCAACTATATGTTTATATTTTCATGCGAGGACCTTAGAAGCATTTTTGTCTGATGATTTCGCTATCATATATATTTTTCTAAAAATTCTAGACCTCCAGTTCGGTTCATGATATGTGCATTTCCTTTGTTATTACTTTTGCAAACCAGTCAATCTTACAAAGAGGAACCATACATCTAAGAAATATGGAGGGAGGGTCACATGGAAAAAATATATAATTAGCTCGATGTTTCTGCAGGTAAATTGATAGAAAAAATTCGGATGCATACTTCAGGAGGATCACTCAGATGGCTCTACAGCACTCGGACAACCACATGTCACTCGTCGGACGATCAACCACTCGGACGTATAGGGCAAGAAGGCGTCGAGGGAGCTGCAACGGTCAAGGGATCTTAAGTCGTCCACTAAATAGAGTTTTAACTATCGTTACCTATAACTGCTGTAGTATAGGCACATTACACTAGTAACTGCCTCATTCAATGGCATTAATTGCCCCGGCGGCGTGGGAGACATGGGGCTGCAGCGCACTCTATATAAACCGCACCCCTGCCCATGCACTCTGTAATCCTATCTATTAAATCAAAGCAAACCTCAGGGCACGAGACGTAGGGCTTTTACCCCCACCGAGTGAGGGGCCTGAACTCGTTAAACACCGTGTGTTACACCTACGCCATAGCTAGACTCTGCCCCTTATTCGTACCCCTAGTACACATTGTCAGTATCATAACCCCGTCAGTTGGCGCCCACCTTGGGGCTAGGCGTCTAGCAAAACTTCACGGTGTAGGTGGATTTCTTCATCATCATCATGTCAGTCGGCGGCGAAATCCGCTTCAGGATGATCTCCTTCATCACCGATGATTCAGCATGGCTACGCGACACCCTGATGGGTCGTGTCCGTGTCAGTTTTTTCCCCGAAGAGGAAGGAATGATGCAGCACAGCTACGGTAGGTATTTCCCTCAGTGATGAGACCAAGGTTATCGAACCAGTAGGAGAACCACGCAATATTATGTAAACGGTACCTGCACACAAAGAACAAATACTTGCACCCCGACGCGTAAGAGGGGTTGTCAATCCCTCCAGGGTAAAAGATAGATAAATTTGTAGTAGATTGGATAAATAGAACTCGTGAAAACGCGAAATAAAATAAATAACAAAAAATTGCAGCAAGACATTTTTGGGTTTTTGGAATAATAGATCTGAAAATAAAAGAGGCGAATAATAGATCGGAAAGCAAAGATGATAAAGAATAGACCTGGGGACCGTAGATTTCACTAGTGGCTTCTCTCGAGAAAAATAGCATACGGTGGGTAAACAAATTACTGTTGGGCAATTGATAGAACTTCAAATAATTATGATGATATCCAGGCAATGATCATTATATAGGCATCACGTCCAAGATTAGTAGACTGACTCCTGCCTGCGTCTACTACTATTACTCCACACATCGACCACTATCCAGCATGCATCTAGTGTATTAAGTTCATGGAGAAATGGAGTAATGCAATAAGAACGATGACATGATATAGACAAGATCTATTCATGTAGGAATAGACCCCATCTTGTTATCCTTAATAGCAACGATACATACGTGTCATGTCCCCTTCTGTCACTGGGATTGAGCACCGTAAGATCGAACCCATCACAAAGCACCTCTTCCCATGGCAAGAAAAATCGATCTAGTCGGTCTAACTAAACCAAAGATTCGAAGAAAAAATACGAGGCTATAAGTAATCATGCATATAAGAGATCAAAACTCAAACAACTTTCATGGATAAAATAGATCTGATCATAAAATCAAAGTTCATCGGATCCAAACAAACACACCGCAAAAAGAGTTACATCAAATAGATCTCCAAGAGACCATTGTTTTGACAATCAAAAGAGAGAGAGGAAGCCATCTAACTACTGCCTACGGACCCGTAGGTCTATAGTGAAGTACTCACGCATCATCGGAGAGGCACCAATGAGGATGATGAACCCCTCCATGATGGTGTCTAGATTCGATCTGGTGGTTCTAGAACTTGCGGCGGCTGGAATTGTGTTTCGTCGAATCCCCTAGGGTTTTTGGATTTTCGGGGTATTTATAGAGCAAAGAGGCGGCGCGGGAGGCCACCGAGGTGGGCACAACCCACCAGGGCGCGCATGGGCCCCCAGGCGCGCCCAGGTGGGTAGTGCCCCCCTCGGGGCACCCCTCTGGTACTTGTTCGGTCCAAGTTGTTCCTTCTGGTCCAGAAAAATCTCCAAAAAGTTTCGCTGCGTTTGGACTCCGTTTGGTATTGATTTTCTGCGAAGTAAAAAACAAGCAAAAAACAGCAACTGGCACTGGGCACTATGTCAATAGGTTAGTCCCAAAAAATGATATAAAGTTGCTATAAAATGATTGTAAAACATCCAAGAATGATAATATAACAGCATGGAACAAGCAAAAATTATAGATACGTTGGAGACGTATCAGCATCCCCAAGCTTAATTCCTACTCGTCCTCGAGTAGGTAAATGATAAAAACACAATTTTTGATGTGGAATGCTGCCTAACATGTTCATCACATATTCTTTTCTTTTGTAGCATGGACATTTGGACTTTTATATGATTCAAAGCAATAGTCTAGTTTTGACATGAAGCATTTCAATACTCAAGCATATCAACAAGCAACCATGTCTTTCAAAATATCAACACTAAAGCAAGTTATCCCTAGCCCATCATGCTCAATCATTGATCCATTCATGAAACATACTCGCATATTAGCTATACCCAATGCTCAGGTACGATCATAGTGCCCCTTACTTGGTGCTTTATAAGAGAATATGGAGACTCAAATAAAAATAAAAATTGCATAAAGTAAATAGATACGCCCTTCGCAGAGGGAAGTAGGGATTTGTAGAGGTGCCAGAGCTCAAAGCGAAAAAATAGAGATAAAATATTTTGGGTGGCATGCTTTTCCTGTCAACGAAAACGATTGAGTAGTTCCCAATACTTTCCATGCTAGATATATCATAGGCGGTTCCCAAATAGAAAATAATGTTTATTCCTTTTTCTGCCATACTTTCACATTCCATCGCTAGCCGTATCCACGGGTGCTGTCCATACCAACACTTTCCAAGGAATTTATTATTTGACAACATAAAGTAAATTCATTTTTTATTTCGGGAATGGGCATCCCTAATACCTTTGCCGTACTCTCGTTCCATGACAAGTGAATAAACACTCATCTTTAAAATAACACATCTAGCATGGAAAAATATCAGCCACCCCCTACCATTTCATGAGCGGTACGAGCACACAAAAAGGAAAAATATTTTGAAAATTAGATATGGCACATACAAATTTGCTTAGAACGGCAAGAGAATACCGCATATAGGTAGGTATGGTGGACTCATATGGCAAAACTGGGTTTTAAGTATTTTGGATGCACAAGTAGTAATCCCACTTAGTGCAAGGGAAGGCTAGAAAAAATATTGAGAAGCATCCAACCAAGAAACGAAAAATCACATAAGAGAGCATTAAGCATAACTAACACCGAATAATGCACCACAAGTAGGATGTAATTTCATTGCATAACTATTGACTTTTGTGCTTGCATATGGAATCACAAACCTTAACACCAGTATTCCTACTAAAGCATAATTACTCACCAACATGACTCACATATTATATTATCATATCGCAAAACTATTACAAAGAATCAAGTTTATTTTGTCCAGTGATCTTCATGAAATTTTTTATTATATCCCTCTTGAATATCTATCACTTTGGGACTAGTTTCATATGTTGCTTTTGATAGCTCAAACAAGTCTAAGTGAAGAACATGAGCATAAAAATTTTCTTCTGTCAAAATAATATAAGTGAAGCATTAAAGAATTTCTTCAAAAAATTTACTAACTCTCAAATAAATCTAAGTGAAGCATGAGAGCATTTCTTCAAAAATACTAAAGCACACCGTGCTCAAAAACATATAAGTGAATCACTAAAGCAATTTCATAGCTCAAAAAAAATTTAAGTGAAGCATAAAGAGCCATTCTAAAAAATCATAGCATAATTTTGGCTCTCCCAAATAGGTGTGTCCAGAAAGGATAGATGACACAAACTAAAAATCAAGACAAGCAAAGACTCATATAACACAAGAAGCTCCAAGCAAAACTCATGATATGTGACGAATAAAAATATAGCTCCAAGTAAAATACCGATGGTCATCAGAAGAAAGAGGGGATGCCACTCGGGGTGCTTAGTTGCTTGTTTCTCTTTGGATAATAGCTTGGGGTGCCATGGGGCATCCCCAAGCTTAGGCTATTCTTACTCCTTATTCCTTCATCCATCGTGATCTCACCCAAAACTTGAAAACTTCAATCACACAAAACTCAACAAAACCTTCGTGAGCTCCATTAGTATAAGAAAACCAATCTTTGCTTTAAGTACTGTAGAAAACCCATTCGAATTTTGTTATTGCATCATACATACTGTATTCTTACTTTGCCATGGCTTATACCCCCCGATACAAACCATAAATTCATCAAAATAAGCACATAATGCAAAGAAAACAGAATCTGTCAAAAACAGAACAGTCTGTAAAGATGATAATTGTTCTCATAATTCTGTAACTCCAAAAATTCTGAAATTTAGGTACAATGTACGAAATTTGTATATAAATCTTGCGTAAAAAAATCAGAATTTTTTGTCGCTTCTATGATTTTAGAAAATTATTTTACTGGTCGCAAAAGTTTCTGTTTTTCAACAGGATCAAATCAACTATCACCCCACATGACCCCAAAGGCTTTGCTTGGCCCAAACACTAATTAAAACATAAAAACACAATCATAACAGAGGCATAATTGTGCAAGCACTCAAGAATAGAAATAAAAAGGCAAAAATAAATTTTATTCATTGGGTTGCCTCCCAACAAGCGCTATCGTTTTACGCCCCTAGCTAGGCATAAAGCATAGATTTAAGTATTGTCATCTTTATTTCTAGATCCATAGGATGCCCTCGTGATTGATTCATATGGTGGCTTTATTCTTGTTCTAGGTAAGTGTTCCATACCCTTCCTTAGTGGAAATTGAAATTTAATATTGCCCTCTTTCATATCAATCACGGCACCAATAGTACGTAAAAACGGTCTACCAAGTATAATTGGACAAGACGAATTGCAATCAATATCAAGAACAATAAAATCTATGGGCACATAATTCTTATTTGCAAGAATAAGAACATCATTAATTCTTTCCAAAGGATTTTTAATAGTAGAATCCGCCAAGTGCAAGTTTAAAGAACACTCTTCAACATTGGTAAGACCAAGCACATCACATAAAGATTTCGGGATTGTGGAAACACTAGCACCCAAGTCACATAAAGCAAAACACTCATAATTTTTAATCTTGACTTTGATAGTAGGTTCCCATTCATCATGTAATTTTCTAGGAATTGAAATCTCTAATTCCAATTTTTCTTCCAAAGCCTTCATCATAGCATCAACGATATGTTTAGTAAAATCTTTATTTTGTTCATAAGCATGGGGTGAATTTATCATGGATTGCAACAAAGAAATATAATCAATCAAAGATCAATTATCATAATTAAAGTCTTTGTAATCCAAAAGAGTGGGCACATCACTAGTTAAAGTTTTGACCTCTCCAAACCCACTTTTATCAAATTTTTCAACAAGATTTTCACCCTCCAAATTATCGGGACGCCTTCTAACTAAAGTTGACTCTTCTTCAGTCCCTTTACCATCAATTTTATTTTACTAAACAAAGAATCAATAGAAGAAACACCAATCACTTTAAGGACTTCATCATTTTTATGAAAGCAATCACTAGAAAAAGCTCTTTCTAAAAATTCTCTTTTAGCTCTAAGCATAGCGGTTCTTTTCTTACTTTCATCCATAGAAACATATAAAGCTTTAATTGATTCTTCAACCTTATGCACAAAAATTTTCAACTTTAGATTTTCTACATCATGAGAAATTCTATCAATGCTTCTAGACATATCATCAATCTTATTTAAGTTTTCTTCCATAGTATTGTTGAAAACCTTTTGAGTATTGATAAATTCTTCAATATTATTTTCAAGATCAGAGGTGTTGCTATTATTATTATAAGAAGGATTACCATAGGAATTACCATAATTATTAGAGGAATTTCCCGGAAAAGGCCTAGGATTAAAATTACCTCTATAAGCATTATTATTAAAATTGTTTCGCGAGACAAAATTCACATTTATGGAATCACTATTTTGCTCAATCAAAGTAGACAAAGGCACATCATTAAGATCAATAGGAGCATTTTTACTAGAAACCAACTTCATAAGAGTATCAACTTTTTCACTCAAAGAATTTATTTCTTCAACCGAATTGACTTTTTTACTAGTAGGAGCTCTTTCGGTATGCCATTGTGAATAATTTGCCATAATATTATCAAGTAATTTAGTAGCTTCACCCAAAGTAATTTCCATAAAAGTACCACCCGCGGCGGAATCTAAAAGATTTCTAGAAACAAAATTCAATCCCGCATAAAAAAATTGTACGATCATCCAAAGATTTAAACCATGTGTAGGACAATTTCTTAGCATCAATTTCATTCTTTCCCAAGATTGTGCAACATGTTCATGCTCAAGTTGCTAAAAATTCATGATTTGATTTCTAAGGGAAATAATTTTTGCGGGCGGAAAATACTTATTAATGAAAGCATCTTTGTATTTATCCCAAGAATCGATACTATTGCGAGGCAAAGAAGAAAACCAAATTTTTGCACGATCTCGCAAAGAAAACGGAAATAATATCAACTTCACAATATCATTGTACACATCTTTTTTATTTTGCATATCGCATAATTCTACGAATGTGTTAATATGGGACGCGGCATCCTCATTAGGAGTACCGGAAAATTAATCTTTCATAACAAGATTCAACAAAGCGGCATTGATATCACAAGACTCCGCACTAGTGGCAGGAGGAGCAATCAGAGTGCTAATAAAATCATTATTATTGGTATTGGAAAAATCACACAACTTGGTATTTTCTTGAGATATCGCAACTACGCAAACAAGAACGCAAACAAAAACAGATCTGAAGAGAAAACGGCGAACGAAAAAGAGGGTGAATAAAACGGCAAATTTTTGTGAAGTGGGGGAGATGAAAACGAGAGGCAAATGGCAAATAATGTAAATTGCAAGGAGATGAGATTTGTGATTAGGAACCTGATAGATGTTGATGATGTCTCCCCGGCAACGGCGCCAGAAATCCTTTCTTGATGGCTCGTGTTTGCGTCAATTTTTTCCCCGAAGAGGAAGGGATGATGCAGCACAGCTACGGTAGGTATTTCCCTCAGTGATGAGACCAAGGTTATCGAACCAGTAGGTGAACCACGCAACACTATATAAACGGTACCTGCACACAAAGAACAAATACTTACAACACGACGCGTAAGAGGGGTTGTCAATCCCTCCCGGGTAAATGATAGATAAATTTGTAGTAGATTGGATAAATAGATCTCGCGGAAACACGAAATAAAATAAATAACAAAAAATTGCAGCAAGGTATTTTTGGGTTTTTGGAATAATAGATCTGAAAAGAAAAGAGGCAAATAATAGATCGTAAAGCAAATATGATAAAGAATAGACCTGGGGGCCGTAGATTTCACTAGTGGCTTCTCTCGAGAAAAATAGCATACGGCGGGTAAACAAATTACTATTGGGCAATTGATAGAACTTCAAATAATTGTGACGATATCTAGGCAATGATCATTATATAGGCATCACGTCCAAGATTAGTAGACTGACTCCTGCCTGCATCTACTACTATTACTCCACACATCGACCTCTATCCAGCATGCATCTAGTGTATTAAGTGCATGGAGAAATGGAGTAATGCAATAAGAACGATGACATGATGTAGACAAGATCTATTCATGTAGGAATAGACCCCATCTTGTTATCCTTAATAGCAACGATACATACGTGTCATGTCCCCTTCTGTCACTGGGATTGAGCACCGTAAGATCAAACCCATCACAAAGCACATCTTCCCATGGCAAGAAAAATCGATCTAGTCGACCTAAGTAAACCAAAGATTCGAAGAAGAAATACGAGCCTATAAGCAATCATGCATATAAGAGATCAAAACTTAAACAACTTTCATGGATAAAATAGATCTGATCATAAACTCAAGGATCCCAACAAACACACCGCCAAAAGAGTTACATCAAATAGATCTCCAAGAGACCATTGTATTGAGAATCAAAAGAGAGAGAGGAAGCCATCTAGCTACTGCCTATGGACCCGTAGATCTACGATGAACTACTCATGCATCATCGGAGTGGCACCAATGATGATGATGAACCCCTCCGTGATGGTGTCTAGATTGGATCTGGTGGTTCTGGAACTTACAGACTGGAATTGTGTTTCGTCGACTCCCCTAGGGTTTTTGGATTTTCGGGTTATTTATAGAGCAAAGAGGCGGTGTAGGAGGCCACTGAGGTGGGCACAACCCACCTGGCCGCGCCTGGGGGCCCAGGCGTGCCCAGGTGGGTTGTGCCCCCCTCGGGGCACCCCTCTGGTACTTCTTTGGCCCATCTTGTGTCTTCTGGTCCAGAAAAATTCTCCAAAAAGTTTTGCTGCGTTTGGAATCCGTTTGGTATTGATTTTCTGCGAAGTAAAAAACAAGCAAAAAACACCCGTGGAACAAGCAAAAAATGATATAAAGTTGCTATAAAATGATTGTAAAACATCCAAGAATGATAATATAACAGCATGGAACAAGCAAAAATTATAGATACGTTGGAGATGTATCACGCCCCGCTGGACGTGGAGGCGTTGCCCGCCCGTGGCGCGACGCACTTCCGAGCTTCTTCCTATGGAGTCCTTCTCCGACAGCCCTCGGCTCCGTACCGAGTGGTTGCCCATCCCACCGTTGTACGTCGTCGCAAGCGCTCTGGGCGTTCGCGGTTGCAGTGTTGGATCAAGCACATTGTCGCCACTCAGGCAGCAGCGGAACATGTGGCCGCTATCGAGTTTGAGGAGCCCGCCCTCAACCTCTTGAACGAATCACTCGGCGATTCCTTGGAGGAATCTGAGTCCGAGAGCATCGAGTCGACCGCCGAGATCCTTATGGCGGATAACTCCAAGCACCGCGTACCCCCGGGCTACCCAGAGCCCAAAGACGATCACACGGGTGCATCCCACGTCAACACCAACGGCGGTTTCCCGGGGCACGAGCCGTACGTGCCTCAAGCTCTCACTCGAGAGTAGCGGGACGAGCTCCGCCACCAGAACGATTAGCTCCTGAACACTCCCATCACCGGAACAACTCCCGAGGCGCTGGCCATGGAGTTGACTCGCCTGGCTACTTTGGCCGAGCGCGATTGCCTTGAACGGCTTTGGAGGGAACTCTATGAACGCGAGCGCCATCAACCCAGCTCCAGTCGGCACAAGCGTCGGCTCTATTCGAGTGACCAACCTCGTAAGTATCAAGTTCTTAGTACTCCATTGCAAAATCTAGTAGCCGCTACTCGGATCATGGATTCCATTCAACCCTCCGGCTCTTCGACCGGAGAAGGAATTCGTCAGATCAAAGCGCTTCTTAAAACGTCACTATCGCAGAATGCGGCGGTGTCCCAGTCCAGAGACCGGATCCATAGCGCATCCATGCATGCGGAGACCATCCAGTCGGCTCATAGCCCACTCGGCTCGGGTAGGCACTGAGCTACTTCCTCCTCCAGAGACCGTCACGAAGACCGGAGACGTGATCGAGTCGCGTCGCCCTGGCGTAACGACGACTACGATCGTGCACTGATGCCTCCAGCCCAGGACGTCGCGTACGGGCACCAGCCCTACGGCAACAGACGGGCGCTCGGCGGTGACCGCAGGCCGAGTCCTACTCGTCTGTCGAGGGACGCTTGAGACCCGTTGTTCAACGCGAGATCCGTTCTCACCCAGAACTTGGTCGACAGAGGTCGGGCCTTGCGGGAGGGCCAGGAGCACGACGTGCCGAGTGGTTCTGTACCATCGGGCCCCGAATGCTTCAGCCATTATATACGAGCGGCTGAGATTCCCAACAACTTCAGGTTGGCCACGGGGATCAGCAAGTTCACTGGTGAATCCAAGCCTGAAATTTGGCTGGAAGATTACCGAGTGGCAGTCCAGATCGGCGGCGACAACGACAACATGGCCATGAAGCATTTGCCGCTAATGCTAGAAGTCTCTGCTCGGGCTTGGCTGACACAGCTCCCGCCGAGTAGTTTCTTTTGCTGGGAGGACCTGGCGAAAGTATTCGTCAAGACCTTTGAAGGCACGTACAAGAGAGCAGGAGGTTTGACCGAGTTACAACACTGTGTGCAAAAGCAGAATGAAACTCTCCGAGAGTATATCCAGCGGTGGACCACTATACACAACACGATGGAGAATGTCACCGAACACCAGGCAATCTGCGCCTTCAAGGCTGGAGTCAGGCACCGGGAGCTGAACATGAAGTTCAGCCAAACTGAGACCCCGACTCTCAGTCGGGCTATGGAGATAGCCAACCGGTACACCAATGGTGAAGAGGAAGACCGACTGTGAAGTGGCAAGATCCGAGCTGGTGACGCACACCAGTCGGAGAACAAGGGCAAAAAGCACAAGCGGAAAGCAGATGCTGGAGGGAATGCTGAGGTCGTGGCTCTGGCCGGCCAAGGCAAAAAGAACCCCCAAAATCAGAAGAAGGATTGGAAAGGAAAGAAGCAAGTCACCATGAAGAGCGACATCCTCGACCAGCCTTGCCAGATTCACATGAAGAAAGATGAGGAGGGTAACTTGATCTTGCCCAAGCATACCACTCGGGTGTGTCGACTCCTGAAGCAAGAGATGCGGCAAGATTCTTCTGGAGAAAGAGATGATGACAACGAAGACGGAGGCAAAGGTACTTCCGGGTACCCCAATGTTAAGAACGTCCTCATGATTTTTGCTGATGTTGAAAGCAAGAGCCACCTTAAGGTGATCAACCAAGAGGTTAACCTGGTAGTTCCGACTGTCACCAAATATCTCGACAGGGCCAAGACACCGGTAACGTTTGACCAATCAGACCATCCGGCTCACATAGAGACCCCCAGTCATGGGAGGAGTACGATTGCGCAAAGTCCTGATGGACGGCGGCAGCGGGCTTAACATCATCTATGCCGACACCCTAGAGGCAATGGGCATCCCGATGACCCGACTCAGCAAGAGCAATATGCAGTTCCACGGGGTCATCCCCGGGAAGAAGGCCAAGTCACTCGGTCAGATCACTCTCGACGTCGTATTCAGCGAAGAGAAAACTTTCGAAAGGAACGGCTGACTTTCGAAGTGGTAGACTTCAAGAGTGCTTACCATGCCATCCTGGGTAGGCCTACCTACGCGCGTTTCATGCCCTGTCCATGTTACATGTATCTTAAACTCAAGATGCCAGGGCCTAAAGGCGTGATCACTATCATGGGCAATCGGAAGTTGGCCGAAGAGTGCCTCCAGAAGGGCTCCCAGATCGCTGATGAGCAGATGGCGATGGGCGAGTTAGATGAGTACAAGAAGGCCGCAGACCCAAGTGAACTTTTGAAGTCCAAGAAGCCAACTGTGGAATCCGCTTTCCAGTCGGCAGAAGAGACGAAGCCGGTGCACATCCATCCTGAGGGCCTGAATGCTGCCCCGACCAACATCTCGACCATCCTGGACAATAAATAGGAAGCCGCGCTCGTCCAGTTCCTCCGTGAGAACTGGGACATCTTCGCATGGAATCCTTCTGACATGCCGGGTGTTCCCAGGGAACTGGCCGAGCATAGACTCCGTGTCGACTCGGCGTCGAAACCTGTCAAAGAGTATCTTCGGTGATCTTCAACCGAGAAGAGCAAGGCGATTGGCGAGGAGATAGCACGGCTCTTAGCCGCCGAATTCATCCGAGAGGTTTACCACTCCGAGTGGCTCGCCAACGTCGTCATGGTGAAAAAGAAAGATAAGTCTCTTCGAATGTGTGTAGATTTTAGGCACATCAATCGGGCCTGCCTCAAAGGTCATTTTCCTCTCCGTCACATAGATCAGATAGTAGATTCTACTGCTGGATGTGAGCGGTTATCATTTCTGGATGCGTACTCCGGGTACCATCAGATCCGATTGTATGGCCCTGATGAAATAAAAACAGCATTCATCACCCCATTCGGGTGTTTCTGCTATATCACGATGCCATTCGGGTTGAAAAATGCTGGGGCCACATGCCAGCGTATGATCCAAAAGTGCTTACAGAAGTAAATCAGTCGGAACGTAGAAGCTTATGTGGATGACATTGTGGTTAAGTCCAAGAAAGGTTCCGACCTCCTGACTGACCTCGCTGAGACCTTCGCAAATTTTGCAAGCTTTCGGCATCAAACTCAACCCATCCAAGTGTACATTCGGCGTACCCGCAGGCAAGTTACTCGGTTTCCTCATTTTCGAATGAGGGATCGATGCCAATCCTAAGAAGATAGGGGCAATCATCTGAATGAAGCAACCAGAACGTCTACACGGCGTGCAACGCCTCACAGGCTGCCTCGCGGCCCTGAGTAGATTCATCTCCAGACTCGGTGAAAAAGCCATGCCGCTTTACCGACTGATGAAGAAGTCCGACAGGTTCGAATGGACTTCCAAAGCGCAGGCCGCGTTCCAGGAACTTAAAGCCCTGCTTTCCACCCAGCCAGTGCTAACTGCTCCGAGCAGCAAGGAGCCTTTGCTCTTATACATCGCGTCCACGAGCCAAGTTGTTAGCACGGTCCTCACTGTGTAACGGGAAGAACAAGGCAAAGCCTTCAAGCTCCAACGACCGGGCTACTACATCTCTGAAGTCCTCACACCTTCCAAGCAAAGGTATCTGCATTATCAGAAGCTAGTATATGGAATTTATCTAACTACAAAGAAGGTGGCACATTATTTTCAAGAACACTCGGTCACGGTGATAAGCGATGCTCCTCTATCTGAAATCATGAAAAATAGAGATGCCACTGGCCGAGTGGCCAAGTGGGCCATTGAGCTCCTCCCATTGGACATCAGGTTTGAAGCCAAGAAGGCCAGCAAATCACAGGCTCTGGTAGATTTCTTAGCCGAATGGATTGAGCAAGAACAGCCTGTCCGGAGTGTTCCCGAACACTGGACGATGTTCTTCGACGGCTCCAAGATGCTCCACGGCTCCGGGGCCAGAGTGGTCTTGGTGTCTCCTAAAGGTGATCGACTCAGTTACTTTCTTTAGATTCACTTCGACTCCTCCAACAACGAAGCTGAATACGAAGCTCTCCTGTATGGGCTGCGAATGGCAATCTCTCTGGGGATTCGCCGACTGATGATCTATGGTGACTCGGACCTAGTGGTGAATCAAGTCATGAAGGAATGGGAAATCCGTAGTCCGGCAATGACTGGCTACTGCAATGCCATCAGAAAGTTAGAGAAACACTTTGAAGGGCTCGAGCTTCACCATGTGCCGCGTCTCAAGAACCAAGCAGCCGATGACCTAGCCAAGATGGGTTCCACTCGGAAACCAGTACCCAAGAATATGTTCCTGGAACATCTGCACTCGCCCACTATCTAGGAAGATCCTTTTTTGGAAGAGCCCCCGTAGCCAGCCGGACCTTCCAATCCGACTAAAGTAGACATTCCCACAGTAATCGGTCTGGTCCAAGAGATATTGGTCATCACTCCCGAGTGGACCGAACCATATCTAGCATACTTGCTCCGGCAAGAGCTCCCAGAGGATGAAGATGAAGCCCGCCAGATCATCCCTCGATCCAAAGCCTTCACAGTCATGGGAGATCAACTGTACAAGAAAAGTACGACTGGAGTCACTCAACGGTGCATATCCCCAGAAGAAGGGCAACAAATACTGCAAGAGATTCACTCGGGAACATGCGGGCATCATGCGTGATCTCGGACCTTGGTCGCCAAACCGTTGAGAGCCGGATTCTATTGGCCCCGCGCCAATGAGTCTACCCGAGACATAGTGGATCACTACGTCGGGTGCCAGTTCTATGCGAACCAGTCGCACAAGCCAGCATCCGCCCTGAAGACTATCCCCCTCACTTGGCCATTTGCTGTCTGGGGACTTGACATGGTCGGCCCTCTCCGGACCGGGACGAGTGGCTTCACGCACCTGTTGGTGGCAGTGGACAAGTTCACCAAGTGGATCGAGGCCAAGCCCATAAAAAGTTGGACTCGGCCACCGCGATTCAGTTCATCGGGGAGATCATCTTCAGATTCGGGGTCCCACACTGCATCATCACCGACAACGGGTCTAACTTCGACTCAGACGAGTTCCGTGAGTTCTGCTACACCTAGGGCACTCGGGTTGACTACGCCTCCGTGGCGCACCCGCAGTCGAATGGTCAAGCCGAGAGAGAAAATGGGCTCATACTTCAGGGATTGAAACCTCGCCTCATACGTGATCTGACTCATGCAGCAGGCGCATGGGTGACTGAACTACCGTCAGTTCTCTGGGGCCTGCGAACAACCCAGAATCGATCCACGAACCGCACTCCATTCTTCATGGTGTACGGATCAGAGGCGGTCTTGCCGAGTGATGTACTCCACAATTCTCCCCGAGTGGATCTTTACTCAGAAGCCGAAGCTGAGGAAGCAAGACAGGATGGCTTGGACCTTTTGGAGGAAGAGCGTAAGCTGGCGCTCATAAGATCAACATTATACCAACAAGACTTACGCTGCTATCATGATAGACATGTCAGAGGACGTGCCTTCCAGGAAGGAGACCTGGTCCTCCGAGTGGATCAACAGAAACCTCACAAGCTAGCACCCCCCCTGGGAGGGACCATTTGCCATCTCCAAGGTCTTGCACAATGGAGCATACAGACCGTATAACTTCACCAGAGGAATAGAAGAGCCCAGAGCTTGGAATGCGGATCTACTTCGCAAGTTTTATACTTAGAATAAAATTTCTCCCTTGTAATAGTTAGTACGAATGAACTTAATTAGATGAATAAAAGTCTCACTTTTTCCATATATCGTCTAGTTCGACCTACGGTCGCATCTCACTCAGGTGATTAATCGCATTCGGAAACTAACACACCCCCAGTGGGTGTAAAGGTGAGAGAACTTAGCCGCGAATCAGATTTCGCCTAAGTTAAAAAACAATCCGAGTGAGGATCCGCTCCACACTCGGGGGCTTAGCCGTGAACCAAATTTCGCCTAAGTTCAAAAACAATCCCAGTGAGGATCCGCTCCACACTCGGGGGCTTAGCTGCGAACCAGCTTTCGCCTAAGTTCAAAAACAATCTGAGTGAGGATCCTCTCCACACTCGGGAGCTTAGCTGTAAACCAGATTTTGCCTAAGTTAAAAAACAATCTGAGTGAGGATCCGCTCCACACTCGGGGGCTTAGCTGTGAAACCAGCTTTTGCCTAAGTTCAAAAACAATCCGAGTGAGGATCCGCTCCACACTCGGGGGCTTAGCCATGAACCAGATTTCGCCTAAGTTCAAAAACAATCTGAGTGAGGATCCACTCCGCACTCGGGGCTTAGCTGCGAACCAGCTTTTGCCTAAGTTCAAAAACAATCTGAGTGAGGATCCGCTCCACACGCGGGGGCTTAGCCGCGAACCAGCTTTCGCCTAAGTTAAAAAACAATCTGAGTGAGGATCCACTCCACACTCGGAGGCTTAGCCTCGAACCAGCTTTCGCCCAAAGTCAAACAAAACACGAAGCAAATAGAAGCGCAAAGGGTTTCAAATTAAAGTTCTGATTCGTCTGAATGTCTCCAAGGCAAAACAAGCCCAAACGCTTGGCAAAGTATATCATTACATCAACCACCCAGCATTTCGGGTCAAATCCAACCAAGTGTTTTTAAGGTTCAGGCGAAGGACTGGCTGGATCGACGAAGGTCTCCAAATCGATCCCATCGGCGATGCGAGTGGCGGCTTTAGTGATTGTCTCCATAAAATCTTCAAACTTGAGGTTCTTCTTGTTCACCACTCAGAGGTTCTTCAGCTTCTCTTCATCCACGTTCTTGCAATGAACGTGAACGAGTGACAACGCCACATCAGCACCACTCCGGGCGGCGAATTTCTTCCAAGCCTTCACCCGAGCGGGAACATCGTTCAGCCACGTCAGGATCGACTCTAGGTCCTTCTGAGTCCCTTCACCCAGCTGCAACTCCTCGTCAATCCAACCCGCCGTGCCTTTCCCCTGAGTGATGAAGCCCAATGCGTTCTCCAAGCGGTCTTGAAGCCGAAGGATGGCAAAGGCAGCGTTGTCAGCGACAAGCGACCTAGCAGGGTCCAGATCCCTCTCTATCCTCTGCAGCTCCAATTCCTTGTTATAGCAATGTTCAAGGAAAACCTGGCAATATGCAGATTTCACTCAGCCAACAAAAAACTTACCAACGGGCTTCTCACTAAACTCTTCACAGACGTCTTCAATGTGCTTCTCCAAGGCATCCTTCTTGTCAGTCAGTTGCATGACCTTCTCGTCCAGCTTGGCCTTCTCCTGAGCGAAAGCCTTGGCAGCAGCCTTAAGGTTCTTGATTTCCTCCTCCAACTTGCCGACTGAAGCCAGCTTCTCGTCGGCGAGTTTGGCCTTGGTCTTTGCTTCCTTCTGGGCCAGCGCCAGGTCCTTGTCCTTGTTATCCAGCGCCTGCTTCATGGTTTCGAAAGAAATAGAAGTCCTAAGCCTCATTAGGAGTTGGGCATTCTCGCTACGAACATCTGTCGGAGCAAAATGATTCGGATCAAGAGGGAAGAACAACATTTAGCTATCAGTCGGAGGAAATGGCTTACCCCCCATGGCCTTCTTCTCCTGCTCCAGTCGGGCACTCTTGAGCTTCTCAGCCTCCAAGTCGAGTCGATGGGCTGTCACCTCCTTCTCCATCATGGCATAGTGGGATCCCATCTTGCAACATGCAAAAAAAGGTCAGTCGGAAGATCCTGAAAGGAAACCAAAAGCAATAACTGACAAACACCTGAGCAGACACCACTGGAAGGAACAACCTTGATCAATATCAGATCTTGAAGTACCCTCTAACTACCGAGTGGACTCCTCACTTGGTCGTACTCCCCCAGGAGGAACAAGCTCGACCAATACCAGATCTTGAAGTACCCTCTATTCTATTCTCATTCGGCTGACTCCTGAGTCGGCGACGAAGAAGATAGAGGACAACAACACAAGATGACCTACTCCACTCAGCTGACCCCTGAGTCGGCGCTGAAGAAGATAGAGGACAACAATACAAGATGGCCTACTTCACTCGGCTGACTCCCAAGTCGGTTACGAAGGAAATCCTACTTACTATCTCACCAGAGCACGAGTGACGTAAGGTGCCCCGAATGCCTAATGACAAGTTCTAAAGGCTACCGCCGATCGCCAGCGATCAACGGCAGCCTCGGGGACTACACCCAGTGGGTGCCCTCAGCGTGCCCCCACTGGAAAGTGACTCGTCGATGAGCTAAAAAAAACTCTAAGACTACCGCCGACTGATCCAGTCAACGGTAGCCTCAGGGACTACACCCAGTGGGTGCACTCAGCGTGCCCCCACTGGATCATGTCCACTTCGACTACACTCTGGCTAGACTCCGAGTGGACATAAAAAGTTTCTACATTCGAAGACTCCTGCCGACTAACTCCAATCGATAGTAGCCTCGGGGACTACACCCAGTGGGTGCACTCAGCATGCCCCCATTGGATAATGCACACCAAGTGGGTGTGCCCTGCGCAAACCCACTGGCAGAAAGCTTACTACAAGAAAAGAAGAAATTTCGACTGGAAATCATACTCACAATGGTACTTACTGGAACATTGGTCTCCAGCGCGGCGCTGGCGTCATAGGTGTCCTTCAGTCGGCTACACATCAAGCCCACCTGGATCAGCGCTTCCTTACTCGCCCACACCTGATCATCTGGGACATGGTACAGGGGGAAAGAAGTAGCCGGAGTCGACGGAAGTGCAGGATTTGGCCTCGGGGCTGGGATCATCGCCATTCCACTCGGAGGAGCTTGGGTACATGATACGTCTCAAACGTATCTATAATTTTTGATTGTTTCATGCTATTATGTTATCTATTTTGGATGTTTTATATGCATTAATATGCTATTTTATATTATTTTTGGGACTAACCTATTAACCTAGAGCCCAGTGCCAGTTTCTGTTTTTGCCTTGTTTTTGAGTTTTACAGAAAAGGAATATCAAACAGAGTTCAAACGGAATAAAACTTCCGCGATGATTTTTCTTGGACCAGAGGACACCGAGAAGTCTTGGGGAGAGGGCCAGAAGAGTCCCGAGCGAACCACAAGCCCTCGGGGCATGCCCTAGGGGGGGCGCCCCTGGCTTGTGGGCCCCTCGGGAGTCCACCGACCTCAATCTCAGCTCTATAAATCCTAAAATATTCCCAAACCACCAGAGGCGTCCACCAAAATATTTTTCCGCTGTCGCAAGCCTCTGTTCCCATGAGATCCCATCTTGGGGCCTGTTCCGGCACCATGCCGGAGGGGGATTCGATCACGGAGGGCTTCTACGTCAACCCTTTTACCCTTCCGATGAAGCGTGAGTAGTTTACCACAGACCTACGGGTCCATAGCTAGTAGCTAGATGGCTTCTTCTCTCTCTTTGATCTTCAATACAATGTTCTCCTTGATGTTCTTGGAGTTCTATCCGATGTAATATTCTTTTGCGGTGTGTTTGTCGAGATCCGATGAATTATGGATTTATGATCAGATTATCTATGAATATTATTTGAGTCTCTTCTGAATTCTTATATGCATGATTTGATATCTTTGTATTTCTCTTCGAATTATCGGTTTGGTTTGGCCAACTAGATTGGTTCTTCTTGCAATGGGAGAGGTGCTTAGAATTTGGTTCAATCTTGAGGTGTCCTCACCCAATAACAAAGTAGGGCTAGCGAGGCACATATTGTATTGTTGCCATCAAGGATAAAAAGATGGGGTTTTCATCATATTGCTTGAGTTTATCCCTCTACATCATGTCATCTTACTTAAGGCGTTACTCCATTCTTATGAACTTAATATTCTAGATGCATGCTGGATAGCGGTCGATGTGTGGAGTAATAGTAGTAGATGCAGGGAGGAGTCGGTCTACTTGACACGGACGTGATGCCTATATTCATAATCATTGCCGTAGATATCGTCATAACTTTGTGCTTTTTTATCAATTGCTCGACAGTAATTTGTTCACCCACCGTATGTTTTCTTTCAAGAGAGAAGCCGCTAGTCAAACCTATGGCCCCCGAGTCTATTTTCCATCATATATTTTCAGATCTATAAACCAAAAAACCCAAAAATACCTTGCTGCAATTTATTTAATTTTATTTTGTTTTATGTTTTAGTAATCTTTTATATCCATCTCTAGCAGATCTCATCCTTGCAAGTGACCGTGAAGGGATTGACAACCCCTTTATCACGTTGGGTGCAAGTGTTTGATTATTTGTGTAGGTGCATATATAGATTGGAGACTTGCTTGTACCTCCTACTGGATTTATACCTTGGTTCTCAAACTGAGGGAAATACTTATATCTACTTTGCTGCATCACCCTTTCCTCTTCAAGGGAAAAACCAACGCAAGCTCAAGAAGTAGCAGGAAGAATTTCTGACGCCGTTGCCGGGGAGGTTCTACATCAAGCCTACCAAGTACCCATCATAAACTCTCATCTCTTGCATTATATTATTTGCCATTTGCCTCTTGTTTTCCCCTCCCCCACTTCTAAAATGTTTTCAGAAAAACTCAAAAATATTTGCCTTTTTATTTGCCTTCTTTCCGTTTGTCTCTATGTCTTACTTGGTTTGTTTGCTTGTTCGCTTGGAATAATGGTGTATTTATTGAGAATCAGAAAGCAAAAAGTTTATGGATCCTCATCCACTTGCTAATCTTTTTAATAGATCCAATTATGATGAACTAATTTCTAGTGAGTTGAGTGCACTAGATTACCTTTATGAAGTTTTGCTTGAATTTCGTGAATCTGAAAATTGTGATGAAGTGCTAAAGGAGGAATTTTATGAAGTGATTCACGATAGCTCCTTGAATGAAAAGCATGATTTCAATGATGTTATTATAAATTCTATTAATGTCAATTGTGCTAATAATATGCAAAACCCTAAGCTTGGGGATGCTAGTTTTGCTATGTCCACTACTTATTGCACTGATCATGATTGGGGTGATTCTTCTTATGATGTTGAAAATTTATTTAAGCCTCATGATGAATATGTTTGTGATAATATTGAAAGTTGATTTGGAAGAGTGTCAACTCTAGGTAATAATGATCCCACTAATTTGGAGTATGATCAATCTTATGAAATTTTTGATAAAAGTGGGCTTGGAGAGGTCATGACTTTATTTGATGATCCCACTATTTTGGAAGAGTGTCAACTTTGCATGCATGTGGATCATGTAGAAAATATCTTATGTGATATCTATATTGTTGAATTTGAACATGATCCTACATGTAATTATTATGAGAGAGGAAAATATGGTTATAGAAATTTTCATGTTACTAAATTACCTCTCGTTATATTGAGATTGCTATTGTTTCTTACTTCTTCCTTGCATATGCTAGTTTTTGCTTGTCTTGATAATTTGTTTGCTTATAAAATACCTATGCATAGGAAGTGTGTTAGACTTAAACTTGTTTTTCACATGCCGCATGATGCTCTCTTCGTGTTTCAATTGCTATCTTTCATGTGAGCATCATTAAAATTATCAACGACTGGCTAAAAGGCTTTAAAGAAAAGCGCTTGTTGGGAGACAACCCAATTTTTTTATTTTCTGTTTTTATGAGAATACACATTATTACCTCTGTAGTAATTGTGTTTTGGTGTTTTTAATTTGTGTTTGAGCAAGTAAAGCCTTTGGGCTACTTTGGTATATCGTTGATTTGATCTTGCTGAAAAACAGAAACTTTTACGCTCATTGCCAGAATTTTATAAAATCACAGAAATGTGATTTTGATCTGAATTTTTTACACAAGATTTATATTCAAATTTCCAAGGTTTTCCTAATTTTTCATGAGTTTTCGAGTTACAGAAGTATACGAAGGTTACAGATTACTACAGACTGTTATGTTTTTGACAGATTCTGTTTTCTATGTGTTGTTTGCTTATTTTGATGAATCTATGGGTAGTATCGGGGGGTATGAACCATGGAGAAGTTGGAACACAGTAGATATTACACCAATATAAATAAAGAATGAGTTCACAACAGTACCAAAAAGTGGTGATTTATTTTCTTATACTAACGGATCTCATGAGTTTTCTGTTGAGTTTTGTGTTTTCAAGTTTTCAAGTTTTTGGTAAAGATTTGATTGTTTGATACGTCTTTATTTTCTTATACGTCTTTTATATCCATCTCTATCAGATCTCATCCTTGCAAGTGACCGTGAAGGGATTGACAACCCCTTTATCGCGTTGGGTGCAAGTGTTTGATTGTTTGTGCAGGTGCATAGATTGGAGACTTGCTTGTACCTCCTACTGGATTGATACCTTGGTTCTCAAACTGAGGGAAATACTTATCTCTACTTTGTTGCATCACCCTTTCCTCTTCGTGGAAAAAACCAACGCAAGCTCAAGAAGTAGTAGTAGAACCTGCAGGGGGCACCACTGCCGACGAGGATGCCGAACCACCTTGAGCCAGAGGGCTCAGCCTCGCGGTTCTGGCAGCAACCTTTTCCGGAGAAACATGGGCCGTCTGGCGGGGAGAGGCGTCCTTCATTGGCGTGTCAGCACTCGATGCTCTCTCCCTAACGGCGTCTGGATTCGGTGGGTCGACACCCACTTCATCATCTAGCTGGATAATCTTAGGCGGGGCTGCATAAATCAGAGAAATCATCAAAGTTCAGTCGGAAAAGACATAACAATGTGGGTCGATCGATACAACATACCTTTGGAGGTAGCGGCGTCTGCCGCATCGGCATCACTCGGGCCAGGCTTGCGGGTGTGCGGGCCTGCTGAGGTCGTAGAGGTGTCGTTGCTGCAGGAACAAAACAACACTCGGTCAGCGACCGAACAAATCCAGAAATGGACAAAGAATCGGTGAGAAAGCTTACTTGGAGGCCACAGGCACCGCTACTCGGATCCGCGGCACGGAAGCCTTCCGAGGCTTGGAGGAGATCTGCTCGGGCAACTTGGGTCATTTCTCCGCCAAGCTCTCAGCCTCGGCGCGGGCGCGCTTTGAACTCCGACTTGCCCGACCGGATGCAGTCGGCTGCGAAACTTCTCCTGCCTTGCCCTTCGGGTCATGCAGCGCCTTGGAGCGAGGTTCTTTGGGGCCCTCATAGGACGGAGAGGACTCTGCCTCTTCCCCCTCCTCTGAACTCTCTTCTTCTTCATCATCGTCGTCGTCACTCTCATCATCATCGGATCTCTCCGAGTACTGCTGCTCGGTGTCACTCGTCACATCCTGAGGCGAGTGGTCCACCATGGGGATCCTGGAGATCAGGTTCTGGAAGTCCTGAGAAGCAAACGCATGCAAATGTGAGGATCAACTGTACAGAAGACAACCTACAACTTAACCGAATGAGTCAAAGGCAAATACCTCGATGGGCGGCAGGTACTTGTGAAAGGCTAGCCCTAGCCGAGTCCCCCGCGGGCTATCACAGGCACAAGTGATGGCCTTGATCTTGGCGCCCACCTCCTTCTCGGTGAGATCTTCTGGATGCACCCGAGTGGAGTCACCCGGCCCCTCGTACAGCCACATGGGGTGGACCCTAGCCTGCAGCGGCTGGATGCGCCGACTGAAGAAGGTCTCCAGCAAGTCCATGCCGTTCACCCCACCGTTCACAATGCCTATTAACGCGCTGGACAGGATGTTGACACCCACCTTCTCCTCCTTCTCTACGGTGAGGGTCGGCGGAGCCCATACCCTCTCGGTCGAGTACGGCGGAAGGCCCGCTGCCTGTCGGCGCTGGGGACATCTTTGCTGTAGAACCAAGTTCCCTGCCACCCCTTAACGGAGTCGGGAAAGCTCATCTTGGGAAATGATCTCCCCCCACAGACATGGATGCCCAGACCCCCACACAGCTGGGTGACGTGGGTTTTCTCACCAGTCAGCGAGTTCTCTTCTTCACCGACATCAACCGACAGGTGAAGATGTGTTTGAAGAGACCCCAGTGGGGATAGCAACCCAAGAAGTTCTCACAGAGGGAAATGAAAGCCGAGAGATAAATGATGGCATTGGGGGGAAGATGGTGGAGTTGAGCGCCGAAGAAATCAAGGAATGCTTGAAAGAAAGGGTGCGGAGGCATCGAGAAACCTCGCTCGACATGGGTGACGAGTAGGACGCGCTCGTCTGCCTCAGGCGCCGGCTTGATCTCTCCCACGTGTGGGCAACACCACCTGTCATGTGGGATCAGTCCCTCCTCCGCCAAATCCTCCAGTCACCGAGCGGAAACATGCGATGGGAGCCATTCCCCCAACGCGCCGCCGGCCTCCACAGTGCCCGAACCGGAGGAGGTGGCCTTCCCGGCCTTCTTCGCCCTCTCTGCCTTCGCTGTGGAACCTCTCGCCATCGCCGTGCACTCGGGTGGAGAGAAGAAGCGGAGGAGTCGAAAGGAAAGAAAGGCGATCTGAGGCCAGGAGCTCTGCCACCGAATATTTTATATCAATAGACAAAATCTCGAGACAAATCTCTCACCCCCAATCCCCGGATCGATGGCCCGCGCAGCAGTGCTTTGCGCAGGACAGCCGCGGCACATGGCGGAGATCATGCGCGCAAATCGAGGAGCCACGCCCCCACTTTCCCATCAACGCACAACGTTACCGCTTCAGCGCACGAACACGCGAATTCAAATCCCGGGATTTCCAGGACAGATCAATCCGATTGATTACCAACGATTCCTTTCCCAAAGGATGCACGTCAGCCCGACTGACCACCCTCCACGGGGACCCGTGCACTCCGCCACGTTAAACACCCGGTTGAAGTCTTCTTCAGGATTGTTGTGGGACAAGCTTGACGCCCCTCTGCGGGTTCACTTGGCCCTCTCGGTAGGCTCCAAGGCGCATGACTCATAAACCTGGACTCGTAGCAAGCCTGCGCTGACGTTCCCCTGGAATATGGAGTGGCATCTCTCCGGAAGAGTCAGACCATGCACCGTCGTCGCCACTCGGGTTATAATGGCATGCCCACACTCGGGCCTCTAGTCTATCTCTTCCGAGAGACAAAACTAATGCCACCAAGTTTTTCTCGATGATCAACAACACCTGGTCGCCCAGGTAAACCTAAAAGTCCAGAATCCGATGCGTTTTCATCCAAGGAACAATGAATCACGACTCAGGAACATATTCCGAGTGTCCCTGCAGCACTCGAACTCAACCGAAGGATAAATTCGTCAGTTCTGCAAAATCCCAACCGATTCGGGGGCTAATGATGTGGTCACCTATTACAGGTAGGGTCAAGGACCCATCATTTGGGACCCACATGGGGCCCATCACCATCATAGGTAGGTCCCTGGACCATGCCAGCATTCGTATGCATACTTCAGGAGGATCACTCGGAAGGCTCTACAGCACTCGGACAAACACACGTCACTCAACGGACGATCAACCACTTGGACATACAGGGAAAGAAGGCGTCGAGGGAGCTGCAACGGTCGAGGGATACTAAGTCGTCCACTAAATAGAGTTATAACTACCGTTACCTGTAACTATTGTAGTATAGGCTCATTACACTAGTAATTGCCTCATTCAATGGCATTAATTGCCCCGGCGGCGTGGGAGACATGGGGCTGCATCGCACTCTATACAAGACGCACCCCTCTCCATAGACGGGCACGTTCAACTCTGTAATCCTATCTATCAAATCAAAGCAAGCCTCAGGGCACGAGACGTAGGGGTTTTACCTACACCAAGTGAGGGGCCTGAACTCGTTAAACACCGTGTGTTAAACCTACGTCGTAGCTAGACTCTGCCCCTTATTCGTACCCCTAGTACACATTGTGAGTATCATAACCCCGACACCAAGGCCAAGCATGGAAGAGGAGAAGGAAGAAGAAGAACAGAGCAAGACTGGACTTGCCCGAATCAGCCGGACCCCTAGTCGGACGATCCGGACATCCGGGTCCCCAGCCGGATGATCCGGATAAGTCCTACATGAGAACATAATGCTCCTGAGCGAAGCCGGATCATCCAGACCCTCGTCCAGATCATTTGGACGAAGCCAGACATCCGGACCAGGCCCCGGATCATTCGGACCTGCTGCTGCCTCTACGTCACCTCCGGATGATCTGGACAGTCGCCCGGATCATCCGGACCCTGACGCCCGGATCATCCGGGCCCAGCTTGTGTGCGTGATTTGGGCCGAAGCCCATGTATCCATTCCGGCCCCTCACTTACCCCTTCGTGGCTTACACTAGTAGAGATCGGCCATTAGTCCCGGTTCGTAAGGGCCTTTAGTCCCGGTTCACCAACCATGACTAATAAGTCGGGACTAAAGGCCCCCACCCTTTAGTCCCGGTTGGCCACGACCCGGGACTAAATCCCTTCCACATGGTCGGTAGGGCGCGCCGGGGGCTGGGGACCTTTAGTCCTGGTTGGTCACACCAACCGGGACTTGAGGTTTAGGGGTTTAGGGTTTATGGTTTATTGTTCCTTTTCATTTTGTGTTTTCCATTTAATTCTTTTTCATTTCAAACATATTTTACGCTACTGCAGTCGTCAAGTGCCACTGCAGAGCACAAGCAGAGCGGCACACACGAAGGATGACAACAGAGTGCATGCAAGTGTCATGGAGCTGACTTCCGTTTGCAGCTGTCGCCCTTTCTTTATCCAAGCGGCGGGACGGGACGGGAGAGCCCCTCGACTTGACTGACATGACAACACCTCCACTGCTACTACATACTGCACACGTCATGCATATATAATAGAATTTCTTGTACGACCAATCATATATCATAGAATTTCTCGTACGGCCATATGCATATACATATATATACATATACAATTTGGTATATACAGTTTCTCCTACAATTTGCAGATCATTACATGCAGGCATTAGGTGTAATGGTATTCTCTGTCGGGAGCTATGACCTGCGCAAGCAAAAATCCCAAAATTTCCTCTTGAAGTGCTCTTATGTGGTCCGTTGGTAGGGGCCTATCCCGCATCTCTGACATCTTTAAAGAAGGAGATAAATATGAATATATTAGTTGCGTGTATATATATTAGATCGTGCGGGATAAAAAAAATTTGTGAATAGTGTTTATTACGTACCCAATGTTGTCTTGCATCTTTGCTCCTTTTGGTCATAAAGCGAATGTTCTCGCAAACGTAGTACGCACATAAATTATTCCCCTTTTCCTGACTTATGCACTTTATGAGAATAGAATTCAATTAAATAATAATCAAGCATGATAATGGTATTGAAACTATAGAATTAAATAGATGCGCGGACGTAGCTAGTACTACTTAATTACCCTGGGTCACACCCATTTCAGCTTTGGTTCCCATGCACCGACCATCTCTTTGGTGAACTTTTTCCAAACCCTGCCCGGCAAAGAAAATGAATAAAGGAGTTATTAATTAATTATTTGATATCAGGAAATGAACTAAAGAGGCCAACATAGTGCGATACTGATTGAAATTACCTGTCGAGCATCCAATACAGGTTAGTGTATTCTTTAGGGTCTTTACCTACTGAGTCCAGTACTTCAACTTTTCCCGCGTCAACTCTAATGATTTGCAGGATCCAGTGAAAACTGCACACACGTTTGTATAAGCGGGCATGCATAACTCATCAACTACAATTAACATCGAGTATGCAAAATAGAATTTGTAGTACAAAAAAGTAACACTCACCTGAAGTTGTAAGGAAATACTATTTCTGGTTTGGCATGTAGTTCCTTCAAAAACAGTAGCAAGTTTTTCTCTGTGTCTTCTGGGTACTTATTTAACACATCTTCATAAACGGTATTTGGGTCAATGAACCCAATGCCATAGACTCCATATTGGTTCATTTCAAAAATCTTCATTCTGCATAATACCACACAAAAGAATATAGTGAGGATAATTACAAGCAATGAACGAGGTGAGCTAGAGACTTAAATTATAGAAAGAAATCACTTACAGACAATAGCAACTGATGAGGGATTTGTCGAGTGCGTCTTGATTGAATAACTAAAAAAGTTCTGGAAAGTCATTCCACACATCTTTTGCATTGAAGAAATGCTCTGGCTTGACTTTCACCATGAGGCTCTCTCGCCCGAGCTTTATTTCTCTCAGGTACCAGTCACGCAATCTGCGCATTTGCGTTGATAGAAGCAGGACCTCCTCAGGCCTGACCAGATGGTTCCCGGGGATATATTTCCATGCTAGATCCTCCATATCCATCATGGGGATATCCTCCATGCCTAGGAGTTGTTCAACAGTGATACCCATCGCTCTAGTCATCTCTCTAGCATTGTCAGTTACCGCCAAATCGGTACACACCTTGACCGGGGGGATCGATTGCACTGCCTGTTCTCCCAGCTGGGGAACAGTTTTCTCGCTTTTAATACTACCTATAAGGCTCGACTCCTTATCTTTTTGTGCTTGATATGACTTGCCAATAGAGCATTCATAGTCTGATTGCCTTTTCTCCATAGCCGGTTTAGCAAGATCTACAAACTGTTTTATTACTTTCTCAGGTATTTTCTCCTTTGGCGGCGGGGGCGGTTTCGGTGCAAAATCGGCCTTCACTTCTAAAGCAACTTGGGCATTGTTTTCCTCCACAGTCATCTCGTAAGCCAACTTCTTTTTGCCAGAAGGCTCGGGTTTCTTCTTTGGTGGTGCTCTCTTCCGCTTTGGAGTCGGCTGACGCAGCAGAGATAGATATCGCGGACTTGCGCTGGGCTCCGTCTCGGGGTGGGCTGTAGTCGGCTGATGTGGTGGCGATCGATATGGCGGACTCACGCTGCGCTCTGTCTCGAGGTGGGGTGGAGTCGGCTGACGCGGCGGACTTGGAGGAGGAGTCGGTGCCCTTGGCGCCGACTTTGGAAAGACGATGCAATCCTTTCTCCATACAATGACACCACGTATGGCTTCTCCCAGTGTGTGCTCCTCTTGACCTCCAGGAAAGTCAATCTCAAGTGAGTCATATCCCAACATAACTTCATCCACCCCGACATGAGCATAGCCAGCTAGAATCGGATTTCCATGGATGGTTGCTTCAGGTTCATTCGGTGTAGCAAGTTGTCGTCTCTTTGATATCATCCACGGGGTATCTAGCCAGTAGTGCATCATCGGCTGGGACCCCCGTGGAACCCACGCTGCTTTTCGGCATAGATGGGACGGTGCTATCCAATGCTGGATCTGCTTGCTACTGCCGCTGAGACGCCCTTTCCAGGCTAAGTGTGTTGATCTGCTCCTGCTGTCGCATGAAAGCGCGTTCCAACTCCGCGTGCTTTGATTCTACCTGTTGAAGCCGGTCTGCATCCTTATTCTTCTTGCCTTCCTCCTGCTTCTTCTTTCTCGCATGGCTTCTGTAAGTGGGGTTCCACTCTACAAACCCCTAAACCCACGGAACAACGCCTTTGCCTCGTGTTCGTCCCGGGTGTTCAGGATTCTTGAGGGCGCGTGTAAGCTCGTTGTTCTCTCTCTCGGGCTGGAACGCCCCCGTTCGAGCCTCTTCTATTGCAACAAGTAAAGCATCCGAGGCTTCCTTAAGACTTGCCTGCTCAATAATCTCCCTTGTCTTTGGGTCCAACTTTCCCCCATGCGCATAAAACCAAGTCCTGCACCTGTTGGGCCAACCAAATGTTTTTGGAGTGACCCCTGCAGCAATCATCTTTTCCTCAGATTCATCCCACTTAGGCCGGCCAATCTTGTAGCCACCTGGCACTAGAACATGGTGGTGCTTTTTTTCTCAGCATTTATCTTGTTTTTGCTCGACCGTTCCTTAGCTTCTTTTGATTCCTTGAACTCCACAAATAAGTCCCTGTGATCTTTTACCATCTCCAGTGGTCCAATGAATTCTGGAGTCTTCTTCTCTGCGTCGACGTAGATGGACCATAATCTTTTCTTCCAGTTGCAGAATTATGTGGCCATCTTCTTAAGAGCACACTTCATGACTTTCTCCCATTCTGCATCTGTGAAATGCTCTGGTAGGGTGAAATGTGACATGAGCGTATCCCAAAGCAGATTTTTTGCTCTTTCGTTGACAAAACTAACTCCTCGATCTTCCTTTGGCTTATTCCATTCTTGAACGAAGATCGGGATTTGGTCCCTGACAATAACTCCGCATTGACGTCTAAATTTGTCCGCATTCTTTTTAGGAGCAATCGGTTCACCATCTGGTTTGATCTCATCGATGTTGTACTTTATGCCAGCCTGCAACTTTTTGGCCGGGCCTCGTACTGCCCTGCTTGTAGAAGATTTGCTCGATCCGTAGGGCTAAAAGAAGAAAGATTCGTTAATATATATATATATGTGTGTGTATATGTATGTATATATATATATTATATATATATATATAAACCCTATTCTGATCACGGGATCAGAATAATATTCTGATAACTACCTGACCTGTCCCAGCGGTAGTAGTTGAACTTCTCCCACTGCTAGGTTGAACTTCTGCAAACATTGCCCAAATGGGGCTTGCGATATACCGTTGGAAAGCTATGCACACGAGTATCATGACCCAAGTTAAATTTTTGGCAAAATCTAAACGGTTTAAGAGCAGTTTTGAAAACCATTTTTTCTTCAGACAAAAAACGTGAATCGTATTTTTGATCCCATTTCTAAGCCGTTTATCGGAATGAGGCAAATAATATGGTGTTGGAAAGCTGCTGCAAATCCGCTCCTTGCACATGTAGAAAGTTTTCTATAATTCCCTATGGTTAAAGAGTAATTTGAAAAATCATAGAATTTCACAAACCGAACAGCCAAGTTCGTATTTTCAGTGCAATTTCTAAACGGCTAATCCAATTGAGGCAAATGATATGGCGTTGGAAAGTTTATGAAAATGCGCTTCTTTTTCATGTACAAAGTTTTTTCTAATTTAGAAAACCGTCCAAGTTCCACCGAGTTCGTATTTTCGAGTTAATTTTTTAACCGTACGTCCGAATGCAGCAAATGATATGGCGTTGGAAAGCTTGCAGAAATGTGAAACTTTTTGGTATATATTGTTTCTCCCAATTCGTTACGGTTTTAAGTCAATTTTGAAAATGGTTAAAAACGTTTTTTGGTCATAGTTTTTACAAACTTTGTCGGAATGGGACAAATAATATACTGTTGGATAGCTATCGAAAATGCGAAACTTTTTCGTATATAATGTTTTCTCTAATTCCCATCCGTTTTCAAGTAATTTAGAAAATGGCGAGATCATCTGCTTTCATCGCGAAAGGAAATGCACTGCGTGAAGTACTTGAACTTCTGTGGCAATTCTATTTGAACTTCACTCTGTTTTTGATGTGTGGTTTTTTGCTCGTAACGCCCAAACCACTTACCGGAATTGAGCAAATGATATACCAATGGAAATCTGTTGAAAACACGCAACTTTCCCGTGTTGGTCAGTTTTTCATACTCGCGATGGTTGGAAAGAATTTTTTGAATACATAAAAACATGTTTTAAACGGTATACATGAAAAGTTTAAACCGTTCATCGAAATGTAGCACATAATATACCATTGGAAAGCTTATGAATAGCAGCAATTTTTTCATGTAGACAGGTGTTACAAATTCATTGCCGTTTGAGAGCAGTTTTTAAAATGGCAAAACAACGTTGTTTTTTGCCTTTTTTTTAAACATGTAAATGAATGGCGGACGTCTCGCACATGAATTTTGAACTAGGCTAGGAGGAGAACGTGAACTTCTTGCAACAAACCTTTTAAGGTTTTAGTTTTCTATTATTATATTCTTATCTGAAATGCATTCCGTGTAGTACTTCAACTTCCCGCTGTTTTCACCTTGAACTTCTGTCATGTATTTTTGTTCAACCTCTCTCACAAGAATTTTTGATATTTCTCGGGCCGAGCACTTGAACTTCTAGCAACAAAACTTTTAGCCTATGCCTTTTCATTCTTTTTTTCATACAAAATGCACACCGTGTAGTACGTGAACTTCTCGCAGTTATCAATCTGAACTTCTCTCGGTTTCGTGAAAATATCTGAAATTTTTATAGACATTGAACCGCTCTACCTTTTTTATTTGAACTTCATTGTGTATTTTTAGAAATGTGAAAATTGGAGGTTTTTTAGAAACATCGAACTTCTTCGTTATTTGAAATTGAACTTATTGGTTTTATTCTTTAGTAACTAGAAAATCTGATTTTTCAAAAAAAATATCAAACTGATCCGCTTTTTCCAGTTGAACTTTTGTTTTTTATTCTCTAGTAATGTGAAAACCTGAGTTTTTTTTATATACATTGAACTACTTTGTTTTTCGAAATTGAACTTCTTGGTTTTATTATTTAGCATTGGGGAAAATCTAAGTTTTTATAAACATTAAACAGCTTCATATTTTTTTTTGGACTTCTTGGTGTTATTCATTAGTAACGGGAAAAGTCCTACTTATGTAATAAATATCGAACTGCTCAATTATTTAAAGTTGAACTTCTAGGTCTTATTTTTAAAAGAAGGAAAATATGTTTTTATATACTTTTTGAACTGCACGGTTTTTTCAATTTGACCTTTTTGATATTGTAATAAATATTGAACTTCTCTATTATTTAAATTTGAACCTCTAGTTTTTTTTCTTGAAATGGGGGAAAAACCATTTTTTTTGTATAATTTTTGAACCGGTCTGCTTTTTTTATTTGAACTTCTTGTTTATTTTTATTAAAGGTGAAAATCCTAGTTTTATAATTAACAAAGAACTTCTCCGCCATTTTAATTTGAACTTCTATTTTTTAAACAAGTGTTCAATTTTTGCCTTTTCTCATATTTTTTACTATTCACTTTAGTTACATGATGTTTTACAATGGAACATTTTTGTAAAACCCTGGATTCACAAGGTACACTTGTCAACTGATATTTTTCATGTGTTCAACTCTCTTTTCTTGGACACCCAAAGTGTTTTGTTTTTTCGAAAGTGATTGTTTTTTATTTTATCTTTTTACAATTTCCACTTGAATTGTGCAAGTTTGTTCCATGGATTTGTCGCATTTTCCCTAGTGATCTCCCTTTTTTTCTATTTGAACTTTTGTACATGCCATCAAGTGAAATCAGCAAACAGATTTCACATGCGTGGCCGCTAAGAAGCACCTACCCTGCTACTTAGTAGAACAAGTGTACTGGATCGCATATATCCAAAGGAAAAAACTTTTTTGCAAGTCATTGAAAAAATGTAAAAGTTAAAGCAGCAGCAGCAACACAGGGTGTGTAGCAGCCAGTGGCACACAAACACAAACACCTTGTGGGCACAAGACGGCACGCACTACTTCTCATTCTATAATTACTGAACGTCACCAATACAAATGTCTGAACTTCGACAACCATCAACTAATTTTGCCCAATTGAAAATGCTTCTTTTACACAAATTGCTGTAGCGCACTCACGCACATAGCATGCATGCACACAACCATGTGAGTGAAAGCCAAAGGGGAAAAGAATAAGAGTAGGAGTTCATTGAAAAAATCTTGTTCCTTTGCGTCATGTGTTTTTTCAGTAACGAAACAGCCTGCATGGTCCTTTGCCACCAGACAATAGCATTACCTGAACTTTAACCCCCAGCCAATTCAAACTGCAGCCCCCTCGGCACCACGCCCAGCATGCCGAACAGACGCACGCCACACCCTGCCGTCGTCGGCGTTGCATGCCTGTTGGGGCGACACTGCTGCATGTCGCGCTCCATCTGCAGCTTCAACGGCTAAAATGGAAGCTGCGGGGGAAGGAAACAAAGCACCATAAGCTAGCTATAACGAAGGTGAAGAAGTAGCAGCAGAGGCTGCAGGTGCAGGGGGAGGGGTGTACTGCTAGAGAAATTGAGATGGCGGTCTAAGAAACTGACACCACGGTGTATCAAAACATGCTATTTTGTTATTTTCCAAAGCATCCGTGTTTGTAAAGTCTGGCACTGATCCAGGGAGATGCATCATCATACAAAATATATAGAGAAATGAATACTTGGGAAAACAAATTGAAGTATCTGCAGGGAGAACTCAACTTGAACCGGTAATACAGCCAAACGGTTCATCCCTTTTCATATAATTTCACACGGATGCAGAATATACTGATCAAAATGTGTTTTTTTAGTACGCACATGAGACTATAAGCTTCAGATGATGGAATGTTGGTCACGGAAATTTTCTAATAATCTATGAAGAAGCTAAGAAATGAAAAATAGGGAAAAACACTCTGAATGTACTAAACAAATACTGCACATCCTGAAGCTTAATCCACATTCATTCTGAACTTCACCAGTATCCTGCAAAATTGGATGAGTTGGTTTCTCATCGTGGCACCGCTAGAAGCCAAGGCGCACAAATATGGAATGGGAGCAGGTCACGCCGGCAGTTCTACTACTCCATGCGTCAGAGTTCAATCATCTAAGAGGGGAGTTGGAACAACAGGAGGAGGAAGGACAGTACGCGTTTGGAGAGAAGGTCGCCTATGGACATGAACATGGCAGGTGGACGACGGGGGAGAGGTGGTGTGCTGCCGTGGACGGAACCAAGTGGAGGCAGGGATTCCGCCTCGGGGCGGCGTCTCTATCGCTGCTCCTAGTCTCCACCAAGCAAACACCAAGGGCGGGTGCTTGCAGGGGTGGCCGTCTGGCCTCGTTGGCTCGCACAGGGAAGCCGGCGCGGCTGGATTGAGTGCGGCCGCGGGAGGAGGCTAACGGGGTGTCGCCGAGAAGCCGGGAGGTGGAGGCTCGTGGCGGCCCAGCCAAGAGGTGGAGTCACAACGGCGCATCTGCCGGGGAGGGAAGTGAGGGCGGCGGTGCATCTGCCGGGGAGGGAGATGGGGGCGGCAGCGCTTCTGCCGCCGGAGGGTGGTGGGGGCGGCGGCGAGCTGGGGAAGGCGAGCCAGCGGCGCGCTGAGGAAGGTGCACGAGCGGCGGCGCGTCAGGGAAGGCAGGCGGGCGGCGTGCTGGGCAGGGCGGGCCGGCGGCGAAATCGGGGAAGTTGGGGATAAGGTGCGGCGCGGCATTTTTTTTTCCCTCACTGGCCCGGTTCGGGAACATCCATCGGGCCCTATATAGGGGGCGCTGTGATCAATATAGTTATTCTGATCCCAAGATCAGAATAGTGCTACTATATATATATAGATATATATATATATATATAGATATATATATATATATATAATCGGTCTATTATGCTAATATTAGTAGAATAGTTATTCTGCTAATACTTCCAAACTGCACGCTCAACACAGTGCACATCATTGTTTGAAACAAGAGCACTGCACTACTGAGGCGAGTAAACTTCGCGTCGCAAAAAACTGCATGCAGTTTTTTTGGTACTTTTTTGCTCCAGTTTTCAAACCGTTTGTCGGAATGAGGCGTGTAATATAACGTTGGAAAGCTATGGATTAGGCGCAACTTCACCATGTAGAAATTTTTTGGAGATTCGTCACGGTTTAAGAGCAGTTTTGAAAATGGTGCGCCGCACGACGAGTGGCAGCGAGCGTATTTTTGCTTTTTTTTTTCTAAACCGCTCATCGAAATGAAGCAAATGATACGCCGTTGGAAATATATCGTCGAGGTGCAAGTTTTTCATATGTATTACTTTCTATAATTCGTTACGGTTTAAGAGCGGTTTCAAATTTAGCAAATCGCGGAATTCTTTTTTTTTTTTTTTTGCAATTTTCAGTATTGTTTTCGCTCTAGTTTTTTAACCGTTTGTCGAAACGAAGCGTGTGATGCGCCGTTGGAAAGCTACGGACGAGGCGCAACTTTCATATATAGAAATATTTTTTAGATTCCTTACGGTTTTAAGTTAATTTTGAAAATCGTGCGGCGGACGACAAGTGGCAGCGGCTGTTTTTTCGTGAAATTTTTATAAATCGTTAGTCGGAATGATTCTAATGATACGCCGTTGGAAAGATATTGACGAGACGCAACTTTTTCATGTAGAACAGTCTCTCTAATTTCTTACGGTTTAAGAGCAGTTTTAAAATTACCGAAATGCGGACACTCTGTTTTTCGCGACAACCAAATCGACGAGTGAACTTCATCCGACAGAAAACCGCACTGCATCGGACGGAAAACCGCACCGCATCAGACGGGCAAGCGAACTTCATGGTATTTTTGTTAGACGTAAATTTTCATAGACGAGAAAGTGTGTTGCGTTTCACATCGAACATAAAATGAACCGCGGCACTTCCGAAACTGAACAACGACGTCGCCGAAAGTGAACTGCATGACTTTTTTGTTGACCTTTTTCATACTTAATATTTTCTACGAGCGTAGACCGAACGAGTGGACCGTATGGACTGAGCGAGTGAACCGCACTGCATCAAGAAGTGAACCGCATTAATTTTCCTGCCCTTCACATTTGGATTAAGTGAATCACACTGCAATGTCGACCAAATCGGAAACAACATATCACACGCACTGCTTCAAATCAAAAGCCGCGCTGCAATGTCGACCATGCACGCGGGTTTGACTGTACTGCTTTCGCTATAATTTTTAAACGAGGCATGTGATACATGCGTTGTCTTGAGCCCGAGTGAGCTTCCAAAGAGTTTGAAGCGAACTCCCAAACATATAAAAAGTGTACTGCAGTTTTTTGGCCATCATTCTTTTTAGTTATCTACTTTTTTTCTTTCTGGACTACATGGTGGAGCCTAATAAACTGCACAAGCCCTTGGCGAACGAAGTTAACTCGCCATGGAGAGGTCGTGAACGTCATCACGCCCATCAGTGAACTGCAAAAACAAATTGCAAACATGTCATCTCGCCCCCCGTAGCACCCTCTAGGTATTTTGGAACTCGATGGATACACCACACTGCTTGCAATCAGAACCGCACCATTCGGGGATTCACAGAGAACTGCATCATTGAACTTTTTGAGCTGCATCATTTTTGGTCACAGGAAGTGTACTGCACGCAAACCGCCTCGTGTAGTGCAAAACAGATAGTGTGCACTGCAAGAGGGTGAGAGGGAGAGCTGGACGCCGTGAATCCAGAGCTCGTAGTCGCCGTCTTCAAAGAAGGCTATCGCGGCGTGTGCTTGGGTGGCCGCCGACCCCTCCCTGTAGATCGACCAAGGCAGGAGAAGGAGAATGGATCCGGCCATGGCTCGGCTGATCCGGTGCACGCCTGGCGGATCTGGGGATGGATGGAGCACTGGCGAGCCCGGAGAGGTAGTTGCGCACACTGTGGGAGGTGGTGGCCCGACGGATCCTTGCTGGTGCGGTGAGGAGCAGGGGCACGGCGGGCGAGAGGCCGGGGCAGTGCCGATCTACTTGCTGGGCGGGCCGTGGCTCGGGATGGTGGTGGATCCACCCGTTGTGACGCGGATCTGGCCGTGATAAGGCGGATGCGGCTGCCAGCGGCGTTGGAGGTGAGGTGAAGGGATGTGTCGTGGGAAGCGGGATCGGGGACACGGAGCTTGGGAGGTGGCGGGGTCGCCGGCGCTGGGGGCGTGCTGCGTCCACTCGCGCACTGGACTGCATGTCGCCGAGGGGTGTGCTGCGTGCACCCACGCACTAGATGATGACCCACAAGTATAGGGGATTGTTTGTAGCCTTCTTCGATAAATAAGAGTGTCGAACCCAACGAGGAGCTAAAGGTAGAACAAATATTCCCTCAAGTTCTATCGACCACCGATACAACTCTACGCACGCTTGACGTTTGCTTTACCTAAAACAAGTATGAAACTATTTTGCAAGAATAAAACTATGAGTACTTTGCGAGAATAAAACTATGAATAAATTGCAAGGTAATAAAAGTGGATAGCTTTTGTCAACAAGAAAGTCATTTGTCCCTAGGCAATCGATAACAAGTACCGGTAATCATTCTTGTAGTTTTATATGAGGGAGAGGCATGAGCTAACATACTTTCTCTACTTGGATCATATGCACTTATGATTGGACCCCTAGCAAGAATCCGCAACTACTAAAGATCATTAAGGTCGTGAAACCCAACCATAGCATTAAGTATCAAGTCCTCTTTACTCCCATACGCAATAACCCACTTATCCGCGTTTAGGCTGCTGTCACCCCCGCAACACCGACAATAAGCAAACCATGAACATATTGCAACACCCTACAGCGGGGGCCCCTCACATTTGCGCGAGACGGAGGGCACCATAGGATGGGACCATAAATAAAATATACAATCATACCAACCAAGATCACGATTAACCCATAGGACAAAACGGATCTACTCAAACATCATAGGATAACCAAATATCATTGGGAAATAATATATGGAGTTGAGCACCATGTTTAAGTAGAGATTATAGCGGGGAGAAGAGGTGTTACATCGCTGCATAGAGGGGGTGAAAATTGGTGTAGACGGTAGCAAGATTGTTGATGTAGATCGCCGTCATGATCCTAGCCCCGGCGGCACTCCGGCGCCACCGGGAGAGAGGGGGAGAGAGCCCCCCTCCTTCTTCTTCTTCTTCCTTGGCCTCCCCCTAGATGGGAGGAGAGCTCCCCCTCTGGTCCATGGCCTCCATGGTGGGGGAGGGGCGGGAGCCCCTCCCAGATTGGATCTCCCTCTCTGTTCTCTTCTATTTCGCGTTCCCCAGATCTGGCCCTTCACCGTTTATTAAATTCCCGAAGATCCGTAAGTCGGATTGCGCTGAAATTTTTACACTATTTTTTTCCATAAATTATCTTTCTTGTACCAGAAGAAGGGCCCCAACCAACTTTCGAGGAGGCCACAAGATACCGGGGCGCGCCAGGGGGTGCCCGGTGCGCCCTGGTGGGTTGTCGAATCTGTGGGCCCCCGTTTGCGTTGATTCCACCTCCCAAAAATCATAAATATTCCAAAATAATTCTCCCTAAATTTTTATCGCGTTTGGACTTTGTTTGTTATGGATTTTCTGCGAAACATAAAACATGCAACAAACAGATACTGGCACTGGGCACTATATCAATAGATTAGTCCAATAAATCATATAAAAAGTTGCCAAAAATATGTGAAAGTTGTATAATATTGGCATGAAACAATCAAAAATTATAGATACGACAGAGATGTATCAGCATCCGCAAGCTTAATTCCTGCTCGTCCTCGAGTAGGTAAATGATTAAAAAAAAGATAATTTTTGATGTGGAATGCTACCTAGCATAAACTTGATCATATATCTAATCATGGCGTGAATATTAAGACATAAGTGATTCAAAGCAGTAGTCTATAATTTGACATAAAGACATCAATACTCAGGCATCCCATCAAACAATCGTGTGTTTCAAAATATCAATGCTAAAGAAAGCTATCCCTACAAAATCATATAGTCTTGTCATGCTCTGTCTTCTTAACACAAAGTATTTATCATGCACAACCATGATGACAAGCCGAGAAATTGGTTCATACTTTTTAACGCGCTTCAGCTTTTTCAACCGTCACGCAATACATGAGCGCAAGCCATGGATATAGCACTATAGGTGGAATAGAGTATGATGATAGGGGTAAATATTGAGAAGACAAAAAAGTAAGGAAGTCTCACATCGACGCGGCTAACAAACGGTCTATGGAGATGCCCATCAATTGATATCAACGTGAGGAGTAGGGATTGCCATGCAACGAATGCACTAAGAGCTATAAGTGTATGAAAGCTCAATATGAAAACTAAGTGGGTGTGCAGCTAATCCTATAATGAAAATTTCCCACTAGTATATGAAAGTGACAACATATGAGACTCTCTATATGAAAAACATGGTGCTACTTTGAAGCACAAGTGTGGAACTAGCATGCCCCTTCTCTCTTTGTTTTTTTTTTTCTTTTTTTCTTTTTTTTCTTTTTCTTTTTTTCTTTTTTTCTTTTTTTCTTTTTTTCTTTTTCTTTTTCTTTTCTCTCATTGTCCGGAGTCTCATCCCGACTTGTGGGGGAATCATAGTCTACATCATCCTTTCCTCACTTGGACATGCTCTAACAATGAATAATGATGATCATCACACTTCTATTTACTTATAACTCAAAAGAAATAAAAATTACAACTCGATACCTAGGACAAAGTATGACTTTATATGAATGCCTCTGGCAGTGTACCAGGATGTGCAATGATCTAGCATAACAACGATATCAAAAAACGGACAAGCCATGGAAATATCATGCTAGCTATCTGTAACACCCCATGTCATTAGCCACAGTAATCACTTTTGATAATGACAAGTCAGCATGTTTAACAGTGCATAATCATCGTTAGCATCATATTGCATTTCAACTCCTAACTCAAATTCAAATTTAAATAAAAGTGGAAAATAAAAGTTATCCAACATAGAAACTAAAATGTTCAATAAATAGCAAATATTGCAGAGACCATTCTAAAATTGTAACCAACAATAAATAAATTAATTAGGTGGCTCAAACTTTACCAAAACAGCTAGGATTAATGCATTTTAATTATTATAAAAGTGGTGTGAGATCCATTTCACTCCAAACCAATTTTTGACAGTGGTAGAGGATGCCTAGTATTTATTGGAATAATTGCCATGTTCTACAAAAATCATTTTGAGGCCTAACTTTTTACTAAACAGAAAAGAAATAAAATAAATGAAAGAAAAACTAAAACAAACAAAAAAATAAAAACAGAGAGACCCCCCTTGCTGGGCCTCGGCCCAGCTAACCAGTGGGTTAGCCTAGCCGGCCCACCCCACTCCCCTTAACCCCACTCCCCCTGGAAACCCTAGCCCAACACCCCCAGCCCGATCCACTCCTCTCTCCTCCTCTCTGCCCCCAATTGGATCGGGGGGAGACCCCGGCGCCCGACCCGCCACGCCGTCGCCGCCGCCTCGCTCGAGTCGTCGCCCGGCGACCACCACCGCCCGGTGTCGCCCCGGTCCCGCCGCCGACCGCCGCCTCCCTGCGCCGCCTCGCCGGCCTGCGTCGCCTCGCCACCCCCTCTGTAAGCGCCGCCGCCCACGGCCCCTTCTTCCCTCGCCCCCGGTCACCACCGCCCCTGGGCCGTGCCACGGCCACGGCCTCGGCCGACCGTGCGTGCGTGCGTCCGTGCGGGCGCCCTGGGTTTGCCTGGACAATGTCCGGCGCCCATAGGGGCACCCCCCTGGACATGTCCGGCCACTGCCTAACCAGTGGGGCCCTGTGCCCCTTTAAAAAAAATTAATAAAAATAAATAGTTAATAAATTAATTAGGCTTTTTAATTAGTTAATTAACCCTGTTTTAGTTAACCTAATTAGTTAGTTAACACTAATCTGCTAATTAATATTTAGTAACAATGACATGTGGGCCCTATTGCCCTGGTTGACCGGTCAACTCTGTTGACCGTTGACCGGTTATTAAAATTAGTTCAAGAAATGCTTTAGAACTTCAGAAAATAATATAAAATAAACTGTAATCCGGATCGAAATTTTTTGAACAAGAAAGTTGCTCAGAACGACGAGACGAACCCGAATACGCTACCCACATATCCGTGTGATGCCTCTAAATACCTGAACATGCAACCGTCCCCCTCCGGTCATCTGTCTGACAGCTGTCCGGAACCAGGAAAACTTTCCCGGATGGGATCCCCCTTTCTCGGTAACGTGCAACCCCACATTAGAACACCCCCGGCACTGCGTATTGTCATGTCATACTTTGTGTAGCCTTGTTTGCTTTGTATTTACTGTTTCCTCCCCCCTCCTTCTCTCTCGATAGACGCTGAGACCGCTGACGACGCTGTCGTGAACGACTACAGCGTTGACGACCCGTCCTTCTCTGCCGAGCTTCCAGGCAAGCCCCCCCTTGATCAACCCGATATCGCCTATTCCTTCTCTCTACTGCTTGCATTAGAGTAGTGTAGCATGTTACTGCTTTCGGTTAATCCTATTCTGCTGCATAGCCTGTCTTTGCTACTACTGTTGATACCTTACCTGCAATCCTAAAATGCTTAGTATAGGTTGCTAGAATTACATCAGTGGCCCTACACTCTTGTCCGTCTGCCATGCTATACTACCGGGCCGTGATCACTTCGGGAGGTGATCACGGGTACATATACTATATACCATTACATACTTATGTTACTGTTCGGAGATGGGGGCTGAAGGGGCAGGTGGTTCCATCCAGGCAGAGGTGGGCCTAGGTTCCCGACGGCCCCCGAGTGTTACTTTGTGGCGGAGCGACAGGGCAGGTTGTGACCGCCTAGGAGACAGGTGGGCCTGGCCCTGGTCGGCGTCCGCGGTTACTTCAAATTAACACGCTTAACAAGATTGGGTATTTGATCTGAGTCTGGCTACGAGCCTATACGCGCTAACCACCACGCGGGAACAGTTATGGGTACTCGACATCGTGGTATCAGCCGAAGCCTCCTAGACGTCAGCGACTGAGCGGCGCGCGCCGGGTTGGACCGCGTAACGCAACTTCCATTGTAATGGAGGTTGCTAGGTCTGCTCACCGGCCGCCCACGCAACGTGCAGGTGTGCAATGGGCGATAGGCCCAGACCCCTGCGCGCATAGGATTTAGACCGGCGTGCTGACCTCTTTGTTAGGCCTAGGTAGGGCTGCGACGTGTTGATCTTCCGAGGCCGGGTATGACCCAGGAAAGTGTGCCCGGCCAGAGGGATCGAGCATGTTGGGTAATGTGGTGCACCCCTGCAGGGAAGTTTATCTATTCGAATAGCCGTGTCCCTCGGTAAAAGGACGACCCGGAGTTGTACCTCGACCTTATGACAACTAGAACCGGATACTTAATAAAACACACCCTTTCAAGTGCCAGATACATCCCGGTGATCGCTCTCTCACAGGGCGACGAGGAAAGGATCGTCGGGTAGGATTATGCTATGCGATGCTACTTGGTGAACTTACCATCTACTCTCTTCTACATGCTACAAGATGGAGGCTGCCAGAAGCGTAGTCTTCGACAGGATTAGATATCCCCCCTCTTATTCTGGTTTTCTGCAGTTCAGTCCACTGATATGGCCCTTTACACATATACCCATGCATTTGTAGTGTAGCTCCTTGCTTGCGAGTACTTTGGATGAGTACTCATGGTTGCTTTGCTCCCCCCCCCTTTTTCCCCCTTTCTTTTCTTTCTGGTTGTCACAACCAGATGCTGGAGTTCAGGAGCCAGACGCCACCGTCGACGACGACCCCTACTACTCTGGAGGTGCCTATTACTACGTGCAGGCTGTCGACGACGACCAGGAGTAGTTTAGGAGGATCCCAGGCAGGAGGCCTGCGCCTCTTTCGATATGTATCCCAGTTTGTGCTAGCCATCTTATGGCAACTTGTTTAACTTATGTCTGTACTCAGATATTGTTGCTTCCGCTGACTCGTCTATGATCGAGCACTTGTATTCGAGTCCTCGAGGCCCCTGGCTTGTATTATGATGCTTGTATAACTTATTTTACTTTTAGAGTTGTGTTGTGATATCTTCCCGTGAGTCTCTGATCTTGATCGTACACGTTTGCGTGTATGATTAGTGTACGATCAAACCGGGGGCGTCACAAGTTGGTATCAGAGCCGACTGCCTGTAGGAACCCCCCTTCCACACTCCTTGGCCGAAGTTGAGTATAGACAAAGAAAACTGTTTTACTAACATGGCTGTGTGTCTTACGGGCCCACATCGCCAATTGGGTGGTATTAGGATCTTTTACTCCTCGTTCTTTACTCCGGGACTCTGAACTCTCTTCTACTCGGGTTAAACAAATTTACTAACACTAATATTAGGATCCCGTGACCACATTCACCCCAAAGTTGGATAAGCCATAGTTATTCCTTAGAATAGTATTTTGGACAATATCCACACTGTCATATGACTCCTTTGAAACATCTTTGTTTTCAGATGGAACCCACGAGGCAGGTCATGCGCCACACGGCGGCCATTGGTGTTCAGGGTTCACCTGCTGTGTTAGCTGAGATGATGACCTATCTGGTTATCGCTGGCACCCTGAGTACACCGTGTACGAGCAGTACCAGGACTTTAACCAGGAGCAGTACCGTGCCATCGTCCACCTCTACTCTCGGGAGTATGACTCCACTACTGTGCTGCACACCGCTCATGGTGTTGGAGTGACCATCGATATGGCAGTCCACGATGCTGCTTATGCAGCTCTGACACGTCTTCGTGGAGAGTATCGGGCGCTGGACACCTCCCCTTTCAGGCACGTTGCTATCGCATCTGACGATGGTGCGGAGGGATATTACACTGCTGCCTACTCCACCGTCACCCGAGAGCCCTTCCACCATCAGAACCTGGTTCTACATGCTGATGGGCTGGATCGAGCTAACCGAGCTCTTCGCCACGAGTTGTACACCACCCGTCAGCACCTTTACAGTGCTTTGACGCTGTTACACCCCTTTGTCCGATCTGGTGAGCTGCCGCGATCTGCGATCTACCCAGTCAGGACCGTGATGCCCCAGGGTGTCGGTTGGCCAGATGTGGGAGGCTACACTCCCGCACTTGGTCCTCTTTTGCCACCTGGACGTCGGGTTCTACACTAGAGTGTTCACGGACCGGAGGCTACTGATGTGGAGGACTTCCCGTCGCGTCACTACCAGCTGTCCGGCTACACATACCTCCACAGTTCCTCCTAGGACTGATGTAGTCTTGCTTATTAGCATTAGATGCATTCGCCGCGAGCCTGCATGCCGCCTATGATGTCTTTAGTCTTATGTACTGAACTCTATGCATGATCCCTTTTGTAAGATATGCCAACTACTATGTAGTATCTATCGTGCTCCTTTCATTATGCATGTTTCACCAAGAATGATTCTTGTCTTTGCAAATTTCTCAATGCTGAACTACCCCTGTTATATATTAGCAGGATGGTTAGACCAGGTGGTCGTGGTCGTGGTGGCAACGCCCCACCACCGCTTGAGTATATGGCTGGTATGATCCAACAGTTCGAGCTAAACCGCCAGTTCATGGAGAATATGATGGCTCAGTTCCCGCGCCCCAATATGAACCAGCAGCCAGCCCAAATAACTCTGCAGGATTTCATACGCCTCAACCCAACCATGTACCGCAGCTCAACTCAGCCTCTGGATGCTGATGACTGGCTCCGTGACATCACCTATGAGATGGAGTCTGCTGATGTAGCCCCTGCCAGCTATGTCACCTTTGCTTCCTTCTTTCTGAAGGGACTTGCTGCTCAATGGTGGGACAGCCACAAGCGTACTATGCCGGTTGGAGCGATCATCACCTGGCCAGACTTTCAAGCTGCTTTCCGTGCCCGCTTCATCCCACAGGGAATCATGGACCGGAAGAAGCGCGAATTCCGCAATCTCACCCAAGGCAACAAAACTGTGGAAGCTTATCAGCGGGAGTTTCTGGACTTATCCCGCTATGCTGAAGAAGACATTGCAACTGATGCACGCAGACAGGAGAAGTTCCGTGATGGCCTTCAAGCTGACATCAAGCTCGCACTGCTAGTGCATGACTTTCCCGATTTCGCCACCTTGGTGAACAAGGCCATCAATGTTGAAACTGGTCTGCAGGAACACCAGAGCTCTCACAGACGCAACCGTGACACGGGCTCATCTTCAGGCCCGCCCTCGCAGAAGCGTAAGATCTGGATCCCGAACAGCATGTACCGTCCAAATGCACCTACTCCAAGGCAGTCTTATGCTGCACCGCGTCTGCCTCCTCCACCGCCCAAGCAGCCAAGACTTCCAGCTGCACCACCCCAAGCTCCTGCTCCCACCCCCAATAATGGTCTGTGCTACAAGTGTGGTCAACAAGGTCACCTTGCCAGGAACTGCTATCAGAACCAGAATCAACTGGCCCTTCCTGCAGCTGGCCGTGGAAGCAACCAGCCCCGCAACAACAATGCCAAGTCTTATGGTCGTGTTCATGCCAACCACGTTGATCTCAATGAAGCTCGAGACCAGCCTGCTACTGTGATGGGTACACTCCTCGTAAATTCATTACCAGCATCCGTTTTATTTGATACAGGTGCATCGCATTCATTCATGTCGGAAGATTTTGCATGCTTGCACGACATTAAATGTGAGGACATGAACGCTTCGCTATTAGTACACACCCCTGCGGGCCAATGTCGAACCTCCATGTTTTGCAAGGACGTCCCCGTTGAAATTGAAGGACTGGAATTCCTTGTCTCTCCCATCGCACTGAAGTCCTGTAGCATTGATCTCATTCTGGGAATGGAATCGTTGAAAGCGCATACTGCTTCTATAGTTTGCGCCACTAAGACCGTCCATCTGCTACACCCTTCCGATGAAATAATAAGCTACAACGCTCGTCTGGTTCAGAATGCCGAGGCAAGGCTTTATGCGTTGAACGCATTGAACGCTGCACCACTCGAGGGCATTGAAAACATTCCTGTTGTTCGTGAATTCCAAGACGTCTTTCCTGAAGAACTTCCAGGGATTCCCCCTGCTAGAGCTGTCGAATTCATCATCGACTTGAAACCAGGCACCACCCCTATAGCCAAACGACCTTACAAGATGCCGCCACATGAACTCATTGCGCTTAAGGAGGAAATCGACACATCTCTTCGCAGTGGTTTCATTCGCCCCAGTTGCTCTCCTTGGGGAGCACCTTCCCTCTTTGTCAAGAAGAAGGATGGGACAAACCGATTGGTCCAAGACTACCGTCCTATTAACCAAGCTACCATTCAGAACAAATATCCTCTTCCTCGGATCAATGATCTGTATGATCAACTAGCTGGCTCATCAGTGTTCTCCAAACTCGATTTAAGGTTGGGATACCACCAGATCCGTGTTCGTGAAGAGGATATCCCAAAGACCGCATTCGTGGCTCGATATGGTTCATATGAGTACACTGTCATGTCATTCGGCTTAACCAATGCTCCAGCCAACTTCTCTCGTTTGATGAACTATATCTTCATGGAATACCTCAACAAGTTCGTCGTGGTTTATCTGGATGATATCCTTGTGTACTCCAAGAATAAAGAAGAGCATGCTGAACATCTTCGTCTTGTCCTGGAGAAGCTTCAAGAGCATCAACTCTATGCTAAGTATTCCAAGTGTGAATTCTGGCTTCCCGAAGTAACTTATCTTGGGCATGTCATCTCCAAGGATGGTATTGCTGTCAACCCCGAGCGAGTTCAGGCTATTCTCGATTGGACTCCTCCGAAGAACGTCAAGCAAGTCAGGAGTTTTCTCGGTCTCGCCAGCTATTGCCGTCGATTCGTCGAGAACTTCTCCAAGATCGCCAGGCCTCTGACTAACCTATTGCATAAGGGCGTCAAGTACCAATGGACAGACAAATCTCAGGAAAGTTTCCAGGCACTCAAGGACAAATTGACTTCTGCCCCAGTGCTTGCTCCACCTGATACTAAGATGGACTTCATCATTTACTGCGATGCTTCCCGTCAAGGATTAGGTTGTGTCCTAATGCAAGAGCGCAAAGTGATTGCCTATGCATCCCGTCAATTGCGCCCTCACGAAGAGAACTACCCAGTTCACGACCTCGAGCTTGCTGCTGTCATACATGCACTGAAACAGTGGCGACATTACCTTCTCAGTAATCGTTGCGAGATCTTCACCGACCACCAAAGTCTAAAGTATCTGTTTACTCAGCCAGACCTGAACCTCCGTCAGCAGAGATGGATGGAGACTGTTGCAGACTTTGACTTGGGTATTTCCTATACATCAGGCAAGGCTAATGTAATGGCTGATGCCTTGAGCCGTAAGTCATATTGCAACCACCTCCAGGTTCACAAAGTTCAAACCTCGCTTGTTGAGGAATTTAGAAAGCTGAACCTCCATATTGTTCCTCCTGGAGCACTCGCTCCCCCTCCTCCAGAGTTCCGCAAGATGAAGCTCCGTGTTGTTCCCCAGGGTTCCCTTAATACCCTGGCTGTCGAACCAGATCTCTTGGGCAGCATCAAGACACTGCAGAAGTATGACTCTCAAGCCCACAAGATTAAGCGCTACCTCGCGGCAGGAAGGCCCTCGTGCTTCACCCTTGGAGATGATGACACCTTATTCTTTAAAGGTCGAATAGTGGTCCCTACGGAAGACAACCTGGATATGACTCAGAAGGTTATGAAAGAAGCTCATGAAACACCTCTGTCTATTCATCCCGGTAGCACCAAGATGTACCAAGATGTCCGTCGAAAATTCTGGTGGTCTAATATGAAGCAAGACATTGCTCGTTATGTTGCTGAATGTGACGTTTGTTGTCGAATCAAAGCAGAACATCAAAGGCCTGCTGGAACTCTGCAACCTATCTCTATTCCTGAATGGAAATGGGACCATGTTGAAATGGACTTCGTCACTGGTTTTCCCAAATCGCAGAAAGGTAATGATGCTATCCTTGTCATCATTGATCGACTCTCTAAAGTTGCACATTTTCTGGCGGTCAAAGAAACGATCACAGCTAGTCAGCTTGCAACTCTCTACATGTCCAGAATTGTTTCACTGCACGGTATTCCACTGGTAATCAGTTCGGACCATGGCAGCTTATTCACTTCGAAGTTCTGGGCAAGTTTCCAAGAAGCTATGGGTACTCATCTGTCATTCAGTACTGCATTTCATCCTCAGTCGCAAGGGCAAGTGGAACGTGTCAACCAAGTTCTCGAAGACATGCTTCGAGCTTGTGTTATCTCTTTCGGCAAGAAATGGGAGGAATCTCTCCCGTATGCGGAGTTCTCTTATAATAATAGCTATCAAGCTAGTCTGAAGATGGCCCCCTTCGAAGTGTTATATGGACGAAAGTGCCGAACCCCTCTGAACTGGTCAGAAACTGGGGAACGTCCACTTTTCGGTCCGGATATTATCCAACACGCCGAAGAACAAGTCCGCATCATTCGTGAGAATCTCAAGACTGCCCAGTCACGTCAGAAGAGTCAGTATGACCGTCATCATAAAGACATGGTCTATCATCCTGGCGAAAAGGCTTATCTTCGAGTTACACCAATGAAGGGTGCTCACCGCTTCGGGATAAAGGAAGATAGCTCCTCGTATATTGGTCCGTTCACTATTCTCGGAAGCGTGGAAAAGTGGCATTCAAATGGAGCTTCCGCCGAACCTTTCTAGGTTCACGATGTGTTCCAAGTGTCACAAACTCCGCCGCGCTTCAAGGACCCAATCCGAGCAGTGGATCATGAAGTGCTCGAATTGCAACAGGACCTCTCCATAAAGAGCATCCGGTCCGCATTCTCGACCAAGCTGAATGCCGCACACGTCAAGAAGGCAATCAAGTTCCTCAAGGTTCAGTGGTCAAATCATTCGAAGATGAGGCCACTTGGGAAGCGAGGATCGTCTTCGTGAAGAATACCCCACTTTTTCAGTCTTCCTCTTAATTCTCGGGACGAGAATTCTTGATGAATGAGGGATTGTAACACCCCATGTCACTAGCCACAGTAATCACTTTGATAATGACAAGTCAGCATGTTTAACAGTGCATAATCATCGTTAGCATCATATTGCATCAACTCCAACTCAAATTCAAATTTAAATGAAAGTAGAAAATAAAAGTTATCCAACAAGAAACTAAAATGTTCAATAAATAGCAAAATAGCAGAGACCATTCTAAAATTGTAACCAACAATAAATAAATTAATTAGGTGGCTCAAACTTTACCAAAACAGCTAGGATTAATGCATTTTAATTATTATAAAAGTGGTGTGAGATCCATTTCACTCCAAACCAATTTTTGACAGGGGTAGGGATGCCTAGTATTTATTGGAACAATTGCATGTTCTACAAAAATCATTTTGAGGCCTAACTTTTTACTAAACAGAAGAAATAAATAAATGAAAGAAAAACTAAACAAAAAAAAAAAAACAGAGAGACCCCCCTTGCTGGGCCTCGGCCCAGCTAACCACTGGGTTAGCCTAGCGGCCCCACCCACTCCCCTTAACCCCACTCCCCTGGAAACCCTAGCCAACACCCCCAGCCTGATCCACTCCTCTCTGCCCCCGATTGGATCGGGGGAGACCCCGGCGCCTGACCCGCCACGCCGTCGCCGCCGCCTCGCTCGAGTCGTCGCCCGGCGACCACCGCCGCCCGGTGTCGCCCCGGTCCCGCCGCCGACCGACGCCTCCCTGCGCCGCCTCGCCGGCCTGCGTCGCCTCGCCACCCCCTCTGTAAGCGCCGCCGCCCGCGGCCCCTTCCTCCCTCGCCCCCAGTCACCACCGCCCCTGGGCCGCACCGCGGCCACGGCCTCGGCCGGCCGTGCGTGCGTGCGTCCGTGCGGGCGCCCTGGGTTTGCCTGGACAATGTCCGGCGCCCATAGGGGCACCCCCCTGGACATGTCCGGCCACTGCCTAACCAGTGGGGCCCTGTGCCCCTTTAAAAAAATTTAATAAAAATAAATAGTTAATAAATTAATTAGGCTTTTTAATTAGTTAATTAATTCTGTTAATTAACCCTGTTTTAGTTAACCTAATTAGTTAGTTAACACTAATCTGCTAATTAGTACTTAGTGACAATGACATGTGGGCCCTATTGCCCTGGTTGACCGGTCAACTCTGTTGACCGTTGACCGGTTATTAAAATTAGTTCAAGAAATGCTTTAGAACTTCAGAAAATAATATAAAATAAACTGTAATCCGGATCGAAATTTTTTTAACATGAAAGTTGCTCAGAACGACGAGACAAACCCGGATACGCTACCCACATATCCGTGTGATGCCTCTAAATACCTGAACATGCAACCGTCCCCCTCCGGTCATCTGTCTGACAGCTGTCCGGAACCGGGAAAACTTTCCCGGATGGGATCCCCCTTTCTCGGTAACGTGCAACCCCACGTTAGAACACGCCCGGCACTGCGTATTGTCATGTCATACTTTGTGTAGCATTGTTTGCTTTGTATTTACTGTTTCCTCCCCCCCTCCTTCTCTCTCGATAGACGCTGAGACCGCTGACGACGCTGCCGTGAACGACTACAGCGTTGACGACCCGTCCTTCTCTGCCGAGCTTCCAGGCAAGCCCCCCCTTGATCAACCCGATATCGCCTATTCCTTCTCTCTACTGCTTGCATTAGAGTAGTGTAGCATGTTACTGCTTTCGGTTAATCCTATTCTGCTGCATAGCCTGTCTTTGCTACTACTATTGATACCTTACCTGCAATCCTAAAATGCTTAGTATAGGTTGCTAGAATTACATCAGTGGCCCTACACTCTTGTCCGTCTGCCATGCTATACTACCGGGCCGTGATCACTTCGGGACGTGATCACGGGTACATATACTATATACCATTACATACTTATGTTACTGTTCGGAGATGGGGGCTGAAGGGGCAGGTGGTTCCATCCAGGCAGAGGTGGGCCCAGGTTCCCGACGGCCCCCGAGTGTTACTTTGTGGCGGAGCGACAGGGCAGGTTGTGACCGCCTAGGAGACAGGTGGGCCTGGCCCTAGTCGGCGTCCGCGGTTACTTCAAATTAACACGCTTAACAAGATTGGGTATTTGATCTGAGTCTGGCTACGAGCCTATACGCGCTAACCACCACGCGGGAACAGTTATGGGTACTCGACGTCGTGGTATCAGCCGAAGCCTCCTAGACGTCAGCGACTGAGCGGCGCGCGCCGGGTTGGACCGCGTAACGCGACTTCCTTTGTAATGGAGGTTGCTAGGTCTGCTCACCGGCCGCCCACGCAACGTGCAGGTGTGCAATGGGCGATGGGTCCAGACCCCTGCGCGCATAGGATTTAGACCGGCGTGCTGACCTCTCTGTTAGGCCTAGGTAGGGCTGCAACATGTTGATCTTCCGAGGCCGGGTATGACCCAGGAAAGTGTGCCCGGCCAGAGGGATCGAGCGTGTTGGGTAATGTGGTGCACCCCTGCAGGGAAGTTTATCTATTCGAATAGCTGTGTCCCTCGGTAAAAGGACGACCCGGAGTTGTACCTCGACCTTATGACAACTAGAACCGGATACTTAATAAAACACACCCTTTCAAGTGCCAGATACAACCCGGTGATCGCTCTCTCATAGGGCGACGAGGAGAGGATCGTCGGGTAGGATTATGCTATGCGATGCTACTTGGTGAACTTACCATCTACTCTCTTCTACATGCTGCAAGATGGAGGCTGCCAGAAGCGTAGTCTTCGACAGGATTAGATATCCCCCCTCTTATTCTGGCTTTCTGCAGTTCAGTCCACTGATATGGCCCTATACACATATACCCATGCATTTGTAGTGTAGCTCCTTGCTTGCGAGTACTTTGGATGAGTACTCACGGTTGCTTTGCTCCCCCCCCCCTTTTTTCCCCCTTTCTTTTCTTTCTGGTTGTCACAACCAGATGCTGGAGTTCAGGAGCCAGACGCCACCGTCGACGACGACCCCTACTACTCTGGAGGTACCTACTACTACGTGCAGGCTGTCGACGACGACCAGGAGTAGTTTAGGAGGATCCCAGGCAGGAGGCCTGCGCCTCTTTCGATATGTATCCCAGTTTGTGCTAGCCATCTTATGGCAACTTGTTTAACTTCTGTCTGTACTCAGATATTGTTGCTTCCGCTGACTCGTCTATGATCGAGCACTTGTATCCGAGCCCTCGAGGCCCCTGGCTTGTATTATGATGCTTGTATGACTTATTTTACTTTTAGAGTTGTGTTGTGATATCTTCCCGTGAGTCCCTGATCTTGATCGTACACGTTTGCGTGTATGATTAGTGTACGATTGAGTCGGGGGCGTCAGACTATCTTACGATCATGCAAAGCAAGATGACAATGAATGCTCAAGTCATCAAAACAGAGGCGATGAAAGTTGCATGGCAATATATCTCGGAATGGCTATGGAAAGGCCATAATAGGTAGGTATGGTGGCTGTTTTGAGGAAGATATAATAAGGCGTATGTGTGATAGAGTGTATCATATCACGGGGTTTGGATGCACCTGCGAAGTTTGCACCACATCTCGAGGTGAGAAAGGGCAATGCACGGTACCGTAGAGGCTAGCAAATTGCGGAAAGGTAAGAGTGCGTATAATCCATGGACTCATATTAGTCATAAAGAACTCATATACTTATTGCAAAAGTTTATTAGCCCTCGAAGCAAAGTACTACTACGCATGCCCCTAGGGGGATAGATTGGTAGGAAAAGACCATCGCTCGTCCTCGACCGCCACTCATAAGGAAGACAATCAATAATAAATCATGCTCCAACTTCATAGCATAACGAGAGACTATACGTGCATGCTTCGGGAATCACAAACCTTAACACCAATATTCCTACTAACCACAACCGTTTACTAGTACCTCCCACATATTATCATCTCTATATCGCAAAACTATTGCAAGGAATCAAACATATCATATTCAGTGATCCATAAGTTTTATGTAGGATTTTATGATTAACCATGCAATTGACCAATTCCTGTTGACTCTCTAAATAGATATAAGTGAAGCAAGAGAGTTTAATTCTTTCTACAAAAGACCATGCTCTAATAAATATAAGTGAAGCAAAAGAGCATTCTAAAAACAACGGTTTTCCATGTGAAGAGAAACAGGCAACCCAAACTTCAAATAATATAAGTGAAGCACATGAAGCATTCTATAAAGCCATACTCAAAAGATATAGGTGAAGTGCAATGAGCATTCTATAAATCAACCATGGACTATCCCATACCAGCATGGTGCATAAAAAAATGAAAAATAAACACAAAAGACGCTCCAAGATTCACACATATCACATGAACAAAATGAAGACGAAAACATACCGATATTTGTTGAAGAAAGATGGGATGCCTTCCGGGGCATCCCCAAGCTTAGACGCTTGAGTCTCCTTAGATATTTACTTGGGGTGCCTTGGGCATCCCCAAGCTTGAGCTTTTGCCTCTCCTCCTTCTCCTTATATCGAGACCTTCTCGATCTTTGATCACTTCATCCACACAAAACTCAACAGAAACCTCGTGAGATCCGTTAGTATAATAATGCAAATCACTACTCTAAGTATTGTTGCAAATGAATTCATATTTTATTTTTGTAGTTTAGCTACTGTATTATAACTTTTCCATGGCTTATATCACCGATAGAATCGATAGTTCCATCAAAACAAGCAAAACAATGCATCAAAAACAGAATTTGTCTTAAACAGGACAGTTTGTAGCAATCTGAACACCTACCGTACTTCTGGTACTCCAAAAATTCTGAAACATTAGGACAAAATAAACAATTTGTATAGCAAGACTGTGCAAAAAGTTTCGACATTCCAGTAAAAATGTAAAATGGCGCACTACAGCCAAAGTTTATGTTTTTGCACCGCACATACCAACAAGCAATCTAATCATCCTAAAGGCAAATCTTGGCACATTATTTTTATAATACAATGTATTTGTACAAGGGGATAATTATTTTTGTGAGAATCTTCATGAAAAATTTACATTTTTTCCATGAGCATGAACACAAGTGTTCAAGGTCGACCCTCACTTCTCCAATGCATCACCTTTCAATCGCTTCTCTTTTAGTGAAGTTTTAAGTTCCCCTCTATATTTTTTTGTTTTTAAACTTTATAAAAGCACTCAACGGAAATAAATGACTCTATAAAACTTCCGGGTTGTCTCCCTGGCAGCGCTTTCTTTAAAGCCATTAAGCTAGGCATAAAGTGCTCAAGTAATGGATCCACCTGGATCCCAAGGTATATCAAAGCCAATTTTAATTAGCAATGATTTGGCATTGAGCAGTGAGCACAAAGCAACATATATCATGCAATGACGAAGTCTAACTCTCTTCCTATGCATCGGCTTGTCATACATGAACAATTCATGCACATCAAGTAAAGGCAAATACATAGCATAAGCAGTTTCTTGCAATTTTATCGTGTTGGAAAGATAGAGAGGTGGAGATATAGTTCCTCTCTCATAATAAGTAGGAGCAGAAAGCACATGCATATTATATTCATCAAAATCATCATGTGTAGTGGTAGAACGCAACCCATCAATATAATCCTTAATAATAGCAAACTTCTCCAATATAGAGTAGTTTGGAGAATTCAAAAAGATAATAGGACTATCATGTGTGGGTGCAGTAGCAACAATTTCATTTTTAACATAAGGGACAATAGCAAGTTCATCTCCATAAGCATAAATCATATTGGCATCAAGGCCACAAGCATAGCAATCATCAAGTTCATCAAAAAGGGATATTTCAAACGAATCAACGGGATCATAGCAATTATCATAGCATTCATCCTTCGGTAAGAACGAAGGGGCGTTAAACAATGTATGAGTTGAAGAGTTACTCTCATTAGAAGGTGGGCACGGGTGATCAATCTGCTCTTCCTCCGCTTGTTCTTCGCTCTCCTCATCATCTTTTTCATCCAATGAGCTCACAGTTTCATCAATTTATTCTTCCATAGAGTACTCCTGCAAAATATTAGTCTCTTCTTGGACAGCGGAGACTTTCTCAATAAATACATCAATATCGTAATTGAATTTATAATTGTCATAGAAATATTTAAGGATAGCAAAATTTTCAGGTCTATAAACTGAATCATCAAAATCTTCAAACTTTTCAAACAAAGATTCAATTTCATAAGCACCCTTAAAAGCAACAAATTCTTCTATTCGTTCCACATCATAGTAATCATATCTACCATTAGCATAAGAAGCTAAGGTTTCATTGCCATTAAATTTGCATGAAAAGGAAAGGTGTGGAGCATTCATCCTAGAGCAACAAGTTTAATCATAACTAGAGCATAGATTCCAAGCATACCATTTCAACATATGAATTTGATCCCATAACAGTTTCCCTTTTTGTGTCAAGCGATAATCCCTAAAGTATCCACGTTGATCCAACGTGTCTCCCATTATCAAGTTGAACGGGGTTTTCTCAGGATTATCAAAGTATTGCATAATATTTTTCACCTAACGAGCATCGAGGGTTTTAGGAGGTTCCCCATCTCCATGAGTAGCAAGTACAACTATTTTTTTTGGTGTTTCGTGTTCCATATCCATAACTAAAGATAGAGAACAACATAGAACAGGAAATAAAAACTACTTAGTGATAAAGGAAACAAGCACACACGAGAATATTCACCCCACGCTATTGCTCCCCGTCAACGGCGCCAGAAAAAGGTCTTGATAATCCACAAGTATAGGGGATCGTTTATAGCCTTCTTCGATAAATAAGAGTGTCGAACCCAACGAGGAGCTAAAGGTAGAACAAATATTCCCTCAAGTTCTATCGACCACCGATACAACTCTACGCACGCTTGACGTTTGCTTTACCTAAAACAAGTATGAAACTACTTTGCAACAATAAAACTACGAGTACTTTGCGAGAATAAAACTATGAATAAATTGGTAATAAAAGTGGATAGCTTTTGTCAACAAAAAATTCATTTGTCCCTAGGCAATCGATAACAAGTACCGGTAATCATTCTTGTAATTTTATATGAGGGAGAGGCATGAGCTAACATACTTTCTCTACTTGGATCATATGCACTTATGATTGGACCCCTAGCAAGCATCCACAACTACTAAAGCTCATTAAGGTCGTGAAACCCAACCATAGCATTAAGTATCAAGTCCTCTTTACTCACATACGCCATAACCCACTTATCCGTGTTTAGGCTGCTGTCACCCCCGCAACACCGACAATAAGCAAACCACGAACATATTGCAACACCCTACAGCGGGGGCCCCTCACGTTTGCGCGAGACGGAGGGCATCGTAGGACAGCACCATAAATAAAATATACAGTCATACCAACCAAGATCACGATTAACCCATAGGACAAAACGGATCTACTCAAACATTATAGGATAACCAAATATCATTGGGAAATAATATATGGAGTTGAGCACCATGTTTAAGTAGAGATTACGGCGGGGAGAAGGGGTGTTACATCGCTACATAGAGGGGGTGAAAGTTGGTGTAGACGGTAGCAAGATTGTTGATGTAGATCGCCGTCATGATCCTAGCCCCGGCGGCACTCCGGCGCCACCGGGAGAGAGGGGGAGAGAGCCCCCCTCCTTCTTCTTCTTCCTTGGCCTCCCCCCTAGATGGTAGGAGAGTTCCCCCTCTGGTCCATGGCCTCCATGGCGGCGGAGGGGCGGGAGCCCCTCCGAGATTGGATCTCCCTCTCTGTTCTCTTCTGTTTCGCGTCCCTAGATCTGGCCCTTCACCGTTTCTTAAATTACCGGAGATTCGTAACTCTGATTGCCCTTAAATTTTTACACGAATTTTTTTCATAAATTATCTTTATTGCGCCAGAAGAAGGGCCCCGACCGACATTCGAGGAGGGCACAAGATACCTGGGCGCGCCAGGGGGTGCCCGGCGCGCCCTAGTGGGTTGTGGTAACTGTGGGCCCCCGTTTGCGTTGATTTCACATCCCAAAAATCATAAATATTCCAAAATAATTCTCCGTAAATTTTTATCGCGTTTGGACTTTGTTTGATATGGATTTTCTGCGAAACATAAAACATGCAACAAACAGGAACTGGCACTGGGCACTGGATCAATAGGCTAGTCCAATAAATCATATAAAAAGTTGCCAAAAATATGTGAAAGTTGTATAATATTGGCATGAAACAATCAAAAATTATAGATACGACGGAGTCGTATTAGCATCCCCAAGCTTAATTCCTACTCGTCCTCGAGGAGGTTAATGATAAAAAAAAAGATAATTTTTGATGTGGAATGCTACCTAGCATAAACTTGATCATATATCTAATCATGGCATGAATATTAAGACATAAGTGATTCAAAGCAATAGTCTATAATTTGACATAAAGACATCAATACTCGGGCATCCCAACAAACAATCGTGTCTTTTAAAATATCAACGCTAAAGAAAGCTATCCCTACAAAATCATATAGTCTTGTCATGCTCTGTCTTCTTAACACAAAGTATTTATCATGCACAACCCCGATGACAAGCCGAGCAATTGGTTCATACTTTTTAACGCGCTTCAGCTTTTTAAACCCTCATGCAATACATGAGCGCAAGCCATGGATATAGCACTATAGGTGAAATAGAGTATGATGATAGGGGTAAATATTGAGATGACAAAAAAGTAAGAAAGTCTCACATCGACGCGGCTAACCAACGGGCTATGGAGATGCCCATCAATTGATATCAACGTGAGGAGTACGGATTTCCATGCAATGAATGCACTAAGAGCTATAAGTGTATGAAAGCTCAATATGAAAAATAAGTGGGTGTGCATCTAATCCTATAATGAAAATTTCCCACTAGTATATGAAAGTGACAACATATGAGGCTCTCTATATGAAAAACATGGTGCTACTTCGAAGCACAAGTGTGGAACTAGCATGCCCCTTCTCTCTTTATTTTTTTCTTTTCTTTTTCTTTTTTTTTCTCTCATTGTCCGGAGTCTCATCCTGACTTATGGGGGAATCATAGTCTCCATCATCCTTTCCTCACTGGGACATGCTCTAATAATGAATAATGATGATCATCACACTTCTATTTACTTATAACTCAAAAGAAATAAAAATTACAACTCGATACCTAGGACAAAGTATGACTCTATATGAATGCCTCTGACAGTGTACTAGGATGTGCAATGATCTAGCATTACAACGATATAAAAAAATAGACAATCCATGGAAATATCATGCTAGCTATCTTACGATCATGCAAAGCAATATGACAATGAATGCTCAAGTCATCAAAACGGAGGCGGTGAAAGTTGCATGGCAATATATCTCGGAATGGCTATGGAAAGGACATAATAGGTAGGTATGGTGGCTGTTTTGAGGAAGATATAATAAGGTGTATGTGTGATAGAGCATATCATAACACGGCGTTTGGATGCACCTGCAAAGTTTGCACCACATCTCGAGGTGAGAAAGGGCAATCACTCGAGCGCCTTGTTCGTATTGGGATCTGGTCCCTGCCCTTTACCTCTTTTGATTTCTTTGATATTGAGTGATTGAACGTTATTTCCTTATATAGACTAAGTAGGACCACCCGCGCTGCAAATGGCCAGTCGTGGCAGGTCGTGCGAAGAGGTGGGTGGGGTGGGCCGTGGGAAGAGGTGGCTGGCAAAAGTGGCAGGTGGCCAGACGGGCGCAACCTCGTTCGGCTTGGGGAAACTTTCTGCCCAGCTACCCGCTCGGTTCCAGCATGCGTGCATGGTTCGCATGAACGGTTCGCAGGAAACCTTTTATTTTCATGTGTATCATTTTTTAGTACTTCCTCCGATTCGGAATTATTTGTCTCGGAAATAGATGTATCTAGAACTAAAATAGATAAGGGAGTAGAATCGTAGGCTGGTGGGCTGCTGTTCCTAGAAGTGTTAGATACATCCGTATCTAGACAAATCTAAGATAAGAATTTTAAGATGGTGGGAGTAGTTAACATCTGACTCATCCGGACATAGGATCGTAACCAGTTTTCTAGACTAGTGTGTGCACTTGACTAGTCGGGAAAAGCAAAGAAAAAATTGCGCACTGGACACGCCGCCCTCGCGTGATCAGGCATTTCGTACATGTGTCATAGAAATCGAAGCTGGTTATCACTGCTAACCTGGTCGCCTCTGTGTTTGGTTCAGCGTTGTAAACACAAACGTAATCGGTATCAAGTCACGCTGGTAATGTAAAGGGAATGAGGTAAAACATAAATGTGTTTGGTTCATCTATTACCCCTATAAAAGCACGAAGTGCGGAGATCCAAATACATCATATCCATCCATACAACAAATCCTACCGCTCATAATGCTCAAATCTTTAGCGCTAATTGCAATTAGCTTTGCACTTTCCAAACGCACATCGTCTCCCGCAGCGCCACGCAACTCCCGCAAACGCACGTCCCAGCAACTGACGCCGTCCCCGAACCACTCCCCCAAACGCAAGCCTCTCGCCGCCCTCTCCCGCAGCTTCCACATGCGCCCGACCTGGTCTTCTTCTCTCACCCCCGCTCTGCCTCGCCGCTCCGCTCCGTCGCCTTCCAGCTCGCTGTGCCGCGGACGCCATGCGCCTCTTTGGCTTGCGGCGCCACAACATCGCCGAGATCAGCTACGGGGGCTTCATGGCGTACTGGACCAGGACAGCGTCGCCAGGGTCGTCGTCATGACCAGCGGCGTCGCGGCTAAGTCCACTTGGCGTCGCCGCCGAAGCCGTGGAGGCGGAGGAGCGGGGCACCAGGCGTGGAGCATGCTGGAGTGAGGGCCGGGGAGGCGGAGGGCGACCGGGCAGATGCGGAGGCGCGCCGGGCACGAGGAGGTGGAGGGTGAGCGCGACGTCGCGGAAGGCGGCGAGGCGGAGGTGGAGCCGTGGAGGAGCAAAGAGAGGGAGAGGAGCGCGGTGGCCGCCGGCCGCTGCCGCCGATCCAGCGCTTGCTTGCAGGTGACGCGAGAGACCGTTGCGCACCTCCAGTCGCACTCCACAAACGCACGCCTCTCCCAATTCACGCCATCCCCGAACAGCCATCACGAACGTTCTCCCGCCGCCCTTGCCGCCAGCCCCGTCGCCTGCACGCTCCCCACGCCTCCTGTCGGTTCTACGCCGCCGCCCCACGCCACGCACCGGATCCCTGCCATTCCCACCGCCTCGTCTCGGCTGTCTTGGAACCACCGTCGCTGCTGCCGCTACCATCAAGTTAGATCCACTGTCTATTCTTGGTTCCCTTTACTGGCTGATTAATGTGCACCCTTCACTGGCTGATCTCTGTATGTCCGTAGTAGTATACATACAGTTGTGGTATACTTCGTGTGTCGACAAACTGGGAGTTGCTCGTGTAGTTTGATAGGTGTTGACATTTATTCCATTCGTATCACTCTGAACCAGTTTTTCGATCTGTAGAAACTATGGCATCATATCCATCCTTTCATCTTTCTTCTATGTAGTCTGTCATTGAATTTTCATTTTTCTTCCTGCAATAGCAGCAGACAAAGCCGTTCTGGGTGTATGCTAAATACAAAGCAGGCTGATTGCAGCGAAATGCAGTCAAAGAAACATGCACTTTTATAGCACTATCATTTGTAGTCGGATAGGCGCTGACATTGGTTGCGGTTACCTTGTACCAGTTATCCAATCTGTCGCATTATATCCATCATGTCATGCTTGCTCTCTATGTTATCTTATGCCTTTGAATGAATTTCATTTTTCCTCCTGCAATAGCAGTAGACCGAGTTGTTCTCTGTTTTGAGGTTAGGCTGATTACAGCAAAATGAAGTTAAAAGAAAGAAGCAGTTTTAATTGGTGAAACAGAATGTTTTTCTCTAAAGAGACATGCCTTCTGGCTTGATGAACATGTTATCCATGTTCAGGCAAATAGAGGTGGATCATCCATGACCCCTGGTCATGTGTATTCTCCCGTCCACCCTGCCTACAGAAGTGTCTTTTCTGAACATTGTGGTCGTACTCCACAATTCAGATACAATTGCCGGTTACTGTAGTGTAGTGATACACTGTTCACCTACTACCCCTATAAAGGCATGAGTGCAGATCTTTGTGTTGCCCTGCAATTCGTGCATATCTTTGTATATTGGAATATTTGATAAGCTAAGATATTTATTTTGAAATAATATAGAATTCCATGCAAAGCTCTACAATTGCCTTGAGTAGGTGATAGTTAAGCACAACATAGTATGCGATGGTCCAATGAGGAAGAAATGTAAGTCGACAGTGCTGCTGATGGGTAGCAATGATAGCCCCAACGCCCTCGCTCTTGGATCATTATTCAAGCTTATTTTTTTCCTACAGCAAGAAAGAGGATGCTGAAGAAGGTATCCAGTTTACAACTTGATTGCGAACTTTGTTCAAACATGCACGGTGGTTTGTATCCTCTGAACACAATATAACAGCTTTTGCCATGTTATAACTTTTTGCAGTTCTGGAAACCAAATAATCTTTAGAATGCACACAAGTCTTTTCATATTGAAACTGTACTTCCATCGATACATTCTTTTCCTACTCTTCTGCATTTGAAATATTTCCAATTATCGCGCTGGAAGGAAGACTTTACATGCTTTTCTTTAGAATACATTGTCATCCATTCCATGGATTTGTACTCACTTTGTAGTTCAGCACAGCTGAATTACCAATGTCTGAGATGCATTCACTTCTATCTATCATGACATTTTGTACTACACAATTACAGCTTATAATTATGAGCCCTCCAATCTGAATGAATCGCAGGAAATTGAGAGTTTTACTGAGAGTCTCTAGGAGAATTTTACATGCTATCGTCAGGGAAAGAGGGAACGATCTACATTATATGATACTAAAGAGTGTAAATTGTTGTTTAGTTTTCTTCTCCAAACAGATCTTTTTCTTGGGATAAATTTATGATTTGTACTAAATCATATTGTATTAAGAAGTATCACATGGGAAGTAGCATGTCCAGTAACAAAATATATTTTACAATGGGAGTTCAGAGGATTTCAACTAGATTTAATATTCTTCTTTCTAACCTATTAGAGACCGAATGGATGAACAAATATATTATTGTCTCTATGCCGCAACATGACTACAATGGTGTCCCACTTTTGAAATACAACTTCAGCGACATCACAACATCGTGTACCTATTTAATTTATATATGTTTGAAAACATTTTATACCGGTGTTTATCTCACTAGGTTAACCTTTAAGACGTGCGTTGCACGTGCAAGCTTACTAGTCTCAGGAAATGGAATCGCACTGATTCTAGAGACGAACAGATTTTGGCTGCGGCATGTTGCCTTTGTTGCAATGGACGCCGGCGAGAGGCAAACGCAACAACGTCGCAGGACAAGCGCGTCAGCAGAAGGCAGTAGGCTGACACCACGTGCAGGCGAGATGCTGCATTAGCTGCGGCAAGGGTCGGACAACTCCATCTGGTGGGCGTCCAACGGCGGTGGCAGCGGAGGCAGCCGGCCTGGACCTTAAGAAGAGAGTCGTGAGCTTGATCAGCTGGAGCATCTCCGCGCTTGTCCCCGGTGCGGCAGTCGTACCCGCAGCGGCGGTGGAGGCCGGCGAGCTCGCCTCCGCCTGCCGCGTCCACACCGAGCATCCCGTAGCACCAAGCAAGAAGCACGAGCAGCAACAACAGGGGCCCGCGACGCAGGTCATGGTAGGCGACGGCGACGGCGAGCTAGAGAATAGAGGTGCTGCTCAAGGCGTCGGCCTGCCTATATCCTCAGGGCCACCGGGTCGAGCATCGTGTACAAGTTCTTGCTCGCCGACGGCACCACGCTGGCCTTTCGGCGCATGGCGAGAGCGGCGACGCTGATAAGCTCAAGAACTTTGAGGCGTAGGTGCACATCGTCGACTGATTCAGGCACCGCAAAATCCTCCGACTCTGGGGCTTCTACTGGCGGGCGACGAGAAGCTCTCACCCAAGACTTAGCTGCCAGCAACCATGGCCGCTTGTGCCTTCGTACTGGCATAGAGAGAGAAAGAGAGATGGAAAGCAACTGCGGTGAGCGCGAGGTCCGTGCTGGATGGCGTCTGGAAGAGAGAGAGAGAGAGCAGCGGCAACAAAGAGAGAAAGGAAACAGATCACGGGGGTAGGTGGGCGTAATCAGTTTTGAATAGCATCGTTATCTGATTATACATGGGATCTCATTACGCCCGAGTCAAACCAAACAAGAAATAACGAAATCAGATCCCACAGTAATCGGGTTACGTTACAAATTGCCCAACCAAACAAAGCTACACTACAAAGATCATTCGTACTCGGTCTCCTAAAGTCCTAATTGTGTCCATGTGGTATTCCATGTGGTATGGCAGTCTCCTAAGTATGTCCATGTGCTTAACGTGTATTACTCGACCCCAAGCCTTTGACTCTCACGCGCATTTCTTGGTCTCGTGATACTCACCATGTTTGAAGTCACCCCGTGCCCATCACGCGACAAAACAATTCCTGCCACCCTTTTCACAGCACCCAATGCGCATCACTGCCGCCACAGTCCCATTTTCCGATTTCCGTTCCCATGCTTATTACAATATTTTTGAGCGGACCGTTGTATGGCTTTGGCCAAGTTTTATGAACGGCTATATTTGTGTTTTAATGACATGGTAGCTTTTAATTGCCTCCACAATACATTTACAATATTTTTGAGCGGGCCGTTGTATGGCTTTGGCCAAGCACATTTTCCGAACCTTGAAACGGTGCCACAGTCTGGCATTTTCCACTCACACTTTAACTCATGTACGCCCTGTGAGCTTTGGGGCCAGTTCTTTTCGGCAATTCTCCCAAAATCACCCCTCTCCCCAGCTTCTTCCAGAATCGTCACTCCATATTTTTTTTACAATCCTAGCTAATTAGACCTTAATTAGCTAGGATTGTAAAAAATATATGAAGTGACGATTATGGGGGAAGCTGGAGAGGGGGGCGATTCTCGGAGAATCACCCAAAAGAACTGGCCCTTGATCTGAATGGCAAAGGATTAGAGAGAGATAGTGATAGATCTAGAGAGCGAAGATTTGTTTGTGAGTGAGAGAGCGGTATAGTTTCATCACATCACTTAGATTGCACGGGAACCTACATTTTTCATTGCCAGAACCATGCACACTCGCACTGGGGCATCCTCTTATGTTTGAACGAGAACCTTTCTATATAGTGGGCGTTGCACCCATCGCCATCCTACTACACCGTGCACGGTTTTCTGGTGACGATGTTGTGTTGTAATGACATGGCACATTCTAATTGCCTCCAAAACACATTAACAAAACATGAGCACACCATTGTATGAATTCGCAAACTCATGTTTTCCTAAACATTGCAACATCGGCCCCTCCTTCCTTATTCCACTCGCACTCTTAACTTTTTTATCTTGCATGCACGTTAGTCTAGATGATAAAGGATTAGAGAGAGGGGGGGGGTGATAAATGGATACATGCATCTACACAGATAGGATTGTTATTGTCTGAGAGAGTGGTATCATATCACCGCATCGTTTAGAATACATCGTCAGAACCATGCATACCCTGCATGAGGGCACCCTATTTTTTTAGTACGGGAACCTTTCGATACGGCGGATGACGTTGCACCCATCGTCACCCCTTCTACACCATGCAAGTTTTCCGAATGACGATATCTGCGTTGTAATGACATGGTAGTTTCTAGTTGCCTCCACAACCCATTTACAACATTTTTTAGCAGACCATTGTATGGCTTTGGCCAAACACGTTTTCTGAACCATGAAAAGGCGCCTCTTTCTGGGCTTTTCCACTCGTACTCCAACTATACGCCACGTGAGCTTTGGTCAGGATGATAAAGGATTAGAGAGACAGGTAGTGATAGATAGATAGATATGGAGAGAGAAGGTTTGTTTGTGAGTGAGAGAGCGGTATAGTTTCACCGCATCGCTTAGAATGCACGGGAACCTACATTTTTCATTGCCGGAACCATGCCTACTTGCACGGGGGCACACTCTTATCTGTGAAGTAGAACCTTTGTATACGGTGGGTGTTGCACCCACCATCACCCTACTACACTGCGCGAGGTTTTCGAGCGATGATGTTGTGTTGTAATGACATGACACATTCTAATTGCCTTCAAAACCCATCAACAAAACAGGCCCACACCGTTGTATGGATTCGCAAAAGCATGTTTTCCTAAACATTTCAATAACACTCCCTCCAGCCCTATTCTACTCGCACTCTTAATATTTTTATGCTGTGTGCCCGTCACTCTAGATGATAAAGGATGAGAGAGCGAGAGAGAGAGAGATAAATAGATACATCTATATACTACCTCCGTCCGGGTTTATTAGGCCCCTTTGTATTCTAGGTCCAAGTTTGACCATGTATTTAACTAAAAATATATAAACTATATGCTACTCAAAGTATATTGTTGGATTTGTATTTGAAAGACGTTTTCTATGGTATAATTTTCATGACATATAGTTTGACCGCCGCTAGCCACTTTGACTACTCCTCCTCCTGTGGCGACACGAGCAAAGCAGCGGTGGGGGCGCGCGCGGCAGGCGGAGGCAAGCTCGCCGGCATCCACCGCCGCTGCGGGTACGGCTGCCGCACCGGGGACAAGAACGGAGATGTTGCTGTTCACCAGCCTCGGCGGGCGACTCGCTCCTCACGCCGGTGCTGAAGGGCAAGATGTACGAGGGTGGCATCATCACGTCCCGGCACAACGTTGAGTCCATCGGCGACGGGCTGCCTCACCGGGCCATCCTCGAGACGCCACTGATGGGTGTGACCGAACGAGGGGTAGGACGTGGGCGAGCGCGCAGGGGGCGCGGTAGGCGGCGGGACGCGGGGCGGGCGGAGGCGAGCTCCTCGGGCGAGCTCGGCGCGCACGAGCGCGGCAAGACACGGTTTGGACGCGGGCGCAGGCGCGCGGCGGGACACAGCCGCGGGAGGACACGGGCGCGGTGGAGGTGAGCTCGGGCGGAGGCGGGCACGGCCAGGATGTGGGCGAGCCCGCAGGGGGCGCGGTGGGGGCGGGATGTGGGGCAGGCCGAGGCGAGCTCGCGGGCTAGCTCGGCGCGCGCGGGCACGGCAGGACACAGGCGCGGCGGTGGAGGCGAACTCGGGTGGAGCCAGGACGCGGGCGCTGGCGGGCGCGGTTTGAACCCGTGTGCAGGCGAGCGGGGGGAGGGGGGCGGGGGCGTGGCCGCGGCAGGACACGGGCGCAGTGGAGGCGAGCTCGGGCAGAGGCGGGCACGGGCAGGACGCGGGTGCAGGCGGGAACGGGCGGTTCTCGCAGGCGAGTGGCGGGACGCGGACAAGCGTGGTGCGCGCAAGCGAGAGGCGGGAAGTGGGCGTGGCTGGAGCTCGGGGCTGGTGTCGACCTCGTTTGCAGGCAGGACTGCGGCGCGGGAGAGTGGCGGCTCTCCATGTGTTTGACGCAATGCTGGGACGAACATGTCTAAAATGCATCCGCCCCCTGTTGGGCACACCGACTGACCGAAACGAAAAAGTGGACATGCATGTTCGTTCGGCCGACCCAAACGGACAAAAAGCGGACGAAAGTTGTGTCCGTTTGGGTCGCTGCGTTGGAGTTGCTCTAAGTCCAGGATAAATGCGAGCACCACACGCATAGCTGGTCGATGGGTTGGGATTTCATTGTCCACCTAACCGTCCAACAACTGGTTGGTTTCCACGAGTCTAAGATACTATTAAAATATTTTATCGCATTGCAATGCACGGACATTGTGTTAGTAAAAAAGGTTCTTCATCAGCAAGCCTTTGTGGATATTTACGCAATGGCCGGCATGGAATACCGGATTTACTGGATCAGAGTCAAATCCGCGCCCCGCCACCCCCAACCCCCCCCCCCCCCCCGCGAGTCCCGTGGCTCCTGGGTTCAGAGTTCTCCTGCCATCGTTTTGTCGGCTCCCCCTGGATGTTCTCGCGCTGACAGAGGCCCGTGATCAAACTCACGTGGCGGCTAAATCCCACGGAGGCTACTCCCCGCAGACAAGCAGACCATTCGGTGTCCCCTCCCAAATTTCAAGAGCTTGAAGAGCAGCGTGAAGAAGTTGCATGATTTGATCGCCTCGTTGGACGACGAGAAAAGACAAGTACGTCGCCGAGATTAAGTTCGGGAGGCTGCTAGAGCTACCGAAAATAACCAGGAAGGATAGGCATTTTTAATGTCTATTCTAAGTCATATCGATGAGGAGGCAAGTTCAACTACTATCGATCACAAGCACGACATCCAGTTTTTTGACGAAGATGTGAAGCTGGTAATTGGCGTGCTGTGTGGAGCTGCTCTTGTGAGGACCAACAATCTTTAGCCTTCAGAGATCTGATGATCTGGAAACAAACGGTGAGGACCGACAATTTATCCATTGAAGGAACACTTGAAATGATCCTCATCGACCATTGTGAAGAGGTTGCCCATAGCCACATGAGCTCCGATAATAGACCTGAGACAAACTTGTTTTGTCAAGCACACATGCAAGATGCATCAGCTGCTGCAAAATGCGGCAATGCTTTCCATACCTCAGTTGATCTGCATCAGCACCCGTTTGAGATTGAATCAGAGTGAAGGAAGCGGCATTCTCCAACTCGGTGTTCAATTTCAGGACAGTCATCCAAAAGGGACAGAATAAATAGGAATCAAACTATATTTTGAAAGCTAGTTGAAACAAAAACCCACACAATTCCTGGATGGTAGGACACTCGCAGCACGTCGGCGCTGTTCGGAGCAGGAGATGATTGCTCCTGGGCAGGAGATGATTAGCCCTGTACCGTACGACCAAGTCTCTCCTGGGCAGCACGTCTGCCTGTCTTTGTGCTGTTTACAAGAGTAAGTCTGTCAACAAAATAAAAAAAACGTTGCACGCTTACTTACAAAAAACGCACCAAAAAACTGGGGGTGGGGTGGGGGGTCTTGCCCTTTTCTGAAGATTCAAGTAAACATATATGCAGTGGAGGTAGTGCTGAGTGATGTCGTTGCAGTTTGTAACAATACTGTAAAATCACCAAGTACTGACGGAAAACGCATAAATAGATTTCTCTGTCACACACCTCATAGAGTAGACACGTACGTGCGCGAGGGAATCACGCATCCTTATAGAGCCATTAACTACTATGTAATCATCATTGTTGTATGTGTTTTATGAATGCATTATCGTCAGAGAGAGTACAAAAACAAGCGACTTGGTATATACGTATGAGTCCCACGCACTTACCTGACGGAACGCAACGCCTGCATGCACTCCGAGCCGATCATCCTGCAAATCGACAGACGAACATTTACTAAGCACACTTTTTTGGATGCCGAACATGGGCTTTTCCTCTGCGAAAAACGAATTTATGGCGCCGCAGTTCCATTACGGTGCAGCACTGTCTTACCTTTTGCTAGACTAAAAATGATAGGACACGTCGCAGTCCATTCCTAGTTCCATAAGGTGCCGAACCTTTGACCAGATATACGAAAATGGAAGTTCTTACAATGACCGTCCAGCACGCCGGACCAAGAACTTTTAGTACATTGCCCATCGTCGGTCCAATTCGTAAGATGCCCGAAGTAGTTCCTGTAGCGGTCTGCATTTTCAGAAAGGCGAAGCTGCTCCTGTTCTGAGTTGTCAACGAATCCAGCGCCAGAACAGAGCAACCAGGAGAGCGCGAAGACGATGATTCGACTCGTGGGCCGATTGCATGGCCCACTCGCGCCCGGCAACTTCCCCAGTGGCTTGCAGGCCCGAACTGGGCCCGTTAAGGGTGTACGTTGGCATATAACCGTTGGCGTGTGTTGCGTGTGGATCTGGGAACGGATTGGTGGCTTCGGCCAGGACCGCGTGCATGTGTGCGAGCTTGTACAGCCATCCATGGCGAATTGATCCGCAAATTAGAGAGAATACTTGCCGCATCTCACATCTGGCATCAGAGCCGTTCCATCCTGGAGCTTCTCCGCCACCCCCACCGCACCAGATTCAGCGATCTCCGCCGGCGAGAGGCCATGGAGAACCTGTCGGCGGAAGGCCGCAACATCCACGAGTTCGTCAAGGCGGCCGTCACCGACGACCTCGAGCAGCGCCTCAAGGTACACAGCGACGACCTCCTCAAGTCCATGACCAAGCTGCTCCAGGATTCGACCAAGACCTTGGACGGGCTCATCACGGCCCGCGTCGACGGCGTCCGTTCCGAGCTCCACCTCGACATAGAGCAGATCCGCTCCGATCTGGAGCGAGTCGACAAGGTCGACTACGAGGCCAGGCCCGGGGGCTCGTCTGCTAGCAGGAAGGTGAGAACCAACAACATCTACGTTCCCCCTCCGGCTCGCGGAGCGCGTGAGCTGTCGTCGGGAAATTCAGTCTCCCCGCGAACTCGTTGCTCTGGATCAAGGTGAGCAGTACAGTTCAGGTCCTCGGGTGGAATTGCCGTGATTTGACGGATCTAATCCATGGTTATGGCAAGCTAGGTGTGAGGATTACTACAAATTATGGGGCACTCACCACAGTAGATGGATATCTTATGCCACTGCCCAGTTTGAAGGTGCAGCTGCCCGATGGTTGGAGTCAGTGCAGAGGCGAACTGCAGAACTGCATTGGACTGAATTTTGCAACCTATTGCAGACAAGGTTCGGTCGGAATCAGCACCAGAATCTCTTGAGGAAGATGTTCAGAATTAACCAGACTGGGTCAGTGGAGGAGTATGTGGAACAATTTGCAGAATTGTATGACCAACTTACTGCATATGAGTCCAGTCCTGATCCTCTGCATTACACCACCCGTTTCATTGATGGTCTGAAACGAGGTGTTCGGATGGCCATTGCCATGCAAAAACCACGCGATCTGGATACTGCTTATGAGTTGGCCTTGCTCCATGAGGAATTGGGTGATATGCAGTATACTCAACACACTTCCACAGCAAAAAGAAGTACTACTCCATCAGGAGCTTATCCTTACAAGGCAAGGACAGTGGAAGATAAAAAAACCAGCTGAAGGTCACAGGCCTCTGCCAGTTGAAGATAAGTGGACTTCCCTAAGGAATTTTAGGAAGGCCAAGGGATTGTGTTTCATTTGTGGTGAGAAATGGTCCAAAGATCACCAATGCAAATCTATAGTCCAGTTGCATGTGGTGCAAGAGCTTATAGAACAGTTGCAAAGCTCCACTCCTTCTCTTGATGATTCAGACAGTGACACTGACAATCTGATGCTGCTGTCAGCAGCTGCTACAAGCAACAGTGTGTCTATATTGTCTTTATCCTTGCCAGTCAATATTAAAAATACAGAGCTGAAGTTCTTAGTCGATTCTGGCAGCACTCACTCGTTTTTGGACAGTTCCTTGCATTACCTGCTCCCAGAAATTACTGACATTAAAGCAGTTACAGTAAAGGTAGCAGGTGGAGGAAAATTGACTTGCTCACAACAAGTGAAACAATGTCAGTGGGATTGTCAAGGCCAAGAATTCTCACATGATTTCAGACTGCTGTCCTTAGGGGGTTATGATGGCATTTTGGGCCTGGATTGGCTAGCCAAACACAGCCCCATGTACATTGACTGGGAATAGAAATGGCTTTCATTCCAGTACAAGGGTACTACTGTCACTCTGCGAGGAGATCTGCCTGAGGAATGTGCTTTTACAGTTATGGCCATTTTCCAGAATGTTATCTCTGAACAAAAGGAACAGTTACCTGAAATTCAGGCTCTGTTGGACAAGTATGCAGTGGTTTTCTCTCCTCCTACAGGTCTACCTCCCAGAAGACTGTTTGATCACAGTATACCATTAATTCCTGGTGCTCAACCAGTATCCATCAGACCCTATAGAATTCCTCCTCATCTGAAAGTTGAAATGGAAAAGCAGGTACAGGAAATGCTACAAAGGGGAATAATTCAGGTGAGCAACAGTCCATTTTCTTCCCCTGCTCTGATGGTTAAGAAAAAGGAAGAAGGGGATTGGAGGTTGGTCATTGACTTCAGACATGTTAATGCTCTCATAGTAAAAAGCAAGTACCCTATCCCTGTCATAGATGAATTACTTGATGAACTTGCTGGAGCTTGTTGGTTTTCCAAATTAGACCTAAGAGCTGGCTACCATCAGATCAGATTAGCACCTGGAGAAGAATTTAAGACTGCCTTCCAAACACATACTGGTCACTATGAGTTTACTGTGGTAGCTATGGGCCTGACAGGTGCACCTAATACCTTCCAAGGAGCAATGAACACAGATCTAGCCCCAGTTTTGAGAGGAGAAGATCCTTGTGCAGTCTGTTTCTTTGATGATATTCTCATTTTCAGTAAAACCTTAAAGGAACATTTCATACATCTAGATAGGGTGCTGAGTATTTTGTTGGAAAAACATTGGAGAGTTAAGTTGAGCAAGTGTGACTTTGCTAAACAAGAAATTGCTTACTTGGGCCATGTCATTAGTAGTGAAGGGGTTTCTACAGATGCCAGCAAAATTGCAACTGTCAAAAATTGGCCAGTTCCTGCTGATGTGAAACAAGTCAGATGATTTCTGGGCTTAACTGGGTACTACAGAAAATTTATCAGGAATTATGGGATGATCAGTAGACCATTAACTGATTTGTTGAAAAATTGGGCTATCTTTGTGTGGACACCAGCTACAGAGATGTCTTATCAAACTCTGAAGCAAGCCCTTATTAATGCCCCTATCTTGGCACTGCCTGATTTCTCTAAGCAGTTTGTGGTGGAAACTGATGCTTGTGATGTTGGTATTGGTGATGTTCTTATGCAGCAGGACCATCCCATTGCTTTTGTTAGCAGGGCTTTAGGTCCTAGGAACAGAGGGTTATCTGTTTATGAGAAGGAGTATCTAGCTATATTATTAGCTATTGAGCAGTGGAGACCATACTTACAGTTCCAGGAATTTATTATCAGGACAGATCAAAAGAGTTTGGTTAATCTTTCTGATCAGAGATTGCATACACCCTGGCAGCAAAAGGCACTTACAAAGATGATGGGACTGAATTATAAGATTGTTTACAAGAAAGGTATTGATAATTCTGCAGCTGATGCTCTCTCTAGGAGACCACAGTCAGATTCTCAAGTGCTAGCAATTTCTGGTGTTCAGCCTAGTTGGCTTGAAGATGTTGTTGAAAGCTACAAGAAGGACCCAAAAGCACAGGAATTATTGCAACAGTTGTCAGTGCAACCTAAGTCCAAACACAACTTTCAACTGATATAGGGTGTGCTGAGATACAAAAGGTTGCATTTGGGTGGGCAATGACAGTGGGTTGCACACTAGGATTTGCCAGGCTTTCCATGACACTCCCTTGGGGGGACATTCAGGGTTTCCTGTCACCTACAAAAGAATTCGTGCACTGTTTAAATGGGTGGGTATGAAGAAAAAGATCCAGTAGTTTGTGCAATCTTGTCTCATTTGTCAACAAGCAAAACCTGAGAGAGTGGCTTACCCTGGGTTGTTATCACCATTACCTGTTCCTGCCAAAGCTTGGGAAACTGTGACAACGGATTTTATTTCAGGGCTGCCTTCTTCTGATCAGTATGACTGCATCATGGTGGTCATTGACAAGTTTACAAAATATGTCCACTTTATTCCTATCAAACACCCATACACTGCCCAGAAAATTGTTGAACTTTTCTTGGACAATATCTACAAGCTTCATGGCATGCCTCTCTATATAGTGTCTGACAGGGATCCAGTATTCACAAGCAAATTTTGCAAACTCTAGTGAAGAGGACAGGAGTTGTACTTAATATGAGCACGACATATCATCCTGAAACTGATGGACAGACTGAACATGTTAATCAGCAGGTGGAGTGTTTTTTGAGGTGTTTCATCAGTGCTCATCCAAAGAAATGGGCAAAATGGCTCTCGCTTTGTGAGTTTTGGTACAATACAAACTGGCATTCAGCACTTAACAAATCCCCATTTGAGGTTCTTTATGGCCATGGTCCTCGACACTTTGGGATTTCTGCTTCAGATTCCATTGACCCTGTTGATTTGCAGCAATGGTTGGATGCTCGGGCAGTTGTTCAGCAGTCAGTGCGCCAACATTTGTTGCGTGTTCAGCAAAGAATGAAGCACCAGGCTGACAAGAAACGCACTGAAAGGACATTTGCTGTTGGTGATCGGGTATTTCTCAAACTTCAACCATATGTGCAATCCTCCGTGGCGCACAGAGCTAATCACAAGCTCGCCTTCAAGTACTTTGGCCCATTTCTTATCCTGGAAAAGATTGGAGAGGTGGCTTATCGCCTGCAGCTACCAGCAGCCAGCCGTATACATCCTGTTTTCCATGTTTCACAACTGAAACGTTGTGTGCAGCCACACCATGAGGTACTTAACTCACTTCCTTCTGTCGATGCTCATCTCCAGTTTCCTGTCAAGGTGCTGCAGGAGCGTATTCGCCGTTCAGATAACAGATCGGTGGCGCAAGTTCTGGTCCAGTGGAGTGGGGGAGACGCGTCTTCAGCTACCTGGGAAGACAAGGATTCCCTTCGACAGCTATTTCCGCGGGCTCCGACTTGGGGTCAAGCCGGCTCTCAAGAAGGGGGGAATGTCAGCGAGTCCAGCGCCAGAACAGAGCAACCAGGAGAGCGCGAAGACGATGATTCGACTCGTGGGCCGATTGCACGGCCCACTCGCGCCCGGCAACTTCCCCAGTGGCTTGCAGGCCCGAACTGGGCCCGTTAAGGGTGTACATTGGCATATAACCGTTGGTGTGTGTTGCGTGTGGATCTGGGAACGGATTGGTGGCTTCGGCCAGGACCGCGTGCGTGTGTGCGAGCTTGTACAGCCATCCATGGCGAATTGATCCGCAAATTAGAGAGAATACTTGCCGCATCTCACGTGAGTGCGCCTGCATATCCACAGAGTAGGTTGCCATCTTAGGGCCTGCCACTACAGAAAGGTCCAGCCCACCATTCCCAATATGCCGTGGCGAAATTCAGTAATCTAGAAAATCAGAACCTTATCCACTTAAAAGTGCGGATCCTAAAGCCAACCAACGGTTCCGATAACAACCACTAGAGCTAGTGTGGATAGGAAATCCATGCTCTCTCTCTCTATATATATATATATATACATATATATATAAACCTTATCCACTTAAAAGTGCGGATCCTAAACCAACCAACGGTTCCGATAACAACCACTAGAGCTAGTGTGGATAGGAAATCCATGCTATATATATATATATAGGGTCGCGCTATTCGTCACCCTGGGTGAGGAATAGTTATTCTTCAACCCCTCTCTATTTTAAGGTCAATGCACCGTATTTTTAGGTTTCATAAATTTTTGTCTTATTTCATACGTAAAAAGAGAACGTAAGAAAATATATACTCACCGTAAAAAATATTTTATATTACGTAAAATTACGAACGTAAAAACATACATAAAATGCGATATTTTTGGTCTTATAACCTATTTTTTTGTTTTCTTATACCAAATTTTACGTAGTGAATCAATAAGAATGTAACTATTTGTATTTCAAACGTAATTTATTTATGAAGCGATCGTAAGATTACCTCGGGTGAAGAATAACTTATTCTGCACCCTGGGTGATGAATAGGATTACTATATATATATATATATATATATATATATGGGGTCGCGCTATTCGTCACCTTGGGTGAGGAATAGTTATTCTTCACCCCCTATCTATTTTGACATCAATGCACCGTATTTTTACGTTTCGTAAATTTTGTTTTATTTCATACATAAAAAGAGAACGTAAGAAAATATGTATTCGTCGTAAAAAATATTTTATGTTACGTAAAATTACGAATGTAAGAACATAGTGTAAAACATACATAAAATGTGATTTTTCTGGTCTTATAACTTATATTTTTGATTTTTTATACCAAATTTTACGTATTGAATCAATATGCATGTAACTATTTATATTCTAAACATAATTTATTTAGGAAGTGAACGTAAGATTACCTCGGATGAAAAATAAATTATTCTGCACCCTGGGTGATGAATAGTAACATTATATATATATATATATATACCTCGCTGGTCTTTGTTAATTGAAGAACATTTTATTTGCCATCATTTTTTGTGTGCCCTTCGTCTTTTGGTTCTTCCTCAAATATCCCCTTACTAGAATTGTTCAGATATTGTGAGCCGTCAGCTTCAGGTTCATTCTCTGGGTTTCGGATCATGTCGAACATGATATATTCTTGATCATGGTTGTCTCTGCCGCTAGCGTCCATAGCTCTAATCCAGACGAAAGATAAAACAATTTAGTATTCAAATTAGAATGCATTCAATAAGCAAAAACTGAATCATAGTAGTCAGCCGTCGAAGAGGTTCGATCTGAGGGGCGAGGGATGGCGAGGAGGATTAAGTTTTTTAGCTAGCAAGATCATCATATAATATCACTAATACATCTCCAATAATCCAGTTAATGCATCATCGAATATTATCGAATATAATCTCGAATACATCTCGAATATTATCACTAATACATCTCGAATATTATCATATAACATCACAAATACAGCTCGAATATTATCGAATAATCCAGTTGACTCGCGGTCCTGAGGCGCGAGCGGTGGACACCCAAAGAGAAGGAACCATCATAGGATCATAGCTCGGGTGAGATCCCTGAAGAACCTGCCAGGTATTGCAGAACCTGACGTCCAACGCAACCATGTTGCGACGGACGTGCTCGTCCTCCTCCCTGACACGACGACGTACCACCTCCTCGGGGGACGGCTGCCTCCGCACCGATAGTGGCCCACGCGACCGCCACCAAAGAAGCTCTGGGTCGACGACGGGACATCGATTCCTCACCAAGCTGCGCGCCCCGGAAGGTAGCACCTCCCAGTGCCAGCCAGGCCGAGCCCAGTCCCGGACATGGCGCCTCTCAAGCATGTTCTCGCCCCCGAGTCAACGACGAGGATGCGGGCCAGGCATTGTCGACATCGAGATCAAATTCTATGCAAATTTAATATTTTTTAAATGCTTAATTATGATTTTTGTAATTCTTGTTCACTTGATTTTGCAAATACATGACAAACTTTTGCAAATACAACATTAAAATATTTTACAAATATAACATTAATTAAGATATTAACATTAAAATATATGACAAACTTTTGCAAATACAACATTAAGATATTAACATTTTCCAAATAAGATATTAACATGTTTTTTATCAATATTTTTAAGATATTAACATTTTCCAAATAAGATATTAACATTAAAATACATGACAAACTTTTGCAAATACAAATAAATATTAGGTAAATGTGTGTGTGTGTGTTTGCACCGGCGGCGGCAGCGGCTTTGATTCGTGGGAGGAGAGGGGCTCACAGCAGGCGAGGTCGAGGCGACGGCGGCGGCGAGGCGAGGTGACGGCGAAGGCGAGGCGAGGCGAGGCGACGGCGACGGCGACGATGAGGTCGAGGGAGGAGAGGGGCCAGTGAGGTCGAGGTGAGGCGGCGGCGACAGCGACGGCGAGGCGAGGCGATGGCGAGGTCGACAGAGGAGAGGGGCCGGCGAGGTCGAGGCGAGGGCGACGGCGAGGCGACGGCGACGGTGAGGGCAAGGCGACGACGACGACGAGGTTGAAGGCTGGTAGCCTGGCATCGTCTCTGTCAGGATTTGATCGCGGTGGAGAAGGAAAACACGAAGTGTCCACTTATATAGAAATGACCTTTATTCCCGGTTGAATCCACGACCCAGCACTAAAGGACCTTTAGGGCCAGTTCTTTTGGGCGATTCTCCCAGAATCGCCCCCCTCCCCAGCTTCTCCCAGAATCGCCATTCCATATTTTTTTTTACAATCCTGTCTAGTTAAGGTCTAATTAGTTAGGATTGTAAAAAATATATGAAGTGGTGATTCTGGGAGAAGCTGGGGAGGGGGGCGATTCTGGGAGAATCGCCCAAAAGACCTGGCCCTTAGTCCCGGTGCGTGGCTGGAACCGGGACTAAAGGTCCAACCTTTAGTCCCGGTTGCAGCCACGGGCCAGGACTAAAGGGCTGTTTTTGGCGGCCCAAATTCTGCGTGGGAGGAGGACCTTTACTCCCGGTTCGTGGTGGCAACCGGGACTAAAGGTCTTTTTCCGGTTTTTTTGTTTTTTGCTTACTTTTTTTCTTTTGTTTCTACTTACAGCCAAATATTTAGATTTTTTGAGTGAATCTTTTTGCTTTAGGTCACAAAAATTATAAAGTTTCTATTAGTGCCAGTAGTTTTCAAATTTGAATAGTTTAAATTTAAAATCTTTGAAATTTGTGTGAATCACTAGTTTGTGAATAACTTTACTTTAAAAATAGATTTTTGAGTGATTCTTTTTCCTGCTATTTAATATTAGTGTGTTTTATCAGTATGTTCAATTTGGTAGTTTTAGCATATTTTAAATAGGTGTTTTAATCAAAAACTTATTTTGTTTAGCTCTTTTAGTTTTAGAGCTCAAAAAGATCATTAAATGCATGAAAAATAGCGAATGAAGTCAGAAAGGGTTGAAAATTGATGATGTGGCTTTGAATGGTGCATGTTGAATGCACAAAAAGTCTCGAGTTAAAATAAGTCTAAAAAAATGAAATGCCTTTGTAACAGATGAGTTTTCGCCGGAAATCCTGATACTTCGAAAGAGATTGTCCAGTTTGTACACGAAGTGCATCCAGTTTTTGCCGTAATCCTCTCAACGTTTTAGCACATGCTATGTGGGTGAAATGATGATACCATGCCAAGTTTCAACCTTTTCAGACTTCATTTGTAGTGCCTTTCAATTTATGGGTCATTTAACTCAAAAAATCATTAAATGCATTAAAAATAGCGAATGAAGTCAGAAAGGTTGAAAATTGATGATGTGGCTTTGAATGGTGCATGTTGAACGCACAAAAAGTCTGGAGTTAAAATAAGTTAAAAAAATGAAATGCCTTTGTAACAGATGAGTTTTCGTCCGAAACCCTGATACTTCGAAAGAGATTGTCCAGTTTGTACACGAAGTGCATCCAGTTTTTGCCGTAATCCTCTCAAATTTTTAGCACATGCTATGTGGGTGAAATGATGATACCATGCCAAGTTTCAACCTTTTCAGACTTCATTTGTAGTGCTTTTCAATTTCAGGGCCATTTAGCTCAAAAAATCATTAAATGTATTAAAAATAGCGAAGGAAGTCAAAAAGGGTTAAAAATTGATGATGTGGTTTTGAATGGTGCATGTTGAACGCATAAAAAGTCTAGAGTTAAAATAATTAAAAAAAATGAAATGCCTTTGTAACAGATGAGTTTTCGTCCGAAACCCTGATACTTCGAAAGAGATTGTCCAGTTTGTACACGAAGTGCATCCAGTTTTTGCCGTAACCGTCTCAACTTTTTAGCACATGCTATGTGGGTGAAATTATCCTACCATGCCAAGTTTCAACCTTTTTCAGAGTTCATTTGTAGTGCTTTTCAATTTCAAGGTCATTTAGCTCAAAATAAATCATTTAATGCATGAAAATAAGCAAATGAAGTCAGAAAATGGTTGAAAATTGATGATGTGCCTTTAAATGGTGCATATTGAATGCACAAAAAGTCTGGAGTTAAAATATGTTAAAGAAATGAAATCCCTTTTGTAATAGATGAGTTTTCGTCCAAAACCCTGATACTTCGAAAGAGATTGTCCAGTTTGTACACGAAGTGCATCCAGTTTTTCCCGTAACCCTCTCAACTTTTTAGCACATGCTATGTGGGTGAAATTATGATACCATGCCAAGTTTCAACCTTTTCAAAGTTTATTTTGTAGCTCTTTTCAATTTCAGGGTCATTTAACTCAAAAAAATTGTTAAATGCATGAAAAATAGCTAATGAAGTCAGAAAGGGTTGAAAATTGATGATGTGGCTTTGAATGGTGCATATTGAATGCACAAAAAGTCTGGAGTTGAAATAAGTTTAAAAAATGAAATGCCTTTTTGTAACAGATTTGTTTTCGTGCGAAACCGTGATACTTCGAAAGAGATTGTCCATTTTGTATACGAAGTGCATCCAGTTTTTGCCGTAACCCTCTCAACTTTTTCGAAGTTCATTTTGTAGTGCTTTTCAATTTCAGGGTCATTTAGCTCATACATAGTGAAATATTTTGTTTGGACATAATTGCATTGATTAACTGCTGCATAATGTTTCTTCGCGTTTCAAATGCTAAAATACATATATACCCTAACTCTTACAAAGATTCCCTCTGGTTTGTCCAAAGTGGGACTTTCCAGATAAGTCCGGAAACTCACTAGAGAAGAAAGTGATGGCGATGAAGCCGGTCACATCCCAGAGTGGGATCTTTGGGTATAAAACTTTTTCTTCGCATGTGTCACTTTGCGCCGTAACCATGGACAATCTTCATCATTTAATAGGATGCTTGGGTCAGTCTTCACTATGAAGGGAGCAATTTCATGAAACTTTTCATAATCTTCTGACATGTCTGTCTTCTCCTCCACTCCCACGATGTTTCTTTTCCCTGAAAGAACTATGTGGCGCTTTGGCTCATCATATGATGTATTCGCTTCCTTATCTTTTTTTTTCTTGGTTTGGTAGAAATGTCCTTCACATAGAAAACCTGCTCCACATCATTGGCTAGGACGAATGGTTCGTCTGTGTACCCAAGATTGTTGAGATCCACTATTGTCACTCCGTACCGCGGGTCTTCCTTTACCCCGCCTCCTGTCAGATTGACCCATTTGCACCAAAACAAAGGGACCTTCAAATCATGTCCATAGTCAAGTTCCTATATCTCCTCTATGTAACCATAATATGTGTCCTTTGGCCTATTGGTGTTTGCTGCATCAAAGCGGACACCACTGTTTTGGTAGGTGCTCTTTTTTATCTTGGGCGATCGTGTAAAATGTATTCCCATTTATCTTGTACCCTTTGAAAGTCAATATAGTCGAAGATGGTGACTTGGCCAGCAAGTACGGCACTTCACCAACAGTGTCGTCAAGCATGAGACGTGTTTGCAACCAACCGCCGAATGATGCCATGTGTGTACATTTGATCCAGGACTCAGACTGCTCCGGGTTCTTGGAGCGTACAATATCCATGTGTTCCTCGATATACGGAGCCACCAAGGTGGAATTTTGTAGAACTGTGTAGTGTGCTTGCGCCCAAGAATGCCCGTCCATACATATTACTTGCTCCTTTCCTAGCATGCCTTTTCGACCCAGTCTGCCCTCATGCCGCGATTCATGAACACCAATCGGCTTAAGGTTAGGAATAAAGTCAACACAAAACTCAATGACCTCCTCTGTTTCATGGCCCTTGGAGATGCTTCCTTCTGGCCTAGCACAGTTATGAACATATTTCTTTAAGACTCCCATGAACCTCTCAAACGGGGACATATTGTGTAGAAATACAGTACCCATAATGGCAATCTCGTCGACTAGGTGAGCTAGGACGTGTGTCATGATGTTAAAGAAGGATGGTGGGAACACCAACTTGAAACTGACAAAACATTGCACCAAATCATTCTGTAACCTTGGTAGGATTTCTGGATCGATTATCTTCTGAGAGATTGCATTGAGGAATGCACATAGCTTCACAATGGCTAATCGAACGTTTTCCGGTAGAAGCCCCCTCAATGCAACCGGAAGCAATTGCATCATAATCACGTGGCAGTCATGAGACTTTAGGTTTTGGAACTTTTTCTCTGCCAGATTTATTACTCCCTTTATATTCGACGAGAAGCTAGACGGGACCTTCATACTGAGCAGGCATTCAAAGAAGATTTCCTTCTCTTCTTTGGTAAGAGCGTAGCTGGCAAGACCTTGATACTGCTTTGGATGCATGCCTTCTTTTTCGTGCATATGTTGCTGGTCCTCCCGTGCCTCCGGTGTATCTTTTGTCTTCCCATACACGCCCAAGAAGCCTAGCAGGTTCATGCAAAGATTCTTCGTCACGTGCATCACGTTGATTGCAGAGCGGACCTCTAGGTCTTTCCAATAGGGTAGGTCCCAAAATATAGATTTCTTCTTCCACATGGGTGTGTGTCCTTCAGCGTCATTTGGAACAGATTGTCCGCCAGGACCCTTTCCAAGGATTACTTTTAAATCCTTGACCATATCAAGCATATCATCACCAGTACGGTGGCGAGGCTTCTTCCGGTGATATGCCTCACCTTTAAAATGCTTGCCTTTCTTTCTTAAGGGATGCTTGATCGGAAGAAATCAACGATGTCCCAGGTACACATTCTTCTTACATTTATCCAAATATATATTTCGGTCTCATCTAAATAGTGCGTGCATGCATGGTATCCTTTGTTTGTCTGTCCTGAAAGATTACTAAGAGCAGGCCAATCATTGATGGTTACAAACAGCAATGTTCATAGGTCAAATTCCTACTGTTTGTGCTCACACTACTAGGGAAAAGCCTAGCAGTAGCGCGGGTATTTGGTGTATCAGTAGCGTAGGTGCCCGCGCTACTGATACGGCGCTACAGCTAAAGTTTATCAGTAGTGCGCTTTGACACGCGCTACTGCTATACCTACTTAGCAGTAGCGCTTTCCATACTAGCGCTACTGCTAAGTGCTTTAGCAGTAGCGTTTTCCTGTCCAGCGCTAAAGAGCGCTACTACTATATTTTCTCATATCTTTTTTTTCTATGTATTTGCGATGTTTTTCTACAGGTTTTATACAGTATTCTAATCATATCATAAACATGCAATATGCTCATCATATCATACACATAATAATCTCATCATATCATCCAACACAAATTATGTCGTCACATCATAATCACGATATAGCTATACAAGTTACATGACATGTCTCATCATACATAATGTAGTACTTCTTGAGGCGTCGGTTCGTATCCCTCTCTCGCACTAGCGTGAACCTAAACTAACTACTGGCTGTCGCTCAGAAACCGGAAACCGGTACACCTGGGCCTGACACTCCGGCCACTCGTCGTATACTCCTGGCGTAGCACTTCTTCGCCATGGATGATCTATGCACCTGCATCGTCACATGAGTCGATGATATGCAACATATATAGTTGAGCAACAGAAAGAGACATACTTGGTTAAAATAGAAGCAACATATCATAAGCATAAATAACAAAGTTCATCGTACCCAAAATGCCCTAACTAGAGTGATCTTCGCTAGTTGAGGAGGACAGTTTAATTACATCACAAATAAAGTTTTGTCGTGCATAACTCAAAGTTTCGTCATAGAGAAAGTATGGATTAAACGGACACATTGTCATATATCGTCAATCACTCCAACATGTCGTGCCATCCATCCAAGTCAGGGAGATAGTACCCGAGCGCAATGAAAGGCTTCAGGTCGAGACGCTGAGCGGCTACGCGTGTTCGGACGTCTTCCCGCGACATTTGCCCTTCTTCGTAGAACATCCCTGTTTTTTCGAGGACCTCCTTCATGATGATTTGGGCAAGTTCACGCTGGATGTGATAGAACTCAGCTAGGAGTCGATGATCCGGGATATCTCCTAGGTTCTTTGCCCATTGCAGAATATGGGCATCGCCGGATCTAGGTGACATGCGAAGGTTCTGCTGATCCCGTCTGTACTCCAGCATGTGGTGGAGGACATAGAATCCATCACTGACTGTACCACTCGGTTGCTGGATGCAGCAGAAGTCGGTCTTATGGCCGAAGGCGGGCGCGTGGTTCCTTGTCTTCCTAGTCTTGATCTCTCCACCCCGTAGGCCTCTTTGGTTTCGGTTCTATACCGGCTTCGCCAGTCTCGATGCCGGTCTCGGCGCCGGTGTCACGGTGTCAGTCCCAGCGCCGGTCTTGATGTCGGTCTTAGTCTTGGATGTGACAGGTGGGCCCTGCAACAACCGTTGCTCATCGAGAAGGTTCAAATAGGCGTCTGCCGCCACGTAGACGTTGCAATCACCAGAACCCTGTCCTTCATCGTTGCTAGCCATGTTTCCTATGATTATATCTAGTCAATTAATTCTAGACCTAATAAAATGAATAATGACATAAAAAAAGGCCAATGTTTTGCAGGAATGTTGATTCATTCCCGTTGCGGAAAATCCCGGGCACTCGATATGTCCTACTTTGTAGCACAAGTCATGCCGAAATTCAAGGAAAATTTCGGCATGACCTTTGCTACAAACTGGACAAATAGAGCGCCTGAAATTTATCGGACGGAAATGAATCAACATTCCGGCAAAACATAGGCCACTCGGAATCATTCCCTGCAAACAACAAAAGGCCACTTGGGCACAATCGAACCACTTCAATGAAAAGATATAATATGACCACTTCAATGAAAAGATATAATCAACAATAATGGAATATGCAAATGAACATCAATGACATATATCATATAACATCAATTCTATTTTTTGTTTATAGCTAAATGCCATAGCTACCGTTTTTTATTTTTAGCTAAATGCTATTGTTTTTTGTTTAAAGCTAAAAGTCTAGGAAGGGATCATCTTTAAAATAAAACTTGCCTAAATTCTTTTCCTTGAAAAATAGTGGTCTTTTCAAAAATCAAAAACCTTTGCAAAATGACCTCACTAAACACTTCATTGCCTAGGACAGAACCCAAATTTTGTTCTAGCTATTCCTCTCTCTCACACACACACATTATTTTCTCTAACCCTTCTCTGCCTAGGACAGAACCCAATTAAATTGCAAAGGAACTCCATTTTCTCTAACTCTACTGCCCTAGTTAAACCTACTGCCCTAACTAAATTTTTGCTCTAAACTAAATTTTTGCTCTAACCTAGCCAACCTAGCTTGTTAACCTAATGAACCTAATGAACCTAATTAACCTAGCTAGTTAACCTAGTTAGTTAACCTAGTTAGTTAACCTAGTTTACCTAGATAATTAACCTAATTAAACTAGTTAACCTAGCTAGTTCTCTGTCCAAGCCCTAACTAAGTTTTTGCACTAACCTAGATAATTAACCTAATTAAACTAGTTAACCTAGCTAGCTAGTTCTCTGTCCAATGTTTGTGCTATGCATGAGAGAGAGAGACAGGAGGGGTGGGAGCTTACAGAGGATGGCTCCGGTGGTGGCGAGGGAGGCAGTGGTGGTGAGGGAGGCAGGGGCGTCTTCGGTGATGGCGAGGGAGGCAGGGGCATCGAGGGTGGCTCCAGTGGCGGTGAGGGCGGCTCCGGTGGCGTTGATGAGGCCGTGCGGTTCGGGTGGTGTTGGGGGCAGCTCCGGTGGCGTCGACGGCGCACGGCTCTGGTGGCTCTGGGGGCGTCAACGTCGATAGGAGACGGCAGCGAAGTGGGGCGACGGCGAAGTGGGGAGACGGCGGCGAAGTGGGGCGAGGGATTTGGGGGAGAAGTGGTGGCCGGGGGGGAGAAACCGCGCAGGGGTTAAGTCAAACGTAGCGGTAGCGCTGGTAGGCAAAAAGCGCTATAGCTAAGTAAGCTATAGCGCTTGTTGCAAAACGCGCTACTGCTATAGCTATTTATTTTCCTTTTTCTTTTCTTTTTTCCTTTTCCCTTTCTATAGCGGGGGTCTACAAAACGCGCTGCTGCTATATTATCTATAGCGCCTGTTCTGAACAGACGTTACTGCTATGCCTTTCTCCTTTATTTTTCTTTTTCTTTTATTTTTCTTTACATTTTCTTTTTTCCTTTCTCCTTTTTCTATTTCTTTCATTTTCATTTACTTTTCTATTTGTTTTTCTTTTTATTTTCTTTTCATTAGCAGTAGCGCTTTTCCTAGAAAACGCGCTGCTACAATAATATTAGCGGTAGCGTGGTTTGCCCAAGTTCGCTACTACTATTCGTAGCCTACCGGCTTAGTAGTGGGAATTTTAGTAGTAGCGCTTTTCCCAGAAGAAGCGCTACTGCTACACCCGTATCTGTAGCGCAGTTCATGTGCACACGCTACGGGTAAGTAGCAGTAGTGCTTTGTTTTAACAGGCGCTACTGGTAAGATTCTGTGGATAAGGTTTTCCCTAGTAGTGTCATCCCACACACGTACACCTTTTTTGTCCCACAACTGTAAAAGTTCTTCAACTAATGGCCTTAGGTACACATCAATGTCGTTGCCGGGTTGCTTGGGGCCTTGGATGAGCACTGGCATCGTAATGAACTTCCGCTTCATGCGCAACCAAGGAGGAAGGTTATAGATACATAGAGTCACAAGCTAGGTGCTATGGTTGCTGCTTTGCTCCCCAAAAGGATTAATGCCATCTGCACTTAAACCAAACCATACTTCCTTGCGTCAGCTGCAAAATCCCGCCACTTTCTCTCGATTTTTCTCCACTGCGACCCGTCAGCGGGTACTCTCAACTTCTTGTCTTTCTTACGGTCTTCTTTGTGCCATCGCAACAACTTGGCATGCTCTTTCTTTTGGAACAAATGTTTCAACCGTGGTATTATAGGAGCATACCACATCACCTTGGCAGGAATCCTCTTCCTGGGCGCTCGCCCTCAACATCACCAGGGTCATCGCAGCTGATTTTATAGCGCAATGCACCGCATACCGGGCATGCATTCATGTTCTCGTACACCTCACCGCGGTAGAGGATGCAGTCATTAGGGCATGCATGTATCTTGTGCACCTCTAACCCTAGAGGGCAGACAACCTTCTTTGCTTCGTACGTACTGTCGGGCAATTCGTTGTCCTTTGGAAGCATCTTCTTTAACATTTTCAGCAACTTTTCAAATCCCTTGTCACATACACCATTCTTTACCTTCCATTGCAGCAATTTCAGTGTGGTACCGAGCTTTTTCTTGTCATCTTCGCAATTTGGGTACAACAATTTCTTGTGATCCTCTAACATGCGCTGCAACTTCAACTTCTCCTTTTCACGTGTGCAGTTTCTCTTTGCATCAGCAATGGCGCGACCAAGATCATCAGCGGGCTCATCTGATGCCTCTTTTCAGCTTCTTCCCCCATTGTAGTACCATCGTATTCAGGGAACCCAGGATAGTTGTCATCATCCTCTTCTTCTTCATTCTCTTCCATTAGAACCACTCTTTCTCTGTGCTTGGTCCAACAGTTATAGCCGGACATGAAACCGAACGTAAACAGGTGGACGTGAATGACTCTTGCGCTAGAGTAATTTCTATCATTCTTACAGACAGTACATGTACAACACATAAAACCATCCCGCCTGTTTGCCTCAGCCGCACGCAGAAAAGTATGCACGCCATCAATGAACTAGGGAGACCGTCGGTCATCGTACATCCATTGCCGGCTCATCTTCATTACACAACACCGAAAAGACCAAATTAATACAAGTTCATACACACTTATTCTCATAAAACAACATACAACTATCTAGCTAAATCATTTAAATGCAACAACAAATGCGATCAAGATCGCAACTAAGGTAACAATTGATCCAACAGCATAGTGATACCAAGCCTCTTTATTAACGGCATATTTTCTAATCTTTCTAATCTTCAAGCGCATTGCATCCATCTTAATCTTGTGATCATCGACGACATTAGCAACATACAACTCCAGTTTCATCTTCTCTTCTTCAATTCTTTTCAATTTTTCTTTCAAATACTCGTTTTCTTTTTCAACTAAATTTAACTTCTCGATAAGATGGTCGGTTGCAATTTCCGGTTCACAATTGTCATAAATATCTATGTCAACATGATGGGCATAATTGTCATAAACGCGAAATGCAACAAATAGTTATAAAAGAGAATATACCACATCCGAATCATAAACCAGACGAGGGCCAATGTGGACGGATATCAAGACAATGGCACTATGTATAACAAACAATCATACAAGTAAGAAAATTATACAAGTAACTATCTAAATCATACAAACATGATTTTTTTTACAAAAAGGATAAGAACAGGAGGCTCACGAAGGTGGTGCCGGCGACGGGATGGTGCGGGCGATCGACGGTGGTTAGGACGGGGATGGGAAGGCACTAAGTAAACCACACCTACACATATGCAAACTAAGAATTTAATTTGAGCTCAAATTGCATATAAATCAAATAAACTCCCATATAATTACTCCCAAACTAAAACCCACAAATCACTATACTTATAGAACATTGCACGAGGTAATCTAGCAATGAGAGATGAAAGGACAAAGTTGCTAACCTTTGTGAACACTTGGATAGATGGGGTGCCTCAAATCTTGACCTTGGTAAAAATGGAGGATGAGCTCGAGCAAAGGGAAGAGAACAGAGTAGAGAAAGGAGAAAGGAGAGCTTGGGCTTGGGCTTGGGCTGGAAGAAGTAGGGGTTTATATAGGGACATCTTTAGTCCCGGTTTGTATAAACTGGGACTAAAGGTCCACTTTAGTCCCGGTTGGTGATACAAACCGGGACTAAAGGGGCTCGTGGGGGCCCCAGCCTGACGCCAACCTGCCACCACCTCTTTAGTCCCGGTTGGTATCACCAACCGGGACTATATGTCACAAATGAACTGGGACTAATGATGCGTGTGCCCCCGTCCGCTCCTAGACGTTGGAACCGGGACTAATGGTCCCGGGCCGAAATCAAACCGGGACTAATGCTCCGGACAAAAGGTCTGTTTTCTACTAGTGTTAGACTATAAATAGACCTCCTCCTCACCATTTTTAAGGTTAGCATTGGTTTAGCTCATTTTAGAGATAGAGCTTTGCTCATCCACTTGATACATACTCCATTGGAGACCGGGGCCACCACGGAGAAGATCCCAAGTAGATTCAAGACCCCGCAAGGGAAGATCCCCTCGTGGATTCAATCCCCTGTTTCCGGATCGGGAAGAACTACCACCTCTTCTATCGTCCTTTGTTGTGTTTGAATCTTGTATCACTCGTTATGTTCATGGATCTAGCACATGTGTGATTGTTTCTCGTTGATTTGAGTGTTTCCCCTCGTGTTTCCCTTCGTGTGTTCGTCGTGTTCTTCGTAGGATCCCCTCCATTTTATGAAAGATCGGCCTTAGGGTATCCACCCTACATCATCTTGGTATCATGAGCCATGGTTGATCACGAATTTAGAGCCCCTACCCCCATTTTCTAGCCTTTTTTTTGCTTGATTTGGACCTAAATTCGAAAATCTCCACCAAAAATAGCCCCAAATTTTTGTATGATTTGTTGGTTTGATGATGTTTTGTTGATTTTGATCCATGGATTCGTTGTGTTTCGAGTGGATCTAGCTTTTCCACAAGTTTCCCCACCTTCCATCCACAAAATCTCCTCAATTTTGGCTCCAAAATCATCCATTTCCGCCCAAAAATTCGTCCCTGAGAGGAAATTCCGAGCGGATTGACCTGCCCGAATCATCCGGATCCTCCCATATCAGCTGGAACCTCTCCCGGACATCCGGATAACCCACGCGCTCGAAAAAGCGGAACCGGAGTTGACGATCCCGGACCATACGGAAGTACTCCTGGATCAGCTCGACCTCCTCCCGGGTGTCCGGGTAAACCTGAAACTGGCGCGGCTGAAATTTTGTTTTGGCCATAACTAATTCATCCGGAGTCCGTTTTCGACGTTCTTTAGCTCGTTTTGAAGCTATTGACATCCCCCATCCCACAAAAATACTTTCAACATCATTTCACTCCATAAAATTTTTGAAACTTTGGCATCTTTGCCTAGGGCCACCACCATATCATCCGCGTTACCACCACCGACTTCTGCAACCTAACCCATTTTGTTCCCCATAGCATTCGTGGTTGCTTGAGTAGTGATTCGAGCCGGCTACTTAGGGATGGTTGCTTCTTCATCAACCACCACCACACCTTCCGCATAACCTTGCCCACCATACATTTCCGCCACCTCAACTTAACCCAATTTTCGGTGACTTTGTTTGAGTTGTGGGTTGTGTCTCCTAAGGTGTTTCGGCTACTTAGGGACGGTGACTTCAACTACGACTAGCATAACCCATCATTGCACTTCCGCAATCTCATTGAGCTTCCGAAACCACCACCGCTTTCCGCTACCACCTTTTGACATTTGCCTTTTGAGTTTTTGAGTTCGCGGTTTTTCCGTTTCCTGGGGTGTTTCGGCTAACTAGGAATGGTTCGACATCAAAAACAGCGCCGCTCAACTTCGTCAAGGATTCGACATCAACCACCTTCACCATTTTGACACCCTAACCATAAGCAAGAATGGTAACCTCTATATCATCATGGTATCGTGGTATCCCATCATTGTACATTCTTCTTGCCATAGTATTGTTAACCCCCCTAGCCCATTTTGCATCACTTGCCTATCGAGACTAGCCATTGAGTATTGCCGGAAACGTTACTTGTGCACATTAGTGATCCGCACCTTCCATTGCATACATACCATATCATCTTGGTATCCACATCTTGGAATCATCATATCATCTCTTGCGTCACAAGATTGTTTCCGCATATACACAATTGCTATCTTGGTTTGTGCATTTCGCAAACTGGCCGTATAAAAAAAAGAATAAGCTTTTAAGCAAAGAGAAAAACAAAGAGCTTGTAAGCAATAGCCATAGCATCACCACATTGCATATAATACCATCATTGATCATCTTGGATCATCATGTGCGAAACACCGGGAACCATACATACATAGCATACTTGGGATAGAAAGTTGATACATTTTGCATCTTATAGGTTGTGCACAAGTGTCGTATCCGCCTAATGAGCAATCGTGCTAGCGTCTCTCCTAAGTTGTGCAACACGAGCATTTTCCGTGGATTCCACATTTTGTGCTCACTCCTTGGTTGCACGACCCCATCTATCTATCTGTGTGTGTGTTTCCGTGTGCCATATTTCTATTGGTCTACTTGTTTCACTTGCGAATTTGTGAATCTCTTTCAACATTATTGACTCTTGCTAACAATTTGCATCAAATTTTTGTGCCACTATCCTCACCAAGCTACTCCATAAGCCTTAATTTTGTAGGTGTGAGAATTGACAAGATCCGGTACCAATTGTGCTATTTTCTTGATACATTATTGGGTGATCATTGATCCATTTTCAACATTGGATAAGGTACATTGGTCTAATTCTTTCCTTTCATCCACTCACATTTGCTCTAGTCTTGTGATGGATAGGCGAAGCATTTCATCTCCAGTCTTCGACAACAACGATGGCGCGAACAACTACATCAACACTCACCACTTTGGACTACAACAAGAAATGCAAGGTGTACAATCTACCTTGCGAGAGCGCATCGACAACCTCGCCATCGACATATGTCACTCCGAAGCAAGGAAAAGGGACTACATCTACACCAAGTTGGATGAGCTAAAGGATCAACTACGAGACATGGTGGTCGACTACAAGTCTTCTTCTTCCCCTTCGTCATCCACAAGGCAGCGGCGAGTGAGTCGCAAATCTTCGGAGCGCCAAAGCGATTCAAGTGCAATTCGTCCACGTCCACATCTACATGGCGACCATTGGCACATTTGTGATCCACATCGTCATGAAGGGCAAGTCACCTCCAAGCATCATGTGCATGCCGACGACGAACGCCATCTACTATGAGCTCAAGCACGACAACGACATCATGAACATGAAGATGCTCGACACGCGCAAACTTACAAGTCCCAACAAGCTCTACATCAAGCTATTGCCAACCTTTATGAGCACAAGAGAAGACCGCGAGACAAGCACCACCAAGAGGAATCTACGGCTACCACCACCACTTCGGCATCTTCTCCAAGTGCTATGAAGGCATCTTCGCCTTCGGACGTACGGCATCTTCGCCTACTTCCCATGAGTATGCCTACATCGACATCATCAAGTCCAAGGCGACCACCTACAAGCAAGGGCGAACCTTCCATCTTCGAAAGCCCCTAAAGGAAGATGGCCAAGCATGGGAAACTCCCTTTGGTCATGGAGACGAGCTACAATGTGTCATGTCATATGGGCCTCATACAAGACGGCGACAAGACGGTCGAGCAAGGGCCATCCCCTTCGACCACGGCGGCGAGCACGAACCTCTTCAACAACATGAAGACGGCGCCCCAATGGGACTCATACTCTGAGTCAAGCTACAAGACCGCACATGAGACCCTCTCTTTGGTCTCGGAGGAGAGCAATGATTTGCCACTTCCTACGGCATTCATCTTTGGAGGCGTTTTGATGAGGAGGTTGAGCATGGGACTATCCCTTCAACCAAGGTCATGATAGGAGTTGAGCATGGAGACATTTGCACATACATCACTCCGACACCCACATATGATGAGATGTCCCAATTGCCATGTGAGGAGAGCCACCACCCCATGAGTGAGATGAGTGACTCCACCATATATGACATTGAGTGCATTTCCTTTGAGAGGATGAGTGTGATCACCACTAGCCCCACACTCGAGAGCATACCACACATCCTATGTGAGGTTGAGAGCCATTTGAGTTACTCCACCAACCATATGAGTGAGAGCATCTTACCGGGAGTGAGTGAGCCACAACACGTAGTGAGTGAGGTAGTTGAGATGGCACGTGAGGCCACTATGATTTCTAATGACTTAACCTCTACTCCGAGTGTGTTTTCCTTTTTGGTGCTAGATCTCCTACAATACGAAGCGCCAATCCTCGACGAGTCCATACCTCCAATGGGCAACCCGATGGCCATGATGGACGATGATTCACCCCCCACATGGTACCATCAAGTTGATGAAGCTATTGACCAAGCGCCAATTTTTGCAACCTCACCTACAACACAAGAGCGGAGCTCTCAAGGTAACATAGGTGATGGTACTTCACTTGTCCCACTAGTGGACTATCTTTCAAATGATTGCTTGCATGATGATGATCACCTTATGGATTCACCACATACTATGTCTTCAATATTCTTAGATGTGCCACCCATTTATTATGAATATGATGATGAGCATGTTGAATTGCCTAGTTGTGATGCTATGCTCCATAGGATATCATGTGAAAATTCTATTGGTCACGTCATGTTTGACGATCCATTAAACTTTTCATATGCTATGAGTGAGATCTCCCATATTGCATCATTACAATCTCAACATAGTAACTATGCATGCCCCATTAAAATAAATCGCATTTGCACTTGTGGCATAGATGACGAGATCATGGTTATTGGATTTTGCTTCTCTTGCGATGATATTGCTATGCTATCTTTGCAAAATTTATGCAATTCATCTCATATGCCATGCCATGAAAATTATTGTATATTACATGATTCCATCCCTTGTGTGCACCATATGCATACCATTCATGACAATGCTCTAGATATTGCCTGTGATGCATTACACAATTTGAGTCTCCATTATGCTATACATAACAACAAACCTCTCATGATGGACGACATGTTTACATATCATGTATCTCATTTATTTGAGCATTGAATATGTTATGCTAACCAACACATGCATGTATGCATCATAATGGATGATGTGTACATATATCACGCACACACAATTTTTCCTTTGCCTTTGTTTTGTGTAGGTACTTATGCAAACTCGTCAACCTCTCAATCCCATGAGTTGACGAAACAAGCTCTTGAGAGCAACGATGATTTGGGGTTTACCCATCATCAATTGCATGATCACATAGTCACATTTAGCACCAATTACCATGTTCATGCTTTTGATACACCGTCCCATTATGACATCATTTTGCACAATGGTTGCATTGATCACATTCACAATACATTTGTGTGCACAATGAATGAATTTGCTCCCACGAATGCTTTACATATCATTTTACATCATTTGACTTAAGCATCTTGTGCCTTGTCACGAACAATATTATCGGACAAACTCATGATTACATGATGGACACCTTGTGTGCGCTAACCATTGTATTTCTGAGTGTTGTTTGTGTTTGCTCTTTTTGCATGTATACCACTCCGGAGACACCTTGGAGTACTTGGATTGCGCCATGTCTTCAACTCCGTCCAATTACAAGTCCGTCCACTACAACTTTCCATGGTGATGAGGATTACAATCCGAGGTCGGATCTTTCCCAAGGGTGGGAGATGATGCGGAGCATCCTACGGTCATCCCCATGTACACCACGACTACTCCCCAAGCCCCAAGAGGACATACAATGAGACCTCAAGCATACGCCATTGGACAGAAGGTTAACTCGCTCCTCTCCGAACCGTCACTTTCCACATCTGAGACATGGCTACTACCTCATGCATGGACCTTGTGTATACTTAGGCACAGACGAGATGACCATGGAGAATCAAAGGACCAAGGCCAAGCATGGAAGAGGAGAAGGAATAAGAAGAACGAAGCAATACTGGACTTGCCCGGATCAGTCGGACCCCCAGCCGGACGATCCGGACCAAGCCCGGATGATCCGGGTCCCCAGCCGGACGATCCGAATAAGTCCTACCCGAGAACAGAATGCTCCCGAGCAAAGCCGGATCATCCGGACCCTCGCCCAGATCATCCGGACCAGGTCCCGAATCATCCGGACCTGCTGCTGCCGCTACGTCACCTCCGGACGGTCGCCCGGATCATCCGGACCCCCAACGCCCGGATCATACGGACCACCATCCGGATCATCCGGACCTCGCCTGCGTGCTTGATTTGGGCCCAAGCCAATGTATCCATGTAACACCCCTTTGTAATAAGCACTGTGATGCTCTGTTGAATATGCCAAGTCATGATCATTAGCAGTGCCAAATCACAAGGGTTAAGGATTCAACTCAAATTCAAATTTGAAAATCAATTTAAATTCCAAAGTGAAATATTAAACTGATCAAACACTGTTGGGAAAATGTTCATTGGATGGCAAAGAATCCAGGAACATTTCTAAAATCATCATCATTGAAGTTGGAGTTAGATAAGTGACTCTAACAAGATGAAACAGCACCATAACAGGATATTCAATTCCATTTAAAATTATTTCAAACACAATTGGTTTCCAACTCTGACCAAATCACTTTTTGGTGAGGGCTAAAATGGCACTGTAATATTTGGACTAAGTCCCATATTTTACAAAAAATGCAAAAGTGCTCTAACAATTACAAAACAGAAATGGAATAAAAGAAAATATGAAACAGAAAATATAAAATGAAAGAGGCCTAAAAAGGGAACACTGTGCACTTACCTGTGCACTGGCCCAGCTAGCCACTGTGGCCCAGCCCAACTCACCATCTCCCCCCCCCTCCGTCGCCGTGTCGCCACCGCGCGCGCCCGAGCCGGCGATCCACCACGCGCCGGTCATCCGTGCCTTCCCCGGCGTCTTTAAGGTCGCCCCGAGCCCCCTCGTCCTCCCTCCTGAACCCTAGCCGCCTCCACTCGCCCCCATTCGCTTCCCCTCTCTCGATCCCCATTCCACCCGAGACGCCGTCGCCGACCGCTGCTCGATTCCGCGGCCATCGCCATCGTGTTGCCTCGCCGCCGTGCCCATCTACTCCGACTCGTTCAACTCCTTCGTCTGCACCTCGCCGTTGAGCTCGAGGAGGCCCGCGCGGACAAGATCGACCTCGACTTCGTCTTCTCGGGCGCCGGCGATCCCCGTCGACCCCGAGCCCGTCGGCAGCTACTAAACTTTGCGCCGGCCTCCGTGAGCCGCTACGTGAGCTACTCTCCCTCTTCTTCCCCTCCGCTAGCGCGCTGCTGCCCCATAGCTAGCCGTCAACGAAGCCACGCGCCGCCGTCCGCCATTGCTGCCGCGCGCGAGCTCTCTAGTCTTCCCCGCTCCGTCTAGTCACCGTAGCGCGTTCCTGGAGATCTGCTACTGCTGCTTAGCCGCTTGGCCCGCTCGAAAGCGAGCCGTAGCCGCACGCCCGCGTTGGACCGATTCCGGCCGCCACCGCGCTCGTTGTGGCCGTCGGTTCCGACCACCTGAGCTCTCCGCGTTTGCGTAGATCGACGCGGCTTGATGCGCACGTTCGAGAGCAAGAAACGGCGCTCGAATTGGTGCCCCGCAGGTGATTCCCGAGCACTTCCGGCGAGAGCGCCGCCGCGGGAGCTCGCCGGAGCCGTTTCCGGCGTTGTCGCCAGCGTGGCACCGCGTGGGGTCCACCCCAGGTCGCTGACGAGTGGGCCCCTGACCATTTTGACTTCGTTGACCAGGGTCAACCCTGTTTACTGTTCACTAACAGCCGCTGACAGTGGGCCCTCTTCATTTAGTTAATATAGTTAAACACTTTTAATTTAAAACCTGATTAATTAACCCTATTACTCAATGACGCCTGGGGCCCACCCCACTAACTAGTTCTGTTAGTTTAGTTTAAACCTCTGTTAATCCAGAGAGGCTGACAGGTGGGCCCCACCTGTCAGTTTGACCCAGTCAGCGGGTTAGCTGTGCTGACGTCACAGTGATGCAATGATGACGTCATATTTCAGTTTCTGCCGAATTTAGTATTTGAAATAATTTCAGAAAAAAATAAAAACTTTGAAAATTCATAACTTTTAAACCGTAGCTCAGATCGAAAAAGTTTATACATGAAACTTGCTCAGAACGACGAGCCGAGTTTGATCGTGCCGTCTGTTTCTTTATCGGAACCCCCTACGTAGAAGAACTCGTAACTCCAGACCCGAATCCGGCAGATGAATAGTGCACACACGTCGGATATTCAATCCCAGAATAATTCTAAAAATAACTAAAATGACTTAGATGCATAATTAGGCAACCCTGCACTGCATCATAGCATCACACGCACCGTATTGCATTTGTTTGCATTATGTTTACCTGTTTCTTCCCTCTCTTCTCTCTCGGTAGACCCCGACGTTGACGTAGCTCCCGAGGCAGACGCCGCACAGGAGTACGACTACGTCCCCGACGATACCACTGAAGACCTTGCCCTTGCCCCCGAGCAAACAGGCAAGCACCCCCATTTTGAGCATGCCTATATCGCCTACTCTCTTCTCTCTTATGCTTGCATTAGAACTGCTACTGCTACTGTTTTCCTATATCTGCTGCATAGCCTGATTATTGTACCCTGCTTTGTTACCTTACTGGTTATCCTAGACTGATTATTATAGGCTGGGTAGAGACACGACAGAGACCTCCACTTGATCCCGACTGCCCTGCTGGATATCAGAAGACCCGATCATCGGGATTGAAGACCAGACCCTGGCACCGCACATCACTACCCCTTAGTTGCCGACACTGCTGGGTTACCGTCGAGTGCCGAGGGTGATACCTCGTTAGCACTTCTGATGTTAACCTTGTAGGTTAGTTACTCGGTCGTGGTAAGCGAGGGTGATTCCTCCTACACCACCCCCGATAACGACATCGTCGTGCAACCTCTCAAGTGTGGACCTCGAGGGTGATTCCTCCTTCGTTCACCTTGATGATAACATCGAGCGGGAACTCCATCGAGGGTGATTCCTCATGGTTCCCTTCGGTGTCAGACACACAGTTACCTTGGATATTATGACTTGACTATGAACCACGATACTAAAGACGGGTCGGCCCTGAGGGGTACCCGCGCGAGCTTATTGCGAAGTGATGTGGAGTCGGGTTGACCTGGATGGTGCCCGCGAGATAACTACGAGGCGTGGCCGGGCATTCTTAGCCCTTGCCGCAAGTCCTCGAGATGGGGCGACGGGGTCACATCGATCGTGAGTCTCTGCTCGTTTCCGCGCGCTCCTAATCCACTACGGTTTGGATATTTGATCCGAGGGGCCTCTGGCCCGATAGCACTAACCATCACGTGGGCATAGTATGGGCGTTCTGCGTCGTATACTTCAGCCGGAGCTTAATGGACGTCAGCGACTGATGCGGCACACGCTGGGTTGGACTAGGAACGCAACCGCGCTTGTATAAGGGGTTGCTAGGTCTGCTCACCGGCGGTGCACGTAACGTGCAGGAGTTCCCGGGGCGATGGCCCAAGACCCCTGGGGGCATAGGTTAGTCCGGCGTGCTGACCTCTCTGTTAGGTATTTGGTCGGGTTGCGGCGTGTTGCTTGGCCGAGGCCGGGCATGACCCAGAAAAGTGTGTCCGGCCGGAGTTAAGCGAGCGTGGTGGGTAAGTTGGTGCACCCCTGCAGGGAAGAAACTTCTATCGATAGCCGGTCCTACGGTAACGGACACTCGGAGTTGTATCCCGATCGGTACAACTAGAACATGTGATGAGAATTGGATAGTACGGCTCTGGGATTGCTTTCTCGCAGGGAGTCGAGAAAGGATCTCAGGTCGAGGTTGATGATATTACTACTACTACTTTACATTATGTTCATCTGCTCTCTCCTGATGCTGCAAGACTGTCGAAGATTGTTGAAGATGCTAGTCTTCGATAGGACTAGGCTTTCCCCCTCTATTCTGGCATTTCTGCAGCCCAGTCCACATATACAGCCGTTCCTTTGACAATGATGCATATGTAGTGTAGATCCTTGCTTGCTGAGTACTTCGGATGAGTACTCACGTTTGCTTTATTTTCTTTTTTCCCCATATTCCATTTGATGCCACCAGACGACGGAGCCCCTGAGCCAGAAGCCCCAGCCGACGACCAGTACTACTATCCGCCTGGCGAGTACTACTACTACGAGGAGCCGTTCGACGACCAGGAGTAGGATCGGAGGGTCCAGGGCAGGAGGCCTACGCCTTTCGATCGTAGTTTTTATTTTTACCCCGCCTCTGTGAAGGCTTATCTCTCTCTCTGTATTATATCTGTACTCAGATATCTAATGCTTCCGCTGACGCTTGTATGCCATCGAGCTATGTATTCGAGCCCTCGAGGCCCTGGCTTGTAATAATAAGCTTGTATGACTTTATTTTATGTTTTAGAGTTGTGTTGTGATATCTTCAAGTGAGTCCTTAGGCTTGATCGTGCGCATTTGCGTGTATGATCAGTGCACGATTAGGCCGGGGTCGTCACAGGTTGGTATCAGAGCCGACTGCCTCTAGGAATCCCCCTTCCCAATTCCTCGGCCGAAGTTGAGTCTAGTGGTCAAAAATTGTTTTACTAACTTGGCTGTGTGGCTTACGGGCCCACGTCGCCAACTGGGTGGTATTAGGATATTTTATTCCTCGATCTTTACTCTGGGATTCTAATCTCTCATCTATTCGGGTTTAATAAAATTTACTAACACTGACATTTAGGATCTCGTTAATTCTATCCACCCGGAGAGCTGGATTCAGTGCGATTTCCCTGACGTTGATCTGATTAGTCTGATAATCAGTTTTCTTTCCATTGTTTTGTTTAACCTTTCTCTCCGAGTTGTATTATACTCCGAGTTGTCATTCGATAAGACCGTATTCTGCATCAGAGTGCACACGGAGAGTAGGATCCTGCAAGTTGATCGATCTTCGGTGTTTTCTAAACTCGACTTGAGGTTGGGTTATCACCAGATCCGTGTCCGCGAAGAGGATATTCCCAAGACTGCATTCGTTACTCGTTATGGCTCATACGAGTACACCGTCATGTCATTTGGTCTGACGGATGCTCCAGCTACCTTCTCCCGCTTAATGAATTATATATTCATGGACTACCTCGACAAGTTCGTCGTGGTATATTTGGATGATATTCTGGTTTATTCCAAGAATAAGGAAGAACATGCCGAACATCTTCGTCTTGTTCTGGAGAGACTTCGAGAACACAAGCTGTATGCCAAGTTCTCTAAATGCGAATTCTGGCTTCCTGAAGTGACCTACCTTGGACATGTGATTTCCAAGGACGGTATTGCCGTTAACCCGGAGCGTGTTCAGGCTATCCTTGACTGGACCCCTCCGAAGAATGCCAAGCAGGTCCGAAGCTTTCTCGGTCTAGCCAGCTATTGTCGCCGATTCGTCGAGAACTTCTCCAAGATCGCCAAGCCCCTGACTAATCTGCTCCACAAAGGCGTTAAGTTTGAGTGGACAGACAAGTGTCAGGAAAGTTTCCAAACCCTCAAGGACAAGCTCACTTCTGCTCCAGTGCTTGCTCCTCCTGATTCTCGCAAGGACTTTGTCATATATTGCGACGCCTCTCGTCAGGGATTAGGCTGTGTCCTAATGCAAGAGCGGAGAGTAATTGCATATGCTTCACGTCAACTGCGTCCACACGAAGAGAATTACCCAGTGCATGATCTTGAACTTGCAGCAGTGATGTATGCATTGAAGTTATGGCAACACTACCTTCTGGGTAATCGGTGTGAAATCTATACCGATCACCAAAGTCTGAAATACTTATTCACTCAACCGGATCTTAGTCTCCGACAACAACGATGGTTAGAAGCTATTGCGGATTATGACTGCGGTATTTCTTATACCCCGGGCAAAGCTAATGTAATGGCCGATGCCCTGAGTCGCAAGTCATATTGCAACAACCTCATGGTTAGGCAAGCTCAACCTCGTCTTCACGCAGAACTGACTCAGCTGAATCTGCGAATTGTTCCCCAGGGTTCTCTTAATAACCTTGTGGTACAGCCAGACCTTCTGAAGGCTGTTAAAGAAGCGCAAGCCAAAGATGCTGAAATTGACTTGATGAAGAAAGAACTTCACCTTGAGAAGTACCGGGATTTCTCAGTTGCTGAAGATGGAACGTTATATTTCAGAGACCGCATCGTAGTACCTCGCTTCGAACTGATGACTGACAAAGTCATGAAGGAGGCCCATGATACACCGCTGTCTATCCATCCGGGTAGTACCAAGATGTATCGAGATCTTCGTCAAAGGTACTGGTGGTCTAGGATGAAGCAGGATATTGCTCGTTATGTTGCCGAGTGTGACGTTTGTCGTCGCGTGAAGGCAGAACATCAGAAACCTGCTGGAATTCTGCAACCGCTCCCTATTCCTCTATGGAAGTGGGATAAAGTGCAAATGGACTTCATTACTGGTCTTCCTAAATCTCAGAAGGGTCACGATGCCATTCTTGTCGTCGTCGACCAACTCTCCAAGGTTGCACACTTTCTGCCAGTTAAGGAGACTATTACTGCTAGTCAGTTAGCAGAGCTATATATCTCCAGAATTGTTTCACTCCATGGTATTCCCAAGGAAATCAGTTCAGACCGTGGCAGCATTTTCACTGGCCATTTCTGGGAAAGTTTCCAGAAAGCAATGGGAACTCATATTACCTGGAGTTCAGCTTATCATCCCCAATCTCAAGGCCAAGTTGAGCGCGTTAATCAAGTGCTTGAAGACATGCTACGAGCCTGTGTTATATCCTTCGGTAAGAAATGGGAGGAATCTCTCCCGTATGCCGAGTTCTCTTATAACAACAGTTATCAAGCCAGCTTAAAAATGGCCCCATTTGAGGTTCTTTATGGACGTAAATGTCGAACCCCTCTGAATTGGTCAGAAACTGGGGAACGACCTCTTGTTGGACCGGACATTATTCAGCATGCCGAAGAACAAGTCAGAATTGTCCGAGAGAATCTCAAGGCGGCTCAGGACCGTCAGAAGAGCTACTATGATCGCAAGAGATGGGGCCTGACTTATCAACCAGGTGATCATGCTTATCTCCGAGTCACTCCTATGAAGGGTACCCGTCGTTTTGGAATCAAGGGCAAGCTAGCTCCTCGCTATATTGGTCCTTTCCGTATCGTGGCTAGACGTGGACATGTGGCATATAAATTGGAGTTGCCACCACAGTTCTCTCATATCCATGATGTCTTCCACGTGTCGCAACTCTGGAAGTGCTTCAAGGAATCTCTGCACCGTGCAGTGGATCATGAGATGCTCCAACTCCAAGATGATTTATCTTATAAGGAGCATCCGATTCGCATCCTCGATGAAGCTGAACGTCGAACCCGTCAGAAGACAACCAAGTTCCTGAAAGTGCAGTGGTCGAATCACACTGAAGATGAAGCCACTTGGGAACGCGAGGATAATCTTCGAGCAGAATATCCCAAACTCTTTCCTTCTACCTCCTAAATTCTCGGGACGAGAATTTCTTTTAGAGGAGGAGAATTTGTAACACCCCTTTGTAATAAGCACTGTGATGCTCTGTTGAATATGCCAAGTCATGATCATTAGCAGTGCCAAATCACAAGGGTTAAGGATTCAACTCAAATTCAAATTTGAAAATCAATTTAAATTCCAAAGTGAAATATTAAACTGATCAAACACTGTTGGGAAAATGTTCATTGGATGGCAAAGAATCCAGGAACATTTCTAAAATCATCATCATTGAAGTTGGAGTTAGATAAGTGACTCTAACAAGATGAAACAGCACCATAACAGGATATTCAATTCCATTTAAAATTATTTCAAACACAATTGGTTTCCAACTCTGACCAAATCACTTTTTGGTGAGGGCTAAAATGGCACTGTAATATTTGGACTAAGTCCCATATTTTACAAAAAATGCAAAAGTGCTCTAACAATTACAAAACAGAAATGGAATAAAAGAAAATATGAAACAGAAAATATAAAATGAAAGAGGCCTAAAAAGGGAACACTGTGCACTTACCTGTGCACTGGCCCAGCTAGCCACTGTGGCCCAGCCCAACTCACCATCTCCCCCCCCCTCCGTCGCCGTGTCGCCACCGCGCGCGCCCGAGCCGGCGATCCACCACGCGCCGGTCATCCGTGCCTTCCCCGGCGTCTTTAAGGTCGCCCCGAGCCCCCTCGTCCTCCCTCCTGAACCCTAGCCGCCTCCACTCGCCCCCATTCGCTTCCCCTCTCTCGATCCCCATTCCACCCGAGACGCCGTCGCCGACCGCTGCTCGATTCCGCGGCCATCGCCATCGTGTTGCCTCGCCGCCGTGCCCATCTACTCCGACTCGTTCAACTCCTTCGTCTGCACCTCGCCGTTGAGCTCGAGGAGGCCCGCGCGGACAAGATCGACCTCGACTTCGTCTTCTCGGGCGCCGGCGATCCCCGTCGACCCCGAGCCCGTCGGCAGCTACTAAACTTTGCGCCGGCCTCCGTGAGCCGCTACGTGAGCTACTCTCCCTCTTCTTCCCCTCCGCTAGCGCGCTGCTGCCCCATAGCTAGCCGTCAACGAAGCCACGCGCCGCCGTCCGCCATTGCTGCCGCGCGCGAGCTCTCTAGTCTTCCCCGCTCCGTCTAGTCACCGTAGCGCGTTCCTGGAGATCTGCTACTGCTGCTTAGCCGCTTGGCCCGCTCGAAAGCGAGCCGTAGCCGCACGCCCGCGTTGGACCGATTCCGGCCGCCGCCGCGCTCGCTGTAGCCGTCGGTTCCGACCACCTGAGCTCTCCCCGTTTGCGTAGATCGACGCGGCTTGATGCGCACGTTCGAGAGCGAGAAACGGCGCTCGAATTGGTGCCCCGCAGGTGATTCCCGAGCACTTCCGGCGAGAGCGCCGCCGCGGGAGCTCGCCGGAGCCGTTTCCGGCGTCGGCGCCGACGTGGCCGCCACGTGGGTCGCCCTGGGTCACTGACCCGTGGGCCCCAGGGGCCCGACCGGCCAGCTGACCGGTCAGCCCTGCTGACTGGACCGGCCCAGTCGCTGACACGTGGGCCCCACCTCCCTGTTAATCTAATTAAAACGTTTTAGAAATAAAAATAAACTAATTACCCTAATGAGTCTATGACATGTGGGACCAGAAGCCTAATTAGCTAATTAGATTAGTTTAACTCACTGTTTAGGTAAACAGAGGCTGACATGTGGGTCCCACTGGACCCACATGTCATATTTGACTTAGTCAGCCGACTGTTGACTTGCTGACGTCAGCAGCGCGTCATGCTGACGTCATAATTCATTTTCTGATAAATAAAATAATTCTAGAAATTCAAATAATCTTTAAAAATTAATAACTTTTAAACCGTAGCTCGGATCGAAAAAGTTAAAACATGAAAGTTGCTCAGAACGACGAGACGAGTCTGATCGTGCCGTCTGTTTCTCCATCGGAACCTCCTACGTAGAAGAACTCGTAACTCCGGACCCGAATCCGACAGATGAATAGTGCACACACGTCGGATATTAAATCCCAGAATAATTCTAAAAATAACTAAAATGACTTAGATGCATATTTAGGCAACCCTGCACTGCATCATAGCATCACACGCACCGTGTTGCATTTGTTTGCATTATGTTTACCTGTTTCTTCCCCCTCTTCTCTCTCGGTAGCCCCCGACGTTGATGTAGCTCCCGAGGCAGACGCCGCACAGGAGTACGACTACGTCCCCGACGATACTACTGAAGACCTTGCCCTTGCCCCCGAGCAAACAGGCAAGCACCCCCATTTTGAGCATGCCTATATCGCCTATTCTCTTCTCTCTTATGCTTGCATTAGAACTGCTACTGCTACTGTTTTCCTATATCTGCTGCATAGCCTAATTATTGTACCCTGCTTTGTTACCTTACTGGTTATCCTAGACTGCTTAGTATAGGGTGGGTAGAGACACGACAGAGACCTCCACTTGATCCCGACTGCCCTGCTGGATATCAGAAGACCCGATCATCGGGATTGAAGACCAGACCCTGGCACCGCACATCACTACCCCTTAGTTGCCGACACTGCTGGGTTACCGTCGAGTGCCGAGGGTGATACCTCGTTAGCACTTCTGATGTTAACCTTGTAGGTTAGTTACTCGGTCGTGGTAAGCGAGGGTGATTCCTCCTACACCACCCCCGATAACGACATCGTCGCGCAACCTCTCAAGTGTGGACCTCGAGGGTGATTCCTCCTTCGTTCACCTTGATGATAACATCGAGCGGGAACTCCATCGAGGGTGATTCCTCATGGTTCCCTTCGGTGTCAGACACACAGTTACCTTGGATATTATGACTTGACTATGAACCACGATACTAAAGACGGGTCGGCCCTTAGGGGTACCCGCGCGAGCTTATTGCGAAGTGATGTGGAGTCGGGTTGACCTGGATGGTGCCCGCAAGATAACTACGAGGCGTGGCCGGGCATTCTTAGCCCTTGCCGCAAGTCCTCGAGACGGGGCGACGGGGTCACATCGATCGTGAGTCTCTGCTCGTTTCCGCGCGCTCCTAATCCACTACGGTTTGGATATTTGATCCGAGGGGCCTCTGGCCCGATAGCACTAACCATCACGTGGGCATAGTATGGGCGTTCTGCGTCGTATACTTCAGCCGGAGCTTAATGGACGTCAGCGACTGATGCGGCACACGCTGGGTTGGACTGGGAACGCAACCGCGCTTGTATAAGGGGTTGCTAGGTCTGCTCACCGGCGGTGCACGTAACGTGCAGGAGTTCCCGGGGCGATGGCCCAAGACCCCTGGGGGCATAGGTTAGTCCGGCGTGCTGACCTCTCTGTTAGGTATTTGGTCGGGTTGCGGCGTGTTGCTTGGCCGAGGCCGGGCATGACCCAGAAAAGTGTGTCCGGCCGGAGTTAAGCGAGCGTGGTGGGTAAGTTGGTGCACCCCTGCAGGGAAGAAACTTCTATCGATAGCCGGTCCTACGGTAACGGACACTCGGAGTTGTATCCCGATCGGTACAACTAGAACATGTGATGAGAATTGGATAGTACGGCTCTGGGATTGCTTTCTCGCAGGGAGTCGAGAAAGGATCTCAGGTCGAGGTTGATGATATTACTACTACTACTTTACATTATGTTCATCTGCTCTCTCCTGATGCTGCAAGACTGTCGAAGATTGTTGAAGATGCTAGTCTTCGATAGGACTAGGCTTTCCCCCTCTATTCTGGCATTTCTGCAGCCCAGTCCACATATACAGCCGTTCCTTTGACAATGATGCATATGTAGTGTAGATCCTTGCTTGCTGAGTACTTCGGATGAGTACTCACGTTTGCTTTATTTTCTTTTTTCCCCATATTCCATTTGATGCCACCAGACGACGGAGCCCCTGAGCCAGAAGCCCCAGCCGACGACCAGTACTACTATCCGCCTGGCGAGTACTACTACTACGAGGAGCCGTTCGACGACCAGGAGTAGGATCGGAGGGTCCAGGGCAGGAGGCCTACGCCTTTCGATCGTAGTTTTTATTTTTACCCCGCCTCTGTGAAGGCTTATCTCTCTCTCTGTATTATATCTGTACTCAGATATCTAATGCTTCCGCTGACGCTTGTATGCCATCGAGCTATGTATTCGAGCCCTCGAGGCCCTGGCTTGTAATAATAAGCTTGTATGACTTTATTTTATGTTTTAGAGTTGTGTTGTGATATCTTCAAGTGAGTCCTTAGGCTTGATCGTGCGCATTTGCGTGTATGATCAGTGCACGATTAGGCCGGGGTCGTCACAGGTTGGTATCAGAGCCGACTGCCTCTAGGAATCCCCCTTCCCAATTCCTCGGCCGAAGTTGAGTCTAGTGGTCAAAAATTGTTTTACTAACTTGGCTGTGTGGCTTACGGGCCCACGTCGCCAACTGGGTGGTATTAGGATATTTTATTCCTCGATCTTTACTCTGGGATTCTAATCTCTCATCTATTCGGGTTTAATAAAATTTACTAACACTGACATTTAGGATCTCGTTAATTCTATCCACCCGGAGAGCTGGATTCAGTGCGATTTCCCTGACGTTGATCTGATTAGTCTGATAATCAGTTTTCTTTCCATTGTTTTGTTTAACCTTTCTCTCCGAGTTGTATTATACTCCGAGTTGTCATTCGATAAGACCGTATTCTGCATCAGAGTGCACACGGAGAGTAGGATCCTGCAAGTTGATCGATCTTCGGTGTTTTCTAAACTCGACTTGAGGTTGGGTTATCACCAGATCCGTGTCCGCAAAGAGGATATTCCCAAGACTGCATTCGTTACTCGTTATGGCTCATACGAGTACACCGTCATGTCATTTGGTCTGACGAATGCTCCAGCTACCTTCTCCCGCTTAATGAATTATATATTCATGGACTACCTCGACAAGTTCGTCGTGGTATATTTGGATGATATTCTAGTTTATTCCAAGAATAAGGAAGAACATGCCGAACATCTTCGTCTTGTTCTGGAGAGACTTCGAGAACACAAGCTGTATGCCAAGTTCTCTAAATGCGAATTCTGGCTTCCTGAAGTGACCTACCTTGGACATGTGATTTCCAAGGACGGTATTGCCGTTAACCCGGAGCGTGTTCAGGCTATCCTTGACTGGACCCCTCCGAAGAATGCCAAGCAGGTCCGAAGCTTTCTCGGTCTAGCCAGCTATTGTCGCCGATTCGTCGAGAACTTCTCCAAGATCGCCAAGCCCCTGACTAATCTGCTCCACAAAGGCGTTAAGTTTGAGTGGACAGACAAGTGTCAGGAAAGTTTCCAAACCCTCAAGGACAAGCTCACTTCTGCTCCAGTGCTTGCTCCTCCTGATTCTCGCAAGGACTTTGTCATATATTGCGACGCCTCTCGTCAGGGATTAGGCTGTGTCCTAATGCAAGAGCGGAGAGTAATTGCATATGCTTCACGTCAACTGCGTCCACACGAAGAGAATTACCCAGTGCATGATCTTGAACTTGCAGCAGTGATGTATGCATTGAAGTTATGGCAACACTACCTTCTGGGTAATCGGTGTGAAATCTATACCGATCACCAAAGTCTGAAATACTTATTCACTCAACCGGATCTTAGTCTCCGACAACAACGATGGTTAGAAGCTATTGCGGATTATGACTGCGGTATTTCTTATACCCCGGGCAAAGCTAATGTAATGGCCGATGCCCTGAGTCGCAAGTCATATTGCAACAACCTCATGGTTAGGCAAGCTCAACCTCGTCTTCACGCAGAACTGACTCAGCTGAATCTGCGAATTGTTCCCCAGGGTTCTCTTAATAACCTTGTGGTACAGCCAGACCTTCTGAAGGCTGTTAAAGAAGCGCAAGCCAAAGATGCTGAAATTGACTTGATGAAGAAAGAACTTCACCTTGAGAAGTACCGGGATTTCTCAGTTGCTGAAGATGGAACGTTATATTTCAGAGACCGCATCGTAGTACCTCGCTTCGAACTGATGACTGACAAAGTCATGAAGGAGGCCCATGATACACCGCTGTCTATCCATCCGGGTAGTACCAAGATGTATCGAGATCTTCGTCAAAGGTACTGGTGGTCTAGGATGAAGCAGGATATTGCTCGTTATGTTGCCGAGTGTGACGTTTGTCGTCGCGTGAAGGCAGAACATCAGAAACCTGCTGGAATTCTGCAACCGCTCCCTATCCCTCTATGGAAGTGGGATAAAGTGCAAATGGACTTCATTACTGGTCTTCCTAAATCTCAGAAGGGTCACGATGCCATTCTTGTCGTCGTCGACCAACTCTCCAAGGTTGCACACTTTCTGCCAGTTAAGGAGACTATTACTGCTAGTCAGTTAGCAGAGCTATATATCTCCAGAATTGTTTCACTCCATGGTATTCCCAAGGAAATCAGTTCAGACCGTGGCAGCATTTTCACTGGCCATTTCTGGGAAAGTTTCCAGAAAGCAATGGGAACTCATATTACCTGGAGTTCAGCTTATCATCCCCAATCTCAAGGCCAAGTTGAGCGCGTTAATCAAGTGCTTGAAGACATGCTACGAGCCTGTGTTATATCCTTCGGTAAGAAATGGGAGGAATCTCTCCCGTATGCCGAGTTCTCTTATAACAACAGTTATCAAGCCAGCTTAAAAATGGCCCCATTTGAGGTTCTTTATGGACGTAAATGTCGAACCCCTCTGAATTGGTCAGAAACTGGGGAACGACCTCTTGTTGGACCGGACATTATTCAGCATGCCGAAGAACAAGTCAGAATTGTCCGAGAGAATCTCAAGGCGGCTCAGGACCGTCAGAAGAGCTACTATGATCGCAAGAGATGGGGCCTGACTTATCAACCAGGTGATCATGCTTATCTCCGAGTCACTCCTATGAAGGGTACCCGTCGTTTTGGAATCAAGGGCAAGCTAGCTCCTCGCTATATTGGTCCTTTCCGTATCGTGGCTAGACGTGGACATGTGGCATATAAATTGGAGTTGCCACCACAGTTCTCTCATATCCATGATGTCTTCCACGTGTCGCAACTCTGGAAGTGCTTCAAGGAATCTCTGCACCGTGCAGTGGATCATGAGATGCTCCAACTCCAAGATGATTTATCTTATAAGGAGCATCCGATTCGCATCCTCGATGAAGCTGAACGTCGAACCCGTCAGAAGACAACCAAGTTCCTGAAAGTGCAGTGGTCGAATCACACTGAAGATGAAGCCACTTGGGAACGCGAGGATAATCTTCGAGCAGAATATCCCAAACTCTTTCCTTCTACCTCCTAAATTCTCGGGACGAGAATTTCTTTTAGAGGAGGAGAATTTGTAACACCCCTTTGTAATAAGCACTGTGATGCTCTGTTGAATATGCCAAGTCATGATCATTAGCAGTGCCAAATCACAAGGGTTAAGGATTCAACTCAAATTCAAATTTGAAAATCAATTTAAATTCCAAAGTGAAATATTAAACTGATCAAACACTGTTGGGAAAATGTTCATTGGATGGCAAAGAATCCAGGAACATTTCTAAAATCATCATCATTGAAGTTGGAGTTAGATAAGTGACTCTAACAAGATGAAACAGCACCATAACAGGATATTCAATTCCATTTAAAATTATTTCAAACACAATTGGTTTCCAACTCTGACCAAATCACTTTTTGGTGAGGGCTAAAATGGCACTGTAATATTTGGACTAAGTCCCATATTTTACAAAAAATGCAAAAGTGCTCTAACAATTACAAAACAGAAATGGAATAAAAGAAAATATGAAACAGAAAATATAAAATGAAAGAGGCCTAAAAAGGGAACACTGTGCACTTACCTGTGCACTGGCCCAGCTAGCCACTGTGGCCCAGCCCAACTCACCATCTCCCCCCCCCTCCGTCGCCGTGTCGCCACCGCGCGCGCCCGAGCCGGCGATCCACCACGCGCCGGTCATCCGTGCCTTCCCCGGCGTCTTTAAGGTCGCCCCGAGCCCCCTCGTCCTCCCTCCTGAACCCTAGCCGCCTCCACTCGCCCCCATTCGCTTCCCCTCTCTCGATCCCCATTCCACCCGAGACGCCGTCGCCGACCGCTGCTCGATTCCGCGGCCATCGCCATCGTGTTGCCTCGCCGCCGTGCCCATCTACTCCGACTCGTTCAACTCCTTCGTCTGCACCTCGCCGTTGAGCTCGAGGAGGCCCGCGCGGACAAGATCGACCTCGACTTCGTCTTCTCGGGCGCCGGCGATCCCCGTCGACCCCGAGCCCGTCGGCAGCTACTAAACTTTGCGCCGGCCTCCGTGAGCCGCTACGTGAGCTACTCTCCCTCTTCTTCCCCTCCGCTAGCGCGCTGCTGCCCCATAGCTAGCCGTCAACGAAGCCACGCGCCGCCGTCCGCCATTGCTGCCGCGCGCGAGCTCTCTAGTCTTCCCCGCTCCGTCTAGTCACCGTAGCGCGTTCCTGGAGATCTGCTACTGCTGCTTAGCCGCTTGGCCCGCTCGAAAGCGAGCCGTAGCCGCACGCCCACGTTGGACCGATTCCGGCCGCCACCACGCTCGCTGTGGCCGTCGGTTCCGACCACCTGAGCTCTCCCCGTTTGCGTAGATCGACGCGGCTTGATGCGCACGTTCGAGAGCAAGAAACGGCGCTCGAATTGGTGCCCCGCAGGTGATTCCCGAGCACTTCCGGCGAGAGCGCCGCCGCGGGAGCTCGCCGGAGCCGTTTCCGGCGTTGTCGCCAGCGTGGCACCGCGTGGGGTCCACCCCAGGTCGCTGACGAGTGGGCCCCTGACCATTTTGACTTCGTTGACCAGGGTCAACCCTGTTTACTGTTCACTAACAGCCGCTGACAGTGGGCCCTCTTCATTTAGTTAATATAGTTAAACACTTTTAATTTAAAACCTGATTAATTAACCCTATTACTCAATGACGCCTGGGGCCCACCCCACTAACTAGTTCTGTTAGTTTAGTTTAAACCTCTGTTAATCCAGAGAGGCTGACAGGTGGGCCCCACCTGTCAGTTTGACCCAGTCAGCGGGTTAGCTGTGCTGACGTCACAGTGATGCAATGATGACGTCATATTTCAGTTTCTGCCGAATTTAGTATTTGAAATAATTTCAGAAAAAAATAAAAACTTTGAAAATTCATAACTTTTAAACCGTAGCTCAGATCGAAAAAGTTTATACATGAAACTTGCTCAGAACGACGAGCCGAGTTTGATCGTGCCGTCTGTTTCTTTATCGGAACCCCCTACGTAGAAGAACTCGTAACTCCGGACCCGAATCCGGCAGATGAATAGTGCACACACGTCGGATATTCAATCCCAGAATAATTCTAAAAATAACTAAAATGACTTAGATGCATAATTAGGCAACCCTGCACTGCATCATAGCATCACACGCACCGTATTGCATTTGTTTGCATTATGTTTACCTGTTTCTTCCCTCTCTTCTCTCTCGGTAGACCCCGACGTTGACGTAGCTCCCGAGGCAGACGCCACACAGGAGTACGACTACGTCCCCGACGATACCACTGAAGACCTTGCCCTTGCCCCCGAGCAAACAGGCAAGCACCCCCATTTTGAGCATGCCTATATCGCCTACTCTCTTCTCTCTTATGCTTGCATTAGAACTGCTACTGCTACTGTTTTCCTATATCTGCTGCATAGCCTGATTATTGTACCCTGCTTTGTTACCTTACTGGTTATCCTAGACTGATTATTATAGGCTGGGTAGAGACACGACAGAGACCTCCACTTGATCCCGACTGCCCTGCTGGATATCAGAAGACCCGATCATCGGGATTGAAGACCAGACCCTGGCACCGCACATCACTACCCCTTAGTTGCCGACACTGCTGGGTTACCGTCGAGTGCCGAGGGTGATACCTCGTTAGCACTTCTGATGTTAACCTTGTAGGTTAGTTACTCGGTCGTGGTAAGCGAGGGTGATTCCTCCTACACCACCCCCGATAACGACATCGTCGCGCAACCTCTCAAGTGTGGACCTCGAGGGTGATTCCTCCTTCGTTCACCTTGATGATAACATCGAGCGGGAACTCCATCGAGGGTGATTCCTCATGGTTCCCTTTGGTGTCAGACACACAGTTACCTTGGATATTATGACTTGACTATGAACCACGATACTAAAGACGGGTCGGCCCTGAGGGGTACCCGCGCGAGCTTATTGCGAAGTGATGTGGAGTCGGGTTGACCTGGATGGTGCCCGCGAGATAACTACGAGGCGTGGCCGGGCATTCTTAGCCCTTGCCGCAAGTCCTCGAGACGGGGCGACGGGGTCACATCGATCGTGAGTCTCTGCTCGTTTCCGCGCGCTCCTAATCCACTACGGTTTGGATATTTGATCCGAGGGGCCTCTAGCCCGATAGCACTAACCATCACGTGGGCATAGTATGGGCGTTCTGCGTCGTATACTTCAGCCGGAGCTTAATGGACGTCAGCGACTGATGCGGCACACGCTGGGTTGGACTGGGAACGCAACCGCGCTTGTATAAGGGGTTGCTAGGTCTGCTCACCGGCGGTGCACGTAACGTGCAGGAGTTCCCGGGGCGATGGCCCAAGACCCCTGGGGGCATAGGTTAGTCCGGCGTGCTGACCTCTCTGTTAGGTATTTGGTCGGGTTGCGGCGTGTTGCTTGGCCGAGGCCGGGCATGACCCAGAAAAGTGTGTCCGGCCGGAGTTAAGCGAGCGTGGTGGGTAAGTTGGTGCACCCCTGCAGGGAAGAAACTTCTATCGATAGCCGGTCCTACGGTAACGGACACTCGGAGTTGTATCCCGATCGGTACAACTAGAACATGTGATGAGAATTGGATAGTACGGCTCTGGGATTGCTTTCTCGCAGGGAGTCGAGAAAGGATCTCAGGTCGAGGTTGATGATATTACTACTACTACTTTACATTATGTTCATCTGCTCTCTCCTGATGCTGCAAGACTGTCGAAGATTGTTGAAGATGCTAGTCTTCGATAGGACTAGGCTTTCCCCCTCTATTCTGGCATTTCTGCAGCCCAGTCCACATATACAGCCGTTCCTTTGACAATGATGCATATGTAGTGTAGATCCTTGCTTGCTGAGTACTTCGGATGAGTACTCACGTTTGCTTTATTTTCTTTTTTCCCCATATTCCATTTGATGCCACCAGACGATGGAGCCCCTGAGCCAGAAGCCCCAGCCGACGACCAGTACTACTATCCGCCTGGCGAGTACTACTACTACGAGGAGCCGTTCGACGACCAGGAGTAGGATCGGAGGGTCCAGGGCAGGAGGCCTACGCCTTTCGATCGTAGTTTTTATTTTTACCCCGCCTCTGTGAAGGCTTATCTCTCTCTGTATTATATCTGTACTCAGATATCTAATGCTTCCGCTGACGCTTGTATGCCATCGAGCTATGTATTCGAGCCCTCGAGGCCCTGGCTTGTAATAATAAGCTTGTATGACTTTATTTTATGTTTTAGAGTTGTGTTGTGATATCTTCAAGTGAGTCCTTAGGCTTGATCGTGCGCATTTGCGTGTATGATTAGTGCACGATTAAGCCGGGGTCGTCACAATCCATTCCGGCCCCTCACTTACCCCTTTGTGGCTTAGACTATAAATAGATCCCCTCCTCCCCATTTTTAGGGTTATAATTGGTTTAGCTCATTTTAGAGATAGAGCTTTGCTCATCCACTTGATACATACTCCATTGGAGACCGAGGCCTCCGCAGAGAAGATCCCAAGTGGATTCAAGACCCCGCAAGGGAAGATCCCCTCGTGGATTCAAGCCCCCGTCTCTGGATCGGGAAGAACTACCGCCTCTTGTATCATCCTTTGTTGAGTTTGAATCTTGTATCGCTCGTTATGTTCATGGATCTAGCATATGTGTGATCGTTTCTCGTTGATTTGAGTGTTTCCCCTCGTGTTTCCCTTCGTGTGTTCGTCGTGTCCTTCATAGGATCCCCTCCATTTCATGAAAGATCGTCCTTAGGGTGTCCACCCTACATCAATATGGCCCACCAGCCCGCGTTCCGGGTGGACGCCGCCGGTCTGACGCTGCTGATAAGGCAAGATTGGTAGTGTGTGCCTCGCACGCAGCTACTGCGGTGCAGCTAGTAGCATGTGGTACACATGCGGCTACTATTCTACGAAGTAGCAGCATTTGATCTGCAAGAACACTGCCAGCGTCAGACCTAATCTACATCGTGCACTTTACGCGAACGCTTCTAGTGTTGATTAAAATTAGCAGCGTCTGCTGATAGCAAATGCGGCTAGCTTGTTTAGCAGGGATAACAAACATACTGTCACGTCAATTTACTACAACATTTGTAGGTTTCACACATACAGAAATAATAAGTATTATGCAACTAAACAGTCACTACTAGGGAAAAGCCTAGCAGTAGCACTGGTTTTTGTCCTAGCAGTAGCACGGGGTACCGCGCTACTGATACGGCGCTACAGCTAAAGGTTAGCAGTAGCGTTGGTTTACCCGTGATACTGCTATAGCTACTTAGTAGTAGTGATTCTTGCCGAAAGCGCTACTGGTAAGTACTAGTAGCGCCACTCTCTGCCCGCGCTACTACTATTATTCCGTATTCTATTTCTTTTTTATTTTATGTTGTATTCATACACCATTATACAAGTTTTCATACAGTAGCAATTTAGAGATTATTCTTACATCATAATGAGTTATTAAATCACTGGGTGAAAGAACCGTGGATTAGTTTCAAGTGGATGGATCCTAAGTGATCAAGTCATGGATTATCATGACTTGATCACTTAGGATCCATCCACTTGAAACTAATCCGCAGTTCTTTCACCCAATGATATAATAACTCATCATCATCATCATCATATCATTAACAACTTATCATCATAATACATCATTGTCATATAACAACTCCTCATGATCATCATTTTCGTCCATGAGACATCATATAACAACTTGGTCACTAGTCATAATCACAACTCGTCCTCATCATCATCATCAACTCTAACACATTGTAGCACATAATAACACATTGTACCTAGGACCTACTCCTCTCTCATAGGACCTACTACCCTCTCTAAGGTAAAATGGCATAAAACAAGATAGGCCCTGACTCTCCATTATGAAGAATGGAGACTATCCTGTCTCCAATTCTTGTGCTTTGCACAATGTTGGTTCCAAGTAGCTCCCTACGATTGTCCATATAAATTTTCCATTCTTTGATTGTAATGTCTTGATTGGTTTTAGAAATCCAGTATGAACAGTTGTGACCCCTAGGCAGATATGGCCGTAAGCTAATAACATCAAGCCGTCCTTTCGGAAACATTAGATCAGGCACACAATCCTTCGGGATTTTCTGTTGAAAAACGTAATAATAACATCATAGTTAGCAATGTAGTTTAGCTTTAGAAGAATATATGCAAAAGATGCACGGATGTCATAATAGTAAAAAATCTTACCATGCCATCTCCATGGATGTTACCGTAGATCAGCACGTGCACTAGTGGCATGTATTGAACATAATGTGCAGGAGTTTGATAATTGATATTGTAATTCTAAACATCAATAATAAATGAGATAAGATGATCTTTCTCCTGATAAGTTAATTCTGCGCCATCGGTGTAGTAGGTTCTGTCTACCATCTTCCATACATTCTTTGAAGAATGAAAATAAGCTATCAATGGAAATAAGTTGTCAAATATTTTGAAATAAACAATATAAATTACTTAATAATTATGTTTGGGAAACTCACGTAGTGGTAGAATTGGAAGCATATCAACAAGGACCCAAATGTCCATATTATCTTCGTCGGGATCACCAAGATCCAAGGTGACAAGCATACCCTCATGAAAATCATACATCTTGCAAAGTGCTTCCCAATTCGGGCAACCAAAATGGGATACACTCTCATAATTGTATAGATTTACAGCAAAATCTATACCATGATGGGTCCTTAGGTGAACTATCTTTGTTTCCATACTTTCATGATCTTCAAAATCTATCCTCTCCAAGACGTAGCGTCTTGCATGGCATGGGATAAGCTAGTCGAATTGTAAAAGACGAAAATTACACGTTGAAGAAGCAGAAGTCGTGCTTAATTACGAAAAAACACTTGTCATCGTTGCGTACCGTTTCAACATCGAAGGTCTCCTGGAGTTTAATACTGAAGCGCCGACCTTGTACCAGGTGAGGCCCGTCGCACACACCCCGGTCATCGCCGCACCAGTCGCACTCCGGGAGCCTATCGTCGTCGGACGACATTTCCTATGTTCATAATTCAAAGATTAAACTTCTAAAATTAAATATATGTACTACAAAAACTAAATTAGATCATTATTATTCATCACGGGTTGACTATCGGTCTGTCGAGTATTTTCTTGAAAACTCTCAGCTCACGTGGTGTATATATTCGACCGTCAGTGATGGTAGCTCCTCCCTTTGTTCCCGAGTGCATTACACCAAATTGTCTAGCACATGGGAACGAAGGAGACGCTACCCCCACGACAACAGTCGGGATTCTTCTTCTCTCATATTTGGTGGAGACTCTCCCTCACTGATTCCTCTCTGACATTTGCGACCGTCGGTGATGGTCGTTCTTCTCTTCCTTCCCGTGCATTACCAAAAGGTCTATCACGAGAAAGAAGAGGAAGAACGACCCCCACGACAATAGTCGGCATTCTTCTTCTCTCATATATATGGTGGAGTCCCGACAGACTTAAAGTCAACCTGAAATGTCGTTTAATTATCTTTCTACAAAATCCGGGCCACTCGATATTTCCTACATATTCTAGCACAAGTCATGTCAAAATTCACGGGAAAATCCGGCATGACCTATGCTAAAAAGGACATATATCGAGCGCCTGAAATTTGCCGGAATGGAAATTAATCAACACTCCGGCAAAACAAAGGCCACTGTGAGGTGTTCCCTGCAAACATAGGCCACTTGGGAAAGCACTAGTACTACACAAAACTACATATCACATGTCTAAATCTCCATCATATTTGAAAGACCTACATTGAAAATTTTCTATTCCATGGAAATTGTCACAGCTACTCATCTACTACTCTACTACATCTATGAAAACATCTACATCATCATCAACATGGGGATTTGGCTGGTCTCACCTCGAGGTCGGAGAGGGTCGGTGACGGGGACGACGGCAGGGATGATGCAGGGCTCCTTGATTTCTGCAAAAACAAAATATAAACAAAAACATTATTATCCACATTTTAGTACTTGAAACCCTATAAGATATGAACTAAACATTATTATGCTGATTCAAAAGACCTAGATTTACTAGGAAATTGTAAAACTTAGTTTTAACCCTAACAGTTATCCATCCATCCATCTATCTATCAAAAGCATTACTAAAAAACTAGTTTAATCCTTCTGTCTATCCATCTATCTATCCAAGCATTACAAAAAAAATCATCCACCCATATATATGAACACCTAGGGTTAATTACATATAACTAGTTTAGTGCTCTAATGATGAAATGGGCTCATATATATGAACACCCAGGGTTCATATATTGAACAAAAATAGTAAAATACTACCTACCTATTTAAAATCAAATTCTAACTAATTTTATTACTAAAAATTTGTATACCTAATATTTTACTCAAAATTTCTATACAGAGAGAGGTGGGAGGAGGGAGAAGTGAGGAGGAGGAGGGGGAGGGGGGAGGAGTGAGGGGCAGTGGGAAGAGGGAGGAGAGAGGAGAGAGGAGGAGGGCAGTGGGAGAAGGGAGTAGGGCGATCAGAGGCGGAGGGAGGAGTGAGGAGGGTGTGGCCGGAGGAGGAGGAGGGCGCGGGCGAAGGAGGAGGAGGGCGCGGCAGGATGAGGAAGTTGCTGGAGGAGGAGGAGGAGGGCGCGGCCGGAGGAGGAGAGAGGAGGGCGGTGGAAGGAGGAGGGAGGAGGGGGCATACCGAGGAGGAGGATGGCGGCGGCAATGCGGCGGCGACGAGGAGGATGGCGAGAGACTGGAGAGGGAGAGTGAGAAGAGCGGATGAGAGGGAGAGTGAGATGGTCGGTCGCGCGGGGAAGATGATAAGCTAGGGTTAGTAGCAGCGCAGGTTGGGGACAAGCGCTACTACTACGGAGCATAGCAGTAGCGCTGGATATCGATCCGCGCTACTGCTAAGTGGGGCTCGCCATGTGCGCCCAGTTCAAACTTAGCAGTAGCGCGTTTCGCTAACACGCGCTACTGCTATGAAGATAGCAGCAATGTCTTTTCCTGCCACCCGCTACTACTAAGTAGCTGTAGCGCGTGATTTTATCCAGCGCTACTGCTAAGGTTCTGTGTATAAGGTTTTCCCTAGTAGTGAGTGATTGTTATTATGTAATACATATAGGAAGATTACATAGCAAATGATGGCAGCATTCATGAACCAAAATGCTGTCAAGCTAGAGTCATCATGTCTCGATACGTGCAACAAGTAGTAACATTACACACTTAAGGGCTTAAGTTCTGACTGACACAAAATATACGGTAAGGGCTACCAAATCGAGGTGTTGTAGTCGTTATGTTGTCATTGCTGCCTATCCCACCGCTCCTCGGAGGTCCTTGTGCGTCGTTATAGTACATCACCTTCTTGTTGGCGACATCGTTGTTGATGACGGTTGCAAGGGTGCTCTGCATCCGTCTAAACTCAGGTTGACTATCATCTGGTAAGAGAATGGCAAGGGTCCCCCCAATTGGTGATTCCATCCTTTCTTGTGAAGGTTGTATGATTCCGCATGTAATCAGCCATGTGGTTCATGGCGTAGTAGGTACACGTATGACTTCTATCAGTTTGTTGTTGCATGCAATAGAAGGTTGTGTTCCGGGTGAAGCGTGCCAAGCCCAAGCTCTTTTTCTTTCTGAATTCTGGCTTTATCGGTCCTACGTTGTTCTCAAGCTCTATGAGAGCATCATCGATAACTGACTTCAGTTTGTTGTAGCCTTTCTTGATCCTTTGATGCAAATCCAAGACATAAGAATTTCAAGTCTTTGGGGATAGAAAGATGAAGATCCCGTGCTCGTCGCTGCGCAAGCAATCAAACAAAAAGTAACTACCGTCAATATTTGTACGATGAGAGGATAAATACTATACATCTGAGAAAGCTTATGTGCATTGATGCTAGCTACCGAACACTTACCACGTACGGTGGGGCACAAGATGGTACTCCATGTGTCTATGTTGAACCATGAATTCTGCAAGGTAGATCTTTATCACTTTCCTACCGTCTTGACTCTTAAGGTTATTGTGGTGCATGTAATAAGGGACTGCCATGGCAATCGTCCTCACGTTGTCATACTTGAGCTTGTTGGCTAGAGCAAGTGCCCATAGCTTGACAAAGGAGGATCCCTCAAACTGCAGGAGGTGGATAAGGCTGTAAATCTTGTCGAAATGTATATAGAACATGTCCGCGGGGAAATCATCAACGAAGCCAAGACCCTTAGTCACCTTGACTGTGTATAGCGGAAGATTTTCCCAAGGACTGCGAAAATCGACCTTTCCCGTCAGCTCTCTGTGGCACCCCCGTTTGGCCTAGACAAGTTGCCTGCATGTGCCAGCCCAGGATAACTGCCGACACCCACCAGTATCATCGTACATTGCTCCAAACATGATTGAAATGGGGTCTAACTCCATAGCAGGGTTATTGGGCAGCGGAAGAACTAAATGACAGCGTAAGACTAGGTTGAGGGCTTGGCTGGGCTTCACAACTCACAAAACTGGCTGGGGCGACCATCTAGCTTATCCATCTTCTCCGGGATCTGGCCATGTGCAAGGCCAGGTAAGTACTTTGAATGTATTTGCAAGAGAGATGATTATATAGCAATCAAACAAACAAGTAAAAAAGCAATAATAAAGCTTATGCAACAACAACAATATATCCTGACATGAACTCAAAAAAACTTACCGCTAGACTAACAAGTAAATACACATGACACACTGAGACCATGTCTCGCGTGTAGTTTGAATAACATTGTGCCTTCCTCAAGCCAACACAAATCAACTTACTAAAATAGTGGTACGACTATACCGGCCACAATACTATCATGCAATACTTTCCCAAACTTGACCATCACTAAGTTAAAGTTGACCTGATCCAAGTGGTCAAAAGTCTGTACCATATCCTCTTTCTCCTTTACACAAGTTGCCTTATATTAAAGTTATTGTACTCTAAAGTGGTCAAACATTTCGTCTTAAATCACAACTTAAATACTTATATCTCTATAGTGAAAACATGTTCTGCTAAACCATACTCTAGTTAGTGAATGGCAGGTTAGTGGCTTACTCCCGAACTTTTGTCCACGACCGTGGACACGGCTATTTGAATAGGTTTAGCACACACTTTCTCCAGAGGTTGTACACTTTACCCACACTATAGACTCCCAGCCTAACATATCCTGCTCATAGCATGGCACTCTAACCATGTCTCCAACCTCCCGCGGGCTAGCCCTGGGTCGCAGGTATCTGGGTCCTTGCAAGCCCGTGGCACTACTATTTCCCCCAAGAATATATCAACTTTCATGTACACTAACCAATACATGCCGTCTAACTTTGGACGACAACTTTCCCACGAAGAAAGACTACTCGTCCAGGTTTCCCTCTTTGAAGACTGATTGCTTGTATCTGCGTTGGTAATTCCCCGAAGAGGAGAGGATAATGCAGCATAGCAACAGTAAGTATTTCTCTCAGTTATGAAACCAAGGTTATCAATCCAGTAGGAGAACCAAGCAACACTATGTAAACAGCACTTGCACACAAACCACAAAAACTTGCAACCCAACACGTAAGAGGGGTTGTCAATCCCTCCTCGGTATTGAGATAGATTAAATTGTATGAGAGTTGATAAATAGATCTAGCAAAAACACAAAATAAAATAAGTAAAGAAAAAGTGCAGCAAGGTATTTTTGGATTTTTGGATAAATAGATCTGAAAATAATATGATAGGAAATAGACCCGGGGGCCGTAGATTTCACTAGAGGCTTCTCTCGAGAAAATAGCATACGGTGGGTAAACAAATTACTGTTGGGCAATTAATAGAAGAGCAAATAATTATGACGATACCCAAGGCACTGATCATGTATATAGGCATCACGTCTAAGAATAGTAGAATGACTCCTGCCTGCATCTACTACTATTACTCCACACATCGACCGCTATCTAGCATGCATCTAGTGTATTAAGTTCATGGAGAAACAGAGTAATGCAATAAGAACAATGACATGATATAGACAAGATCCATTCATGTAGGAACAGACCCCATCTTTTTATCCTTGATGGCAACGATACATGCGTGTCATGTCTCTTTCTGTACTGAGATTGAGCACCGCAAGATCGAACCCATAACAAAGCACCTCTTCCCATTGCAAGAAAAATCAATCTTGTTGGCCAAACCAAACCAAAGTTTCGGAGAAGAAATAGAAGGCTATAAAGATCATGCATAAAAGAGTTCAACAAAGACCCAAATAATATTCATGGATAGATCTGATCATAAAATCACAATTCACCGGATCCCAACAAACACACCGCAAAAACTCATTACATCAAATAGATCTCCAAGAACATCAAGAAGAACATTGTATTGAAGATCAAAAAGAGAGAAGAAGCCATCTAGCTACTGCCTACGGACCCGTAGGTCTGTGGTAAACTACTCACGCATCATCGGAGGGGCAAGGGTGATGATGAAGAACCCCTCCGTGATTGTTGACCCCTCCGACAGAGTGCCGGGAAAGGCCTCTAGATTAGATCTCGTGGTTCTGGAATTTCCGGCGGCTGGAATTGTGTTTCGTCGACTCCCCTAGAATTTTTGGGATTTTAGAGTATTTACAGAGCTGAAGGTCGGTGGAAAAGCCTCCCGTGGACCCCACTACCCACCAGGGCGCGCCTGGGGCCTCTGGCGTGCCCTAGTGCCTAGTGGGCCCCACGGGCCTCCTCTGGTGCACCTCCTTGGCCTCCTGGGTGCCTTCTAGGCAGAAAAAAATCTCCAAAAAGTTTCATGGCATTTGGACTACGTTTGGTATTGATTTTCTGCGAAGTAAAAAACAAGCAAAAAACAGCAACTGGCACTGGGCACTATGTCAATAGGTTAGTCCCCAAAAAATGATATAAAGTTGCTAGTAAATGAGTATAAAACATCCAAGAATGATACTTTAATAGCATGGAACAATCAAAAATTATAGATACGTTGGAGACGTATCAAAGACACGCGAAAGAGACATAACTACAAACAAAATATGGCCTTCCCACTTAGGCAAATGTGGTTGTACAGGTTCGTTCGGTTCTGGAGCACCGTGGTTTGTCATGTGAGCATCGACGGAGAAGGGTGCGTGACACTACACTATTGTTCCCTCCATTGGAAATAGTGGCATCCCACTATCAACTGAATAAAACACAGCCGATGCCCTCGAATAGTAAAGTAAACTATGAGCATCTACTAAAGACTGCAAAACAACTATGTGATGCATCTACTAATAGTAAGAAGGTAGAACAACTCGTTAATGCTTTTACTGAAAGTAATACGGTAATGTAGAACTACTACTGAAAGTAATACCGACAAAAGTAAACAAAGACAAAATGATAAACATATAAAAATGTAAAAACACTCAAACAAAGTCAAGCGATGTCACGGGTTGTTGGTTGCACATGATAACGAGCTGGCTTGCCTTCGGCAGATGAGTCTTCATGAAGGGGTGTGGTGATCCTCCTGGCGAAGTGCGCCGACAAAGGGTGTCTCGGTAACGGCCAAATTAGGTTAAACAAGGGGCTAGACTATGAGCACACACACAAGCAAGCAAGTAATGCTAACAAAACGGTCTCAAAAAATGGAAACCGTGAGTGTTGGAATCACCTCGATCGGGGTTTCGAGCTAAAAGTTATAAGTGTATTTCAGCGAGGGATTATTTTGCAAAAAGAATAATAACAACCAGGTCCCTAAGTAGTTCGGCTGTTGGCGTGTTGTCTGGAAATACGTTTCCTAGTAGGGAAACGTATTTCAACTCTCTTCGCTTTCCCTAACCAAAAACGTACTACTGTCGAATACGCATCCCTCGCATGAAGACATAAATGGCTACGGGCATGTCCACTTATCCGACGTGGCGCTGCTCCTCTTGCAGACGGGTAGGGTCGGGGCCCACCGATCAGATGTTCTTTCCTCCCTCCTTCCTCCTTCTCCTCGACGCCACGGCAGAGGGCTCGACTCCCGTTGGGCTCCGACGACTAGGTGGCTTCAAGTCTGGGAGGGATCCACTACTAGGAAAAACACTAGTAATAGCTCAAGGTTAAGGGCTAGCAATAGCGTGGGGTCCCGCGCTATTGATAGGGCGCTACAGCAAATTGTTAGTAGTAGCGCAGGTCGGACCCCGCGCTACTACTTGTGTCTAGCAGTAGTGTGGGGTTGGAACCACACTACTGCTAAATAGCAGCAACGCCGGTTGTTTCCCCTCACTACTACTATTCATGTGTGTTTCAATTCTTTATATTTATACATCATTATATAAATATTACATTCTTAAGAAGTTGATCCCCGCTACTAGCAATTTACATTACATAGTAAAAGACGAAGGCACTCGCCCAACTAGCGGCCGTGGCCACGTCTCCTCTATTCGCTCGTTGGCTGCTATAAACAGTGCCTCGCGATTTATTTAATGTAGTCTCCCTTTCCCCTCGCTCGCTCCCTCCTCCCTCACCCGCAGAACCCTGGCCGCCTCCTCCCGCCGCCGCCCCCGCCGCCGCCGCCCCGTGCTCTGCTGGTGCCCGTCGGGCTTGATCCAGCATCAGAAGGAGGGGCTCGAGCCGAGGAGCGTGGCCTCGATCCGGACTCCGCTGCAGGGAAGAGGGAGGAGGCTGGCGAAGGGTGAAGGAGGAGGCCGGCCCTGGTTCGTCACGGAGGCGACGCCGCCGGCAAGGAGCAGCGCCATCCGTCAGCGGCGACGGCGGCCTCGCGATTTATTTAATGTAGTCTCCCTTTCCCCTCGCTCGCTCCCTCCTCCCTCACCCGCAGAACCCTGGCCGCCTCCTCCCGCCGCCGCCCCCGCCGCCGCCGCCCCGTGCTCTGCTGGTGCCCGTCGGGCTTGATCCAGCATCAGAAGGAGGGGCTCGAGCCGAGGAGCGCGGCCTCGATCCGGACTCCGCTGCAGGGAAGAGGGAGGAGGCTGGCGAAGGGTGAAGGAGGAGGCCGGCCCTGGTTCGTCACGGAGGCGACGCCGCCGGCAAGGAGCAGCGCCATCCGTCAGCGGCGACGGCGGCGGGCCGGCGGTGCTCGAGAAGATGAGTGGGAGAAAGGGCGAGCTCCAGCGCGAGCGCGTGGACCCGATGCCCACGCCGGCGAGGTCCCCGGCCCCGAGCTGCGTCTGAGAGGGGAGGGGGAAGATTGCTGCTGCCTCCTCCAGCTACTCGCCGGCTTCCTCCCCATCCTCGTCGACTGCATCGTCGCTCTCCTCGTCCGCCACTCCTTCTCCACCACACTCTAGCTCCAGCCGCAATAGGTTGTTGCCATGGTAATCCACCTCCTCCCGTTTACCTCCTTATACACATGCTTTAGTGCATAGGTCTATGAATAATGGTTAATTGGCCTTTTTTTCAGGTTTGAATCGCACATGTTCAGGCCTTGGTGATATCCATTAATTCCTCACCAATCAGCTGGGAGATGGCGTATCCTGGACAGAGGCATGCCGGTGCAGGTGCCGGGAGCTCGTCGCGTCAGGGGAATGGCTTGAAGGGGCAGGCCAGCTCAGTTGAGTTCCTGGGAAGGGGGATGGTGAGCATGCAGCTCAGAGATGCAAAGCTAGATGATGCTGATGATGAAAGGGTAGGTTTGATTCAATGGTTTCTTCTACTCCTGTTTGATTGATTTGTGCCTGAACTAATTGTACTGTTTAAAATGAGCAATCTATCAGTAATCACCGTATTCAATCGACCACGTATCACAAGCCATATCCTTCCCTCTTCTGTGGCTCTGCTTGATTTTTGTGTGTGTATAATGAATCACCGTATTGCAAGCTTAAGTATGTGATTCGGAAAAAAGAAAAGTATGTGAGTCGCCCTGCCGCACATTTGCAGTGTGTTTTACATCCTGGGAATACATGGTTTTATGCTCTGGACTCGCTCTGTTATGGCTCATGTATATTCACAGCAAGCCTAAGGATAATTGTTGATCAACTATGCATCTTGTTCTACTAGATAAAGTGACGCCATTTTTCATTTTCAGGACAATGAGCCAGATTTGGTTGCAGATTCTGGTTCTGAAGCTGGTCAAGTAATTGCAACCACAATCCGTGGTCGAAATGGTCTGCCCAAACAGGTAACGATGATGCTACATTCATCTTGACAATCTATAATGTTGGGCTGTCAAGCACAATTTGCTGATATGGTGGTTAATGAAACAGTCTGTCAGTTACGTTGCTGAACATGTGGTTGGAACTGGTTCTTTTGGGGTTGTATTTCAGGTAAACTTCTGACCTTTGCATTGTATAAACTGATCTATGCTCAACTGATTGTCGAAGGCATATAACCTGTTATTGTCAATTCTTCAGGCCAAATGTCGAGAAACGGGAGAAGTCGTTGCCATCAAAAAGGTTCTTCAAGATAAGCAATACAAAAACAGGGAATTGCAAATTATGCATATGCTTGACCATCCGAACATTGTTGGTCTTAGGCATTACTTCTTCTCAACCACTGAAAGGAATGAGCTTTATCTTAATCTTGTCCTTGAGTTCGTTCCAGAGAAAGTAAATCGGATGGCAAGACAGTACAACAGAATGAATCAAAGGGTGCCCCTCATTTATGTCAAGCTATACACTTATCAGGTCTGGCCTGACCTGGCATTTGTTTTTCTGAGCGATGTTATGCACAATTGTCCTCCATTTTTATTTATTTTTACAAATCTATTTTAGTGTTAATCTTAGCACTAGGCATACTTGTTACCAAAATTATCTACATGCTGTCATGTGGAGCTCAAGGTACAGAATTTTCTTGGTTACTAAATACATTAGTGTAGGATATGTATGTTCCCTACTTGTAGCTTTTTTTGTCCTTGTGCCTGCTTGAAACTGATATTCCAATAGTTGAGTACTGTATTGGGATCTATCTGGAAGTTTCAGATTAGTTATTCACATTGATGGCTTCACTAAGAAAATAAAATAAATGTTGAGACTTTCAAACATACTGAACCAACCTGTCAGTTCTGCTGTCTTTGGATTTATGTATGCTTAATTGACCACAAGGTGCTATTTTCTAAATGTATATTATACAGGGAATGGCATACTATCCATATTTTTTAGCGAGCTAAGTACTTGCAAATCTTTCGTCGTAGTATGAAGGTTATCTCTACGGACTACGATAAATCCTGTATTGTATAACCGATGAATCACACATTAAAGGATCCTAATTATTTACATGCCTCAGCTAATCCTGTTGTTCTGCTGATTTTGTTCTTAGAACAGATAAAAAATTATTTTGAGCTCTGCCATACATCTGTTAGCTCTCTGTTGTTGTTCAGGTCAGAAATATAATGTCCCGACAATGCAACAGAATTGTTCCTTTAGTATTGAGTATTAGTACACAATGTGATTGTTATAGGTCATCTTATCATTGTTCCTGTAATCGTATAACTTTGCAGATATGCCGAGCACTTGCTTATATACACAACTGTGTTGGCATCTGCCACCGTGATATCAAACCACAGAATGTTCTCGTAAGATTATTAACCTTCTTTTCTATGCTTAATATATTGTGCTATACATATCTTCCCTCAAATCCCTCTGAACTTGAGACGTCACATAGGAGGGTAAAGGAATTTACTCTCTTCTAATCAGGTGAAGAGAGACTGCTGGTTTAAAGGGAATCCATACTTTAACATGATTTCTTCCAATTCAACAAAGTCAGGTGCTACTCATGTCCTTTCATGGTATGGCTTATGTGACTACAAAGTATATTACTTTCTGTTATTTCTTTGATCCCCCAATACTGTTAGCTTTCTAGATAAGTTCAGAATTCACTGACGTGGAGATCTCTCAATTAATATGCAGGTGTGGAGCTACTCGAGGCAGCAGGACATTATGCCACACGGTGGCAGATGACCATGCCGACGTCGGTGAGAGCATCACGGTCGACAACGGCTCCAACGACCTCTCCAGGAGCTTCTCCATGAGCTCCTCGGACGACACCAACTCCAATATCGTGTTCTTCACACCCGGAAGCAAGAAGGCCAAGGTGCTCATCGACAGCGATGGCGGCATGGTCACCAGCCTCAGCAAAATCAAATCCCAAGTAGGATAAGCTTCACATGTATACACTTCACATCCATCCGCACTCTGCTGCCCGTCAATTGTTTAATGCTACACTTCTACTAACACCTTGGACCAAATTCAGTTTGGCATGTCGACCACGTATTTGGACATGCCCGGCATGGGCGACTATCTGCAGCTGCAGCAGGACTTCATCGCCTGCACAGTCCGCACCAAGCATGGCTGCGCCACTCACCCACGAAGCATCGCTGAGAGGGTTGATGTTGTTGTCAGATCTTTGCAAAAGGCGTCTGTTCTTCTTCTAGGTGCTCTCTCTCTCTGTCTCTCAACGCACTCATATTCAGTTGTTCTGCAGGAGGCTATGTTATTTTGATGTGCAAGAGAGTAGTTATAGTTAGAAGCTTACATTCTTTATGTTTCTGGATTTGGTGCAGGTTCGAGGATGTAAATCTACCTGATATATTGTTCATGGGGATTGAGTATTGTAGTGATATATCTGAGAATTTTAATGATCTATCTACTAGCAGGTACTGTACTCACCACAGTTTTTTTGTGTGTGCTTCAGCTCATTCAATTGCATGTTAATTTGCTAACAAACCTCCTGCAGCTACAGATTTCTTTGTACAATACATACAAATTACTGATTTTTTTCTGAAATCTTATTCCTTTTTGTTAAGCTGCAGGCCGAGTTCAGACTGTGTTTTTGCTAGAAAAGAATCAGGTATTGTTATGTCGTAAACAGCGTATGCTATAAATTTTATAAAGAAGGTCATGTCATATTTTGCTTGGGTTCTTTCAAATATTTGGAAGTCACCTGCATATGTTGCTTGTGTGTGCACACATTTTTAGCAGAGCAATTTTTTATGGTGTTTAGTATGAGAGACATTTACTATATAGAATGTCCGGATGCCGGCTGGGCTTCCTTATTTTTATTTTAGCGAGGAACTTGGCTTCTTTTTTATGTAGTTATGGTACCATATGATTGTTGAGTTTCATCTGATTTCACTTTTTGACATAGGCATATATCATGTGGTATAATACTCTGTTCCTGAACTGTGAATAAACTTCATGCCCATTCTGTAGAGCTGGTTATTAGTTAATCATTTTGCGGCATTAGATAGGAGGTCTTTTTCATCTGAATGTCACCTTATTTATAACTTCTTCATTCACTATTTGAAGACTAAAATCAGAATTTCATCTGGCCGCCGTCTCTCCGGCGCCCCACCTTTGTGAAGCAAAACGGCGGATTTGTCACCTCTCTCCTCGCCGGTCAGAAGGAGCAGCGAGACCGGAGCCGGGGAGAAGAAGCAGCAGGGGCCGGGCGGCAGTGGAGTGGAGTTGCAGAGAGAGGAAGGAAGCCGGTGATAGGGGAAAAGAACATGCCGGCTCTGGTTCATAATGGACAACACCGGTCTTAATCGCCGGGCAGCAAGAAGCAGCCCCCGACGGGCGACGGCACGTTCGCGACACTGCCACCAGCGCGTGGGCGAGGACATCCAGGTCACGGGCCATCCCCATTCAGGTAAGCTTGCACCATTTTGGTAAGCTCGCCTTTCATTTATGGCTTCTTTGATGAATTACTCATATGTGAGGACATTGCAGGTGGCTATGAAGCTTGCTCCTAACGAAGATAAATTTATGGAGGTAGTTAGGGGAACAGGAGGAGCAAGTTTAGCTTGGCAAGTGCTACTCAGGTTCATAGTATGCCTCTGCTTCTTCAGATTATCCCAAGGTGCGGGCCACAGCGCTGTTCCTATCTGTGTTTCTTAAGCGTTTTTTGTTCATATAAATAGGATTACATTTGGTTTGGGCATAGACATCAGTATCTTGCAGCATGATGGATGCAGTCTGTTACAATTGAAGCAGCGTCTATGATTGAACATGTTCAGACTTTTGCACCTGTTTTCTATTTTCCTTCAGTCATGCCATATTACAAAATTGTTCGATGATTCATATTGACAGGACCGGAAAATCTGTGACTTTGTCATGTTGCCTGATTCTTCTCTTGCCTTGTGGTTGCTCTCGCTCGAGGACTAGGTGGATTAAAATACTTCTAACGTAAATGTGTTGACAAAATTATTCTTTTCTGCTTCACTACTTTGTAGATGTTAAAGTGTGGCCTTGAAAGGTAGGGTTTGGGTGGCCGGAGATGCCTACGCCGACGGCGGCAACATCAAAGCATTGGTGCGCAAGGTTTCAGCATGGGGAATTTCTATCAGTTTTTTTGGTCTCTCAGAAAAAATAAATGTTGGCGTGGGATGATACGTTCCTAAAATTACATGATATGAACTCACTTCTCTTTTTTGATTGTTGGTTTACTTCCTTGTGCTGCAATGGCTCTCCTAGGAATGTTCTTCCATTGATGTGCACAATCCAGAAAGTGCATGCATCCAAAACTAAAATAAGAGTTCTTGTGTGTTACCCTCTCATAAATTTTGTGTTGATCCAATAAGAATAAGCTTTGGTTGTGTTGGTTTTGTCAGTGACTAGGTGGATTTCAGACTACAAGCTAGCTGCAGTTATTTCAGGCTATATGCGTAAATCCTTGGTGTGCCATGATCAGTTACTGATCATGAATAGATTGCAATCTGATATGTCTAATTCTTGCCTTCTGTGGTACCATGGTCTCAAAATTGGTTCCTAAAGATACATGCTGTTTATGTTCTATTAGATTGTTTTATTCCTTTGTAATTTGGTTCTAAAGATATAGTTTTAGAATGTTGTCGTTTTGCACCTGTCAAGCTTGCGTTCTTACATATAACTGTCCTTTTATTCTCAATTGTTACTTTCTCTGTTTTTTTAGCACCGCAAGCATATTGTTCCAGTTTTTTTGATGTATTGATCCTGCCATTGTTTGTTCTGCCTTTGTATCTGAAAGATTAGTGAGACTGATTGAATTCTGAACATGTACCATTTGTTCCATGTGAGAGAAATACCGTGTTGATATCATCTTGAATAATCACAACTGGTGGGACGAGGTTGGTAGCTAACGGTGATGTGCAGAGCGGGAGGAAGGAGGTGTACAACCCTCATGCCTGCAGGTTCCTCCTTTCCTACTGCTCCCTTCCTCACGCCACGCCCTTTCCTTCCTTCATCCTCGCCCCTACCATGGCCCCTTATGCTTCAAGGATTTGATTATCAGTCTTTAAACAAATCTCACTTGCATGGTTTGAATATTGGTTTGCTTTTGTTTTTTGCATGAGGGGCGCAACGGTTTGTTCTAAAAAAGTCATATACGCATAGTTTGAAAACTTGGCCCGCTCCCGCAGGGTCATCTATTTTTCAACATTATGTATCATCGCTAGGTATCTATCTACCAGTAGATATTTATTTTCATATGTTTCAATCTGTGTCTAAATATTTTTATGTGGACTCTTTCAATACATGGTTTACTCTCGCCCTTTGCGCCATCGGCGCAACGGGTCATCTAGTTCTTTCTAAATGCACACTATCCACATCAGCGTTCAACCTCTCCACTTCAACAACTCTCAGCATGCATAATGCTACATCTTTTTGTTTTTAGCATCATTTTCTCTCCACCTGCATGCACCACCGTTTGTCTCCTATCCCCATATTGTCCCGGCAGTAAACCACTACTCCGGTAATGTTCCCTTAGCCTTCCGCTTCCGCTCCCCTCCAATGTCAGTGTGATATTTCTCCTCTGATAAAAAATACTCCCCATTTCTTCTTTTACACCACCATGCCTCTTCGGAGCGAAAAAGATTTATCCTCCTCACGGCTACGGAGGAGTATATTTAGGGATCGAGAGGTGTGAGGAAGATAAGTTATCGTCCTATAAAGCTTTTCAGGGATCGGTTAGGTGCCCTTTAGAGGAGGATAACTGAGTTTATCCTCCTCTAGAGCTTTATTGGGATCCGTAAAAACTAAAACCACCGTAAGCATCTCCTACAAAGTTCTAAAAACTCAAAGAAACTAATTAAGAATGAAAGGTTAAGTAATGCTGCCTCCATGAAGCATCCCAGAACCAGGCTGGACAAGTCTTGCTCTGTGTTCGAAGGTGAAGGTAAAGCAGAAATGTAGTAACATACAACGACCACTCTATATATCAGAATAGAACACGCTCGGATAGACCCAAAGGGCCTTGAACCAGTCTTTGGCCATGGGAGATTTAGCAAGATATTGTACAGGCCTAGTTCTGTGAGTGGAAGTCCCTGTACTTTGCTCTGTTGCTATGTATTTTTCCTCTTCTAATATAATTATCTCGATCCTACTTAGAGAAAATAAATCAAATGCTAATACAAGTCATTCTTCAGTTAGGGCGCTCCTTACGCCCTTGCTCTAGTCTCTTTCTATCCTATTTATGTTTGCTTCCCATTTTCTCTTTCACTATATGTAGCTGCTCATCCTCATCATACGTTTGTCAAAGCAGCCGACAGCAGCGGCAGGTTGGACGATCGTAGATGGTGGACATGACGACTAGCTAGTTTCGACCCAAACTAAGGAGGTTAGCACAACATTAGCAGGATTACTTCGGCCCTAATGGCAACCTTGAAAAGTGGAATAGCTAAAGCATTATTTACATCGTGGTTGCATATCCCAATGCCTCCTATCCCGATATTAGTTGCTTTGGTACTAGCAATTAATTCGGCTTGCCGGCAGTTTTAGGTGCAGTACAAGACAAATTTCACTCCAGTTTGTTTGGCCTGTGAGTGATATACTATATCTTTCTCGTGTCCTTCATCCCCTAGAAATATGTACCTACTAGATCGTTGTTGACGCGCGTTGCCACGCCCGTCAAGTTTATCACTAAAATGATAGGAATTTACATCATGAAAAAAAATCATAAAGTCCGATCACACATTTTCAAGGTAGAAATGTAGAGGCGTCAGACAGAATGTTCCTTTTTGCACGAGGCGGCGGCAAGTCGGTGCGGGGATGTCATAGTTCAAGAGAATGAAATTACGGTACAAAGGACATACAAATTGAAGTACCACTGCTTGATGGAGAATGAGCAGTTTTGAATCTGGAGACGGCTATGTAACATCTTTCCAAATCCTTGCACTTGAGTTTATTTCTTCGGGATTGGGACAATCCGACGATTTCTTCATGGCAGGTTGATGGAGAATGAGCAGTAAAGAAATAAGCATGGCATAGGATGTTACACTTGAACAATTAACTTTCATCAATAATATTTGGGATTGTTTAGGATGAAACTTAATAAACTAAATGAAAATGTATTAATTTTAATCAAGGCATCGGAATTGGAGTTGATGGCATCAAATTATGGGATAATGATTTCTCAAAGCTGTAAAATATAGCAAAGAAGTGACAACATGTACCCAAACTGTACAATTGAAGAAAGCATCAACGCTGATTGTGAAAAGTAACCCCTGATACATCATGTTAACGGGTAACCCAACAAACAAGACATATATATCTTTTCTTTTTAGCTTAATACATGCAAACAGTGTTATTCAAAAGGATGGCTGCCATTAATACAGACTTTTGTCAACAAAGAATTTCTGCTATTTGTTTCATTTCCATATGTACCGTGTTCTTAAAAGGTGTCACTTCATGTCAGCAGAGATAATGAGCGTTTGAGTTCAGTCATGTCTCTTGGAAAAATAATCATGAAGCAGATTATTAAACATTGAAAAGAGATATATGATTTGAACGCATACATTTGGTACCATTTTTTTTCCTTCCATATGCACTTACATACCCTGAATCCACTGTAAAAAGGCCAGCCATGGAATCCAACCAAAATACGTGTGCAAGCTTTGCAGCCCTGCAAGTTTTTTCCCTGGTTTTGTTGCTGGAATAGGGTTGGTGTACCGGACCAACACAGTTACTCATTTAGTATTAAAGTTGTAATATATTGGGCCAGAAACAACAAAATATGGAGAGAAGGGCATAGATGTACTCGATGCATACATGAAAGGAAGGGGCACAATGAATCTCCATGAAAGATGCTAATCTATCCGGTAGCCATGGATGAACCTCGTACAGGGTTGCTGCAATGGAAGGAAATAGTGGCCGGCCTATGCAATTCCTGCGTGAAAGACATGCAATCAGAAGAACATTCGAACCAAAGCCATATTTCTGAACTCAACAACGAACCGAGGCAGAAGCTAACAATATGAACACCAACAATGTAATGGCAAAAATCTATCGTTGGGCCAGAAAGTTGACTACAGGCCAACGAAATCAGATCAAGGCAAGACCTGGTACTGCTGTCTCCTCGAGGGGCTTGTCCTGGTGCGCCTATAAGTGGTCAGGCAGGTAGGCGTTGTTGGCGATGAAGAACACCATGACGGGCAACAGGTTCGCCTCTTACACGGAGGCAGATCACCCGCATCCCGCGCCTAGGGTTGATACCTTCGAGTGCTGGATCCCTCGCGCGGCTTGTGTCGACTGGATCCCCTGCCCCTTGCACGCGTCGCGTGGCTCGCGTCCGCTGGATCCTGTCGACCGCTGGTTCCCTCGCGTCCGCTGCATCCCGTCGACCACCGGTTCCCTCGCGTGCGTCGCGTTGGCTTCATCCCCTCCCAGTGCGGATCTAGCGTCGCCTTGGCTCCCCACCCGCGCGTCGGATGGATGCATAGCTCGTCCGGACTGGATTTTTTTTTCTCGCATAGGGACCGGACGAACGCTCACCTCCATGCAAATCACTCTTCCCAGGTTGCGACGAATGGTGCGCTGCATGTGCGCCCTTTGTCGCACCCGGGAGTTTTCCCTTTTTTCGTAGATTCGTTTATTCAAAACGTTTTATCTCTTAAACCATGCGTCTAAATCTCGAACCGTTTTCACCGTTGGATTCCTCGCGTCAAGATCTTCAAAACTAGATTTCATGTTGATAGGTTTTGACAAACTTTTTTTCATGAAAAAACCCGGACTAAAAACCGAACCAGGAGCACGGGTTTTTTCCCTTTCCGAAAGAGGAACGTCCGTGCCTCTCACGAAAGCAAAACCGTGCATTTCACTTAAGGAAAAAAAAGAAGAGAAAAAACGTTTTTTTTTGTTTCCGAGGAGGCACAGCCGTGCCTCTCGCGGAAGCAAAACCGTGCATCTCGTGGAAGCAAAACTGTGCCTCTCGCGAAAGAAAAAAGAACTCGCGGAAGCAAAACCGTGCCTCTCGCGAAAGGAATAAAAACAGAAAACACATTTTTTTTCGTTTTCGAGAGACACGGCCGTGACTCTCACGAAAGCACAACCGTGTCTCTCTCGGAAGCAAAACCGTATCTCTCGCGGAAGAAAAAAAAAACAAAAAACACGTTTTTTTTTCCGTTTCTGAGAGGCACGGCCTTGACTCTCGCGAAAGTAAAACCGTGCCTCTCGCGGAAGCAAAACCGTGACTCTCGCGAAAGGGAAAAAAACGCGTTCAAAAATTTTTTTGTCCAAAAGTTCAGGAATACCGATGGAAAACCGAAACATCGAAAAAAAATTGTTTAAAAAGTCGAAAACGCGTGCGGAAAATTAAAAAAAAAACAAAATTCGGAGGGAGCGTCCAGAGCACGACACGTGGCAGGGTGGCTGGGAGCGCGCCAAGTGGCGTTGATCGTTGCGAGGCTCCCGAAGGAGCGCTCGTTAACTAGTTGCTCTCGTGTAACCCTAGTCGATGGAACCGCACAAGTGGACCTCCTTCAGCGAAGTGCGTGGGCTGGAATGGGCTTGCCGACGGCCCAGTTAACCACAGGGCTAAGTTTCGACCTGCGAAGCAGCAGCCCACAGGACAGTCGGCCCAGTTTTACCAGATGTAGCACAGATCGCTTTAAACAGGAGATCTGACGACCAAAAACATCAAGATCGCGTAAACGGACGGCCAGAAACGCGAAGCACTGAGAGGGCTCACTTTAGGTGCGGTTATATTGTCCTTAATATAACCCCCTGCTTTTAAAGTAGAGAAAGTAACGTCCTTATATTCGACTGGTGCAATAACCATACAATTGAAGGCTGCAACCACACGATTGAATCGAATTAGCTGCTATTCCGAAAGTGCCTTTCTACACCCAGGAGCAAATGCTCCTGGTGTGAACAGTAAAATAATAAAAAAATCACATTGCCTTTCTAAACCGAATTTTTTTTGCGACATACTTTCACAAATGTTTGTCGTGCACGCAAAAATTCATGGCGAAATCACATTGGTGGAAGTCGTGCAAAAAAAAAAAATCGGAGCTCCAAAATGCTTTTCTAAGTAACATTTTGAGAGCATCGATTTTGTTTTTTTTACCACGCCTTCCACCAATGTGATTTTGCGACGAAATTTTGCATGCACAGCAAACATTTGTGAAAGTACGCCACAAAACAATTTCAGACTTTTTGAATTTTTCTTGATTTTTTTATTTTACTGTTCACAACAGGAGCATTTGCTCGTGCGTGCAGAAACTCCACGTCCCTATTCCCTTTATATAGCTTGGACATTTTTCCTTCCGAAGATCTGTCAGATAGCTTCCTCAATTTGTTCTCTTTGTGTGGCTTAAATTTGATCCAAATTCGGGAGTCGTGACAACACTGATCACATGATCATTATTGTTCCATAGAGACTGCAATCTTCATTGGACTCTTTAGTGAAACTGATGAAATTATAATTTCTAATAGTTGGCAGCTGAGATACATGTCTGACTCAACATATACAAAATATGTCAGGTTTTGGGCAGTAGAAGAGATTGTCTCCAACCGACTCTCTCTCTCTCTCGCTCTCTCTTGATTTTTTTATTTTTTTTTGGCGTAAAGACCACATGCACTGCCTATTCCATTAAGATAGTGAAAAAAATGCAGAATTTGTTATCTACAAATTAAGAAAAGCCGCAGACTAAGAAGTGATAGCTACAATGAAGTTCTACAAGCTCTATATCCACATTTTAAGAAATGTCTTCAATATTCCAATATACCTCCTCCATCTCCAAGACGTCGAAGATTCAATGGTTTCTTCCTACAATTTATTCCACAACAAATAGCTTATATCTTCCCCGGAGAAAATTCCTCCATTTCTATTCGACACTGTAGATGTTGATGTCTCACAACTACTTTATACTAATTAAGCGAGAACGAAAAAGCAACTCTTGAGTTCATCGAGTTTTACAAGGAAATGCTGAATCGTATAAATTTGTACTTGCATTTCTTCTTCCATGGACTAGCTAGGAATATTGGGGCAAATCTGTTTTAGTCCTCAAGCTACTACTTCGTCAGCCCCTAACCCCTAATACTTGAGAATATTTTTAAAACAAGGTCAGAAGTATTGCTGTTTTATTATTTCTGAACATACTCTAGAAGTTAGTTTTGCAACTTTTGCAATAAGATGTACTTAAATTGTTACTCAAAATCACTTTTTGTGATAGATTTAGTGAAATAAATTATGTATGTAGATTTTTTCTAACTTCTTGGTGGTCAAACTTATTAGAGTGTCCGGATCAAGAAAAGCCAAAAAAACTCAAGTTACATCATCATCTTCTGAGCTAAAGGCCCAAAGACACGGGATCCCCTGCTTTTGCCGAAAAGAGCGGAGACTAATTTATTGGATTAGAAGCGTTACAACTTACATCCTTGCATGTAAAAAACTTCTGATGACTGATGAGAGATACGGATGTTCCCCTCTTTCCACGTCTTCCATGTTGTGAGGATGATCAACGACTTAGCCACCTTAATAACTGAGACACCCAAACGTCGGGTACAACCACCATAAGTTGGTTCCTCATTCTACATTCATTCTGCCCCTTAACTAATACCAAAGGCCAGTTCTTTTGGGTGGCTTAAAAAATAAGCCGCCTCTTCCCATATTAAAAAATAAGCTGCCTTTAAATTTTTTTGAGACTTCTAAATTAGTTATCCCATAACTAGTTTAGAAGTCCCAATGAATATAAGAGATGGCTTATGAGAAAAGCTGGGGAGAAGCGGCTTATGTTTTAAGCCGCCCAAAAGAATTGTTGGAAATATGAGCAAATTACTACGAGATTTAATCCGAATAAACAGAAGGTAAACCATGACAGCAATAACAGAGATTAAACTAATCATGCAAACTAGCATAGTAGATGAACATATCACATCTAGGGCACATACTAGAAACATGAATTCTACCACGATCTCGAACAAGAAGGATAGAATCACATATGGTGCAGCGGGAGCAGCACCGCCGGCGTTGAGGTTGTCGCCCATGTCGTCGAGGATTAGGTTGCCGAGGTCGGGGAAGAAGTCGTCGTTGGCGAAGTCGTCACTGCCAGCAGTCGCGCGAGTGCGCTCCCCAAAAACCTGATCGCCCCTCTCCCGTACAGGATCACGAGAGGCGGGGTTCTGGAGGCCTGCTGTCCCTTCTCGCGGTGCACGCCGGAAGGAGGGATGGAGAAGACTTGCGTGGCGGCGCAATGATCTGGAACGGCGGTGCGAAACCATATGAAGCGGCGGCGGCTAGGGTAGACGTCTGCCTGACTATATAGTGCGGGCCGGGTAGGTCGTGGGATTAAATCCCACGTCCGAGTCGCGATCCAAAAGAATCGGAAACGGTTCAGTAATTAACGCGTCCGTTAATTATTAATTAATGACTCATTAATTTTTCCCGAGCAGCAAAAATATAGACAACGTGCATAGCTCTGTCCTCGGCTCGGCTCAATCCCGCAACCCGCGGCGCGGCGCGGCGCGTCGTGACGAGGAGGAGGAGCGCGCGTGTAGGTCTCCTCTTATCATGCTCTTACAAGTGGTAGAAGAGCTCACCTTATAAAGAGGTGCAAGTCTCACTCAACTTCCGGGGTGGGACTAAACTTTAGTCCCACTCACACCACTCACAAGCTATGCATGAATGGGCCAAGAGAATTTCAGAATTTTAGTTGGGCTTTGGGCCAAAGGCCTACTAGCAAATTCCAACAATCCCCCACAAAGTCTCATTGGCACATCTCATCACTTAGTTCCAAAACATTGTTTATATACCGGTGCTCAGTGGAGACTGTAAAGTTGAACTTCCACTTAGAGATTTATGCTACACTAGATCACAACTTGAATAGTGGACTATGCCTTGAACTACAAGTTTTCTGCAAGACTAGTTTCACACAAATTCTTGACCGATACTGGGCTACCGCAAGGCTTCCCCGCGGGTGGAGCATATACGTCATACTCCAGGGCCTTTCATGAATTTATTAGAGAACACCCAATTCTCACAGACTGCGACGTTAACAGTCAAATTCATATAGGTGTGTTCCTCAGGAGATGCTCTGCAGGACAACATCTCTGCTTACCCGAATAAGCCACTTGGAACACATTAAGATAAGTATCAACCTGCCATGCAGATCAGGAGAGTATTGCATCTTCACGGAGTGGGATAATTAATATAGGGATACTCTCCTCCCAGCTGACCAACAGCTTGTCTCCCACTTCTACCTCACGGGATCTCCGATCACATAGAATGGGTTACCACTATGGACAACTCATGCGGTGGGTCTCAAACCCATCTCCATCGATGCATTATCTATCACATTACGTGATAGACCCTTTGTGAAGGGATCTGCCAAGTTTTTCGACGTTTGGATATAATCCAACGTAATAACTCCAGAGTTCCTCAATTTTCTGACAGATTTTAGTGTCCTCTTCACATGCCTTGAGGACTTCATATTGTCCTTAGAACTGTTTATCTTGACGATCCCAGTTTGATTATCACAGTTCATCAGGATAGGGGGTATTGGTTTCTCAACCATAGGTAAGTCCATCAAGAGCTCACGAAGCCACTCTGCTTCAACAGTGGCAGTGTCTAATGCTGTAAGTTCTACTTACATAGTTGACCTCGTTAAGATGGTCTGCTTGCAAGACTTTCAGGAAACAGCGCCACCGCCAAGTGTAAAAACATAACCACTTGTGGCCTTAATCTCATCAGCATCAGATATCCAGTTTGAGTCACTATAACCCTCCAGTACCCTTGGATACCCGGTGTAGTGAATCCCATAGCTCGCAGTGCCTTTCAAATAGCGCATAACTCTCTCAAGCGCATGCCAATGATCATCTCCCGGTTTTGACACAAACTGACTCAGTTTGCTCACAGCAAAAGAGATGTCAGGCCTCGTGGCACTCGCCAAATACATAAGCGAACCAATAATCTGAGAATACCTCAGTTGATCCTTAGCAATCTGTCGATTCTTTCGAAGCAACACACTAGCATCATATGGAGTTGGAGAAGGCTGGCAGTCGCTATACCCAAAACGACTCAAGACCTTTTCCACATAGTGAGACTGAAGCAGTGTAATCCCACCATTCTCATCTCTCAACAGCTTGATGTTTAAGATGACATCAGCTACTCCTAGATCCTTCATCTCAAAGCAACGAGATAAGAAATCCTTAACCTCATTGATTAAATCAAGTTTGGTTCCAAAGATCAGTATGTCATCGACATACAGACAAAGAATAACTCATTCACCCCCACCGTGGAGATAGTACACACACTTGTCACCATCGTTTACTACAAAGCCGGCAGCAGTTAATGTTCTTTCGAACTTCTCATGCCACTCCTTAGGAGCTTGTTTAAGGCCATATAAAGACTTTAATAACTTGCACACCTTTCCTTCCTGACCAGGTACTACAAAACCATCTGGCTGATCCATGTAAATTTCCTCCTTCAACTCTCCATTGAGGAAAGCCGTCTTAACGTCCATTTGATGAACGAGAAGACCATGTGAGGCAGCTAGTGATAGTAGCACCCGAATAGTGGTCAGTCTAGCCACGGGTGAGTAAGTATCAAAGAAGTCTTCACCTTCTTTCTGGGTATAACCCTTAGCCACAAGCCGTGCCTTGTACTTTTCAATTGTACCATCAGGTCTAAGCTTCTTCTTGAACACCCACTTACATCCTACAGGTTTGCACCCATAAGGACGGTCAGTGATCTCCCAGGTTCCGTTAGCTAAGATGGAATCCATCTCGCTACGAACAGCTTCCTTCCAGTAGTCAGCATCAGGAGATGCATAGGCTTCTGAAATAGTCCTGGGTGTGTCATCCACAAGGTACACAATGAAGTCATCACCAAAGGACTTTGCAGTCCTCTGTCTCTTACTCCTCATAGGAGTTCCATTGTCACCCTCAACAGGATTCTCAATGTGTTCCATCGCAATGGTGGGTTCTGGAATTACAGCGAATTCCTCACTAGATGGAGTAGGTATCTCCTGATTTGATGAACTCGACATATCCTTCATAGGAAATATGTCCTCAAAGAAAGTTGCATCATTCGACTCCATAATCATACCAACATACATGTCGGATACCTCAGATTTTATTATAAAAAATCTATAACCAATACTATGAAAAGCATAGCCCAGAAGAACACAATCCACGGTTTTTGGTCCAAGCTTGCGCTTCTTGGGAATTGGTATATTGAATTTCGCCAAACAACCCCAAGTACGTAGGTAAGAGAGTTTCAACCTTTTCCTTTCCCATTCCTCAAATGGAGTCATGGTCTTATGCTTTGTGGGAACTCGGTTTAGGACATGACACGCAGTCATTAGTGCCTCCCCCCACCATTCCTTGGAGAGACCCGATGTGTCTAACATGGTGTTAACCATATCAGTTAGAGTTCGGTTCTTTCTTTCGGCTACCCCATTTGACTGAGGTGAGTAGGGAGGCGTCCTCTCATGGATTATACCATGTTCCGCACAAAACAAATCAAAATCATTGGAAAAATACTCTCCACCACGATCAGACCTAAGCCGTTTAATTTTCCGATCAAGTTGGTTCTCTGCCTCAGCTTTATAGTTTTGGAAGAAAGTTAAAGCCTCATCTTTTGATTTCAGAAGATACACATAACAATATCTAGTGGAGTCATCGATCAATGTCATGAAGTATCTCTTTCCATCTTTTGTTAACACACCATTCATCTCACAAAGATCAGAATGTATAAGCTCTAGTGGCGCCAAGTCTCTTGCCTCTGCAGTCTTATGGGACTTGCGAGGTTGCTTAGCTTGCACACACACTTGGCACTTGGAGCCCTTGACAGTAGGTATTTTCGGAATTAAATTCATATTGGCTAGCCGCGTCATGCAACCAAAGTTAATATGACAAAGTCGTGAATGCCAAATATCAGAATCATTATTGTGGCAAACATTATTAATAACTTTAGTGCAAATATCTGACAAAGATAGGCGGAACAAGCCTCCGCTCTCATAGCCTTTTCCAACAAATTGTCCATACTTAGAAATTCTAACTTTATTGGATTCGAAAACCAACTTAAAACCATCTCGACATAAACGGGAACCGCTAACGAGATTTTTATTGATGGACGGCACATGATGAACGTTCTTCAGACGCACGGTCTTCCCCGAAGTAAACTTCAGATCGACTGTACCGACACCTCGAACGATGGCATGTGACCCATTCCCCATCAGCACAGGAGAAGTCCATGTGACCTGGTAAGAAGAAAACATGGAGGCGTCAGCACAAACATGCACATTGGCACCGGTGTCAATTAACCAATCAGGAGATTGAAATACTGAAAGGATGGTAGGAAGAATACCGTACCCAGATTCCTTCATATCAGTATCACCGATGACAACATTAGCGGACTTGCCGCTCTTCTCATGTTCGCGCTCCTCAAAGCGGTTAGGACACTTCGGAGCCCAGTGATTAGGATCACCGCAGACATGGCAAAGTCCCTTCCCCTTCTTATGAGAATTCTTCTTGAAGTTGGTAGAATGTGACGGCTTGTTCTTTGTATCAAACTTGCCTTTGCCCTGAGTTTTGTTCTTGTTGTTTTTGAACTTGTTGGGCTGGAAGTTCTTCTTCTGTACCATGTGGGCACTAGAAGCTCCCTCAGCAACTCGAGCACGTGTGTCCTTTGCTCTCGCCTTCTCTTCAACATCAAGAGTACCAATGAGATCCTCAACGGAAAACTCCTGTCTCTTGTGTTTCAGGGAAGTAGCAAAATTATTCCACGAAGGTGGAAGCTTGGCAATGATGCCTCCGGCAACAAATTTGTCCGGCAACACACACTTGAAGTACTCGAGTTCCTTAGCGAGCGACTGTATCTCATGAGCTTGCTGTACAACAGAGCGCTCATCAGTCATCTTGTAGTCATAGAATTGCTCCATGACGTACAACTCGCTGCCGGTGTCCGAGGCACCAAACTTGGCCTCGAGCGCAGCCCACATGTCCTTGCCGTTGTCAAATGACATATACGAATCCACAATGGAATCATCAAGAACACTCAGAAGAGCGCCTTTAAAGAGAGTATCGATCATCTCAAAAGCTTCCAGCTGTGCTGGATTAAGATCGCCCTCAGGCTTGCCCTTAGTGGCATCATAGCAGCACATGGTCTGAAAGCAGTAGACTGCTGTAACATCCCAAATTTTTAATTTGGAATGTTATGCATAGATCATTCACTGCATATCATATTTTATTGCATTTCGTTTTGCGATCCTCGAAAATTCTAAGCAACTCAAGGACCCACGGAGAGAGTTGGGGATTTCACCGTTTTCATATTTGAATTTTCTCAAATATTGAAACAGGGATCAATTTGGTTTAACTATTTTTCTCTCCGAAAATATTTCATATTAAAAATATATGAGAGGAGATAATATGACTTCTCCAAAATAAATGGAATATTGGAGGAAAAATATTAAAATCAAATAAATAATTTATTTGGATTTTTATTGCAATTTTATTTGAATTTAGAAAAAATATGCATTTTTCAAAATTGCATTAGAGTCCCAAATAAATGTTTACCTTGTCCGGGAGATTTTTAGAGGACGGGGAAAATTTATTTCGGGAATTTTGGAGTCCGTTTAGTATTTCTTTTATTTGTTTTTCTGCGCGGAATTATTTAAAAAAAAAAAAAAACTTCGCGGACCGAACTGGGCCGAAGCCCAGCCGGCCCAGCAGCCCCGCCGCCCCTTCGTCCCCGTCCCCGACCGGACTCCTCCAGGGAGTCCGAGCCGCCCCGTCGCCGCCCTCGCCCCCTGCCCCAAGCCACCCTGCCCAGCCCCCCCTTAAATACCCGCACGCGCCCCGCCCCGTCGCCGTCGCCTGCCGCACCCCGCCGCCGCTGCAGCCTCACCTCGCCGGAGTAGCCGCCGCCCCGCCGTCGGTTTTCGTGAGAAAAACCATCGGTTTTTTGTTAAACCCTAGATGCGTTTTTTTTCGGTTCGTTCGTTTTCCGTCGGTTTAGTTATTTGCGGACGTTCGTCCGTACGTTCGTTTTAACGAACGGTTTTCACCGTTTAAACCGCAGACACGGAACTTCGTTGTCGTTAGCCTGTTCGTTAGTTTTTCTTTTTCTCGGATTTTCCGCGATTATTTTCGTCGCGATTTCTGATCCGATTTTCTTTTTTAGTATAACTTTCGCTCGTTTGTCGAATCAGCGATTCAAGCGCCTAGATCTTCGTCTCGAAGCCCTCTTCTGTTTAACCAACTTAAACAATTTTTTGCTACTGTAAAATTTGACTTTAGTCCAGATTAGTATCGACGCGTGTTTCTTTCGCAGTTTGAGTTTCGTTGCTCCGTTGGATTTGATTCTTTTTGCAAACCAGAGTTCTTCAGTTGAACTTTCTGGTTAGGTCTTCTCATTTGGGTTTTACCCGTGCATCTTCGCTTGATTGCTTATGTATGCTATTGTTTGTTTGCGATAGAGTACCCGAGTGCGAAGCGTGCTACTACGAGTCCCTAGGTTTTGCGGATCGTCAGCAAGGCAAGTAACACATTGATCATACTTTCTTCGTTACCCAGTTTTTATGCATTAGTTTCGACCCTCAAACATTGCATGGTTAGGATGTATTTAACTTGTGGGTTTGGGAAGTAGTTGATGAGGTGGAACCTATTGACTTGCATTCAACCCCTGGGTTACTACGTTATGCTTATACTGATATGCTATGCTCGTAGACGTGGATTGGGTTTTGAGTGTATCCATGACAGATTTGAGATTTTTAATTAATGTCAACTTAAGGTGGCAACTTTAATACACATCTGGGTGGATTGCTTGTTTGGGCACCTGGGGATATACCAGTGTTGTCCTAGGAGATCCCGGGGATATACCGTGTGATCCTCCTACGGTCCGCCACCCAGGCTCAAGGGATCATAAGATTATTCATGCTAGAAACTTCCGTGTGCAGCCACAAGCTATTATGGGCTCTAGCATAGTGGAGTATTCATATCCCTCTTTCAGTGGTAGGCTAGCAGATGTAGGGGAAAGTAGGTAACTGTCTACCCAGAGTAAAGAGTAAATGTTTCTGAAAGACTGTGTCTCGGTCATCCGTTTCTCAAACACCATGTAGTGGCGAGAATCCAACGGAGGAGATCGAGTCTTGTGGGGAAAATGCACAAACCTCTGCAGAGTGTACAAACTAATCATGATTAGCCGTGTCCCCGGTTATGGACATCTTGAGTACTGGTTCTTGGATCATCATATTGAATCCCATCACTCTAAATTAATTTGTTGGGATTAATGATTACTTTTAATTGGGATTGGGAGGGGGTTTAACCTTCTCAATGCTCAACAACCACCATGATAGTTAAATAAAATATATTCCTTGTTGTAGGGAAAAATTGGCTTTTCGCAAAACAGTATAACCCTAGAGCTTTTCCACCAGCCAAATATGCATGTAGTATTAGCAATTATTCTGTTCATTGCTCTACTGTGTTATATTGCCAGCATATTCCATGTGCTGACCCGTTTCGGGCTGCAACGTATCATGTTGCAGACTTTTCAGACGAAGAGTAAGGTGTGCTAGGTCGTTGTCGTGCACTCAGCTATGCCGTTGGAGTTGATGGACTCACTTTGTCTTCCAAGCCTTCCGCTGTTATCTTATTTAGATGGCCTTAAGCCATATTTATTGTAATCAGTTCTCTTTTGAGACATTCGATGTAATAAGTGTGTGATTGCTACTCTGTTATAAATCCCTCAAGTACTGTGTGTGTCAGCATTACCGATCCAGGGATGACACTTGAACACAGAGATTCGATCCATTCGGGTCGGGTCGCTACAACTGCTCTCGTGCGCCACCTCTTATATTGCACCCCCTTAAAGGCAGGCGGCTTCAAATGCGCAACAAAACCACTCGGAGTAAATTGCCTATAATCAGGTTTTTGGATTGTTGGAAATATGAGCAAATTACTACGAGATTTAATCCGAATAAACAGAAGTTAAACCATGACAGCAATGGCAGAGATTAAACTAATCATGCAAACTAGCATAGTAGATGAACAGATCACATCTAGGGCACATACTAGAAACATGAATTCTACCACGATCTCGAACAAGAAGGATAGAATCACATACGGTGCAGCGGGAGCAGCACCGCCGGCGTTGAGGTTGTCGCCCATGTCGTCGAGGATGAGGTTGCCGAGGTCGGGGAAGAAGTCGTCGTTGGCGAAGTCGTCACTGCCAGCAGTCGCGCGAGTGCGCTCCCCAAAAACCTGATGGAAATATGCCCTAGAGGCAATAATAAAGTTATTATTTATTTCCTTATTTCATGATAAATGTTTATTATTCATGCTAGAATTGTATTAACCAGAAACATAATACATGTGTGAATACATAGACAAACAGAGTGTCACTAGTATGCCTCTACTTGACTAGCTCGTTAATTAAAGATGGTTATGTTTCCTAACCATAGACATGAGTTGTCATTTGATTAACGGGATCACATCATTAGGAGAATGATATGATTGACTTGACCCATTCCGTTAGCTTAGCACTTGATCGTTTAGTATGTTGCTATTGCTTTCATCATGACTTATACATGTTCCTATGACTATGAGATTATGCAACTCCCGTTTACCGGAGGAACACTTTGTGTGCTACCAAACGTCACAACGTAAATGGGTGATTATAAAGGTGCTCTACAGGTGTCTCCGAAGGTACTTGTTGAGTTGGCGTATATCGAGATTAGGATTTGTCACTCCGATTGTCGGAGAGGTATCTCTGGGCCCACTCGGTAATACACATCACTATAAGCCTTGCAAGCATTGTAACTAATGAGTTAGTTGCGGAATGATGTATTACGGAACGAGTAAAGAGACTTGCCGGTAATGAGATTGAACTAGGTATTGAGATACCGATGATCGAATCTCGGGCAAGTAACATACCGATGACAAAGGGAACAACGTATGTTGTTATGTGGTTTGACCGATAAAGATCTTCGTAGAATATGTGGGAGCCAATATGAGCATCCAGGTTCCGCTATTGGTTATTGACCGGAAACGTGTCTCGGTCATGTCTACATAGTTCTCGAACCCGTAGGGTCCGCACGCTTAACGTTCGGTGACGATCGGTATTATGAGTTTATGTGTTTTGATGTACCGAAGGTAGTTCGGAGTCCCGGATGAGATCGGAGACATGACGAGGAGTCTCGAAATGGTCGATACGTAAAGATCGATATATTGTACTACTATATTCGGACTTCGGAAAGGTTCCGAGTGATTCGGGTATTTTTCGGAGTACTGGAGAGTTACGGGAATTCGCCGGGGAGTATATGGGCCTTATTGGGCTTTACGGGAAAGAGAGAGGGGAGGCTGCGCGCCCCCCCAAGGCGTAGTCCGAATTGGACTAGGGGGAGGGGCGGCACCCCCTCCTTCCTTCTCTTCTCTTTTCCCTTTCCTTCTCTCCTACTCCTACTACATGGAAGGGGGGGAATCCTACTCCCGGTGGGAGTAGGACTACCCAGGGCGCGCCATAGAGAGGGCCGGCCCCTCCCCTCCTCCACTCCTTTATATACGTGGCCAGGGGGCACCCCATAGACACACAAGTTGATCATTGATCTCTCTTAGCCATGTGCGGTGCCCCCCTCCACCATAATCCACCTCGGTCATATCGTAGCAGTGCTTAGGCGAAGCCCTGCGTCGGTAGCATCATCATCACCGTCATCACGCCGTCGTGCTGACGGAACTCTCCCTCGAAGCTCTGCTGGATCGGAGTTCGTGGGACGTCATCGAGCTGAACGTGTGCTGAACTCGGAGGTGCCGTGCATTCGGTACTTGAATCGGTCGGATCGTGAAGACGTACGACTACATCAACCGCGTTGTCATAACGCTTCCGCTTTTGGTCTACGAGGGTACATGGACACACTCTCCCCTCTCGTTGCTATGCATCACCATGATCCTGCGTGTGCGTAGGAATTTTTTTGAAATTACTACGTTCCCCAACAGTGGCATCCGAGCCAGGTTTTATGCGTAGATGTTATATGCACGAGTAGAACACAAGTGAGTTGTGGGCGATACAAGTCATACTGCTTACCAGCATGTCACACTTTGGTTTGGCGGTATTGTTGGATGAAGCGGCCCGGACCGACATTACGCGTACGCTTACGCGAGACTGGTTTTACCGCCGTGCTTTGCACACAGGTGACTAGCGGGTGTCAGTTTCTCCAACTTTAGTTGAACCGAGTGTGGCTACGCCCGGTCCTTGTGAAGGTTAAAACAGCACTAACTTGATGAACTTTCGTTGTGGTTTTGATGCGTAGGTAAGAACGGTTCTTGCTCAGCCCATATTAGCCACGTAAAACTTGCAACAACAAAGTAGAGGACGTCTAACTTGTTTTTGCAGGGCATGTTATGATGTGATATGGTCAAGACATGATGCTATATTTTATTGTATGAGATGATCATGTTTTGTAACTGAGTTATCGGCAACTGGCAGGAGCCATATGGTTGTCGCTTTATTGTATGCAATGCAATCGCCCTGTAATTGCTTTACTTTATCACTAAGCGGTAGCGATAGTCGTAGAAGCAATAGTTGGCGAGACGACAACGATGCTACGATGGAGATCAAGGTGTCGCGCCAGTGACGATGGTGATCATGACGGTGCTTCAGAGATGGAGATCACAAGCACAAGATGATGATGGCCATATCATATCACTTATATTGATTGCATGTGATGTCTATCCTTTATGCATCTTATTTTGCTTTGTTTGATGGTAGCATTATAAGATGATCTCTCACTAAATTTCAAGGTAAAAGTGTTCTCCCTGAGTATGCACCGTTGCCAAAGTTCGTCGTGCCGAGACACCACGTGATGATCGGGTGTGATAAGCTCAACGTTCATCTACAACGGGTGCAAGCCAGTTTTGCACACGCAGAATACTCGGGTTAAACTTGACGAGCCTAGCATATGCAGATATGGCCTCGGAACACTGAGACCGAAAGGTCGAGCGTGAATCATATAGTAGATATGATCAACATAGTGATGTTCACCATTGAAAACTACTCCATTTCACGTGATGACCGGTTATGGTTTAGTTGATTTGGATCACGTGATCACTTAGATGATTAGAGAGATGTCTATCTAAGTGGGAGTTCTTGAGTAATATGATTAATTGAACTTTAATTTATCATGAACTTAGTCCTGGTAGTATTTGCAAATTATGTTGTAGATCAATAGCTCGCGTATAGCTCCCCTGTTGTTTTTTTTTGATATGTTCTTAGAGAAAACTAAGTTGAAAGATGATAGTAGCAATGATGCGGACTGGTTCTGTGATCTGAGGTTTATCCTCATTGCTGCACAGAAGAATTATGTCCTTGATGCACCGCTAGGTGACAGAACTATTGCAGGAGCAGATGCAGACGTTATGAATGTTTCACAAGCTTGGTATGATGACTACTTGATAGTTTAGTGCACCATGCTTTACGGCTTAGAATCGGGACTTCAAAAACATTTTGAACGACATGGAGCATATGAGATGTTCCAAGAGCTGAAATCGCTATATCAGACTCATGCCCGTGTCGAGAGGTATGAGACCTATGACAAGTACTTCGCCTACAAGATGGAGGGGAATAGCTCAACCAGTGAGCATGTGCTCAGAATGTCTGAGTACTACAGTTGCTTGAATCAAGTGGGAGTTAATCTTCCGGATAAGATAGTAATTGACAGAATTCTCTAGTCACTATCACCAAGTTACTGGAACTTCGTGATGAACTGTAATATGCAAGGGATGACAAAAATGATTCCCGAGCTCTTCGTGATGCTGAAATCAACGAAGGTAGAAATCAAGAAAGAGCATCAAAGTGTTGATGGTTAACAAGACCACTAGTTTCAAGAAAAGGGCAAAGGGAAGAAGGGGAACTTCAAGAAGAATAGCAAGCAAGTTGCTACTCCCGGGAAGAAGCCCAAGTCTGGACCTAAGCCTGAAACTAAGTGCTTCTACTACAAAAGGACTGGTCACTGGAAGCAGAACTGCCCCAAGTATTTGGCGGATAAGAAGGATGGCAAAGTGAACAAAAGTATATTTGATATACATGTTATTGATGTGTATTTTACTAGTGTTCATAGTAGCCCCTGGGTATTTGATACTGGTTCAGTTGCTAACATTAGTAACTCGAAACAGGAGTTGCAAAATGAACAGAGACTAGTTAATGACGAGGTGACGATGTGTGTTGGAAGTGATTCCAAGGTTGATAAGATCACCATCGCACACTCCCTCTACCTTCGGGATTAGTGTTGGACCTAAATAAATGTTATTTGGTGTTTGCGTTGAGCATGAATATGCTTGGATCATGTTTATTGCAATACGGTTATTCATTTAAGTCAGAGAATAATTGTTGTTCTGTTTAAATGAATAAAACCTTCTATGGTCATACACTCAATATAAATGGTTTATTGAATCTCGATCGTAGTGATACACATATTCATAATATTGAAGCCAAAAGATACAAAGTTAATAATGATAGTGCAACTTATTTGTGGCACTGCCGTTTAGGTCATATTGGTGTAAAGCGCATGAAGAAACTCCATGCTGATAGGCTTTTGGAATCACTTGATTGTGAATCACTTGATACTTGCGAACCATGCCTCGTGGGCAAGATGACTAAAACTCCGTTCTCCGGAACAATGAAACGAGCAACTGACTTATTGGAAATAATACATACTGATGTATGCGGTCCGATGAGTGTTGAGGCTCGCGGCAGGTATCGTTATTTTCTGACCTTCACAGATGATTTGAGCAGATATGGGTATATCTACTTAATGAAACATAAGTCTGAAACATTTGAAAAGTTCAAAGAATTTCAGAGTGAAGTGGAAAATCATCGTAACAAGAAAATAAAGTTTCTGCGATCTGATCGTGGAGGTGAATATTTGAGTTATGAGTTTGGTCTTCATTTAAAACAATGTGTAATAGTTTCGCAACTCACGCCACCTGGAACACCACAGCGTAATGGTGTGTCCGAACGTCGTAACCGTACTTTATTAGATATGGTGCGATCTATGATGTCTCTTACCGATTTACCACTATCGTTTTGGGGTTACGCATTAGAGACAGCTGCATTCACATTAAATAGGGCACCATCTAAATCCGTTGATATGACACCATATGAACTGTGGTTTAGCAAGAAACCTAAGCTGTCGTTTCTTAAAGTTTGGGGTTGCAATGCTTATGTGAAAAAGTTTCAACCTGATAAGCTCGAACCCAAATTGGAGAAATGCGTCTTCATAGGATACCCAAAGGAAACTGTTGGGTACACCCTCTATCACAGATCCGAAGGCAAGATATTTGTTGCTAAAAATGGATTCTTTCTAGAGAAGGAGTTTCTCTCGAAAGAAGTGAGTGGGAGGAAAGTAAAACTTGATGAGGTAATTGTACCTTCTCACGAATTGGAAAGTAGTTCATCACAGAAATCAGTTCCAGTGATGCCTACACCAATTAGTGAGGAAGTTAATGATGATGATCATGAAACTTCGGATCAAGTAACTACCGAACCTCGTAGGTCAACCAAAGTACGTTCTGCACCAGTGTGGTACGGTAATCCTGTTCTGGAAGTCATGTTACTAGACCATGACAAACCTACGAACTATGAGGAAGCGATGATGAGCCCAGATTCCGCAAAATGGCTTGAGGCCATGAAATCTGAGATGGGATCCATGTATGAGAACAAAGTGTGGACTTTGGTTAACTTGCCCGATGATCGGAAAGCCATAGAGAATAAATGGATCTTCAAGAGGAAGACGGACGCTGGTGGTAGTGTTACTATGTACAAAGCTTGACTTGTCACAAAAGGTTTTCGACAAGTTCAAGGTGTTGACTACAATGAGATTTTCTCACTCATAGCGATGCTTAAGTCTGTCCGAATCATGTTAGCAATTGCCACATTTTATGAAATCTGGCAAATGGATGTCAAAAACTACATTCCTTAATGGAATTTTTAAAGAAGAAGTTGTATATGATGCAACCGGAATGTTTTGTTAATCCTAAAGTTGCTAACAAAATGTGCAAGCTCCAGTGATCCATCTATGGACTGGTGCAAGCATCTCGGAGTTGGAATATACGCTTTGATGAAGTGATCAAAGCATATGTTTTTATACAGACTTACGGTGAAGCCTGTATTTACAAGAAAGTGAGTGGGAGCTCTGTAGCATTTCTGATATTATATGTGGATGATATATTGTTGATTGGAAATGATATGGAATTTCTGGATAGCATAAAAGGATACTTGAATAAGACTTTTTCAATAAAAAGGACCTCGGTGAAGCTGCTTAAGTATTGAGCATCAAGATCTATAGGGATAGGTCGAGACGCTTAATAGAACTTTCACAAAGCACATACCTTGACAAGATTTTGAAGAAGTTCAAAATGGATCAGTTAAAGAAGGAGTTCTTGTCTGTGCTACAAGGTGTAAAATTGAGTAAGACTCAAAACCCAACCACAACAGAAGATAGAAAGAGAATGAAAGTCATTCCCTATGCCTCAGTCATAGGTTCTATAAAGTATGCCATGCTATGTACCAGACCAGTTGTGTGCCTTACTATGAGTTTAGCAAGGAGGTACGATAGTGATCCAGGAATGGATCACTGGATAGCGGTCAAAGTTATCCTTAGTTACCTAAGAGGACTAAGGAAATATTTCTCGGTTATGGAGGTGATAAAAGAGTTCGTCGTAAAAGGTTACGTCGATGCAAGCTTTTACACCGATCCAGATGACTCAGAGTCTCAATCTGGATACATATTGAAAGTGGGAGCAATTAGCTAGAGTAGCTCCATGCAGAGCATTATAGACATAGAAATTTGCAAAATACATACGGATCTGTATGTGGCAGACCCATTGACTAAACTTCTCTCACAAGCAAAACATGATCACACCTTACTACTCTTTGGGTGTTAATCACATGGCGATGTGAACTAGATTACTGACTCTAGTAAACCCTTTGGGTGTTGGTCACATGGCGATGTGAACTATGGGTGTTAATCACATGGTGATGTGAACTATTCGTGTTAAATCACATGGCGATGTGAAAATAGATTATTGACTATAGTGCAAGTGGGAGAATGAAGGAAATATGCCCTAGAGGCAATAATAAAGTTATTATTTATTTCCTTATTTCATGATAAATGTTTATTATTCATGCTAGAATTGTATTAACCGGAAACTTAGTACATGTGTGAATACATAGACAAACAGAGTGTCCCTAGTATGCCTCTACTTGACTAGCTCGTTAATCAAAGATGGTTAAGTTTCCTAGCCATGGACATGTGTTGTCATTTGATGAACGGGATCACATCATTAGAGAATGATGTGATGGACAAGACCCATCCGTTAGCTTAGCACTATGATCGTTTAGTTTGCTGCTATTGCTTTCTTCATGACTTATACATGTTCCTCTGACTATGAGATTATGCAACTCCCGAATACCGGAGGAACACCTTGTGTGCTATAAAATATCACAACGTAACTGGGTGATTATAAAGATGCTCTACAGGTGTCTCCGATGGTGTTTGTTGGGTTGGCATAGATCGAGATTAGGATTTGTCACTCCGTGTATCGGAGAGGTATCTCTGGGCCCTCTTGGTAATGCACATCACTATAAGCCTTGCAAGCAATGTGACTAATGAGTTAGTTCCGGGATGATGCATTACGGAACGAGTAAAGAGACTTGCCGGTAACGAGATTGAACAAGGTATGAGGATATCGACGATCGATTCTCGGGCAAGTAACATACCGATGACAAAGGGAACAATGTATGTTGTTATGCGGTTTGACCGATAAAGATCTTCGTAGAATATGTAGGAGCCAATATGAGCATCCAGGTTCCACTATTGGTTATTGACCGGAGATGTGTCTTGGTCATGTCTACATAGTTCTCGAACCCGTAGGGTCCGCACGCTTAAACGTTCGATGACGATTTGTGTTATGAGTTATGTGATTTGATGACCGAAGTTTGTTCGGAGTCCCGGATGAGATCACGAACATGACGAGGAGTCTCGAAATGGTCGAGAGGTAAAGATTCATATGTTGGAAGGCTATATTCGGACATCGGAAAGGTTCCGAGTGATTCGGGTATTTTTCGGAGTACCGGGGAGTTACGGGAATTCACCGGGAGAAGTAATGGGCCTTATTGGGCCATACGGGAAAAGGAGAGGCAGGCCACGTGAGGAGGCGAGCGCACCCCCCTTGCCCAAACCGAATTGGACTAGGGGAGGGGGCGCAGCCCCCTCTTTCCTTTCCCTCTTTCCTTTCCCCTTTCCTACTCCGTATGGGAGGTGGAATCCTACTAGGACTCCAAACCTTGGTGCGCCCCCCCCCCCTTAGGGCCGGCTTCCTCTCCCTCTCCCTCCTTTATATACGGAGGCAAGGGGCACCCCAAAGATACAAGATCATTGATCCTTAGCCGTGTGTGGTGCCCCCCTCCATAGTTACACACCTTGGTCATATCGTCGTAGTGCTTAGGCGAAGCCCTGCGCCGGTAACTTCATCATCACCGTCACCACGCCGTCGTGCTGACGAAACTCTCCCTCGGCCTCAGCTGGATCTAGAGTTCGAGGGACGTCACCGAGCTGAACGTGTGCAGATCGCGGAGGTGCCATGCGTTCGGTACTTGATCGGTTGGATCGCGAAGACGTTCGACTACATCTACCGCGTTACAAGGCTCGTGATTCCAAGGTTGATACGGAAGTAATTCCAGAGTTTCCTACTATGACTGATACGGAAGTCTCTACAATAAAATGTATGGACTTCGGTTGAACTTGCAGCTGAACCACGATGGGTGTTGGAAGTGATTCCAAGGTTGATGAGATCACCATCGCACACTCCCTCTATTTTTGGGATTAGTGTTGAACCTAAATAAATGTTATTTGGTGTTTGCGTTGAGCATGAATATGATTGGATCATGTTTATTGCAAAATAAAAGTTATTTGGTGTTTGCATTGAGCATGAATATGATTGGATCATGTTTATTGCAATACGGTTATTCATTTAAGTCAGAGAATAATTGTTGTTCTGTTTACATGAATAAAAACCTTCTATGGTCATACACCCAATGTAAATGGTTTATTGAATCTCGATCGTAGTGATACACATATTCATAATATTGAAGCCAAAAGATGCAAAGTTAGTAATGATAGTGCAACTTATTTGTGGCACTGCCGTTTAGGTCATATTGGTGTAAAGCGCATGAAGAAACTCCATACTGATGGGCTTTTTGGAATCACTTGATTATGAATCATTTGATGCTTGCAAACCATGCCTCATGGGCAAGATGACTAAAACTCCATTCTCCGGAATAATGGAGCGAGCTACGGACTTATTGGAAATAATACAAACCGATGTATGCGGTCCGATGAGTATTGAGGCTCGCAGCGGGTATCGTTATTTTCTCACCTTCACAGATGATTTGAGCAGATATGGGTATATCTACTTGATGAAACATAAGTCTGAAACAATTGAAAAGTTCAAAGAATTTCAGAGTGAAGTGGAAAATCATCGTAACAAGAAAATAAAGTATCTACGATCTGATCGTGGAGGAGAATATTTGAGTTACGAGTTTGGTCTTCATTTGAAACAATGCGGAATAGTTTCGCAACTCACGCCACCTGGAACACCACAGCGTAATGGTGTGTCCGAACATCGTAACCGTACTTTATTATATATGGTGCAATCTATGATGTCTCTTATCGATTTACCACTATCGTTTTGGGGTTATGCATTAGAGACAGCTGCATTCACGTTAAATAGGGCACCATCTAAATCCGTTGAGACAACACCGTATGAACTGTGGTTTGGCAAGAAACCAAAGTTGTCGTTTCTTAAAGTTTGGGGTTGCGATACTTATGTGAAAAAGTTTCATCCTGATAAGCTCAAACCCAAATCGGAGAAATGTATCTTCATAGGATACCCAAAGGAGACAGTTGGGTACACCTTCTATCACAGATCCGAAGGCAAGACATTCGTTGCTAAGAATGGATCCTTTCTAGAGAAGGAGTTTCTCTCGAGAGAAGTGAGTGGGAGGAAAGTAGAACTTGATGAGGTAACTGTACCTGCTTCCTTATTGGAAAGTAAGTTCATCACAGAAATCAGTTCCTGTGACTCCTACACCAATTAGTGAGGAAGCTAATGATGATGATCATGTAACTTTAGATCAAGTTACTACCGAACCTCGTAGGTCAACCAGAGTAAGATCCGCACCAGAGTGGTATGGTAATCCTGTTCTGGAGGTCATGTTACTTGACCATGACGAACCTACAAACTATGAGGAAGCGATGATGAGCCCAGATTCCGCAAAATGGCTTGAGGCCATGAAATCTGAGATGGGATCCATGTATGAGAACAAAGTATGGACTTTGATTGACTTGCCCGATGATTGGTGAGCCATTGAGATTAAATGGATCTTCAAGAGGAAGACGGACGCTGATAGTAGTGTTACTATCTACAAAGCTAGAATTATCGCAAAAAGGTTTTTGACAAGTTCAAGGTGTTGACTACGATGAGAGTTTTGTAGGAGATATGCCCTAGAGGCAATAATAAATGTTATTATTTATCTCCTTGCTCATAATTATGTTTATGTTCCATGCTATAATTGTTGTGGTTCCCGAGCCCGTATATCCATAAAGGCTCTGGGGAAAACCCATGTGCACGTGTGGAATAATAAACGGTAAAAAGTATTCCTAGTCATGCCTCTAAGACTAGCTCAAGTGTTGCATGATGATTATGTTTTCCCAATCATGGGCATGTCTATGCCAGCAGCTTTGAGGGCACAATGTTAGAAGAACATTTGTGTTGAATCGACCCGATTGATGTTATGCTATGAGATTCATTCGTCACAAGTTAATGGTTGATAACACAGAGATGGTTAACGTTTGCATGATTCCTCAGACCATGAGAGTATCGAGTTTCTTCATGCTTGATTCATGAACTTTGGGGTTTGTTAAACGTCATCCGTAACTGGATGGCTATTACGGCGGCTTACGGGTTCATGGGAAAGTATGTTAAGTAACTTGATAGCTCAAGATTGGGATTTGCTCCTCCGACGATGGAGAGATATCTCTGGGCCCTCTCGGTGTTAAGGTATCCATCATCGTCTGGCCAGACACTTTGTGATTTGATCACGGGGATGCCGGAACACGGTAACGAGAAAAGAGAACAATACCGGTAACGAGGTAACTAGCATAGTGGACAAGTTGTTGATCCACGGTAATGCCAACATGTCTCGCCTCGGGTATTTGTAACATATCGCGAAGCAACAGGAATAGCACATGGCAACTGGAGGTTCACTCGAATATTCATTCGTGTGGGTATAGGGGTCAATATGGGTGTCCACGGCTCCGATGTTGATCATTGATCGGAAGGGGTTCCGTGTCATGTCTATACTTCACCGAACCTATAGGGTCACACGCTTAAGGGTCATCTATCTGCTGAATACTAGACAGGGAGTCTGAGAGAAAATCACCGAAAAAGTTTCGGACACCGAAAAGTTTCGGACAGCGGAAAAGTTCCGCAGAGAGAGGTCACCGGATGAGTTCCGGTGAAACTGAAAAGTTGTTTCAGGGGATACCATTAAGTCAAAATGGTTTCGGCACATGCCTGATAATTCTTGGAGGATGCCAGAATCATTCTAGAAACTTCTGGGAATTTTCTGGAAGAAAAAACCGGAAATGTTCCGGGGCTGCCGGAACCGCTTCAGATGCTTTTCGCAGATGAAATCACTAAACTGGAATTGTTCCAAAACGCGTAGAAAATTATTTTAGTGGGTACTGGAAATGTTCTAAGCCCACATAAATATTTTCAGTTCGAACGGACGCTGAAAAATATCGTCGTGAATAGTGAAAGTGCTTTTTGGAATTTTTTGGAAAGCCACCTTTTAGGGCTTTTTGCTAAAGGCTTCTAGAAGGTGATGTGGATGGATGAGAGCCCCCTTGGGGGGGGACCCCTAGGGGGTGGCCGGCCACATGTGGAGCTCCTCCTTGGAGCTCCACATGTCCTTTGGTTTCTCTCTTATGCCCTTGGAAAGAGTTTCCTTCATGGGTATTTTGGTATTTCTTGAATGCCCATCCTACCCCTTGGTAATAAGGGAGAGGGGGCTGCTCAATCCTTCATCCCTTCTCACATACAAGTGCCATTGCATGATCTGGCTTCTCTCTCCCTCCCACGAAAAGAGTTTCGTAGAGCCGAAAGGCTGTCTGGGTTCCGGTGGGAACTAGTTCTGGACGGCGAAGCCCTGCCGGATAGATGACACCGTATGTGTGCAACTCTGTAGAGAGGTCGTAGTTTTGATCTTAGTGCCCGAGGGGCTGTTCGTGAGTGCCTCCCGAAGGGCTGTCCAAGTGACGGTCCTAGTTCTGTGAGTCCTCCCGAAGGGCTGTCCAAGTGACCGTTCGAGTTTCGAAGGTCCTCCCGAAGGGCTGTCCGCGACACCGTCCGGGGGACTGTTCGACCGCCTCCCGGAGGGCTGTCCAAAGAGAAGACGAGGGTATACATCCTCGCGGTTGGGAGGTTGTAAATCCTAGCTGCGGGGATCTGCACCGCCGATCGTCATCGACTCTACTTCCGCTGCGCTACGAGTCGGTAACGAAAATGATCAAACCTTGTATACAGTCTCCATAGTGGTCCTGGGCTGGTGCGTAGGTTGGAAAATTTTTGTTTTCTGCTGCGTTACCCTACAAGTTTCTCACTCGTATCTATGCTTAAGTCTGTCCGAATCATATTAGCAATTGCCGCATTTTATGAAATCTGGCAAATGGATAAACAAAACTGCATTCCTTAATGGATTTATTAAAGAAGAGTTGTATATGATGCAACAAGAAGGTTTTGTCAATCCTAAAGGTGCTAACAAAATATGCAAGCTCCAGCGATCCATCTATGGACTGGTGCAAGCATCTCGGAGTTGGAATATACGCTTTGATAAATTGATCAAAGCATATAGTTTTATACAGACTTGCGGTGAAGCCTGTATTTACAAGAAAGTGAGTGGGAGCACTACAACATTTCTGATAAGTATATGTGAATGACATATTGTTGATCGGAAATAATGTAGAATTATTCTGCAAAGCATAAAGGAGTGTTTGAAAGGAGTTTTTTAAAAAGGACCTCGGTGAAGCTGCTTAAGTATTGAGCATCAAGATCTATAGGGATAGATCGAGACGCTTAATAGGACTTTCACAAAGCACAAACCTTGACAAATTTTTGAAGAAGTTCAAAATGGATCAGTCAAAGAAGGAGTTCTTGCCTGTGTTACAAGGTGTAAAATTGAGTAAGACTCAAAACCCGACCACGGCAGAAGATAGAAAGAGAATGAAAGTCATTCCCTATGCCTCAGCCATAGGTTCTATAAAGTATGCCATGCTGTGTACCAGATCTATTGTATACCCTACACTGATTTTGGCAAGGGAGTACAATAGTGATCTAGGAGTAGATCACTGAACAGCGGTCAAAATTATCCTTAGTGGAATAAGGATATGTTTCTCGATTATGGAGGTGACAAAAGGTTCGTCGTAAAGGGTTACGTCGATACAAGTTTTGACACTGATCCAGATGACTCTAAGTCTTAATCTGGATACATATTGAAAGTGGGAGCAATTAGCTAAAGTAGCTCCGTGCAGAGCATTGTAGACATAGAAATTTGCAAAATACATACGGATCTGAATATGGCAGACCCGTTGACTAAACTTCTCTCACAAGCAAAACATGATCACACCTTAATACTCTTTGGGTGTTAATCACATAGCGATGTGAACTAGATTATTGACTCTAGTAAACCCTTTGGGTGTTGGTCACATGACGATGTGAACTATGGGTGTTAATCACATGGTGATGTGAACTATTGATGTTAAATCATATGGCGATGTGATCTAGATTATTGACTCTAGTGCAAGTGGGAGACTGAAGGAAATATGCCCTAGAGGCAATAATAAAGTTATTATTTATTTCCTTATTTCATGATAAATGTTTATTATTCATGCTAGAATTGTATTAACCGGAAACATAATACATGTGTGAATACATAGACAAACAGAGTGTCACTAGTATGCCTCTACTTTACTAGCTCGTTAATTAAAGATGGTTATGTTTCCTAAACATAGACATGAGTTGTCATTTGATTAACGGGATCACATCATTAGGAGAATGATATGATTGACTTGACCCATTCCGTTAGCTTAGCACTTGATTGTTTAGTATGTTGCTATTGCTTTCTTCATGACTTATACATGTTCCTATGACTATGAGATTATGCAACTCTCGTTTACCGGAGGAACACTTTGTGCGCTACCAAACGTCACAACGTAAATGGGTGATTATAAAGGTGCTCTACAGGTGTCTCCGAAGGTACTTGTTGAGTTGGCGTATATCGAGATTAGGATTTGTCACTCCGATTGTCGGAGAGGTATCTCTGGGCCCACTCGGTAATACACATCACTATAAGCCTTGCAAGCATTGTAACTAATGAGTTAGTTGTGGAATGATGTATTACGGAATGAGTAAAGAGACTTGCCGGTAACGAGATTGAACTAGGTATTGAGATACCGACGATCGAATCTCGGGCAAGTAACATACCGATGACAAAGGGAACAACGTATGTTGTTATGCGGTTTAACCAATAAAGATCTTCGTAGAATATGTGGCAGCCAATATGAGCATACAGGTTCCGATATTGGTTATTGACCATAAACGTGTCTCGGTCATGTCTACATAGTTCTCGAACCCGTAGGGTCCGCACGCTTAACGTTCGGTGACGATCGGTATTATGAGTTTATGTGTTTTGATGTACCGAAGGTAGTTCGGAGTCCCGGATGAGATCGGAGACATGACGAGGAGTCTCGAAATGGTCGAGACGTAAAGATCGATATATTGGACGACTATATTTGGACTTCGGAAAGGTTCCGAGTGATTCGGGTATTTTTCGGAGTACCGGAGAGTTACGGGAATTCGCCGGGGAGTATATGGGCCTTATTGGGCTTTAGGGGAAAGAGAGAGGGGAGGCTGCGCGCCCCCCCAAGGCGTAGTCCGAATTGGACTAGGGGGAGGGGCGGCGCCCCCTCCTTCCTTCTCTTCTCTTTTCCCTTTCCTTCTCTCCTACTCCTACTACATGGAAGGGGGGGAATCCTACTCCCGGTGGGAGTAGGACTCCCCAGGGCGCGCCATAGAGAGAGCCGGCCCCTCCCCTCCTCCACTCCTTTATATACGTGGCCAGGGGGCACCCCATAGACACACAAGTTGATCATTGATCTCTCTTAGCCGTGTGCGGTGCCCCCCTCCACCATAATCCACCTCGGTCATATCGTAGCGGTGCTTAGGCGAAGCCCTGCGTCGGTAGCATCATCATCACCGTCATCACGCCGTCGTGCTGACGGAACTCTCCCTCGAAGCTCTGCTGGATCGGAGTTCGTGGGACGTCATCGAGCTGAACGTGTGCTGAACTCGGAGGTGCCGTGCATTCGGTACTTGGATCGGTCGGATCGTGAAGACGTACGACTACATCAACCGCGTTGTCATAACGCTTCCGCTTTCGGTCTACGAGGGTACGTGGACACACTCTCCCCTCTCGTTGCTATGCATCACCATGATCCTGCGTGTGCGTAGGATTTTTTTTGAAATTACTATGTTCCCCAACAAAACCTGATCGCCCCTCTCCCGTACAAGATCACGAGAGGCGGGGTTCCGGAGGCCTGTTGTCCCTTCTCGCGGTGCACGCCGGAAGGAGGGATGGAGAAGACTTGCGTGGCGGCGCAATGATCTGGAACGGCGGTGCGAAACCATACGAAGCAGCGTCGGCTAGGGTAGACGTCTGCCTGACTATATAGTGCGGGCCGGGTAGGTCGTGGGAGTAAATCCTATGTCCGAGTCGCGATCCAAAAGAATCGGAAACGGTTCAGTAATTAACGCGTCCATTAATTATTAATTAATGACTCATTAATTTTTCCCGAGGGAGTAAATCCCATGTCCGAGTCGCGATCCAAAAGAATCGGAAACGGTTTAGTAATTAACGCGTCCGTTAATTATTAATTAATGACTCATTAATTTTTCCCGAGCAGCAAAAATATAGACAACATGCATAGCTCTGTCCTCGGCTTAGCTCAATCCCGCGGCGCGGCGTGACGAGGCGAGCGAGGAGGAGGAGCGCGCGTGTAGGTCTCCACTTCTCATGCTCTTACAAGTGGTAGAAGAGCTCACCTTATAAAGAGGTGCAAGTCTCACTCAACTTCCGGGGTGGGACTAAACTTTAGTCCCACTCACACCACTCACAAGCTATGCATGAATGGGCCAAGAGAATTTCAGAATTTTAGTTGGGCTTTGGGCCAAAGGCCTACTAGCAAATTCCAACAAGAACTGGCCCACACAGGAAAGGATTTCTTTGACATGTAATTAGTAATTGATTGGAAACATTCTACAATCAATGAAAAAAGGGGAGATACTTAGCCAAGTATGTAGTCCAGCTTCTCGTTTCATTGTTTCATTCCAACCTTCTTTGCACGTTGTTGGTTACGTACTGCAGGCAGGACCCAACCTTCTTTGCATTGAGGCTGGCAAGTCTGACGACACGGTTCCGCCGCTTCCTTCCAAGCTTAAGTCTACGAGCAATGTCCATATACCATCGCTTCATACCAGCGGCCCTACGAGCGATACCTTTGTTGTTGCGTCAGAGCATCTGCCTAGCATCGGCTGGCCACTGATGCTGGCCATACTTTGTGATCTGCTGTCGCTGCTAAAAGCCTCTATGCTTCTTGCACATTTCTTCTCAATGCCTCCCTGTCCAATTCTTGCCACGCTCACAGTACAGTGGTCTGCCAGCCTCACTAACATTAATAAAGTAGCTTCAGTGTATAGATTGCCAAAGACTATTGAGATACATGCTCCACACTCTTTTGGTCTCTTTCCTGAAGTCGAGTAAGTAGGTCTCATGAGATCCCCTGAAGTGTCTTATATACATTACCGTATCCTCTTACTTTCTTGCTTTTTTGAAAGGAATAAGTAGGGTGCTTAATTGTGTCCGGTGAACCAACCACCCTCACCTGGTCTCTAGCCACCTGAGTGGCTGAGTCGATACGCATGAAGATGAAGTGCTCCCCAAACTAGTCGATCAAGAATAACATGATAAACCTGGGGTTGTAATAAGTTGTGTCTGATTCCAAGCAAAAATGTATGAAAAGAATGAACCATGTATACGCACTCTCGATTGAATTTGAATATTTCGTTCGTTTTGTATCAGAGATCCTTCACATTAATTATCTATGACCCCAGATTATTATTTAACTTAAAAGTAAACAATAAAGAATGGCGCCCGCACAAGTGTTGTGTCAGCTCATAAAACTGTAGAAAATACATATTTAGGATCCAATTAAACAGAAGAAATATTGTAGATCTTACGTTGATCTATCTTTTCTTCAACTACTACAATTGAAGAACTTGCCTGTAAATCCCTTGAACGGAGCATGTCCCACGCAGGGATGCCGTCACATCACGGGAAATTATGCATTCTTCCACCAATTAGGATGGCAGAACGATCCTACTGCCTGCTCGCAGAACATTACGTTTATTCCGCCAATCTACTTGGTGAAGGTGCTACGTGGTGCTTAGCCAGCCTTTGCGCCAGGGCTGATTGAAGAGCTAGCTCCACCACCCCAGAGAAGAAACCAATGAACTATGGGCCTGTTCAGAACCTCTCTCAACTCTCCCAACTTAGTGAATTGCAGAAAACATCGACATTGAAGGCAAGGCTGGCAGAAACCACAATTCTACGGTTTTGTGCCAAAACCCACTAATTTCGAGCCTAATTTTTTTTTGCAAAAAACACTAGTCGCCAGTTTGCTCCTTTTAAGCTCATTTATGACAGGTGGAATTCGCTGATCAGGCTGACGTCACACAACATAACAGATCACAAATAGAAAGAATGGTATAGACTAAACTGTAAAAGGACCTAAGAGGATAAGGTCATCATTTCAAAAAAAAAAGTAAGAGGATAAGGTCACGGCAAACAACAGCAGAGACCTCCGCAGCCGGAGCCCTCGAGCTTGCCAGCGTGCCGGCCGATGCCACCTGGGCAGCCGGAACCGGCGCCGTCGGTCGCCGTGGAGACACCCACCGCCGTCGCCGTCGGTCGCGGGCCACTCATCCACCGCCGTCGCCGTCGGTCGCGGGCCACCACCCACCACCGTCGCCGTAGTTCGCGGGCCACCCACCCACCGCCGGCAGAGCCACCCACCGCCATGGACAACCTCGAAGTCCCGCCGCCGTGCTCGTCGGGGATGGAGGAGGAGCTCGCGCCGCCGTGCTACCTCCGTCGTTGACTACATCTAGGAGCCGGCGCCGCCAACCCAGCCGCTCCCCAGTCTCTTCGCATCGACCCACACCGATTCCGGCAGGATCCGACCGGGAATCGAGCCACCAACGTTGGAGCAAGCAGCAGCTGCGCCGGCCGTGCACGGGGACGGAGTGGCCGTCGCCGTCCACCACCGGACCGGTGGGAGATGAAGGTCACGGAGGACCCCCACCCCCCCAATTGCTTTTTTCAGGGATCTTTTTGCAAAACAAAATTGTATTGGGATGTAATTGGGTTTTTTATTTGCCACGTCTCCCTGTTCAGTGGGACCACCTGTCATAATCGTGCTTAAAATGGCTTAAGTCACTGACTAGTGTTTTTTGCAAAAAATTAGCCTCAGAATTAGTGGTTTTTGGCACAATTCCGTAGAGCTGTGGTTTCTGCAAACCTAGCCTTCAACGTCGATGATTTTTGCAATTTACTCCTCCCAACTCAACAGATTGAGCTTCCGAACCTAGCTTCTCACTCCACGCAGCGAATCCCGTCCATTTGGCACCTTGGCCTGCGTCTCCATCGCCACCTTGGGCTGGCAAAGGCAGCTGGCCTCTCTGCTAGCGGTCTAGCGCCAACTTGCATTGCCTGCAACCATCCGAGGTTGGCCAGCCTGTGTACACAGGCCGAAAGATAGAGAGGGCTCCGAGGGTGAGGCAGGCTCCGGAGAGCACATGCATCAATGGCGTCGGAGTGGTGTCTCCTACCAGTGGGTATGATGCATCGGTGCTGGTCGCGAGGGAAGTACTCCTTTTGGACGGGATCCAACGAGGATAGTCCTTAATCGTCCAGATCTGCTTGCGGAGAGGAGCGCTGGCCAGCGACGGGGTCAAGCCAGTTGAGGTGGTAGGGATGGCGGCAGTCAGTCGGGTAGGTTGAGGGAGAGGATGATTGACGATGGGAAGAGCGTGGAGATGTGTTTTTTTAGAGGCGGGGTAACGATTCAGGGTGGATGGATGAAACACTTTCTTTGGCGGTAGCACTTCGGCTATGATGTGGGCAAACTCCAGATTTTCATTTTGGTGGAGCTGGGCCGACTTCGCTCCATGTTTTTGCACTACTCTTGGGCTCTGCTTCGAGAATTCAACTTCTTGGATCTGTACAGGCCCTACATGGCTTAGGTCATGTTTGTTTGGGCTTTTGCTTCTGCTTTTGCAGCTTTTCCACTTTGACAAAAAAGCCATAAAATCTCCTAAATAGGTGCTTTTTGGTGTTTTTATGGCTTTTGATGAATCAATATAACAACATTTGACTCCAAAAGTCATAGAAGCTCCAAAAGCACCTATTTAGAAGCTTTTATGGCTTTTTGGCCAAAGTAAAAAGGCTGCAAAAGCAGATGCAAAAGTCCAAACAAACAGGGCCTTACTCTCAGAACAAGAGAGCGGAATCGCCACAAGTGACCATCATAGGATGAGCAATCACCTTCTTAGATCGCTGCTACATTTCCCGGTGCCTCCTAGTTCTACTATTTGCTTGGCTTCGTGCACCACCATAGCTAGATTTGCTGGCAGGGTTTCTTTTTTTTTTAAACCAGGACTGTAGAACAATAGTTCTACGGTAATTATACTAATAAAGTAATATATACAAGTACAAGAAAATAAAAAAATAAAACCCTAACCAATGCCCAGACGTGGGAACATGTCTCAATTACAGATGAGTTTCAATCCACTCCTTAATCTACTGTGCTTTGCTCGGCTTAGCTCTGTTGACTGCTGCAGTGAGTGTTTCCTTCATGTAGAAGACCCAGGTCATCGTGTGAGGTGCAGCATTTCTGAAAATCTTATCATTTCTTACTAACCAAATGCTCCAACATGCTGCCAGAATGATGTCTAGTGCTAGCTCACGCGGAAACTCATTCATCCTGATGCAAATCTCATCCAAGCTGGAGATGCCCCTTGGCCTGTGTGGCAGAATCCTATTCCAACAGACCCATGCAAAATCACAGTCCCAAAAGAGGTGTAGGGCCGTTTCTTCTGTATGTTCATTGCATAGAGCACAATTATAATCCTCTAAGTACATGGATCTTCTTTTCAAGAGGTTCCTTGTATTGACTCGGTTGTAGAGTAGTAACCAGAAAAAGAATTTGTGCCTCAATTGTGCAGCTGCTTTCCATAGGGTTTTGAAAATCGGATGGCAATTGCAGGGCCCAATCAAGGATTTATACATCTTTAGCACTGAGTAGTTATTGGATTTCCAAGAATAGCCCCATTTGTCACATCCTTGAAATTGTCCCCTATCCTGGAGTTGAGCCTGCAACTGTAGGAATTGCTGGTATGCTTGGGAGGAGAGAGGCGGATGGAATAACTCCTCAAGATTGGGTGTTTCCAAGACTTTTAGCAGAGAGATATCTACATTGATGCAGTAAGAAGCAAGTTGTGGGTAGTTGATCTGCATTGCCTGACCCTTCCATTTATCCTTCCTGAAATCAACCGTATTTCCAATACCAGCAACACACAATGAGTGTTCTTTATAGATACAAAGTAACTTATGCACTGCTCTCGACCAGAAGGATCCTGTAGATTTCTCATCAGGTAGCTGTTGTGTGTAATATGATTCCCATATAATCTTGACCCAGGGGGTGTCTTCTCTATTCATGAATTTATGTAATAATTTTAGAAGTAAAGCTTGGTTGTGGGTTTCAACATTGATCACTCCCAGTCCTCCATTGGCTTTAGGCAGACATGCTTTGTCCCAGGATATTAATGCCATACCTTTTTCCTGAGATCCAAATTTTCTCCAGAGACAGTGCTTGAGATATGAGTTAATCTAGTTAAGCACTGTTTTGGGGATCAATAGTGTGGACATGAAGAAAGTAGGCATGCTGGAAAAAACAGATTTTACCAAAGTAAGCTTGTCTCTAGTGGATAATAGAGTGTTGCAGCCAGTCAGCCTTGAGGCAATTATTTTGAGCATTGGAGAGAAATCTTCCACTTTGGGTTTAGCAAGACACAAAGGCAGTCCCAAGTAAGGCAAAGGGAATTGACCAATTTGACATCCCAATAAAGTTGATAATTCTTGCATTTGGCTAGCAGGTGTGTTGATGGAAATCAATGTGGATTTAGCATAGTTGACTTTCAAGCCAGTATAAGCAGCATAGTGTAGCAAAAGGTTCATGACATGTTGTAACTGAGCAGGTGAAGCAGGTAAGACTAGCAGGATATCATCTACATATTGGATCACAGGGAAGGTAGTGCAAGACTGGTATGGGAGAGGAGCTTCAATAAGCTGATGTGCCATAGCTTCATTTAGCATGGATTGCAGGAGATCAGCAGCCAGAACAAAAATAAGGGGGGGACAGAGGATCCCCTTGTCTTACTCCTTGCTTGCATAGAAACTGTTTGCCTAGCACACCATTGAGGAGAACTGCAGAAAAACCAGTGTTGTATATCTGTTTGATCCAATTAATCCATCTGTTGCCAAAACCTCTAGCTGATAAAATCTCAATGATGGTGTTGTGATTGAGGAGATCAAAAGCCTTCTCAAAGTCTAATTTCAGTAGCACAATTTCTTTTTTGGATTGATGACATTGATGAATATACTCATAAGCCCATGCTAAACAATCCTGAATACATCTGTTGCTGAGAAAGCCATACTGATTTTCATGAACCATCTTCAGCATTAACTTTTGTAGTCTGTTTGCTAGTAGCTTGTTGATGAACTTTAAAGTACAATTGAGCAAAGAAATTGGCCTGAAATCTCCTGGGGTTACTGCAGCTTCTTTTCTAGGGATTAGAGTGATGAAGGAGTAGTTAATACTCTGAATGTTTGCTTTCCCTTCAAAGAAATCAAATATCAGCTTGTAGAAATCTGGAGCTACAATGTCCCAACAGTGTTGTAGAAAGGTAGCATTGAAACCATCTGGACCTGGTGATTTATGTGAAGTTAACTTATTAACTGTCCTGAATGTGCTGAGTTTGAGGCACCAAGTGGTGGAGTTGTAATGGGTTTGATGCTTCTATGGATGTACCCAATCTGTTTTTGAAACCTCTATAGAGAACAGCAGCCTTGGCTTGGTGATCATGCACTTCAATGCCTGCCTCATCTAGGAGGACAACAAGGAAATTGTTTCTGTGTTTAATGGTAGCTTTGGCCTGAAAGAATTTTGTGTTTGCTTCCCCAAACTGAATGATTCTAATGGTAGCCCTTTGTTTCCAGTATATTATCTGAAAATGCAAAGTTTGCTCCAGGTGAGATTTCAACATGTTCCTTCCCCATTTTTCATCTGCTGAGAGTTCTCTGAATTCCTCTGAACAGTCAAACAGTAGGATCACTGCATTTGTGTTCGTGATTATAGATTTCAGATCTGAAAGTCCTCTAGACCAATTTTTAAGTCCCTTTCTAAGCCTTTTAAATTTAGCAGCAATAATTTTGGCACTGTCTGTCTCATTCACTGGTTGCTCCCATATGTTCTTGACCAAAGTTTTGAAATCAGCATGTTCTAGCCAGAAATTTTCAAACCTAAATATCCTGGATTTGGGGATAGAAGTCCCAATCTTGATGACACGGGGTGTGTGATCTGAGATGGTTTTAGCCAGGGAAGTGGCCACAATATCAGGATATGAGAGAGACCATGATTCAGAGCTGAAGGACCAGTCAATTTTTTCCAAAAGGGGAGCCTCTTGCATGTTGCTCCATGTGAATTCCCTGCCTTTGAGTGGTATCTCTACCAGAGCTAATTTACTGATTGCTTCATTGAAAAGCAGCATGTCTTGAAAATTTCCACATTCTTTGTTTCGATTAGTAGGGTATCTCATGTAATTGAAGTCCCCTACCATAAGCCAGTCCATATCATCCTCCATCCAAAAGTTTTGAAACCAGTTTAGAAAGATCACCCTTTTGTCTGGTTGGCATGGGCCATAAATGTTGGTGAGAACCCATTTGTTACCATTAAGTTTGGAGGTAAACTCAATGGATAAGGAGAAGTCATTCTTGAAGATGGTTTTCCCTGCAAAAAACTGATCATTCCATATAGTGATGATACCTGCAGAAGCACCCACTGACGGTAGGTAATCAAACTTGTTCAATTTTTTTGGACAGAACTGCTTAATGTAAGAGCTATCAAATGTTTCCCTCTTAGCTTCTTGCAGTGTAATAATGGAGCAATCTGATTCTGAGATTTTATTAGCAATAGCCAGCCATTTCTTATCATCATTAATTCCTTTGATATTCCAATTCAGCACACTCCAATTTCTATTCATATGGCAAGATGCTTACTGATCACCTAAAGAGGTGAGATAAACACACATCACTGGAATTATAAGCTGGGACTCTGACATACTTAAGTAGCAACAACAACATAAAATCATATCTTACAGGTTCCATATAACTTTCCAAAGTCATATTCAGAGACATCAAGTTGAACAAACTACAGATCTTTAAAGGGGTACAGTCAAGGTTACAAAAAATGTCTAGTTGGAGAGACATGGAAGCAGGATCAACTCTTCGAGCTGCTCCTTCCTTTGTTTTCCTTGTGACTGTTCTTGGAAGATGCAGCTTGATTGTCTGTCTTGAGCTTTTTATTGCCCCCCTTCTGTGGTGCTCCCTTATCTTCAGGAATGTTTACCTTGCAAAAGGAAGAAACCAAACTTTTTACCACTTTACTAGGGACTTGAGGAGGATTTGCATGACAAGGTAAACAGTTTTTATCCATGCAAGTTTTCTTTTTAAAACCTTGGTGCAGTTCTTGCAATCTGTTGCTCCTCCTTACCTCTGTTTCTACTAATGGCAGCTTGTCCTTTCTTTTCTTGTTGATGTGAGCAGCAGAAGTGGATGAAGCAGTGTTTCCCACCACAGATGCATCACTTGTAGGAGTTGACACCTTGTTGTGTGGCTCATCATCCTGCAAGAGACAAGAGGGTGCTGTGTATGAACCTGGTTTCTCAGGAATAGCAAAAAGTTTGAGGATATTGGCTTCAGAGCCTTGCACAATGTATTCCCAAACTTTAGAAGTAACAAACTGCTTGACCCACTCAAACTTTTTAGGTGATAGAAGAGCAATTGATAGGAAATTTACCCATTCGATAGGTACTTGTATTACCTCTTTGCTATCTTCCTTGGGAGCAAAGTGTTCATGCCAAATCTTGGCTCCCTCTTCTCCCAGAAGTTGCTCATCTGTGGGAGGTGTGATCTCCAAAGTTCTTTCTTTAATGACAGGATCTGCGTCTGTATCCGGCACCAGTACCATGCCTACTTGCATATCAGTGAATGTATGATTATATATAGGATTAGGGAAACCAGGTGGAGCAGAAGTTTCAAATGTCTCAGCTTCTAAAGTGCAATCTTGTTGTGCAGTATTGACATGATGTTCTGCTGCCTGAAGATCAGAGGTAAGAGTTGCTTGCTTAGGTGCTTCTTGTTGCTCTGGGTTCACAGCTGACAACTTTTCCTTTGTGCACTGGTCTGCCATATCCAACTGAATGGGGTCCACAAACTCTGCAGTTCTGTCTAGCTGATAGCTGGCCAAAATAGCTTCCAAGTTGTGATCTATAGTTGCAAGAGGCACTTCCACAGGGAGAGGATGGGGTGGTAGTTGAAGAGGACCATCCTGTGCTAGTGGTGCCAGTGGCCCATCTTGTAAATTCAGATCAGAGATCTCATTGATAGGCTGCAAAGGACCATTGGCTGATTCTGCTGATGGTACTGAGTGATATGAAGCTGCCAATGACAGAGTAATATTGCTGTGTGGCTCTGCTAGCTGTAAATTTTCTTGTATGACCATAGAATCATGTTCCTGTAATGGAGCCATCAGATCATTGAGCTCTAAGAATTCTTCTGGGTGCAGTTCCTGATCTAGCATATTTGCATCTTGTGGCAGTGCCCAATGACCCCATCCACGCATCTCCTCTTCTACTTCATTATCCCCCTCATCTTCATGATTGCGAGTTAAAGCAAGCTGCAAATGTAACTAAGGGTTAACCTCATTTAGATCACGGAGATTCTGCTCATCATTGTCTGCATGCAGTGGTAGAGGACCTATGAAGTGGTTATCCTGGTTGGGATGAAAATTGTTTTGTAATGGGACTGGGTGGGGATTTCCATCTGCAGGGATGGGGTCCTCCTCTGGTGCCTCTGCACCTAAAATGTGCTGCTTCAAAATAACTACTGGGATTGTTTCTGAATCTGTCTGGAAGTCAGTACCCTCCCCTATAACAATACTCACTGGTATGTCCTTAAGTGCTTACACTCTGACTTTAATCAGTAAGCTGGCTCTAGTACTTCTCACTCTATTCCATTGTAGCAGGATCCCAAAACTACTGACAGCATTACTAAGTTCATGCATACATCTTCTGTCAAAGGGAAAACCACATAGCAACAACCAAACATCTCTGTTGAGAACAAATCTACGCCAGTTTAATCCCTCATTGTGTTTCTGGAAAACAAAATGCACATCTGTGTATGGATGGGGACCATTCAGAACCAGATCATCTATATCAAAAGAACTGTTCAATCTCACATATGCCTGGCCGAACGGACAAGGTGCAATTTCTGAAAAAACCCATGTGCTTGACATCAGTGAGGAATTCATGTTGTTGAAGTGCACCGGCAGGTCTGGCATGGGTACTATGGTGACGATGGCCCATTCCTCATGGGCGGGCTTCACTGCGCCTGCAGCAATGCACACTCTTGCCGGGCCGGCCTACCGTCTACCACCACCGCCTGATGGCCCGCCGGGATGAATGGGGAGGGGTCAAAAGGGAAAGTGGCCATGACAGGCAGAGCAGGTGGTTTTGATGATGACGGTGGATGGGCGAGGGGAAGATTGATTTGCAATGGGGCGGCGCTGCCGGATGTGGTGGAAGAATGCCGAGAGGCGGCGTAAATACGGACACCTACCGTTGGGGCGGCAAAACGAGGAAGGAAACCGGAGCTATTAGTGTCAAGAGCGCTGACAGGATGCTGATTGATTTGACTCAACGGGACAGTGGCGGATTGCCTAGGAATAGCAGGAGTCGTAGTGGGCCAGCGCTAGGACTGGGTGGCGTTGGGCTGAGAAATATGTGTGGGCTGAGCCATAACGACATGTCTATTAGAGTAGCAATCTTTAGCAATGTGGCCCCACCGTTTACACGCATGGCATTTGATTCGGTTCGTGCAATTGGGCCTTAAGTGGCCTGATTCTAGACACCTAACACAGAAGGGCTCTACTCTTTGTCTGGGCCTAGGGCCCGAGTTTTGAACCTGATTGTTTCCCTCCCTGGCATTAAACTCCGTGGATGGCTCTCGGCTATGATCCTGTCTAGAAGCAGTATTATCGGGAGAAACTGCCGCATTAATTTCTGTTGGAAAAGAATTTGATCTTGTGGGATACTGAAAAACAGCAGGTGATTGCAGAGCTTGAGCATAGGATTTTCTAGGATGTGAATTGAACACATGTGTCCAAGCATCTGCTTTTTCTTTTAGGTAGAGATCAAGCTCTGCCTCAGAATTTGGACCACCCTCACCGAACAGCAGGAAATTGACATTGAACTCTGGAAGAGATATGTTACCTCCTTTGATAATGGTGAGACCGACTTCTTGGGATGAAACCCAGAACTTGAACTACCAATTTTGAAGCTTTTCAACCTGATATTGGGAGGCATAACCCCCAAAGTAGGAGAGAAGAATGGTAGCCACTGACTGCATGGAGAGCTTGATCTTGGATCTTGTGAATTCCTGGTGGCATCAGCAGAGGGAAACCATTGGTGGCATCAGCAGCTTCAGCGTTGGTGCGAACTCCCCAAACTCTCCAGATCTCCTCCTCAAACTCTTGCCCTTTCTCGAAGTTCAGGGAAGACAACGACATGGTGATCCTGATCTATGTGGTGGCCACCATTACCGGATTGGCCGACGGCGGGGTCTAGATTTGGTGGCCGCCGCTACCGGAGTGGACAGTGGCGGGGGTTGGTTGTGTGGCCGCTGTGGCCGAGGTGGCCGACGGAGGGGCTCTTGGGCGGGGCTCTCGGGAAGTGTTTCAACAGATGACCAATGCCTCACTGGCAGGGTTTCTTTTACCATACTCCAGACTTGGTCTCGTTTCTTCCTCCACTAGATGAGACATGCTCTTGTGTCATATCGGAGAGAGCAACTGAACAAACTCAGCTACCACAACAGAAGATGAGGTACTCAAGGGTGCATCTGAGACGGTATATATACATCTGTTCAGCCTGGGAAGGACTTACATAGCTCTCAGAAAACAAGAAAGTAGAATGAAAAGGATCTGTATATAACTATATACAGATGACGGTGAACATTGCCAATATGTAGGGGGTTTTGCATGTCAAACAACTGGTACTTATTAGTTGTGTGACTTTGCACTCGTGTGTACTAGTTGGATTGATTTTTCTAGGAAGTACTATAGATTATTGACAAAAAAACCATTGCCTTTCTTGGAGTCCACGATCGACACCGAGATCTGATTTGTTTTGTTAAAAAAACCACCCGAGTCAGTTGCAGCAAGTGCTTGAAACAGAGTGATTTTGCACAAAAAACTTGTTAGAATAAATCCGAGGCTACCGTCGATCATCGAGGACCAAGCAATCACACGAGCACGACATCAAGATTTGTTAACGAGGTTCACCTATAGGGCTACGTCCCCGGGGCCTGACTACGGGCGCTCCTCCCCATGATACCGCTACAATACCGCACCCGGTTGCCCTGAACGCCGGCACGTGCCGCCGGCTTCCCCTGCGTTCCTATGCTATTATGTTGGCTAGGTTACATCATGTGTCTACCCCCACTATATATGAGAGGCCTAGGATAGAAATGTCCAATTAGGACACACTCCATATCCTATCTAAACACAATACAACTCAGAGTCCAACTGTAACCTACATTGTATACAATATTCGACACAACTCTAACAAACTCCACCTTGGCGAATATTCTCCACCATCTTGAATTCGTCCATGTGTCAAACTTACGTGTACATTGGACTTGAGCTTACCCCGTGAGTACCTCTGCTACTCCAAAGACTCCATGTGACTCCACCTGTGACTTGTAGTCCCTTCTTTTCTTGACCACAGTCAACACTCGAGCAAAATTAAGTTCCTTGTTACTGTCGTTTGTGCTTCCAACTTCCAGAGTATCCATCCAATGCCATCACACACTGATCATTGACCTTCGTGAAAGTGAACAACTCACATATTGGGTGTCACACATAAGAGTTACCCGAACTCAACATCATCGCTCCTTTCTTGACCGCCTGTCTGAAACTTGAAAGAATTTCACCATTGTTTGTAATCACCCCGAGTCAAATTCACAGTTGTCTCACCACATGTATGAACACCATAGCCCTGGCCCGTATCCATGCTCCGTGCATGCCGCATGCCTCGCCACTATTACCACGTCGAGTCTCTACTGTCCTGGTCAAGTCTCATGGGTCACAAACCCACACCACTCAACCCCACTACAGAGTACCACCGATCATCAACGACCGATGACGAGTTTCACGCTTCCATCAGACCATTGGGCTCCAGTCCGAACTACGTGTCGCTCGCCTTTTCCCGCTGAATAGGCATCGACTCTCTGTTGACTTACGTCGTAGCCCTCAATCAGCACCGAGTAAAGTCTTCCAGACTCTAGCTCCACCTTCAACATGACTCCATGGTAGATGAGCAATCCACCCCCGCGCCCCGTTGATTTCAAGCTCTCATGTGCGCACCGTCTTGAATCAACCCCACGCCATAGTCTTGTCGAAGTCACACATGCCCTCAGGCCTGCGCCACGTGTTTCCACACCTCAGAAGTCTGTCACCATCAGCATCACGCTCCTATGTCTGTTTCAACCGACTCGCGTCGATCCATCAGACTATCTAGTCCGACCCAGGCTCCCAGATCATTCCACGAGTTTCCATCCATCACATGTTAATTCCATCATAGCTGAGATGACTTCCCGCAACGCCTTCAAGAATCCCTGTTGTGTGAACGAGTCTTTCACTCTTGTCTGCCATAACCCAAAGCTTCCAGTTCCATCGAACTTCTTCACCTCAAACCTGGTACCAGGGCCGGCCCTGAGGGGGGGGGGGGGGGGCGAGAGGGGCGGCCGCCCTGGGCTCCCAAATCTGAGGGGCCCCCAAGGCCAGGTGTGTATGAGCATCGAGCACCCCTGGCCAACTACTGTCCGCCATTAGAAGAGCATGAAACCTTCCCTATGTCTTAGCGAAGAAGAAGACTAAAATGTTTTCCGTGCCGATCTGGGCCTTGGGCCTTTCTTTCTTAGCGTTGGATGTTTATTAAGTGCTGGTGGGCCAGATCAGTCAGTCTTGGCAGGAGGCGAACTAAAAAAACTTGCGTGATTGTTGTTTTGCAAACGAACAGGTAGTTGGCGATGCAGCGATGATGATCCAGTTCTTGCATTCACATTTCTCAAAAAGAAAAAAAGCTCTTGCATTCACTGCTTTGTACTTTGTATTAATCCAAATTCATGTGTCTTTACAGGTTGATTACATGTTAATTTTAAAAAAACTCCTTACATGTTCTAAATTTAAGGCCAACGCTTTTTGTACTAAACTTTGGTTTAAAAATGTAGATACTTTACGCTGATTGTAGTTGTCATCTGGCTAATTATATATTTTACCTCACAGTTTTTTTCATCATGCTATCAATTTTGTCGCACAAAAACTTCAATTCATTCTCCAGCACCTCACGAGCATAATTTAGCTAGATGGTAATAAAGACAATTCGGCTAGATCTCCTATGTGGTCGTCCGTTGTATGATTGTGGGCAACCAACGTTGATCTCCTGTGCGCCCTGGGCGGATACGCTTCATCATCGTCCCTCACACAATCACACTGATACGCGAGTTGCTGAGAGGACACCTTACCGCGCACACAAGAATGCGATATCAGAGAAAGTATGTACCATTGCCATTATCTTTGCGAAATCACTAGTTGAGGAGCGCTCCCCGCTACGATTAGTCGGGGAGCGCTCCACGCGTGACAAGTGTCACGCGCGCGGCGCTCATGAGACTTTTCCGGGGAGCTCCACGTGCGACACTTGTCACGCTGAGGGCATCTCCCGTGATTTCCGGTTTCCGGTTTTTCTTTCTAATTTTTCCTTTTTTCACTTTAGTCCTTATACTTTTATTGTTTTGTAATACACTTTTGATCTGTTTTGAGATCTGTTTCTCTCTGGTGTCATCGAACCGTCGCCGCCGACTGTTCTTTCGTTGCCGTCGTCACCACCCATCGCGCCCGCCACTCTTGTCGCGTGCTTACGGTGGCCCCCGTCGCGCCCACCGTGCTTGTCGCCTGCTTATGGCGGTCCTTCTTTACCATGGACGGTGCTTCCCCATTCGCACGATCGTTGTTTCCTACCGGTTACATTCATGGGTTCCCTGTTTCCTTTTTGTTTCCCTTTTTGTTCCCATTATATTTTCGGGATATGGAGATTTATGGGGTAGTTATGGGTGGGGGCTTCCAATACTATCAGATGTCAAGTTTCAACTCGGTTTGTGGAATTAGTTCTTGATAATCATTGTGTTCTTTGCAGGTATGGCTTGTCCTTTTTGCCGTATGCCGGGTGGCCGGTGTTCGTCTGTTGATTCTTCTGTAGATGTGTTCACTGTGGTTCTAGATCGGCGTTGTTCGACTCGTGTTGTAAGAATAACATTTTATATTTGATCAATTTTTGTCACACATACTTATTTCTTTTGGTTCTGCTGTTGTTGTTTTGAATGGAAATTATTCTAGGTATTCTTTTTTTGATTATGATCATTCATTTTGCAGCATGTTCTGTGCAGTGTTAGAGCTCATTTTGCTCGTTACATCGAGGAGTGCAAGGCTTTAGCCATAAGGAGGGGTGACAGACATACTAATCTTGCCCTTCACGCTAGTGAGGGTTATTTGTATGGTGTTCTGTTTAGTCATGGTCGGGTGAGGAGCAAATTCCATGGTCCTTGCTGGGAAGATTTGGCCATTGATTATGGTCTTCGTCATCGTAATAGAATGACCGTTAGGCTTGAGCGCTATGAAACGTTGATTGGTGTTGACTTTTATCGGGGTGGAGATATGTTGTCTCCTTTACCTTTTGTTGGTAAGGTTTCTTTTTAAGGAAGTGTTTAGCTTGTTTCATTTCACATGATTTTTCTGTTCCCTTGAACCTGTGTAATTTTATTTTGTAGCTCTTGATGGTTTGAGTGACTCCAAGAAGCAACTTGTTGGTAGTTGTTTTTACACCCGTGGTGTTGATCTCAATTATCAGCAGATGTATTTCATGACGTGTCAACTCTTTGATGACGAGTACACACTCTGTTGTCCTTTTGTTCACAGGATTAATTCCATGAATGTTAATGGTCATCATATGGTCAGATTTATTTTCCACTATTTTTCTTTGTTTATGTTTATTTATTTATTTTATTATTTCTTCTATTTATAGTTTTTTTTGTTCTATTTATAATAGCTTGATGTTTTTGTCAGGTTATTCCTGGTATGGTTGTGAGTGGTTTGAAGGAGTTTGTGACTCTTGAAGTTACTTTGGAATCTCGTGATGATGATATATATGTGAGCACTCCTTGCTCCTACTTCATTGCCTTGCGTAATACTCCCTCCATTCCTTTATCTAAGGTGTATTATTTTCAGCATGGTGACCAAGGCACATAATTATGCACTAGTTAGGACAAAATTACCCTTCTCTAATTTGTAGATTAGTAGCAAGTAAATCATTTAGGCTAGGAAAGAAATAGATACACACAATCGGGAGAAAGATAGTTTCCTTTTCTTTCTCTACAAGGAGAGATACATGCAATCAGGGGAGAAATACTTTCCTTTTTCTGGAGGGACAAGATCGGAATTATGAGGAATTAGAACAAATGCACCTTACATTGTGGAATTTTATCAAAAAACAAATACACCTTATATAAAGGAATGGAGGGAGTAGAATGGTGTTCAAAAAGGAAGGATTCAGTGATTTTCTCCAGGCATCGTCTATTGTAGTAAACAGCTTGGTGCTCATAACTTTCAAAGAGCATGACGGGAGGCTTGTTGTTAGCTTCAATCTTCTGCCGCAGTGATGTTAGTTATAGCTTTTGAACATAATGGATTTTGTTTAAAAATCTATGCTACAGTGTAATGTTATTTATATATATGAAACGATATGAACCTAACTGTTCATTGTTGTACTTCGTTTGTAGAAGAGGCATGGCTATGCATCTCTTTTTTAGATGTTTTTTTGGACGGATGTTAGTTAATTGGAGGCATAGTTATACATAGATTAGAGGCACGTGTGTGCCATTGTTTTTTCTATGTTTCCTCTGACATGGGTTGTAGAGACAGGAACGTCTGTGCAGCAGCAAAGAGGCACGGGCGATCACGCGTGTATAGCTTGTAGAGTCACGGCGCGTGTTACGCGAGGCACGGGTGTGTGGGCACCAGAGTCACGTGAGTGAAGCCTCTATAGGCAGGAGGCACAGGTATAGGTTGGTGGCATCCGGCAGCATACGGCTGTACTGAGAGGAACGTGTGTGCAGCACCAAAGTTGCACGGGCGATCACGCCTGCGGAGCACGTAGAGTCACTGTGGGTTTCATGTGAGGCACGTGGATTGAGTCAACGGAGGCACAGAATTGAAGTCAGTACATGCACGGAAGTGAAGTCACTACAGGCACGGTTGTGTGGCTTCTGGAGGCACGGGTATCAACCCTCTTGATGTACAAAAGGTGTGAAGTTCCTAGAGGCACGGAAGTATGGCAGCAGAGGCATCGGGCTGAATACTTGGCTAGAGAGGCTCGGTTGTGGATGCACAGGTGTGAAGTCTCTAGGGTCACGGGCGTGTGGCACCACAGGCATGGGTTCGAATAGACATTTAGAGAGCCACGGCTATACATAGGTCAGTTGCACACAGCAGTGTAGTTTTGTGGCATCCTGCAGAATGGGTGTACGGAGAGGAACCTGTGTGCAATAGCAAGGATGTTCTGAATGAACAGAGTAGTGTTTGATGTGAAATGGTTGTTGTGTGATTTTAATTTTTTTTCAATGTGGTTAAACTAACAAAGTGCTTGGCCCTTGCGTCTGTGTACCGAATGTTCTTCTGCAATATTTATGAATTGTTCACGCCAATGTTGAATAAGCATTTTACAGAAATTTAACAATGATACAATCACATATTCTTGTAAATGCACGATACATCTTGTACAGGATAAGTATGAAAGTTATAATACAATATCGTGCGACATATTTGTCCTTCTATAATCATGGATACAACATATGTTTGCTTCAATACTAGGAGATAACTTACTAATTGCATTTAGACATGCAAAACGTACTATGCATTTGTACATGAGCACACCACTGTGTTCAAACGTAAAATAGTAATACAGTACACACAGCATCTTTGAGCAACAACAGTCATATTTACAACATAGGTTCATTTAATCTAAATTATCATAATACTAGTTACTACTAGTTTAATGTAGACATCCATTTTCTCGCATTTTACCAACCACTGTTTCCCTTCCGGCGCTTCCAGCCGCTGGAAGATCCCTCGTCTTTGTTCTTACATGGGCATAGTCTTTCCTTCATTGGTTGTTGGTTGAGGTGACGTAGCCCGTGCTTGATGATTAGGATTCTACGGTACAACTCGTAGCTAACATACCCGTCTTTTGCTGCGTACTCAAGGTGTAGCTGGGAAAGTGGCTTCCACTCCCAGAACTGGTGCTTCTCCTTTGGGAATGATTTCTTAATGTTCTTGTAGGAGGGGTCGATGATGGCCGCTGCAAGGTCACCCATGGAGTCCCTTTCTGCACCTCTCTTGATACAGAATTGCCTCTGGATGTCGACGTGGTGCTCATCTGGAATTTTAATCCATGCATGGGCAAGCATGGTCTTGTCGCCCCTGGTGTCGACGCTAGCGAAAGTTACCGCTTTGCGTTGCAGGAAGTCAAGTAAAACCTGGGAGCGCTCTGACCTGCAGTAGTGGTATACGAGGACATGCTCGCGCATGGCAAGTTGGACGACGGCGATCACTTGTCGTATGTAACTACTCTTACGTGTGTACTCGAGGTCGAGGCCGACGAACTTGTTCTTCTCCTCCTTTAGCCATTCCTCGTACTTTTTGATGATTCACTCCATAGTCTTTGGGTCATTGGTGTACACCACCTCTAGCACGGTTGTACCGTGGGCAGTGATGTGTTTGGTGAGTGTTGTTAGTTTCCCGTCGTCCATGGCTGCAGGTGTGCGGTGGTGAATTGTTGCGGCCGATGAGAAACGTCTGAGGAAGAAGATGGAAATGGATTCGGTAAAATGAAAGGTATCTTTACTTTGTCGTGCAAAAAAGGTAACCGTCAAAGAGTAGTTGGTAGTGATCCGACAGTTCCAGGGGTAGATTTACGGAAACAGGCGTTTGTTGGATCAGTTTTTTTAAGATTTTCTCTTATCTTGTTCAATGAAATGTTATATTCGTCGCCTGCTGCCTGCGTGATCCATGTGTGCATACTCCATCTTTGGCTGTGAAGGTAGTCGAGTAATGGTGGAACACTCAGCAGAGTCATGGTCGTGCCTTTGTTGTTGAAATGTTTTTTTCGGTTATCAACATTCCTTAGTCAATGAGGCACTGTTGTTATGTTATTCGGTGCACAATTGTATGTTTAAAAAAAGTTGGTGAAGTAAACAAAGTGTGCACTTGAAAATGGAGTCATGTTTGGTGTTTAATTCAGATATGTTTCACTAGATGGTTTGAATAACTTTGATAACATGGCATTGCTATAGATTTTGATGGAAAAACTGATTCTTGATTTGTTTAATTTTTGAATTAGAGTTTAATAGAAAATGATTTGTTTTTGATTTTTGATTTTTGGAATTGTGAATATTTCAAAGGTTAACCAGCTACTTGAGTGTCCATAAGAACTACATTAGTTCCAAAGGATCATTCCGACAGTTCAAACAGCGAGTTGAGGGTCCATAAGAGCTACATAAGTTCCAAAAGATCATTCTGATAGTTCAAGCAACCACTTGGTACATAATAGCTACATTACTACCATTCTAATAAGCAAAGTTATAGTAACCAGTGATTTTCTCCTGGGAGGCATCATCATGAAACGACCACTGAACATCCTAGGAGATGCACTGTTTCTTCCATTTTAAGTGCTGGTTCCAACGGAATCTCTGGAATGCACTGAATGATGATGGACACAGAACGATCACGGCGCTCTTTGAAAGTGATCAGAACAACGTTCTCTTCAACAAAGGTTGCAGCTGATATGAAGTCTCTGAAAGAAGACTTTTCAATTACCATCCTGCCGTCTTTTTTGCAGATGTAGTACGACGAAGGAGTGATGACATGGGTAGGTTCATTAGGAGCTTCAAGGGTCACCCTGCCATTGGTTGGCACGTCCACCCATCTCTTCAGTGTCGAGACAACACTCCTCAGAATTTTCTAGAAGAAACCGAAATTAAATAGAAATTAAAAGTGTTTATTTGGCACTTGGACATTAAATAAAAGAATGGCTGGATATGGTGAGAGCGCTATCATTAAGAAATTCCATATTAAATCTAATATATTTCTTGACATGTTTAGGTTCACGAGTAAGCAGATAAAACAAAATATTAAGAGAGCAACAAAAGTTTTGTTGTTTTAGGATTAATAAATCATTTCTTTATAATTTAACATATAAGCAATATTAGGTCAATATCCTTTGTTTTAGGACAATACGAAGCAAAATATGTTTGCTATTTTAACAAGGATAGTTGTAACCAACCATGATGTAGTCTTTGGTGTTAGTCGGAGTCAATACGTGGACAAATGGATGGCAACGGATGAAAGTATCTCGGAAAAGGCGTTGTAGAAAGAATCATGTCTGGTCGTAGGTAAGCTCAGTATCCTTAGAGTAGACTCAGCACTGAACGTGGTCGAAATCGTCAGAAGAAAGATCGTCGAGAGCTAGAAAAAGAACAAGTATTCAAAGTTAGATAAACTTATATCCAACACGGGGTTAATATTATTTAGTATGATGCATGCATATAAAAATACAACGAAAGAAAGTTATTTGGAATATTAAATACCTACCAATGTGGGGTAATGAAAGCAGCCTTTTGTCACCCCGATATGTTTTTATTTCCTGATTGAGTCCCTCATCTGGTAGTTCAAATTCTATGCGATCTCCAGCACGTAGTTCATAATCATCCGCAAAGATGCACCACTCACCACCGCAGAACTTTGTGTAGTTCGCCCTATGCTTGTAAGACCTTCCTTCATGTGTAAGAAATGTGTAAGAAGGGCTGGCTCTACCTGCTCTTTACGCAATATTCTTGCTTCTTCCTTCCTCTCATCAATGTATTCAACGAGAAAAGCTCTGACATTACAAGGTACATACTGGAAAAAATAGTAAAAATAACAACATGTAAGTATAAATTTGAACTCACCGTTCATTAATGTTAAAAGTTTTCTTAGCTTGCATATGAATATTTGATAAAAATTAAAGATAACAACATAATGGTATGATAAATTAATGGATACAGATTTTAGCATAGGTTGACAAATTTTAATTAGAACTGAAGATGCACTATAATAATTAAGGCATAGGCAGGCAAACTAATGGAAAAAGAAAACTGAGGACAGGTGCAAAGAAGTGACAACAGGGGAACCTAGCGTAGGTGCAAAGGGTATGAGTAACAGTGACAATTTCTACTGTGTTGTAAGCAACTAATAGTTGTAATTCTACCAAACGGCCATTGTTTAAGATAAAAAGATAACTATATGTTAGAAATGCTTACTAACCATGCGGCTCCAGCATTTCTCATCAAGAATAACCTCAAACTGCTGGAGAGCTTCAGGGTGTGGTTCGCAAGGGCCACCTGGTTAGCGGCAGGTAGGGCCAACCATACCTAAATAATTCAGAACAATTATGTTAAGAAAACAAGAATATCATAACAATTTAAAACAAGCTTCAACATTAGCCAAATTAAAAATATCGGTACGAAGGTAGACAACAACTACAAATTTACCAGAAATCTTCTCATCTACTCCCTCCAGAAAAGCAGTATGACAGTGTTTAGTTCACTTGTTTAGATTTGCAAACGCTTTTATATTCCTTTAGTGAATGAAGTCGTTGTACTGGATCTAATACTTCAATAACTATCAAATGAAAAACCTAAACGTAAAACAATAATAATTAAAATATCGTTTTCAAAATGTAAATACGGATCGGAGCATGCTTACACATATGCTTTTTACCTAGGAAAGAAGAGCAGCGGCCGTCGACGAACCGAGATTGGGGTAGGGGAAGCTTAGGGCAAGCACCCAGGAGCAATCTACGAGAGAAGTACGGCTTAGAAATTAATCGAGAGACCCAATAAAAACTCTATAATAACTTGTTTGAAATCAGATTGTGTGCGGCGAAGAAGCACGAACCCTAGAAGCAGACGACAGAGAAGGCAGATGGGTAGCGATGTGGCTGAGGGAGTCGGAGCGGATTGAAATATAAAGGAGATGCGAGAGAGCAAGAGTAGTATTGAGTGCTTGTTTTTTATTTTTTATTCTGCGAAATGGAATGAATGCTGGTTGTAGATGGTGTGTGCATTCCGAGGTGTTATGGGGACACGGGACGTTTGACTCGTCCAGCTGCCTCCCACTGTAGTTGTCCAGCTGTGCTGCCTCCCACTGGACTCTTCTACGTCCCTATAGTGCCTCACAGACCTATGTGAGGCACGGTTATACAAGCTGAAAAGCATACTCGTGCTTCTATGATTTAATTGTTTTTAATCACATCTTTAATTAGATAGGGTTGGGTGTGTCTTTACGAGAGGAACGGTAATGACGTTATTAGATGCACGGTCGTGAAAGCAGGAGAGGCATGATCGATACATCGGGGAGGCAAATTCAGGAGAGGCGTGATCGTTCCCAAAAGTGAGTCTGAGAGGCACTGTTGCACCTGAAGTGGAGTCACGGTTCGTGACTCTGCGTTTGCAAATGTTTTTCAGCTACTTGTTGACCCAGAGAGGCACTGTTTTTCAAATGTTCGTTTGGTTCAGACGGGAATCTGTATGATAGCCCACGGTTATACGTATGTCAGAAGCATGGCCGTGCCTTTGTTTTGGCAATGTTTTTGGTGGTACACAGACATAGAGATGCAGGTCCGTCGATATCACTGATGTTTCTCTTTAACAATGTGGATGCACACGTGTGGCTTTGCTGCTAGCCGAACCGTGCTTCTGTTTTGGTTCACTCCCCATGTATTATATGTATTCCAGAGATCTAGGTTGCACGATAGGGTCATCGTTTACCACCTCGCATTCTTTTGTCGGTCAAAAGATGTGCTGGTGATCGATGAGATGGCTATTGGTTGTTAGTATTCAATGTGACTTTTGAAGTGCGTGGTTCCACAAGCTGCAGAAGCACAACCGTCTATTCATGGTTCCCGATGCAATTTAATGGGCGCATGGTAACTGAGTCGTCTCTCCCCAAGGTTAAATACTGGTCTATTCCGGGAGGTCACCCCGTCTTATTCTTGCCACAGAACTGCAGGCAGTTCCCATCATCCTCACCACGTACGAGTGACGCCGGAGAAGCACAGTCAAACTCCATTGTCACACTCACCCTCGTTTCCATGGACGACTTCAGGAACACTACTGAGCGTCTCTTTATAGATGCCGACGGTAACACCAAGCTCGAGGTGTGGTACACCAACGAGCCCTACAAGGTGGAAGAGTCTCTTTCTCTTTATGAGGAATGGCTGCGTGAGGACAGGTACAAGTTTGTTGGTCTTGATCTGGAGTACACGCTAGAGGATTATTTTGATCGGAGCAGAAAAGTCACCGTCATGCAACTGGCGATGCGCAAGCATGTTCTTGTCTATCACTTGTGCAAGGCCAGGACAGAGTTCCCTACTCTGAAGGATTTTCTTCGGAACAAAGGTATAACTTTCGCTAGTGTCAACATCAGGAACGATCAATGTTGGGGATATCGCTTATCGGGAACTTATCGGTCGACCCATGATAAGGGGTAAAACGACCAGTTTATCGACATATTGGTTAATTTATCGCCATATCGGCTGATTTATCGGCCGATTTATCTTATCGGTCAGACAATGGTAAGCGATTAATCGGCCGATTTATCAAAATATCGGAAGATATCTTGAACAGTGGGAACGATAGAGAAGTTCCCTCAAATAGTTTCCTCAAAATTCCAAGAGAGTATCACATCGACCTTCAAGAGGAGCTCATGATCAAAGGAGGCGATCTAAGGGACTCCATGGCAAATTTGGCAGGAGCCGTCATAGACAAATCTTACTTGAGTATGAAGTCATCTTTTCCACGAGGTCAACATGACTACTGGGAATGGAAGCCGCTTTCCCTTGACCACCTAAAATATGCGGCAATTGTAAGTGAAAATTTTGTTTATGTGGATTTTCTGTCTTTATATTTTTGTTTTTTTGCAACAATAGGACTTTTTTCCCTTTACCTATATCTTCATTCTTATCCGCTTTTTGTTTTAGGATGGGTATGTCAGCTACGAGCTCTACCGCCGAGTTCTGTCGAGGAAGGACATGATGCATCCTTGTTGTCTTCCCGACCGCAGACGCCGTGGATGTTTGTGAGCAGAACTCCAACTGAGTAGAATGGACGCCGTGAACGTTTATGTGGACATTTTTGAGCAGAATGGATGCCTGGAAGGCTTCGAAAAGAGATACCTCTATGGAGATAGATTTCATTTCCTTTTTTGCGGGGGAGATAGTACTTCATTTCATGTATAATTAATGTCGTACTTTTAGTTCAATCCTATGGAGTACCGTTTTGGGATTTTAGTTTTATTTTCACAGTATCATGTTTGGCTTGTCTCATATTACGGGAATATAATTTTTCTATGTTTTTTTGTGTTACAAGTTCATTGTTGACGTCTGCGTGAGTTCAGGTACATTTAGAGAATCAGTCGAAGTGGCGCATATGTATTGTTTGGGAGAAGCGCCCTTTGTGTTTGGCTTATATTCAGTGTCGTGCGTTTGTGTTTGTATTGTTGTCTTTTACATGTTCGCACAAGAGAGGCATGTCTGCTAATGTACGAGGCAACATTTGTGCATGAAGGCAGATGTATGGATTTGGCATTTTAGTTTTAAATGTTTCCTTTTATTTGTTCATCCTGAGATGCATGGCCTTGGAATGCTAGAGGCATGTATCTTTGTGTACACGAAGCACGTCTGTGCGTCGGTGTTTTAGATGGTTCAGTTTCCTGTCTTTGTGTGCTTCAGGACCGTGCCTTGAGAAGCCCCACATCCGTGCCTGTGGAGGCTTCATTCCCATGGCTTCGCTGCCTCTATCCATGTACCTCACGTGACACACGCCATGACTCTATGTGCCTGTGGTGTCACACGGCTGTGCCTCTAGAGACTTCGCAACTGTGCCTCTCCAATTGAGTATTCTCACTGATACCTCTGCCACCACACTTTGTGCATCCAGAGGGTTTGTACCCCTGGCTCGAGAACAACAATTCCAAGGCCGTACCCGTGCCTCGAGAAGCCGGAATTCTGTGCCTGTACAGGCTTCAGTTCCGTGCCTCCGCTGCCTGCATTCACGGGTTTCGGGCGACACGCTGCCTGTGACTCTACGTGCCTGTGGTGCCAGACGCCCGTGCCTCCGGCGACACGCTGACTGTGACTCGTCGTGCCTATGGTGCTACACGCCCGTGCCTTAGTAGACTTCATAACTATGGCTCTCTGACTTAGTAATTGGACCTCTCCTAACACAATTTTGTGCACCCAGAGTGTTGATACCGAGCGAGGCCTCGAGAAGTCCTACGCCCGTGCCTGTAGAATCTACACTTCTGTGTGTCCCATGCCTGCATCCACGTGCCTCACATGAAACCCGGGTTGACTCTATGTGCCTGCGGTTACACACACGCGTGGCTCTTGAGACTTCACTTCCGTGCCTCTCTAATTTAGTAATCGGACCCATACGTCCTTGCATCTAGAAGGTCGATACCCATGCCTCACGTCCCCGCCTGTAGAGGCTTCAATTCCGTGCCTTCGCCTCCTGTGACACTACGTGCCTGTGGTGCCACGCGCCAGTGGCTCTAGAGACTTCACAACCGTGCCTCTCTATCTAGGTATTCGGACGGATGCCTCTGCTACCACATTCTTGTGCATGTAGAGGGTTAGTACCCGTGCCTCGAGAAGCTCCACGTGCGTGCCTGTAGAGGCCTCACTTCATGCCTCCGGTGCCTGCATCCACGTGCCTGTAGTGGCTTCAGTCCTGTATCTTTTTTTTTAGCAGTGTCACGACACTAAAATTAAAAAAATGGTAGCGTCCCACCGACTGACTTAAGATGCTAGTGGACAAAAAAACCACAGCCAGGCAGCATGAATATTGATGCTCAAAACGGACGGTCGAAGTTTAGAGATGTTTGCTCCATGCCTTATTATCCGTCACGCCCGTGCTTCTATGGTCTTAACTGACATGAAACAGTTGAAAAAACTGCCATTGCTATTATAGCTTTGATTGGATCATTTTTATTATCTTACCGAGGGAGAGACGGTGTGAATCTAGCTAGGTGAGGCATGGATCAGTTTTGGCCTTCGGATCTAAGGTCTACGGTAGGCTCTTTGTTTGCCTCATTGGATTCTTCTGTCGGCGGTCTTTGATCAAAGGAGGAATTGATGACCGATGTGGCGGCTGTTCGATGTGACTATTTAGTGTGTCAGTTACCGTAAAAAAAAGTTAGAGGCTCCTCGATTTCTCCACGGCATCAAATATTTTGCATAGCCATGACTTTAGGAAGTGCATGGTTCCACGAGCTGCAGAAGCACAACCGTCTATTCACTGTTCCTAGTTCACATGTTAATGTGCATGGTAACTGAACCGTCCTTCGCCAAGGTTAAATACTGGTCGTGTTTATAAGGTCACCACATCGCATTGTAGTCACAGAAGATCAGGCAGTTCCCACCGTCCTTACCACTTCCCAACCTCGTCACAGAGTCTCAGGAATCTCCATTGGCACCTTGTTGCTCGCTGCCATGGACGACTTCTTGAACACTACCGAGTACCGACCGATAGTTGCCGATGGTAACACCAAGCTCGACGTGTGGTACACGAACGAGCCTTACAAGGTGGAGGAGACCATTGCCTTGTACGAGGAGTGGTTGCGCTAGGAGAAGTACAAGTTTGTTGGTCTTGGCCTGGAGTACACTCGAAAGGACTATTATGGGCGTAGAAAAGTCGCCGTCATGCAACTGGCTATGCGGAATCATGTTTTGGTCTATCACTTCTGCAAGGCCAGGATGGAGTGCCCTGCCCTGAAGGATTTCCTTGAGAATAGAGGTATAACTTTCTCTAGTGTGGACGTCAGGAATGTTAGAGATGCTCTTTTTAAAGATTTCATCAGAATTCCAATAGAGTACCACATCAACATCCAAGAGAAGTTCATGATCATGGGCGGCGAAGAAAGGGACTCCATGGAAGACTTAGCAGGAGCCATCATTGATGAATCTTACTCGAAGCTGGAGTCCTCTTTTCCAGAACTTCTGCGTCACTACTGGGATTGGAAGCCACTTACCTTTGATCACCTGAAACATGGAGCTATTGTAAGTGAAGATTTCATTTTCGTTAGTTTCTGCCTTTGTTTGCAAGAACAGTATGCTTTATCTTTTTTGTAAATTTATGTTTTCATTTGCTTTTCCTGCAGGAAGGGTATGTGAGCTATGAGTTATACCGCCGGTTTCTATCGATGAGGGACATCCTGCACTGTCGCTGTCTTCCTGATCTCAGATGGCGAGGACGTTTCTGAGCAGGACTCCAGGTGGAAGTGCTGCGAAGATAGATCGTCTGATGAATTGGTTAATTGCTAGTTATTGAATGGGGTAATAGTACATCGACTGATGAATTATAAATGTAGTGGTTTTACTTCAACTGGATGGAATTTACTAGTTTGGAAATTTAAGTTTATTTTCGTTGTATTTTGTTTTTCTTTGTTTGGATGGCTTCAAGAATATTTTCCTCTATGATTCGATGCTTCGCGTCGGTATAAGATGAGATGTATTAAGAGTATCACTCAGATGTGCACGTTCGTGAATCTAGATAGTGCACAGTAGTTTGCTCAGGGAGGCATTGTCTTTGATGTAGGCAAGGCATGGTCCGGTGTTATCAGTAGGCACGGTTCGGTGTTATCAGTAGGCACGGTCGTGGGTTTGTGTTTCTATTTTTTTAGCTGAGTCATGTATATCAGTGCGGATAAGAAGTGCGTGTTTTCGTCCGTGGTTTAGATGGCTAGCTGCGTCAGTTCTTCTCTGAATATGGTCACACGGACAGGTAGGGGCGTTACTTTCACTTTGTGTTCCCACTGTGTTTGGCACGGTTGTTTTTATATCGAATATACGGTTGTTGTTGTGCGTTTGAAATGTTTTTACGCATACCTTGAGTCTGTTTAAGATTCTTCAGATTTCCTCTCTGTGCTGTCTGTTTCAATATATGATGACTATTTTATGGACGGTTATCCAGTGTGAGAGTTGCTGTGGGAGTATTGTGTTAGTCACTCTTCAAATTACGGTTGTGTTTCTGTGTTCCAATTATTGTGGTGATACTTTGATTGAGAAAGGCACGGCCGTGAAGCTAGTGGATGCACTATCGTATGTTTGGCAGAGGCGTTGTCCTTCCTGTGGGTACTAAATTCGGAGAGGCACTGCGCTATGTTAGTATGAATCAATGTCATGGTTGTATGTTCTATAATATTTCTAGTTAGTCTGCTAGTGGAAGCACGTTTGTCGAGTTAGTGGAGGCATGCCCTATGTTATGTTGAGTCAGAGTTCTGTCTCTTGTTCACAAATGTTTCCTCCGACACGTTCGCTCGGAGAGGCACGTCTACGATGTTATTCATGGCACGGTCGTGCCTTTCTTCCGAAATGTTTGCTCTCACTGCTTCGCTCAGAGAGGCACGTCGGTGAAACTTGTCAGGTCACGAACCTTTAACAATTGAAGTCACGGTCGTTCCTCTGTTTTGGTATTTTTTCAGTTTAGTCATCTATGTCAGAGGATGGGCCTTCTTTCGTTACCTTGAGACACGGTCGTGCTTCCCTGACATGCTGGCTTGGAGAGGCACCGGTGTTAAGCAATCAAGGGGACGGTCCTGTGTTAACTGGTGGCGCACTCGTGTGTGTGTGTTGTTATTTTTTCAGCTTAGTTGTCTACGTCAGAGAGGCACGTTCTATGTGGATAGGAGGCACGGTTGTGCCTCTGTTACCCCATTATTCCAGGTGAGTCGTTTACCACCTTCGTCAGATGCTTACGAACAGACAATGCTATTCCTCTCTGTTCCAAATGTTTCTTTTATTATGTCTACTCGAAATGAGTGGTGTTCTAGTGCAAGGAAGTGATGTCTTCAATATCATCTTTACAACTTCTTTTGGAAAATATGATTTTTATTTATAATAGTTGTTGTTCAGGATTTGAAGACTTGAACATTTGAACGCACATTTGTGTTTAATGGGATCCATAACAGATATCTTGGACCGACATAAAAATAGTTGAAACACTGTTGTTGTGATGACATGAGTCGAAATAGCTGAAACAATGTTCGGATGGCTCGAGCTAAATTAAGGCACAGTTAAGCAGTAGTCATCTCCTTCCAACTCTTCTTTCGCGCTGGATATTGTATTGCTTGAAGACGATGCTCAGTACCTCAAATACAGGGCCTGTGTTGTAGTTGGATGTCATCATTCTGAAAGTTAGTTGTTCTCTCATCGGTTTCACATAGATCTGCAAACACATAACAGAACAAACTAATAAAATTTATTGTAAAACATAATGTACAGCTGGCTCGGATGAACGTATGTTGATGTCTTGTCAATGAGAGTGAACTTACACTATTGATAAAAAATGAATTATTATTGAAACTAATGAGCGGCATCAAATGCATGATGTAAATACCACTGTCATCCCTGAAAATTGAGAGCATTATGTTACTGATTAGAAGGTGAACAGTAGATATGGGATATGTAGTGGAACAAAAAAATGATGGTGAGGTAGAGCTACAATTACAAGAAACTCACTCTCTGTCTGAGTTACATACACTCTGCACAGGTTTAACACGAAAGGAGGCTATGGTGTGCGGATGGGTGTTGTAAGCAGAATGGTAGGCTTTCTTGAAGTTTTCGATGACAATGGCTGAATGTTCCTTTATACCATCGCAATTGATATAAGGACACATAATTTCGAAGCGACGCATTGCAAGATTCACGATGATGAGGTAGATAAAATGTGGTTTCTTTCTCACAGGAATTAAGATCTAAAACAATGAACATGAAATAATATCAGTGTAACAACAAAAACTGGTAGAAATGAAGACGAACACTGGACAAATAGAGTGAGTAGGGTCAACTCACGATGTTACATTTGTTGGGCAGCCTGTACCCAACAGTTTTTTTCTACAATGTGTTCCTTCAGTAGGTCAGTGCTTGCACCTAGAACTGTAAATTTTTCCTACAGAAAATTGAAGCTGTGTCACTCAGCGTGGTACTAGTAGTAAATGTGGTTTATTATTATTATTTATGAGAAGCAAGAACTTACAGAAGCGTCCATGTACATTATATGCTTGTGCAAATTTGTTGGCGGTCCGTTAAACTGTTCTTTCATCAGCAACGTTGAGTAAGCGTTGACCACGAATGTGTTGATATACACGTAGATCTTCATTGACAAACCTAAAGTTCGATGATCGGCCCAACGTCGTTTGACGTAGAATATCCTCTTACTGCCAAAAAAATGCATTTTAAATTGTATGATTTTCTTATTTAGCATTAGAGGTGATGAGTATTCAATTACAGTAGTAGAAGAATCGAGCCAAAACACTTGAATATGATAGCTTCAGGCAGAATACATTACGATAGTAAAAAGAAGGAACCGTAACTTTACTGTAAGAGGAACAACCAACTCATTACCTACTATTTTGACAATGGCTGGCGTATTGTCGACGATAGTTTCATACACATCTCTCTCCTCGATTGTAGAATCTCTTATTTCCAAAACTTGACAGTGTTCACGATGGTCATTCGCTGGGTCAGTGAATCGAGTCTGTTCTAGCTGAGAATGATGTTGATGAGGATGGAATACATGACCGCCGGAGTTCATTTGACCATTACTGAGTGGCAGATGGCCCTCATTATAATTGTTTTTTCTTTGGACCATTGGGCCTTGTGGTTGTTGCTGCATGTGCAGTGCTGATGTACTAACAGTTGGATGACCGGTTGAGCTCGAAGGAATATCTGTTGCTAATTGCTGCAAAGGATGGCCGAAATACTGCATTCTGTTGAACTGTGGTTGTAAGTCACTGTAACTTTGCCCAGGAGACTCGCCCCTGCATGGTTGCTGATGGTTCTGCTCTTGAGGTTGGCGTTGTTGGCACCACGGACTGCTGTTATTCTGAACATCATTGTGTTGGGAGTAGCGGACATTAGAGACAGGGGTTTGTTCTTGGTACTGTTTGTGACTTTGGTTGTTCATTGCATAAGGTGAGTGCTGGCTACTGTGTGAACCGCCGTTATTCTGAGCACTAGGACGTTTGTAGAAGTGGGTTTTGAAACTAGGAGCTGGTTGGTGGCAGTGTTGGGACAAAGCAGTTGCTGGCAAACTTTCAGACAAGACATTTTAAGTTAAACCTGTAGAGTATGACGTATCAAAAGCCTGTGAGAGGTGGCTACCGCCTGACATTGAGCCTGATCTGTTGGGCATAGGTGGCTCTGGATAGTAAGAAATGGAAGATCTCGCTGATGAGCTTGAATTCTTGGCCAAGTGCGAGAGAGTATCAGGTTGGCATTGTTGGGATGCTACTTGGCTACGAAAGGGTTGCTTCTTCTTTTGTTCAATGACCTTGTCAAGTTGTTCATAGATAGATGGGTCAGACCATATTTTATCATCATCAATGAATCCACAATCAAGGAGGCATCTGTGATTGTGAGCAGGTATAGACTCATTGGTTGCAGTTTATGTTGAATTATGTGGAGGCTCCAGTATCCTAACTCTTTTCTTAGGAGGCGTCATACTCTCGTTTCCTGTATCTTCTGACTTCTGTAAGGACCTCTTGTGAGCTGCCATTTGTGCTTCTGGTTTTGGCGGATGTGCGCTTGTGGTAACAGGGACATAGTCTGTGGGATCAATATGTGGTTGCTTGGTACATTGTTCATGTTCTTGTGCAATGACATTGTCTTTCGCATCGATAGATGCGGCAGCAACGAATGGAGCATCACTAGTGGATGGAAGTGCTTTTCCCGTGTCCAGTACTGTGCCAGAACCGCTGCCAGAATCACTGGGGATGGCTACTATAGGAGCAAGGGAGCAACTAGCTCTGGAGCGTTCAGTTTCAGCAATGTTCTTCTCATCTCTCAAAGTTGAAACAACATGGACCTTAGCTTTTGGCAGCGAAGAAGAACGTTGTTCAGTAACAATGTGTAACTTTAGTGCAGGTTCGAATACAGTGAGGCTCTTTGTGTTGGTTGAAAAGTTGTTGTGAGCGCTATCAGAACCACTGGACCGTGCAGTAGTTGGTGACGTTTGCCCAATCAGATAAATAGGTGGTTCAAGTGTCTCGGTTGACTTTGGACCGGTCAGTAATTGTTTGTCAACCGCAGAGTGCGAGGTTGATGGTTCAGTTGCAGTAGGATTTGTTGTTTTCTCCAAGAGCTTCTCCAGTGGGTTTGTCAGAGAATTGTGGTCTTCAGATCGTCCAGAATTGCGGGTTTCAGTTGGTACAGAAAACTAAGATGAATTTTCACCTGTTAGTATAATTGCCCCGCTGTCCAATATCTCAGATGTTGGCACGAAGGGCTCATGAACCGGCAAGCCATTAAGGAAGTTGTTGAGATGGTTATGCACATGATCCAGATGAATCTTGGCTTCTTCATCAATGTCCTCTTTATTGTAGTCGATCTCGTTCACCTCCAGTAGCAACTTAAACTGAGTTGATGATTTTAGGAGTGAAGATAGATAAATTTGGGACTGCTCCTTGTCGTATGGATTCTGTGAGTCTGGGTCAGGAGTATTGCAGCAACCCTTTAAATTTTGGAGGGAGTATGATGTGGCATGAAGGACACTTGTCGAGCCACTGCTAGAAGAACTTTGACTGCTTGTTCTGCTAGAACTGGGAAGTGAAGAATATGTTGAAGGGAGCGATGAAAAAGTTTCTTTTTCATCCGAGTTGTCCTGTTGCAAGTTCCAATAAATGCCCCGGTCGCAGTTCTTGATTTCTTTTGCACTAAGATCCCTACCAAGCGAGAGGACCTTCTCCAGTTTCTCCTCGAGAACTGGTTGAAACAGCGAGAAAAGTTCTGTGTACATTTCATTAACAACTTTGCCAATTTTTGCCTTGGCCTGGAATTGAAAAAAAATTCAGATATTGTTAATACGGAAAATGAAAAATAACGTCTGACCTACTGTACGTTTTGTCAAGAATTGCAGAAAAGGCAGGTATAATGTGCACAGAAGCACACATGATGTGCTGCGGGAAGCACGGCTAACAAAGTCCACGAATCATAGTCAACACATTCCTTGAAGGAGCACAACAAACGTAATGGACGAAGCACACCCGACGTACTGTATGAAGCATGGTTGACCTACCGCCGCAGGGAAGCACTGTTATATTTATCACAAAAGCATAGCTAACCTACTATACGAAGCACACCTAATACGCTAGAGCAAGCACATGTTACATTCTCCAGCAGTCACAGGAAACCAACTGGACGAAGTCTCGTAACCTACTTTATGAAGTATGTCTAACCCGCCGCAAGGAAGCGGAGCTAGAAGCATCATGGTAGCACACATTAGGTAATGCAGGGAGGACATGTATCTTTTTCGTATAAACTTGGAGAACATCATTTCAAACATAAATCAAGTGCACAAGCTGGAAATCACTTACTGAACATATTTTTTCTTGAGGCACAAATTCTTCTAGGTAGGCCTCTAGTCTGGGACTCATTTGAAAAAACGGCCCCTCAAAGCCAGGCGGTGGGTGGAAAGGCGTGCGCCTAATATCTTTCAGCTGCCATGCAGAAAGAAACAATGACAATCAAGTCAAATTAATATATGGCAGCTAAATCATTATGTCGAGTTGAAAACTTCACCAAAGGAAAATGATGAAAAGTTCACTCACCGTGTGTTTCCCAAAAATTTCGTCCTCTGTTGACAGGCTGTCTATGTTAGCATAATTCTTAATGGCCTCTGTATCCCATATAACAAGCCTTGCAAGAGTATCAGATTTCAGGTCCATAATCTTTGTATCCATGTACTCAAAATACATTATCTGCCAGGGGGGAAGAGGTAAAAATGAATCATGTTCTTGTAGCTGCTTCTGGGTATAAAGAAATGTACAAGTTAATGAACGAACCACTGGAATCAGGAGGCAGCCACACAGGGCGCCTGTGAATCCTTTGTCCTTGAAGGTCTGGAGTGATGCCACCAACTTCTCTGTGACAACATTGGACCAATCATACGATGATATATTACTTGCTGGTCCTTCTAGAGCGGCTAAGTAGTCAGGGCTAACGCAATCATATGTCGTTGGGCATAGAAATACCGTTGCCGTAAACATCACGAAAACCCGCTGAAACACTTCTCCTGTCAGCTCCGGGGTCATGAGATCAGGTAACTCTCTGATGTTTGGAGCGTGCGCAGCACACCGAGTCTCTGAATTAACCTGACATCTGAAAGCTTCTGAGCATTTTCTAGGGATAATCTGCCCCCCAGTGGAATTCCTAATATCCGATGCATGGTGTAAGAGTTGATAAATAATTTGTATCCACTAGGCAGTACGAAACACCTGGATGAGCAATCAAAATAACGGACAAGCCAGCGAACCAAACACCTCGGAAGCTCGTGGCAGCAAAGATCCAGAAGGTATCCAAAACCAATATCTCTGAGAAGCTGCTTTTGTGGTTCTGTTAGCTTCTCATAGATAGTAATGAATTTCTGCAAGCTCAGTTTTGTGTTGAACTCTTCTTCATATTCAGCCATTGTAACAGCCCTATGGACAAAGATAAGAAATGACCTTTAACAAATGTATTGTTGAAGCACATGCTTTTCTGGGAGAAGCTTATATATAAACGTCTAGTCAGCAAAACAGACACAATATTTAAGCCGAGATGAAAAAGGCAGGTAGAATGAGAGGCATTGATTTCCAAAGAAATTTCAACGACACACGCGAGAAGCATGAAAAAAAACACCTACTTCGAGGCAGCAAGCTGCTTCTTTCACATGTACTCCTCAACAAGCTTTTTGTGTGCTGCACGTTTTGACTTGATCCTTAGTCTCTCTGTCTCTACTTGGTCATGAACCATGAAATCTTGCGTGACAATCTCTGTGCCATCGACAGACTGAGACTGAGTCTCCAACAGCTGTGGGGTGGAGTCCATCTCATTGAACTCTACATAAGAGGTCATGAGACATCATCGTTACCAAGTCAACTACGTAAGACAGTTGTTAGGAGACCATGTGAGACCATCATCAACAGCTCGGTTAGCTAAGACGGATTGTAACTCTGAGTTAGTAACTGCTTTGCCAAAACGAACATAAGTCCTTTGGATCGCTCCTCTAAATTGTGGATCTATACAATCATTTGACCTATGACCTCATAATAGGGATCAGCATAGTGAATTTTGACTGCAGTCTCATTGAGCTCTGCAACTAATTTAGTCTGTGGTCACGAGAGTCCTTAAGTTTTGCATGGCTGGAGACAAAAGTCAACTTAGCAAAACCACGGCGCAAACTTGCAGCTGGCAGGATTAAAGTGAGGTTAGCTGAGTCTGAATTTTAAGTAAGGTACATAACCCTTCTCCCATTAACAAAGCGCAACAGTTTGAGCATGGACCCGCGGAAAATAATTGGATCCGGAATGGAAATTTAAATCGCGCCCCACCTGCCGTGTTGCACACATGTGATGTCTACCCAGCCCGTGGAATTGCTAGCACCGGAATTTTTTTGTTCAAATGATGAATCGGTGGGATAAGCATGGCGAGGAAGCAATGGATTACCTAAGCAGGAGATCCACACCGAGTGAGATGAAGGAAACCAATAATTTTTCAGGGAAGAGCGAGGGCCGTGGAGGGATCACGACGAGACTGTGGGTTTTCCTTTGGAGAGCTAGAATATCCTTTCCCTGTCGCCATGGACACTAGATGGAGAGAGATCTGGAACTCATCTACGGACGACCCCACAAGTTATTTAAATACTTAGAGGAACTATTTGAGAGCCCACATGTCAGTACGATGATCAAGTCCACCTACCACATCTTCTCACGCCAGATGGAGGTAGTCTTAGAACTCATATACGGCCAACCCCGCAAGTTAGTGAGAGATTTAGAGGAAGTAGTATTTGATAGCCCACTTGTCAGTTCGACGGTGAAGTGAAGTCGACCTACCACATCTCGTCACGCCGAAAAATATGTGCATCTATCATCCGCCGCAAAACTTACCCCGCCTATTAGGTGATTCTTTTCCTGCACGTAAAAAATCGAAGCAGTCTCTCTCTCTCTCTCTCTCTCTCTCTCTCTCTCTCCCTCCCTCTTCCAGATTCAAAATTATCCAAGGAGATCGCTCACAAACTGCAGGGAAGCAGACCCCCCCACAATTTCAAAAGGTGTCAGTTCCGAACAATCAGTGCATAAGATTCGGCAATCAAAGGTTAGTAAAAAAATTATCAACGCACCTTCGCGTGGCGACTCCTGATACACGAGATTCAATTTTTGCGATGCTGGTTTTGGGTCAATGCCAAAATCTCACTTCATTATATCTATGTTGTCGTGGTACATGCTGGATGCTTTTTCAGTTTCCGAGTCCTTCTTTTACGGCAGTAGGTAGTGTGGTTCTTAATTCAACATTGCGCTTCTGTTAAAAAATATTACGATGTTACTGCCTAAGTTGGTCCTCGGGAAGCTGCAGACAGAAATTCTGTTCCCTAACTGTTATTGCTTAGAATCACTGTGACGTTGTTGATGAAATCCTTGAGGTTGGAATGCATAGTATAAAACTGCTTGGTTCTACGTTGTTGATGAATTCATTGTGGTCGGGATTCATAGAATAAAAGTATTTGGTTCTACTCTGCAACTCTTATTTGAGCTTGTTCTTTGTTTTGCGTACTCTCATCCTTGTAATATCAGCTTGTTCCTTGTTGTTAGGATTCATGGTTATGTTGTGTTAAGTGATGCAGTACCAAACTAGCATCAGGATCTCACTTTGGTTGAGGTTGCAGTGTAATTAAAAATTAATATATATATATATATCTCAACTCTATAGAACTAAAAATATATCTCTGTTGTATGGTAAGTGTAAAAGGTTAGTAAGACCGTTTGAGATCGACTTGGAAAAGGTAACAACACTGATGTTGCAGGTGTATAACTTTTTTTTAATATGTTTCTTTTTCCAGCAGATGTTCAGGACTGTGTCATCTGATCAGGACAACAGGGACGGTCGGTCTTTAAACAACATTGGCAAGGATTATGGAAGGAAGGTAATACTAAGGCAGTTGAACATTAGTGTTTGGGGTTATTTGGTCTTTCATTTCTGCAATGTATGCTATCAAGGTGCCACCACTGAACACCAAAGAGTATAGATCAATAAGAAAAGAAAAAAAATGAATATCTCCTGGTTGAATGCTGTAATATCTGTTTATCCTATGCATGTACTCCGCAGTTGAGTCTCGAGAGGTGGAAGAAAAAGAAAGTACTACAAAGCGAGAAGAAGAAAAAGGATGCAGATGTCGTCCAACAGGCACATGCCAAACGGGCTGGAATAATTGGAGTCAAGAGTGAGATACAAGTTCTTGGCAAATGTCCCAACCAGGAGCATGGTGTGCAACAAACACCTACAAAGAGGAGCATTCTAAGCAGCAGAAACTCCACTAACCAGTCTGTGCAGGTAACAACAAAAACTTCAAACCCTAGTTTTGAACATGCCTGGAAGTTTTACACGTTAATTCTTTATAATACTTGCACGTGCATCTAATGATTTTGTTGTTTCAAAACACAGATGTCCACAAAGGCACAGAGCAGGCGTTGTGACAGCCCAACATTTGAAAGCGGTCATAATGGAGAGGTACAAGGTAACAGAATTTCCATTGATGCAAGCAGAAGGATCATTAGCAACAAAAGCACAGATGTTGAAGGATTGAGTATGGTTTGCACAAACAAGAAGAGCCCAACAACAAAATCAAACATAGGAGGAAGAAACTTTACCGTACAACAGCACCAGAAAGCAATACAGGTGACAGCAAAATACGAACACGCAACAACATCTAAAGCTCCTTTATTTTTTTAGCAATTTTTTCTGTGTTTTCGCACGGTATGATAAATTATATTATATTGCATACGCAAGTGTACGAGCAAGGAAGCAAGCATCATGGCAGTCCATGGCTCACCGAAAACATAAGGCAAGGGCCTTTGAAAGGATCACCTATGGCGTTCAACATGAGGGGTCCTTCCAAAGGATCTTCGATGGCATTCAGAATCGTCAGCAAAATCACCAATGCACGGAGGATGTCGCCAAGATTTGCTCGACAGGAGAGAGATTAGAAAACAAAGGTTACGTCGAAACTATGCTTTTTCAATTCACCACAGAAACAATTTTTTTCCAAGAACAGGGTAAAGTGCAAACCAGGAGCACGGCTGTCTGTCTGGTCCGGATGTACGTGCAGTTGTTCTCCTGTATAGTATGCTACCAGAAGCACAGGTGTGCCTCTCTTGTTGTATGGTGCAAACAGAAGCACAGTTGTGCCTCTGGTCTAGATGTATGTGTAGCATGGTCACATCTGTGCTGCTGGGTAAAATGTGAACAGTGCCTCTAGTATACCACATATACGTCCAAAAGAGGCACGGTTGTTGTTTTGGTATAACCGATAATCTCTGCCAGATGAGCCCTAATGAATCATATAATCATTTTATTTTCAAATTTAAATAAAAATGCATATGCTTCAATAGCCTATGATATCTAATTTAGTTACATGCCATGTGTTCAGGACTTGGCGGAGGGGATAACAGATGAGGCAAAGAAATATTATAGTCCTCCATCCGTCATGAAGGGAAAACAACGTCCCCAACAGCAAGTAGTACACAGCGACAGTCACCACGGCAGCACAGTCCTTTGGATGCACGAGTGCTGGAGAAATAGGGAGCAGCATTCTAGAAGGCGACAGTGGAGAAGCAGAATCTTTTATGGATTTGACCGTGGCATGCAGAAACGACGCTCCTGCATGTGACAAACAAGAGAGCAGCAGCAGCTCTGTGGTAAATGGACTTGTTGCTGGCCATGAAACTGATGCCACCAGAAGTGAATGCGATGACATGAATAAAGAAACAGTAGACAACATCATCATGGCGCCGCCGACGATTGAAGAGAAAGAAATGGACGACATGTTCAAAGAATGCACATTCCCAATGATTCAGGAGGTCACCGAAGCGCTCGAACCAGAGGGTGGTATGCCATTCGAATCATTGGATGAGGCCTTCTTCTTTTTCTGCAGATATGCGAGAAGGGTTGTCTTTGCGGTGAAGCGATCAACGAGCAGAAGATCGGTATTTGACGGGGAGCTTGACAAGCAGGTGTTCCAGTGCACCAAGGAAGGGCAGAATAAAACAACCGAGAGACTTGTTAAGGAGAGAAGGAGCAATTGCTTGATCAGGACAGGCTGCCCAGTCTAAATAATAGCGAAGAGGGATACAGATAGGAGGAAATGGTACCTGAAGAACGTATGCCTAGAGCACAACCACCAACTTCACCCATCTGATTGGATGCTGAAGTTCATGAGATGCTATAAGAAGATGCCACCTCAGGAGAAATTCGTTATACAAGTGCTGCAGAAGGCAAGGTTAGAGCCAAGGAAAGTTATGCAGATTTTTACTGCGATGGGGAAACCGAGGCGAGAAATTATGTTCGGCACGATTGACATAAGCAACATTGCATGACGGGACAGGGCTGGAGAGCGCAATACTGATATCGAGGACACCATGAAACTGTTTGCCGATATGCAGAGGAAGAGGGCGGGATTCCACCACGTGGAAGAGACAGACTGCAACAATACAGTGCGGAGCCTGTTCTGGACAGACTCCTTGTGCAAGATGAATTATGATCTATATGGAGATTACGTGCCTTTTGACACGACATTCTCTATGAATATATATGGCTTGCCATTTGCACCAATTACAGGTGTCGACAACCATGGGTCGACCGTCCTGTTCGGGGTAGGCCTTTTAAAGGATGAGAAATAGGGTCATTCAAATGGCTCCTAAGCACGTTTGTCGAGGCAATGGGAGGAAAAGAGCCAAAATACATAATAACAGACCAGGACCAGGAGATGAAGACTGCAATAAAGGAAGCTCTTCCCAGAACAAGGCACAGGTTCTGCTGGTGGCATATTAGGAAGAACATGAAGGAAAATAACGCAGCAGTATTTGCGCAACACCCAGGGATGTCTGGTGATTTATTTCGCGTCGTCAAAAACTCATTAGGTTAAGATGAGTTTGAGCTTTCTTGGAAAGCAGCAATTTCTGTGCACAAGGCAGAAGGCAACAAACACCTGAACACGCTATGGGAACTCCGAAATTTCTGGGTGCCGGCCTACTTCAAGGACTGCTTCTATCCTTTCTCGTCAACAACCACACGCAGTGAGAGCACAAATTCGATGTGGAAGAATTATGTCAACCACAAGGACACTATAACAAGGTTTGTTGGTGCGTATCACATCATTCAGCAAACTTGCCTTGCCACGCTTGACAAGAAAAGACACCGAACAGTCGAGAACATGCCATCACGAGAGACGGGTTTTCCGATTGAAACAGAAGCAAGTGAAATATACACGAATGAAATTTTCAGGAAATTCTAGCTGGAGCTACGGAACCAGACATACTACAAGTGCTCTGACTTGGCAAAGGGGAGGCAGTATTTTTTTAAAAGGATTATTGAGCCTGGAACAAAAGTGTGGAAACCATATCCGGGCGAGGAATTTGATAGGTCTGAGTTCAGGGTAGATATGGATGAGCAAAAGGAAATATATAGTTGCAGCTGGAAGAAAATGAGTAGGGATGGCATTCAGTGCTGCCATGTGCTTAAGGTGATGGACCAAACAGGCATGGTCGATCATCTTCCAAAATCCTTCATCATCCCCAGATGGACTAAGAATCTATCAGAGAGCTTGAAAGTCCTGTCTACAAGACAAGATAATAGCATGACCGCACAAGATGATGAAACTATAAGATTTGGCCTCGCTTACGCTGAGTTGTCGGATATCTGTTCACATGCTTGCAGAAAAGACAAAGTATACAGTGTGCTGCGTGAGTGTACGCAAGATATGAAAATAAAAGTCATGGCGGCACTTGCTGAGGAACCAGACACAGGCATTCTTGCCGAAACTCTCAAAAACCCTCCCATGAGTGGCTCAAAGGGCACGAAAAAAGGAGATCGAATCAAAGCTGGTTCTGAGAAGAAAGGAAAATGCAACAAAGCCACATCCAAGTGTGGCCGTTGTGGAGAAAAGGGTCACAGGAAAACAAAGTGCTCGGAAAACCCAGAAGTCCAGGGGAGGATGAGGATTGAAGAGGAGAAGAGGAAATTGCAGTAGGAGAAGAGGGCAAGGTCAATGAAATGGCCGACAACACCGACAACACCATCGAGGACATCAAACGGCTTAGGAGAATGCACTTCAAGCCCATGAGGAAGACAACAAACGCTAGCAACTCCAACCACCCCACTGATAACAGCCAACATTTTCCAAAGTCTCGCATCTACGCAAGAATCCAACATCACACAAGCCAGGCAGACAGAATGCGCGCAGGGAAGCTCGGGACAAGGCTCGGAATCTGCCCAATCCACTTCCAGAAAGGAAAGATTTGAATGGAGACTCTTTGGTACCGGAGAACAGTACGAATAAAAAAATTAAAAGGTAATAATGTAGCTTAAACAGAACATAAGCAAAAACAGTGATGACCGCCATCTTTCTCACTGTTTTTTGATTTTTATGTATATTAATATTACAGGTAAATAGGTTGAATAGCTATGCACAAGGGTGGAGAAGGAAGAATGGATTGCTGAAGATTCAAAAATAAGACCGCATGTGAAGCGATGAAACATCAAGTGATTGGTGAGGAGGGTGGGCGAGTGTCAAATGTTTATTTTCTCATGCTGTGGTTATAAGAACGGCTTGTAAGTTAATTTGCTGCAGTTATAGAAACAAAACAAATTTAAATATGAACACATTTTGCTTCTTTATGTATTTTTACTCAGCGGAGAAAAATATCAGAAGCACAGGTTTCCTTATTATTTTCCGCAGCCGTGGCTTTCTGAATGTGGATGTTGTAAGTATAGAAGAATGCTTCTCTGCTGCGACATAGAGATAAAAATAACAGAAGGGCAGGCAGCCACAACCATGGCACTGGTAAGTGTTCAACCGTGACTCTCATGGTTTCATGGTCACGGCCACCGTCGTTGCACGGAAACATTTGAAGCACAGAATTTGGGTCGTGCTTCTGGGGGACGCATAACCATGGCTTTCTTTGTAACTGTGCCTCGCCTATTCTCATGGCCGTTCTTCTGTAATGAATGCTTGTCTGTAAGTAATGGAAATATAGAGCAGATAACCATGCTTGCAAAGCGTGTCGAACCGTGCCTCATGTGGCTTGATGCCGTGCTTCTGTGATGCAAAGATTTCAAACACAATGGGTCACGGTTGTGTTTCTGTTTCACAAATGGATATAGTGCCTGGCAGTTGGTTCACGGCATTTCCTGTGAGAGAATCACGTCTTTACATACAACTGAAGCACGTGGAATCACGGCCGTGCCTGTGTGGCATGTAGAACAGTGTGTCTTGTATCTACAATGCCGAAGGCAGGACCGTGTGTCTGCTACGTGACAAACCGTGCCTCTGCCATCACTTCACTTCCTTGCTTCTGCCGGTGAGCATTTCAGCAAAATCATCTGCAAGGCAGAGGCACGGCCTTGAATCTCCTTAACTTTGAAACGGTTCTTATAGTGACTTCATGGTTAACGTGCCCGTGGAACATTTTGCAGCTCATAGAGGCAAGATGATTGTAGAACCGTACTTCCGGTGTCGAACAGATTCTTCTAATGAATGTGTGCCGTAAATAATTAAAACACGGAGGGGCACGCCCGTGCCTGGTCTGCGTGTACAACAGTGCATCTCGTACCATCAAAGCCGTGGCTCTATTTAATGTTTCAAGCGGCCATCTACCATTTACTTGTTAGGAGTAGTAATTAACCCGGACCCTCCCGTAAAAAAAAGAGAGATAATTAATCTGGACCCCTCCGCTCCCCCTCGGTATTTAAGTCGTTTTCTGGATCGACAGGCTGTAATCCATTTTTCCAGATCCAACTCACTGAGCAGTGGTCGTGGACGGCGCGACCCCAGCAATGGAGGTGGAGATGGAATGCGGTGCTCCTAGCACCAAGAGGGCGAGAGTGGCGCCACCGGTGACGCCGCCTTCTGGTGGTGTGCTGGTCATCGAAGGGGAGGGAAGCAGCGAGCGTGCGCCCCCTCGATCCGAGGAGGAAGAAGAGCAATCTCGTCCGGACCGCATCAGCAATCTCCCGGACGTCATCCTAAGTGAGATCATCTCTCGTCCCCCCTTCAAGGAGGGCATCCATACTCGAATCCTCGCACGTCAGTGGCGTCCTTTATGGCGCACTACTCCTTTGAATCTCGACTGCCGTGAGATCTCTGTCGCTCATCTTTTTAACGATTTTGAAATAGTTCATATCGACACCATCTCTAAGCTGTCTGCCTTCACCGAGGAGCACGTCCGCAAATGCTATTCCGGAACTTGACGCTCTCGAAAATCTGTCGCTGATGTTGTCAGTCTTTCGGAATCCATCCTGTCCGGCCATGAGGGCTCGGTTAGCCGCCTCTCTATCCCGGCGTGCTACCTACAGTGCAGACCCTCCACCGTTGATGCCTGGCTCCAATCCTCAAAGCTGAACAATATCCAGGTTGTTGAGTTTTACTACCTGTTCCCACGATTCCTGACGCAAGAGGTCACACTACTAGATGAATGCACTTCATCTACGCCCTCAGCAGCGATGTCCGTGTTTCGGTTTTCCACCTGACTGCACACCCTCACCTTTGGTCTTTGCCAAATACCACACAATTATGTACGGACGCTTAAGCTACCACTGCTCAAGAGACATTCCCTCGTGGAAGTTGATATTTCAGACATCTCACTGCAAAGCATAATCCACTCTAGTTGCCCTGCACTTGAGTCCCTGCTGCTTGTTTGCAGTAGAGGATGTCGTCGCATCACAATAAACTCATCTAACCTTGTAAGCATTGGCATTTGTTGTGCACACGGCGAACTTATTATTGAAGATGCCCCTACGATTCAACGGTTGATCCACGATATTCAGGTCGATGACTCGGTGTTAACCATCATCTCTGCACCTAAACTAGAGACGCTGGGTGAATTTGTGTTTGTGTCTGCCTCCACATGTCTTGAGGTACTGACTTTCCACGATACTTTCAGCTGCACTTGTTCCGGTCTTTGTTCTATTAATTTGATGATCTATGTTCTTTGCTTCATGCAGGGTGAGGACTTGGAGGTAACCGGTGTCTCTGCACCTGAACTGGATATATTCACAGATGCGTCTGGTCTCACATGTCTTGCGGTACTGAGTTTTCACCTTTATTATTTTAGTTTTATGATCCATCTTCTGTTAATTATCATGAAACGTTTGGAGGCCGTTAGTCTAACAACAATGCGGCAATCTGTCAAGACCTTGCTTATCTACATGGAATATAAAGTGGATTTCGTCGTTCGCTTGTTGCAAAATTTTCAAAACTGGAGAACTTGTTTGTCGAGGTGATGATCTTCAGAAATGTGCATACTGTAGTACTCCTTCCGTCTCAAAAACCTTGTCTTAAATTTGACTGGAATGGATGCACCCGTATGTACACATGCTTTATTTGTTGGATACATCCATATCTAGACAAGTCTATGTCAAACTTTTTGTTACGGAGGTGGTAAAATTAATTGTTTCATTCACTCTTTCGATGGTCTCTATGTCTTTTTATAGACGTTAAGTATTTTCATCCTCTTAGTGTATATTTCAAGGACAATTGATTTGTTATGGTGAAAAAAAAACAAATGGCACCTTAAGCACCGGCAGTTTCTCAAACATCACGACATTTGTCTGAAGAGAGTAACGTTGGAAGATTATGTTTCCTCCCGGAGAGACATTGAATTTGCGATGTTCTTTGTTCTGAGTGCAAAGGAGCTACAGACCATCAGCATCAAGTTTCGCTCCCCTCCCGCAGAGTTCACGGAAGTATTTTACAAAGAGCAACAAAGGGTTCTGAAGTGGGATAAAAAGGCTTCTAAATGCGCTTGTCATAGATTATCATGAAGTTGCAGCGATGTGGGTCTGTATTTAAAAAACAGGAGTGTTGACTATCTGGATTTGACGGATCCATTCAGATGTGGATGCTGATATCAGGTGTGGGGTTAGTTGTTCAAGCTTGCAGAGTTATTTGTTGTTGTGATCTTTTGAGCTCTGATTCTGTGTAAACATTATCAAACAACCGTTGTATTATTTGCACCGTGCGTAGGCTTGTTTGTTTTTGTGCTGTGTGCAGCCATGAAGGACCTCCCAACTGCTAAAATGAATCTAGTTTTATCTCTTTTTGTGTTGACGGTACAACATGTCATAGTGAGCGAGTGACCTCTCCATTTTCGAGAACAGAGGCACGGTTATCCTTATTCTGATATACTGTTGTGTCAAATGTGAAGTTCTACGCCTTTGTACAGTCGTGGGAACTATAAAATGTTGTGGCACCAAGATAAAAAGACATAAAGTAGATTGATTTTTGCAATAGAGGGAAGCATGATGTATGTATAACCGTGCCTGTGTTGCATGTACAACCATGCCTCTCGTTTGTACCTGTCATGCACACAATGCATGTATAACCGTGCCTGTGTTGCAGGTAGAGCAGTGCTTCTTGTATGTACCTGCCATACACAGAGGCAGCTACAGTTGAGTCCCTGCACTATTTCTCCTCCTTAGTTAACTTCTTGTGTTTTTCTACAATGCCGAAGGCAGGACCGTGTTTGTGGTACGTGACAAACTGTGCCTCTGCCATCACTTCACATCCTTGCTTCTGTCTGTGAGCGTTTCAGCAGAATCATCTGCAAGGCAGAGGCACGGCCTTGAATCTCCTTAACTTTGAAACGGTCCTTATAGTGACTTGATGGTTAACGTGCCCGTGGAAAATTTTGCAGCTCATAGAGGCAAGATGATTGTAGAACCGTGCTTCCGGCGTCGAACAAATTCTTCTAATAAATGTGTGCCGTAAATAATTAAAACACGGAGGGGCACGCCAGTGCCTGGTCTACGTGTACAACAGTGCATCTCCAACCATCAAAGTCGTGGCTCTATTTAATGTTTCAAGCAGCCATCTACCATTTACTTGTTACGAGTAGTAATTAACCCGGACCCTCCCGTCAAAAAAAGAGAGGTAATTAATCTGGAACCCTCCGCTCCCCCTCGGTATTTAAGTCGTTTCGTGGATCGATAGGCTGTAATCCATTTTTCCAGATCCACTTCACTGAGCACTGGTCGTGGGCGGCGCGACCCCAGCAATGGAGGTGGAGATGGAATGCGGTGCTTCTAGCACCAAGAGGGCGAGAGTGGCACCACCGGTGATGCCGCCTTCTGGTGGTGTGCTGGTCGTCGGAGGGGAGGGAAGTGGTGAGTGTGCGCCCCCTCGATCCGAGGAGGAAGAAGAGGAATCGCGTCCGGACCGCATCAGCGATCTCCCGGACGTCATCCTAGGTGAGATCATCTCTCGTCTCCCCATCAAGGAGGGCAACTGTACTCGAATCATCGCACGTCGGAGGCCTCCTTTATGGTGCACCGCTCCTCTGAATCTCGACTGCCGTGAGATCTCTGTCGCTCGTCTTTTTAACGATTTTGAAACAGTTCATATCGAGACCATCTCTAAGTTGTCCGCCTTCACCGAGGAGCACGTCCGCAAATGCTATTCCGGAACTCGGCGCTCTCGAAAATCTGTCGCTGATGTTGTCAGTCTTCCGGAATCCATCCTGTCCGGCCAGGAGGGCACGGTTAGCCGCCTCTCTATCCCGGCATGCTACCTACAGTGCAGACCATCCACCATTGATGCTTGGCTCTGATCCTCAAACTGAACAATCTCCACGTTCTTGAGTTCTACTACCTGTTCCCAGGATTCCTAGCGCAAGAGGTCACACTACTGGATGTATGCACTTCATCTACGCCCTCAACACCGGAGTCTGTGTTTTGGTTTTCCTCCTCACTGCACACCCTCGCCTTTGCCCTTTGCCAAATACCAGACAATTATGTAGGGACGCTTAAGCTACCACTGGTGAAAAGACTTTCGCTTGTGGAAGTTGATATATCAGACATCTCACTTCAAAGCGTCATCCACTCTAGTTGTCCTTCACTTGAGTCTTTGCTGCTTGTTTGCAGTAGAGGAGGTAGTCGCATCACAATAAACACATCTAACCTTGTAAGCATTGGCATTTGTTGTGCACACGGTGAACTCATTATTGAGGATGCCCCTTCGCTTCAACGGTTGATCCACAATAGTCAGCTCGACGACTCGGTGATAACCGTTGTCTCTGTACCTAAACTGGAGACGCTGGGTGAATTCGTGTTCGTGTCTGCTCCACATGTCTTGAGGTACTGACTTTCCATGATACTGGAACAGAGCTGCACTTGTTCTGATGTTTGTTCTATTAATTTGATGATCTATGTTCTATTCTTCATGCAGAGTGAGGACTTGGAGGTAACCACTGTGTCTACACCTGAACTGGATGCGTGTGGTCTCACGTGTCTTGCGGTATTGAGTTTTCACAATACTTCCAGCTTCATTTTGTTTCAGAGGAAACAAGTTTTATTTCATCCAACCTTTATTCTATTAGTTTTGTGATCCATCTTCTGTTAATTTTCATGAAGCGTTTGGGGGCAGTGAGTCTAACTACAATGCGGCAATCTGTGAAGACCTTGCTTATCTACATGTTTTATAAAGTGGACATCATCGTTGAATTGTTGCAATTCTTTCCAAAACTGGAGAACTTATTTGTCGAGGTGATGATCTTCAGAATTTTGCATACTGTAGTACTCCTTCCATTTCAAAATTCTTGTGTTAAATTTGACTGGAATGGATGCATCCATATCTGCACATGATTTATTGTTGGATACATCCATATCTAGACAAGTCTGTCAAACTTCTTGTTACGGAGGTCGTAGAATTAATTGTTTCATTTGGTTTTTGATGGACTCTATCTCTTTCTATAGACGCTAAGTATTTTCAACCATTCATGTATATTTTAGGGATGGTTGACTTGTCGTGGTGAAAAGAACAAATGGCGTCGTAAGCACCGGCAGTTTCTCAAACATCACGACATTTGTCTGAAGACAGTAACGCTGGAAAATTATGTTCCCTCCCGGAGTTACATTGAATTTGTGACATTCTTTATTCTGAGTGCAAAGGATCTGGAGACCATCAACATTAAGTTTGTTTCCCATCCTGCAGAGTTCACGGGAGTATTTTACAAAGAGCAACAAAGGGTTCTGAAGTGGCATAAAAAGGCTTCTAAACGCGCTCGTCTTAGATTATCATCAAGTTGCAGCCACGTGCGTCCGGATTTAAGAAACAGGAGTGTTGAATATCTGCATTTGACGGATCCATTCAGATGAGGATGTTGAAATCAGGTCTGGGGTTAGTTGTTTAGGTTTATGGAGTTATATGTTGTTGCGATCTTTTGAGCTTGGGTTTTATGTAAACTTTATCAGACAACCGTTGTAGTCTTTGCACCGTGTGTAGGCTTGTTTGTTTTTGTGCTGCATGCAGCCATGAAGGAGCTCCCAACTGCTAAAATCTACCTAGTTTTATGTCTTTTTATGTTGATTCTACAACATGTCATAGTCCCTAGTCATGTGGAAATGTGCGAGAAAACATGTGCCTCTTTGCCTGTAGTTAACGAGCGACCTCTCCATTTTCGATAACAGAGGCACGGCCGTCCGAACTCTTATCTACTGCTATGTCAAATGTGGAGTTTTGCGGCTTTGTACATGCCGAAGGACTATAAAATGCTGTGGCACCAAGATAGACATAAAGTAGATTTATTTTTTCAATGGAGAGAAGCACGATGTATGTGTAACCGTGCCTGTGTTGTATGTACGACAGTGCCTCTCGTATGTACCTGTCATGCACACAATGCATGCATAACCATGCCTATGTTGCAGGTAGAGCAGTGCATCTCGTATGTACCTGCCATACGCACTAAGGCAGCTGCTGTTGAGCCCTTGCACTGTTTCTGCTCCTCGGTTAAGCTCCTCTGTTTTCCTCGTACCGTGGTTATAAAAACGGCTTGTAAGTTAATTTGGTGCAGTTATAGAAACAAAACAAATTTAAGAAGAACAAATTTTGCTTCTTTAGGTATTTTTATTACTCAGCGGAGAAAAAATTATAAGGGCGACAGGTTTCCTTGTAAATTTCTGCAGCCATTGCTTTATCAAGGTGGATGTTGTAAGAACACAACCATGCCTCTCTGCTGCGACACAGGAGAGATGAAAAGAACTGAAGCATAGACAGCCACCACCACGGTCACCCAAACGTGTTTCCCGGGGCCTTTCGTAGTGCCTCTGGTGACCGCACAACCGTGTTTCTACTCAACAGGCCACACCCAGATGCCTCTCGAGGATTCAAGCTGTGACACTGTAGACGCACAACCATGCTTTCACCTTCTTGTCGGGGCACTGTGACGTTCGTTATTTGCTTGAAAAACGTGCCTTCTACAGCCACCCGACTGTGCGCCTAACAAAGGAGAAACGCTAGCTGATAAAGTGCATCTTGTACTACTAAAAGTGTGGCCCTCATGGCTTCACTTCCATGCGTCTGATAGTGGCTCCTTGGTACATAACCGTGGTTGTAGAGACTTCTCGCCCGTGCATTTAAAAACAGTGTCTCTCGAATCGGCCAGTCATTGCCTCATAAAGTAAACAGTGAGTGTTCACATCTGAACCCAATTCCGTTGTGTTTCTGCAGTAAACGCACGAACGTGACTCTATGTAATACTAAACCGTGCCTCCATGGGCTTCCCGTCCATGCCTCTCCGTCTGAACGAGTCGACGGGATCATTCGGAACACAAACACAAGCGAACATGACTCTATATAATACCACACTATGGCTTTGTGGGCTTCACGCCCGTGCCTGTGACCCGAAACACTAAAACACAGAAAGCGGGGAACGTCGACGCCTTCATGAGTACACAAGTCATGACTCTAATTGGTACAGAACCGTGGCTGTAGAGACTTCAAGCTCGTGCTTTTAAAAACAGCGTTTGTCGAATTGGCCATTCCGTGCCTCACAAAGTAAATAGTGAGTGTTGACATGATGTTACAAAAGTTCCACACAACGATATTACAAAAGAAAAAAAGAGAAACTTCAATCCACTGCGAACTAAGATTGCCTCATTACAACGATACTGAAACCAAAATACATTTGTTAACAAATTTAATGACAACAAAATTTCACAAGACAAAATAAGAAACTTCTAGTCAACTGGTTAATAGCTTTAGATACAACGATCAGGGTTGCTGCTATCTACTTAGTCCCCAGAGAGTGCTTATTCGTTTGCTGGGCGCGCAGTCCCTCAGACTCCTTTTTTCATACCCTCTGATTCCTCCACCAGTCGGTCGCGCTCAACGAGGAGCCTCGCCTTCTCATTCATAAGATCTGTGATGGAGGCTTTCCTTTCCTCATAGAGCTTCCTCCAGTGCTCTACGGCCCTCAACAGCTCAGCATTCGCAGCCGCCTCCAGTTCGTAATGTCTCTTCCAGAACTTGATGATGTCAACCGCATCATTCTTCTTAACTAAGGCAATGGTCTCGTCCACCATCTTAATCATCCGGTCAAAGACGGAGGTCTCAGGCTGATCGCCTCCGAGATGAAACTGCCTGTGTGACTTAGTCCCCAGTGACTTCTCGTTGGGTTGCTGGGCGCGCAGTTCCTCAATCTCCATTTTCAAACCCTCTGATTCATCCACCAGCCGGTCGCGCTCAATGAGGAGCTTCGCCTTCTCATACCTAAGATGTGCAATGCTGGCTTTGCTCTCATCGTACAGCTCCTTCCAGCTGTAGAGGTTCTTCTGCAGCATCGCTATCTCATGACGGCTCTCCTTGCGGAACTCCCTGCAGCCCTCGACGACCCTCAACAGCTCATCATTCTCGGCCTTTTCGCGCTCGTACAAATTCTTCCAGTAGTTGATGACGTCCACCAGATTATCCTACTTAACTAAGACCAAAACGTAGCTCTCAGACTGATCGCCTCCGAGATGATTCTGCTTGTGCGAACCATCGCCTGGTCCTAAGAGTTCACCGTCGCCACGGGAGCTGTTAGATCTTCCTGACGACACCCCGCTCACCGCTCCCTTCCTTTTTCTTGTCTCTGAGTTGCTCCTTAACTATATGGCAAGGGAGTTCTATACGAGTTCGTGACGCAGCCTAACCCTAGCTCCAATTGACTGAAAATCAGTATCAGCAAGACACACGCTCATCAAATTAGGAGGAAGCTCACCACAATAATTCATGTTTCACAACTAAATCAAGTAGCCGAAAGAAAGAAAAAATGAATGAAGCAGAAGCAGAGTGAACTTACAGATGTGGAACCCTCGGCAGCCAGTATCTCCTCCCGCGTCTAGACACGGCGCTCCGGAGTAGTCTCCTTCTGCCCAGCCATGGCGGAGAGGGTCAGGATAAAGAACAACATGAGGAATGGATCGCCTGGCGGCGGACAAAGGGAGGAAGGGGATGTGGCTAGGGTTTCGAGACTCCATCCAGCTTAAATAGCCGGAGCTTCCCCTCGGGCGACGAGCCAGAGTGGCGTCACCAGAGGAGACGCCTGTCGAACCATTGGGTTTCCGGAGCAACGCCACATGGCGTTCACATGCGAATACGAGGAGACGCCCGTCAAACCATTGGGTTTCCGCAATAAACGCACGAATGTGACTCTGTGTAAGGCATAACCATGCCTCTCCGGGCTTCACGGTTGTGCCTGTCCTTGCGAAAGGTTCAATGGAATCATTTGGAACATGAAGACAAACTAACGTGACTCTACACAATACCACGCCGTGCCTTTCTGGGACTCACTACCGTGCGAAGAATATACCACACCTGCGTCTCTCGAATAGGCCATTCCGTGCCTCACAGAGTAAATAGTGAGTGTTCACATCTGAACCCATTCCGCTGGGTTTCCGCAATTAAAGAACGAACATGACTATGCGTAAGACCAAACTATGCCTTTGTGGGCTTAACGCTCGTGCCTCTTCGTCTGATCGAGTCGACGGAATCATTCGGAACACAAACACAGGCGAGCGTGACTATATAATACCACACCATGCCTTTGAGGGCTTTACGCCCGTGCCTGTGACCCTTAACACTGAAACACAGACAGCCACGAATGTCCACGCCTTTATCGAATAATACACGTAACATCAAGAAAGAAGCGTGACACAACTTAGTACGGAACCGTTTCCGTAGAGAGTTCACGTCCGTGCTTTTAAAAACATGGAAATAAGCTTTTAAAAACAGCGTCTCTCGAATAGGCCATTCCGTGCCTCACAGAGTAATCAGTGAGTGTTCACATCTGAACCCATTCCGCTGGGTTTCCCCAATTAAAGAACGAACGTGACTGTGCGTTAGACCAAACTATGCCTTTGTGGGCTTAACGCCCGTGCCTCTTTGTCTGATCGAGTCGACGAAATCATTCGGAACACAAACACAGGCGAGTGTGACTATATAATACCGCACCATGCCTTTGAGGGCTTTACGCCCGTGCCTGTGACCCTTAACACTGAAACACAGACAGCCACGAACGTCCACGCCATCGTGAGTGCACAAGTCATGACGCTACTTGGTACAGAGCCGTGGCTGTAGAGACTGCACGCCTGTGCTTTTAAAAACAGCGTCTCTCGACCGTGCGAATAATATACGCAAGCGACGATCGTCCATGCCTTTATCGAACAATATACGCAACATAAAAAAATAAGCGTGACGCAACTCAGTATAGAACCGTGGCTTTTAAAAACAAGGAACTTATGCTTTTAAAAACCGCGTCTCTCGAATCGGCCATTCCGTGCCTCACAAAGTAAACAGTTAGTGTTAACATCTAAACCCATTCTGCTTTGTTTCCATAATAAATGTACGAACGTGACTCTGCGTAAGAGCAAACCATGCCCCCATGGGATTCACGTTCGTGCCTCTACTTCTGAACGAGTCAATGGAATCATTTGGAACACAAATACAAGCGAATGTGACTCTATATAAAACCACACCATGACTTTGTGGGATTCACGCCCGTGCCTGTGACCCAAAACACTGCAATACAGAAAATCCACGAACGTACACGCCTTCATGAGTACACAAGTCATGACGATACTTGATTCAGAATCGTGGCTGTAGAGACTTCACGTCACGTGCTTTTAAAAACCGCGTCTCTCGAATTGCCCTTACAGAGTAAACACTTAGTATTAACATTTGAACCCATTCTGTTTTGTTTTCGCAATAAACGCACGAACGTGACTCTGCGTAACACCAAAAAATGCCTCCGCGGGCTTAACGCCCGTGCCTCTCCGTCTGATCGAGTCGACGGAATCATTCGGAACACAAACATAGGCGAGCGTGACTCTATATATTACGACATCATGCCTTTGTGGGTTCACGCCCGTGCCTGTGAACCTTAACACTGAAACACAGATAGCCACGAACGTCCACGCCATCGTGAGTCCACAAGTCATGAGGCTACTTGGTACAGAACTGTGGCTGTAGAGACTTCACGCCCGTGCTTTTAAGAACAGCGTCTCTCGAATCGGCCATTGCGTCCCTCACAAAGTAAACAGTTAATGTTCACATCTGAACCCATAAACATCCAATCAACGTGACACAGCAAACCAAAACACATTTGTTATCAAAGTTACTAACAACGAGGTTACACAAGACAAAATAAGAAACTTTTAATCCACTGCTTAATAGCTTCAGATACAACGATCAGGGTCGCTGCTATCTACTTAGTCCGAAGAGACTTCGTTTTCGGTTGCTGGGCGCACAGTTCCTCAATCTCCTTTTTCATAACGTATGATTCCACCACCAGCCGGTCACGCTCAACGAGGAGCTTCGCCTTCTCATCCATAAGATCTGCAATGGTGGCTTTGCTCTCATCGTAGCACTTCGTCCAGTCCTCGACGGCCTTCAACAGCTCAGCATTCGCAGCCTCGAGCAGCTTCTTCATCTTGATATAGGAGAAGGTCTCAGACTGATCGCAAGACGCACCCTCATAAAATTAGGAGGAAGCTCACCACAATAATTCATGTTTCACAACTAAATCAAGTAGCCGAAAGAAACAAAAAATGAATGAAGCGGAATCAGAGTGAACTTACAGATGAGGAACCTCGCCAGCCGGGATCTCCTCCAGTGTCTGGACACGGTGCTCCGGAGTAGTCTTCTCCTGCTCAGCCATGGCGGAAAGGGTCAGGATAGAGAGCAGCCAGAGGAATGGATGGCGTGACGGCAGACAAACAGAGGAAGAGGATGTGGCTAGGGTTTGGTGACTCCGTCCAGCTTAAATAGCCGGACCTTAGCCTCGGGCGACGAGCCAGAGCGGTGTCACCGGAGGAGATGCCCATAGGACCATTGGGTTTCTGGAGCATCGCCACGTGGCATTCACACCCGAATACGAGGAGACCATCGAGACGGTGGGTTTCCGTAATAAATGCACAAACGTGACTCCGCGTAAGACCAAAGCATGCCTCCTTGGGCTTCATGCACGTGCCTCTCCTGGCGAAAGAGTCAACGGAATCATTTGGAACACAAAGACACATGAGCGTGACTCTTGATAATACCAGGTCATGCATTTGTGGGATTCACAACCGTTCCTGTGACCCAAAACATTGCAACACAGAAAGCCGCCTTCATGAGTAAAGGACCATGACGCTACTAAATACGAAACCTGCTCTCTCAGTGAACGTTCCAAAGGAAACATCTGGAACACACACTGATGACTGTGCATTTGAGTTAAAATCTTACAACGAAAACAATTGTAACACGGACAGTCGCCCGTCACTCTGCTGGACTTAATGACCATTTGTTTACGAATATAATTGAAGCACTTACAAAATCGCATGTCCTCATGCCCGTTCTTCTGTAATGAATGCATGTCTGTAAGTAATTGAAATATAGAGCGGATAACCGTGCTTGCGATGCGTGTCGAACCGTGCCTCATGTGGCTTCACGCCGTGCTTCTGTGATGCAAAGATTTCAAGCACAACGGGTCACGGTTGTGTTTCTGTTTCACAAATGGATATAGTGCCTGGCAGTAGGTTCAGGGCGTTTCCTGTGAGAGAATCACGTCTTTATATGCTATTGAAGCACGTGGACTCATGGTCGTGCCTGTGTGGCATGTAGAACAGTGCGTCTCATATCTACAATGCCGAAGGCAGGACCGTGTGTCTGGTACGTGACAAACCATGCCTCTGCCATCACTTCACATCCTTGCTGGTGTCGGTGAGCGTTTTAGTAGAATCATCTGCAAGGAAGAGGCACAGCCTTGAATCTCCTTAACTTTGAAACGGTCCTTCTAGTGACTTCATGGTTAACATGCCCGTGGAAAAATTTGCAGCTCACAGAGGCAATATGATTGTAGAACCGTGCTTTCGGTGTCGAACAGATTCTTCTAATGAATGTGTGCAGTAAATAATTAAAACACGGAGATGCACGCCCGTGCCTGGTCTGCGTGTACAACAGTGCATCTTGTACTATCAAAGTTGTGGCTCTATTTAATGTTTCAAGCAGCCATCTACCATTTACTTGTTACGAGTTGTAATTAACCCGGACCCTCCCGTCAAAAAAAAGGAGAGGTAATTAATCTGGACCCCTCCCCCTTGGTATTTAAGTCGTTTCGTGGTTCGACAGGCTGTAATCCATTTTTCCAGCTCCACCTCACTGAGCACTGGTCGGGGGCGTCGTGACCCCAGCAATGGAGGTGGAGATGGAATGCGCTGCTCCTAGCACCAAGAGGGCAAGAGTGGCGCCACCGGCGACGCCGCCTTCTGGTGGTGTGCTGGTCGTTGAAGGGGATGGAAGCGGCGAGGGTGCGCCCCCTCGATCCAAGGAGGAAGAAGAGGAATCTCATCCGGACCGCATCAGCGATCTCCCGGATGTCTTCCTAGGCGAGATCATCTCTCGTCTCCCCATGAAGGAGGGCATCCGTACTCGAATCCTCGCAAGTCGGTGGCATCCTCTATGGCGTACCGCTCCTCTGAATCTCGACTGTCGCGAGATCTCTATCGCTCATCTTTTTAACGATTTTGAAATAGTTCATATCGAGACCATCTCTAAGCTGTCCACCTTCACTGAGGAGAGCGTCCGCAAATGCTATTCCGGAACTCGGCGCTCTCAAAAATCTGTCGCTGATGTTGTCAGTCTTCCGGAATCCATCATGTCCGACCATGAGGGCTCGGTTAGCCACCTCTCTATCCCGGTGTGATACCTACAGTGCAGACCCTCCATTGTTGATGCCTGGCTCTGATCCTCAAAGCTGAACAATCTCCAGGTTCTTGAGTTCTACTACCTGTTCCCACGATTCCTGACGCAAGAGGTCACACTACTGGATGAATGCACTTCATCTACGCCCTCAGCAGCGATGTCCGTGTTTCGGTTTTCCTCCTCACTGCACACCCTCACCTTTGCTCTTTGCCAAATACCAGACAATTATGTACGGACGCTTAAGCTACCACTGGTCAAAAGACTCTTGCTTGTGGAAGTTGATATATCAGACGTCTCACTACAAAGCATAATCCACTCTAGTTGCCCTGCACTTGAGTCCCTGCTGCTTGTTTGCAGTAGAGGAGGTCGTCGCATCACATTAAAGTCTCGTAACCTTGTAAGCATCGGCGTTCATTGTGCACACGGCGAACTCATTATTGAGGATGCCCCTGCGCTTCAACGGTTGATCCACGATATTCAGGTCGACGACTTTTTGATAACCGTCATCTCTGCACCTAAACTGGAGACGCTGGGTGAATTCATGTTTGTGAAAGTCAGTACAAGTCTTGAGGTACTGACTTTCCATGATACTTTCAGGTATACATGTTCCGGTCTTTTGTTTCTATTAATTTGATGATCTATGTTTTATGCTTCATGCAGCGTGAGGACTTGGTGAAAATCGGTGTCTCTGCAACTGTACTGGATAAATTCACGGATACTTGTGGTCTGACATGCCTTGCGGTACTGGGTTTTCCCAATACTTGCAGCTGCATTTTGTTTGAGTGGAAACAAGTTTTATGTGATCCAACCTTTTTTATATTAGTTTTATGATCCATCTTCTGTTAATTATCATGAAGGGTTTGGGGGCATTCAGGCTAACACCATTGCGGCAATCTGTCAAGACCTTATTTATCTGCATGTCTTATATAGTGGACTTGGTTGTTCCCTTGTTGCAGTTCTTTCCAAAACTGCAGAACTTGTTTCTCGAGGTGATTATCTTCACAAAACGTTCATAGTGTAGTACTCCTTCCGTCTCAAAAAGCTTGTCTTACATTTGACTGGAATCGTTGCACCCGTATCTGGACAAGTGTATGACAAACTTTTCGGGGCGGAGTTGGTAGAATTAATTGTTTCATTCGGTCTTTCGATGGACTCTCTCTTTTTATACATGTCAAGTATTTGCAACTTTCAGGTATATTTTAGGGAGGATTCATTCGTCATGGTGAAAAAAACAAATGGCGTCATAAGCACCTACAGTTTCTCAAACATCACAACATTTGTCTGAAGACAGTAATGCTGGAAGATTATGTTCCCTGCGGGAGTAACATTGAATTTGTGGCTTTCTTTGTTCTGAGTGCAAAGGAGCTTGAGACCATCAGCATTAAGTTTCGCTCACCTCCTGCAGAGTTCACGGAAGCATTTTAAAAAGAGCAACAAAGGGTTCTTAAGTGGGCCAAAAATGCTTCTAAATGCGCTCGTCTTAGGTTATCATCAAGTTGCAGCCACGCTTGTTCGGATTTAGAAAAACAGAAGTGTTGAATATCTGGATTTGACGGATCCATTCAGGTGTGCATGCTGAAAATAGGTCTTGAGTTGGTTGTTCAAGCTTATGGAGTTATTTGTTGTTGTGACCTTTTTGAGTTCGCGTTTTGTGTAAACATTGTCAAACAACCGTTGTACTCTTTGCACCGTGTGTAGGCTTGTTTGTTTTTGTGCTGCGTGCAGCCATGAAGGAGCTCCCAACTACTAAAATATACCTAGTTTTATGTGTTTTTGTGTTGATGCTACAACATGTCATAGTCCCCAGTCCTGTGGAAATGTGCGAGAAAACGTGTGCCTCTTTGTTTGTAGTAAACGAGCGATCCATCCATTTTCGATAACAGAGGCACGGCCGGCCGTACTCTTATCTACTGCTGTGTCAAACGTGAAGTTTTGCGGCTTTGTACAGGCCCAAAGACTATAAAATGCTGTGGCACCAAGATAAAAAGACATAAAGTAGATTTATTTTTTCAATGGAGAGAAGCACGATGTATGTGTAACCGTGCTTGTGTTGTATGTACAACAATGCCTCTCGTATGTACCTGTCGTGCACACAGTGCATGTAGAAGCGTGCATGTGTTGTAGGTAGAGCAGTGCTTCTCGTATGTACCAGCCATACGCACTGAGGCAACTGCAGTTGAGCCCCTACACTGTTTCTGCTCATCAGTAAAGCTCTTGTGTTTTTCTCATGGTGTGGTTATAAAAATGGCCTGTATGTTAATCAGGTGCAGTTATAGAAAAAAGAAAATTTAAGAAGAACAGATTTTGCTTCTTTAGGTATTTTCACTCAGCGGAGAAAAAAATATAAGGTCGACAGGTTTCCTTGTAATTTTCCGCAGCTGTTGCTTTCTCAAGGTGGATGTTGTAAGAATACAACCATGCCTCTCTGCTGCGACACAGGAGAGATGAAAAGAACTGAAGCATAGATAGCTACCACCACGGTCACACAAATGTGTTTCCCGGGGCCTTATGAAGTGCCTCTGGTGACCGCACAACCGTGTTTCTACTCAACAGGCCACACCCAGATGCCTCTCGAGGCTTCAAGCGCAGTCACTGCAGACGCACAGCCATGCTTTCACCTTCATGTCGGGGCACCGTGACGTGCGTTCTTTGCTTGAAAAACGTGCCTCTACAGCCACGCGACTGTGCGCCTAACAAAGGAGCAACGCCAGCTGATAAAGTGCCTCTTGTACTACTAAATGTGTGGCCCTCATGGCTTCACTTCCATGTGTCTGACAGTGGCTCCTTGGTACAGAACCGTGGCTGTAGAGACTTCACGCCCATGCTTTTAAAAACAGCGTCTCTCGAATCTGCCACTCATTGCCTCACAAAGTAAACAGTGAGTGTTCACATCTAAACCCAATTCTGTTGGGTTTTCGCAATAAACGCATGAACGTGACTCTGCCTAATACTAAACTATGCCTCCATGGGCTTCTCGTTCGTGCCTCTCCGTATGAACGAATCGACGGAATCATTCGGAACACAAGCACAAGCGAACATGACTCTATATAAGACCACATGTTGCCTTTGTGGATCTCACGCCCGTGTCTGTGACCCTTAACACTGAAACACAGAAAGTCATGAACGTACACGCCCACAAGTCATGACGCTACTTGGTACAGAACCGTGGTTGTAGAGACTTCACGCCCGTGCTTTTAAAAATCGTGTCTCTCGAATCGGCCATTCTGTGCCTCACAAAGTAAACAGTTAGTGTTGACATCTGAACCCAATTCCGTTGGGCTTCCGCAATAAACGCACAAACGTGACTCTGCGTAATACTAAATTATGCCTCTATGGGCTTCATGTCCGTGCTTCCCCGTCTGAAGGAGTCGACGGAATCATTCGGAACACAAACACAAGCGAACATGACTCTGTACAATATCATGCCATGCCTTTGTGGGCTTCACGCTCGTGCCTGTGACCCTTAACATTGAATCACAGAAAGTCACGAAGGTCCACGCCTTCATGAGTGCACAACTCATGACTCTACTTGGTACAGAAACGTGGCTGTAGAGACTTCACGCCCGTGCTTTTAAAAACCGTGTGACAGCAGTGACATCGGCAGTTGTGTCCCTGCATTGTGTCTCATACTTAGTTTTTTTTTTGAGATCTTCTGCTCCTCCTCAGTTAAGCTCTTGTGTTTTTTGGATGTGCGCAGTGAAGACCTAACCTAACTCTCTATCTGGATCCTCCGCACACAGCCTTTCTAGGAAGCGGCACGAACCCAGCAATGGAGACGGAGATCAAGTCTGGTGTTTCTGGTACCAGGAGATTGAGGCTCCTGTGAATCGCCAACGCCTTCCTTTGGGGTTGTGTGTTGGTGGTTGATGAGGCGAGAATCCGCGAGGGTCCGCCCGCTGGACCTGAAGAAGGCGAAGAAGAATCTCATCCCGGACCAAATCGGTGATCTTCCGGACGCTATCCTCGGCGACATCACTCGGCGGAGAGTAAAAATGTTTTTGCTTACTGCACAGGGCTGGAGAGTATAAAATATTGTTGCATCAAGATAAAAGCAGACAAATTAGTTTGATTTTAGCAGTTGCGAGCTCCTTCATGGGTGCGCAGCACAATAACAATGATGTTAGCAAGGTTACAGATTGAGCAAAATGTACGGGCATTGTTTCGCCACGCCTATGTAAAACCGAAACTGGAAAGTGGCAGCAAGATCCCACTCCAGGATTGTTTTCAGCACTTACAAGTGAATGGATTCGATAAACCCAGGTGCTCAACGCGTGCGTGCCTTAGATCCAAGTGCTTGTGGTTGCAACTTGGTGACAACCTAAGGCAAGCATGTTTAGAAGCCTTTTTGTGCCACTGAAGCACCTCTTGTTGTTGTTTGTAAAATCGTTCTGGGAAGTCTTCGTGAAGAAGAAACTTAATCCTGATAGTCTCCAGCTGTCTTGCGTTGAGAATAAAGAATGTCGCAAATTGAATGCTTTTCTCGCATTGTACATAGCCTTCCAGCGTCAGTGACTCCAAACGAATGTCGGGATGGTTCTCACGAGAACAGTCATTCGTAAGACTTTCTTCATTAGAGACTCCTCCCTGAATAAACATGAAGATTTAAAATTCTTAAGGTCTATAAAGAGTGATTCTGTTGAGAGAGCAAGTGAAGGAAAAATTCTATAACCTCCGTTCTGATAAAAGTTTTTTCAGTTTTATCTAGACACAGAAGTGTCTAATACTGGTTCATGACTATATACATCTTTGTCCATTACATACAAATGTAAGTGACGCCTTTTTAGATGAATGGAGTACTACACCATGCATGGTATGTGTTTACAACGTGTGTGAGAACCATCACCTCGATATACAAGTTTTCCAAGCTTCAGAAGCAGTGCACCAAGGCAAAGACTGCGTTCAGATTATAATCCATGCTGATAAGCAACGTCTTGACAGAATGAACCGCTGTGGATGTCCTAACTGTCGGCAAACACTTCATGTAGAATAAAACATAATATTAATAGAATAAAGGTTTGATTACATGGAACTTGTTTGTTTGAACGAATGCAGGTGAAAGTATTGTTGAAAGTCAGTACCTGGATAACTATACGGTGATCTGCGATGCTGGATTCATCAAAAATATCAGATAATTTTCCCATGACCTCCAGTTTAGGTGCAGTGGTGATAACTATACGCAAGTTCTCGCTATGATCATCACAAAGCAACTATTGAAGTGAGGAGGCATCCTCTGTAACAACTTTTTCTCTACAAATTTTTGTTGCCACTTTTCACCCATGAAAACCAAATGTTCCTCTCTAACAAAACCCTCTTTTTCTCAACAGCGAAAATCAAACCGGAAGCGCACAAAGAGGAGAAAGACAAGCGGAAAAGAATTGGCAGCACCAACGGATGATGAATAGGAGGCAACAACAAATGAGGACAAATACAAAATCAAGGTAGGGGCAGCATTTGTTCAGGTCAATAAAGCATGGAATTTGCTAGAAGAACGTCACCAACAAGATGTTAGGACGGCCAGATTTGGCAGCATAGAGAAATGCCAAATAACGCGCTCCATCTGCAGACCGCTTGCAGCACACATCTATGACAACTTGGACACAGAAAGCATGACAATAACGTTCGGTGACGCTGGTGAACAGAAGGAAATCAAGATAACAAAGGAAGGCATCCACAAGGTGTTTGGATACCCAAAAGGCACGCAGAAGTCAGCACCAAGGCCACGGACTTGCACCGATACAATGAGGAAACTGGTCTCAGAACTTGACCTCGACAAAATAGATTTCAAACACGAAGATCTGTTTAAAAAGCTACGAGAATTGGTACTACTAGCCGACCCAGTATCAAACAGGAAATCAGTTAAATATTTTTCCTTATTTTTCTCCACAACGTTGTCTATGGGGAAATCGCTTCTATCTTCAGCCAACAAGCGATAATGGTCAAGGACATGAACTATGAACAAATGCCAAACATGGATTTCTGCGAGGTAATCGTCGAAAGGATTAAGGCAGGAGCCATAGAATGGCAGAAGCACAGGACGTTGGCTCAGGAAAAAAAGAACAAAAAGCACCTCAATGGTTTGGCACAGGGACCAGTAATCATGTACCTCGACTCCATGCTGCTGCCAACTGACACCAGAGAAATGCGGAAGATTGCTAAGACAATGGACAAGACCTCATTACCACGAGCAAACCATCTTAAAGAGAGTGACCTAGCGAAAATAGCTAGAGCAGACATGAAAAGAGACGGAAAAGCACGACCGGATGACTATGAATTTGGCAAGATACAGGTATGGCTCTGTTGTATATAAATCCATTCTTCCTTATAAAAATGGTTTCCAATCTAACCAATTCCATTCTACCAAAACAATGCAGATAGGGAAAGGAATAGCAGAGAGGATCTTCTATACTAGCACAGTATCACCTTCGTCTTCAATACAATTGATACCAGCACAACAACAAAAGCACCAGCACACGACCAAACTGCTACCACCTCCACCCAAGCGCCAGTACGAAGCACGTGTCAGCACAAGTGGAAGTAGGGAACCCGACACAGGCACCGAAAGAGTCAGAACGATAAATGAAATGTTGGAAAAAGTACTTGCCAAAGCAAAACAGTTACACGGAATAACCACCAAGGCTGAACACCAATGCACCGATCAAGAGGAGAGATTGGATCAAAAATCCAAGAAATCAGTGGTGCAACAAACAATGTCCCTGATGGAAGCTTTCGAACAACACAGAGAATTTCAGGACATGGTTTGCAACGCAAGAAAGAACTTAAAAGACGAGGCGACCGTGCAGGTGCTAGATCAAGTAGATGCAAGAGCCACAACTACACTAGTCGATGGCAACCGCACGAAAGAAGTCGTAGCCGCAACAGAAGCAGGAGTAAGGAGAAAAATAAAGAAGGAAGAAGAAGACCAAGAAAAGGAACACCAAGGGAAGAAAATAATAACAAATTCAAAAACACAAACCTCGGGAATTAACAAGAGGGAGACAAAAGAACAAAACAAGGTGCACAAGGAGCAGAGCAAGAAGCACGTATCAACCAACACAGCAAGCACCAAAGAACAGCAAAACCAATGTAGAAAAGTAGCTGCAGAAGCAGAGCATCAACAAGCAAAACAGGTGAATGAGAACAATACATCATCCGTCTGACTCAAAAGCCATGCTTTCAAACTTGAACTTAAAAAATCTGTCTTTCATACTGTCAGGGACAAGGGAACAGAACGCAAGCCCAACATAAAGGCCAACAGCAGCATGATGTCGAGAACACCGATCAAGAGGATGAAAGCAATAAAACAAGCAACCCCACAACAGATAATGCTCCCTCAGGAACGTCCACAAGAGCAGTACAAGAGACGAACAGGATCGGAACCAGCAAACATGTGAGTATAAAACTCAGTTTCTTCTTTCTAAACTAGATATGGTTTTGAGTTAACTGACAAATCTGCAATGAAATATATACTCAGCTGGACAACCATTATCTCAGCAGTCCTGCAAACAAGGCACGAGCTGATCTACCATCAACCGTTAACAGCACACAAGATAAACAAGAAGAAACCAATAAAGGAGAGGTAAAACATCCAAACCCACTTTGCCAAATACCGTTAACTCATCATGTGCAGCACAAACTCATATTGTTTCATCTTCATGTACTACAAGCACAACAAAAACAAGAGGCTGCCCAGGCAAAACAGAAAGTTGATGGACAAGAGCTTTTCAGCGCCACAACATTCCACATGACCGATACAGGGGAGAAAGCTTCGGACATACAAGTTGATGACACACCCAAGGCTAGTATACATAGCAAAGAAAAAGTGGACGCAGACACGAATATCCCAACCACCGACGCAAAGGTAAAATTCAACAAGTACCATTTTTCAAAGATTTGTAAGGAATGAACTACCCAGTACATCCTGCCACAGTAATACAAGAATTACAAGGAACGAATCACGCTTTTCTTTCGCGAGACGCAGGAAACAAACGAGAACGCTCATCTCAAAGAACAACAAGGAGTACAAACGGAGCAAGCCAAAAAACAAGGGCAATTTGTCATTCAAATATTACCCAGTACGCCAACTAAAGAGCAGTCTTCACTTGAAAAACACAATCTAGAAGAGATCCCACCAGCATCAAACACCGAGGAGGTGAAGTTACACGACCTGTTCCTATAACATTAAAAGAAAAAAGTTATACAGACACAGATGCAGTCCTAACCTCATTTACATTTTTTGATTGAACAGAAGAAAGAAACAAATGAAGCAGAAGATGTCACTCCACAAGCAATAGGAAGTGCTTATGCAGCTCGACAATGTCCAAAAACTTCAGAACACGAAGAAGAAGTAACAAACACGGCACCAGAGACAATGAATGTACAGGCCAAGCTACAAAACATGTTTCTATAGCATATAAAAAAATACATCCACAGTCAGAAATGCAGACACATTTTAATTACTTTTTGCGTTCCAACAGATGCAAGAAACAGAGGAGAGCACCAACATTCAAGACCAACAAACACAACAAGATAAGGGCAAGGAACAAGCGGAAGATGTTCTTCCAATGACAGACAGCATCACCGCTAGAGAACAAGCCAGAAAACCTTCACTATCCAGACAAGAAATAATAGGGATGGCAGCGGCGCAAAAGATCGAAAAGGTGGAGTGAGATAAGATGCTTTTATGAAAATAGAAATTGAGTGAACACAGACGCAAATGCAATCTCATTTACTTACCTCTATGTCTCAATAGCCACAAGACATAAATGACGACACCACCGATGAACAACAAGGCAAAGATCCAGAGGAGGTCCAAAAAACTCCACTCATCGAAGGAAAGGTCGAACAGACTCCAGCAGCGGAAACGACTAAAAAGGTGAAGTTACATTAAAAATGTTCAAAGTCAGACTAAACATTTGAGTATTTTTCTTAGGGAATAGACACTAAAATACAATGAAAATAACTAGCATATTTATTTATTTTTAACCACGCTTTTGCATGATAACACAGAAACCTCAACAAGACATGCACATGGACACAAGCAAAGAAGCAAAGGGTCAGAGTGCATTGGAAAAGCATGGAGCTGATATTCCAGAGAAAGAGTCAGACAACAACGAGAAAAATGCCGCACCTTCGGACAACGAAGATTGTGCTGTAAAAGAAGTTGCTGCCACAAGCTTGACAGTAACCCAGGATGGCACTCGAACAGAACGTGAACCGTTGATCATGCAACGCCTGGTCACAGAGGAAGGCACAAAAGAGGAAGGGATCAAAGATAGTGATCACATGAGCAAAGGCATCGATCACCTGTACAACTATGTCATGACAGCGACAAAGGAGAAAGGGTAAGTTCATGTTACCACCAAAGAATTATTTCTTCCAATAATTCCCCCCCTTAAACATTTTATATGTATATATATATATTGCAGGGACGAGATTTTAATAAAAACAGAGAGGTCACAAGTAAGGGTCAGCCAAGCGGCACGAAGCTTCAAGATTGGAAATCTAGTGGGCAGCGAAATCATCCATCCCATGCTACTGATGTTGAAAAAGCAACTCAGGGGCACAAAGAGAAAGATTCTATCAATATACAACACCGTAAGTAAAGATCACGGCAAAAGCTCAAGTTTCAACAATGAATATCAGTCTATAGATCAATCAACCTTTGTGTACAACTAAATTTACAAATTTCTTTTACGCACGTGTGACAAAACAAGCAGGAATCAATACACAGAGCCAGTCAGGAAGATCCATTGGAGTTCAAAAATAAAGATGAAGCACACGTCAGAGATAAAACAATGCCTAAAAGGCTTAAAAGATTCCTTGATGTGGAAGAAGGAGAACAACTTCAAGATTATGACATGGTAAGCACATCTCATGTTATAGATAAGAGATACAATCACGGCTGTACTATTGCCTTTTATGACCATCAAATCATGACCAAATCTAAGAAGGACCATAAAGTGTCTTCCTTATTTATTTATTTTGCATTTTGCAGTTCTTTCTACCAGCTTGCATTGGCGGGACTGATAAAGACAAAACTATCGGTCACTACTTCACTGTTACAATTAACATGAAAAAAGAGTGCTTTGAACTCCTTGACTCTTCAACAACTGAATATCCAGGCACAATGGATTACTTCAACATAGTAACAAGCAGAGTAAAGAAGATATGGAAGCAAATAGGCACATGGCTCCAACTGTCTCCAAAAAGTATTGACCATTTCAAAAAGGTCAAAATGCAGGTGCCACTTCAGGGAGCAACGTAAGCACTACAAACATTTCTCCTTTTCCTTACTCACTGTAACAATTATTAATACAATTCATAAAAACATAGGACGTTAGGGCAACTTCATCTAAACTGCCCAAACGTCTTTGGACAGCTACAATAACCAATCATCCTTCTACTTGCAGACTGGACTATGCGTTCTATATGTTCATGAACATGAAGCACTACACCGATGATGGAAAAACAGTGCTACTAACAGAAGAATAAGTCCCAGAGTTGAGGAAGAAAGTTCTCTATCAAATAATCAGCCAATACAGAGATACGACCACACTGTCATTAATCAACTACACCACAGGTTTCTCTTTCTAAAGACAGTAAAGTAAAATTTTACTTATCTAATGTTCAGAGACATACCAATAGGTTTTTTTATTATTTTAATAGATATGCTCAACGGTGAAGCCGATATAGAAGATAGAGAAATGCAACGAATAGATTGTGACATACTAGAAGAAGAGTGTCCTCCAACTCCCGAGCCCATTGGGAGAAGCGCTCAAGAGTTAAAAGTTATTGAAATTAATGACACAACCAGCGATGAGGAGAAAGAAGATTATCATGTTAGCAGCAAGGATACTACCGAATTGACTGAAGAAACACTAACAGAAGAACATGCGCAAACAGATGCTGATTCACAGAGGGAACAACATGCGCAACTAGACACTGATTTACAAAAGGAAGACGAACGGAAGGATCCACTGATAGAACCAGACAGACCACCCCCAGATCAAAAGACCGAAGACATAACATGCTCTCCTTTAGAAGTGGACAACAGGACAAAGAGCATACCAACTCGCCAACAACAGCTTTCCAAAGAGAACAAGAACCCTGTTCGCGAAGATCGCATATCAGCAACATCACCCGAGGCGAAACATGAACAAGAAGAAAAAAAATAGAAAGAGAGGGATTTAGAACAAAAGATACTTCAAAAGAGGAAACCCGATGCTGTAATCTCAGTAGAACAGAGCATCAAAAATGACAACACACAAAAGGAAACACCAACATCTGAGCAGCTTAACGAGCAGGCACAGTTAGGTCATAACAAGAAAAAGGCAAAGCATCTGGTAAGAGTGCAGACAAGTTCCCCAAAACCCTTAACGATTCAATCATCTGAGATCAGCTCAGCAAACCTAATCTCAATTAAGAGGCCATTAAAGCAAACAAGCAAGCTCTTTGAGAAAGTCGACGTTGCAACACTTGTTCCAGGAGATTTCATTTACAAAGAAAAGGCCATGGAACTCTATAAATATCTAATGAGCCAACAACGACAGAAAGATTGCGGAGAGTAAGCAGATTCTCCTTCTTCCATCAAAACAATTACCAAAGAACTGCAGATCCTCTAAAATCCAACTAACCATTCACTCACCTAGTTGTAAACTCTCCTTGCTTGGAGACTACGGGTATATAAAAGCTCAAAGCGAGAAGATTACATTACCGGAAAATCCTTGAAGGAACAGGCAGGAAAAGGACATGCACAAATGGAGGGCTCCATGCTGAACGCGTTATTGGAGGAATGGATAGAACAAAAACAATTCAACCTAGACGATACGAGTGTACTCCCTGCAGATTTCGCAAATGTACTCCCTGCAGAATTATTACTGAACGCATGACTTATTCTCCTTAAGCTTCAACAATTAAATGAAATTTAATTTTTACATCAACAATGATCTTCTCTCAACGTAGATCATGATACCTCATCACACAGACAGCCACTTCACGCTCTATGTCTTAAACAAGTACAGAGGTACCATCGACATTCTTAACTCACTGAACTACATATACGACGCCGATAGGTCTTGGAGTGAACACCATGTGCATCGAACAGAACTGGTATGTACTTTTGTACATTGATTTATTCTTTTCCTCGTGATAGTACGATACGCTTACTTTTCTCAATGCCTCACCCAAACAACAAAACCAAAATGTAATCACAGATAAGAAGGATGTGCGTACTGATGAACAAGTATCACCGACTAAAAGACAACAACGAACCAAACTGGGAAAGCATAGCAGAAAGGCCTTACAGGATCTGCACACCAAAGCAAGAGGGAACACAATGCGGACACTTCACGGACCAATTTGCAAAATACTGGAATGGGAATGAACTGGTAAGGACAGAGAGGATTTTCATGTAAGTTAACAGTACATACACGTCGAATAACTTGATTTCTTTATTAGTGTAATTAGTTTATTTACAATTGTGAACAATGTAACTATAAACCATACATTTTGACATGCCTGAAGCCTACCAAGGTGGATGCCGAATGGAAGCAGAGTACGTATTCACACTCATATTCGGTAAAACCAACCAAATAAAGCAACATCAACTTCCTGGAAAAATCAAAGATTTCAAACCAAAGACTATAAACCTTTTTTCGCCCATGAAAGGTAATATAACTAATTTCCTTTTTACTATTATTCAACATGACAAAAGCTTCAAATATTTCTTTTAGAAACAACAGCCATAAATTTTTATCTATTTTGATAGAGCGAGTCAGAAACAACAAGCATCAAACAGGGAGTAGCAACAAATACCCGCAACATCGACATTCGTTTCAACACGTGGATAAGGCGACCGAGCTCTACCAGATAGCCATGAGTGACATATGGCAGAACAAATTCAAAAGGTGACTAGGTTCCTTTTCCACCTGAATTTAGTTAAAGTGAGTTGGCAATTACACAAATAAGACAGGAAACTAAAAAGAACCTTAAATTCCTGTTTATCAGCTTGTTAGTTATTGACTTTCTCAACAAAAATTTCTTCTACCGTCCTGCCTGTAAGAAGAAAACATGTATACTTGCGACAACATTCAGAGAGCAAAAACACATCTCTTACTGGATCAAACCTGAAGGAAGTATTTGGGCCTGCAAAGAAGAACAAACGTCGAGGTATGGAAAAGAAGGTGCTCGATGAGCTAGCAGAAATATGGGAAAGCACGCAAACTTCAGACAAAAGACATAGGCTATTATTAGGCCCAAGCTTTGTAGAGGTACATTTCAAAAAACCACAATGATAAACTGAAATCGTCTTTTTGCAACGACTGTATAATCTCTTGGTACCGATCTATTTTTTCTAACTCGTTTTTATCGTATTTATTTATTGCCTGCAGCATATACTGGATTTAAAGGGTACAACAAAATCTCTCACGAAGTTCAGAGATAATTTCAAACAAGACAAAGATAACTTGGTTCCCTTGTTCCTTAAGCACTGTCAATCAAAGAAGCTCTCAACAGCAAAAATGGTGATATCGTTTTCCATACAACAAAATAAAAATAAGCATTTCAATAGAATACTTTATTCTAAACTCTCCTCTAACAATAAAACTTTTGTACCGCAGGTCTTCATGCCTCAAAAAGGAAGACCGGTACATACTATTCGTGCTCGACAGATATACAAGCAAACTTCAAATTATCGAACCTCAAGAAACCTCTCTTGAAGAATTAAAGAAGAAACAATACCTAAAAAATCTACTTGATCGAGGTGTGCATGATGACCGAGTAAGTAATGCAATTGCTGAGATGGAAAGCAACGAAGAGAGAAAAGGAAGGGAGCACAAAAAATACCACAACCATAAAGACAAACTGGTAAGAATTGTAAATAACATCATCTTTCAGTTTTACAAATTACACTACATGTCTCTCTAAAACAAAACAAAAAATACAATTCCCAGGTGCCCAGGTTTAGAGAAGTCTTCGAAGTATTACTCAATGAATAATTCAAAAAGGAAAAGGGTAAATGGGACGTTCATTTTGTAAACGGCATTCCAAAAGTAAACAAAGGAGAAACTCCGTTTCCTGTTCTAAGGTTCACGTATCTCTATGATGGCAATGACTTCGTCGAAGACATAGATAATTTTGATGTAAGTTTTCGTTGAAAACTCGCACTAAATCTGCTAGATATCATACAACTGCATCAACTAATTCTGATGTGTTTTTTCTCCTTCTTTTGGTAAACTTTTCATAGGATGACACGGAACAATGGAAAGCAGAAGAACTATACAGGCTGTTACTTAGCGAACAGAATGAAATCAAACCCAGCGATATGGGTGATGAAATTAGAAAGATGATTGACAACAATGCAGTCTAAAAGTTGTTGATAAGCGAATGAGCCTAACTCAATCGGAACCTCAGAAAATGGTTTAACCACACCTCGAATTGCGATAATGAAGCAACCAACTGTTTTTATTCATGTACTTCCTTGTTGCTTCTCCAACTGAGTATTCAAACACAAGCCGGTGCCCCTAGACACTTCACAACTGTGCATCCAGAGGGTTGATAACCATGCCCCAAGAAGCCCCACATCCCTCCCTACACACGCGTGCCTCACGTGCACGCGCCATCACCCTACATGCTCCTCACGCGTGATCGCCCGTGACTCTCTGCTGTTGCACAGACATTCCTCTCCATACAACCGTGTGCTACCGAATGCCACCAACCTACAGCGCTGTGTGCATCTGGCCTCAGTACATGCGTGGCTCTCTAAATGAGTATTCGAACCAATGCCTGCGGTGCCACACACCCGTGCCTCTTGAGAATTCACACATGTGCATCTGCAACGGTGCCTCCCTACCTCAATATTCGCAAGCATGCCTCTGCTACCATACCACCATGCATCCAGAGGGTTGAGACCGGTGCCTCGCGAAGCCCCATGCCCCTGCCATGACTCTTACATGCCTGTGATGCCACAACCGCATGACTCCAGAGAATTCACAACCGTGACTCCCTAACTGCGTATTTCGAAGAATGCCTCCGGTACCACACTTTTGTGCATCCAGAGGGTTGATACCCATGCCTCGAGAATCCCCACGACCCTACATGTAGAGGCTTCACTCTTGTGCATCTGGTGCCTACACACCCGTACCTCATGACATGCTTCTCTAAATGTCTATTCGATCCCATGCCTCCGGAGCCACACGATAGTGGCTCTAGAAATTTCACAACCGTGCCTTTCTAACTGATGGTCTCTAAATGTACTTAGTGTTTTGGAGTACTGGAACTGTTAACCTTAGCCCGTCAGTGCTTAAGAAAATGTGAAATGATGCTTCTTAGCATTTTTTGTCGTTGTGCTTATTAATTTTCCGGCCCGATAGAAACTGATTTATTTAGTACTGAATGTTTTGATCGGCTGTAACTTACTATTTATTGTGATGGCACCTTTTTTGTTGTCATTATTTTTCACTGTACTTCTGGGACTTTTTTGTGACAGTACTTGTGTGCACAACTAAACTGTACTTAGCGTCCAAGACTGCTTTGTATTTTGTTGTTCTTAGAGTGAAGAGCAACATAACTACTTCAAAATGACATGATTGCTACATAAACATAATACTAAGCAAGCTACATAACTTGTTCAATCACATAAACAAACTACGAACTTGACATAAGCAAACTTGTTTAACCTGATACACATGACATTAGGAAACTGGTTCGTTCTAACAAAATTAAACTACGAACTTGAAACAATAGAAAGGACAAGCACAAACACAAGCAACTACAACGCCAGATTTTTAAGTTTTCGTCATCACTAGTAGCCGTAGTAGGGATCGTCATAATTCTTCTCTGCCTCTTTTGCACTCTCCAAACCTTCTCTGATGTTTTCAATTTTCTTCCATGACTCATAGGTGGCGTACGCATCTATCACTGCATACTCGATGAGGTAATTTGGCAATCGGCTGATCCCCCATAGTTTATGGTCTTCATCCCTGTCAATCTTTTTCTTCATATTGTTGTAGAATGGGTGGATCACGCTGCCTGCAACATCAACTAAAGAGTGGAACCTCTTTCTTTCCTTGAACGGAACTCTCCATTTGAGCTGGATGTCGATGTACTTGTCGGGGTTGATCTCCAAACCAAATTTCTACAGCTTCTGTTTGTCACCTTCAATACTAAAGCCGGCAAAGGTGTACAACTTGTTCTCCTTCAGGAACGGGCGCAGGCTCTTGGGCCTGCAAGGGGGATGACAGATTGAAGGTGAATCCATCAAGTACATGCTTATATAGTATAATTCATGGATGAATAAATTTCAGAAACTACTATACAAAGTTCAAAAATTAAATTCAAGCACAACATGTTATTGTTCTTTTGGTATTTACACTTGAGTCAATGATCTATCTACTTCTTAGTACTAGTTTAGTTTTCCTTGCTGATGATAAAAACATCAGGCCAAATTCAGAAACTAGTTTACTACATCAATTCAAGAAACTATATTATTGCACCAAGAACAGAAACTACACTAGTACATCAAGTTCAGAAAATAATCTCGTAAATCAAATTCATAAATTAATCTAGTGCATCAAATTCATAAACTAATCTGGTGCGTCAGGTTCAAAATCTATTCTCCTGCATCTACTTCAGAAACTTCACTAGTACATCAAGTTCATAAACTAATTTAATCAAATTTCAGGGTGCATCACTAATTAAACAGATGCATGAAGAGGTTGAATTTGTAGGATGGTTCACCATTTTGTTGCCGCGGTGATGTGGTATACCAGGCAGAGTTCCTCCACTCATAACTGCAGAACTGCTGCACTCTGCGGAGGTTTGTCTTCCCTGGTATACTACACATCGACGCCGATGTACTGAGGGTACAAGCCGCCGACCCTCTTCCTGATCTTGGTGATCATCTTGTCGGCTTCGTCTGGATTGCTGGTGCATACGACATCCAGTTTCTCCTTGCCGTGGTTGTCAACCTCCTTGAGGTACCTGGTGTAGTCGAGCTTCTGACCGGGGACCTGAACATCGTCGACCTCTGTGGTCTGGTCGGACGTCTCACCACGGGGACGCTTGGCACATGGTCCCTCCGCCATTGCCCTCCTCCAACGATGGCGGGCTTGAGATAGATATTGTGGGGAGTTGCTAGTTGAGATGGAGCGGCAATGGTGTTTTCAGAATTGAGAGGTAATGGAAGCGGAGTTGCCTTTTTGTGGCGTGGTTTGGGTCGTGGAGGAGGCGGTTGGACGCGGGCTCGTCGTGGTAGTGGGGTGGTAGACATGCGCTCGCCGTTGCAATCCGTAGGGCAACCGCCGAGTGGAAGTGCTCGCGGTTGCCGGGAAAAAACAACCGTCAAAGCGTCTGTTTAAGCACGTACAATTGTTTTTGCATACCTCGTTTAAGCACCTACTGCACTGCCTTGGCTACTATGTTGAACTGCAAGCACATTTCCCGATGCATTCATGTGCCTCACGTGACATGCTCTACGTGCTGGTGTTGCCACATGCTCGTGACTCCACAGACTTCACAACTGTGCCTCTCTAACTGGGTATTCGGACTCACGCCACTGCTACCACACTTTTGTACTTCCAGAGGGTTGATACCCATGCCTCTGCCCCACGTCCCTGCATGTACAGGCATCACTCCCGTGCCTCTGCCCCACGTCCCTGCATGCACAGGCTTCAATCCAGTGCCTCTTGTGTGTACACAGTCGTGCCTTAAACAGTGGCTATTTAAATGTCTATTCGAACCCATGCCTGTGGTACCGCACGACCATGGCTGTAGAGACTTCACACATGTGGACCCACAACCGATCCTCTCTAACCAGGTATTTGCACCCATGCCTCTACTACCACACTTTCGAACCCATGCCTCTACTACCACACTTTCGGACCCATGACTCTTACGTGCCCGTGGTGACACATGCCCGTAACTCTAAAGACTTCACAACCGTGCCTCTCTAAGTGAGTCTTCGGATGCATGCCTCTGCCACCACACTTTTGTGCATCCACAGGGTTGATACTAGTGCCTCGAGAATCCCCACGTCTGTGCCTGTAGAGACTGGACTTCCGTGCCTCGAGCGCATGCATCCACGTGCCTCACATGACTGTTAAGATGCTATAGCGAACAAAATAAACCACAGCCAGGCAGCACGAATCTTGATGCTCAAGCGGACCGTCGAAGATTACAGACGGTTCCATCATTTCCATCTCTCCCACCTCTACTACTCTCTTGCTTCCTCTCTCCCACAGTAAATCTCGAAAACCTTCCGCACTCACACACGGTCTCCTCCTCCCTTCTGCACACGAACCCAAATTCAAAGTAGAGTTCGCCTCACCGCACAACCGCCACCGCGCTTCGCCAACCGCCCTCCACTTCGAGATACAGACCGTCAAACGGTGCCCCCAACAACACAAAGTCCCCACCCGGCGGCGGCGAAGCAAGGACTTCAACATCGACGGCGGAGATCGCACCACAAAAAGAGCAACGACAGAATAGACCAATGGAGGCGAGAAGCCCAACGCAAGCAATCGAAGGTAAATATCAATCTATCCCATTCCATTCCTCGAGGTAGATTGTAGTGATTTCTCCACTTCCAGGGACAGCAACCCTAGCCACCGCAACAACCGAGTTTTTCACTAGCCAAAATCAATTTGTCTAACAAATTAAACTACCGTACACATGAGATTTAATAGAAATGCTACTGCTCCCCGCTACGGAATTTTTGCCAGACGATATGTGCTTAAACGTACTATACCTGCCATATCAATAACTAGAATACCTCAATAGATTCAAACACTAAGAGCATCCTGAGAGCTCAAACCTGGTAATTACACCAGATTTTCTATGATCCTTGTCCCTTGATTGTAACTGTTTTCAAATTAAGTGCCTCAGGTCCATCACTGCAGTGGCTTTACTTCCATGCCTCCCGTACCTGCATCCACCTGTCTCACATGACATGCGCCATGACTCTTACGTGCCCATAGTGCGACACCCACGTGACTTCACAACCGTGGTTCTCTAACCGAGTATTCCGACCCATGCCTCTGCCACCACATTTTTGTGCATCCAGAGGGTCCATGTATGTGCCTGTGGTGGCTTCACTTGTGTGCCTTCCGTGCCTGCACCCACGTGCCTAACGTGACAAGCGTCGTGACTCTTACGTGGTCCTGGTGCCACGCCCGCGTGGCTCCTGAGACTTCACAACCGTGTCTCTATAACCGAGCATTCTAACACATGCCTCTGCCACCACACTCTTGTGCATCCACAGCGTTGATACCCATGCCTTGAGAACCAGCAAGTCCTTGCCTGTGTTGCCTTCAATGTCGTGCCTCCTGTGCCTACATCCACGTGCCTCACGTGACACTTGCCATGACTCTTACATGCCCCATAGTGCCACACCCACGTGACTTCACAACCGTGGTTCTCTAACTGAGTATTCGGACCCATGCCTCTACCACCCCATTTTTGTGCATCCAGAGGGTCCACGTACGTACCTGTGGTGGCTAAACTTTTGTGCCTTCCGTGCCTGCACCCACATGCCTAACGTGACAGGCACTGTGACTCTTACGTGGTCCTGGTGCCACGCCCGCGTGCCTCCTGAGAATTCACAACTGTGCCTTTGTAACCGAGCATTCTGACACATGCCTCTACCACCACACTCTTGTGCATCCACATCGTTGATACCCGTGCATCGAGAAGCCGCAAGTCCTTGCCTGTGTTGCCTTCAATGTCGTGCCTCCCGTGCCTACATCCACGTGCCTCACGTGACACTTGCCGTGACTCTTACATGCCCCATTGTGCCAGACCCACGTGACTTCACAACCGTGGTTCTCTAACTGTGTATTCGGACCCATGCCTCTGCCACCACATTTTTGTGCATCCAGAGGGTCCACGTACGTGCCTGTGGTGGCTTCACTTTTGTGCCTTCCGTGCCTGCACCCACGTGCCTAAGGTGACAAGCGCCGTGACTCTTATGTGGTCCTGGTTCGACGCACGCGTGGCTCCTGAGACTTCACAACCGTGCCTCTGTAACCGAGCATTCTGACACATGCCTCTGCCACCGCACTCTTGTGCATCCACAGGGTTGATACCCGTGCGTCGAGAAGCCGCAAGTCCGTGCCTGTGTTGCCGTCTGTGCCGTGCCTCCCATGCCTACATCCACGTGCCTCACGTGACACATGCCATGACTCTTACATGCCACATAGTCCCACACCCACGTGACTTCACAACAGTGGTTCTCTAACTGAGTATTCGGACCCATGCTTCTGCCACCACATTTTTGTGCATCCAGAGGGTCCACGTATGTGCCTGTGGTGGCTTCAATTTTGTGCCGTCCGTGCCTGCACCCACATGCCTCACGTCACAGGCTTTGTGACTCTTATGTGGTCCTGGTGCCACGCCCGTGTGGCTCCTGAGACTTCACAACCGTGCCTCTGTAACCGAGCATTCTGACACATGCCTCTGCCACCACACTCTTGTGCATCCACAGCGTTGATACCCGTGCATCGAGAAGCCGCAAGTCCGTGCCTGTGTTGCCGTCTGTGCCGTGCCTCCCATGCCTACATCCACGTGCCTCACGTGACACATGCCATGACTCTTACATGCCACATAGTCCCACACCCACGTGACTTCACAACAGTGGTTCTCTAACTGAGTATTCGGACCCATGCTTCTGCCACCACATTTTTGTGCATCCAGAGGGTCCACGTATGTGCCTGTGGTGGCTTCAATTTTGTGCCGTCCGTGCCTGCACCCACATGCCTCACGTCACAGGCTTTGTGACTCTTATGTGGTCCTGGTGCCACGCCCGTGTGGCTCCTGAGACTTCACAACCGTGCCTCTGTAACCGAGCATTCTGACACATGCCTCTGCCACCACACTCTTGTGCATCCACAGCGTTGATACCCGTGCATCGAGAGGCCGCAAGTCCTTGCCTGTGTTGCCTTCAATGCCGTGCCTCCCGTGCCTACATCCACGTGCCTCACGTGACACTTGCCGTGACTCTTACATGCCCCATTGTGCTACACCCACGTGACTTCACAACCGTGGTTCTCTAACTGAGTATTCGGACCCATGCCTCTGCCACCACATTTTTGTGCATCTAGAGGGTCCACGTACGTGCCTGTGGTGGCTTCACTTTTGTGCCTTCCGTGCCTGCACCCACGTGCCTAAGGTGACAGGCGCCGTGACTCTTATGTGGTCCTGGTGCGACGCCCGCGTGGCTCCTGAGACTTCACAACCATTCCTCTGTAACCGAGCATTCTGACACATGCCTCTGCCACCACACTCTTTTGCATCCACAGCGTTGATACCCGTGCCTCAAGAAGCCACAAGTCCTCACCTGTGTTACCTTCAATGCCGTGCCTCCCATGCCTACATCCACGTGCCTCACGTGACACATGCCGTGACTCTTACATGCCCCATAGTGCCACACCCACGTGGCTTTACAGACTTCACAACCGTGCCTCTCTAACTGAGTGTTCGGACCTCTCTGTGCCTGTGTTGCCTTCAATGCCGTGTCTCCCCTACCTACGTCCACGTGCCACACATGACACTTGCCGTGACTCTTACCAGCCCCATAGTGCCACACCCATGTGACTTCACAACCGTGGTTCACTAACTGAGTATTCGGGCCCATGCCTCCGCCACCACATTTTTTGTGCATCTAGAGGGTCCACGTACGTGCCTGTGGTGGCTTCACTTTTGTGCCTTTCGTGCCTGCACCCACGTGCCTAACGTGACAGCCGCTGTGACTCTTATGTGGTCCTAGTACGACGCCCGCGTGGCTCCTGAGACTTCACAACCGTGCCTCTGTAACCGAGCATACTGACACATGCCTCTGCCACCACACTCTTGTGCATCCACAGGGTTGCTACCCATGCATCGAGAAGCCGCAAGTCCGTGCCTGTGTTGCCTTCAATGTTGTACCTCCCATGCCTACATCCACGTTCCTCACGTGACACTTGCCGTGACTCTTACATGCCCCATAGTGCCACACCCACGTGACTTCACAACCGTGGTTCTCTAACTGAGTATTCGGACCCATGCCTCTGCCACAACATTTTTGTGCATCCAGAGGGTCCACGTACGTGCCTGTGGTGTCTTCACTTTTGTGCCTTCCGTGCCTGCACCCACGTGCCTAACGTGACACGCGCCATGACTCTTACGTGGTCCTGGTGCGACGCCCGCATGGCTCCTGAGAGTTCACAACCGTGCCTCTGTAACCGAGCATTCTGACACGTGCCTCTGCCACCACACTCCTGTGCATCCACAGGGTTGATACCCGTGCATCGAGAAGCCGCAAGTCCGTGCCTGTGTTGCCTTCAATGTCGTGACTCCCATGCCTACATGCACATGCCTCACGTGACAGTTGTCGTGACTCTTACATGCCCCATAGTGCCACACCCACGTGACTTCACATCCGTGGTTCTCTAACTGAGTATTCGGACCCATTCCTCTGCCACCACATTTTTGTGCATCCAGAGGGTCCACGTATGTGCCTGTGGTGGCTTCACTTTTGTGCCTTTCGTGCCTGCACCCACGTGCCTAACATGACAGGCGCCGTGACTCTTACGTGGTCCTTGTGCGACGCCCGCGTTGCTCCTGAGACTTCACAACCGTGCCTCTGTAACCGAGCATTCTGACACATGCCTCTGCCACCACACTCTTGTGCATCCACAAGGTTGATACCTGTGCATTGAGAAGCCGCAAGTCTGTGCCTGTGTTGCCTTCAATGCCGTGTCTCCCCTGCCTACATCCACGTGCCTCACGTGGCACTTGTCGTGACTCTTACATGCCCCATAGTGCCACACCCACGTGACTTCACATCCGTGGTTCTCTAACTGAGTATTCCGACCCATGCCTCTGCCACCACATTTTTGTGCATCCAGAGGGTCCATGTACATGCCTGTGGTGGCTTCACTTTTGCGCCTTCCATGCATGCACCCACGTGCCTAACGTGACAGGCGCCATGACTCTTACGTGGTCCTGGTGCGACGCCCGCGTGGCTCCTGAGATTTCACAACCGTGCCTCTGTAACCGAGCATTCTGACACATGCCTCTGCCACCACACTCTTGTGCATCCATAGCATTGATACCCATGCCTCGAAAAGCCGCAAGTCCTTGCCTGTGTTGCCTTCAATGTCGTGCCTCCCGTGGCTACATCCACGTGCCTCACGTGACACTTGCCGTGACTCTTACATGCCCCATAGTGCCACACCCACGTGACTTCACAACTGTGGTTCTCTAACTGAGTATTCGGACCCATTCCTCTGCCACCATATTTTTGTGCATCCAGAGGGTCCACGTACGTGCCTATGGTGGCTTCACTTTTGTGCCTTTCGTGCCTGCACCCACGTGCCTAACGTGACACGCGCCGTGACTCTTACGTGGTCCTGATGCGACGCCCGCGTGGCTCCTGAGACTTCACAACCGTGCCTCTGTAACCGAGCATTCTGACACATGCCTCTGCCACCACACTCTTGTACATCCACAGGGTTGATACCCGTTCATCGAGAAGCTGCAAGTCCGTGCCTATGGTGCCTTCAATTCCGTGCCTCCCGTGCCTACATCCACGTGCCTCACGTGACACTTGCCGTGACTCTTACATGCCCCATAGTGCCACACCCATGTGGCTTTACAGACTTCACAACCGTGCCTCTCTAACTGAGTGTTCGGACCTCTACTACAACACTTTTGTACACCCAGAGGGTAGATACCAAACCAGTCCTCGAGAAGCACCACGCCCGAGCATGTACAAGCTTCACTTCCGTGCCTCCTATGCCTGCATCCATGTGCGTGTAGAACCTGCACTTCCGTGCCGCCTGTGCCTGCATACACATGCCTTTAGAGAGGCTTCACTTCCGCACTACCAGTGTCACCACTAAAATATAAAAAATGCTAGCGTCCCACCGACTGACTGTTAAGATGCTAGCAAACAAAAAAAAAATCCAGCCAGGCAGCATGAATCTTGATGCTCAAACGGACGGTTGAAGATTAGAGACGGTTCCATGGTTTCCATCTCTCCCTCCCTCTTCTACTCTCTTGCTTCCCCTCTCGCACAGTAAATCTCGAAACCTTCGTCACTCCCGCACGGTCTCCTCCTTCCTTCTGCACACAAACACAAATTCAAAATCGAGTTCGCATCACCGGACAACCGCCACCGCGTTCGCCAACCGCCCTCCACTTCGACATACAGACCGTCAAACGCTACCCGCGACAACACCAAGAACCCCGCCGGCAGCGGCGACTGACGGCGAGGACTTCAACACCGGCGGTGGAGATCGCAACAAAAAAAGAGCAACGATACAATAAGCTGATGGAAGCGAGGAACACCACACAAGCAATTGAAGGTAATTATCATTCTATCCCATTCCATTCCACCGGGTAGATTGTAGTGATTTTTTCACTTCCAGGGACAGCAACACTAGCCACCGCTACCAAGGAGTTTTCCAATACCCTAAATCAATTTGTCTAACAAATTGAATTAGCGTACATATGAGATTTAATAGAAATGCTACTGCTCCCCGCTACGGAATTTTTGCCAGACGATATGTGCTTAAACGTACTATACCTGCCACATCACTAACTAGAATACCTCAATAGATCCAAACTCCGCAAGCATCCTGAGAGGCCAAACCTGATAATTACACCAGATTTTCTACATCCCTTGTGCCTTGACTGTAACTGTTTTCAAATTAAGTGCCTCTGGTGTGAAAAACTGTGAATAAAGAATAGGTGTACCTATGCTTCTAGGGTGAAAAAACATGTGCCTCTCTATCCATACAATTTTTTTTCACACAACGCATGTCTTTTTTTTCTGTGACACTCAACTCTACTTCTAACACCTGGCCATTTTTTACGCAGCAATGAGAAAGCCTCACGAAGAACCTAACACCCAGCAAGGTACTGACGAAGACCCTGAGGAAGAGCATGCAATCCAGCAAGCTCCGGTCAAAGGTTTGAGCAAAGTGTCCACTATCGATCTACCAAAAACTATATAGAGACATTAATAACTTAACTGCTTTCCTTGACAATAATAACTTAACTATTCTACAAATAAAACTACCTACCCCTTTTTTATATATTTCTTTATAGAAATATTAAAAATGTTCACACACTATCTTATTTTTAATTCAAAAACAATTTATCTTACCCAGTAAATCTTCCACTCTGCTTAATGATATTCCTCCCATTATGAAATATCACCTGGAGTGTGCATTTTTGTCTCAGAAAATGCTTCACCCTAACTTCACTTCCTCAGGTGCACTTATAACCATATTTCATATTTTCTATCCCCTGATTAGCCCAATCAGTAACAGTATTAATAACCTTTTTTAACCCAAGAAAAAGAAACTAAAAAGCCCCTTTGGGAGTTTCACATTCCTTATGCATAATCGTGGAAGATATATATATTTTAAATCTGAATCAATTTTTTTCGAACAAAACTATATCCTTTTTTGTTACCTGATCATTATGCAGGACACGAAGACGGTGATATTGAAATCGCAGAAACACACAGCATCTCTCCTCATTCATCAGAAAAGGGCACACAACAAAACATCAAGAACAAAGCACCTGCGGCAGAAATGGTAACTTACACCAGGCACAATAAGAGTAAACATCTAGCAACAAGCAAAAAAAATAGAAAATCAGATACCAGCACTGTTTTTACTCCTGGAGCAAAAAGGCAAAAGGAAAAGGACAATATTGAAAACATCGTCGACACTAGTACCTTGCAGCATCAGCCAATACCTCTAATGGTACTCCCGCCAACAGCACCAACTGCCACAAAGAAACAAGGTGAAATCAAGAAGAAAAACAAACGACAAAGGGTAGAAGAAGAACAAGATGATGCCAACAGCAAAAATTCAGATACTGATGATGCTAACGATGACAAACAACATGATACAGATTTCATTCCTATAGACGGCGATGATGCCGAAGAGCACGACAGTGACGCATAAGAGGATGACAATGTAAAAAAAATACTTATATACTAATTTTGAATACCACTATTCAGCACTCAAAATCAAACGTTCCTTTCTAACAAAACCTTTTTTTTTCTGAAACAGCCCAAATCAAGCTAGAAGGACGTGAAGAGGAGAAAGACAAGCGGAAAAGAATTGGCAGCACCAACAGTTGACGAACACGAGGAAGCAACAAATGAAGACAAATGCCTAATCAAGGCAGGGGCAGCATTTGCTCATGTCAAGAAAGCATGGAAATTACTTAAAGAATGTCACAGGCAAGATGTTAGGAGGGAAGGATTTGGTAGCATAGAGAACTGCTAAATAACGGGCTCCATCTGCAGACCGCTTGCAGCACACATCTACGACAATCTGGACACAGAAAGCATGACAATAACCTTCGGTGATGCTACTGAAGACAAAAAAAATCAAGATTACCAAGGAAGCTATCCATAAGGTCTTTGGATACCCAAACGGAATGCAAAAGTCAGCACCACGGCCACGGACTTGCCAAACTTCAATGAAAGAATTGATGTCAGACCTTGGCTTCAAACATCTAGATTTCCCACCAAAAAAACTATTCGAGAAGCTAGAAAAATTGGTGGAACTAGACGACAAAGAATCAAACAGCAAATCAGTTAAAATATTTTTCCTTATTTTTTTCCACAACGTTGTCCACGGGACAAGCGCCGCTATCTTTAGCCAACAAGCGATAATGGTCAAGGACATGAAGTATGAAGAAATGGCACATATGGATTTCTGCGAGGTAATCGTCGAAAGAATTAAGGCAGGAGCCATGAAATGGCAGGAGCACAGGACATTGGATCAAGAAAAAAAAAGAATAAAAAGCACATCAATGGTTTGGCATAGGGACCAGTAATCATGTACCTCGACTCCCTGCTGCTGCCAACCGATAGCAAAGAAGTGCGGAAGATTGCCAAGAGAATGGACAAGACCTCATTACCACGAGCAAACCATCTCAAAGAGAGTGACCTAGCGAAAATAGCTAGAGCAGACATGAAAAGGGATGGAAAAGCACGACCGGATGACTATGAATTTGGCAAGATACATGTATAACTCTGTTGTACATAAATCCGTCCTTCCTTTTAAAAACAGTTTCCATTCTAACCAACTCCATTCTACGAAAACAATACAGACATGGAAAGGAACAGCAGAGAGGATCTTCTATACCAACACAGCATCACCTTCGTCTTCAATTCAACAGATACCAGCACAACATCGTAAACAACAGCAACACCAGCACACGACCAAACTGCTACCACCTCCACCCAAGCGCCAGTGCGAACCACGTGTCAGCACCAGTGGAAGCAGGGAACTCGACACAAGCACCAGCACAGGATCAGAAGAAAGATTCAAAACAATAAAGGAACTGTTGGAAAAAGTTCTTGACGAAGCAAAACAGTTACCCGGAGTAACCACCAGGGCTAAACACCAATGCACCGAACAAGAGGAGAGATTGGATCAAAAATCCAAGAAGTCAGTGGTGCAACAAACAATGTACCTGATCGAAGCTTCCGAACAACACAGAGAATTTCAGAACATGATTTGCAGAAAGAACTTAACAGACGACGCGACCCTGCAGATGCTAGAGCAGGCAGATGCAGCAGCCACAAGTACACTAGTCGATGGCAACCGCACGAAAGAAGTCATAGCCAGAACAGAACCAGGAGAAAGGAGAAAAAGAAAGAAGGAAGAAGAAGACGAAGAGAGGAAGAGAAGAACAAAATCAAGGGACATGGGAATTGACAAGAAAAAGATAAAGCGGTAGAAACAGGTAAATAATAGTAATGCATGATGCCATCTGCCCCTAAAGCAAAGCCCTGTTTTCATACCTGAATTGAAAAAAATTGTCTGAATACTTTCAGGAATGTGCTAATAGCATGCCAGGCCAAGATGAACTCCAACAGCAGGATGATGTCAACAACCCCAAAAACAAGAATGAACGCAACAAAGCAAGCAACCTCCCAACAGACAATGCTACAACAACTACTACCCCAACACAAGCACAAGATACGATCGATGTCAGAACCAGTGAACAGGTCAGTATGAACATCCCTTTTTACTTTCAAAACTGGATAGAGTTATAAGTTAACTGACAAACCTCCAACAAATTGTAGGCTCAGCTGGAGAACCATCAAATCAGCAGTCCCGCCAACCAAACACAAGAAGTTGACCCACAATCAACCGTTAGCATCACACACAACAAAGAAGAAGAACGAACAGGAGGTAAACTTCCATAGCCCACTACACCCCACACCGGAAACTCATAATGGCAGGAAGAAAATGCACCGCAAACTCATATTGTTTGATCTCCAAGTATCACAAGCACTGCAAGAGCAAGAGGCGACCCGTGTTGAACTTGAACCCTAGGATGAACCTCAAACAGACGAAAGCGTCACCGAACAGGAAGTTTGTGTACAAGAGATTTCCAGTGCCACAACAATGCAGATGACCATCACAAATACAGAGGAGAAAGCCCATGACATCCTAGCCGATGAGAAACTCGAGAATGTTATACCTGACAAAGAAATAGTCGACGCACGCACGAATAACCCAATCATCAACACAGAGGTAAAATTCAACAACAACAACCCCTTTTCAAAACATTTATGATGTCTGAACTACCTAATACACCCTGCCACCGCAATACAAGGATTATAAGGGATGACTCACCCTTTTCTCTGAACAAATGCAGGAAACAAACGAGTACGTTAATCTCAAAGATCAACAAGCAACACAACCAAAGGAAACTCAAAAAAATAGAGAACTTCAAACAACAATGGCTGAAGAGGTGAGTTTACAAAGCCTGTTTCTATGACAAAAAAAATATTGTTGCAACGATGAAGTTCACATGTACGATGTAGCTCAGACACAAATGAAGTTCAATCTATAATTTCAATTTTTATTAAACAGGAAAAGGAAGCAAACGAAAGCACTGGCATAGATATTCAACATGAAAAACAAGAGGATAACACGAAACAAGGAGAAGCCGTATTTCCAGCAGTAGACAGTCCTGCCACTGCAGAGAAAGAGGTCTTATAAAAAAATAACTGCAACTGCACAGTCAGAAATGCACCCATTTTTAATTACTTTTTGTGTTGGAACAGGCGCAAGAAGCTCAAGAGAGCACCAATAATCAAGACCATCAAACACAACCAGAGGAAGCCAATGAACAAGGGGAACATGTTCTTCAAATGGTAGATAGCAATGCCATTAAAGACCAAGCCACGAAATATTCACTCACCGAACAACAGGTAGCAGAGATGGCAGTAGTGTCAATGATTGAAAAGGTAAAGTTACATAACCTGCAACTATGAAATTATAAAATAGCTCCATGCACACTCAAATAAACTCCCACTTACCACCTCTATGTTCACTCAAATGCACTCCCACTTTGCCACCTCTATGTTTGAACAGCTACAAGAAAAAAATGAGGACAGTGATGATGAATAGCAAAATGAACAACATGAGAAGGCCCAAAAAACCCCCACTCAACGAAGAACAGGTAGAACAATTAGTAGCCACAACAACAAATAAAGAGGTGAAGTCACATAATACCTCTTCACGATCTTATAGTTCAAAAATACGCACTTGACATTTCACTATTTTTCCTGTCACAGCCAGAGGAGGCCACTGAAGAAGGGCAACATGTTCTTCAAATGGTAGACATCAACGCCACAGAAGACGAAGCCTTGAAATATTCACTCACCGAACAACATGTAGCAGAGACGACAGCAGCGATAATGACTGAAAAGGTAAAGTTACATAAGCTGATCCTATGAAAGTATAAAATAGCTTCGTGGAACCTCAAATGCACTCCCACTTAGCCACCTCTATGTTTGAAAAGCTACAAGACAAAAACGAGGACTGCGGCGATGAACTCCAAAAGAAAGAACAAGAAGATGCCCAAAAACCTCCACTCAATGAAGAACGGGTGGAACAGTCAGTAGCAGCAACGAGAACAGTAGCAGAGACGACAGAAGCAGCAACGACTGAGGAGGTAAATTTACGTAAGCTGATTCTACGAAAATATAAAGTAGCTCCATGAAAACTCAAATGCACTGCCACTTAGCCACCTCTATGTTTGAACAGCTACAAGACAAAAACAAGGACAGTGACGATGAACACCAAAAGAAAGAACAGGAGGATCCCCAAAAAACTCCACTCAATGAAGAACGGCTGGAACAGTCAGCAGCAGCAACGACAGCTAAACAGGTGAAGTTGCGCAAAATGTTTCTACAAAATTATAGCTTAATCTCAATAAAATAATGCCTATTCACAATCAAATAGCTCAAAACACGCACCGAACGCTTAGCTATTTTCCTATCACAGCTGCTATAATTAAAATAAAGTAGCAAATTAAATTATTTAACGCTTTTTCCATGATAACGCAGAAACACGAAGAAGGCAACCACACAGATACAATCAATGAAGCAAACACTCAGATTGTTCTACAGAAACTTGGTTATGATATTTTAGAGAAAGAATCAGACACTATCGAAGAAAACCCTACACCATCGTACGACGGTGATTCTCCTGACAAAGAGGTTACTGCCAACCAGGTCGAGACTAAAAAAGAAGATGGAAAACACCACCAGCAAGACATGACGGTTGACAAGCAAAAACATGACGCTAAGAAAAGCACAGACGACTCAAACGAGGATGCAGCAGAAACTGGACAAGAGGGTACTGACGAACCGAGCTTCGAATGTACAACGCAAAAAGGACAACATCATATGCCGCCAGAAGCAGAACGAGAACAAGAAAGGAACAACACTGGACAAGGCATATCTTCTAGCATCGAAGCAGGCAAGACAATAGAAACTTAATTGCTATCTTGCGACTTGAAATTGGTTACATTAAATTCAAAATCATCCCAGGCACAAAGGAGAAAAAGGGCAAACATAGTGATGCCGTCAACAAAGCCATCGAAGACCTGTACAACGCTGTATGCAAGCCATGGACAAAGAAAGAAAGGTAAGTTCATGTAACTAACACATAACACATTCTTACATACAATGATTTTAACTGTATTGTGTGTAAACTAAAATATTTTTCTAAATATACTTTGCAGGGATGAGCTTTTCATTACAACGGACATGTTCGATGTCAATCTAGGTCATGTCGCCGAAAGCTTCAAGGTCCGTAACCCAGTGAGCAGCGAAGCAATCGAGCCCATGCTAACGATCTTGAGAAATGAACTCAATGGCACAGGGAGAAAGATTCTATCGTTAAGCAACACTGTAAGTAAAGATCACGGCAAAAGAATTACGTTTAAAAGGATAAATATCAGTTTATAAATAGATAAACTTTGTCTATAACTGAACTGACAAATTCCCTTTTGAAGGAAATATGCCCTAGAGGCAATAATAAAGTTGTTATTTTATATTTCCTTATTCATGATAAAGGTTTATTATTCATGCTAGAATTGAATTGATCGGAAACTTAAATACATGTGTGATAAAATAAACAAATACTGTGTCCCTAGTAAGCCTCTACTAGACTAGCTCGTTGATCAAAGATGGTTAAGGTTTCCTAACCATGGACATGTGTTGTCATTTGATAACGGGACCACATCATTAGGAGAATGATGTGATGGACAAGACCCATCCGTTAGCTTAGCATAATGATCGTTCAGTTTATTGCTATTGCTTTCTTCATGTCAAATACATATTCCTTCGACTATGAGATTATGCAACTCCCGGATACCGGAGAAATACCTTGTGTGCTATCAAACATCACAACGTAACTGGGTGATCATAAAGATGCTCTACAGGTATCTCCGAAGGTATCTGTTGAGTTGGCATAGATCGAGATTAGGATTTGTCACTCCGAGTATCGGAGAGGTATCTCTGGGCCCTCTCGGTAATACACATCATAAGCTTGCAAGCAAATGACTAAGGAGTTAGTTACAAGGTGATGTATTACGGAACAAGTAAAGAGACTTGCCGGTAACGAGATTGAACTAGGTATAAAGATACTGACGATCAAATCTCTTGCAAGTAACATACCGATGGACAAAGGGAATTACATATGTTGTCATTACGGTTCGATCGATAAAGATCTTCGTAGAATATGTAGGAGCCAATATGGGCATCTAGGTTCCGCTATTGGTTATTGACCGGAGAGGTGTCTCGGTCATGTCTACATAGTTCTCGAACCCGTAGGGTCCGCACGCTTAACGTTCGATGACGATATAGTATTATATGAATTATGTGTTTTTGGTGACTGAATGTTGTTCGGAGTCCCTGATGAGATCGCGGACATGACGAGGAGTATCAAAATGGTCGAGAGGTAAAGATTCATATATAGGACGATAGTATTCGGACACCGGAAGTGTTTCGGTGGGTACCGGGTACTTATCGGGTCACCGGAATGGGTTCTGGACACCCCCGGCAAAAGATATGGGCCTTATGGGCCAAGAGGGGAATCACACCAGCCACAAGGGGCTGGTGCGCCCCCCATATGGGCTGGCCTAAGAGGAGAAGGAAAGAGGGGAAGGGAAAGGAAAGAGTGGAATAGGATTCCCCCTTCCTTCCCTCCCCCCCCCTCTTTCCTTCCCCCTCCGACAAATATGGCAGGGGGCGCGCGGCTTGGCAGGAGCCCAAGTACGATTCGGTCCTACTTGGGGCGCCCCTTGGCCTCTCCCCTCCCTTTCCCACCTATATATATGTGGGAGGGGGCGCCTAGCACACACCAGACAATTGGCTAGCCGTGTGCGGCGCCCCCCTCCACCGTTTACACCCCCGGTCATATTTTCGTAGTGCTTAGGCGAAGCCCTGCGGAGATCACTTCACCATTACCGTCACCACACCGTCGTGCTGATGGAACTCATCTACTACCTCGATGTCTTGCTAGATCAAGAAGGCGAGGGACGTCACCGAGCTAAACATGTGCTGAACACGGAGGTGCCGTACGTTCGGTACTAGATCGGTTGGATCGCGAAGAAAGTTCGACAACATCAAGCGCGTTGTGAAACACTTCCGTTTACAGTCTATGAGGGTACATAGACACACTCTCCCCCTCTCGTTCCTATGCATCTCCTTGATAGATCTTGCGTGTGCATAGAAAAAAATTTGTTTTCCATGCAATGTTTCCCAACAGTGGCATCCGTGTCAGGTCTATGCGTAGATGATATGCACAAGTAGAACACAAAAGATTTGTGGGCGGTGATAGTCATACTGCTTACCACCAACGTCTTATTTTGATTCAGCGGTATTGTGGGATGAAGCGGCCCGGACCAACCTTACATGTCCACGCACATGAGACCGGTTCCACAGACAGACATGCAACTAGTTTTGCATAAAGGTGGCTGGCGAGTGTCTGTTTCTCCTACTTTAGTTGAATCAAATTTGACTATGGCCGGTCCTTGAAGAAGGTTAAAACAGCAAACTTGATGAATCACAGTTGTGGTTTTTGCCGTAGGTAAGAACGGTTCTTGCTAGAAGCCCGTAGCAGCAACGTAAAACTTGCAACAACAAAGTAGAGGACGTCTAACTTGTTTTTGCAGGGCATGTTGTGATGTGATATGGTCAAGATATGATGTGATATACGTTATTGTATGAGATGATCATGTTTTGTAAGTTATCGGTAACCGGCAGGAGCCTTATGGTTGTCTCTTTATTGTATGAAATGCAAACTCCATGTAATTGCTTTACTTTATCGCTATGTGTTAGCAATAGTTGTAGAAGCAATAGTTGGCGAGATGACCACGACGCAATGATGGAGATCAAGGTGTCGAGCTGGTGACGATGGAGATCATAACAATGCTTTGGAGATGGAGATCAAAAGCACAAGATGATGATGGCCATATCATGTCACATATTTTGATTGCATGTGATGTTTATCTTTTATACATCATATTTTGCTTAGTACGGCGGTAGCATTATAAGATGATCCCTTCACTAAATTTCAAGGTAAAGGTGTGTCTCCCTGAGTATGCACCGTTGCTACAGTTCGTCGTTTCGAGACTGTTGGGTAACGCAGCAGAAAACAAAAATTTTCCGACCTACGCACCAGCCCAGGACCACTATGGAGACTGCATACAAGGTTTGATCATTTTCGTTACCGACTCGTAGCGCAGCGGAAGTAGAGTCGATGATGATCGGCAGTGCAGATCCCCGCAGCTAGGATTTACAACCTCCCAACCGCGAGGATGTATACCCTCATCCGCCACTCGGACAGCCCTCCGGGAGGCGGTCGGACAGTCCCCTGGACGGTGTCGCGGACAGCCCTTCGGGAGGACCTTCGAAACTCGGACGGTCACTCGGACAGCCCTTCGGGAGGACTCACAGAACTCGGACCATCACTTGGACAGCCCTTCGGGAGGCACTCTCGAACAGCCCCTCGGGCACTAAGATCGAAACTACGACCTCTCTACAGAGTTGCACACATACGGTGTCATCTATCCGGCAGGGCTTCGCCGTCCAGAACTAGTTCCTGCCGGAACCCAGACAGCCTTTCGGCACTACGAAACTATTTCATGGGAGGGAGAGAGAATGCCAGATCATGCATGGCTTGTGTGAGAGAGTTCAAGTGGAGTTGGAGAGCACCTCTCCTCCTCCTTATATAGTGGTGGAAGGGGTGGAGGGGGCTGAAATTTCAGCCCACTAAACATGGGGAAAACATGTTCCCACAAAACAAGGAGAACATGTTCCCACCAAACAAGGGAAAAACATGTTCCCTTGTCCATGGTGTTCCCCCATGGGGCCCCACCTTTCTCCCAACACTCTCCACCATTTGTGGGGGCTGCCCCCCACCATGGGGGGCCCCCCCAACATCTTTGTCCAGCCACAAGGGGCTGCCCCCTCAAGGGGAGCGCCCCCAAAACAGCCCAAAAACAGCCCCCACGATCCGTGGGATCTTGTCCCCTCACGCTGGGACAAGATGTTTTCCGCGACTATTACTTCTGAAAATTCCGAAAGGTCCCAGAACATTTCCGACACCCTCTAAAATTATCTGGACACACTCTGGAACATTTCCAGTATGGTGGTTTAATTTAAAACCATCTTTGTTTACCCGGTAAACAACTCCGGCAGCTCCGAAACATTTTTTCGGTTTTTTCTCCAGAAAAATTCCAGAAATTACCAGACCAATCTGGCAACCTCCAAAACATTCCTGGTGCTTGCCGAAACCTTTTTGGATCAATGGTTTTATCCGAAACAACTTTTCAGTTTTACCGAAACTTTTTCAGTGTTCTCTCTCCGGAACTCTTCCGTTGTCTCCGAAACTTTTTCGGTGATTTTCTTTCAGACTCCCTGTCTAGTATTCAGCAGATAGATGACCCTTAAGCGTGTGACCCTATAGGTTCGGTGAAGTATAGACATGACACGGAACACCTTCCGATCAATGATCAACATCGGAGCCGTGGACACCCATATTGACCCCTATACCCACACGAATGAATATTCGAGTGAACCTCCAGTTGCCGTGTGCTATTCCTATTGCTTCGCGATATGTTACAAATACCCGAGGTGAGACATGTTGGCATTCCCGTGGATCAACAACCTGTCCACTATGCTAGTTACCTCGTTACTGGTATTGTTCTCTTTTCTCGTTACCGTGTTCCGGCATCCCTGTGATCAAATCACAAAGTGTCTGGCCAGACGATGATGGATACCGTAACACCGAGAGGGCCCAGAGATATCTCTCCATCGCCGGAGGAGCAAATCCCAATCTTGAGCTATCAAGTTACTTGACACACTTTTCCATGAACCCGTAAGCCGCCGTAATAGCCACCCATTTACGGATGACGTTTAACAAACCCCAAAGTTCATGAAGCAAGCATGAAGAAACTCGATACTCTCATGGTCTGAGGAATCATGCAAACGTTAACCATCTCTGTGTTATTAACCATTAACTTGTGACGAATGTATCTCATAGCATAACATCAATCGGGTCGATTCAACACAAATGTTCTTCTAACATTTGTGCCCTCAAAGTTGCTGGCATAGACATGCCTATGATTGGGAAAACATAATCATCATGCAACACTTGAGCTAGTCTTAGAGGCATGACTAGGAATACATTTTACCGTTTATTATTCCACACGTGCACATGGGTTTTCCCCAGAGCCTTTATGGATATACGGGCTCGGGAACCACAGCAGTTATAGCATGGAACATAAACCTAATTATGAACACGAAGATAAATAACATTTATTATTGCCTCTAGGGCATATCTCCTACAGACTCCCACTTGCACTAGAGTCAATAATCTAGTTAATGCTAATGCACTTTACACCTGTGGCACACCGGTGTAAATATGCTTCGCTTGTGGTATAGCCTGATGTCCAACGGATCTGACGACTTCAGCTTCGTGTGTATCTTTGCATATCCTCACGTTTTCACGCTTTCACAAAATTCATATTTTGTGTGGACTTGGCTTTGTATGTATGTGAATCACAGGTCGAACCTGGATTCCTCAGACTGAGTTATGGAGCAACTACCTGCAGTAGTGTCCCATTGACAAAAGCCATCTTGGAACCATACTAAGTTCATGAATGAACTATGTGATTCAACATCTTCTTTGTCGCTTTTAAAAGTGGCAACATACTTCGCCTCTGTTATAGAATTCGCCACAGTAACTTGTTTGGAACAATTTCCAACTACCGTGCCACCATATTGTGTATTGCACAAAACCCTTAACTTAAATCGAAAATCGCTTGGAGCATGGATGAAGACTGTATCGATGTAACCTTTTACAACGAACTCTTCATGATCTCTGCTTGCGAGAAAACATGTCATCAGTGCTACTGTAGTACTCAATGACCCTTTTTCACTGTTGTCCCATGATCAGTACTTTTGATCACTTTGGTATCTATACTCGCAACACCTTGGGAGTATCGGACATATCTGGTTGTTTTACATACCATGGAATACATGATTAATCCAAACACAAGAGTGTGTGGAATCTCCATTATGTATTTTGCTCATCAGTGTTTTTGGGACACCGAGTCTTGCAAAAACTCTTTCCATGTGACTTCGGCAAGAATCACTCCTTGGCCTTTTAATGCTAAAAGATTTTAGCATCTTGTCAATATGTATTCATTGCTTAGCCCCATTAGGTAAATCTATCTCCATAGATTATCATGCCTAATATCAAGGCTATTTAGCCCAAGCACTTCATCGAAAAAACTATTTTCAAATGAAGTCCTAATTCGTGTCAAGAAATTTATTTCCAATTACCAATGTGTCAAGCACACAAGGTTTTTAGAAATATTATTATGCTCCCACTTACTTTCTTGAATTACAAGCATCTTCGTTACCCATTGATGAAGTCAAAACCCTTTTAACCATTTCATCAAAACACAAAGATTCCAACTCCATTTTGCTCTCTTCTGTCCATTGCTGGAACTCTGAAGTTTGCATACTTACTAGCATCCTCTGGATTGACAAAATACCTTGGACTGTAACACATGCAAGTCCTTGGTTTCATTTCCATCAGGTGGAAATCCTTTTGTCATCCATTGTTTTATATCTCATGATATGAAATATGTATTAATTGCTAGTTCAACCCGAACCGACTTTAAGCATCGCTACGGTGAAGCAACCTCATCGTAGTCAACTCCTTGAACTTGTATATTGCAACAAGTCGAGCTTTATGGATAAAACATTTTTATTCGTATCAGTTATAGTTCCATAAATATTCGTCAGACTCTAAGTCTTCTAAAAGGTGTATCAAGGTTTTAATCTTGAATCACTTATATGGAAACTATCTCGGATTGTATTGGCATTTAGCCAATTCCGGAGTCAGGGCCCATCAACGCTTCCTTGTGTATCGTAGGTATACTGTTGTCTAACAACAATATCTCGTTTGCGCACCTGAGAGGTTTGCACGAGCCTTGCCTACGTGGTTCAGCTGCAAGTTCGACCGAAGTCCATACATTTTATTGTAGAGACTTCCGTATCAGTCGCAGTAGGAAACTCTGGAATTACTTCCAAGGTCTCTTTCGTTTGACCTGATGACGAAGATACTGTTTATCTTGTCGAGTTGCACTATTCTCCCACTCACCTTTTGAAAGAACCATTTTCTTCGAAAAGCATACCGTTCTTTGTGGCAAACCTATTTGCCTCGGTATAGTGAGGGAGGAATACCCAATTACTTGGGATAACCTACAAAGTAGCACTTGTCTGATTTGGAATAGGTTTGTAACCTTTTACACAAGCCCCATATTCCAAATGTTAAGAAAAGATATAACATGGTTGGGCGTACCATACCATGGCGTTATTTCAACAGACCTGATGGAGCTCTTTTCAGTGTAAAAGCCGCAGTCTCTAAAGCATCACTTTAAAAGGGATAATGGCAAATTTATTTATGTCATCTTTGATCTTACCATGTCATAAATGGTTTGATTACATCTTCACGGACTTTCCACTCACAGTGGTGTTCCAGGAGGTGTAAGTTATGAAACTCTTTTCACAACTCATCAGACATTCGCTAAACTTGTAACTCAAATATTTCTTTCTGCAATCGAATTGTAGAAACATAATTTTCTTGTTACAATAACTTCTACTTCATATTTGAAAACCTTTCGAATGATTTCAAAAGATTCAGACTTACGTCTCATCAAGTAAATATCCATATATCTACTTGAGTCATTTCTGAAGATAGATAAATCCACTACTTGCAACAACATTTATTGAACTACACACATCAAAATGTATGATCACTAATAAGTTTGTTGCTCATTCCTTATGGCCTGTGAACGGTATTTCAGTCACTTCACTTTTTGGAGGAAATTTGCAAGTGTCAGATGATTCAAAATCAAACGACTTCAAAATCCATCATAATGGAATTTTCCATGCGGGTTTCTCCAATGTGACCAAATGCAGTGCCACACTTGTGTGGTATTCTTTTAGTCTTGCGACATTTAGCGTCAGTGTTATGGATGTATCATTTTACTATCAATATTCATAACATACATCCCATCTTGGATGGAAGTATGGCCCTTCATGTTATTCATAATACTAAACAACAATTGTTGTTTTTATGAACAACTCTTTTTGCAACAACATTGTGCAAGGGGCTAGAGTGTAAAACTCTAAACTGAATTATGAATGTAAATCCAGAGGTAATATATTATTATCAATATTCATAACATACATCTCATTCATAATGAAAATATGGCCCTTATGTTATTCATAACACCGAACATCAAAAGTTCTCTTATGAACAACCTTCTTGCAACATACCTTATGCAAAGGGCTAGAGTGTGAAACTCTAAAATGAATTATGAAAGTAAATACATGGGTAATACACCAATGGAAGGTATAGTAACATTTACTATGTTCCATGTGTGTATCTCAACCTCATTCCTGGCTAATTTTTTTTAGGCCATAGTAATTCTTACACCGAGTTGCAACAGAATGCAATCGAGCGGGTATCTTTGTGATTGTCTCACATTACCCAAGAATTAGTGATTAACATGTTTAATCATAATTCCCAAGAACTATATCTTTGACCAGCCTTTTATACATCAAAAACTTGTATGACATTCATACATGAGCTGGATATTCCAGTCTTCTTTCTTATTGCCTTTATACTTCTAACAGTTTAACTTTCAGTATTTCTCCTACTCTCAGAAGAAGCACCCAACTTAAGAGTGGCGTTAGCCCTGGATTTCCTAGGCGTGAAAGTTTCACTAACACCCTTCGGACACTTCCTTTCTCTTTAAGTTGTTGTTTTATTCACCTTTCATCATATGACAGGCGTTCTTCTGGATCCCTCTCTTCTCAGTCTAATGCATAGTAAACTCCTTTACTAATAGTTTGCAAACAAAACATTGCTTTGGATATCTCATATCTTTTAGCCTTTGTCTGTCTCTGAAAATGATTTTCAGATTCCATGAATATCACATAACTATCCAAACTTTCGAAGTTCGGGTCTCATGGAAGCAAACATATTGCACTTGACTGAAAGCGGAATTCTAGCTTTTGGATCGAAGGACGAGAGTCACATGATCCATAGCATAAGAGAGAGAATACCGAAAGTATGCGATAGGACAAAGTCCTTCTTGGCACTCTTGAGGACAATCCTCACATTACGTTACCAACCGTAAAGTATTAACCAGATATTTAACAGCTATTCAAAATTAATAGGGAAGGTGGAAATGCGAGCCATAATTCTACAACTATTATGCAAATCACACTTTAGACAGTGTTTAAAATTAATTGCACTGAGAATTAAAAGAATTAATTCTACAGCGCGCTCCCACTCAAATCAATATCTCTCATAATTGATTGTGAGCGATTCAAGACACAAATTTCAATTCAACGCCATTGATGGTGAGCATCACTGATGACGAGAACTTCAATCGTTAGGCAAACTTGCCGATCACATCTCTATGTGACTCTTGTTCATCTTTCGATGCGTGTGTTCCGAGCTCATGACTTTCATGCCTGAACATCAAGACAACCAAGTGATCTCGCTGCGAGGACTCAACTCACCCGCCTCACACATCCCTAATCGTTCGTACCCATGTTAGCATGGCGCACCCCGAAAAGTTAGGTGCCGTGACGGTGCTACACTTGGGAGAACACTAACTACTTGATATTTTTGTGAGAGATCACCCTAATAAAAGCGACTACCGTGCAATCAAGAAGGGTGCATCATAAGGGATAAACATCTCAGGCAATTCATAATAGCATGATATGGTATAGCCCTTTCTGACGGAGAAGTCTTGTATTTCTTCGTCTTCGGCATTCGCGTCGGTGTTCACCTTTGCGAAGATTTCCACCACCTTGTCAATGCACCAGATAATATTGCTATCTCTATAGCTAATAAAATAATGCATTACAACAAGGTTGACACGCAGGTCATTTTAAAATGACAATCATATGGCTCCAGCCATCATGCCGAATCATGACACGCAGGTCATGTTAATCAATTTACATCATATAGTCATCTCATACATAATCAAATTAAATATGAGCACTGCTATACCACATCAAATGCACATGCAAACCCTCCTGCAAAACCAAGTTAGACGCCTCTAATCGGTTCATGCAAAAAATTGTTTTTCGTGGCTTCTAAGGTTTCGAAACAAACCAAAGCTACCAACGTCCATCATCAAGTATGATAATTCAAGTCGCTAGATTAACAACGAGGGGTGTATGAAACACGAGATAATAAAATCTCGAGCCCCATACTGAACTTCGTCATACGCATGACCCCCGTGCAGATCATATCTGCATTGCCCTTTCGTCTGCGAAACATCCATCTTTCTTTAACTAAAGTGGAACCCAAAGAACTGTTAGCACTTCGTTGATCTGTCAATCAGCATACTCAGGAGCAGCATGAAAGGATCGCGGATTGCCAGAACTTTGTGAGATTCCACAATGCTGTCAAGATCAGGACTACGCAAATTCAAGGGAAGCAACAAGAACATCGGGTAACAGATTTCATCTGCTACCCGCACAAATAATTTTCAGTAATAGAACTCATCTACTACCTAATTATATTGTGCAACACCCATACATCTATATGTATTCTAGATCGCAACCTGCATCTACGCATAGCACGGCTCATGATGCCACTGTTGGGTAACGCAGCAGAAAACAAAAAATTTCCGACCTACGCACCAGCCCAGGACCACTATGGAGACTGCATACAAGGTTTGATCATTTTCGTTACCGACTCGTAGCGCAGCGGAAGTAGAGTCGATGACGATCGGCGGTGCAGATCCCCGCAGCTAGGATTTACAACCTCCCAACCGCGAGGATGTATACCCTCATCCGCCACTCGGACAGCCCTCTGGGAGGCGGTCGGACAGTCCCCTGGACGGTGTCGCGGACAGCCCTTCGGGAGGACCTTCGAAACTCGGACGGTCACTCGGACAGCCCTTCGGGAGGACTCACAGAACTCGGACCATCACTTGGACAGCCCTTCGGGAGGCACTCTCGAACAGCCCCTCGGGCACTAAGATCGAAACTACGACCTCTCTACAGAGTTGCACACATACGGTGTCATCTATCCGGCAGGGCTTCGCCGTCCAGAACTAGTTCCTGCCGGAACCCAGACAGCCTTTCGGCACTACGAAACTATTTCGTGGGAGGGAGAGAGAATGCCAGATCATGCATGGCTTGTGTGAGAGAGTTCAAGTGGAGTTGGAGAGCACCTCTCCTCCTCCTTATATAGTGGTGGAAGGGGTGGAGGGGGTTGAAATTTCAGCCCACTAAACATGGGGAAAACATGTTCCCACAAAACAAGGAGAACATGTTCCCACCAAACAAGGGAAAAACATGTTCCCTTGTCCATGGTGTTCCCCCATGGGGCCCCACCTTTCTCCCAACACTCTCCACCATTTGTGGGGGCTGCCCCCCACCATGGGGGGCCCCCCCAACATCTTTGTCCAGCCACAAGGGGCTGCCCCCTCAAGGGGAGCGCCCCCAAAACAGCCCAAAAACAGCCCCCACGATCCGTGGGATCTTGTCCCCTCACGCTGGGACAAGATGTTTTCCGCGACTATTACTTCTGAAAATTCCGAAAGGTCCCAGAACATTTCCGACACCCTCTAAAATTATCTGGACACACTCTGGAACATTTCCAGTATGGTGGTTTAATTTAAAACCATCTTTGTTTACCCGGTAAACAACTCCGGCAGCTCCGAAACATTTTTTCGGTTTTTTCTCCAGAAAAATTCCAGAAATTACCAGACCAATCTGGCAACCTCCAAAACATTCCTGGTGCTTGCCGAAACCTTTTTGGATCAATGGTTTTATCCGAAACAACTTTTCAGTTTTACCGAAACTTTTTCAGTGTTCTCTCTCCGGAACTCTTCCGTTGTCTCCGAAACTTTTTCGGTGATTTTCTTTCAGACTCCCTGTCTAGTATTCAGCAGATAGATGACCCTTAAGCGTGTGACCCTATAGGTTCGGTGAAGTATAGACATGACACGGAACACCTTCCGATCAATGATCAACATCGGAGCCGTGGACACCCATATTGACCCCTATACCCACACGAATGAATATTCGAGTGAACCTCCAGTTGCCGTGTGCTATTCCTATTGCTTCGCGATATGTTTCAAATACCCGAGGTGAGACATGTTGGCATTCCCGTGGATCAACAACTTGTCCACTATGCTAGTTACCTCGTTACCGGTATTGTTCTCTTTTCTCGTTACCGTGTTCCGGCATCCCTGTGATAAATCACAAAGTGTCTGGCCAGACGATGATGGATACCGTAACACCGAGAGGGCCCAGAGATATCTCTCCATCGCCGGAGGAGCAAATCCCAATCTTGAGCTATCAAGTTACTTGACACACTTTTCCATGAACCCGTAAGCCGCCGTAATAGCCACCCATTTACGGATGACGTTTAACAAACCCCAAAGTTCATGAAGCAAGCATGAAGAAACTCGATACTCTCATGGTCTGAGGAATCATGCAAACGTTAACCATCTCTGTGTTATTAACCATTAACTTGTGACGAATGTATCTCATAGCATAACATCAATCGGGTCGATTCAACACAAATGTTCTTCTAACATTTGTGCCCTCAAAGTTGCTGGCATAGACATGCCTATGATTGGGAAAACATAATCATCATGCAACACTTGAGCTAGTCTTAGAGGCATGACTAGGAATACATTTTACCGTTTATTATTCCACACTTGCACATGGGTTTTCCCCAGAGCCTTTATGGATATACGGGCTCGGGAACCACAGCAGTTATAGCATGGAACATAAACCTAATTATGAACACGGAGATAAATAACATTTATTATTGCCTCTAGGGCATATCTCCTACAGAGACACCACGTGATGATCGGGTGTGATAGACTCTACATTCACATACAACCGGTGTAAGACAGTTTTGCACATGCAGAATACTTGGGTTAAACTTGACGAGCCTAGCATGTACAGACATGGTCTCGGAACAGTGGAGACCAAAAGGTCGAACATGAGTCATATAGTAGATATGATCAACATGAAGATGTTCACCATTGAAGACTACTCCATCTCACATGATGATCGGACTTGCTTTAGTTGATATGGATCATGTATCACTTAGACAACTTGAGGGATGTTGATTTAAGTGGGAGTTCATTAGTAATTTGATTAATTGAACTTAATTTATCATGAACTTAGTCTTGATTGTTTTTGCATATCTATGTTGTAGATCAATAGCTCGCGTATAGCTCCCCTGTTTTATTTTGATATGTTCCTAGAGAAAACTAAGTTGAAAGATGATAGTAGCAATGATGCGGATTGGGTCCGTGATCTGAGGATTATCCTCATTGCTGCACAGAAGAATTATGTCCTTGATGCACCGCTAGGTGACAGACCTACTGCAGGAGCAGATGCGGACGTTATGAACGTTTGGCAAAGCTCGATATGATGACTACTTGATAGTTTAGTGCGCCATGCTTTACGGCTTAGAACCGGGACTTCAAAAACATTTTGAACGCCACGGAGCATATGAGATGTTCCAAGAGCTGAAATTGGTATTTTAGACTCATGCCCATGTCGAGAGGTATAAGACCTCTGACAAGTAATTTGCCAACAAGATGGAGGAGAATAGCTCAGCCAGTGAGCATGTGCTCTGAATGTCTAGGTACTACAATCGCTTGAATCAAGTGCGAGTTAATCTTCCAGATAAGATAGTGATTGACAGAGTTCTCTAGTCACTATCACCAAGCTACTAGAACTTCGTGATGAACTATAATATGCAAGGGATGACGAAAACGATTCCCGAGCTCTTCGCGATGCTGAAATCAGCGAAGGTAGAAATCAAGAAAGAGCATCATGTGTTGATGGTTAACACGACCGCTAGTTTCAAGAAAAAAGGGCAAGGGAAAGAAAGGGAACTTCAAGAAGAATGGCAAGCAAGTTGCCGCTCCCGTGAAGAAGCCCAAATCTGAACCCAAGCCTGAGACTGAGTGCTTCTACTGCAAAGGAAATGGTCACCGGAAGCGGAACTGCCCCAAATACTTGCCGGATAAGAAGGATGGCAAAGTGAACAAAGGTATATTTGATGTACATGTTATTGATGTGTACTTTACTAGTGTTCATAGTAGCCCCTGGGTATTTGATACCGGTTCAGTTGCTAAGATTAGTAACTCGAAACAGGAGTTGCAAAATGAACAGAGACTAGTTAATGACGAGGTGACGATGTGTGTTGGAAGTGATTCCAAGGTTGATAAGATCACCATCCCACACTCCCTCTACCTTCGGGATTAGTGTTGGACCTAAATAAATGTTATTTGGTGTTTGCGTTGAGCATGAATATGATTAGATCATGTTTATTGTGATACGGTTAATCATTTAAGTCAGAGAATAATTGTTGTTCTGTTTACATGAATAAAACCTTCTATGGTCATACACCCAATGTAAATGGTTTATTGAATCTCGATCGTAGTGACACACATATGCATAATATTTGTGGCATAGCCGTTTAGGTCATATTGGTGTAAAACGCATGAAGAAACTCCATACAGATGGACTTTTGGAATCACTTGATTATGAATCATTTGATACTTGTGAACCATGCCTCATGGGCAAGATGACTAAAACTACGTTCTCCGGAATAATGGAGCGAGCTAATGACTTATTGGAAATAATACATACCGATGTATGCGGTCCGATGAGTATTGAAGCACGCGGCAGGTATCGTTATTTTCTCACCTTCACTGATGATTTGAGTAGATATGGGTATATCTACTTGATAAAACACAAGTTTGAAACATTTGAAAAGTTCAAAGAATTTCAGAGTGAAGTTGAGAATCATCGTAACAAGAAAATAAAGTTTCTACGATCCGACCGCGGAGGTGAATATTTGAGTTACGACTTTGGCCTTCATTTAAAACAATGTGGAATTGTTTCACAACTCACGCCACCTGGAACACCACAGCGTAATGGTGTATCCAAACGTCGTAACCGTACTTTATTAGATATGGTGTGTTCTATGATGTCTCTTACCGATTTTCATTTATCATTTTGGGGTTATGCATTAGATACAGCCGCATTCACGTTAAATAGTGCACCGTCTAAATCCGTTGAGACGACACCGTATGAACTGTGGTTTGGTAAGAAACCTAAAGCTGTCGTTTCTTAAAGTTTGGGGTTGCGACACTTATGTCAAAGTATTCAGCCTAATAAGCTCGAACCCAAATCGGAGAAGTGCGTCTTCATAGGATACCCTATGGAAACAATTGGGTACACCTTCTACCATAGATCCGAAGGCAAGATCTTTGTTGCTAAGAATGGATCCTTTCTAGAGAAGGAGTTTCTCTCGAAAGAAATGAGTGGGAGGAAAGTAGAACTTGATGAGGTAATTGTACCTTCTCTCGAATTGGAGAAGAGCACATCATAGAAAACTGTTCCAGTGATGCCTACACCAACTAGAGAGGAAGCAAATGATGTTGATCATGAAACTTCAGATCAAGTTACTACTGATCCTCGTAGGTCAACCAGAGCACAATCCACACCAGAGTGGTACGGTAATCCTGTTGTGGAAGTCATGTTACTAGACCAAGGCGAACCTACGAATTATGAAGAAGCTATGATGAGCCCAGATTCCGATAAATGGCTTGAGGCCATGAAATCTGAGATAGGATCCATGTATGAGAACAAAGTGTGGACTTTGGTGGACATGCCCAATGATCGGCAATCCATACAAAATAAATGGATTTTCAAGAAGAAGACTGATGCTGATAGTAATGTTACTATCTACAAAGCATGACTTGTCGCAAAAGGTTTTCGACAAGTTCAAGGGGTTGACTACGATGAGACTTTCTCACCCGTAGCGATGCTTAAGTCCGTCCGAATCATGTTAGCAATTGCTGCATTTTATAATTATGAAATCTGGCAAATGGACGTCAAAACTGCATTCCTTAATGGATATCTTAAAGAAGAGTTGTATATGATGCAACCAGAAGGTTTTGTCAATCCTAAAGATGCTAACAAAGTGTGCAAGCTCCAGCGATCCATCTATGGACTGGTGCAACCATCTCGGAGTTGGAATATACGCTTTGATAAGGTGATCAAAGCATATGGTTTTATACAGACTTATGGTGAAGCCTGTATTTACAAGAAAGTGAGTGGGAGCTCTATAGCATTTCTGATATTATATGTGGATGACATATTGTTGATTGGAAATGATATAGAATTTCTGGATAGCATAAAAAGGATACTTGAATAAGAATTTTTCAATGAAAGACCTCGGTGATGCTGCTTACGTATTGAGCATCAAGATCTATAGGGATAGATCGAGACGCTTAATAGGACTTTCACAAAGCACATACCTTGACAAAGTTTTGAAGAAGTTCAAAATAGATCAGTCAAAGAAAAGGTTCTTGCCTGTGTTACAAGGTGTGAAGTTGAGTAAGGCTCACAACCTGACCACGGTAGAAGATAGAGAGAGAATGAAAGTCATTCCCTATGCCTCAGCCATAGGTTCTATAAAGTATGCCATGCTGTGTACCAGACCTGTTGTGTACCTTGTCATGAGTTTGGCAAGGGGGTACAATAGTGATCCAGGAGTTGATCACTGGACAACGGTCAAAATTATCCTTAGTTACCTAAGAGGACTAAGGAAATGTTTCTCGGTTATGGAGGTGATAAAGAGTTCATTGTAAAGGGTTACGTCGATGCAAGATTTAACACCGATCCGGATGACTCTGAGTCTCAATTTGGATACATATTGAAAGTGGGAGCAATTAGCTAGAGTAGCTCCATGCAGAGCATTGTAGACATAGAAATTTGCAAAATACATACGGATCTGAATGTGGCAGACCCGTTGACTAAACTTCTCACACAAGCAAAACATGATCACACCTTAGTACTCTTTGGGTGTTAATCACATGGCGATGTGAACTAGATTATTGACTCTAGTAAACTCTTTGGGTATTGGTCACATGACGATGTGAACTATGGGTGTTAATCACATGGCGATGTGAACTAGATTATTGATGCTAGTGCAAGTGGGAGACTGAAGGAAATATGCCCTAGAGGCAATAACAAAGTTGTTATTTTATATTTCCTTATTCATGATAAAGGTTTATTATTCATGCTAGAATTGTATTGGTCGGAAACTTAAATACATGTGTGAATACATAAACAAATATTTTGTCCCTAGTAAGCCTCTACTAGACTAGCTCGTTGATCAAAGATGGTTAAGGTTTCCTAACCATGGACATGTGTTGTCATTTGATAACGGGATCACATCATTACGAGATTGATGTGATGGACAAGACCCATCCGTTAGCTTAGCATAATGATCGTTCAGTTTATTGCTATTGCTTTCTTCATGTCAAATATATATTCCTTCGACTATGAGATTATGCAACTCCTGGATACCGGAGGAATACCTTGTGTGCTATCAAACGTCACAACATAACTGGGTGATCATAAAGATGCTCTACAGGTATCTCCGAAGGTATTTGTTGAGTTGGCATAGATCGAGATTAGGATTTGTCACTCCGAGTATCGGAGAGGTATCTCTGGGCCCTCTCGGTAATACACATCATAAGCTTGCAAGCAAATGACTAAGGAGTTAGTTACAAGGTGATGTATTACGGAACAAGTAAAGAGACTTTCCGATAATGAGATTGAACTAGGTATAAAGATACCGACGATCGAATCTCGGGCAAGTAACATACCGATGGACAAAGGGAATTACATATGTTGTCATTACGGTTCAACCAATAAAGATCTTCGTAGAATATGTAGGAGCCAATATGGGCATCCAGGTTCCGCTATTGGTTATTGACCGGAGAGGTGTCTCGGTCATGTCTACATAGTTCTCGAACCCGTAGGGTCCGCACGCTTAACGTTCGATGACGATATAGTATTATATGAGTTATGTGTTTTTGGTGACCGAATTTTATTCGGAGTCCCGGATGAGATCACGGACATGACTAGGAGTCTCGAAATGGTCGAGAGGTAAAGATTCATATATAGGACGATAGTATTCGGACATCGAAAGTGTTTCGGGGGGTACCGGGTACTTATCGGGTCACCGGAAGGGGTTCCGGACACCCCCGGCAAAAGATATGGGCCTTATGGGCCAAGAGGGGAATCACACCAGCCACAAGGGGCTGGTGCACCCCCCATATGGGCCGTCCTAAGAGGAGAAGGAAAGTGGGGAAGGGAAAGGAAAGAGTGGAATAGGATTCCCCCTTGCTTCCCTCTCCCCCCCCTTTCCTTCCCCCTCCGACAAATATGGCAGGGGGGCGCGCTGCTTGGGAGGAGCCCAAGTACGATTCGGTCCTACTTGGGGCGCCCCTTGGCCTCTCCCCTCCCTCTCCCACCTATATATATGTGGGAGGGGCGCCTAGCACACACCAGACAATTGCCTAGCCGTGTGCGGCGCCCCCCTCCACCGTTTACACCCCCGGTCATATGTTCGTAGTGCTTAGGCGAAGCCCTGCGGAGATCACTTCACCATCACCGTCACCACACCATCGTGCTGACGAAACTCATCTACTACCTCGACGTCTTGCTGGATCAAGAAGGAGAGGGACATCACCGAGCTAAACGTGTGCTGAACACGGAGGTGTCGTACGTTCGGTACTAGATCGGTTTGATCGCGAAGAAAGTTCAACTACATCAACCGCATTGTGAAACACTTCCGCTTATGGTCTACGAGGGTACGTAGACACACTGTCCCCCTCTCGTTGCTATGCATCTCCTTGATAGATCTTGCGTATGCGTAGAAATTTTTTTGTTTTCCATGCAACGTTTCCCAACACCTTTGTGTATGTATGACAAAACAAGCAGCACTCAATAAAGAAAGCCGACGACGAAGATCCAATGTGCTACAAAAATAATGATCAAGCACATATCAGACGAAAAAAACTACTACCTGCCAGGCTTAGAGCATTTCTCAACATAAAAGAAGAAGAAAAACTGCAAGATTATAACAGGGTAAGCAGATCAGCTGTTACAAAAACAAAATCCAATTACGTATGATATGCAAAGTTCTCTTTCATGACAGACAAATCATGTCTAAATCTAAGAAGATTTCCAAATGTTTTCTTTTTATTTTGTGTTTTGCAGTTCCTTCTACCATGTTCGATGCACAGGTTTAAGAAAGACAAAACTATCAGTCATTACTTCACCGTTACAGTTAACATGGAAAAACAGCGCCTTGAACTCCTTGACTCTTCAACTGCATATCCAGGCACAATAGAATTCTTCAACAATGTAACCAGCAAATTAATGAAAATCTGGAAGCACGTAAGCACAGAGCTCCAGCTTTCACAAAGAAGTATCGACCATTTCAAAAAGGTCAAACTGTAGGTGCCACTTCAGGGAGAAGACACGTAAGCACTTCCAACATTTCTCTTATTTCTTTTTTTCAATGCAAGAGTCACTACTACCATTCCTCAAATAATTATGTTCTTTCATTTTTTCAATGCAATAATTACTACTACCATTGCTCCAACATTTCTCTTCTTTCCGTTTCTCGAATGCAACAATTTTACTACTACCATTCCTCTACATGCAGAATGGACTGCGCATTCTATATGTACATGAACGTGAAGCACTACTCCAAAGATGGAACAACAGCGGCCTTAGAGGCATAACAAGTACCAGTGTTGAGTAAAAAAAATCTATATCAACTAATCAGTCAACACAGAGGTAATACCGCACTGTCATTAATCTAGTGTACAACAGGTTAGTCTTTTCAGAAACAAAACCTTACAATTTTGTCACACTACCAACTACTAATAAGTTTTTATTATTATTTTTTGATTCTAACAGATATGCTAAAGTATGAAGTCGATATGGGAGACAAAGAAATGCAACGGACAGAATGTTGCGTACTAGAAGAGTTTCCGCCAAATCCCAAGCCAAAGGAACATATTATGCATGCGATAACCACCCAGGAGCAAGAAGTTATTGATATATGCAGTGAACACAAAAAGCTTATGCATGTCAGCAGCCACGTCATCGTCAAAGAATCTTGCACAGACCACAAAGAGAAGGATCCACCAATAGAACCAGATCAACCACCACCAGACGACAAGATACCACACCAATCTGAAGAGGCAACGGACACCACTAACGAGCAAAATATCAACAGCAATATTCCGAGCACAGAGCAACTTGAACAAACAGGCACTGCTTTAAAAGAGGATGACAGAAGCAACGACGTACCAACTACACAAGAACAGGTTTCCGAGCAGAAGAAACAACATGTTCTTCTTCAAGAAGAAATAGGCTCGACAAACAATCAGCAAGGCACCTCCAGCACCATCTCTTTAGACTTCTTAAAACACAAAATGACGAAAAAGCATGAAGAAGTTGATGAATTTATTTTAAGCCTTGACCCGGACCAACTAAGGCTATACAATGAGCTTATACAGATGGGCTATACATTCGAGGAAATCAAAACATTATGGATTTAGCACGAAGACTTTGAATTCAACAAAAAAGCCATGCCGTATCTGGCAAGCTTGTAGCAAGAATCAGGAGAACATTCAATGGCTCAATCATCTGAGAACAGCTCAGCCAAGAAAATCTCGGTCAAGAAGAGGCCGGTGAAGCGTTCGAGCAAGCTCCATGGAAAAATCAAGATTCCTACATTTGTCCCAGGAGATTTCAAATTTATGAACAAAGCCATGGCACTTCATGATTACCTATTCAGCAAAGAAGGACAGGAAGTCTGCGAACAGTAAGTAGTTTCTGTTGTTAAAACAAAAAACTGAGAAGTGCTGCTCCTTTCTAAAGCCACCTAACTAATGTATAAACATTTTTTGCTTGCAGTCTAAACGTATATAATAGCTCAAAGCGACCCGATTGGATTACAGGACAAAACATAATGCAACTGCTACGAAGAGGATATGGACAGATGGAGGGCTCCATCGCAAACGCATTGTTCAAAGAATGGACGGAGCAGGAACAATACAACACAACCGATAAAGCCATACTCTCCGCAGAATTTGCAAACGTATGTAGTCCAATTGGACAAAAAACACTTGCATCATTTCAGTGATTATATGTTTCAACTAAAAAGTACACAACTTTTTTGTCGCAGCTTGTGCTCGGACTTAATCTTGGAGAAGAAGGTGGACTACGAGAATTCAATGAGGAAGAAGCATTGAAAGAGTTTGTACCCCTTGTAAGAGGGAAAGAACTTTTAAAGAAAAAGCTGGTAAGTTAATAGAAATATACAAACATAAATCATTCTTCCTAAAGATTGCACATTTACATGTCATTTAATTCGCCTGACAACAATGATCTTTAACTCACTCTGTCTCCAAACACCGCAGATTATGATACCTCACAACACAGCTAAACACTTCACACTGTACGTGCTCAACAAGTACACGAGCTCCATCGACATACTTGACTCACTGAGTTACAGACACACAAGAAATAATACATGGAAAAAACACCATAAGGATCACCCAGAACTGGTACGTCATTTCAACCTTGGTTTTCTAATTATTGCATTACCTTTCATAATGGCAATATCCAACAATAAAACTAAACCGTAATCACAGATTAAAAGGATGTATGCACTCATGAAGAAGCATTACGGAGAAGCGGAACTACAAGCCAACAGTGAACCAAACTGGTCGAGGATAGTAGAAACACCTAACAGAGTTTACGTGCCAAAACAGCAGGGTACCCAATGCGGACACTTCATGGTTCAACTTGTAAAATACTGGAATGGCATTGATCTCACAAAGGACGATGACGATTTCCATGTAAGTGAATAGTACGAGCAACAATTTTATTTTAGAAGCAGCACTCCTTGAATTTTTGAATTATTTCAACAAGGAAAAATAAAAGAATATCCGATTACCTTCATGCAGCATAGCAAGGAAGATGCCGAGTGGAAACCGGAGTTCCTTTTTATAGCCATATTTGGTGAAACCAACCAAGTAAAGTGCGAGCAACTACCTGGAAGAATCAAAGAATTCAAACCAAAAACTTCGAAGTTCTTTTCCACCAGCAAAGGTAAGAAAATTATTTCTGGTTATCTTTTTTTGTAATGACCTACCCATGGTTGACCAATGTCTTTAGTATCATGAGAGCTTACATATTACATATCTGCTTCCACTGACAGAAACAGATGCAACAAAAAGGAAAAAAGGACGAAGCACCAATCAATACCCAAAACATTCACATTGCTTCCAAGACACAAAGGAGGCGTCCGACCTCTTCCAAATAGTCATGAGCGACAGCTGGCAGGAGGAATTCAAAAAGTGAGTTGTTTTCTATTGCACCTCAAAATAGTTGGACCGAGCCAAAATAATATAAAATTCTGTTACTCACTGACTCTCACCTCCAAAATTATTTTATTTTCCTGTCGCAGTAAAATTGTATTTAAGCGCATTCGCAAAGAGAGCAAAAGCACGTAACTTAATGCAGCCCAACTGAAGGCAGTATTTGGTCCAAGACCAGCACAGACGAACATACCACATCATATAGAAAAGAGAGTGCTCGATGATATAGCAGAAATCTAGGAAAGCAGACAAGATTCAAAAGAGAGTGATAGAGTAATATTAGGCCCAAACTTTGCAGAGGTAAATTTTTAAAAAGCACAAACTTGTCCATATTGCAACGCCTGCTCTTTTATATTGTTACACAGTTGTTTTTTCTGACAATTTTTTTATCATAATTATTGTTTGCAGCGTATACTAGATTTAAAGAATCACAAAATTACTATTAGCAAATTTAAAACTGAATTGCAAAGAACAAAAAATCAACTGGTTCCCATGTATCTCAAAGAACATCAAGAGAAAAAGCTCTCAACAGCAAACATGGTAACATCCCTTTACTCCACAACAAAATCAAAAATATGCATTTTATCATATTACTTTATATTAAACTGTCATCTAAGCAACAAATATTGTGTACGCAGATATTCATTCCACTCGAGAAGGATCACCGCTACGTGCTATATATGCTGGACAAATATAAAAACAAAGTTCACATTATTGATCCTCGAGAAGCAACTTCAGAGGAATATGAGAAAGAAAAGGTAGACATAGAATATTTGGATCCATTTGAAGCAAATCGAATTCTTCAGGAAAACGAAGACGCTGAAGAGGAAAGAAAAAAAGAGTTTCAGGAATATCATGTTCATAAGTCGGCAATCGTAAGCATTTCTAAATAACGATTTTTTTTTCAGTTTTACAAGTTGCAATATTAAAACAATTACAAAATGCAATTCCCGGGTACCTAGGATTAAAGAAGTCTTCAACGTCATACTAGGACAAACAATGAATCCCAAGAATACAATATGGTAGTTTCATACTGTGCGATGTTCCAGTGGTAGAAAAGGGCGAATCACCATTTGCGGTTCTAAAGCTTGCATTCCTCTACAATGGTGAAAAGTTCATCGAAGACCTGGATGATTTGACAGTAAGTTTTCAATGAAAATCTTCTGGACACAATACATAGAAAATATTGGAATATATATATATACCACGTCCAGAGTTTTGAAACGTAAGAAATAAAAACACTTGAGGTAAGATTGGAAGGAAACCATTCGTCAGCCGTATAAAAGGGAGCAAGGTAATCTTACATTATGCATGGCACTAAGTTACGTCCTGTGAGAAACTGTTATGAAGGTTGTGACGTAAATTTCCCTCACGCATGCTAATGTAAGTTATGGCTCGTACTAAGTCTGCGCACCCGAACCACTGCCGTAAGAGACAGTAGGCTCGCACGGTAACTTTACCTCATCAAACTACCTCTATGTGCACGAGCTGCATCACATGATACTCGGTTCCTTTAAAAATATCTTTTCTGCTCCTAGAGAAACAACGAGATAGTGATGCATTCAATTTTTGTTCTCTACTTTTCGCTCTATAGTTTCATCTAGATTTGATGTAATGAAAATCTCAGCTGGAATCTTTTTGGAGGTACCATTTCTGGAATTGCGTCCTCAATTACACAATTTATTTTTATTTGAATGACATTCCTAAGAAAACCTTATTGTTATCATATAAACACAACATCACCTTTTAATCTGGGGAGTAGTGTTATCTCTAAGGGCCTCAGGCAAAACTTTATTTAAACATTTAAGAATTTACATATCAGCTCTAAGAAAACAGAGCTAGAATTTACAGGGTCAGCTCTAAAGAAAAACAGAACTGGAACTCTATATATGGCCTCAGATAGCACACCGATTACACGACCCTCCAGGGAGAACCCTATACACTCACAACATGGAGAAAAAAGCAGAAACATGATTCAGAAAGCGAATGAAAAAAGTACTTAGAAAGCAAGGCTGCAGCTATTCTGCCATCTATACACACTCCACAATACAGGCAAATGCAACTAATTTTATTTATTTTTCTAAGCAGGCGATTAGGTGCACAGAAGGATGCATGGCACATCATTTATCAAAAATATGTTTTCTTCGAGAGCCCTTTGCAGAAACCCAAATTATGAATGCTATGTACGAAAGTAACAGCAGGTGCTTGCAAAGAATAGCGGAATGGTGCCCCATGCTGAAATATTCTCGCTGGCATGTACCACTTGCTATAGTAGTGTAGATGGTAGAAAATAAGCATATAGTTCATTTCTTTTTAAAAAAGATTGTTTTCAGACCAACACTTCAATTTTGTTGCAGAAGAATAGTTTGATCTAAAAACACAGAGCATGCTAGGAGCTTACTGAATAGGGGGTGCTGTATGTAGATGAGGCGGCAACAACTGGAAATAAAATGGACCGTGTGGTACGATAGGAGCTTAGCGAATCATTACTGTCGTAATAAAGGAGCTACATAATTCTCATATATAGGTTAGAATGTTCCTGAAATAAGATAGTAGATTACTTACAAGGCAAGTAGATTTAAAGAAAATGTAAGACATTTGACTGAAGCAAATACGAATCTTCTCCCATGAGATGGATTGATAAATTGCTTAAATTAGAATTATCCTACTGGGAAAGAAGTATGTTTTCTCACAATTATCTACATCCAGACCATGGTTATCAAAAAATTGCAGCCTGTAGTCCAGACTGCAATATAGCAATTCAATCTTCATACCCTCCTAGAACTAATTATTACATGTACTACTTGCCAGAATAGAGCTCTGTAGGATCAAGAATCATTGTTCTGTAGATGTTGGACATCTGGTCGAAGCCCGACTGATTTGCTTTGTGCCTTTGAGAGCTGTTGAACAGTAACATCAGATGGAAGAGTAGCCTCTGGAAGTCACACGTTGCAACTCAAATAGGAACAAAACATTATTTCTGGGATAACTCGCAGAAAGAATCTGGAAGCAAAATCAAATTTCCTTTACTCGCTAATTTCGGTCTACACAAGAGAACAATTAAACCAATATACTATATTTTTTCTATTCTTCTTTATCAGGCCATCATTGGCATGTCTACATGAACCAACAAGAAGCACATCTGAAAACGGGCTGCTAGTGCTTGTTTGCTAAAGAAATGTTAAGCATGACTCAGGAACAAAATCACCTTTTCAATTGCTCTAAACCTCAATTTTAGAGCGTGGAATAGTTGCCCACTCCGCCATGCCCCGCTGCAGTTGGCGAGTCACCTCCTCTCTGCCCGCCCGTTGGTGGTTGATTTCAGGGCCACGTCCCACGTTTGGGTTCCAGCCACCTTCCGTGGTCTCTGTCCGCAATCTGCCAGATGTCGCTCACCTCTCCATCGACATTCTTCAGTTCTGTTGCTGGTGGATCTGGAGGCATCGCAACGACGTCATGTTCCTAAGAAAATGGAGGGTATTCCTAAGAAAATCAAATTACAGATAGGAAAAGGAAGATTGCTACACAGCTTCACAAAAGGAAGACTAAGAAGAATCAACGATATGAAGGAAAGTTATATCTTTTCTATTCCATGGCAGAGTTCGAAATTTTCAGACCAACTTTAATTCAGAATGGAAAGGCCATGCCACCCACCGAAGCCAGCCATGTGCTGCCCAAATAGACAAATAATTGTGAACCAACATTTTGGAACTATTGACTCGATTATAGCTATCGGCATACTGCAGGGGTGAAAAATGGAAATGATCAATAGCAGACTGGATAAGCTATCAGCGTACTGCCGGGATGAAAAATGGAAATGATCAATAGCAGACTGGATAAGTATTGTATGGAAAGGCATGCCTATAACCATGTAGATGAATCAATATTAAACGGGACGAAAAAGAAAAGCATGTCAGTGGCACTATGCCAGTGTTACAAATGTATTAAGTCACATAGTAGAAATTGATTATACTTGAATGGACAGCTTTGCAAGATAGGAAAATGGGTTGAAGCTGAACAAAATCAATTCCTTACAGTATACATGAATCTAATGTAAAAATGATATGTCGATCTTTCATATAGAATCCATGGTTACGATTTGTTTCAATAATGTGCCAACTTAGATGGTAAATCTGCAAGCTTCGACGGAATGTAGAAACTTGGCAGATATGATTTTGTTTCAATGACAAAAGGCTGATCTATGTGTTAAATTTTCATAGCAACTAGCCGCATGATAAGGAAGAAGAAGAAATAATCATTATCTCATGATAGATCAGAAATTATGCCTTGGAGACAGGCAGAAGAAGAGCCTTTTTTTTTTGTGCATGATAATTTGGATAGATAGTCATCCTACATGCCAACACTGTATTGAAGTGAAGGAGCATCATTAGAATATGAAACTTGAGCGACAAATCAAGCAAACACTTGTAATTGGACCTGAAAATTGTGTACCTCACAAGCATGCTGAACGTATCCCTGAATAAAATAGAAAGTATTCATCTAAATTGAATACAAAATCAGCATAGAAATATGAAGAAAACTAGTAAGCCCATAGCATCAATTTGTTGGCAGGATTTACCTTACATATCGAAATTTGATGTTAGGACATGAATTTCTGAAATAAACAACTGCAAATGCAAGGTTTGCTCGCCACAAAATCCCAAATGGAAACAGTAACCAAACCTGAACCAAAAAAAGCCTAGCAGGACTCGGGATTTAGCTCCCCACCGTACCCTGACGTTGAGGCCCACTGGTGTGCTCCGCCCACCATATAACCACACGCAGCAGTGCCGAGGGCGGCTGGCGCTTGCTGATGCCACCCGTCGAGCCAGCCGCAGGCAACCAAAGCTTGAAAACCTTTGGGTAAAAGGAAAACAGTCTTAGAAATTGTCCTAGAAAGGAACGGCTTAAAGATTCACGTACACCTGAAGCATACATCTTCTTCTGCTCCTAGATTTCTTGGCAGAATTTCAATTATTGGTTTCACAAAACATAAAGCAGCATCACCGATACAAATCTTATCTTAAGAATAGCATAAAACAAAAATCCTCGTAAGGTGAATATTCTTCAATTGAAGAAATATTGCTCATATGTATGTGCAAATTTTGATTAACACAAATTTACAGAGAATTAGCATTGTCAGCTAGGTACAGGCTGATTCTTTATGTACATCACTACTAACATTCAGTTAAGTCAGAACCATCATTTTTTACTTCAGGATGAAAATTCGTGAAATTTAGACAAAAGCAAAATCAGAGAGAGGATTCACATGTCCCGTGAAAACAAAAGTTGATCTCAGCTAGATCAAAGTCTGATACTCTACTGTTGTCCTTTTTCTCCGCAGCCTTGAGCTCCTCCTCTTCTTCTATGTCATCCACACGGGACACGGCCTTCATCTCCTCTGCTATGATCTCCACCTCCTCCTAGAATTGGCCCCACCGCCAGGAGCCCTTCTCCAGCATTACCTCCATCACCCGAGCTTCTCATTTTCCTTTCCTTTCCTTTCTTGGTCTTCTTCCTGTTTCCCAGCACCGCTCCCAAAAACCAATAACCCTAACCCCAGAAATTCAGAAGTTCATGGAGGAGGATAGGGGAAGAAGATGAGGAGGAGGGTCTTACTGGTGATAATACCATCGACGGTGGAGAGGGACGCCGGAGAACGCCGTTGTCCTGCCGAGCTCGCCCAGATCTTGCACCGCCCACGGCGCCTCCGAGTCGCTACCGCATGAGAGAAGAAAGGGAAGTACTCCACGCGCGAGAGAGGTAGTCCTCGCCGCCGGGTCGTCCCTCCGGCACCGTTGCTGCCGCTGCCGCCGCCGCCGCAATGACGAGATGTGAGGGGCCGGAGGGAGAGAGGAACGGACCGAAGGAGTGGGCTAGTTTTTTTTTTCTTTTGACATCTGGGGAGTGGGCGACCAGCTAACGATTCCATCGAAGTAAAATTACATTGGCTGACGTTTAGTTAAACTAGACCATCGTTCGACCGGGGCGAAGAATTACTTATTCTTCACCCAGGGTCACTAATAGACTTTCAATATATATATACATCTTTTATGCACCAACTCTAAGAATATACTTCTCTTCTCGGCAAAATTTCACAGGATGAAGTGGAAGACTGGAGGGCAGAGACAATGTACATTCTTTTACTTAGCGAGATAAATGAAGTCAAAGCTAATGAAATGGGTGACGAGATTAGCAAGATCTTCAGTAAGAATGAAGACTAAAACTTTTGATTTAGGCAGCGAGGCTAATTCCATCAAAACGTGACAAAACAGTTTAACAATGACTCATATTTATATGTAATCTAGTTACAAATTGCGTGTTCATGTTGAAAAGAGAACATCATCAGAGAGTGCCACTACATTATAAACAACAGTGCCTCTTTTTAACTGTGCAACAGCAGTGACTCCCAAAACGAACTCCTACCCATTACTCTGGAAACCACCCGCCCGTGCCTCCGGAGGCGACATGGCCCCGTGCCTCCGGAGAATCCACACATGTGCATGCACGCACATACCTCGAGTACCTCAATCGTGGCTAGCTGCTCCGCACACGTGAATGAAGACTAAAACTTTTGATTTAGGCAGCGAGCCTAATTCCATCAAAACGTGACAAAACAGTTTAACAATGACTCATATTTATATGTAATCTAGTTACAAATTATGTGTTCATGTTGAAAAGAGAACATCATCAGAGAGTGCCACTACACTATAAACAACAGTGCCTCTTTTTAACTGTGCGACAGTAGTGACTCCCAAAACGAACTCCTACCCATGACTCTGGAGACCACCCGCCCGTGCCTCCAGAGGCTACATGGCCCCGTGCCTACGGAGAATCCACACATGTGCATGCACGCACATACCTCGAGTGCCTCAACCGTGGCTAGCTGCTCCGCACACGTGACTCCAGATGCTTCAAACCCGTGCCTCCGGAGAATCCACACATGTGCATGCACGCACATACCTCTAGTGCCTCAACCGTGGCTAGCTGCTCCGCACACGTGACTGCACATGCTTCAAACCCGTGCCTTTCTAGGCGAAGGAGCTTGGCTTTTGCACGACGTGTATAAAGAATTTCTCCTGAGCTGTGAACTTCTTATAGAATATCATGAACTTCAGCAACCAACCAAATGCAAGAAAAAACACGCTGCACGACCAACAAACACTTCGACCTATGCCCCCCCATCAAGATGTTTATGAAAATTAAACAAGCCGAAGGCGAGCAGGAGGTTCCCCGCGCCGGAGGCGCCGTGTGACACCACGACGGACAACGCGCCGCACGAACCAACACGCTGCACGACCAACAAACACTTCGACCTATGCCCCCCTTCAAGATGTTTATGAAAATTAAACGAGCAGGAGGTTCCCTGCGCCGAAGGCGCCGTGTGACACCACGACGGACAATGCGCCGCACGAACCAACACGCTGCACGACCAACACACACACTTCGACCTATGCCCCCTCCCTTCAAGATGTTTATGAAAATTAAACGAGCCGAAGGCGAGCAGGAGGTTCCCTGCGCCAGAGGCGCCGTGTGACACCACGACGGACAACGCGCCGCACGAACCAACATGCTGCACGACCAACACACACTTCGACCTATGCCCCCCCTCAAGATGTTTATGAAAATTAAATGAGCCGAAGGCGAGCAGGAGGTTCCCTGCGCCGGAGTCGCCGTGTGACACCACGACGAAAAACGCGCCGCACGAACCAACACGCTGCATGTCCAACACACACTTCGACCTATGCCGCCCTTCAATATGTTTATGAAAATTAAACGAGCCGAAGGCGAGCAGGAGGTTCCCTGCGCCGGAGGCGCCGTGTGGCACCACGACGGACAACGTGCCGCACGAACCAACGCGTTGCACGAACAACACACACTTCGACCTATGCCCCCCTTCAAGATGTTTATGAAAATTAAACGAGCCGAAGACGAGCAGGAAGTTCCCTGCGCCGGAGGCGCCGTGTGACACCACGACGGACAACGCGCCGCACGAACTAACACGCTGCACGACCAACACACACTTCGACCTATGCCCCCCGTTCAAGATGTTTATGAAAATTAAACGAGCCGAAGGCGAGCAGGAGGTTCCCCGTGCCGGAGGCACCATGCTCCAATTTAGTTAAGTTATACAAATCATGCCTCTGCTAGTATACACCTGTGCCTATAGAGAATTCACACATTGGCATTGACAGGATTGAGCGATGCCTCTGCACTCTTCACGACCGTGCGTCAACCCATGCCTTTGCTTTGTGTGTATGAAAAAGTTGTTGTTTTTTGCTTACTTGAAATGTCACATTTGATAGTGTTGGAAGCCCCCGCCCGTAACTATCCTATAAATCTTCATTTCCCAGAAATATAATGGGAACAAAAAGGGAAACAAAAAGGAAACAGGGAACCGATGCGGTTGGCTGTTATTTTCTGTCTGTTATCGCGCGGAAAGGGAAAAACAAAAAATTCAAATAGTTGGAGGGTTAAACTGCAAAACGCACGAAACCACAAACCGGAAAGGGAAAAGCGGGAAGCAACCGCGTCCGGTGGTTTTCCCTCGCGGGAGCGCTCCGTGCTCGACACTTGTCGCGCGCGGAGCGCTTCCGAACCGCTCGTTCGGAGCCCTCCGAAGGAGCGCTCGTTAACTAGTTGCTCTCTTATCTTTGTATATACAACTAATTTCAAAATTAAGGGGCCCATATTCAAATTTCGCCCCGGGCCCCAAAATATCAGGACCGGCCCTGCCTGGTACCCGATGGCGCCATGGTTCTTTATATGGCTGACCCTGCGAAAAATTATCTGAGCTTTTCACACAATGCCCCAAGTACACGAACCGAATCTCCACGTACTAATAGCAAAACCAACCAAAGAATCACTCTTGGCCTTCACGTGGTGTGGCTCCCGTGGCTCAACTCCAATGCTAGCTTTGCTTTGCCATGACCTTCTGCTTTCCAATGGATGCTTATCCTTGATGAATTTTCTCACGCACAAATCTTATCCGCTGCCTCCAGGGACTCGGTCCGACCTTTTTTTTAAACAAATCATCCACGGTGTTGCATCTTTTTTTTTTGAGACAATTCACCGAAGCTTTATTAATTCGTCACAATGTTTATAGGGATGGACGAAAGATTTCCCAGATGATCTAACCAAACATGGCGGCCACCTCCCAGGATAAAAGTATGCTTCGCTAAACTGTAAGCCTCAAAATTTGAGCTCCTATTATCATAAACTATCTTACACGAAAGGAAAGAAACAGAATGGGTAATAATCTCCACGGTGTTGCATCTGTACGCACACGCCACGAGTCCACGCATACTCCAGCCTGCTCTTGGGCAGCACCTGCGCCGCGCTTCTGGCCAGCTTCGGCCTTGGCCCCCTGCTACAGTCACATGGGCCGCACCGCCATGGGCCTCGCCTAGGCTTCCACTGCTACACGCACCAGCCGCCAGACGCCACCGATCCCACCAGCAGGTATATCTGGCCAAACGGGCCGTTTTTTAGGCCGGCCCGGCAGCACGGCGGCACGGCACGCGACGGGCCAGGCCGGGCACAGACTAATCGTGCCGTGCCAGGCACGCAGCACGCATTGGGCCGTGCCTGGGCCACCACCCTCAGCCCGCGTGCCAGCCCGGCACGGCACGACTACTCGCGGGCCGGCACGTGGCATGGCACGGCCCGATCTGCCAACGGCTGGGTCGCTCGCTGCCTCGCTGTCGCTGGGACGGGAGTCACGGGACGGGAGCGGGGGAAGGGAATCGGCCGACAGGGAACAGGCGACTCTTTTTTTTCGAAAAAGGGAACAGGGCGACTCGACAGGGAACAGGGGAGGGGTCAGGGGGAGCGGGGGCTGCGGAGCCCAGGTGCCCAGCTCCTCGATCGATGGGGGAGCGGGGGGTCGAGACTCGAGACTGCATAGCGCTGCCATTGGGAGGGGTTTAGGGGGAGGTTAGGGTGGGTTTACAGCGGTTTAGGAGAGGGTTTGGGTATTTTTTTAATAAAATTCATATATTCAAAAATTTGACCGTTAGAGGGTCAAATTTGTCCGAAAAATGACCATTTTTTTGCTATAAATAGGGCTGCACAACCCACATATTTCTCACTCAAACATGGATGACCATGACAATACTAGCTTCCCACTCTCCGATTTCGGTCTTGGGGATATGGAGTATAGTGTATACCCTAGTAGCACCGATCCCACTACCATGCCCCCACCCGAGCAACATGCCTATGCCATGCCCTCACCCGAGCAACATGCCTATACCAATCATCCCACTCTCGAACCCCATACCGATCCCAGTACCGAAGCCGAACGTCACACCAATTCGAGTAGTGGGACGGGTTCCTCCACCACCATGGGTGTAAAGCAAAGAGGTCATCGTAGAACCTCCGCGGTGTGGGAATCATTCGATGAAGAAATATCCGTGGTGGCCGGTGTCCGGAAGGTGGTTGTAAGGTGCAAAAGGTGAAAGAAGGAGTATACCGGAGAAGCCAAGGGAGGAACCGGCCACCTGAAGAGGCATGTGGAAAGCCACGCCAAAGCGGATGCAACGAGCGCGTCGAGCTCGGCAGCTGTGCAAACGCAGCTCTCCTTCAACCCTGACGGTACGGTACGCAATTTCACCTACGATGCTAATGTTCAGCGAGAAGGTCTATGCCGTCTTATTGCTTCTAATGATTTACCAGTAGGTTTTGGTGAATCTGAAGGTTTCGTAGAATATATTCAAACTTGTCATAATCCTAATTATAGACCAGATTCTAGACAAACTACAAGTAGGGATATTAAAAAGCTATACAAAACTGGTAAAAAGAAAATAAAAGAAGAATTTTCTACGTGCACTTTTTCAGTGTCGTTAACATCTGATATCTGGACTGGTCGGGCAAAGCAAGACTACATTAGTGTGGTAACTCATTATGTTAACGAACATTGGCATCTACAAAAAAGAGTCATAGGATTTGAATTAATTGATGTAGCACATAGTGGTCCAAACATTGCTGAAGCTGTACTCAAAGTTGTGAATGATTTTAATCTTGTCGACAAGGTTTTCTCAATAACTTTGGATAATGCTTCAGCAAACACGAGTGCAATGAATACCCTGACACCAATATTCTCCATATATGCTGCATCCTTTTTAATGCATCAACGTTGTGCTTGCCATATCATTAATCTTATTGCTAAAAGTGCGTTACATTTATGTGAACCACACATTGAAGTCATACGCACTGCAATATCTTATTTTTCGCATTCAACTCAACGAATTACAAACTATAAGAGATATTGCATTGCTATATGGTGCGTTCCTCATAAGTATAATTCAGACATGCCTGTTAGATGGAACTCTACATACTTGATGCTTAAGGCGGTTATCCGAGACAGAGTTCAGTTCAATGGTTTTATTAATGCAAATTATGGGGTTGAATCTTTAATTAGCGAAGAAACTTGGCATGTTATTACAGCATTGACTGCATTTCTTGAGTTGTTCTATGATGCAACAGTTACTTTGTCTGGGGTTTATTACCCGTCATCTTCTTTGATGGTGCATACCCTATTAGACATTGCTAGTCATTTGAAAGCATATGAAGGTGATGGATTGTTACTTAATGTTGTTGCTGACATGAAAACCAAGTACTTAAAATATTGGCAGCAAATTCCACTGTTGTATGCATTTGCATTTATCTTGGATTCTAGAGCTAAACTTGAAGGGTATCGTAGTGCACTCAATGTACTATCTGCATCCCTAAGTTTAAATTATACTGGCGACTTCAATAAGGCTCGTGAGAAGCTTTCTGAAGTTTTTGCTAAGTATGAGGAAAAATATGCCGGAGTTCGAATGCAACGACCTCCACCAGCACCTACTGCAGGTAAAAAGAGAGGAGCATGGAGCAAGATCTTTGGTTCTTCGTCCTCCTCGACCGCCGGAAGCTCTTCCACGTCAACATATGTGCTTCAAGGTGGCGGGGAGTTAGCGAAGTACCTCAACAGTGACAAAGTCATGTACGATTTAGATAGTGAGGAAGACTTCAACATACTGCAGTGGTGGCAAGAACACAAGCTTACATTTCCGGTGCTCTCCATATTAGCACGTGATGTGTTATCGGTGCCTGTTTCTATGGTGTCATCGGAGTCTACTTTCAGCCTTGCTGGAAGAATAATTGAGGAGAGAAGAACTAGTCTGGCCCCTGATATGGTGAGAACACTGATGTCCGTCAAAGATGGGGAGTTATCAAGAAGGAGAGCGCAACACACTGCAGAAAACACAGACCTACTAGCCATGTTTGAAGAAATGAACTTTGAAGAAGACCCGGAAGAATAGTCGAAGACTTGTAGTGTAGTCATTTTCTTATCATTTTGTAACTTTCTTCTCTTTTTGTAATTTTCTTTCCCTTTTGTAATTCTAGAGCATGGCTTTGTACTCTTTTACTTCCCAGGGATGGAAGGTTTTAATGAGGCAGCCACTAATAAAGCTCAACATTTATCCCAGATGATACATTGCCTCAATTTTTATTTATGCATTATTCCTGCGGTGCCTAACGTGCCATTTTTTTGCTATAAAAAGGGATGCCCACTTTCTCATTTCTCAAACTCAAACTCCATCTCATTTTCCACACACAAACATGGTTGCTCCTCTTCAAAACGTTATTCGGAGACAAGCTCCCATCTGGAGGTACTACGATGAAGAATTCGTTACAAATGATGAAGGTCTCACCGAGCTTTTTGCAAAGTGCAAAGAATGCAGTAAGAAGTTGCTCGTGCCAAAGCATGATGGCAGGTATGCTAGAACCGGCCACCTGATGAGGCACAAGACGGCACACGTCAAGGCAGCCGAGGCGGCGGCTATAGCTGCGGCTGCAGGGCAACAAGGTTGAAAGGATCCCATTAGTCAGTTGTACTATTTGTATTTTTTTTCTTTCTTTATATTTTACTCTTTTAGTATTTCTAGAGCATGGCTTGTACTCTTTTACTTCTTTGGGATGGAAGGTTTTAACGAGGCGAGCGCTAATAAAACTCTAGATTTATCCCACATAATACTCTAACGTGCCTAACATGCCTAACGTGTCTAGCGTGCCATTTTTTTTGCTATAAAAAGGGATGCCCACCCTTCTCATTTCTCAAAATACAAACATGGATGGCCCAAATCAAAATGTTCATGCAGGAGGCTCCAGAATCTGGGACTACTACGATTCACAAGTAGTTATGGATGGTAGAGTCTCCGAGCTAAAAGCACGGTGCAAAAGATACGGTAAGCTGCTACGCATTGCCTGCCACGGTCCAGTAAACATCCTTACTAGGCACAGAGCAGCACACATCAAGAGAGACGAGCTGGCCGCGGCTGCCGGGCAAGGATGAACGATCCAAATTAGTTCAGCTCTAGTCTTTGTAAAATTTTTATTTTTATTTCTTTTAATCTTTTAGTATTTCTAGAGCATAGCTTGTACTCTTTTACTTCTTTGGGATGGAAGGTTTTAATGAGGCAAGCAATTAAAAAAACTCTAGATTTATCCCACATAATACTCTACATTCTTTTTTTGCAATTTTCTACATTTTTTTGGACATTTTTTCGCTGTACATAGAAAAATAAGCGCCAGGCGGGCCAGCGTACCATAACGGGCCGGCGTGCCTGGGCGTGCTGCTTGCCGGCCCAGCTAGGCTACGCGACGTACCTGGGCTGCTAGCCCGCGCCCGTAGGCCGGCACGGCACGGCCCGGCTAATAAACGTGCCACTGCGGGCCGTGCCGGGCCAGGCACGATTAGCACGGGCCGTGCCGTGCCGTGCTGGGCCGGCCCGTTTGGCCAGGTATACCAGCAGGTATGCGCACCGCCTGATGCTCGCCCGATTGATCCATCCGATCGATCGCCGCACATCCCACGCGCACGCGCCATACGAGCCTTCTGTTGATCCGACGCCCTTTGCCCTTTGCAACTCGCCGCCGCCGACGCATCCATCACGCGATTCTTCTCGATCTCGTCTGATTACAGCGATTCGACGACTTCCACGAAAGAATTCCCAATCAATTTCGATACTGATTTCTTTGCATACTGTCTTCGCACAATCTGACAATGATCCATCCTCTAGATCAACAATCCAGTAACCTTCTGACAACCTAGCTCATGATACCACTTGTTAGAATAAATTCCAGGCCACCGTCGATCATCCGAGGACCAAGCAATCACACGAGCACGACACCGAGATTTGTTAACGAGGTTCACCGATATGGCTACGTCCCCGGGGCTTGACAACGGGCGCTTCTCCCCATGATACCGCTACAATACCGCAGTCGGTCGCCCTGGACGCCGGCACATGCCGCCGGCTTCCCATGCGTTCCTGTGTTATTATGTTGGCATGTAACCATCGTGTGTCTACCCCCAAGGCAACGACTCCATATCCTATCTAAACACAATACAACTCAGAGTCCAACTATAACCTACATATACACAATATTCGACACAACTCTAACAAGTTGCAGCAAGCGCTTGAAACAGAGTGATCTTGCATGGGAAACATCTAGACAAAAATTCAGTTCCCTGTGGCAATCTGATAGCAGCAAATAAAAACCGGTAAGCCCATCAAATCAAATACTCCTAAATCACATCACAGATGGAACAAAAACACAGAATTAAATCATACAGCTTTTAAGATGGTGCACACCTATTGTAAGAGGAATCAACTAGTTTCAGGTGGGACACTTAATGCTTCTGAATTGAATAGCAAACAAATTCACGAGCACCAGTTCTAACAAATTGCAAGACAAGATATATAATCCTACTAGCACCGCAGCCACCTGATTCACATTTGGTGTGATGAGCAGAGATCGGCAGGCAAATTCAGATACCCTGTATCATTAACCTGAAGCTATCTTGCCAATTTGCTAAGCTAGCATCCTGACTTAATGACATTGTAGCAAGCTATCTACTTAATCCAGTTAGTTATTACTGACGGTGAATGCAATGTCTGTGCAAGCTTTGATACAACTGATGAAAGTTCTACACCTATTTTGACAGTGGTGCTACCAGTGGGCCATAACATTGTCCAAATATTCAGATGTACAAACAAGAATACCTCGAACCAGACAGTGACTTACTACCCATACCAAATCACCTAAAATGTTCAAATGCGATGAAAGATACTTTTTAGATTAAAAGGTTAAGACATCCAATTCTGATTCAGTGACAAGTTTGGACACTCTGGTGGAAACACAAGATCTCTGATCAGGCTAAGTCAACGCGTGAATGCGTCATATTCTTGCTGAAGGCGATGGATTGAAGCTTGATTTTGCGGATGAAAATCCAGAGACCGGCCTATGGTCGGATCGTCACCATCGGCGCACGTGTGGTGATTCTTTCTTGAAGGCTTAGCCTAGAAGGCATGTACTTTTTGTTTGTTTATGTCTTTTACCGTAAGGTTAGTGGTTGCCCGGTGAAGCTACTGTCGCGAGGCGCGCATCCTTGGTTTTTTTTTTCCTGGTCGAATTTATTCGACTGCTGGATTTGTTTCTTTAATAATCTATGGATGTGTACATCTTCGGATGCAGTGGTCGGAGGTTATCCTTATTTTAAAAAATATATAAGGATAAAATGTGACAAGAATTTTAAAATGGGACAAAATATGTCAAAACGTACAAACCTTCCAGAATTTTCAAAAAAAAGGTGCAAGTGTCATGCAGGTCTTCGACTCGAGACCGCCACCCCATGAAACGTTTTTTGTTTGATTTTGCTATATCTCATGCGATTGAGAAAATAACCATTTCTAGGTTAGGGTGAGACACTAGGATCATGAAATTATAAATAGATAAGAATATCTTGATCGTACACTTTTACAGTTTACTAATAATAGGTTTTGTTTCTAAGTCGGTTGAACCATCATCATTTTTTAATTTATTTTTATTCATCAAACCATGGAGGAGGATTGCATACCTTATATTATAGGGAAAGAAGTATAGGACTAAAAAGTCCTCCACAAGAACAAACATTTGAGAATCACTCACGTAAAAAGTAGACTACCTAAACATCAACACACCAAACTAATATAAAATGAAACAACCTAAGCTCGATCGCTTCAGCCCACTGCCTAGCATCTGATTTAATTAGCTCAATGACTCTTTGAAATGGCATGTAGGCATTATCAAAAACTCTCCGGTTACTCTCTCCATATGCTCCAGGTAACTAGGGGCACCAAGGTGTCGAGTAACGTCTAGTACCCTGAACTCTCAACCCCTAGCATCTTGTCACCAGTCCCAAAGTGACAGGCCTGTCTGAAGAACGACCTTTCTCAAACCAGCCAATGAAGCAACGAACTCCAGATTTCTCCTACAAAAGGAGCTAGGCTACCTGCCATTCGGAGGCACCCGTGTGCGGTACGCTCGTTTGGGTCGTTTGATCATTTTCCTGTAGCATGGTTTTGGTTGCTAGCGTGTGGTAAACCGTTCATTCTTTTTTACATTCACATTTCTTTTGAGAGTGACTGTCAGGTGGCCCTCATTAGCCATGGTCCAGTGAATCAGCTGCTTTTTACACTCAGCGAGTTGTGTGTCGTTCGGCCTAAAGATGAGTCATTCGGGAGAGCCTTACAAAACATCTGCCTCCACTCTCTCCTCCCCCACCCTCCCTCTGCAGCGCCGCCTCTCCTCCGATTCACCTCCTCTTCTTCATGCGTGGCAGCCGGCGCAGCTACTCGCGCTGCCGACTGTCCAGCCTGTGGCCTCTCTCATTTTCCTCCTCTCTCAGATCGGGGGTGGTCGGCGCAGCTTCGTCTTCTCCCTGCCTTCCATTCACATGCCTCCCTTCCTTCCATTTCCATCTGTGTAGCTGCCAATCCCCTCCATCCTCGAGCCCGCACCTCCGCCACTTCCCTTCACTTCTCTCTCCGCCGCCACCTCTCCTCGCCTCTCCTTCCATCGCCCGCCCTGTGTTTTGAATTTCGGCCGAAAAAAAAGGATTTCGGCCGAATTTCGGCCATCTCAGCCTGGGACGAAATCTATTCTTGACCGAAATTGTTCAAATTTGACAAATTTTGGTCAAATTTGAGTCAAATTTTAGTTAAATTTTGGTCAAGTTTCAGCCGAAATTTTTGAAAATGGCCGAAATTCGGCCATCTCGGCCTGGGGCGAAAAAAGTCTCAAACCGAAAATCAAAACACAGGGCCCGCCCACTTCGGCTGCCGGCGCCCTCCCCGTACCTCTTCCTCATGTCTCCCCTCCTCATCACCGGCATCGTCATTGCGCTCGGAGAGGGACCGCCGATGCTAGGTTAATGAGGACGATGAGGTAACTATTTACGAGGGCAGAGCGAAGTCGTCAGATCCGTTACCGTCGTTGTTTTCCTGTGCGCCGCCGCCGCCGTCCACGTGCTCTTCCTAAAGCTCATCCTCACCGCCACGGGTGGACGTTGGCAAGGTCAGCCTCCCATATCCACACGCGGGTACTCCGCCACTCCCCTTTGTGCTTGTACTGTTAATTATATTATGCCCAAGTTTTATTTGGCCCAGGTTAATTTAGTGATGCATTTGAATTATGAGTTGCTTACGTTGGATATGGTATGCTATGTTATGGTCACAAATTTTTGCCAACTGTGTGTTCTTGGTTTGGTCGCATACCTATATTTCTGTCCCATTGTAGCTTTGGTTTGTTGCAAGTCTTCCATTCCCTCACTTTTTTCTTAGGTTGTATGTAGATGAGCACATAAGAACATGACTGGATGGTTTCATGTAACCATACTTCCCCATAACATGGTTCAACGAATGATTTGTTGCTACTTTTTTCCCCAGGTTATGATTTTGGGAGTGATTTAGGATTCGCTGGGCACTTCTTCAGCCTTCAGTTATGAAGAAATCGGTAGATACATTTTCCAAGTCGGTGCTCAGCGAGTTGGGCTCTCCTTCAACCAAGATGAATGTCTAGCCTCAAACTTGCCTTACTTTTTTTTGGAATTACTCTTTTTATCTATTGGTTCATTTGTTTGTTAGTAAGAAATTCCCGCATTTTAGTGTAACCTAAATCTGCTCCTTCCAGTCATTGGTTGATATCAATAGTGGAATGTTGCCCTTTCTTCTCTTTCTCTCATTATTTCAGGTCATTAGATTCACGCGTTACAGTTACCTGTTTTTAGTTGCAGAATTACACAACTCCGTCCAATAGTTCACAAGCTATAAGAAAGAATATCATATGGAAAATTGATATTGAATGGTTAAATTGGGAAAAGGTGAAACTTTGCTTTGATTTGGAAAAAGGTGAAACTTTGAATGGTTAAATTGGGAAAAGGAGGGCCCTTGGGAGGAAGGAGGGGATGCGGACAATGTGTGGATGAAGATGGCGACTTGCATTCGTAAGGTGGCCTCAGAGGAGTTTGGCGTGTCCAGGGGAAGGAGAAGTGAGGATAAGGATACCTGGTGGTGGAATGATGATGTCCAGAAGGCGATTAAAGAGAAGAAAGATTGTTTCAGACGCCTATACCTGGATAGGAGTGCAGACAACATAGAGAAGTACAAGATGGCGAAGAAGGCCGCAGAGCAAGCTGTCAGGGAAGCAAGGGGTCGGGCGTATGAGGACCTCTACCAACGGTTAGGCACGAAGGAAGGTGAAAGGGACTTCTATAAGATGGCCAAGATCCGAGAGAGGACGACGAGGGATATTGGCCAAGTCAAATGCATCCAGGACGGAGCAGACCAACTCCTGGTGAAGGATGAGGAGATTAAGCATAGATGGCGGGAGTACTTTGACAAGCTATTAAATGGGGGAGAATGAGAGTTCTACCATTGAACTGGACGACTCCTTTGATGAGACCAGCATGTGTTTTGTGCAGCGAATCTAGGAGTCTGAGGTCAAGGAGACTTTAAGAAGGATGAAAGGAGGCAAGGCGATGGACCCTGATTGTATCCCCATTGAGATGTGGAAAGGCCTCGGGGACATACGATGGTATGGCTAATCAAGCTTTTCAACCTCATTTTTCGGGCAAACAAGATGCCAGAAGAATGGAAACGGAGCATATTAGTACCAATCTTCAAGAACAAGAGGATGTTCAGAGTTGTACGAATTATCGTAGAATTAAGCTGATGAGCCATTCAATGAAGCTATGGGAGAGAGTCATTGAGCACCGCTTAAGAAGAATGACAAGTGTGACCAAAATTAGTTTGGTTTCATGCCTGGGAGGTCGATCATGGAAGCCATTTTCTTGGTACGACAACTTATGGAGAGATACAGGGAGCAAAAGAAGGACTTGCATATGGTGTTCATTGACTTGGAGAAGGCCTATGATAAGATACCGTGGAATGTCATGTGGTGAGCCTTGGAGAAACACAAAGTCCCAGCAAAGTAAATTACCCTCATCAAGGACATGTACGATAATGTTATGACAAGTGTTCGAACAAGTGGTGTCGACACTAATGACTTCCCGATTAAGATAGGACTACATCAGGGGGTCAGCTTTGAGCCCTTATCTTTTTGCCTTGGTGATGGATGAGGTCACAAGGGATATACAAGGAGATATCCCATGGTGTATGCTCTTTGCGGATGATGTGGCGCTAGTTGACGATAATCAGGTAGGGTAAATAGGAAGTTAGAATTATGGAGACAAACCTTGGAATCGAAAGGGTTTAGGCTTAGTAGAACTAAAACCGAGTACATGATGTGCGATTTCAGTACTAATAGGTGTGAGGAGGAGGAGGTTAGCCTTGATGGACAGGTGGTGCCTCAGAAGGACATCTTTTGATATTTGGGGTCAATGCTGCAGGAGGATGGGGGTATTGATGAAGATGTGAACCATCACATCAAAGCCGGATGGATGAAGTGGCGCCAAGCTTCTGGCATTCTCTGTGACAAGGGAGTGCCACAAAAGATAAAAGGCAAATTCTACATGAAGGCGGTTCGACCCGCAATGTTGTATGGCGATGAGTGTTGGCCGACTAAAAGGCAACATGTTCAACAGTTAGGCGTGACGGAGATGCGTATGTGGATATGAATGTGTGGCCACACGAGGAAGGATCGAGTCTGGAATGATGATATACGAGATAGAGTTGGGGTAGCACCAATTGAAGAGAAGCTTGTCCAACATCGTCTGAGATGGTTTGGGCATATTCAGCGCAGGCCTCCAGAAGCTCCAGTCCATAGCGGATGGCTAAATCATGCGGAGAATGTCAACAGAGGTCGAGGTAAAGCGAATTTGACATGGAAGGAGTCCGTTAAGAGAGACCTAAAGGATGGGAGTATCACCAAAGAACTAGCTATGGACAGGGGTGCGTGAAAACTTGCTATCCATGTGTCATAGCCATGAGTTGGTCGCGAGATCTTATGGATTTCACCTCTAGCCTATTCAACTTGTTTGGGACTAAAGGCTTTGTTGTTGTTGTTTGTTGTTGTTGGAAGTTTAGTTATAGCAGAAGCTTGCATTCTATTTATTGGAAAGTGTGAACACCCACCACTACAATATCTTCATAAGAATGTTTTTTCTACAGTTAGCACAAAGAAGATGCTTCTGGCCTACTACATGAAGTCGTTCTTGCCAACTTCGTCCTTTGTTGCACCACGTAGGATGGCAGATTGATCCTACCGGGTGTCATGGCACCGCTATTACGCCAACTTGCCGTATGCTCCTTCTAGGCGGGAAGCTTGCTCTGGCCTTGAATCAGCCTTTGACGAGGGGAGGTAAAGCAAGAACTTTGAAAAGGCCTAGCCCCGCTGCTGGAAATAGGAAACTAGATGGCGTCCCCCCAATGCGAGAGAGTGGCATCGCCACACATAACTATCTCAGGATGAGAAATCACATTTCTTAGATCGCTGGTACATTTCCCAATGCCTCCCGGTCCTACTATTGCTTCGCCTCGTGCATTACCATCACTAGACTTACTGCGAGTGTTTCATTTGCTAAACTCTAGAATAAGTTTTGCTTCTTACTCAACTAGATGAAACATGATCTTATATACTCCTCGAGAAAGCAACTGAACAAACTCAGCTAACGTAGTACAAGAGGTGTAACTCGGGGGTGCATCTGAGGCAGCAACAGCATATATACATCTGTTCAGAGGGTGGGGAAGACTTACACAAAACCCAGAAAACGGAAAACTATAATGGAAAAATCGCATGCCTTGCTCGGATATCATGACCAACACCAAGAATTGATTTTTTTTTTATGTTTAGTCAATGAGAAAATTCATACCACATCTAACTAAAACCTCACCCTGAGTCAATTGCAGTCGGCTAGAAACAGAGTTCCCCCTACAATGCAATAATCTGGTACAGATCAATAACAGAGAACCAAACCGTACAAAAATCAATAAGCATCTTTTCAGTATGTGATAGCAGTCCTAGTTATGCACACAGTAGTCATCGGGTAACATTCTTGCATGACAAGATACACGGGTGTGTCTCTTCTCGTGAGTTGGCACTGGTACTACTGGTGTCTCAGCTTCTCATACTTGCAAATAACAGTCTTTAGTTCCTTCCGTTTGGTGCTATAATCCTACAAGCACTGTGGCCACTTGATTTACATTTGGTGTAGTGAACAAAGATCTGCACTCAAGTTCAAATAGTATATATCCTGAACGTGAAGCCAACTCGTCTATATCCTGAACGTGAAGCCAACTTCTCATATTGGCAGTAACATTGTCCAAAGATTTAAATGTACAAACAAGAATGCCTCCAAACGGACAGTGACTTACTACCCGCACCAAATCACAGAAATATTCAAACGTGATGTAAGATACTTACCAGAGAAGGTCAAGATATCCAATCTTCATTAAATAAAACTTCAAAGAGTTGAAACAAGGAAGGCATGCGAAACTTGTCGGTTCTAGCACACAAAGTACTAACTGGATAAGCACACACATTCATCCAGTGAAGTATTAGACGGCCTACATCACAAATATGAATTGCAAGAAGCTGGAGCAAACACTAAATCCACCAAAGACATCTCCTACAAAGTTCTAAAACCTCGAAGAAACTAATTAACTACAAACGGTTGAGTAATCCTGCCACCATGAAGCTTCCCCGGACCATGCTGGAAAAGACCATGCTCTCTGTTGGAAGGTGAATGCAAAGCAGAAAACTCCAGAAACACACAGCAGTCAGTCGCTATCAGAATAGAACACACTTGGATACACCCAAAGCGCCTGCAGCTGGCGGTACCAGTTTCTTTTGTACAGAAGGTCAGGATTGGTCGACGGATCCCACACAGCATCTGCCTCGTCACCAAACCCATGTATGCTCCAAGGTTCAGAGTAATGAGCATAGTACAAGCAGTTCCTCCTCCCTCCCCATAGTTCTGGGCTCATGCAAGAAAACGGTGTGCTCCTCACATCACCCCCAATAAAGAGTGCCCAATTTTCCAGCTTCTTTACCTCCACCTATTTGCCGGCTTGGTACAGATATCGAGGTGGTAGGGTTTATAGGTCACTGGTGCTCCCAATGATAAGTTGATGCAATGATCAACAATGAGAAGCATGTCGCCACACACAACTAGCCAAGGTCTTAAATATGGGCATTCATCCATGCCATCCCACCACAAAAATTTTATCTCCTGTAGACCAAGCTGAGGGGCTAGCTGCAAAGTGTAGATCCTATAATGATAATCCATCGTGATGAATTGGCCATTGTGTTCCACAATCTGTTCTATGCGTGCATCGTTAAGCTGGATTTCAGACCAAGTGTCAGTTAGGAAGATTGTTTTTGCCGTGGTGATTACCACCGGCCTCTCCTCTATTTATATTCACGTACATAGTACAGGATAGATACAGGTAGTTAGGATTACAACCGTGTGCTGGGATTAGATAAGAATGACCCGCACAACTAACTCAATCTAATCCTAACTATACAACTTGACGTACACGTTTAACATTCCCCCGCAATCTCATCCGGTAGTGAGGTTGAGATTGGTGCGCAGGCGCTCGAGCATAGTCTTGGTGAGAGGTTTGGTGAATGCATCAGCTACTTGATCAGCCGAGGCGACGAACCGTACTTCAAGTGCTCCCATGGCCACCTTCTCTCTTACGAAGTGAAAATCAACCTCGATGTGCTTAGTACGAGCATGGAACACTGGATTAGCTGTCAGGTACGTGGCACCGAGGTTGTCACACCATAAGACGGGTGCTCGAGGTTGTGAGACGTGCAATTCTTTCAACAAGGACTGTATCCAGGTAGCTTCAGCTGTACCATTTGCGAGGGCCTTGTACTCAGCTTCAGTCGACGAACGTGAAACGGTTGGCTGTTTCCTTGCACTCCATGAGACAAGGTTGGGCCCGAAGAAGAGCGCAAAACCTCCGGTCGATCGCCGGTCGTCGCTGCACCCTGCCCAATCGGCGTCAGTAAACACGCTGATGAGCGTTGACGAGGAGCATCGAATGGTCAGGCCGGTGGTGACTGTTCCCTTTACAAAACGCAGAATCCGCTTTACAGCTTCCCAGTGCACATCTGTGGGCCGCGACAGGTACTGACAGACCTTGTTCACGGCAAAGGAAAGATCTGGTCGAGTCAGAGTTAAGTATTGAAGTGCGCCAACTGTACTGCGGTACCTGAACGCCTCTTCCTCATTCAGACTATGACCCAACTCACGAGACAGCTTCTGATGTGTGCACATAGGAGTAGAAACTGGTTTGCAATTCGCCATATTTGTGCGCTGCAGCAAATCTAGAGCATATTTCTGCTGTGTGAGATTTATTCCCCCGGGATTGCGAACCACTTCAACTCCAAGAAAATAATTCAGAGTACCGAGATCCTTAACCGGAAAAGTGGCAGAGAGCTGGCGAAGAAGAGAATCCATGGCCTGGGAGGACGAGCTGACAATGACAATGTCATCCACGTATACCAACATATAAATAGTCACACCATCATGCATAAAAATGAAGAGGGAAGTATCGGCGGCAGAGGGAACAAAGCCGAGTTGTTGCAGTCGATCACTGAGACGAGCATACCACACTCGCGGGGATTGCTTTAAACCATAGATGGACTTGTGGAGCTTGCAGACATGGTGTGGCCGAGACGGATCCTGAAAACCAGGAGGTTGCTGCATGTAGGCATCCTCTTTGAGAATCCCGTGAAGGAATGCATTGCTTATGTCAACCTGACGAACATGCCAGCCTCTGGAGATGGCAAGAGAGAGCACAAGACGAACCGTAGCAGGCTTGACAACAGGAGAGAAAGTCTCAGAATAATCAATACCATGCTGCTGTGTGAATCCACGAGCGACGAGCCGAGCCTTGAATTTATCCAGCGAGCCATCCGACTTGTGCTTGACCTTAAAAACCCACTTACAGCTGATGATGTTCTGCCCCGGCGGCCGAGGAACGAGAGTCCATGTGTGATTCTGCTGGAGAGCATCGAACTCAGCATCCATCGCCTGACGCCAATGAGAGTCGGCGAGGGCATCACGATATGTGCGCGGCTCAGCATGAAAGGCGCGACGCCGAGGATCATATCTCACGGTGCCGTCGGACGGGACCAGTGTCTTGACGATGTTATCACGGAGCCGGGTCTTCATCGGATGTGTCGTAGCATCAGGAACAGCTGCAACCGGAGACGACGGCGCAGCCTGAGACGGCGACGCGGCCGGAGACGGCGACGCTGCCGGAGCGTCAAAGTCCAGCGGACGGGTAGGCAAGCTCGCGTGGGGACTCAGCGGAGACGAGCACGCAGGAGAGCTCGCTCCAGGCGAGCGTGCGGAGGGGTCCCTCACAGAGGAGGCGAGCGGACCGTCACGGGAGCCCTGCCCAGGAGTGGACGCGGCCGGGGCTGCAGGTGACGAAGATGCCGGGCTACCGGGGCCAGGCAAGGGAGGCTCATCTGCATGGCGAGGCGCGGACGTGCATGGCGACGTCGGTGTTGAGGAGCTGCTGGGTGGCGTCCGATCTGCACAAGTCTCAGAGCTGCTCGAGGCAGGGTTAGCCAACAGGGAAAGATCATATTTTCTCAGGGAATTATATACTTATCAAGCGTGGGTTCGTGTCATGGGACTGAAAGAGAAAATGCGTTCGGCAAGTATTGCCTCACAATTGGCAAGGAAAGCAGGTGTTGTTGAACGGGTGGATGAGCGATCTGTGAAAGGACAGGGTGGAGGCATACGGGTCAGGGTGACACTTGATGTACGTTTCCCGCTGATGAGATGCGCGAGCTTAACTCTGAGGAAGAAGAAGGTCTATTTTGATTTCGTATATGAGAAGATGCCGTGTTTCTGTGGTGTTTGTGGCCTTGTCGGTCATGTGGCCAAGGAGCATGGGAAAGGAGTGCATGATGATAGTGCCATTATCTATCTCCCCTCGCTGATAGCGGCAGAATTTAGAAGGGAGGAGCAATGGCAGAGTTATGGAGGTGAAGGAAGTAGAGGGGGACGTGGTGGTAGAGGCAGAGGAATGGGTGCAGTTGGGCGTGGGGAGGTTGGGACAAGAACTGAGGATAGCAATGATGATGATCTGAAAAGCACTGCGTCGAGCCCTGCTAAGGGTAATGCTAATGGGGCGAACTCGACTGGCAGCACCAAGAGAAAGCTGGAGTTTACAGCAAATGTTACGAGCCAGGGGCAGCAGCTTCTGTTAACTAGTGGTATGGGAGAGGATGTACAAAACCAAATGAAACTTGATGGGATGAGTTTGGAGGCGGAGGGTGAGGATAATGATTCTTCAGGAAGCAAGCGACATAAGGTGGACGAAACACAAACTATGGACTTGGCAACATTGGCGGCCTCCAACATGGAGGACCGCCAGGCCTAATGTGTACCTTAGCTTGGAACTGCCGGGGTGAATGGAACCGCCGGACAGTTCGAGAATTACTGACGTTGTGTCAGTCACATAACCCCAGCCTTGTTTTCCTTTGTGAAACTAGGCAAACGGAGGAGAAAATGGAGAAACTGAGATGGAGATTGGGCCTGAAAGGTTTTGAAGGAGTGGGAAGTGATGGGAGAAGTGGGGGTCTAGCTCTCTACTGGCATGAAAACATTCATGTAGAGATCCTAGGCAAGAGCAGCAGATACATTGATGTGTGTATTAGAGAACAACAGAATGACCCGCCTTGGCGAGTTACCTTTGTGTACGGGGAACCACGGGTCGAGAACCGCCACCTGATGTGGACTCAGCTAGCTACTCTTAAGGCTAGCTCTACATTGCCATGGGTGGTCATTGGAGATTATAATGAGGCTTTATGGCAGTATGAACACTGTTCGATGAGGGACAGGCCGGAGCCACAAATGGCGGCCTTTAGGGATGCTCTGGCAGTGTGTGAGCTGCAGGATATTGGTTTCACGGGCTTCCCATACACTTTTGACAATCATCAGCAGGGGACCCGAAACGTCCGTGTCAGGCTGGATCGGGCTTGTGCAGATGATGAATGGATAGCGAGGTTTCCGAATGCAGAACTACGACACCTTACGTCGTCAAGATCGGACCACTGTCCATTGTTGTTACAGTTACAACAGCCAGACCCACGGCCAAGAAGTCGAGTTAGAAGGTATGAGATAATGTGGGAAAGAGAAGCGGCTCTGCCGGAGATCATCCATAATTCTTGGGAGAAGGTAAAGGAAGGGGGTGATTTGGGTGTGGTGGCAAGGTCCCTTGGGCAAGTGATTGCTGACCTGCACGAGTGGAGTAAACAAAAGTTCGGCCACGTCAGGCGTGAACTGGAGAAGCTGAGAGATGAACTAGCGGAGCTAAATCATATGGAAGCGGATAGGACAACGATCAAGCAGAAGATGGAAAGGATGGATGAGCTGTTGTATCGTGAAGAAATGATGTGGCTTCAAAGATCTCGAGTTGATTGGCTCCGAGAGGGAGATAGGAATACCCGGTATTTTCAGAGAAGGGCTGTTTGGCGTGCAAGGAAGAATCTCATAAGGAAACTTAAGAGAGACGATGGGGTATGGTGCACGGCGCCTACTGATATGGAATGTATGGCTTCGTCATATTTCAAGGAGATTTATACCAAGGATCCGACCTTGGTGCCGGGGCCAATCCTGGACCTTTTAACTGGTCGAGTCACTGATGCAATGAATGAGATGCTGACTAAGGAATTTTCAGAGAAGGAAATTGGAGATGCTTTGTTTCAGATAGGCCCTTTAAAAGCACCGGGACCAGACGGTCTTCCGGCACGATTTTATCAAAGGAATTGGGCCACTGTAAAGAGTGAAATAGTTGCAGCAGTACAAATTTTCTTCAGAGATGGGGTGATGCCGAATGGAGTAAATGAAACAAGTATAGTTCTAATTCCAAAGAATAGTGAACCTGAAAGTCTGAAGGATTTTAGGCCAATTTCGCTATGCAATGTGATATATAAAATAGTGTCAAAGTGTATGGTGAATAGGTTGAGGAATATACTTGATGAAATAATTTCGGAGAGTCAAAGTGCCTTCGTGCCCGGGCGTTTGATCTCGGACAATGCAATTGTGGCCTTTGAAGTGCTGCACTATATCCAGCAAGAACGTAACCCGGAGGTGACAAATTGTGCTTATAAACTGGATCTTTCGAAGGCCTATGACCGGGTAGATTGGAACTTTTTGGAGAATGCAATGAGAAAGATTGGCTTCTCAGAGATATGGATCCAGTGGGTAATGCAATGTGTGACTACGGTCCGGTTCAGAGTCAACTTCAACGGAAAGCTACTGGACCAATTTGAACCATCTCGAGGATTAAGGCAAGGTGATCCCTTGTCACCGTTTTTGTTTCTGTTTGTTGCTGACTCGTTGTCGAGTTTGATACAGGATGCTGCCATGAACAAAGGGTTAAGGCCAGTGGTCATCTGCCGAACAACGCCCTCGATATCACACCTTCTCTTCGCGGACGACACACTCCTTTTTTTCAGTCATCCGAGGAGCAGGCGGTGATTGTAAAGAGCATTTTGGATAGTTATACTGCAGGAACAGGACAGTTGATAAACCACTCAAAGTGCAGTATGATGTTTGCGGATGTGTGCCCGCAGAGCACTAGATGTAGCATCAAAACCCGCCTTGGAGTGCTAAGTGAACACTTTGAGGATCGTTACCTCGGCCTGCCGGTCCCGGAGGGCAGAATGAATAGAGGAAAATTTCAATCCCTTCAGGCGAGTTTGAGCAGGAGATTTTTTGACTTTGGTGAGAAGCAAGCTTCAAGTGGGGCAAAGGAGACACTAATTAAGTCGATTGCGCAGGCGATTCCGACGTATATGATGAGTGTCTTCAGATTACCAGCATCAACTTGTGATGAGCTGACTCAGATGATACGGAGCTACTGGTGGGGTTCAGAGAAAGGAAAACGGAGGACACACTGGATTGCATGGAAAAATTACTACGCCCAAAGAATCAAGGTGGCCTAGGTTTCCGTGATATGAGGCTGTTTAACCAAGCTCTATTAGCTCGTCAAGCTTGGCGATTACTTGATAGACCTGAGAGCCTATGTGCGAGGCTACTTAAGGCGAGATATTACAGACATGGCAATCTAATTGACACTGTTTTCACAGGCAACGCGTCCCCTGTTTGGAGAGGGATCGGGCATGGACTAGAGCTGCTAAAGAAAGGCATGATATGGAGAATTGGCAATGGCCAAAAAGTCAGAGTTTGGAGGGATCCCTGGATACCGCGTGGGGGCTCTTGCAAAGTACTGGGAGAGCGTGGAACATGTAGGTACAGTCGGGTGGCTGATTTCATACTACCAGACGGATCGTGGAATGAAGAACGGCTGAGCCAATACATGATACGAGCTGATATACAGGAGATTGTGAAGATCAAGATATCTCGTAGAGCGGAGGAGGATTTTCTTGCTTGGAATATGGAGAAGGATGGGAGGTTTACTGTCAGGAGTGCATACCACCTTGCGGTCACTGAGTTTATTCAGAGCCAGGGTGGGATTTCGACAAGTACAAGACCCGATGGGGACCGGCCTGTTTGGAGAATGTTTTGGAAGATTCAAGTTCCACAAAAAGTGAAGATTTGTGCATGGAAACTGCTAAAGAAGGGACTACCCACACGTCAGGTAATGAAGTCTAAACATATGGAGGTGGCGGAAGAATGTCCGAGATGTAGCCGGGAGACAGAGGACAGTTTTCATGCTGTTGTAGCATGCCCAACCTCTAGTGCTGTATGGGATGCTATGGGGGAAATATGGAAGATACCAGCAAAGGAGACAATAGTGAACACAGGTGACGAGTGGCTATTTGATTTGTTAGTGACGCTAGCTGAAGAGGACCGTGCAAAAGTTCTGATGATAATATCGAGGAACTGGCAGCTACGTAACGATGCCATGCATAATAAAGCTGTGCCTCCGGTCGCGGTCACTAGTGGTTTTTTACAAAGCTACATGATCTCTCTAGATCAGATAAAATATGATAAGGGCTACGATATGCTGAAGGGGAAAAGAGACTTGAATCCAGTGGGAGGAGGAGCTCAGCTACGGCAAGAAAAGAGATCTCAGGAGCCTGCACCATGGCCGCCACCTCCGGAGGGCTGGATTGCTCTATCCCTTGATGGCTCTTTTGATGCGGAATCACATACGGCGGGAGCAGCTATGGTGGCGAGGAATAGCAGAGGAGAACACATTTTGTCGGCGTGCTGGTTTATACCACACTGTTCGAGTGCTTTCGAAGCAGAGTGTATGGCAGCCCGAGAAGGAGTCTCCCTGGCAGTCCAGCATTCAACATTATCTATGGTGATTCAGACGGACTGTGCATCCTTGATTAAGTGCTTGGAGTGTCCGGGGACGGATAGATCGATAGTAGGTCATCTTGTAAATGAGACCAAGGAGTTGATGAGAGAAAGGGAGCTTGTGTGTCGGCACATTGGTCGTCTGCAGAATAGGACTGCAGATCGCCTTGCTTATCTGTCAAGAGTGGAGCACCGCACCGAATTGTGGTTGCAAGGGCCTCCTGATGCTCTTTTGTGCTATCTAGCAGGCGATTGTACAACTATTCCTTAATTATTTAAAGCTCTCGTTCCAGTCGCACCCAAAAAAAAAAAAAAAAACAGCCGACTCAGAAACAGGAAACAGTGATGATGATGGCGTAGGTAAAAGTGGAGCCGAACTGGATTTAGCAAAAGGATACACGTTCTCATCGAACACAACATCACGTGAGATGTAGATGCGCCCACTCGACCGATCCAAACATCTATAGCCTTTGTGCATTGAGCTATAGCCTAGAAAAACACACTGCCTAGATCGGAACTCAAGTTTTCTATTGTTATAAGGGCGCAAATTAGGCCAACAGGCACATCCAAATGCGCGAAGAAAAGTATAGTCTGGGCGCTCATTTAAAAGACAACTGATGGGTGTAGAATTTTGAAGAACTCGAGTAGGCATGCGATTAATAAGGTAACACGCGGTGAGAAATGCTTCGTCCCAAAAGCGCACAGGAAGTGAGGAGTGGGTGAGCAAGGCAATGCCCGTCTCGACAATGTGCCGATGCTTGCGTTCGGCAATCCCATTTTGTTGGGATGTGTGTGGGCAAGAGACACGATGGTGTATACCCTCGCGCTGAAAATACCGAGATAAGCGGCGGTATTCACCACCCCAATCGGATTGAACAGCTCGAATTTTGGTGTTAAGCATACGCTCGACATGTTTTTGGAAATTGTAGAATGCTTGTTCTACATCAGATTTGCGCTTGAGCAAAAAAATCCAGGTAAACCGGCTGAAATCATCTAAGAAACTCACATAATATTTAAACCCGCCGACAGAGGTAACGGCAGGCCCCCATACATCGGAATGAATAAGTTCAAGAGGAGTATGAGTTACATGAGTTGAATCTCGAAAAGGTAATTGATGAACTTTCGCACGTTGACATGCGTCACAAACACTAGACTCGGAAGGTGCACAAGCAAATTTATTTGATCTAAGAACTGACTCAACGACGCCTTTGGACGGATGACCTAATCTTCGATGCCAATGTTCGATGGAGAGCTTGACACCAGAGAGAGCACGATGACTGGACACGAAGGAAGTGGACTTGAGGCTTGGCACCGGGTAGAGACCTCCACGGCATCTACCTTGCAGAAGAACCCTCTTCGTTGCTCGGTCCTTCAAATAAAAAAATTTAGGATGGAATTCGGCAAAGGCATCATTATCAGAAACAAGCTTGTTTACGGAAAGAAGGTGTTTGCTAACATGTGGGACGTGCAAAACATTACGTAAGTATAGAGGTCTAGATGAGCCAGCAATAGTTGAATGACCAACATGAGAAATATGCAGACCTGCACCGTTGGCGACGTGAACCTGGTCCTTGCCGCTGTAACGCTCCTGGAACGAGAGACGGTCGAGGTCGCTCGTCAGATGGTCCGTCGCACCGGTGTCCGCATACCAGTGAGGATCGACAGAGTACGAGCCGGTGTTGGCCGAGTTGCCGGAACGCTCCCTGTTGTCCTCCGGCTGGAAGGCATGGTTGAAGCGATTGCGGCAGTGAAGGGCGTCATGGCCAAACTTGCTGCACACCTGACACTTCAGGTTGGAGCGGCCGTTGCCGCGGCCACGCCCGCCACGGCCACGCCCCTGCCCGCCGCCTTGTCCGCCATGTCCGCCGCCTTGTCTGCCATGTCCGCCGCGTGCACCATTGCCGCCGCGGTCATTGCCACGAGCAGCAGCGTTGGCGGAAGGATGGATTTCACCTGACGAGTTCTGCTGCTCCAGGCGAAGTTCAACGCTAAGGAGGTACGCATAGAAACTGCTGAGACTTACTGGGTCATCCCGCGCCGTTATCGACGCGATGAGGGGCTCGAACTAGGAGCCCAGCCCGGCGAGCATGTAGCCGAGCACTTCATCGTCAGTGAGGGGCTTGCCGATGGAAGCCATTGCATCAGCGAACCCCTTCATCTTGCGGTAGTAGTCGGAGGCAGAGAGGTCCTTCTTCTTCAGGTTGGAAAGCTGATACCTGAGCTGCATGATGCGGGCGCGATTCTGCGAAGCGAACATGTCGTGCAGTGCAGTCCAAACGGCGGCGGAGGTCGTCAGCTGGGTCATCTGGCCGAGGATGTCCTCGGTCATGGACCCGAGGAGGGCGATCATGACAAGCTGGTCCTGCTGGTACCAGCGAAGGAACTCTGGATTGGCCTCATCGACGGCTGCATCACCAGTTCCTTCCTTGATGGTGTGCGGCGGGGCTGCGGTGGTGCCGGCAACATAGCCAAACAGGCCGTTTGCAGCAAGGGCGGGGACGGCTTGGGTCTTCCATAGCAGGAAGTTCTCGCGCGTAAGGCGCAGAGTGATCAGGCTACCGAGCGAGGTGACTGAGATCGGAGCGGAAGTGGAGGAGCCGACGGACAGGATGCCGGCGTTGAGGGTGGTGAGGGCGCCAGCGGTGCCGGGGTGGGAAGCAGGGGTGGTGCCGGTCATGGTGAAGGAAGGGAGATTGGATCTTTGGCTCTGTATACCAAGTTAGGAAGATTGTTTTTGCCGTGGTGATTACCACCGGCCTCTCCTCTATTTATATTCACGTACATAGTACAGGATAGATACAGGTAGTTAGGATTACAACCGTGTGCTGGGATTAGATAAGAATGACCCGCACAACTAACTCAATCTAATCCTAACTATACAACTTGACGTACACGTTTAACAGTGTCACTCCCAACTGGCCAATCAAACAGGGATGATTGAGTACTGATGAGGAGGTGCGAGTTGGGTGAAGCAAGGGGAGCTGTCAGAGTGCCACTGTAGTAGAACTCTTCAGAGTCATTCCTGAATGGGAGATGTGGAGGTGAAACCTATGTGTAGAAGACTAGGTTTAGGCCGTGCAAACACAATGCATTAATCGGTGCACTAGGCACGTATATATGATGTACAAGATGGAGGCCACAACCTCAACTATACAGGAAAACTAGGAGGTGGGCCTACGACACAATATACATGCACAATATATTCAACACCACCCCCCCTCCCCCCCCCCCCCCGGGCAGTCGAAGCGTCGCCAGAGACACAGAGACTGGAACGAAACTCCTCGAAGGTGGAAGTAGGCAGTCCCTTAGTCATCACATCGGCGAACTGTTGTGCAGTCGGAACATGGAGAACCCGAATGCGTCCAAGGGCTACCTATTCGCGCACAAAGTGAGTGTCCAGCTCGATGTGCTTCGTCCGGCGATGATGAACGGGGTTGGCGGAAAGATACACCGCGGAGACGTTGTCACAGTAGACAACCGTGGCCTGGGAGATGTCGTGATGCAACTCCTGAAGGAGCTGTCGTAGCCAGGTGCGCTCGGCAACTGCGTTAGCCACTGCTCGGTACTCGGCCTCCGTGCTGGAGCGCGAAACTGTGGGTTGTCGCTTGGACGACCACAAGACGAGGGAGGGACCGAGGTAGACGCAGTAGTCAGAAGTGGAGCGATGTGTGTCAGGGCAGCCAGCCCAATCAGCATCAGAATAGGCCACCATATTGAGAGAGGTGGATGCCGTGAGAGTGAGTCCAAGGGACATCGTGCCACAGATGTATCGGAGAATCCGTTTCACGAGTGTCCAATGGGAGTCACGAGGGGCGTGCATATGGAGACACACATGCTGGATAGCATACTACAGATCTGGTCGGGTGAGTGTCATATACTGGAGAGCACCAATGATGGACTGGTAGAATGGAGCATTCGACGCGGGCGAGCCCTCGATAGCAGAAACCTTGGCCTTCGTGTCAACAGGAGTAGCAACAGGATGACAGTTGAGCATGCCGGCACGCTCAAGTAGCTCATGCGCGTACTTCTGCTGATGAAGAAAGAAGCCGTCGGGTCGCCGAACGACCTCAATGCCAAGGAAATAATGGAGAGCACCCAAATCCTTGATGGCAAACTCGTCACGCAGCCGGAGAGTGATCTGCTGAATGAGGACTGCGGAGGAGGCCGTCAGGATGATGTCGTCGACATAGAGCAGCAAGTAAGCAGTCATGCCGCCGCGGTGATAGATAAACAACGAGGCATCCGAGCGGGTGACGCAGAAACCCAGTGTCTGAAGAAAACCGGCAATGCGCTGGTACCAGGCGCGAGGTGCTTGCTTGAGGCCGTAGAGAGACCGAGACAGCAAGCACACATGGCCAGGATGAGTGGCGTCGACAAAACCAGTGGGTTGCTCACAGAAAACCTGCTCCTCAAGGTGACCATGAAGAAAGGCGTTGGAGATATCCATCTGATGAACTGGCCAGCCACGGGAGACCGCCAGCTGGAGGACGGTGCAGATCGTGCCCGGTTTGACAACCGGGCAAACGTCTCAGTGAAGTCGACTCCAGCACACTGCCGAAAACCACGGACCACCCAACGAGCCTTATAGTGCTCAAGAGTGCCATCCGAGCGGGTCTTATGACGAAAAACCTAATTGCCACTGATGACGTTGGCGCGAGGAGGCCGGGGAACCAGTGCCCAGGTACGGTTCCGCTGGAGAGCATCGAACTCTTCCTGCATTGCAGCAAGCCAGTGAGGATCACGTAGGGCTGCGCGGGCAGATGCGGGAATCGGTGACGGCTCGGCGGTGGAGGCAGCGAGGAGATACTCGTCGCTAGAGTACCGCAGGCTCGGACGATGGACGCCGGCCCTGGCCCGAGTGAGAGGGCGGGGTGGCAGCTCCGAGACCGCGGTGGGCGTAGGCGGTGAAGATGAGCCGGCCGCGCCCGATGCCAAAGAAGCGTCCCTGCCCGAGGGGGTATCTGAGGCCGCGCCCGAAGCCAAAGCAGTCGGCGAGGCGGCCGGCAAAGAGGCCGACGGCGAGGCGGCCGGCGAAGGGGCCGGCGGCGAGGCGGTCGGCAAGGTGGTCGGCGAAGAGGCCGGCGATGAGATGGCCGACGCCGAGGCGCCGGACGGAGTCGGCGAGGGCGTCGAGGGGGCGCGACCTGAAGTAACAGGCGCAGCTCGTCCCACGGCGCGAGGAGCGCCGAAGCCCGGAGGCGGTCCAAGGTCCGAGCAGGGTCGTCCACCAGATGGGGTCGCCGGAGGGCCACCGGTGGCCGGCGGCGACGGGACGACGGGGGGTACCTGCTGAAATGGAAACACCTTCTCATCAAAGTAAAAGTGTTGGAGGTGAATACACGATGGGAGACGGGATCGTACCAGCAGTATCCTTTGGTGTTAGGTGGGTAGCCGAGAAAGATGCAAGCGACGGAGCGAGGTGCAAGCTTATGAGGCGCGGTAGCGGCGATGCTAGGATAGCAAAGACAGCCGAAAATGCGAAGCTCATCATAAGAGGGTGGTGCACCAAAGAGAAGATGATGGGGTGCAAAGTTCCCGCGAGTACGACAGGGGCGGAGGTTAATGAGGAGTGATGCGGTGGTGAGAGCGTCAGGCCAAAAGCGCGGAGGCACATTGGCGTGGAAGAGAAGCGTACGAACGCAGTCATTAAGAGTGCGAAGAACGCGCTCAGCGCGCCCATTTTGTTGCGAGGTGTACGGGCAAGTGAGACGAAAGGTCGTGCCATGTGTGGTGAGGAGAGTGCGAACAGCTAAGTTGTCGAACTCCTTCCTGTTGTCTGTTTGGAACGCAAGGATGGGACGACCAAACTGCGTTAAAACATATGAGTAAAATGCAGCGAGAGTGGAGATAACATCGGACTTACGCCGCAATGGGAAGGTCCACAGATAGTGCAAAAAATCATCAAGAATGACAAGATAATAAAGATAGCCCGTATTACTCGCAGCTGGAGAGGTCCATACATCACTATGAATTAACTCAAACGGGTACGATGCAACATGAGAAGAAGCCCTAAACGGAAGACGAGCATGTTTGCCGAGGCGACAAGCATGACAAGAGTGATCGTCGATCTTATTACACATGAATGAAAAACTCAGAAGTATATGACGAAGGGTGGCGGGGTTGGGATGACCCAAGCGAGCATGCCAAAGGTCCACACCGGTGGCGAGGGCAACGGGAGCGGCGGAGGTGATGGAGGCGGTGGAGTGGACCGGGCAAAGCTCTTCGGGGCTGTCACATCAGTGGAGTACCATCCGGGTACGAGCGTCCTTAACAAAAAAAACCACACTCATCAAACTCAACGGTAACAGGAATTTCACGTGTAAAAGAACGAACAGAAACAAGATTTTTAATAAGATCAGGGGAAACTAAGATGTTAGATAATGACAGTGGAGTAGATGTAGACGGAAAAGATGCATGTCCGATGTGAGTAATGGAAAGTGAGGAACCGTCACCGACGGTGATGCGAGTGGCAGTGTGGACAGGATAGGAGGTGTGGAGGTTACCGGGATGAGCGGCCATATGCGCGGTAGCTTCGGTGTCCATATACCAGTCGTCGCCGCCGGTGTAGTTGGACGGAGTGGGAGCGGAGTGCAGGGCCGCCAAGAGGGCCGGGTCCCAAGGCGCAGGTGGGAGCGCGGGGACCGACGATTGGGGCGGGGCCATCAGGGGCAGCAGCGGCAGCCCTCCTGACGCGACGGAGGCCGCGCGCCGAGGATGCCTAGTGCAGGAGCGCGGGGAACCGGCATGGAATATGCATGCACAACACCGGTCCCCGGATTCTGGCCGGCGTAGCACGGGGCCGGCTGAAACTGCTGCTGGGGGCGGGCGGCTCCTCCCTGAGCCCCGTTGCCCTGCTGCTGCTTGCGCCCACCGCGGCGGCCCCCGCGGTGACCCCCGTTAGCAGCCGGCGGCTACGGCGGGAAGGGGGCTGGCGCCTGTGGGAAGGCCGACGGGGGCGGGAGGGTCGGCGCAGGACGTGGCGGTGGCGGCGCCGAACCACCGTGATTGCCGGCGATGAGGGCGGGGTGGGTCGCCCGGGTCCGGGCCATCTTCATCTGCCTCTCCTCCAGCTTAAGATACGCCACCACCTTGGCAAAGGTAGGCTCCAGGATGAGGGTAAGGTTGGAGGCGGCGTTCCCAAAGTCCTCGTTGAGACCGGCGGTGAGGGTGCAGATGAGGAGCTCGTCGCCGACCGTCTCGCCGAGATCACGAAGCTCATCGGCGAGCTTTTTGAGGCGCATGCAAAAATCAACGATGGACGAGTCAAGTTGCTGGTACCCATAAAACTCGCCGTGGAGGAGGACCTTGCGCTGCAGTTTGTTGTCGGTGAAGAGGCCATTGAGCTTGGTCCAGACGGCGTAAGCGTCGTCGTCATCGTCCACCATCGTGTGGAAGAGATCCTTGGAGATGGTGAGGTAGAACCAGCGGATGATGGTGGCATCAAGGATCATCCACTCCTCATCGTTCACCATGAGGCTGGAGTCCACAGTGCCATCGATGTGGCCATGGAGCAGGTACTCACGAAATACCAAGGAAAAATACCGCTTCCAAGCGGAGTAGGAGGCGGTGGATTGATCAAGTACCACTGGGACACGCTCATGGATGTTTAGATCGCGAATGAGGGTGACGTCCGGACCGGCGAAGGGATTGGTGGCGGTGGAGGATCCCGTGGAGCTCATGGTGGTGGCGGGGAACGTGGGACAGCGGCGGCGGCTAGGGGAAGAGAGAGGTGGCGGCGGCTGGTCGCGGGTTGGGCGGCGGGGGAGGTTTGGCGGTGCGGCGGCAGCGGGCTTAGAGTGGGCGGCGCGGGCTGTGGTTGCGGGTGTGGGGGCGGCGGCTAGGGTGGGGTGGGAGGGGTGGCGGAAGCGGGAAGGGAGAGGATGGCGGCGGCGACGCGCGGCGGCGGTAGCTAGAGGGAGCCGGCGGCGGCGACGGGTGGCGGCGGCGGGAGTTAGCGGCGGTGGCAGCTAGGGTAGGTTTAGGATCGGTCTGCGATAGATATCATGTAGAAGACTAGATTTAGGCCGTGCAAACACAATGCATTGATCGGTGCACTAGGCACGTATATATGATGTACAAGATGGGGGCCATAACCTCAACTATACAGAAAAACTAGAAGATGGGCCTATGACACAATATACATGCACAATATATTCAACGTTGTGTACCACTAAACACATCAACAACAAGACAATAACCACGACGACAACAGATCAGATGACCATAGGAAGAGCCAGCAAAATGCATCATCTGCAGTGTTTCTTTATGAATCTGGCAGCGAAGAGTGGTGCTTTGGCTGGATAAGTCAATGACCTGGCACGTGCGTAGCTTGTGATGACCATTGCTAGAAGGGAGATCAGGAGCTTTGACACGAACATTGGGCCGGACGAGGAGAGGTGGCAATAGCGTGCGGAAAATTGATTTGGATGGGTATGATGCAAACGTGGCACGCCACAAGCGGCAGGTGCCAGCAAAATCAAGAAGGTCGGCGAATGATTGAATCAAAGCAATTACAGACTGAAGTAGGCCATCTGGTAGGTCTTCCCAACCTTGGGGTCCCCACCACCCAGGAGGGGTGACAGTCAGTTTGCTGGGGCTTTGCATGATAGCAAACTCTGCAATACAAAGAAATTCAAGCCAAACAATTTAAAAGATGTACCAAGTATTTATGTTATGAAAGTAAAATAGATAGGGTGCTACAATCATGGATAAGCATACACTATAATTTTTAATATGTAAATATGCCTTACACAAGAAACTTGTAGTACAGATAAGCAAAAAAAATTTAACCAGAATATATCTATTTCATTAGCCAGAGCAACCAGTAAGATCGCTTGCAACTAGAGCATGGGCACAGCTCGGCACACCATCCGCCATAGTACAGAGGATGGGTGTCCAAGACCAGCCCGGTATGTAGCTAGAGTATCAGCTACTTTATTACAGCCCCGAGGGCAATGAATAATACTAAAACGTGAAAAGTTTAATCTCATGTTCCAGACATGGTAATAAAATGCATATAAAGTACCCCGCAAAAAATGCATATAAAGTAGTAACAATATTTAACAAATGCCATGGCTTTTTACCCAGTAGTAAGCACTAGAAAAAAAACTACAACGCTAGTCACAACAATGTCCAACCATGTGTCAAATCTGGTACATTAGATTGTTTATTTGTGTTCTGGTGTTAGTTTATCTCTATCTGTAGATAATCTCTCGGGTATGCACAATACTCCAATTACTGCTTAAAACGTCCAGATCTAATATAAAAGTTGGGTCATTACTCTAGCCACACAGTCAATACGCATGAAGTGCTCTGCAAACAAGATCAATCACTAATAATTAAGCCCATCTATTCTAGGGTTGTTAATTATAAAGGAAAACCTTGTGAAAATCTTGTTGTGCTGAAGAAAATCAAAGTACTTTCCCATAAACAACTAAGCGACATTCGGTTTCTTGTTAATTTTGGATTTTGGAGACAGAAAATACCAAACAAAAGACCAATGGATGCAGGAGAGATGAACAGAGAAAACAAAAGCTAGGGTTTATATGAGGTGAAGAGGGGAATAGTGCATGCCTCATTGATAGGGGAAGGGTGTGTGTGTGTGTAGTGTGTTTGGGGTGGGGTGGGGGGGGGGGAGCCGACAGCGAGTACCTACGATGGTGCGGCGGCCACCGTTGGTGACTTCTCCGGTGATACCGGCTGGCGGCTGGTTCACTTCCCCTTCTGCTTCCACGCCTCCTTTTTGTTTTAACAAGAGAATGAGAGAGACAATAGACAGAGATGTAAAGTGAACAGTTGTTCTCATTGATGATAGGATTACACATATATATAGCCCCCGAAGGGGTGTGTCCGAAGGGACATGAGGCAATCGCCTTTGTCATAAAAGCAGCGATTAATAGGATTAATTAAATCCTAACACTACCCCTAATCCATGCATTTTAGTGTAAGTATTATCATCTTGAAAACTCCTCCAAAACCCTGTGGGAAAAAGTGAGGATATATGTGTTTGATATGTTGCTAAAACTCCTGCAAACCCAGTGGGAAAATAAGGAGAAAATGATGCAACATATAATGGTTATTGTCTCATTTAACTCGATACGATAAGACTCATAGAGTTTCGAGAACAATAAATATGTCGTATATACTTTCTTAAAAACCCCAGTGGGGAAAACTGAAAGTATGACATATGATCTTGTGTTGATATTACCTCATTAAAAATCTTTATGAGAACTTGTATAGTAAACTCATGAAGGGAAAAAAAGTATAATATGATGCATTGAACAGGAACAATCCAGGAAGATACTCCCCTGATTCTTGCAAATTCCGAAGCCATCACATACCAATTCCATGAACATTTTTTTGGAATGTATAAGTTGGTAGAGACTTGGTGGACAAATCAGTTGTATGATTTGACATGCAAGATATGCAATATAAAGATGTTGCTTATTAGTAACATGTTTGCATCCGGGCAACACAAGCAACATTATCTTTGAGATAATGGTTGGTGAATGTTGCCACGAGGTCAGTTTCAAAGACTGTTATGGAATGACTACTACACCTAGTAGGAACACAAAGCTTGTCTATGATCTGACATAGCGGGGATCTGATCAATGTATCCAATGGTATTGGTGTTTTGAAAAACCAGGACAAGATGTTTGATGCCTTTGGAGATATCGATAGATATTCTTGAGTCCCAACCAATTGTGTTTGGTGGATCCAATGGCATTATGGAACACTGAGTCCCAATATCTCATTTCCATCATCTCTTGGTCAAAATAGATCTTTCTCTACGTCTAGAGAATGAACTACCATGAGAGTTATGGATGGATAAGATTTGTCCACAATGAATTTCTCTAACATATTTTGGATATAGACAACGTAGTATACCATAATGTATGAATGAAGGTGCTCAAGTTGTAGTAACGAGTGGTATTTTGGTTTACCCAAATCCTTCATTTTAAACTCTGTCATTTAGATGATTACATGTCTCGTCATTGCAGACACACAAACATGGATAATCATCATTGTAGGAGTAATCCTTGTGTATAAGGAACTCACTACGTCGGTTGTACCATATGTACCGACAACAATAAGTCGTATGGTGACTTCACTGATTTTTACACAATGTATGTTGCATTTTGTACTTCGATTCAGAATTGAGATTACATCGGAAATCAATCATATATGTCTGAATCTAGTGAGCCACATGGATATGTGATCACTACATCTATCAACTGCAGAGATAGATGATTTTGTACTGCCAATGATATAAGTTATTGGAATGAGATTCCACCCCTGGAGAATAGTTGGGTATCTGCATGAACCCTTGTGCTACAATACTTGCTATATGTTTCACCACCTCATTGTTCTCAATTCTATTTCCAGAAGAAAACTGGTGTAGGCATTTCTTGTGAATACCTTCCCATTATTGAGCAATATTATTTCTAACTAGATAATACCCTTTGCTTGAGTTCAGTCCAAGTGTTGTTCACACTTTTCCATGGCCATGGTCTTTGGATCTGAATCATTTGAAAGGTTTTTACAATCTAGTTGATAAATGTATGTCGACAATTGTAGACTTCCAGTTATTTGTGTCTCCAGAATCTATATATCAATATATAGCTGATGGAAATATTGTTACCCATGGTGACTGCACGCGATTTCCCAATGCGGCTGAGTTGGGTATTCCGATATCCCGGTCATTGTGTGCACTATGACCTGGGTTGGTGGAGGTTTCCCATCCACTGGGTGTATACTACCCATTAGGTGTCTGTCAACATGGAGTTGATTTGCATTTACTGATTCAGAGGCCTTAATATCCTTGCTTGCGAGAAGCTGAATCCTGATGTACTTTTGCCATACATCTCCCCCTGTTGCATCGAACGGGGAGTGGAGTGGTTTTTGTTGGTACCTCCACTCTTTCAGCCATACTTTTACACGATTGTAGGATTGGGTGACACCTTTATAGTCAGTAAATGAATCTGGCAGGTTATTTGCAATGTGTTGCAAACCTTTTGAACGCATGGTTCACATCTTTGAGTACGTGGATTTGAGGCAGAAATGTGTCGAACATTCCACTAATTTCCTGGCATTCTTTATGGTACTTGAAATCTCCCCCTAATGCCTGGAAATATTCCTCATGAATCAACATACTGGCCTTGAATAACCCCCCACGCGAGGGGCTTGAGGTATTGACGGAAATACTGTTATTCCTGACATAGATCCCACCTAAATGTTGAGGGGCCAATTATGTATGTCGGGTGGTGATATCGGTATACAACCGAATTACTGCAGATGGGAAATACTTGGTAGATTTCCACGTATCAAAGATAGAGGGGAATAATATTATGCAGTTTGGTCATGAGCGTGTAAGACTGCATGACTCCAACATAAAGTTGGTAAGTTGCAATTTAAAAGTAAAGATCATGCAATGAGCTCAATTCTTTGGATGGGATTCTACCAAACCATTTTGAGTCTAGACATTAGGACAAATTGCTAAACTTCAATTCGAGGGCCATCAAGAAGGCACTCAAGGAGAATTCTGCAATGCTATCCATTCGATTTGCTTGAAATCGATGTCAGGATAATAAGCCAATGGTTTCGTGTGAATAAAGCACACACTTAAGACCATCATGTAGATATGTCTTTTAGAACCATGGAATACCTGAATAGTCTACTCAATAGTTGGGAAGAGCACTTACCTCGACTTGATGCATTCAAGGAGTCTGAGTGGTTCAGCATACACTTTAAGGTGTGCGAGCCATAAAATTTGCCTCCCTGTGTCACATGTAGTGCACACAAAATCGAAATATTGTTAGAATTTAGCATCATAATAATCATAAACCATTGGAATTGCTGATATATTCGGTTTCAACCCAATGTCAATGATGACCAAAGCGAGAATGCCAAGTTTGTCATGCAAAAGACACTCTGGAAAACTATCTCGTACGCAACATGTGCTCCGGGTTTTGTAGTATGTGTAGTGCAATGCCGATGATACATAGAGAATGTGCTTGCCATATCCGTTGCATACGGTAAAGAGAAGATATTCCTCTTTGTTGTAATCATAAGTTTCACTACAGAAACCCGTTGCATATGGTAAAGAGAAGATATTCCTCTTTGTTGTCATCATAAGTTTCACTATGGAAACTATTTTGACGGATACCTCTATAGTTTAGTAGGGTACGAGTTAAACCCGGAAGCAATAAAGCATCATGACGTTACTCGAGTACCCACAGGGACTGTAAATATGACTCGAGTTGAGCCAACAAATACCTCATCGCGTCTAGCGATTTTAAAATATCTCCTTTCTCTCAACGAGAGTGGAAACATTTCACTTCCCTGAGTATAGAGTTCGTGGTGCATATATACACATGGTACAAATCATCTTTCACCAGATTGACCCCCGCAGAAATCTATATATAGACTTGAAGATTCTCAATATGAAAATCATTGTCAGATCTATAGAATACATACAAATGTGTTGTACCAAAGTGCTGATACAATATATTGTAATATACAATATATGATGACAACAATACTTATGTTCTTATTAGAACATCAGAAATGGACATAAATTATATTGACCACTCAGGAGATTGAGAGATTAGACGAAGTCTTCAACCATGTTAGTTGAGTTGGGTTGAAGGTTGAAGTGAGCTTCAAACCTTTGCCCTTGAGGTCCTTTGCATCCCAGGGATTGCTGATACAGAAGATACAAATGCTGAGATCTGGATCGATATAATACCTTACGATGTATAAGACAACATATTTTTTTATGTTAGCAGTGTGCCTCCGACTGGAGGTAAATCCACGGGTCTTGGATTGCACACATTATCCCATGAGACACAAGAATGATCATAATGTCCTTGACCCAGGTAGGGCAGTGGTGGCCATTGAGGGCGCATGCCTCAAATTATCTAGCCATTGATAACCAGAGATAATTAATTTACGGTCAGTAAATTAAAGACCATCATGGTTAGTGTTGTAATGAACTTTGCAAAATTAAATAATTTCAAGAGGTTGGCTTGAAATCATTAGTGTTAATCTCAAATTGCCAAATATGACACCTTGAAGATAATCTCCAAAATGGAGTAGATCTCGCAGCACTTGGGAGTATAATCTGATAAAATCAGTAGATACTCACTCGTAATGCCTTATGTCACGACTTAGTAAAATGTGTGGGAGTGCACTTTGTAAAGCAATCATAATGTAAAAATGACAAAATGTAGACTTTAACGGTAGTCATTGATAATCTGCGAAGGCAGTAGATCTATATGACTACCTTGTGATCCCAACACATTAATTTAAAGAAATCACTAAGAATTTTGCATATCAATTCTTGCTCGTATTAAGCCAAAAGGCTCAAGATGAATTGATTTGTATTTGCAAGAAATTAAAATAAATCTCAATTGCAAATAGTGGATGTATAATTTCAACATGTAGAACATGAAAATATATTACATCATAGATAGATTCTGGAATACATATGGTACTCAACAGAAAAGCACTACTAATGTAGTGAATAGTAATGATGTTGCAAACTTGATGCTCAAGTGAAAAAACTTGAATTGTATAGACCTCAAATTAAATGAGATGATCTTGTATCAAGTTGCAAGATAATTCAGCAGGGTGAATTAATATTTTGCAAGAGAAAATTAATCTCAATCACAATGAGATTGTTTTGCGAGAGAAGAAAATTCTCACTCGCAAATCAGTACTGTAGAGGTACTGAATTTATCTTTACAAGAGATAAAAGAAAAATCTCAATTGCAAATAATAGATGTAATTATTCTAAACATGTAAGAAACATGGAGATATATTACATCAACATATTATATGGAATACATAGTACTCAATATATTTACAGTACTGAAATTTAAGTACTGTAATTAGCAATGTCTAAAACAGAGTTAGACAACTGTTAATAGAACGAAATCCGAATTAATAACCAAGTAAATATAGGTTTAATTCGGAAAAATCGTCCGGCAGGCCCATACGGGTCCAGGCCTCCACCACGTGGAGTGGATAAGGCAGGGAAGGAGCAACCGCTCCCCCGCCCTCCCTGTGCAGCGCCGCCCCACCCATCTCCACCGGCGCCGCTGCAGCGGCTATCACCGGCGGGGACGGGAGGCCGTCTAGGGCTACGAGGCGACGGCGAAGGCGAGGAGAGGGCCGAGGCGGCGAGTACCGTCTCGGCGCAGCCGGCGCTGTGGCCGAATCCAACGGCGCGGTGGCCGTTTCCTGCTGCTTGGTGGTGGCGTCCAACGGCGCGGTGGCCGTGTCCCGCGGGCGAGCGAGGGCGGAGCGCGGGGCGCGGCGCTGCGCGAGCGGGCGCGGTGCGGCGCGTTGGTCACCGCTGCAGCCTGGTGCCGCATGGGCGCGAGTGCCGCAGTCAACGGCAAGCGAGATAGGCTCGTCGTTCGGGCGTCGGAGGGCAAAGCCGAGGGCGTTGCTCCGGCCATTGGACGCCGATGAGACGCCTCGCTGATGGAAGCAGCCGATGCCGCTTGTTAGTTGAGCCAATCAATTTGTGCATTTATTTACTGAGTGCATATGCAAACCGGATTTTCATCGATCCATTCTTGATGGATTTCGATTCAGCATGTCTGTGAGGAGATCGGCCGTGCTCCTAGCCGAGGGCCGCTCCTGGATGCAGGGCGTGGACCGGTGCCTATGGAGCCGAGTACGGGAGGTCCGAGAAGCCTTGCCGCACGCTGCCGCCGCCTGAAACCGCGCTGGGGAACAACAGTCGATGCTGCGCCTCCACGAACGGTGGGGAAACTGACTTCGATCCGTTGTCGTTTCCGATTCTTTCCTATTCGCCGGGTAGCTCAGGGAAGAGCGTGCTGATAACATAGATGTAAAGTGAACAGTTGTTCTCGCATTGTATGACTCTCCACCCCCTTTTCCTCCCTCATGAAATTCTAATTTCCCGCAATGAAATTCGATTTCGTTGATGATGGGATTACACGTGTGTGTGTGTGTATATATATAGCCCCCCAAGGGGTGTGTCCGAACAGACATGAGGCAACTGCCTTTGTCAAAAAAGCAGGGATTAATAGAATTAATTAAATCCTAACACTTTTTTCCAGAACCTTGTGCTGGCTTCGCCAGGAAGGCTCTGCTCTGCTTTTTATTCTTCTTTTTTGTCCTCTATTTATTCGGTTCACCCATAGTGAAGGTTGAGAATTAGCATGCCACTTCGGGCCAGATTGACTGGACTAAAACTTGGGTCCAATTTCGGCATTTGTAGTCCTGTTAAACTGGCCCATACAAATCTGGCTCAACTAAATGTTGAATAAAGTTGGCTTTTCCCCTAAAAAAATGTCTTGTCATTTTACCTCAAAAAAATGTCTTTCCATTTTTTGGTAATTTTTTTTATTTTTTATTTTGGGCAGTTGGTTCAACTAAATGTCACGAAGGAATCAGTATGCCACTACTCATTTATTGACTGACCATGCAATTTCTTCTCAAAAATGGTAGCACTCAAATTTTAGACCTGGCACAAAACATGATGCATGACTTCATGTAAGTAATAAAAGTGTGAAAAGAGAGCAATTTTAGCACGGCCGGGACAGGCTTATAAGTTTTGTGCACTGAACACCACTTCATGTCCGGTGATGGCCATGGCGATGGTATTAAGTTGTAAATCATCTCACAAATCTGCTGGTGCTTTTTTGGTGAGGCGTGGAGTACTGGCGAATGCAACTCTCGAATGAGTTGTCCTGAAGATGCTGATTGCGACACCACTTCATGTCCGGATGAAAACTCTTGCACTGTCCTTTATTGGTCAAGCTCAGCAGTGACAAAAATGCGTCGTTGCATTGTTGAAGTCGTTGTCTACTTGCTGTTGTGTTGGTCTTCATCGGCTGGTTTCAGATTTCTGGCCGGACATGACGATGATGACACGGGGGCGTTTATCGCTTTTTGGAAGAAGTCAACTTAGTCGTAGTTGTTATTTCATATCTTATAATGGCTCGGTTGTGGTTGCCTTTGCTATGTACTCTGTTTAATAATTAATAAGAGTGGTTGTGTGCATCTTCATGGTGCAAAGGCCGGGGGTTTAACCTCCTTTCTGGGGGAATATTGTGATGCAGATGCCTTAGTTTAGCTCTTTCTTCTTCTTCTTTTTTGCGGGATAATTTAGCTCTTTTTTCATTTGTTTTAATGTTGCAATGAACAGGAATCGGATATAATTTGTATTTATTTTTCCTGTAGGAGTCGGTTCTTGGCCTTAAAGAAGTTAGTAGCATCTTGTCTTCCCTTGCATTTTGTGAATCATTTCATGTAAAATTACCACTCGTTCCCCATAGTATTTTGACCCGGCATAAATATCGTCTGTGTCAGCTTAATACCATCAAGCTGGCGGCATCAATACACCTTAGTCAACTGATGCCAGGGAGTGACCATGACGGCATGACGCTAAGGTAACTTCCCTACGCGAGGCAGGCAATGAAACCAATAACCCCTTTCTCAATTGTGTGCCTCGGAACATGATGTGTCCTCGTGTTATACAATGGCCCGGCACCATTCCAGCTTTTTTGTACCACATGGCGCTAGGACCTCCTCCGGCAATGCTAGTCGAAGTTATTCTGGAGAGGTAGAGAAAACTGTGGGCTAATATCATAGCATTTCACAGAGATAAGCCCACCTAAATTGCATTGTTGCGATTCTTGATATCTCACGATCCTAATGCTACAATGCGCACCATTTCATAGTGGCATCAAATTTGACTACCAGACAGACCACCAGCTTGCTTGTGCACCACTAGGTGTTGATATTTTACATTTATCTTTGTTGTCACTTTCACTTACTCCCTTTGAATCTCACATTTCTCTCCTTTCACTTATATGTAGAACCGAGAGTGAGTAACCTCTTTAATTTAGTCCTGGTTTGCAGCCATGAAGAGACCGTTGTCACATGGTTTCCGTCTGGAGTAACCATACGCTGTTATACTGAATCACTAGCTGCACTTTAAATTTGTCGGGTGCACGTCCTCACATCCTAGTCGAAATTTGCAGTCAGATGACTGGTTGGTTTACTGGACTTTGCTCCAGTGAATTAGTGAACAATAACACATTCTAAACCAAGACTTCAACGTCAAACCATTAGACGTCAATGACTAGCTTTCCGAAGTGGATTTACATATTAAGATTTGTAGAAAATTTTAACAGTGATAATGTTTCACCTAATAATATGCAGCCGCAGTAGAAACATACTAGTACAATTTGGGCCCACCACCCCCCCCCCACACCCCCGCGCGCGCGAGGCAGAATGCTTCATTTTGTGGAACACGTTTTCCATTGAACTGACAAAGAAAATGATTGGGACCACCTATGTGTTAGGTAATTGGCTTGAACCTTGGATTTCAATCCAACAACTCACACGCCTTTTTTTCTCATGGCAAAAGGGCCTCCATCCAGGCATCCACACCTGTTGCCGCGTCCTCACCAGCACGCCACGGCCACCGCGTCACCTTCGTCTTGGCCTCGGGAATACATCTCAGTTCCTCTACGCGGAATGGATTGGCGCAAGGTAGGTTTTCACGCAACTAAGAAAATGACAGTCAATTAATATGGATCTAACTACTCAATTAATATGGATGGGAGGGAGTACTTAGTTTGTAGTGCACGGGTGGAGGTTTTGCCTGGCCTTTTCAATTTCTTCCAGTGACAGAATACCAAGGCATACCGCATCCGAGTGAATTCCTATGAGTGGAAGTCCCTATACTTAAGGATCTCGATCCTACTTAGAAAATAAATCAAATGCTAACACAAGTTTCAATCTTTAGTTAGGGCACTCCCTTCGCCCTTGCTCTAGTCTCTTTATGTCCAATTTATGTTAGCTTCATATTCTCTTCCACTCGAGCTCCATCAAGCTACACACTATAGCTACTCACCGTTATCTCACATTGTCTCAAGCAGTTTTACAGTCACTGCCGCAAGAAAGTTCGCAGAGATTGGACTTGAAGACTAGCTAATTTCCACCCAAACTAAGGAGATTGGGATCCCATTAGGAGGACTACGTTGATCCTAATGGCAACCTTAAAGTGTGGGACAAGCTAAAGCATTATTCACATGGTGGTTGCATTTCCCAATGCCTCCTACCCCGATACTAGTTGCTTTGGTACCAAACAAATATCACACTAATTTGTTTGGCATGTGAGTGATATGTATCTTTCTCCCATCGTGTCCTGCCTCTCCTAAAAAAAGTCCTTATATAATACCCTGCTTTTATAGTACCAAAAAAGTAGTGTCCTTATATTCATCTGGTGCAACCACCATACAATTGAAGCAACCACGCATTCAACTGAAATCAGCTGCGATTCTCTATATATACCTCCGATTTTATTTATTCTTCTCAAGATCTGGCAGATAGAATCTGAATTTGTTCTCATTTTTTGGCTTAAATTTGCGTCACAACACTGATCACACGATCATTTCTCAACAGCTGTCTAAAGACTGCAATCTTCATTGGGCTCTTTAATGAAACTAATGATATTATAACTTCTACTAGTTGCAATGTATGTGTCTGAATATAAGGAAAATGGGTAGCCAGGCATAACAGATGATTATCGGGGTAACAAACTGACTCAATTTGTACAAAGTATAACAGGTTTTGGGTAGTGGAAGAGATTGTCTTCCCCGACTCTCTCTAATCAAAGTTAGATGGCCAGCTACGGATTTGTGTGATTTTTTTTTTGCTATACAGATTAGATGCTCTGCCTATTCCATTAAGATAGTGAGAAAATGTAAAATTTGTTATGTACAAAGAGAAGTCGCAGGAAAAGAAGCGACTGACTACAATAAAGCTCTAGAAGCTATATATATCCACATTTAGAAAACGTCTTCAATTGTCCTATAGACCACCTCCACCTCCAAGACTCGAAGATTCAGTGACTTCTTTCCTACCAAATATTCCAAAACAAATAGTTTGGATCCTCCCGGACCAAAAATCCTTCCCTTCTATTCGACACCGTACATGTTGATGTCACACCAATAATTTATAGACAGCGTGAATCAAAAGCAACTGAGCTAATTGAGTATTGAAAGGAAACGTTGAATTGCATAATGTTGTACTTGCATTTCTTCTACAATGGAGTCGCGACAAATATTGGAGAAAATCCGTTTTGGTTCTCAAACTACTATTTCATCGGCACTTAAACCCTATGCTTGAGAATATTTATTAAACAATGTGAGAAGTGATATTGTTTTACTATCTTTTAAATATTACATAATCTAGCTGTTAGTTTTGCAAGTATGGAAGGAAATATACTAAGTTCTAATAAGTTTGTTTTAGCTGTTAGTATTACTAAAAACCTCTCTTTGCGATGGTAGTGAAATATATATTGCATGTAGATTTTCTTAAACTTGTTGGTGGTCAAACTTATTAGAGTGTCCAGATTTAGAAAAGCTAAAACAAACTCAAGGTAGATACTCTTCTCCTAAGCTCAAGGCTCCAATACACAAGATCCCCGGTTTTTGCGCAGAAGAACAACGTCATTTATGTTGTGAGGATGATCAGCGACTTAGCCACCTTAATGAGACACCAAAACTAGGGTACAACCGCCACAAGTTGGTTCCTCATTCTAAATTCATTCTTTTTTTGAAAAGGGTTATTACCCCCGGCCTCTGCATCTGAAAGATGCATGCGACCATATTATTAAAAATAGTCAAACAAGTAACAAGGTCTGCAATTCAAGTACAGCTCGCAAACGGAGCAAATATAAAAAAGAAAACAAAGCAAACTCATAGCCACAACCGGCTGGAAAATAGGACAAAGTGACTAAACACCTATCCTATTATGAGACCGCCATCCAAACCGGTTGAAGATAGCCCTTGCTATCATCTCCCATTGGTTGCACCAAGTAACCAAATGCTCCCTGGAGGCCATAGGAGTGAGTAACAACCACGTACGGATCCATGCCATAGCTCTGAAAATAACCTGCAAGAAATTTAAAGTATATTGTCTGTTAAAAATCATATCGTCCCTGCAGTTCCATATAGCCCATAGTAATGCACATATTGCAATCCGAATACGTGATGCAATATCAGGTTGCACCCCAGTTAGCCACGTCCCAAACAATGCATCAATGCTAGCTGGAGGAGTGATGTTAACGGTTATATGGATGGTGCGCCAAAGTAATTCCGCGAGAGGGCAATCTATGAATAGGTGTTGAATTGTTTCGTCTTGATCACAAAAACAACATCATGCACTACCTACCCATCGTCGCCTTACCAGATTATCTTTAGTAAGGATCACCCGCTTGTGGACAAATCACATGAAAATTTTGATTCGTAGGGGATCCTTTACTTTCCAAATATGTATCGATCTAGGGATTGGGCCAGAATCAATTAGATTCAAGTACATAGATTTAACAGTAAACACTCCATTTCAGGTCAACTTCCAGTGAAAGTGGTCCGGTTGGTCTGAGAGTTGAACATCCATCAACCTCCGTACCAAGTGTAGCCAGGAATTCCAGCGTTCCCCTACTAAGGACCTCCTGAACTGGATATTCAAAGGTACCGCATGTAATACTGTAGCCACGTAATCCTCCTTACGTTGCACAATATTATATAAAGAGGGATATTGCAGGGCTAGGGGCGTCTCTCCTAACCATGTATCCTTCCAAAACCGAGTTGTTGTCCCATCACCAACAACGAATTTAGCCCTATGAAAGGAGGTCTCTTTTGTTCTCATGAGCCCCTTCCAAAACGGCGAATCACTAGGTCTTACGGTAACCTGAGCCAGGGTCTTAGAATGTAAATCTTTGTTTCATAAAATCTGTGCCCACATGCCATCAGTCTCTACTAATAACCTATAAAGCCATTTGCTCAGTAGGCATTTATTTTTAATCTCCAGGTTCTCAATCCCAAGACCCCCCTGGTCTTTGGGTCGACAAATAATATCCCATCTTGCCAAGTGGTATTTTGTCTTAACCTCATCTGACTGCCAGGAAAACGAGATCGATAGAAGTCTAGTCTCTTCCGTACCCCTTTAGGTATCTCGAAGAAAGATAACAGGAACATCGGCATACTGGTTAGTACTGAATTGATCAGTACCAGCCGACCTCCATAGGACATAAGCTTACCCTTCCAGCAGCTTAGTTTTTTTCAAATCGATCTTCAATGCATTTACATTCTTTATTAGTTAGTCTACGATGATGAATTGGAATACCCAGAAAACTAAATGTTAGGGATCCCAGTTCACATCCGAATAATTGTCGGTAAGTATCTTGTTCCCCTTTGGCTCTACCAAAGCAAAACAATTCACTCTTCTATATCTAAATAGCTAGCCCTCACTAACTTATTTCTCTCAACATACAAGCATGCCACCTCATCACACAACATACATGGAAATAGGCCCATCCCCACTAACCTATTTCTCTAAACATGCAAGCATGCCACATCATGCAACATGCATGGGAAAAGACTCACCACTACATGCAAATATGCATGGGAATTTCCATTCTATTGGGATATTTGTATTTACTAAATATTATACAACTATTCAATAATCAAACACAATAAGTCATATGTATTTTAGTTCTAGCTCTTATATTAATACTCCAAATATTCATGTTTCATACATGGAATCTCATTGAAATATGTTGCAAACTATCCCGCAATAACATGTGGGGTATCATATAGTACATAGAAATGATTTGAACATGAATGATTTCTTTGACATGTAATTAGTTTATTGGAAACATGGTACAATCGATGAAAGAAAGGGGCGACACTTTGGCTAACCGTGGCTGCGCCCGGATGGCTATCAAGTGTTGATACTTGCCTGCCCGCGCGAGAGTTCGTGTGCTACTGCTCGCATTCTTGGGTTTGTGTGCACTAAATAATTTTAAAAACTGCGGTGGTGTTGTCTAATTAACCCCGTGAGCCGCTTTTTTTAGCCTAGCTTTCCTCGTCCATTTGCAACCTTGATAATTCACTGTTGTAGATGACACGTTTAAAAAAAAATGAAGTTTGCTCTGATTTGCCTTCATCTATGTTGTGGTGTGGGGACACCACATTTATGTTCTTTGGCCCATATGAAGGCATGAAAAACATGTCATGCGCAAAGAGGCCCAATGCAGACCACAGTTTTCCAGGCTACAAGGGCAATCTCTAGGCTACTCGTTTCATTGCTTCACTCCAACCTTCATTGCACACCGTCGGCTACGTGCCCGTAGGACCCAACGCCTATGGCCGACATGCATTGAGGCTGGAAAGTCTAAGGACATGGTTTCGTAGAACCCGCTTCCTTCCAAGCTAAAGGCTACGAGCAATGTCCGTCTATCATCGCTTCATAATGGCGCCCCCCTCTTGCTATTGATGGGAATCTATGAGAAATGCCTTTGTTGTTGCGTCCGAGCATCTCCTAGTATCGGCTGGCCATGGACTCTGGCCATACCTTCCGAAAGCTTGTAACTGCAACAAATGTGTATAGTTCTTGCACATTTCTTCTCGATGCCTCCCCGTCCTACTCTTGACGCATTCACAAGATAGTGGTCTACTATCCTACTCACTAACATCAATAAAGCAGCTTGAGCTATTGTAGGTTGCACGAGACTGACCATTGACATACATGCTACATTCACATTTGGTCTCTTTCCACTCAAGTAAGTAGGCCTCTGAAAGAACTCCTGAAGTTTCATATATATTACCATATCCTCTTAATTTCTTGCTTTTAAAAAGAGTAAGTATTGTGTCTGGCGCAACAACCATACGGAATAGTGGGCAAATGAACCAAGCTGGCCCATCTTTACATAGAAAGATAATCATTAGGGCATATTTCTAACAACTTGAATCTTTATGAGGTTGAACTTGCACAAAAGCTCTTTGACTGCGCCATACAAAAACACAGAAATATTTTCAAGTGTACGAGAATCCTAGAAAAATAACTCACAGGATTTCCTATATAAATCAAACAACGCACACAACAATATTTCTTATGAATTACCCTCTAAATTTGATACGATAATCCTTCAAATCAGATAATTAATCCTCTAAACTACTGCAAAAAATATCTTTGCTGATTGAGTTCCACTAAGGGTCTAATTAAAACCGTCGGTAGTACCACATAACAGTGAGAGGGTGGCCTGTCACCCGCCAATTGACATCATAACCGATATCAGGTTTACTTGGAAAATTTATGACCTAAATTGAAGCTCTTCACTAGCGATGTTGCTCTCGAGATGGCCTTCTCCACCGATGAGTGATCTCGAATGGCATCTTCGACCGAAAAAATCCACTTGAACCGTACTTGAAACGAACGTAAAAAAATCCAGCCCTAAATTACTTCTATCGTGACAATTGTCTTTTCCGTCGTCCATCCTGGTCCATCTCCACCCTCTTCCCTCGGTCCCGGCCTTCCTCCACCACTCCTATATCCCCAACACGACAAAGTGTAGCATAGTGTGATGGCGGATAGCGGCGCTTTGTTCGGAGTGAAGACATGTCCTAGTCCCGGTGGTCGACACATGCATGCATGTGGTTGCGGCCACTATCATGTGTGTGGTTGAGATTTGTGATGTTGCATGCCACCACTAGTAGAAAACAGGGCACTTGTCCCGGTTTTAGAGGGCCTTTAGTCCCGGTTCTGCAACCGGGACAAAACGATCGGGACTAAAGCCCCTCACTTTTAGTCCCGGTTGGTTTACGAACTGGGACTAAAGGAGATCCACGTGGCCGCTGTGGGGCGCCCAGACAGGAGGACCTTTAGTCCCGGTCAGTAACACCGACCGGGACTAAAAGGCAGCCACGCGTGAGCAGCTCTCAGGCGCTGGGGTTTTCTTTTGAAAGGGAGGGTTTAGGGGTTTTGGAGTGTTTAGGGGTTTCATATTGTGTTAGCTAGCTACTACATATAGAGAGAAGTGACCTCTCTTTCTCCGTGCTTGGTCGACGCTAACTACTACATATAGAGAGAACTCGACGCTAGCTAGTAAGCAAATGAAGGAACCATTAATTACACAAGATCGTCATGAACATATATAGAGAGAAGTGACCTCTCTTTCTCTGTGCTTGGTCGAACAACAAGTTTTCGTATATCTATCCGAAGCTACTACATATATACAATATAACATCTCTTACGATCCCTGACATCATCTACCGAAAATCCATTTGAATTTCCATATGGTATTCTCCCTTTTCATGTATGACGTGGTCAAGAAAGAATCCCGCCAATTCCTCTTGAATTGCTCGTATGCGATCATGTGGTAGGAGTTCTTCCCGCATCTCCCACATCTAATATAAAGAAGGGGGTCAATACATATATATGAATGAAACTCACCACAATTGATGGTAATAAAATAAAATTGTGAATATTGTTTACGTACTTCAAATTATTTGTCAGTGTAGCCCCGCTCAGAGGTCGAGTGGCGCATGAACTCGCAAACATAGTATCCACATAAATTATTCCCGCCTTCCTGCCACAAGCACTTTACGAGAATAGAGTTCAATCAAACTGATAATCAAGCATGATAATGGTATTGATAAAACTAGAATCAATGAGAGATGCGCGGAACTAGCTAGTACTACTTACATTGGGGTGTATAAATCGCAGCTTCTTCTGCAGACCCGGAACCATTCTGGTGAACTTTTTCCAAACCCTGCCCGGCAAAGAAAATGATTACTTGATATCAGGAAATGAACGAAAGTTGCAGATATGATGCGATAATGATTGAACTTACTTCCGGAGCATTTCACTCATGTCCGCATAATCTTTAAGATCTTTACGTCTCGAGTCTAAGACAGTTACTACTCCCCCGTCAAGCTTAATGGATATCAGAATAAAGTGGAAGCTGCACACGCATAACTCATCAATTGTACTTAACCTCAAGTAAGCGAAACCGAATATGCACAAGATAGTAACACTCACTTGAAGTTGTAAGAAAAGAGTATTTCCCTTTTGTTTTGATGTCGAAGTAACGCTTTTAGCAAGTTTTCCTCAGTTTCTTCAACTCTGTTTTGTACCATCCGTTCATTTACGGTATTTGGGCTAATGAACCCAAAGTCATAGATTTGTCCTCTTTTGCATTCGACGATCTTCAATCTGCATAATATAGTGAGGATAATTATATATACATGCAATGAACGAGCTGAGCTAGAGACTTAATTACAGAAATAATACTTACAGACAGTAGCAAGACATGAGTTGTTTGACGAGGGCGTCTTGATTGAATAATTGAAATAATTCCACAAATTCAACACGCATCACCTCAACTCCAATGAAGTCGTGCTCATCTTTAATTCGCAGCAAAATACTGTCAGTCCCATCCTTGGTGCAGGTTTCCAAGTACCAGTTATGCAATCATCGCATCATCGTTGGTAGATGGGGGAGATGATCAGGTTTGACGAGAGGCTTCTCGTGCTCGTATATAATGGGCGCTACTACCTCAACCATTTCAAACTATACATCATCGCCCACGTAATCACCAAGAGTCATACCGGGGACTAGCCCCGGATGATTTGCGATATCGCTAGACACCATGAGCGGGGCGCACGATTGCTTCTTCTGTTCACCGAGCTGGGGAATTATTTTCCCACTTCGTCTTGCAGCACTGGTAGTACTTCCCGACCGCCGTGCTTCATCATATGTCTTTTCAATACAGCGGTCATAGTTGGATTGTGGCGGAGGCGGTGGTGGTCGCTTAAGGGCATCCAGAGTGCGCTTCGCTTTCACCGGATCTATTATTTCCTTCGGAGCTGGACGTTTCCGTTCAAAATGGGCCTGCACTTCGGCATCCATGATGTCATTGTTTTCCTCGTCAGTCCTCTCATATGGTAACTTTGGAGGAGCCCTGAGGCTTGGACCAGCTTTGAATTTCTTCCCGCCTTTTGTACTCCTAGCCGCTGGAGCGGCGGCGGGTCTCTTCCGCCATTGCTGAGGCGGCGGAGTCTGCTGACGCGCCGGAGGAGGCGGAGGAGGAGGCAGAGTCCGCTGACGCGCCGGAGACAGGTGAGGCGAAAGAGGACTCAGCTGAGGGGCCTCCTCCGCCGGAAACAGCTGAGGCGACGGACCGGAGACGGTTGAGCTGGACTGTGAGGAGTCTGCTGAGGGGCCTCCTCCGGCTGAGGCGGCGTCCAGTTTGGAAGCTTGATGTTCTCCTTTCTCCATAGACAGGTACTCCTTAAGGCATTTTCCAGATGAATCTCCCCTTCACCTGTAGGGTACTCAAGCTCCAGCCCCTCAAATTCCTCCATTATTTCATCCACCCCGACAATAGCAAAGCCATGTGGAATCGGACGGCAATGGAAAGTTCCCTCACCTTGAGGAGGTAAGACAGAGCCGAGCGCCACCTTCAAGGCCAGGTTATGGCATTTCTCCATTAGCACACAATGTTCATTCTCCGTGATACTATCCACGGGGTAGCGAGGAGCCGTGATATCAGGCTGAATGAGCTCCATGGAAGCCACGCTGCTTCTCCGTTGAGATGGTGGGGTAGCTTCGGGGGCAGTGTCGAATGAAGGATCTTCATGCCGCTGAGATGGTTGGCCGGTAGCTCGCTGGCTCTCAAGTTCCTCTGGTCTCGCTAATCTTTCATCCATCTTCTGCATTTCGCTTGCTTCCTCTTTCTTCTTTCTATCCCGGCTTCTGTAACCACCGCTGTCGGGAAACCCATGCACCCACGGAACGGAGCCTGATGTGCCTCGTATTCGTCCAAGGTGTTCAGGATTCCTGAGGGCCTTTGTCAGCTCGTCCTTCTCTCTGTCGGGATGGAACCTCCCTTCCTGCACTGCCTTGATTGCTTCCTCAAGCTTCTTTACGGGTATTGCAAGTTGAGCTTTCGTCCAAACAAACTTCCCTGATTCTTGGTCCAAAGTTCCCCAACCCCGAAGAACCAAGTCCTTGAGCGATCTGGCCAGTGCAATGTCGCTGGTTGGACCCCTTTAGCAAGCAGGTGTTGCTCAGCTTTGTCCCACGTAGGCCGGGCTTTGCTGTAGCCACCTAACCCCGTAACATGGTGATACTTCTTCTTTGCAGCATGTTTCTTATTTATCTCTGACCTTTGCTTGGCCTTATCCGATTTCTTGTAGGCCACAAATGCGGGCGAGTGATCTTTGATCTTCTCATATTGGCCGGTGAATTGTGGAGTCTTGTCTTTGTCGACAAACTTTTTCTTCAAATCTTTCTTCCAGTTCTTGAATAGTTCTGCCATCTTCTTAAGAACAAACGCCTTGACCTTATTCGGATCCGCCTCTAGCGGTAGGCTGAAATTTGTCATCAGCGAGCTCCAAAGATCATCTTTCCATCTATCCTAGACATAAGAAACTTCAGGGTCCTTCTTCTTATTCCATTCTTGGATGCTGATCAGGACGCTATCCTAACAATAACTCCGCACTGATGTATAAATGTGTCCTTGCTCTGCTTGAGAGCAATTGGTTGGCCATCCCGAGCGACTACTTTGATCGTGAACCTTTCATCCTGGCCCAACCTTTTCTTCAGGCCTCGTCTCCTTGCCGAAGTTTGGCTCGATCCAGAGGGCTAAAAGAAGAAAGAAGCGTTAATATATGTACATACAAAACCATTAATGCATCTAGTCAGCAGAGGCTTAATTAATATTATATATATATATGTGTGTGTGTGTGTGTGTGTGTGTGTGTGTGTGTGTGTGTGTGTGTGTGTATACCTCGCTGGACTTTGCAACAGTTAAGGCTCCCTCCTCCATTCGGTCACTAGAGCCGTCATGATCTCCTTCCTCCTCCATTAGGTCACCGGAGCCGTCGTGATCTCCTTCCTCCTCCATTAGATCATCGGAGCCGTCATCCCCTCTTTCCTCACCATCGGTGTCGTTGAGAAACGACAAGGTGATATCACCTCCGTCGCGGATTATATCCCCCAACAACTCTTCTTTTTCTAAGTCTCTGTCCATAGTTTCTGCAAATATTACAACATGGCAATATACAACCATGAGAGATGGATTAGTGGCAAACATAGACCTAGTTAATCACAACAAGGAATAGATACGTCTCCAACGTATCTATAATTTTTTATTGTTCCATGCTATTATATTATCTGTTTTGGATGTTTTATATGCATTAATATGCTATTTTATATTATTTTTGGGACTAACCTATTAACCTAGAGCCCAGTGCCAGTTTCTGTTTTTCCTTGTTTTTTAGCTTCGTGGGAAAGGAATACCAAATGGAGTCCAAACGGAATAAAATCTTCGCGATGATTTTTCTTGGACCAGAAGACACCCAGGAGACTTGGAGATGAAGTCAGAGGAGCCACGAGGCGGTCACAAGGGTGGAGGGCTGGCCCCCCTGCCTTGTGGGCCCCCCGTGACCCTCTTGACCTAATTCTTTTGCGTATATATTCACATATGTTCCCAAACCACCAGAAGCATCCACGAAATCACTTTTCCACCACCGCAACCTTCTGTACCCGTGAGATCCCATCTAGGGACCTTTTCCGGCACCCTGCCGGAGGGGGATTCGATCACGGAGGGCTTCTACATCAACCCTATTGCCCTCCGATGAAGCGTGAGTAGTTTACCTCAGACCTACGGGTCCATAGCTAGTATCTAGATGGCTTCTTCTCTCTCTTTGATTCTCAATACCATGTTCTCCTCGATGTTTTTGGAGATCTATTCGATGTAATACTTTTTTGCGGTGTGTTTGCCGAGATCCGATGAATTGTGGATTTATGATCAGCTTATCTATGAATACAATTTGAATCTTCTCTGAATTCTTTTATGCATGATTTGATATCTTTGTAATTCTCTTCGAACTATCGGTTTGGTTTGGCCAACTAGATTGGTTTTTCTTGCAATGGGAGAAGTGCTTAGCTTTGGGTTCAATCTTGCGGTGTCCTTTCCCAGTGACAGTAGGGGTAGCAAGGCACGTATTGTATTGTTGCCATCGAGGATAAAAAGATGGGGTTTACATCATATTGCTTGAGTTTATTTCTCTACATCATGTCATCTTACTTAATGCGTTACTCTGTTCTTCATGAACTTAATACTCTAGATGCAGGCAGGAGTCGGTCGATGTGTGGAGTAATAGTAGTAGATGCAGAATCGTTTCGGTCTACTTGACACGGACGTGATGCCTATATTCATGACCATTGCCTTAGATATCGTCATAGCTTTGCGTTTTTCTATCAATTGCTCGACAGTAATTTGTTCACCCACCGTATTATTTGCTATCTTGAGAGAAGCCTCTAGTGAAACCTATGGCCCCCGGGTCTATTTTCCATCATATAAGTTTCCAATCTACTATATTAGTTTCCGATCTACTATTTTGCAATCTTTTACTTTCCGATCTATAAACCAAAAATACCAAAAATATTTAATTTATCTTTTATTTAGTTTCATCTATATCTATCAGATCTCACTTTTGCAATTAACCGTGAAGGAATTGACAACCCCTTTATCGCGTTGGGTGCAAGTTATTTGATTGTTTGTGCAGGTATTCGGTGATTTGTGCGTTGTCTCCTACTGGATTGATACCTTGGTTCTCAAACTGAGGGAAATACTTATCTCTACTTTGCTGCATCACCCTTTCCTCTTCAAGGGAAAAACCAACGCAAGCTCAAGAAGTAGCTGGAAGAATTTCTGGCGCCGTTGCCGGGGAGATCTACGCCAAGTCAAGACATGCTAAGTACCCATCATAAAACTCTCATCTCTTGCATTACATTATTTGCCATTTGCCTCTCGTTTTCCTCTCCCCCACTTCTAAAATGATTTTCGAAAAGATTCGCCCTTCGATTTACCTTTTTGTTCGCCCTTCTTCCGTTCGATCTTTTGTTTGCTTGTGTTATCATGTGCCTTCTTTTTGCTTGTATCTTCGCTTGCTAAAAGTTTATGGATCCTCATCCACTTGCTAATATTTTTAAGAGATCCAATTTTGATTAACCTATTGCTAGTGAGTTGAGTGCACTAGATTATCTTTTTGAGGTTTTGCTTGAAATTCGTGAATCTAAAAATTGTGATGAAGTGTTGAAAGAAGAAAATTATAAAGTGATTCACGATAGCTCCTTGAATGAAAAGCATGATTGCAATGATGTTATTATAAATTCCATTAATGTTAATTGTGTTAATGATATGCAAAACCCTAAGCTTGGGGATGCTAGTTTTGCTATGTCCACTACTTGTTGCAATGATCATAATTGGGGTGATTCTTCGTATGATCTTGAAAATTTATTTAAGCCCCATGATGAATATGAGATTGATAATAATGTTTGCAATAATATTGAAAGTGGGTTTGGAAGAGTGTCAACTTTAGATCCCACATATTTGGAGAATGTTCAATCTTATGAAATTTTTGATAAAAGTGGGTTTGGAGAGGTCATGACTTTAGTTAATGTTAATCCCACTATTTTGGAAGAGTGTCAACTTCTCATGCATGTGGATCGTGTTGAGAATATGTTATGTGATAGCTATATTGTTGAATTTGCTTATGATCCTACATGTAATTATTATGAGAGAGGAAAATATGGTTGTAGAAATTTTCATGTTACTAAATTACCTCTCTTCATGTTGAGATTGCTATCGTCTCTTTCTTCTTCCTTGCATATGCTAGTTTTTGCTTGCGTTGATAATTTGTTTGCTTATAAAATGCCTATGCATAGGAAGTATGTTAGACTTAGATGTGTTTTTTACATGTTTTAAGATGCTCTCTTTGTGCTTCAATTCTTCTCTTTTAGGTGAGCATCATTGAAATTATCAATGCCTAGCTAAAAGGCTTTAAAGAAAAGCGCTTGTTGGGAGATAACCCAATATTTTTCCTTGCTGTTTTACAATAAATAATTCATCTAGCCTCTGGTTAGATGTTTTTTGGTATTTTAATTAGTGTTTGTGCCAAGTAAGACCTTTGGGATGGCTTACGGTGATAGTTGATTTGATCTTGCTGAAAAACAGAAACTTTTGCGTCCAGTCACAGAATTTTAATAATTGACTGGACCATTGAAAAACCCTGAACTTTTTACACAGATTGATATGAAAATTTTCTCTGTTTTCCTAAGTTTTTAGAATTTTTGGAGTTACATAAGTATTAGAACAATTCGGATCTTTGCAGACTATTCTGTTTTTGACAGATTCTGTTTTCTTTGTGTTGTTTGCTTATTTTGATGAATCTATGGGTAGTATCGGGGGGTATGAACCATGGAGAAGTTGGAATACAGTAGGTATTACACCAATATAAATAAATAATGAGTTCACAACAGTACCAAAAGTGGTGATTTATTTTCTTATACTAACGGAGCTTATGAGATTTTCTGTTGAGTTTTGCGTTGTGAAGTTTTCAAGTTTTGGGTAAGGATTTGATGGACTATGGAATAAGGAGTGGCAAGAGCCTAAGCTTGGGCATGCCCAAGGCACCCCAAGGTAATATTCAAGGACAGCCAAGAGCCTAAGCTTGGGGATGCCCCGGAAGGCATCCCCTCTTTCGTCTTCGTCTATCGGTAACTTTACTTGAGGCTATATTTTTATTCACCACATGTTCTGTGTTTTGCTTGGAGCGTCTTGTATGATTTGAGTCTTTGCTTTTTAGTTTGCCACAATCATCCTTGCTGTACACACCTTTTGAGAGGGACACGCATGAATCATGATTTATTAGAATACTCTATGTGCTTCACTTATATCTTTTGAGCTAGGCAATTTTGCTCTAGTGCTTCACTTATATCTTTTTAGAGCACGACGGTGGTTTTATTTTATAGAAATTATTGAACTCTCATGCTTCACTTATATTATTTTGAGAGTCTCTAAACAGCATGGTAATTTGCTTTGGTTATGAATTTAGTCCTAATATGATAGACATCCAAGAGGGATATAATAAAAACTTTCATATAAAGTGCATTGAATACTATGTGAAGTTTGATTCCTTATGATTGTTTTGAGATATAAAGATGGTGATATTAGAGTCATGCTAGTGAGTAATTGTGGATTGTAGAAATACTTGTGTTAAAGTTTGTGATTCCCTTAGCATGCACGTATGGTGAACCATTATGTGCTGAAGTCGGAGCATGATTTATTTATTGATTGTCTTCCTTATGAGTGGCGGTCGGGGACGAGCGATGGTCTTTTCCTACCAATCTATCCCCCTAGGAGCATGCGCGTAGTACTTAGTTTTGATAACTAATAGATTTTTGCAATAAGTATGGGAGTTCTTTATGACTAATGTTGAGTCCATGGATTATACGCACTCTCACCCTTCCACCATTGCTAGCCTCTCTAGTGCCGCGCAACTTTCGCCGGTACCATATACCCACCATATACCTTCCTCAAAACAGCCACCATACCTACCTATTATGGCATTTCCATAGCCATTCCGAGATATATTGCCATGCAACTTTCCACCGTTCCGTTTATTATGACACGCTTCATCATTGTCATATTGCTTTGCATGATATGTAGTTGACATCGTATTTGTGGCAAAGCCACCGTTCATAATCCTTTCATACATGTCACTCTTGATTCATTGCACATCCCGGTACATCGCCAGAGGCATTCATATAGAGTCATATTTTGTCCTAAGTATCGAGTTGTAATTTTTGAGTTGTAAGTAAATAAAAGTGTGATGATCTTCATTATTAGAGCATTGTCCCATGTGAGAAAAGGATGATGGAGACTATGACTCCCCCACAAGTCAGGATGAGACTCCAAACGAAAAAAAAGAGGCCAAAAAAATGAGAAGGTCTAAATAAAAAAAATGAGAGAAAAGAGAGAAGGGAAAATGTTACTATCCTTTTTCCACACTTGTGCTTCAAAGTAGCACCATGATCTTCATGATAGAGAGTCTCCTATGTTGTCACTTTCATATACTAGTGGGAATTTTTCATTGTAGAACTTGGCTTGTATATTCCAATGATGGGCTTCCTCAAATTTCCCTAGGTCTTCGTGAGCAAGCGAGTTGGATGCACACCCACTTAGTTTTCTTTTGAGCTTTCATAAACTTATAGCTCTAGTGCATTCGTAGCATGGCAATCCCTACTCACTCACATTGATATCTATTGATGGGCATCTCCATAGCCCGTTGATATGCCTAGTTGATGTGAGACTATCTCCTTCTTTTTGTCTTCTCCGCGACCACCATATTATATTCCACCTATAGTGCTATGTCCATGGCTCACGGTCATGTATTGCGTGAAAGTTAAAAAAGTTTGAGAACATCAAAAGTATGAAACAATTGCTTGGCTTGTCATCGGGGTTGTGCATGATTTGAATATTTTGTGTGATGAAGATGGAGCATAGCCAGACTATATGATTTTGTAGGGATAAGCTTTGTTTGGCCATGTTATTTTTGAGAAGACATAATTGCCTTGTTGGTATGCTTGAAGTATTATTGTTTTTATGTCAATACTAAACTTTTGTTTTGAATCTTATGGATCTGAACATTCATGCCACAATAAATAAAATTACATGGATAAGTATGTTAGGTAGCATTCCATATAAAAAATTCTGCTTTTATCATTCACCTACTCGAGGACGGGCAGGAATTAAGCTTGGGGATGCTTGATACGTCTCCAACGTATCTATAATTTTTTATTGTTCCATGCTATTATATTATCTATTTTGGATGTTTTATATGCATTAATATGATATTTTATATTATTTTTGGGACTAACCTATTAACCTAGAGCCCAGTGCCATTCTGTTTTTTCCTTGTTTTTTAGCTTCATGGAAAAGGAATACCAAACGGAGTCCAAACGGAATAAAATCTTTGTGATGATTTTTCTTGGACCAGAAGACACCCAGGAGACATGGAGATGAAGTCGGAGGAGCCACGAGGCGGCCACAAGGGTGGAGGGCGCGCCCCCCTGCCTTGTGGGCCCCCCGTGACCCTCCTGACCTAATTCTTTTGCCTATATATTCACATATGTTCCCAAACCACCAGAAGCATCCAAGAAAACACTTTCCACCGCTGCAACCTTCTGTACACGTGAGATCCCATCCAGGGACCTTTTACGGCACCCTGCCGGAGGGGGATTCGATCATGGAGGGCTTCTACATCAACCCTATTGCCCTTCCGATGAAGCGTGAGTAGTTTACCTCAGACCTACGGGTCCATAGCTAGTAGCTAGATGGCTTCTTCTCTCTCTTTGATTCTCAATACCATGTTCTCCTCGATGTTATTGGAGATCTATTCGATGTAATACTTTTTTGCAGTGTGTTTGCCGAGATCCGATGAATTGTGGATTTATGATCAGCTTATCTATGAATATTATTTGAATATTCTCTGAATTCTTTTATGCATGATTTGATATCTTTGTAATTCTCTTCGAACTATCGGTTTGGTTTGGCCAACTAGATTGGTTTTTCTTGCAATGGGAGAAGTGCTTAGTTTTGGGTTCAATCTTGCGGTGTCCTTTCCCAGTGACAGTAGGGGCAGCAAGGCATGTATTGTATTGTTGCCATCAAGGATAAAAAGATGGGGTTTACATCATATTGCTTGAGTTTATTTCTCTAAATCATGTCATCTTACTTAATGTGTTACTCTGTTCTTCATGAACTTAATACTCTAGATGCAGGCAGGAGTCGGTCGATGTGTGGAGTAATAGTAGTAGATGCAGAATCATTTCGGTCTACTTGACACGGACGTGATGCCTATATTCATGATCATTGCCTTAGATATCGTCATAACTTTGCGCTTTTCTATCAATTGCTCGGCAGTAATTTGTTCACCCACCATATTATTTGCTATCTTGAGAGAAGCCTCTAGTGAAATCTATGGCCCCGGGTCTATTTTCCATCATATAAGTTTCCAATCTACTATATTAGTTTCCGATCTACTATTTTGCTATCTTTTACTTTCCGATCTATAAACCAAAAATACCAAAAATATTTACTTTATCTTTTATTTAGTTTCATCTATATCTATCAGATCTCACTTTTGCAAGTAACCGTGAAGGGATTGGCAACCCCTTTATCACGTTAGGTGCAAGTTGTTTGATTGTTTGTGCAGGTATTCGGTGATTTGTGCGTTGTCTCCCACTGGATTGATACCTTGGTTCTCAAACTGAGGGAAATACTTATCTCTACTTTGCTGCATCACCCTTTCCTCTTAAAGGAAAAACCAACGCAAGCTCAAGAAGTAGCTGGAATCATATGCATATGAGCAATGGATTAGTGGCAAACATCATGCAAAGTTCACAAGTTTTATAACAGTCAGATTCAGACGATCGTCGAGGACTCCTCCCCCCTCAAGTCTCATGCATGTCCGACGTCCCCCCACCCCCCTCATGTCGAAGTTATCGGGGATATGTTTCGAGAGAAAATACCACACTTGACATGGCAAAAAAAGACTTTGCTTCACATTCGAGAGAAAATACAACACTTGACACGAACCACCCCCCCCCCCCCGGCCCCCGCATGTCGAAAGTTATCGGGGTTATGCTTTAACGACCCTCTCTCTCATGTTTTCATATGCCTCAAAATCAAAGTTATCGGGGTTATGCTTTAACGACCCCCTCTCTCATGTTTTAACGACAAGATGAATACAAACTTTATACACAAGATGAATAGAAAATTTATACAGAAGATGAATACACAACTCAACAAATGAAGCAACCATCATCCTATGAACAAAACTCAACATATATACAACAAATGGACACCTTTTGTTGAACAACGGAGGGACGATAAGTGACCAACTCCACGGAGATGCAACACCATGATACGTCTCCAACATATCTATAATTTATGAAGTATTCATGCCATGTTTACAACAATTTTATATGGTTTTGGTATGATTTGCATGGAACTAACCCGGACTGACGTTGTTTTCAGCAGAACTACCGTGGTGTTGTTTTTTGTGCAGAAATGAAAGTTCTCCAAATAAGCTAAAACTTTTTGACGATTTTTTTGGAACAAAAGAGACCCCAGAAGCTTCGTGGGAGGGCCAGAAGAGCCACGAGGAGGGCACAACCCACCACGGCGTGCCAGAGGGGCCTGGCTTTCCCCGGTGGGTTGTGCTCACCTCGAGGCCCATCTTCGCGTGAAACCGAGGCCCAAAAATCCTATAAATAGAGAAACCATCAGAAATAACCCTAGATCAGAAGTTCCGCCGCCGCAAGCCTCTGTAGACACGAAAAACCAATCTAGACCCCGTTCCGGCACCCTGCCGAAGGGGGAAATCATCACCGGTGGCCATCTTCATCATCCCGACGGCCACCACGATGAGGAGGGAGTAGTCCGCCCTCGGGGCTGAGGGTTTGTACCAGTAGCTATGTGTTTAATCTCCCTCTCTCTCTCTCTCTCTTGTGTTCTTGAGATGTCACGATCTTGATGTATCGCGGGCTTTATTAATATAGTTGGATCATATGGTGTTTTCCCCTCTCTATCTTTTTGTGAATTGAATTTTCCCTTTGAGATTTTGTTTCATCAGATTGAATACTTTTATGGATTTGAGAACACTTGATGTATGTCTTGCTATGAATACCCGTGGTGACAATGGGGTATCATATTGATTCACTTGATATATGTTTTGGCACTCAACTCGCGGATTCCTGAGGTGACATTGGGGTAATCTATGCATAGGGGTTGATGCACGTTCTTGTCTTTGTTTCTCTGGTAGAAATCTTGGGGCACTCTTTGAGGTTCTTTTTGTTGGATTGAGTATTATGAATCTAAAATTGTTTGATGCATATCGTATAATCAACTCGATACTCGCAGTGACATTGGAGTATCTAGGTGACATTAGAGTTGGTTGACGTGTATCATATGGTGTTATTTTAGTACGAACTCTTGGCTAGATCGATCGAAAAGAATAGCTTGGTGTTATTCTAGTACGAACTCTAGGATAGATTGATCAGAAAGAATAGCTTTGAGGTGGTTTCGTACCCTACAAACAATTTCTTCTTATGTTCTCAGCTAGATAAGAACTTTGGAGTGATTCTTCATCGCACGTGAGGGATGGTTATATGATCCAAATATATTAGCATTGTTGGGACATTGCACTAGCGAAAGTACGGACCCTAGGCCTCATTTTCAAGCATTGCAGTACCGTTTGTGCTCCGTTTTATCAATTGCTACCTTACTGTTTTTATTGTTCCTATTACAAAAATCAATATCTACTATCATTACTACACTTGTATCACCATCTCTTCACCGAACTAGTGCACCTATATAATTTAGCATTGTATTTGGTGTGTTGGGGACATAAGAGACTTTTTATTATTTGGTTGCAGGGTTGTTTGAGAGAGACCATCTTCATCCTACACCTCCCACGGATTGATAAACCTTATGTCATCCACTTGAGGGAAAATTGCTACTGTCCTACAAAACTCTGCGCTTGGAGGCCCAGCAGGAGTCTACAAGAATAAAGTTGTGTAGTAGACATCAAGCTCTTTTCTGGCGCCGTTGCCGGGGAGGTGAGTGCTTGAAGGTATATCTTTAGATCTTGCAATTGAATCTTTTAGTTTCTTGTTTTATCACTAGTTTGGTTCATAAAAGAAAACTACAAAAAAATGGAATTGAGGTGGCATCATATTATTCATATTTATAATGTCTTTCGTGAAAATGATGGAAATGAAAATTGTGCTCAATTGATAGAGGAAGAATTCTATATAATGTTTGACAAAAAATCTTTGAATGATGAGCATGATTGCAATGTTGTTGGTATGAACTCTTTGAATATCCATGATGTTAATGATATGCAAAGCCAGAAGCTTGGGGATGCTATGTTTGATGAAGATGGTATTTTTAGTCCCCATGTTTTGATGAGAATATTTACTATGATGAAAGCATGCCTCCTATTTATGATGATTATGGTGATGACATGTATGCTATAAAGAGTAATTATATCCATGAAACTTGTCATTGTGAGTTTAATGCTCAATATGATTATGCCAATCGAGAATCACATGATAGTTATTTTGTTGAGTTTGCTCCCACTACTATTGCTGAGAATAAATTTGCATATGTGGAGAGTAATAAAAAAATTATGCATGTGGATCATGAAAATAATGACTTATGTGATAGCTATATTGTTGAATTCATTCATGATGCTACTGAAAATTATTATGAGAGGGGAACATATGCTTTTACATATTGCAATAATATCAAGTTTCCTCTCTATGTGTTGAAAATCTTGAAGTTTTGCTTGTTGTGCCTTCCTATGCTAGTTGATTCTTGTTCCCATAAGTTGTTTGCTCACAAAATCCCTATGCATAGGAAGTGGGTTAGACTTAAATGTGCTAGTCATATGCTTCATGATGCTCCCTTTGTGTTTCAAGCCTTTGGGATAGTGTGGATGATAGTTGACTTGATTCTGTGCAAAAACAGAAATTTTTGCGTCCAGTCCAGAAATTCCTTTACTGGAAAGTGAAAAAATTCTGAATTTTTTTACATTTGATGTGTAAACAAATTATGTACGTTGTTCTAATTTTTCAGAATTTTTGGATTTACAGAAGTATGACCTTAATTTAGATCTTTATGTACTGTTCTGTTTTTGACAGATTCTGTTTTCAATGCATAGTTTGCTTGTTTTATGGTTTCTATGGATTATATTGCTTAATATAAATTGTGGAAATTGTATAGTATAGTATACATTATGAGGAAACAATTATGAATCTTATCTTGATGGTACCAAAGTGAATGATTTGTCTTTATCATACTAACCCATCTCACGAAGTTCCGTTACGTTTTGTGTGATTGAAGTTTTCAAGTTTTGGGTGAGATATCGATATGAGGAGAATAAGGAGTGACAAGACCCTAAGCTTGGGGATCCCCAAGGCACCCCAAGGTAATATTCAAGTAATATCCAAGCAACTAAGCTTGGGGATGCCCTGGAAGGCATCCCCTCTTTCGTCTCCAACATTATCGGTAACCTTACTTGGAGCTACATTTGTATTCATCACATGATATGTGTTTTGCTTGGAACGTCATATTATTTTATTAGGATTTCCTTGATGTTATTTATAATAATGTTTTGTATCTTTTACTTCAATAAAAATGTCAAGTATAGCCTTTGTTATGCTTATTTTGCAAGTCTATATGTGGCTGTTTGAAAACAGAAAGTTGCACGCCAGTGCGTGAATTCTTAAGAAAAGTCAGAATGTGATAAAATGTTGAATTTTTTTGCACAATAAGCTATGATAAATTTTCTACAGTGTGTTCAATTTTTATAATTTTTGGAGTTAGGAAAGTGTGAGTAAAATTTCACTCTTTATAGACTGTACTGTTTAGACAGATTGCTGTTATGTTTGCATATGTTTGCTTGTTTAATGATTCTATTTGAGGATATGAGTAGTAAATATGCAGAGGCATTTAGTATGAAATTTTAAATAATAATTTTAGTGATTTTCTACAGTAGATAATGATAAGGTGTTGCATTGATTCATACTAACTTTTCTTACGAGTTCTTGTTGAGTTTTGTGTGGATGAAGTTTTCAAGATTTAGGGAAACCGTGATATAAAAGGAATTAAGTAGACACAAAAGATCAAGCTTGGGGATGCCCATGGCATCCCAAGATAACATTTCAAGAAGTCTAAAGCATCTAAGCTTGGGGATGCCCCGGTAGGCATCCCACCTTTCTTCATCAACAATTATCGGTTAGCATCGGTTGAGCCTAAGTTTTTGCTTCTTCACATGATGTGTGCTATTCTTAGAATGTCATTTTATTTTGTTTTGCTTGCTGTTTTAATAAAACACTTAGATCTGGAAAAAAAATGTGGAGAGTCCTCACATAGCTACCTATTTACTTAACTACTCATTTGATCTTCACTTACATCTTTTTGGAGTAGTTTGTTGAACACTCTCATGCTTCACTTATACTATTTTGAGAGTTGATAATAGTGATAAAAATTCGCACAAGCTATGAAATTGGTCCCAAAGTGATAGGTATTCAAGAAGGATATAATAAAAACTTTCATGTAGATCATTGGATATGATAAGTTTGATTCCTTGCAATAGTTTTGCAATATGGAGATAATAATATGTGAGTCATGTTGGTGAGTAAATATGCTTTAGTAAGAATATTGGTGTTAAGGTTTGTGATTCCCCATGCAAGCACGAAAGTCAATAGTTATGCAATGAAGTTACATCCTACTTGTGGTGCATTATTCGGTGTTAGTTATGTTTAATGCTCGTTTATGAGAATTTTCGTTTCTTGGTTGGTTGCTTCTCAATCTATTTGCTAGCCTCCATTTGTACTAAGTGGGAATACTACTTGTGCATCCAAAATCCTAAATCCCAGTTTTGCCATATGAGTCCACCATACCTACCTATATGCGGTATTTTCATGCCATTCCAAGTAAATTTTTACGTGCCAACTCTAATTTTCAAAATAAATTTCCTTTTTGTGTGCCCGTACCGTTCATGAAGCGGCAGGGGGTGGCCAATATTTTCCATGCTAGATGCTTTATTCTCAAGATGAGTGTTTATTCACTTGTCATTGCACGAGAGTGTGGCAAAGCTAATAGGGATGCCCAGTCCCGAAATGCAAAAAAATATTGTTTATGTTGTTTAATAATAAATTCCTTGGAAAGTGTTGGTATGGAAGACACCCGTGGATATGACTAGCCATGGATTGTGAAAGAATGGTGGAAAAAGGAATAAAATTTATTTTCTGTTTGGGAACCGCCTATGATGTATCTAGCATGGAAAGTGTTGGGAATTCTCGGTCATTTTCGTTGACGGGAAAAGTATGCCTCTCAAAATATTTTATCTCTCAATTTAAGCTTTGAGCTCTGGCACCTCTACAAATCTCTGCTTCCCTCTACGAAGGGCCTATCTATTTACTTTATGCAATTTTTATTTTTATTTGAGTCTCCATCTTCTCTTATAAAGCACCAACTAGGGAGCACTATGATCATACTTGTGCATTGGATGTAGCTAATATTCGAGTGTGCTTCATGAATGGATCAATGATTGAGCATAATGGGCTAGGGATAGCTTTCTTTAGCGTTGATATTTTGAAAGACATGGTTGCTTGTTAGTATGCTTGAGTATTGATGTCTTCATGTCAAATTTTAGACTATTGCTTTGAATCATTCAAGTCCAAATGTCCATGCTACGAAAGAAAGAGTATATGATGAATATGATAGGTAGCTTTCCACAACAAAAATTCCGTTTTCAATTGCTAGTTTATCATGATAAGTTTTATGAGAAAGAGTTGCTGTTATGATGCTAGGAAAAGTGATTGAAATTATCATTGATCAACCTTGTGCACTTTGCTAGCATTCACACTTCATAAATTATTTCTTTTATCATTTACCTACTCGAGGACGAGTAGGAATTAAGCTTGGGGATGCTGATACGTCTCCAACATATCTATATTTTATGAAGTATTCATGCCATGTTTACAACAATTTTATATGGTTTTGGTATGATTTGCATGGAACTAACCCGGACTGACGTTGTTTTTAGCAGAACTACAGTGGTGTTGTTTTTTGTGCAGAAATGAAAGTTCTCCAAATGAGCTGAAACTTTTTGACGATTTTTTTTGGAACAAAAGAGACACCCGAAGCTTCGTGGGAGGGCCAGAAGAGCCACGAAGAGGGCACAACCCACCACGGTGCGCCAGAGGGGGCCTGGCTTGCCCCGGTGGGTTGTGCTCACCTCGAGGCCCATCTTCGCGTGAAACCGACGCCAAAAAATCCTATAAATAGAGAAACCATCAGAAATAACCCTAGATCAGAAGTTCCGCCGCCACAAGCCTCTGTAGACACAAAAAACCAATCTAGACCCCATTCCGGCACCCTGTCAGAGGGGGAAATCATCACCGGTGGCCATCTTCATCATCCCGGCGGCCACCACGATGAGGAGGGAGTAGTCCGCCCTCGGGGCTGAGGGTTTGTACCAGTAGCTATGTGTTTAATCTCTCTCTCGTGTTCTTGAGATGTCATGATCTTGATGTATCGCGGGCTTTGTTAATATAGTTGGATGATATGGTGTTTTCCCCTCTCTATCTTGTTGTGAATTGAGTTTTCCCTTTGAGATTTCGTTTTATCGGATTGAATACTTTTATGGATTTGAGAACACTTGTTGTATGTCTTGCTATGAATACCCGTGGTGACAATGGGGTATCATATTGATTCACTTGATATATGTTTTGGCACTCAACTCGCGGATTCCCGAGGTGACATTGGGGTAATCTATGCATAGGGGTTGATGCATGTTCTTGTCTTTGTTTCTCCGGTAGAAATCTTGGTGCACTCTTTGAGGTTCTTTGTGTTGGATTGAGTATTATGAATCTAAAATTGTTTGATGCATATCGTATAATCAACTCATGGATACTCGCAGTGACATTGGAGTATCTAGGTGACATTAGAGTTGGTTGATGTGTATCATATGGTGTTATTTTAGTACGAACTCTTGGTTAGATCGATCGAAAAGAATAGCTTGGTGTTATTTTAGTACGAACTCTAGGATAGATTGATCGGAAAGAATAGCTTTGAGGTGGTTTTGTACCCTACAAACAATTTCTTCTTATGTTATCCGCAAGATAAGAACTTTGGAGTGATTCTTCATCGCACGTGAGGGATGGTTATATGATCCAATTATATTAGCATTGTTGGGACATTGCACTAGCGAAAGTACAGACCCTAGGCCTCATTTTCAAGCATTGCAGTACCGTTTGTGCTCCGTTTTATCAATTGCTACCCTGCTGTTTTTTATTGTTCCTATTACAAAAATCAATATCTACTATCATTACTACACTTGTATCACCATCTCTTCACCGAACTAGTGCACCTATATAATTTAGCATTGTATTTGGTGTGTTGGGGACATAAGAGACTTTTTATTATTTGGTTGCAGGGTTGTTTGAGAGAGACCATCTTCATCCTACACCTCCCACGGATTGATAAACCTTATGTCATCCACTTGAGGGAAAATTATTACTGTCCTACAAAACTCTGCGCTTGGAGGTCCAGCATGAGTCTACAAGAATAAAGTTGCATAGTAGACATCACACCACAACCTGTAATTTTACCGAGAGTGAAAATTAGCATGGCAACAAATGGCATGACATGAATGTAACACCACAACCTGATAAATAAAATTGTAGCTAGCTAGATACCAATTTGAAAGCAAGTTTCAAACTTAAAGAAAAATAACATGGCATGGCATCCACAATACAAAATATTGACCAAGTTTTCATACATCAAAATGAACTCTAAATAAACTCTAAAGACAAAATATTGACCAAGTTTTCATACATCACAATGAACATCAAAATGAACTCTAAATCAACTCTAAAGACAAAATATTGACCAAGTTTTAATACATAACAATGAACATCAAACTAGGTCACACATAAAGCATTGACACTTCAAAGTAGCTATCACATAAAGCAAAAAAGAAGTATATTTGTCACCAAAATACAACACTTGACAGAGTTTTCCTCTATTTCAAAAATAGTTCTCTGTTTTCAAAAATCATTCCCTCCATAGAGAAACTTTTTAAAAATAATGTGGGTTTTAAAATTTTCTCCCAATTCTTTTAATTATCTTATAAGCATCAGTAGTAATTATTTTCATAATGATTTGGCCCCAAAAAAATTCTTTTATTTGTATTTTCAAACTCTAGAATGACCCTTTTGCACTAGAACTATTTCAAATAATTCTTTTCAAATGCCACAAATTTTTTGAGAAGTCCTCTGATGCCTATAGATCATTTTTATGCAAGAAGCCACTTTGGTCATTTGAAAATTTTGAGCACAACTTCCATTTTTCAATTTTGGTCCAATCTTGGCATTGAACTACAACCCTATTTCTCCTTGTTCAAATAATTCTGAATTTTTTGCGTCTTATAGTCCTTCCAACTAAACCCTTAAGTCCAGAAGGGCAGCCCCAATTTCATCTTGCAAGTCCACCAAAAAATTCCCTGTAGTTTCTGTCCAGAACTAAATTCTAATAAAATTGCACTAACAAGTTTTTCCTTTTATCAAGCCAACTTGACCATCATCACTAACATCCAAGGAGACATCATCCTGCCAAGTTTCACATACAACAAAGTTCCCTAGCTAGCCCTAGCATTTCAACAAACACCTTGTGGACATGGCTGAATGCATGCAACTCTATGAAACCTTGCAACTCTCTGAACAGGGGCAACTTTATACACACAAGGAGGAAGGAGGGAGGAGAGGGGTGGGAGGGAGGAGGGAGTACCTGGCTGGCCGGTTAGCTGTGGAGCGGCGGCGTCGGGGGCAGGGCAGGGGCGCGGCGGCGGCGGGGCAGGGCAGGGCGTCGAGGTGGTCCGGCAGCCTGGCGGCATCGAGGTGGTCGTCGACGCCGTCGGGGGAGAGGAGGATCAAAGTGAATTGTGTTTGAAAATTTTCTAAGTGCGTCATTATATGCAAAGACATTTAGTCCCGGTTGGTGGCACCAACCGGGACTAAAGCCCCCCCTTTAGTCCCGGTGCAAGCCACGAACCGGGACTAAAGGTAAATTTTCACCAGGCCAGGGGGCGGGAAGCGCAGGCCTTTAGTCCCGGTTGGTGGCTCGCACCTGGGAGACGTCGTGATGCAACTCCTGAAGGAGTTGTCGTAGCCAGTGCACTCGGCAACTGCGTTAGCCACTACTCGGTACTCGGCCTCCAAGCTGGAGCGCAAAACTGTGGGTTGTCGCTTGGACGACCACTTGACAAGGGAGGGACCGAGGTAGAGGCAGTAGCCAGAAGTGGAGCGACGTGTGTCAGGGCAGCCAGCCCAATCAGCATCAGAATAGGCCACCATATTGAGAGAGGTGGACGCCGTGAGAGTGAGTCCAAGGGACATTCGTGCCACGGATGTATTGGAGAATCCATTTCACGAGTGTCCAATGGGAGTCACGAGAGGCATGCATATGGAGACACACATGCTGGATAGCATACTGCATATCTGGTCGGGTGAGTGCCAGATACTGGAGAGCACCAATGATGGACCGGTAGAATGGAGCATCCGACGCGGACGAGCCCTCGATAGCAAAAACCTTGGCCTTCGTGTCAATAGGAGTAGCAACAAGATGACAGTTGAGCATGCCGGCATGCTCAAGTAGCTCATGCGCGTACTTCTGCTGATGAAGAAAGAAGTCGTCGGGTCGCCGAACGACCTCAATGCTAAGGAAATAATGGAGAGCACCCAAATCCTTGATGGCAAACTCGTCACGCAGCCAGAGAGTGATCTGCTGAATGAGGGCTGCGAAGGAGGCCGTCAGGATGATGTCGTCGACATAGAGCAGCAAGTAAGCAGTCGTGTCGCTGCGGTGATAGATAAACAATGAGGCATCCGAGCGGGTGACGCAGAAACCCAGTGTCTGAAGAAAACCGGCGATGCACTGGTACCAAGCGCGAGGTGCTTGCTTGAGGCCGTAGAGAGACCAAGACAGCAAGCACACATGCCAGGATGAGAGGCGTCGACAAAACCAGTGGGTTGCTCACAGAAAACCTGCTCCTCAAGGTGACCATGAAGAAAGGCATTGGAGACATCCATCTGATGAACTAGCCAGCCACGGGAGACCGCCAGCTGGAGGACGGTGCGGATCGTGCCCGGTTTGGCAACCGGGCAAACGTCTCAGTGAAGTCGACTCCAGCACGCTGCCAAAAACCACGGACCACCCAACGAGCCTTATAGCGCTCAAGAGTGCCATCCGAGCGGGTCTTATGACGAAAAAACCACTTGCCACTGATGACGTTGGCGCGAGGAGGCCGGGGAACCAGTGCCCAGGTACGGTTCCGCTGGAGAGCATCGAACTCTTCCTGCATTGCAGCAAGCCAGTGAGATGAGGGAATTGGTGATGGCTCGGCGGTGGAGGCAGCAAGGAGATACTCGTCGCTGGAGTACCGCAGGCTCGGACGATGGACGCCGGCCCTGGCCTGAGTGAGAGGGCGGGGCGGCAGCTCTGAGATCGCGGTGGGCGTAGGCGGTGAAGATGAGTCGGCCGCGCCCGAGGCCGAAGAAGAAGCCCTGCCCGAGGGGGTATCCGAGGCCGCGCCCGAAGCCAAAGTAGTCAGCGAGGCGGCCGGCAAAGAGGCCGACGGCGAGGCAGCCGGCAAAGGGGCTGGCGGCGAGGCGGCTGGCGAGGCGGCCGGCGAAGAGGCCGGCGGCGAGACGGCCGATGCCGAGGCGCCGGACGGAGTCGGCGAGGGCGGCGAGGGGGCGCGACCTGAAGTAACAGGCGCAGCTCATCCCACGGCGCGAGGAGCACCGAAGCCCGGAGGTGGTCCAAGGACCGAGCGGGGTCGTCCACCAGATGGGGTCGCCGGAGGGCCACCGGTGGCCGGCGACGACGGGACGACGGGGGGTACCTGCTGAAACGGAAACACCTTCTCACCAAAGTAAACGTGTCATGAGGTGAATACACGATGGGAGACGGGATCGTAGCAGCGGTATCCTTTGGTGTTAGGTGGGTAGCCGAGAAAGATGCAAGCGACGGAGCGAGGTGCAAGCTTATGAGGCGCAGTAGCGGCGATGCTAGGATAGCAAAGACAGCCGAAAATGCGAAGCTCATCATAAGAGGGTGGTGCACCGAAGAGAAGATGATGGGGTGCAAAGTTCCCTCGAGTACGACAGTGGCGGAGGTTAATGAGGAGTGATGCGGTGGTGACAGCGTCAGGCCAAAAGTGTGGAGGCACATTGGCGTGGAAGAGAAGCGTACGAACGCAGTCATTAAGAGTGCGAGGAACGCGCTCAGCGCGCCCGTTTTGTTGCGAGGTGTACAGGCAAGTGAGGAGAGTGCGAACAGCTAAGTTGTCGAACTCCTTCTTGTTGTCTGTTTGGAACGCAAGGATAGGACGACCAAACTGCGTGAAAACATAGGAGTAAAATGCAGCGAGAGTGGAGGTGACATCGGACTTATACCGCAACTGGAAGGTCCACAGATAGTGCAAAAAATCATCAAGAATGACAAGATAATAAAGATAGCCCATATTACTCGCAGCTAGAGAGGTCCATACATCACTATGAATTAACTCAAACGGGTACGATGCAACATGAGAAGAAGCCCTAAACGGAAGACGAGCATGTTTGCCGAGGCGACAAGCATGACAAGAGTGATCGTCGATCTTATTACACGTGAATGAAAAACTCTGAAGTATATGACGAAGGGTGGCGGGGTTGGGATGACCCAAGCGAGCATGCCAAAGGTCCACACCGGTGGCGAGGGCAACGGGAGCGGTGGCGGTGGAGGTGGTGGAGGCAGTGGAGTGCACCGGGTAGAGCTCGTCGGGGCTGTCACTTCGGTGGAGTACCATCCGGGTACGAGCATCCTTAACAGAAAAATCACACTCATCAAACTCAACGGTAACAGGATTTTCACGTGTAAAAGAACGAACAGAAACAAGATTTTTAATAAGATCAGGGGAAACTAAGATGTTAGATAATGACAGTGGAGTAGATGTAGACGGAAAAGATGCATGTCTGATGTGAGTAATGGGAAGTGAGGAACAGCCACCGACGGTGATGCGAGTGGCAGTGTGGATGGGATAGGAAGTGTGGAGGTTACCGGGATGAGCGGCCATATGCGAGGTAGCTTCGGTGTCCATATACCAGTCGCCGTTGCCGGTGTAGTTGGACGGAGTGGGAGCGGAGTGCAGGGCCGCCAAGAGGGCCGGGTCCCAAGGCGCAGGTGGGAGCGCGGGGACCGACGACTGGGGTGGGGCCATCAGGGGCAGCAGCGGCAGCCCTCTTGGCTGCGGCGGCTGTCTGTAGGAGAGAGGCCCATAGGGCGCCATGTAGGGCTACGACACGGCGTAAAATGCTTGACGCGAGGGAGGCTGCGCGCTGAGGATGCCTAGTGCAGAAGCGCGGGGAACCGGCATGGAATAAGCATGCACAACACCGGTCCCCGGGTTCTGGCCGGCGTAGCACGGGGCCGGCTGAAACTGCTGCTGGGGGCGGGCGGTTACTCCCTGAGCCCCATTGCCCTGCTGCTGCTTGCGCCCACCACGGCGGCCCCCGCAGCGACCCTTGTTAGCAGCCGGCGGCTGCGGCGGGAAGGGGGCTGGCACCTGTGGGAAGGCCGGCGGGGGCGGGAGGGCCGGCGCGGGACACGGCGGTGGCGGCGCTGAACCCCCGTGAGTGCCGGCGATGTGGGTAGTGTGGGTCGCCCGGGTCCGAGCCATCTTCATCCGCCTCTCCTCCAGCTTGAGATACACCACCACCTTGGGAAATGTAGGCTCCGGGATGAGGGTAAGGTTGGAGGCAGCGTTCCCAAAGTCCTCGTTGAGACCGGCAGTGAGGTTGCTGATGAGGAGCTCGTCGCCGACCGTCTCGCCGAGATCACGGAGCTCATCGGCGAGCTTTTTGAGGCGCATGCAAAAATCAACGATGGACGAGTCAAGTTGCTGGCACCCATAAAACTCGCCGTGGAGGAGGACCTTGCAATGCAGTTTGTTGCGGTGAAGAGGCCGTTGAGCGTGGTCCAGACGGCGTAAGTGTCGTCGTCATCGTCCACCACCATGTGGAAGAGATCCTTAGAGATGGTGAGGTAGAACCAGCGGATGATGGTGGCGTCGAGGATCATCCACTCCTCGTCGTTCACCATGAGGCTGGAGTCCACGGTGCCATCGATGTGGCCATGGAGCAGGTACTCACGAAATAGCAAGGAAAAAATACCGCTTCCAAGCGGAGTAGGAGGCAGTGAATTGATCAAGGACCACCGGGACACGCTCATGGATGTTCAGATCGCGCACAAGGGTGACGTCCGGACCGGCGAAGGGATTGGTGGCGGTGGAGGATTCCGTGGCGCTCATGGTGGTGGCGGGGAATGCGGGACAGCGGCGGCGACTAGGGGAAGAGAGATGTGGCGGCGGCTGGTCGCGGGTGGCGGCGGTGGGAGGGTGGCGGGTGCGGCGGTGGCGGCGTTAGAGCGGCGGCGCGGCTAGGGTTGCGGGTGTGGGGGCGGCGATGATAGAGCGGCGGCTAGGGTGGGGTGGGAGGGCTAGCGGAAGCGGGAAGGGAGAGGATGGCAGCGGCGATGCGCGGCGGCGGCGGCTAGAGGGAGCCGGCGCCGGCGGCGGGTGGCGGCGGCGGCTAGGGTAGGTTTAGGATCGGTCTGTGATAGATATCATGTAGAAGACTAGGTTTAGGCCACGCAAACACAATGCATTGATCGGTGCACTAGGCACGTATATATGATGTACAAGATGGGGGCCACAACCTCAACTATACAGGAAAACTAGAAGGTGGGCCTATGACACAATATACATGCACAATATATTCAACGCTATGTACCACTGAACACATCAACAACAAGACAATAACCACGATGACAACAGATCAGATGACCATAGGAAGAGCCAGCAAAATGCATCATCTGCAGTGTTTCTTTATGAATCTGGCAGCGAAGAGTGGTGCTTTGGCTGGATAAGTCAATGACCTGGCACGTGCGTAGCTTGTGATGACCATTGCTAGAAGGGAGATCAGGAGCTTTGACACGAACATTGGGCCGGACGAGGAGGGTGGAATTAGCATGTGGAAAATTGATTTGGATGGGTATGATGCAAACGCGGCACGCCACAAGCGGCAGGTGCCAGGAAAATCAAGAAGGTCAGCGAATGATTGAATCAAAGCAATTACAGACTGAAGTAGGCCATCTGGTAGGTCTTCCCAACCTTGGGGTCCCCACCACCCAGCAGGGGTGACAATCAGTTTGCTGGGGCTTTGCATGATAGCAAACTCTGCAATACAAAGAAATTCAAGCCGAACAATTTAAAAGATGTACCATGTATTTATGTTATGAAAGTAAAATAGATAGGGTGCTACAATCATGGATAAGCATACACTATAATTTTTATATGTAAATATGCCTTACACAAGAAACTTGTAGTACAAATAAGCATTGTTTTTAAACCAGAATATATCTATTTCATTAGCCAGAGCAACCAGTAAGATCGCTTGCAACTAGAGCACGGGCACAGCTCGACACACCATCCGCCATAGTACAGAGGATGCGTGTCCAAGACCAGCCCGGTATGTAGCTAGAGTATCAGCTACTTTATTACAGCCCCGAGGGCATTGAATAATACTAAAACGTGAAAAGTTTAATCTCATGTTCCAGACATGGTAATAAAATGCATATAAAGTACCCCGCAAAAAAATGCATATAAAGTAGTAACAATATTTAACAAATGCCTTGGCTTTTTACCCAGTAGTAAGCACTAGAAAAAAAACTACAACGCTAGTCACAACAATGTCCAACCATGTGTCAAATCGGGTACATTAGATTGTTTATTTGTGTTCTGGTGTTAGTTTATCTCTATCTGTAGATAATCTCTCGGGTATGCACAATACTCCAATTACTGCTTAAAACGTCCAGATTTATATAAAAGTTGGGTCATTACTCTAGCCACACAGTCGATACACATGAAGTGCTCTGCAAACAAGATCGATCACTAATAATTAAGCCCATCTATTCTAGGGTTGTTAATTATAAAGGAAAACCTTGTGAAAATCTTGCTGTGCCGAAGAAAATCAAAGTACTTTCCAATAAACAACTAAGCGACATTCGGTTTCTTGTTAATTTTGGATTTTGGAGACAGAAAATACCAAACAAAAGACCAATGGATGCAGGAGAGATGAACAGAGAAAAAAAGCTAGGGTTTATATGAGGTGAAGAGGGGAATAGTGCATGCCTTATTGATAGGGGAAGGGTGTGTGTGTGTGTGTTTGGGGTGGGGTGGGGGGGGAGCCGACAGCGAGTACCTATGATGGTGTGGCGACCACCATTGGCGACTTCTCCGGTGATACCGGCTGGCAGCTGGTTCACTTCCCCTTCTGCTTCCACGCCTCCTTTTTGCTTTAACAAGAGAACGAGAGAGACAATAGACAGAGATGTAAAGTGAATAGTTGTTCTCATTGATGATGGGATTACACATATATATAGCCCCCGAAGGGGTGTGTTCGAAGGGACATGAGGCAACCGCCTTTGTCATAAAAGCAGGGATTAATAGGATTAATTAAATCCTAACACTCCCCCTAATCCATGCATTTTAGTGTAAGTATTATCATCTTGAAAACTCCTCCAAAACCCTGTGGGAAAAAGTGAGGATATATGTGTTTGATATGTTGCTAAAACTACTGCAAACCCAGTGGGAAAATAAGGAGAAAATGATGCAACATATAATGGTTATTGTCTCACTTAACTCGATACGAGAAGACTCATAGAGTTTCGAGACCAATAAATATGTCGTATATACTTTCTTAAAAACGCCAGTGGGGAAAACTGAAAGTATGACATATGATCTTGTGTTGATATTACCTCATTAAAAATCTTTATGAGAACCTGTATAGTAAACTCATGAAGGGAAAAAAGTATAATATGATGCATTGAACAGGAACAATCCAGGAAGATACTCCCCTGATTCTTGCAAATTCCGAAGCCATCACATACCAATTCCATGAACATTTTTTTGGAATGTATAAGTTGGTAGAGACTTGGTGGACAAATCAGTTGTATGATTTGACTTGCAAGATATGCAATATAAAGATGTTGCTTATTAGTAACATGTTTGCATCCGGGCAACACAAGCAACATTATCTTTGAGATAATGGTTGGTGAATGTAGCCACGAGGTCAGTTTCAATGATTGTTATGGAATGACTACCACACCTAGTAGGAACACAAAGCTTGTCTATGATCTGACATAGCGGGGATCTGATCAATGTATCCAATGGTATTGGTGTTTTGAAAAACCAGGACAAGATGTTTGATGCCTTTGGAGGTATCGATAGATATTCTTGAGTCCCAACCAATTGTGTTTGGTGGATCCAATGGCATTATGGAACACTGAGTCCCAATATCTCATTTCCATCCTCTCTTGGTCTAAATAGATCTTTCTCTACGTCTAGAGAATGAACTACCATGAGAGTTATGAATGGATACGATTTGTCCACAATGAATTTCTCTAATATATTTTGGATATAGACAACGTAGTATACCATAATGTATGAATGAAGGTGCTCAAGTTGTACTAACGAGCGGTATTTTGGTTTACCCAAATCCTTCATATTAAACTCTGTCATTTAGATGATTACATGTCTCGTCATTGCAGACACACAAACATGGATAATCATCATTGTAGGAGTAATCCTTGTGTATAAGGAACTCACTACGTCGGTTGTACCATATGTACCGACAACAATAAGTCGTATGGTGACTTTACTGATTTTTACACAATGTAGGTTGCATTTTGTACTTTGATTCAGAATTGAGATTACATCGGAAATCAATCATATATGTCTGAATCTAGTGAGCAACATGGATATGTGATCACTACATCTATCAACTGCGGAGATAGATGATTTTGTACTGCCAATGATATAAGTTATCGGAATGAGATTCCACCTCTGGAGAATAGTTGGGTATCTGCATGAACCCTTGTGCTACAATACTTGCTATATGTTTCACCACCTCGTTGTTCTCAATTCTGTTTCCAGAAGAAAACTGGTGTAGCATATCATGTGAATACCTTCCCATTATTGAGCAATATTATTTCTAACTAGATAATACCCTTTGCTTGAGTTCAGTCCAAGTGTTGTTCACACTTTTCCATGGCCATGGTCTTTGGATCTGAATCATTTGAAAGGTTTTTACAATCTAGTTGATAAATGCATGTCGACAATTGTAGACTTCCAGTTATTTGTTTCTCCAGAATCTATATATCAATATATAGTTGATGGAAATATTGTTACCCATGGTGACTGCACGCGATTTCTCAATGCGGCTGAGTCGGGTATTCCGATATCCCGGTCATAGTGTGCACTATTACCTAGGTTGGTGGAGGTTTCCCATCCACTGGGTGTATACTACCCATTAGGTGTCTGTCAACATGCACTAGTAGAAAACAGGGCTTTGGTTGAGGCACAGGTAAGGGCATTAATCCCGGTTCACTCATGAACCGGGACCAAAGGGGGCATCAGTCCCGGTTCGTGAGGCCAGGGCGCCGGCCGGGCCTCGGGGGCCATTGGTCCCGGTTCGTCTGACCCCTTTGGTCTCGGTTCCAGACATGAACCGGGACCAATGGGCCTCGCTCCTGGCCCACAACCTTTAGTCCCGGTTGGTGGCTGGAACCGGGACCAAAGGTTGTCCTTTAGTCCCGGTTTTAGCCACAAACCGGGACTAAAGAGAGGCCTATATATACGCCCGCCCCTGCCCGCGAGCAGAGCCACTGCTTTGTTTTTTTGGCCGGCCGTGGGAGAGCTTTGTGGTGCTCTAGCTCACCTCCTATGCACATGAGGTGTTCGATGAAATGCCCGAGCCACACTTAAGCTTTCTCCTCTCGAAGCTCCTTGTCCAAGCTCCCTTTTCCTCAAGATTTGTCTAGGTTTGGCGTTCCGTCCTGTCCCGTCCCCGTCCTCACCGCCGTCGATCGCCCGCACCGATCTCGTCGCCGGCACCACCATGGTGAGCCCCTTGTTCTTATCTTCTTTCTAAAAGAAAAAAATCTTACTTGTATGATTTAGATAGATACTTGTATGATTTTCTTACTTTTATTATTGTTTGTTATTATATAGTGCAATGGTTTTGGTATCCGCCTCCGTCGGCCCTCGTCCTGTCTATGATTCGGATATGGTATATATTATCTTTTATAACTATTTGTTTCATTTAGTGTTTATGACAGTTATGCCGACCAACGTGACATAGATGTTTTTATCTAGGAGGTATGTGAACCAGAAATTCCAACCGACCCTATTGTCGAGAGGTTAAATTTAGTTGAAAAAGAAAACAATTACTTGAAGAAAAAATTGAAAAGAATTGAGGAGTAGAAGATGAGATTGGAGTTGCATGTTGCGGATGTCGTCGATGATCACAAGATCAAGATGGATGCAATGCGCTTGAAGATTAGAAAGATTAGAAAATATGCCATTCATACTGAGGCTTGGTATCATTATGCCGTTGGATCAATTGTTACCTTAGTTGCGATTATGATCGCATTTGTTGTTGCATTGAAATGTTTTACATAGTTTCAATGTATGGTTTAATTAGATGCTCTAGAGAGCTATATGTTGTTCAATGAGAACTATGTATGAACTTTATGTATTTATTTTTTCAGTAATAACATTTGATCACTACTGTACTTTGGTTTTAATGTGATGATGAACTTCTATTAATTTGGTCACTTCTCTATTCATGATGTTCTGCAATGGTTTTTGACACACTTAATTATATATAATGCAAGCAGATGAACCGGCAATGGATGTACGGTGACAGACGCACCTCCGAGTACATTAAGGGCATGCATAATTTTCTCGAAGTGGCTGAGGCAAACAAGCAGAATGGTTTTATGTGTTGTCCATGCCCTAGATGAGAGAATACGAAGTCTTACTCTGACTCGAAAACCCTTCACATCCACCTGCTTGATAAGGGTTTCATGCCACACTATAATGTTTGGACCAAGCACGGAGAAAGAGGGGTTATGATGGAAGACAACGAAGAAGAAGAGGAGGATGACAACTGTGTGCCCCCTGAATACGATGATGCTGCAACGGGGGAAGCTGAAGATCAAGAGGAACCAGACGATGTGCCCGATGATGATCATCGCCGGGTCTTTGTTGATGCAAAGAGATAATGCGAAAGTGAAAAGGAGAAGTTTAAGTTCGATCGCATGTTAGAGGATCACAAAAAAGGGTTGTACCCCAATTGCGAAGATGACAACACCAAGCTCGGTACCACACTGGAATTGCTGCAATGGAAGGCAGACAATGGTGTATCTGACAACAGATTTGAGAAGCTACTAAAAATATTGAAGAAGAAGCTTCCAAAGGATAACGAGTTGCCCGACAGTACGTACGGAGCAAAGAAGGTTCTATGCCCTCTAGGATTGGAGGTGCAGAAGATACATGCATGCCCTAATGACTGCATCCTCTACCGCGGTGCGTACGACGATTTGAACGCATGCCCGGTATGCGATGCATTGCTGTATAAGATCAGACGAAATGACCCTGGCGATGTTGACGGCGAGCGCCCCAGGAAGAGGGTTCCTACCAAGGTGATGTGGTATGCTCCTATAATACCACGGTTGAAACGTCTGTTCAGAAACAAAGAGCATGCCAAGTTGATGCGATGGCACAAAGAGGACCGTAAGAAAGACGGGAAGTTGAGAGCACCCGCTGACGGGTCGCAGTGGAGAAAAATTGAGAGAACATGGAGGGACTTTGCAGGTGATGCAAGGAACGTATGGTTTGGTTTAAGCGCGGATGGCATTAATCCTTTTGGGGAGCAGAGCAATCATAACACCTGGCCCGTGACTCTATGTATCTATAACCTTCCTCCTTGGCTGTGCATGAAGAGGAAGTTCATTATGATGCCAGTGCTCATCCAAGGCCCTAAGCAACCTGGCAATGACATTGATGTGTACCTAAGGCCATTAGTTGAAGAACTTTTACAGCCGTGGAATGGAAAAGGTGTACGTGTGTGGGATGAGCACAACCAGGAGGAATTTGACCTACATGCATTGCTGTTTGTAACCATCAATGATTGGCCTGCTCTCAGTAACCTTTCAGGACAGACAAACAAGGGATACCACGCATGCACGCACTGTTTAGATGACACCGAAAGTATATATTTGGACAAATGTAGGAAGAATGTGTACCTGGGACATCATCGATTTCTTCCGACCAACCATCAATGTCGAAAGAAAGGCAAGCATTTCAAAGGCGAGGCAGATCACCGGAAGAAGCCCGCCGTCCGTACTGGTGATCACATACTTGCTATGGTCAATGATTTACAAGTAATCTTTGGAAAGGGTCCTGGCGGACTATCTGTTCTGAATGACGCTGAGGGACGCGCACCCATGTGGAAGAAGAAATCTATATTTTGGGACCTACCCTATTGGAAAGACCTAGAGGTCCGCTCTGCAATCGACGTGATGCACGTGATGAAGAATCTTTGCATGAACCTGCTAGGCTTCTTGGGCGTGTATGGGAAGACAAAAGATACACCGAAGGCACGGCAGGACCAGCAACGTGTGCACGAAAAAGACAGCATGCCTCCAAAGCAGTATGAAGGTCCTGCCAACTACGCTCTTACCAAAGAAGAGAAGGAAATCTTCTTTGAATGTCTGCTCAGTATGAAGGTCCCGTCTGGCTTCTCGTCGAATATAAAGGGAATAATAAATATGGCAGAGAAAAAGTTCCAGAACCTAAAGTCTCATGACTGCCACATGATTATGACGCAACTCCTTCTGGTTGCATTGAGGGGGCTTCTACCGGAAAACGTTCGATTAGCCATTGTAAAGCTATGTGCATTCCTCAATGCAATCTCTCAGAAGGTGATCGATCCAGAAATCCTACCAAGGTTAAGGAGTGATTTGGCGCAATGTCTTGTCAGTTTCGAGCTGGTGTTCCCACCATCCTTCTTCAATATCATGACGCACGTCCTAGTTCATCTAGTCGACGAGATTGCCATTCTGGGCCCTGTATTTCTACACAATATGTTCCCCTTTGAGAGGTTCATGGGAGTCTTAAAGAAATATGTTCGTAACCGTGCTAGGCCAGAAGGAAGCATCTCCATGGGCCATCAAACAGAGGAGGTCATAGGGTTTTGTGTTGACTTCATTCCTGGCCTTAAGAAGTTTGGTCTCCCTCAATCGCGGTATGAGGGGAGACTGACTGGAAAAGGCACGCTAGGAGTGCACTCAATAATATGTAGGGACGGGCATTCTTGGTCTTAAGCACACTACACAGTTCTACAGAATTCTACCTTGGTGACCCCGTATGTCAATGAACACAAGAATATTCTGCGCTCCAAACACCCGAAGCAATGTGACGACTGGAATACATGTGAACACATAAGGACTTTCGGCAGTTGGTTGCAAACACGTCTCATGGGTGACAACACTATTTCTGATGAGTTGTACTCGTTGGCCATGGGACCATCTTCGACTGTATTGATTTACAAAGGGTACGAGATAAATGGGAATAAATTTTACACGATCGCCCAAGATCAAAAGAGCACCAACCAAAATAGTGGTGGCCTCTTTGATGCAGCAACCAAGAGGGGAAAGGACACATATTATGGTTACATAGTGGACATATGGGAACTTGACTATGGACATGATTTTAAGGTCCCCTTTGTTTCAGTGCAAATGGGTCAATCTGTCAGGAGGCGGGGTACAGGTAGACCCACAGTACGGAATGACAACAGTGGAACTGAACAATCTTGGGTACACAAACAAACCATTCGTCCTAGCCAATGATGTGGCGCAGGTTTTCTATGTGAAGGACATGTCTACCAAACCGAGAAAAAGAAAAGATAAGGAAGCGAATACATCATACGATGAGCCAAAGCGCCACATAGTTCTTTCAGGGAAAAGAGACATCGTGGGAGTGGAGGGCAAGACAGACATGTCTAAAGATTATGAAAAGGTTCATGAAATTCCTCCCTTCAAAGTCAAGGCTGACCCAAGCACCCTGTTAAACGATGAAGATTATCCATGGTTACGGCGCAATAAGCAAAGGACACAAGCGAAGAAAAAGTGAAGACTTTCTCTCCACAACTATTATGATGATGCCTTTGATCTAGAATATCACTGCAGTTACATGTCAAGAAATGAAATGCCTTTTGTAACAGATGAGTTTTCGTCCGAAACCCTGATACTTCGAAAGAGATTGTCCATTTTGTAAACGAAGTGCATCCAGCTTTTGCCGTAACCCTCTCAAATTTTTAGCACATGCTATGTGGGTGAAATGATGATAACATGCCAACTTTCAACCTGTTCAGAGTTCATTTGTAGTGCTTTTCAATTTACTAACAATAAGAGTCAGGTTAAGACACAGATAGATCGACACATAGGCGCATGCACTGTTGACCGATAGTGAAACTTATGATGACAACAAAGAGGAATATCTTCTCTTTACCATATGCAATGGATATGGCAAGCACATTCTCTATGTATCATCGGCATTGCACTACACATACTACAAAACCCTTAGCACATGTTGCGTACGAGATAGTTTTCCAGAGTGTCTTTTGCATGACAAACTTGGCATTCTCGCTTTGGTCATCATTGACATTGGGTTGAAACCGAAACTATCAGCAATTCCATGGTTTATGATTATTATGATGCTAAATTCTAACAATATTTGGATTTTGTGTGCACTACATGTGACACAAGGAGGCAATTTTAAGGCTCGCATACCTTAAAGTGTATGCTGAACCACTCAGACTCCTTGAATGCATCAAGTCGAGGTAAGTGGCTCTTCCCAACCATTAGTAGGCTATTCAGGTATTCCATGGTTCTAAAAGACATATCTATATGATGGTCTTAAGTGTGTGCTTTATTCACACGAAACCATTGGCTTATTATCCCGTCATCGATTTCAAGCAAATCGAATGGATAGCATTGCAGAATTCTCCTTGAGTGCCTTCTCGATGGCCCTCGAATTGAAGTTTAGCAATTTGTCCTAATGTCTAGACTCAAATGGTTTGGTAGAATCCCATCCAAAGAATTGAGCTCATTGCATGATCTTTACTTTGAAATTGCAACTTACCAACTTTATGTTGGAGTCACAGTCTTACACGCTCATGACCAGACTGCATAATATTATTCCCTCTATCTTTGATACGTGGAAATCTACCAAGTATTTCCCATCTGCAGTAATTCGGTTGTATACCGATATCACCACCCACATACATCATTGGCCCCTCAACATTTGGTGGGATCTATGTCAGGAATAACTGTATTTTCGTCATACTCAAGCCCCTTGCGTGGGAGTTATTCAAGGCCAGTATGCTGATTCGGAGGAATATTCTAGGCATTAGGGGAGATTTCAAGTACCATAAAGAATGCCAGGAAATTAGTGGAATGTTCAACACATTTCTCCTGCCTCAAATCCCGTACTCAAAGATGTGAACCATGCGTTCAAAAGGTTTGCAACACATTGCAAATAACCTGCCAGATTCATTTACTGACTATAAAGGTGTCACCCAATCCTACAATCGTGTAAAGTATGCCTGAAGATGTAGTACCACAAAAAGCACTCCACTCCCCGTTCGATGCAACAGGGGAGATGTATGGCAAAAGTACATCGGATTCAGCTCTCGCAAGCAAGGATATTAAGGCCCTTTGAATTAAATGCAAGTCAACTCCATCACTAGTAGAAAACAGGGAACTAGTCCCGGTTCCAGAAGGCCTTTATACCCGGTTCTTGAACCGTGACAAAAGGGTCAGGACAAAGCCCAAACCTTTAGTCCCGGTTCGCTTACGAACCGGGACAGAAGGGCTCCACGGGACCGCTGCGGGGTGCCAGGCAGGAAGACCTTTCATCCCGGTTTTTAATACCATCCGGGACCAAAAGGAAGCCACCATAAGCACCTCGCAAGCGCTGGTGTTTTTGTTTTTAAGGAGAGGGGGGCTTAGGGGTTTTGGAGGGTTAATTTGGGGTTTCATATTGTGTTAGCTAGCTAATAGAGAGAAGTGACCTTCTTTCTCCGTGCTTGTCGACGCTAGCTACTATACAATAGAGAGAACTCGACACGCTAGCTAGTACAAATGAAGGAACCATTAATCAAAAGATCGTCATGAACATATACAGAGAGAAGTGACCTCTCTTTCTCCGAGAGATTGGTCGAACAACAAGTTTTCGTATATCTATCCGATGCTACTACATATATACAATATAACATCTCTTACAATCCCTAACATATAAAATCCATTTCAATTTCCAGATGGTATTCTCCCTTCTCATTTATGACGTGGTCAAGAAAGAATCTCACCAATTCCTCTTGAATTGCTCGTATGCGATCATGTGGTAGGAGTTCAATCCCGCATCTGCCACATCTAATTTAAAGAAGGGGGTCAATACATATATATGAATGAAACTCAACACAAATGATGGTAATAAAATAAAATTGTGAATATTATTGTTACGACTTCATATTGTCGGTCAGAGTACCTCGCTCAGAGGTCGTTGGCGCGATGAACTCGCAAACGTAGTATCCACATAAATTATTCCCGCCTTCCTGCCACAAGCACTTTACGAGAATAGAGTTCAATCAAACTGATAATCAAGCATGATAAATGGTATTGATGAAACTAGAATCAATGGGAGATGCGCGGAACTAGCTAGTACTACTTACTTTCGGGTGTGTAAATCGCAGCTCCCTCGGCAGTCCCGAACCATTCCGGTGAACTCTTTCCAAACCCTGCTAGACAAAGAATAATTACTTGATATCCGGAAATAAACAAAGTTGCCGATATGATATGGTGCGATAATGATCGATTGAACTTACTTCTGGAGATTGCAGTCATGTCCGCATACTATTGGATTCTTTTCGTCTCGAGTCTAAGACATTTACTACTCCCGGTCAGCTTAATCTCTAGCAGAATAAAGTGGAAGCTGCGCACGCATGCATAACTCACAATTACATTACTATAACCTCGAGTAAGCGAAACCAAATATGCACAAGACAGTAACACTCACTCACTGAAGTTGTAAGGAAAGAGTATTTTCCCTTTGTTTTGATTTCGAAGTAACGATTTTAGCAAGTTGTCCTCAGTATCTTTGTCTCTGTTTTGAACCGACCTTCATTTATGGTATTTGGGTTAATGAACCCAATGTCATAGATTTGTGCTTTTTTGCATTCGACGATCTTCAGTCGCATAATATAGTGAGGATAATTATATATACATGCAATGAAAGAGCTGTTATAGAGACTTAATTACAGAGGTAATACTTACAAAAAGTAGCAAGTCATGAGTTGTTTGTCGAGGGCGTCTTGATTGAATAACTGGAATAACTCCACAAATTCAACAGGCATCACCTCAGTTCCAACGAGGTCGTGCTCCTCTTTAATTCCCAGCATCAAACTATCCTTCCCAGACTTCCTGCAGGTATCCATGTACCATTCATGCAATCTTCACATCATCGTTGTTAGAGGAGGATGATCAGGTTTGACGAGAGGCTTCCCGTACTCGTATCTGAAGATATCTACTACCTCTAACATTTCAAACTGTACATTATCGCCTAGGTAATTTAGGATTGGTACCGGGCAGTAGCCCCGGATGATTAGCGACGATATCGCTAGACACCTTGAGCGGGGGGCACGATTGCTTCGCCTGTTCGCCGAGCTGGGGAATTTTTCCCACTTTTTCGTTTTGCTATCCTTGCATCACTGCAAGTACTTCCACGCTCGCCTCTGCTTCTTAATGTCCTTTCAATATGCACTCATAGTTGGATTGCGGCGAAGGCGGTGGTGATCGCTTCAGGGCATCCAGAGTGCGCTTCACTTTCACAGGATCTGCCTTTTCCTTCGGAGGTGGAGGTTTCCGTTCAAAATGGGCCGCACTTCGACTGCCATGATTTCATCGGTTTCCTCGTCAGTCCTCTATATGGTAACTTTGGAAGAGGCTTCAGGTTTGGACCAGCTTTGAATTTCTTCCTGCCTCTTGTACTCTAGCTGCCGGAGCGGCGGCGTCTCTCTTCCGCCGTTGCTGACGCGCGAGTCCGCTGACACGCCGGAGGAGCGGAGTGCTTCGATGCGCCAGAGGAGGCGGAGTGCTCTCACGTGCCGGAGAAGGCGGAGGAGGAGGCGGAGTGCCCTGATCACTCGCCGGAGGAGGAGGAGGGAGGCGGAGTGCCCTGACTCGCCGGAGGAGGAGCAAGAGGCGTCCAGTTTGGAAGCTTGATGTACTCCTTTCTCCATAGACAGGTACTCCTTAAAGCATTTTCCAGATGAATCTCCCCTTCACCTGTAGGGTAGTCAAGCTCCAGCTCCTCAAATCCCTCCATTATTTCATCCACCGTCACAACAGCATAACCATGTGGAATCGGACGGCAATGAAAAGTTCCCTCAGCTTGAGGAGGTGCAACAGAGCCGACCGCCGCCTTCAAGGTCAGTTTCTGGCATTTCGTCATTAGCTCGCAATGTTCAGCCTCCGTGATACATCCATGGGGTAGCGAGGAGCCGTGAAATCAGGCTAAACGAGCTCCGTGGATACCACGCTGCTTCTCTGCGAGATGGTGGGGTAGCTTCTGGGGCAGCGTCGAAGCAAGGATCTTCGTGCCGCTGAGATGTTGGCCGGTAGCTCGCTGGCTCTCAAGTTCTTCTAGCTTTGCTATTCATGCATTGAGCTGCTGCATTGAGCTCGCTTCCACTTTCCTCTTTCTCTCTCGGCTTCTGTAACCACCGCTCTAGAGAAACCCATGCAACCACGAAACGGAGCCTGGTGTGCCTCGTGTTTGTCCAGGGTGTTTAGGATTCCCGAGGGCCTCTGTCAGCTTGTCCTTCTCTCTGTCGGGAATGAACGCCCCTTCCTGCACTGCCCTGATATATCCCTGAAGGTTCTTCATGGGTATTGCAAGTTGCTCGCCGTCCAACGACACTCCCCTGTTTCTGGGTCCAAAGTTCCCCAACCCCGAAGAACCAAGTCCTTGAATGATCTGCCAGTTCAATGCCGCTGGTTGGACCCCTTTAGCAAGCAGGTCTTGCTCAGCTTTGTCCCACAAAGGCCGGGCTTTGTAGTAGCTACCTGACCCCATGATGGTGATACTTCTTCTTTGCAGCATTTTCTGTTTGTCTCTGACCTTTTCTTACCCTTATCCGATTTCTTGTAGGCCATAAATGCGGGCCAGTGATCTCTTATCTTCTCATATCGGCCGGTGAATTCTGGAGTCTTCCCTTTGTGGACAAACTTTGTGTTCAACTCTTTCTTCCAGTTCCTGAATAGATCTGCCATCTTCTAAGAGCAAACTCCTTGACCTTTGGCTCTATAACTGGCTTATTCGGATCCTTCTCTGGCGGTGGGGCTGAAATTTGCCATCAGCGAGAGTCCAATGATCACCTTTCAGTCTATCCTGGACATAAGAAACTTTGGGTCGTCCTTACTCTTATTCCATTGCTGGACGCTAATCGGGACGCTGTCCCTAACAATAGCTCCGCACTGATGTACAAATGCGTCCTTGGTCCGCTTGGGAGCAATCGGTTGGCCATCGTCCACGATTTCTGTGATCGTGAACCTTTCATCCTGGCGCAACCTTTTCTTCGGGCCTCGTCTCCTTACGGAAGTTTGGCTCGATCCGGAGGGCTATAAAAGAAGAAATAAGCGTTATATATGTACATACCAAAACAATTAATGCATCAAGTCAGCACATGTTTAATTAATATATATACCTCGCCAGACTTTGCAACAACTCCCTCCTCCATTCGGTCACCGGAACCGTCATCATGGTCTTCTTTCTCCGCCATTCGGTCACCGGACCATCATGATCTCCTTCCTCCTCCATTGTTGATTACCGGAGCCGTCATCCTCTCCTTCCTGACCATCAGTGTCGTTGAGAAACGACAAGGGATCACCTCCATCGCGGATTATATCCCCCAACAACTCTTCTTGTTCTCAGTCTCTGTCCATAGTTTCTGCAAATATTACAACATGGCAATATACAAACATGAGAGATGGATATATTAGTGGTAAACATAGACCTAGCTAATCACAACAAGGAATCATATGCATATATGAGCAATGGATTAGTTGCGGACCGCCTCTCTCATGCATGTCCGACGTCCCCCCTATGTCGAAGTTATCGGGTAGGGGCGGAGGGGGTAGGAGATCGACAACGCTCTTTCTTCTAGGAGAGGACACTTTGCAAAAAATAATCGCTATGCAGGAGATCAAACTATCCATGCTTCTCCCCCATTGACCTATGCCGACAACGATAGATCGACAACGACGCTCTTTCTTCTAGGGTTTGGGGTGGCCTCGACAACGCTCTTTTAACTTGGTAAATTTGGGTGGCCTCGACAACTCTTCTAGGGTTTGGGTGGCCTCGACAACGCTTTTTCAGTCCCGGTTTGGGTGGACTCGAGAGTTGGCCAGGCGAGAGGGGGTTGATCGATGTCCCCCCTCATGTCGAAGTTACCGGAGTTTTCTATATGAACAAAAAAAATCCACCATGACATGTCCGATGAGCGGACCGCCTCTCTCTCATGCATGTCCGACGTCCCCCCTCATGTCGAAGTAATCAGGGAGGGGGTAGATCGACAACGACGTCGCTCTTTCTTCTAGGGTTTGGGTGGCCTCGAGAGTTGGCCGGCGAGCGTATCGGGAGTAAGTAACATTTAACTCATTTTCTATATATGAACATTTTAACTTAGTAACTTACTAAATTTTAACTAATTTCTATGAACAAAAAATATATTCTATGAATAAAAAAACTCATATGATCATTTTCTATATATATACATCCATCCATCCATCCACATCCATGCATACATATGAACAAAAAAACATCATCTGATCATCTATGAACAAAAAAAAACATCATATGATCATCTATGAACAAAAAAAACATCATATGACATCTATGAAAAAAAAATCATCATATATATGAACAAAAAAAATTATGAAAAATTCTGAAAAAAAAACATCATATGATCATATACACATACATATCATCATATAAAAACCTACTATCATCTATGAACAAAAAGTCATCATGCATATATATGAAAAAAAACAGGGGCGCGGGTGGGAGGAGGACAGGGAGGGCGCCGGTCGGACCGAACGGTGAGGAGGGCAGCATCGTCGGCGCAGGGGCGCGGAGTCGGCGGCGAGGACGGCGACGACACGACGGGGCAGGGGCGGCGGGCTCGGGGGCAGGGGGCGACGGGCGACACGACGGGGCGCGCGGTGGCAGGGGCGCGGGCTCGGGGCAGGGGCGACGGCGACGACGGGGGCGTTCCAGGTTAGGGCGCGGCGACGGCGACGGCACGGCGGGGGCGGCGGACGGCATCGGGGCAGCCTGATGGAGTCGATGAGCTCGGCGTCGTCGGGCAACAGGTAGATGAAAACTGAAAATTTCTAAGTTGTTGCTTATATACACGAAGCATTAGTACCGGTTCGTGCACCAATCGGGACCAATGCCCCCCTTTAGTCCCGTTCGTGCCACCAACCGGGACCAAAGGTCAGTTTTCGTCAGCCCAAAGGGCGGGAAGCAGAGACCTTTGGTCTCGGTTGGTGGCACCAACCGGGACCAAAGGCCTGTGCTGTAACTGGTGCGGTGCGGTGGGATGTTTAGTCCCACCTCGCTAGCTGAGTGGGGCTCGGAGTGGTTCATAAGCGCCGCTACGCCAACCACTTCGAGCTCCTCTCTACTACAGGCCTACGGGCCTAAATGCACTCTCTGTGCCTGTGGGCCTACTGCGGGCTTGCATCCTGGCCCAACTAGCGGGTTGGGTTTCTAGTCGTATGCAGGCCGTGGTGGCCCAGTAGGCGGTATTTTTTTAAATTTTTTTCCAGTATTTTTGTTTTGTTTTTTGCTTTTATTATTTTCTTTTGTTACTACTTATAGATAAATACTTAGAGTTTTTGAGTGATTCTTTTTGCTTTAGGTCACAAAAATTATAAACTTTCTGTTAGTGCCATTAGTTTTCAAATTTGAATAGTTTAAATTTGAATTCTTTAAATTTGTGTGAATCACTAGTTTGTGAATAACTTTACTTTAAAAATAGTTTTTTGAGTGATTCTTTTCCTGCTATTTAATATTAGTGGTTTTATCTTATATTCAATTTGGTAGTTTTTAGGTTTTTTAAATGGGTGTTTTAATCGAAAACAGATTTTGTTATTTTAGTTTGCTATTAAAGTTTCTAACAAGAATACTTTATGTAAATTCTTTTTGCTATTAATGTTTTGAACAAAAGAATATTTTAATTGATTCTGTTTAGTTCATTCTTTTTTCTATTAGAGTTTTATAAAAGTTTTCTAGTTCATTCTTTTTGCTATTAGTTCATTCTTTGAGCTAAATGACCCTGAAATTGAAAAAGCACTGCAAATGAAGTCTGAACAGGTTGAAAGTTGGCATGGTATCATCATTTCACCCACATAGCATGTGCTAAAAAGTTGAGAGGGTTACGGCAAAAACTGGATGCACTTCGTGTACAAAATGGACAATCTCTTTCGAAGTATCAGGGTTTCGGACGAAAACTCATCTGTTACAAAGGGATTTCATTTTTTTGAACTTATTTGAACTCCGACTTTTTGTGTGTTCAAAATGCACCATTCAAAGCCACATCATCAATTTTCAACCCTTTCTGACTTCATTTGGTATTTTTCATGCATTTACTAATTTTTTTGAGCTAAATGACCCTGAAATTGAAAAGCACTACAAATGAACTCTGAACAGGTTGAAAGTTGGCATGGTATCATCATTTCACCCACATAGCTTGTGCTAAAAATTTGAGAGGGTTACGACAAAAACTGGATGCACTTCATGTACAAAATGGACAATCTCTTTCGAAGTATCAGGGTTTCGGACGAAAACTCATCTGTTACAAAGGGATTTCATTTTTTTGAACTTTGAACTCCAGACTTTTTGTGTGTTAAAAA